>OY728150.1:1901572535-1904072535 GCA_963277665.1 Viscum album | reverse complement strand
AAATTCACACATATGGTGAATGATATATTTGCACAGGTTTATTTTGTGTCCATTATTCATTAGATGAATCATGAACACATCCTAATACTTCAATACAGCAAAGTCACACTTCCTCGGGCTAATCAAATTTTGAACAAATTTGAACTGCAGCCTTGTCTCCTCATCCAATTCAGCAGCTATGGCCCTTCTCTTGGTTCCATTTCCAGTTAGAGTTTCCAATGCATTTTCCAGGTCAAAGATATTGGTTGTAGGAGGGGGATCTCTTTGATAATCATCAAAAATCCCTTCATGAGGAATCCTAAGGCAATAAGCCCATAACCTCAACGAGAATGAGCATCTTTGTCCATTGAACTAGCTTCTTACAACAAAACTTTCACCATCATCAAAGTAAAATTGAGCATACTGATAAAATTGAGATACCAACCTCGGGTAAATAGGTCTATCTTTCCTAGAGAACCATTCTAGCCAGCCTTATTATCTCAGAACTTTTAAAACCAAATATTTTCTAGACCTTATCCAATTGGGGCATATTTCTTTCTCAGGAACAACAGTACGGTTTTCCAGATTTGGATTTAGGGGTCCTTTGGGTGTAAGCTTCGGTGCTATTTTCTATTTCTTCAAGCAGCGCTTCTCAGATGAGGATGAAGATGGACGCTTCATCCTTGGCATCCACTGAAGGTTCGTACGAGAGAGAAGGGGAGAAGGGTTGCAAGGTTGAGAGGGTTCAGAAAGAGTGAATAGGAGAGAGTTCAGGTGAAGAATTGAGTGAAACCCTTGTGTTTTATCATTTGGTAATGTCAAACGTCATAAAAACAAAAACGTGGGAAAGGAAATAGCGGTGAAATAAAAATTACCGTGATACAGGTTAAAATAAAAGCATATATAAGGTTCACGGTGAGACCGTGAATATTCGTTACGGTGCGATGGTGGATGGTCATCATGGTGAGACAGTCAGTTTTCATCATGGTGAGATAGTGAGTAACAGACCGTGAACACAATGTGTTAACTGTGAGACTGTAATCATGAGACAGTAAATGAGAAACCGTGAATATGAAACAGTAAAGAAAAATATTAAACAGTAAGACCAGTAACATATCTATTTGTGATTGATCATGACAAGATCATGTATGATGTAATCTAATCTCTCAGAATTTAATGGTTTAGTGAATATATCAGTAAGTTGATATTTAGTACCAATGAATTCCAAAGTGATATCACCTTTTTCATAATGATCCCTCAAAAAGTGATGTCTTACATCAATATGTTTTATCCTAGAATGTGAAACAGGATTTTTTGAAATGTTAATAGCACTTGTGTTGTCACAATTTATTATTACATGTCTGAATTGATATTCATAGTCTAGTAATGTTTGTTTCATCCAAAAAATTTGTGCACAACAACTTCCAGCAGCTATGTATTCAGCTTCTGCATTAGATAATGCAACAGAATTTTGTTTCTTACTACACCATGATACTAGTGACTTGCCTAAAAAGTGGCATGTTCCAGAGGTGATCTTTCTATCTAGCTTACATCCAGCAAAGTCAGCATTAGAATAACTAACTAGTTCAAATGATTGTCCTTTAGGATAGAACAGTCCTAGATTGGGTGTATGCTTGAGGTATTTGAAAAATCTCTTTACAACATTTAAATGTGATTCTTTAGGGTTTTCTTGAAAACGAGCACACATACACACACTAAACATAATATCAGGATAGCTAGCAGTTAAGTAGAGTAGACTTCCAATCATTTCTCTATAAGTGGTTTGATCAACAGATTTTCCATCTTCATCAAGATCCAACTTACAGGTGATACTCATGGGAGTGTCACTACTTTTAGTGTTATACAATCCAAAATGTTTTAAAAGATCTCTAATATATTTACTTTGAGTTAAAACAATCCCATCCTTATTTTGAAAGATTTGAAATCCAAGAAAAAATTTTAGTTCACCCATTAAACTCATTTCAAATTCATTTTGCATCATTTTAGAAAAATCAATACATAATGATTTTTTTGAAGATCCAAAAATAATATCATCTACATAAATTTGAACAACTAAAAATCATTAGAAATTCATTTTATAAAGAGGGTAGGATCAGCTATTCCTTTTGTAAAACCTTTAGAAATAAGAAAGGTACTTAATCTGTCATACCAAGCTCTTAGAGCTTGTTTTAAACCATATAAATCTTTTGATAGTTTGAAGATATGATTTTGAAAATGAGGGTTTGTAAATCCAGGGGTTGTTCAACAAAAACATCCTCATCTATATACCCATTTAAGAATACACTCTTGACATCTATTTGATATAGTTTTAAATTCAGATGTGCAGCATAAACAAGTAGAATTCTAATGGATTCAAGTCTTGCTACTGGAGAAAAAGTCTCCTCATAGTCAATTTTTTCTTCTTGACTATAGCCTTGTGCAACTAATCTAGCCTTATTTCTAACTATATTTCCAGCTTCATCTACCTTATTTCTAAACACCCATTTAGTGCCTATGATGAAAGTGTCCTTAGGTCTTTCCACTAATTCTCAGACTTTGTTTTTTTCAAATTGATTAAGTTATTCTTGAATAGACATTACCCAAAATTCACCATTGATTGCATCATCAATGGTTTTAGGTTCAAGCTGTGACAAAAAGGCTTGATGTTCAATCTGATTTCTAAGAGAAGCTCTAGTCTATATCCCTCTATCAAGATTACCAACAACAGCATCTAAAGGATGATACTTTAGGATCCTAGTTGATCTAGTAAAGGTAGGACTAGAAATTTTAGGTTCTTCTCTAGGTTCAGGTTTATTAGGAGCAGATTATGAAATATTTCCAGAACTGGTTGTCTTTACAACAGGTTCATTGATTTTATCATTAAGGTTCAGAATAGACAGATCTTCTTCAAGATTTTTAAGAGATGACTTAGGTTCATGTGGATCAGTTTCATCAAATTTGATGTGAACAGATTCTTCCACACACTTGGTTTTCTTATTAAACACTCTATAGGCTTTGCTTGTTATAGAATATCCTAAAAATATTCCTTCATCACTTTTAGAGGCAAACTTTTCAAGATTATCCTTGGTAATGAGAATAAAAACTTTACAACTAAAGACTCTAAAATAACTAATCTTAGGTTTCCTATTGTTCCACAACTCATAAGGGGTATTCTTAAGAATAGGTCTAATCAAGACTCTATTTATAATATAACAAGCTGTATTCACAGCTTCAGCCTAAAAGTAAATAGGCAGGTCATACTCATTAAGCATTGTTCTTGCAATTTCTTGAAGGGTTCTATTTCTTCTTTCTACTACACCATTCTATTAAGGTGTTATAGGGGCAGAAAAATTATGATTATAGCCAGTGTGTGAGCAATAAGACTCAAAATCATGATTTTCAAACTCACGGCCATGGTCACTTCTCAGGGTTTTAATCTTAAGTCCACTAAGGTTATCTACAGACTTGGAGTATTTAATAAAGTAAGAACAAGCTTCACTCTTGTGAGCTAAGAAGTATACCAAAGTATATCTAGAAAATTTATCTACTAAGACATAGACATAGTGCTTCCCATTTAAACTAGAAACTCTAGAAGGTCCAAACAAGTCCATGTGAACCAACTCGAGAGGTTGAGAAGTTGAAACTTCTTTCTTTGATTTAAAAGAAACTTTATGTTGCTTTCCCTTTTGATAGGGATTACAAACTTTATCTGATGAGAATTCAAGTTTGGGTAGGTCTCTAACTAAGTTCTTCCTAGTCAATTTTCTAAGTGAATGAATTTTTCAGCATCCTAACCTTCTGTGCCACAGCCAAGATTCTTTATGAAAAGCATTTAAACAAGCAACATTTTGTTTAGCTAAAGAATTCAAATCAACAGCATAAACATTTTCATTTATCAATGCAGAAAATACTAAAACATTTTTGGAATTAAAAACATTATAAGAATCATTTTCAAACTTAACATTAAATCCATCATGTAATGACCTAGACCTCTCTAGCCCATTACTTTGTCAAAAGAGGGTCTTGAAGTGTTCTGGAGGGTAAAATGGACTTTTCCCACACTTTTTAGAATTTTGTAAGTACATGCTGTGTAGTGTGAGTACATGCCGTGTACCACCTCTCCGGGTATACCCTGTGTTGAAGGTCTTGTCCTTACCATGTGAAATAAATGGGTACACACCGTGTACCCAATACTACACGTCGTGTAGTGTCTCCACGTGTACGCGTTACCCTCAAACCGTGTGTTGACTAGTCAACGGTCGTGTACCATGTTGGAGTTGTGTCCTTGTCATGTGAAAAAAATGGGTACATGTCGTGTACCCAATAATACACGTCGTGTAGTGTCTCCATGAGTACACGTTACCCTCAAATCGTGTGTTGACCAGTCAACGTTCACGTGCCGCGTTGAAGGCCGTGTTGGAAGCCGCATGGTGGCCGCATGAAATGGCCAAGTACATATCGTGTACCATAAAGTAAACACCGTGTACTTTTGTTTTCACACCTATAAAAGGAGGGGTCCCCTCCTCCTTTTCAACACACCCCTCTCCTCCCCTTTTCTCTGAGCAGAGCTCTCCCAAGAGACTCGAAGGCTCCTTTTTCTTCCATAACTTCTTCGTCTGAGCTCTGATTTACGATCCATCAATGGCCACGGGATCGTAACGATGAGGCGGAACTTCTGAGCTTGGATTCATTTTCCTTTCCTACCCAACTTCCACCCTAGGAGGTTTTTCTGGGTTTTTCCAGAAGCGATAGACGCCGATGGACGTCTTCTAAAGTTGATCCGGAGGGGGAACGTTGTTATCAGAACCTGTTGAGGTATGGATATTACCTTCGTCTCTCTAATTTGTGCGTCATGCAAGGTGGGTGTCCTCTTATTTACGTGAAACACTTTTGAACCGTTTTAATAAAGATAATAACTAGCTTATATAATGGGGATGGGAAGTTTGTGAATGCAGTTACATTATTTTATATACTGTGATTTTATGTTGTGAATTGAATAGGCTTATGCCTACTGAAAATCACGGTCGTTGGGGGCATTTTCTTGTGAAATTAAATGATGCCCTATCTTTCTAGACCGTTTATGGATGGAAACTTCATGGAATGTGGAAATTGGTTAATCACGTAAAGTTGGATGATTAAATGAAAATCTGGAACCCTTGTGTGATCACCCCGGTTGAACTAATTTGGAATAATAAACATGTGGGTGATTTTGGGGTTAATTTATGTGAAGGGGGTGTTTTTGTGGGTTGTTGTGGATCGGGTGAGCAACGGGGCTGCAGTTGGCTTGGTTGTGGGTTAGTGATGGGCAGTGGGGTTGCGATGAACGATATCAAGGGATGATGATGTACAGTGTGGTTGTGGTTATGGTGGTTGGCAGCAGGGCTGCAGGGATGGGTTTGAATGTGAACGAACTATGGGTTGTGTTTAATAAATAAAATTGGAAGAGTTAATGAATAGTGGGGAATGGGGTTGGTTGGTTAATAAGAAGGGACTTGTTTGTGTTGCTTGTGTTTTCCTAACTTGATCTGTGGATGGCAGGGATATGTTTTAACGAATGATCGATGTGGTTGGTTGTGGATAGTTTCCCAGTAGTTGAGGAACTAATAAATTGATTCTGTTGAAACATGAAAACCTAAATGGGGTTGGGGTTTGTTTGTTGTATGCATGCTTTGTAGTAGCAGTGCCGAGGCACGTGCTCAGTTTTCTGTTAGAAGCCATAGGTTGGGCTGAGTGTTTGGTATATATATACATATCTGTATCTTTGTGTTTTATCGCACTGCACCCCTGTTGAGCACTTAGTGCCTAACACTCCCATTTCATGGGAGAGGGTATTTTCCCCTTAGTTACTAGCTCCTTCCTGCTCCTTCTTCCCTAGGTTGTGATGGCTTGAGGAAACCTTACACCCAAGACTCTTTAGGTAGGTTTCGATTGGGGTGGTTTAGCCCAAGACTCTTCGGGCAGGTTTTACTTTTTCCCAAGAACCTTCAGGATGAGGCCCAGGTGTGTGCGGGCGGGATACATGGTGGTGAGGCCCAAGTGTGTGTGGGCAGGATACGTGGTTGTGAGGCCCAAGTGTGTGCGGGCAGGATACGTGGTTGTGAGGCCTAGGTGTGTGTGGGCGGGATACGTGGTTCTGAGGCCCAGGTGTGTGCGGGCAGGAAGAGTGTGGTAGCGTCAGGACGTTCTCCGTTAGGAAGAGCAGCTAGCTAGTAGGGGAAAATGGGGCGGGGTACCCAATACTCTTGTTCTTATATACTACTACCTGTTGTGATTGTGTTTTCGGTGAGTGTGGCTGGTGATGTTGGGTGGATAGAATTCCTTGTTAGGTTTTGGTTTCTTCTGTTGTTCTCACAGGACATTAGGGTGTCTCCCCACTTGTGCATGAGAGCTTTAGGTTTCCCTACTAAGTATACTTGTATTCTCACCCTATGTTTACTTTCAGGTTTCCAAGAGGACTACCAGGGCCGTGCGGGACCCTACTAGTCAGGACAGTTGGATTTGCTACAATTTTCTGTACTTGTTTCTTTTGGTATTTTACTTTTTGAGCTTCTTTGTACTTGTACCTTGTTTCAGAACTATTTAAACATGCATGTGGGATTATTTTGGGTTTATTTCTATACACTTGCTCTTTTTCTTTTTGTTGGTTGACTTGTCCTACTTCCCTATCTTAAATAATAAAAAGGGCAATGCCTCCCATATTTGTGAAAACTTATACCCTTGGTGCTAGTCGCCACCCCGGGGCCTACTGGAGGCGGGACTCGGGGGTCATTATCTCCCTTTCACCATTTCCAGCTCAGGAGGGGCATCTTTGGTGGGGGGGGGGGTCGTGACAGAATGGTATCAAAGGTGATGGTTGAGAGGTAGGATGGAGTCTGGAGTTAGGCACAGTGAGAGTTGCATGGCATGGTAGGGAAATAGTGTTGGTTAATCTTGGTGTGTGACATAGGCCAGGGAAGACTGGCTAGGACACGGGGTTTTAGGGGCCCCCGTGATCCGATGCAAGGACTCTGAGCCTACCGAACGACCAAGTGAGACCATATTGATTGCAGGGTAGAGACCCTAGAGAAGGTACATGCATCATCATGATTGTTTTTTACTTGATTTGGGAATTCTGGGAAAGAAATTGAAATAATGAGATAAAAAAACCTTGAGAAATTTCCTTACTACTTGGGCTTAGGCGATCCTTGTTTACGGTAAAACTATGGCACCTGGACGTCATCCCCGGGTGACTCAGATGGCCGAGGCCCAACAGATTCAAGCGGTCGATCAGTTGAGGATTGACCGAGAGGAGGAAGATAGCCAGTGGCAGAAGACTCTCCATTCTTTCCAGCGGAAAACCCTCAAGAAGTACGAGGGTAGTACTTCGGATACGGAGACGGAGGGGTGGCTTGAGGAGCTAGGGATCACTTTTACCTTGATCTATGCTCCGAGGGAGTACTGGGTTCCCCTAGCAGTCAGTCAGCTGAGAGGTGTGGCGCGATAGTAGTGGATGCTCTGCCTCGGAGAGAGGATAGAGGCAGAGGTTCCGTGGGCTGACTTTGAGAAGGAATTCCGAGATGAATTCCTTTCTTCCATCATCAAGGTAGAGAAGCGGCAGGAGTTACTCTCCCTCCAGCAGGGGAGTATGTCTGTACGATAGTTGGGGATCAAGTTCAAGGATCTCCTACGCTTTGCTCCGGATCTCTTTCCAGATGAGGAGTCTCAGGAGAGACATTTGGAGGAGGCGCTTCGTCCTTCGCTCCAATATGTTGTTACCCCCCTTTACCCTTCCGACGTACTTGGAAGTACAGAATAAGGAAGAGGTTGTAGAGAGGATTCACTCACTGGGAGGTGCACCACGTGAGGGGTTTCAGCCAGGTTCGTCGAAGGGGAAGGCATCCAGTAGCAGGTCTCCTACGACGGGACCTTCCAGGTTCAGGACAGTGGGGAGCAGGCCCCAGCAGTTCTAGTTCAGATCTTCAGGTCCTCTTCCCTTTTCCATGAGCCCAGGACCGAAGTGTTTTTCTTGTGAAGGTTTCGGGCACATTCAGAGTTGGTTCCCGACCCGAGCTCAGTACGGTAGAGGTGGGCAGGTTCAACACCCACCTCAGTAGCATCAGTTGTCGGCGAGGCCCTTCCAGCAGCAGCAAGACCATGATCCTCCGAGGGCAGACTTTGTGGGAGGAGGCCGACCTCAGGGTGCTCCTCAGGGACCTAGACCAGGGCGTGGTCGGGGAGGTGGAAGACATTAGAGAGGCAGAGGATCTGGGCATGGACAGTTGCACGCAGAAGAGTTGGCAGCTCCAGCAGGACCAGAGGTGGTACGAGGTACAATTTGTTTGTTCAGCACTCTCGTTTCTGCTTTGTTCGATTCAGTAACTTCGCACTCCTTTGTTGCACCTGGTCTAGCCCATGCTTTGGGACTAGACGTAGAGAGACTTTTCGTACCACTGGTGATGAGTACACCAGTTGGAGGCTAGACCAGCGTATCTTGTGTTTGCCGGGGATGTGGGATGATGTTGGGACCACATCGATCTAGTGGTGACCTTCTTCTATTACAGACGCAGCCATACGATGTCATCCTAGGCATTGACTGGTTGTTTTCTATTAGTGTCGTTATCAACTGCTTCCGGAGAAGAGTTGTGTTCTCCGACGTGGATGGGCAGCGTGTAGCTTTTGTTGGTGAGAGGTGCTATCAGGTGGGAAGCTGGCGTGTGGAGCCTCTCCTTTCTTTGTTAGGAGGGTTATCAGTGTTTCCAGCTGATGAAGAGATAATGAATGTCCCAGAGGTTATTGGGGAGTTCCTCAATGTTTTTCTCAAGGAGGTTGTGACTCTACCCCCCCCCCCCCCCCCCGACGTGATGTTGAGTTCGGGATAGACTTATAGCCTAGTGCCCGTCCGATTTTGATGGCCCCTTATCGGATGGAACCTTCAGAGTTGCGGGAGTTGCGGATTCAGATTGACGATCTTATGGAGAAGGGTTTTGTTCGACCCAGCGTGTCGCCATGGGGTGCTCCAGTTTTGTTCGTGAAGAAGTCATATGGTGGTCTCAGGCTATGCATAGACTACCGAAGGTTGAACCAGGTAACGGTTAAGAACCGTTACCCCCTCCCAAGGATAGATGATCTCTTCAACCAGTTGAGGGAAGCAGGTTAGTTTTCTAAGATTGGTCTACGATCGGGATATCATCAGCTGAGGGTGAAAGACAGTGACATCTCGAAGACGGATTTTAGGTGTAGGTATGGGCACTTCAAGTTTGTAGTGATGCCGTTTGGAGTTACGAATGCACCAACTGTGTTCATGGGACTTATGAACTTTGTCTTCCGAGAATTTCTGGACCGGTTCGTCGTTGTGTTTATCGATGAAATCCTGATCTACTCAAGATCAGAGGAGGAGCATATTGAGCATCTCAGGGCAGTCTTGGAAGTCCTCTGACACCACCAGATTTACAGTAAATTGTCGAAGTGTAAGTTCTTGACACAAGAAGTACACTTCCTTGGGCACGTGGTGTCTCGGCATGGAGTGTCAGTGGACCCGTCAAAAGTGGAGGCAGTTGTTTCTTGGGCATCACCCAAGAGTGTGGCAGAAGTTTGTAGTTTCCTGGGGTTAGCAGGTTACTATCAGAGGTTCGTTTCGGACTTCTCTCGAGTTGATGCTCTATTGACAGCTTTTACTAGGAAGAACCAGGTCTTCCTATGGAGCGAGCAGTGCCAGAAATCTTTCGACTACCTGAAGGATAAGTTGGTCAGTGCTCCCATACTCAGGTTTCCAGAGGAAGGGTTGTTGTATGAGGTGTCTTGTGATGCTTCTGGCCTTGGTTTTGGGTGCGTACTGATGCAGAAGAAGGGTGTGATTTGTTATGGGTCTAGGAAGTTGCGCCCTCATGAATGTAACTATGCCACCCATGACCTGGAGCTTGCAGCAGTAGTGTTCGCACTGAAGTTGTGGTGACATTACCTCTTTGGGGAGCGCTTTGTGGTCTTCTCAAATCACAAGAGCTTACGTTATATCTTCTCCCAGCATGACTTGAACTTGCGGCAGTAGATATGGGTTGAGTTTCTCCAAGACTATGACTTTGAGATCTCTTAAATTGAAGTTAAGGGCAACGTTGTGGCTGATTCCCTAAGCAGGAAGTCACATAGGGAAGTGGTTTGGGAATCCACTGATGCTTGGAAAGCGATGGGAGAGTTGGATGCCTTGCACTTGGATGCAAGGGTAGAGGGTGTTAGAGGCTGTTTGTTTTGGATAACGGTGCAGTCCTCCTTATCGCAATAGGTGGAAGAGTCTCAGTGGGGGGACTCCGAGGCAGAAGTGATGTGGGATCGTGTCGATCAAGGAAACGCTCCAGAAGGATGGTCAGAGGACAGCCGACATCGGATGCTTTTCTATGGAAGGTTGTTTGTTCTGGAGGCGATGCGTGAGGAAGTTCTCCGTGAGTTCCATAGCTCAGCCTTGGCAGTATATCCGAGAGTTTCAAAAATATACCAAGGCCTGAGGGAACAATTTTGGTGGCCCGGGGTGAAACGGGCAGTGGCGGAGTTTGTGGATAAATTCCTAGTGTGTCAGCAAGTGAAGGTTGAACACCGTGTTCCCAGTGGTTTGTTTCATCCTTTAGATGTCCCTGAGTGGAAGTGGGATGAAATCTCGATGGACTTCGTCATAGGACTACCCAGAGCTCGGGGAGGTTATGATGCTATCTGGGTAGTGGTGGATCGTCTGATGAAATCAGCTCACTTCTTAGCAATTAAGGAGTCAGGCCCAGTGAGTACCTTAGCACAGAGGTACGTAGACGAGGTAGTGCGTTTGCATGGAGTTTCGAAGACTATCGTCTCAGACCAGGATACTCGATTTACCTCACGAGTTTGGAGGGGGTTATAACATGCTTTTGGCACCCAGCTATGCCTTAGCACTACTTTCCACCCCCAGACCGATGGGCAGACAGAGCGGACTATCCAGATGTTGGAGGACATGCTGCGAGCATGTGTTCTGGATTTTGGAGTATCATGGGTACGACACTTGCCTTTAGTATAGTTTGCCTACAACAAAATCTTCCACTCTACTATTGGAATGACACCGTTTGAGGCTTTGTATGGAAGACCATGTTGTTCACCCATTTTCTGGGCAGAGGTTGGTGAGACAGGTGCTCTTGGGCCAGAGGTAGTGCAGAACACCACAGATAAAGTCCATCTTGTACGTGAGAGGATGAAAGCGGCTCAGGACCGACAGATGTCTTATGATGATCGTCAGAGGAGGCCCTTGGAGTTCGAGGTGGGAGATCATGTGTTCTTGAAGGTTTCCCCTCGACGGGGGAAAAGGAGGTTTGAGAAAGGGAGCAAGCTCTCACCTAGTTTCATCGGATCTTTTGAGATGATGAGGCGAGTCGGCGAGGTGGCATATCAGCTGGCCCTGCCACCTCAGTTGGAGAAATTTCATAACGTCTTCCACGTCTCCCAGCTTCGTCGGTACTTACATGACAATTCTCACGTTATCGACTGGGGAGAGTTAGATATGGGAGATGATGCGACCTTTGGGGAATGACCAGTCAGAATCGAGGATCGTAAAGAGAATGTGCTCCGTGGATGAACCATTCCCTTGGTTCGTGTATTGTGGAGGCATGGCGGCCTCGAGGAGAGCACTTGGGAGCGGGAGACCCAGATGCACGCTCAGTACCCGGAGTTGTTTTGACTTGTGTTTTTTCTTGTTCTTATGAGCTTTGTTTTGATGTTGTACTATGTACCTTTGATATATAGAATGCTCGGATTGTCGGTTATGAGGGATTTTGTTTCCTTGTTCTATGGAAGTGTGTAGCATGTTCGGATGTGTGGGAAAAAGGAAAAAACCTGATTTTTAATCGAGACGCATTAATGTGGATACGATTGAACCCGTGCGGACGAGTCAGTGTCGTCTAAAGTGGATAATATCTCAACATAGAAGAAGGAATTTCCCCAAACCACATGTTCGGGCAGTGTGTTGGTTGTGTGGTGTTGGGGGTAGTGCGAGTTGAAAATCCTGATGTATGAAAGTGGGAAGACCCGATTCTTAATAGAGACGCATTAATGAGGATGCGATTGAACCCATGCAGGCGAGTTAGTGCCGCCTAAAGTGGATAATATCTCGACATGGGAGAAGGAATTCCTAGCACCTATAATTAGGGTTGATGGTTGGGTTCCTGTTATAACAAGGGCCCTAAGAGGTATCTTGTTGGGTTCCTCTGGGTTGGTTTTTGAATTCTCGAGGACGAGAATGTTTTAAGATGCATCTGATGTAATGGTCTGGACCTCTCCATCCCATTCCTTTTTCAAAAGAGGGTCTTGAAGTGTTCCGAGGGTAAAATGGACTTTTCCCACACTTTTCAGAATTTTGTAAGTACACGCCGTGTAGTGTGAGTACACGCCGTGTACCACCTCGCCGGGTATACCCTGTGTTGAAGGCCATGTCCTTGCCGTGTGAAATAAATGGGTACACGCCGTGTACCCAATACTACACGTCGTGTAGTGTCTCCCCGCGTACGCGTTACCCTCAAACCGTGTGTTGACTAGTCAACGGTCGTGTGTCGTGTTGAAGCCATGTCCTTGCCATGTGAAATAAATGGGTACACACCGTGTACCCAATACTACACGTCGTGTAGTGTCTCCCTGCGTACGCGTTACCCTCAAACCGTGTGTTGACCAGTCAACGGCCGCGTGCTACGTTGAAGGCTGTGTTGGAAGCCGCATGGTGGCCACGTGAAATGGCCAAGTACACATCGTGTACCATAAAGTACACGCCATGTAATTTTGTTTTTCATGCCTATAAAAGGAGGGGTCCCCTCCTCCTTTTCAACACACTCCTCTCCTCCCCTTTCCTCTGAGCAGAGCTCTCCCAAGAGACTCAAAGGCTCCTTTTTCTTCCATAACTTCTTCTTCCGAGCTCCGATTTACGATCCATCAGCGGCCACAGGATCGTAACGACAAGGCGGAACTTCTGAGCTTGGATCTGTTGTCCTTTCCTACCCAGCTTCCACCCGAGGAGGTTTTTCTGGGTTTTTCCAGAAGCGACGGACACCGACGGACATCTTCTAAAGTTGATCCAAAGGGGGAGCATTGTTATCAGAACCTGTTGAGGTAGAGATGTTAACTTCGTCTCTCTAATGTGTGCATCATGCGGGGTGGGTGTCCTCTTATTTACGTGAAACAATTTTGAACCGTTTTAATAAAGATAATAACTGGATTATATAACAGGGATGGGAAGTTTGTGAATGCAGTTACATTATTTTATATCCTGTGATTTTATGTTGTGAATTTAATAGGCTTATGCCTACTGAAAATCACGGTCATTGGGGGCCTTTGCTTATGCAATTAAATGATTCCCTATCTTTCTAGACCGTTTATGGATGGAAACTTCATGGAATGTGGAAATTGGTTAATCACGTAAAGTTGGTTGATTAAATGAAAATATGGAACCCTTGTGTAATCACCCCGGTTGAAATAATTTGGAATAATAAACATGTGGGTGTTGTTGGGGTTAATTTATGTGAAGGGGGTGTTTTTGTGGGTTTTTGTGGATCGGGTGAGCAGCGGGGCTGCGGTTGGCTTGGTTGTGGGTTAGTGATGGGAAGTGGGGCTGCGATGAACGGTATTAAGGGGTGATGATGTACGGTGTGGTTGTGGTTATGGTGGTTGGAAACGGGGCTGCAGGGATGGGTTTGAATGTGAACGAACTATGGGTTGTGTTTAATAAATAAAAGTGGAAGAGTTAATGAATAGTGGGGCATGGGGTTGGTTGGTTAATTAGAAGGGACTTGTTTGTGTTGCTTGTGTTTTCCTAACTTGATTTGTGGATGGAAGGGATATGTTTTAACGAATGATCGATGTGGTTGGTTGTGGATAGTTTCCCAGTAGTTGAGGAACTAATAAACTGATTCTATTGAAGCATGAAAACCTAAATGGGGTTGGGGTTTGTTTGTTGTATGCATGCTTCGTAGTAGCAGTGCCAAGGCACGTGCTCAGTTTTCTATTAGAAGCCATAGGTTGGGCTGAGTTTTTGGTATATATATACATATCTGTATCTTTGTGTTTTATCGCACCCCACCCATGTTGAGCACTTAGTGCCTAACACTCCCATTTCATGGGAGAGGGTGTTTTCCCCTTAGTTACTAGCTCCTTCCTGCTCCTTCTTCCTTAGGTTGTGATGGCTTGAGGCGACCTTACACCCAAGACTCTTTGGGTAGGTTTCGATTGGGGTGGTTTAGCCCAAGACTCTCCAGGCGGGTTTTACTTTTTTCCAAGAACCTTTGGGATGAGGCCTAGGTGTGTGCAGGCTGGATACGTGGTGGTGAGGCCCAGGTGTGTGCGGGCGGGATACGTGGTTGTGAGGCCGAGGTGTGTGCGGGTGGGATACGTGGTTGTGAGGTCCAGGTGTGTGCAGGCGGGATACATGGTTCTGAGGACCAGGTGTGTGCGGGCGGGAAGAGTGTGGTAGCGTCAGGACGTTCATCGTTAGGAAGAGCATCTAGCTAGTGAGGGAAAATGGTGCAAGGTACCCAATACTCTTGTTCTTATATACTACTACCTGTTGTGATTGTGTTTTCGGTGAGTGTGGCTGGTGAGGTTGGGTGGATAGAATTCCTTGTTAGGTTTTGGTTTCTTATGTTGTTCTCACAGGACATTAGGATGTCTCCCCACTTGTGCACGAGAGATTTAGGTTTCCCTACTGAGTATACTTGTATGCTCACCCTACATTTACTTTCAAGTTTTCATGAGGACTACCAGGGCCGTGCGGGACCCTACTAGTCGGGACAGTTGGATTTGCTACAGTTTTCTGTACTTGTTTCTTTTGGTATTGTACTTTTTGAGCTTCTTTGTACTTGTACCTTGTTTCAGAACTATTTAAACATGCATGTGGGATTGGTTTGGGTTTATTTCTATACACTTGCTCTTTTTATTTTTGGTGTTTGACTTGTCCTATTTCCCAATCTTAAATAATGAAAAGGGTAATGCCTCCCATATTTGTGAAAACTTATACCCTTGGTGCTAGTCACCACCCCGGGGCCTACTGGAGGCGGGACTCGGGGGTCATTATCTCCCTTTCACCATTTCCAACTCAGGAGGGGAATCTTTGGTGGGAGGGGGTCGTGACACATCATCAGATAACTAAAAAATACTTAACAAGTTGTATTTCAATCCATCAACAAATAAAACTTTAGAAATTAAAACTGAGTTAGTGTTACCAATTTGTCCTAGGCTGATGATTTTTCCTTTAGAATTATCACAAAAGGTGACATATCCTCCATCAACCTTTATTAGACTTTTAAAGCATGAGAAGTCTCCTATCACGTGTCTTGAACATCCACTATCCAAGTACCATGTCTTCCTACAGGAACTCTTTAAACAGTTTTCCTACAAAACTGATTTAGATGGAAAATGATTTTGGTACCCAAATCCTCTTGGGTCCAGACAGGTTAGAAATCAAAGATTTAGGTACCCAAATTTGTCTTATGGGTCTCATATAATTAATAGATACAACATATTTTGACAGATAAACTCTATTTGATCTATAACTATGTGAAAAACTAGTTGAGGCATATGAATTTCCAGAACTAGAACTAGCAGAATTTTGTCCAGATTTAGGAATAAATCTATTTTTAGTAAACTGTCTCTGTCCAGGTTAGTATCCCAAACTGATAGTATACTTTGGTGCCAATTGTTTACCTAGAATTTGAGTTATATTGTCTTTTCCATTTGTGAACTTTTTTAAGTCCTTTCTTAGTTTCTCATTAGACATTTTCAGTTCAGTATTTTCTTTTAACAGTTGAGCATTCTCTTCCTTTTCAATCTCAAGGGTAGATTTAACAGTGCTAGATAAAGCATGATGTTTCTTTAAGGCTTTGTACTTGTCCTTAAGTTCATTACAGGTATCTTCTAGCATATTATAATATTCAAATAATTCTTCACTAGACATGTTTTCATATTCAGAATCAGAATCAGAATCAACTCCAGAATAGTATAAATTTAAAGCAGGAGGGTCCTGTGTTACCTCAGATGTGTTTGTCATAAAACACATGTTAGCTTTATGAGAATCTTCATATTTAGCAGAATCAGAGTCACTTGAAGTGTCTTCTGAAGCACTCCAAGTTTCTTTCATTGCTTTCTTATACTTGTTGTCCTTATAGTCATGTTTCTTCTTGAACTTCAATTTTGGACAGTCAGCTTTAATGTGACCTTTTCTCTTACATTCATAGCAGATAACTTCATCATTCTTATCAGCTTTCTTCCAGTCCTTTTTCCAATAACCATTGTTGTCATATTTACCTTTGTAGTTTTATTGTCTGAAGAATTTTTTCTTCCTGTAGAATTTCTTAAATCTTCTGGCTATTTGAGCCATCTCAGCATCACTATCAGAATCCGAACTTTCACTTGTTGAACTTTCAGTAGGTATGTGAACTTTCTCCTTGTCCTTGCTTTTTTAGGCAATAGACTTAAATGCCACTGACTTCCTTTTAGGTTCATCATCTTCTTCCTTATTCACCTTGAGTTCTTCCTCATACATAATAAGCTTACTAATTAGCTCTTTGACAGGCAGAGCACCAATGTCACATGATTCTCTTATTGAAACAGATTTGACTCTCCATCGGTCTGGCAGACATCTCAATATCCTCATAATTTGTTCCTTTGCTAGAACAGTCTTTCCAAGGGAGCTCATAGTATTGATAATCTCATTGAACCTGAGATACATATCAGAAATAGGTTCATCAGTCTTCATTTTAAAATTATCATATTTAATAGTATAAGTGTTCAATCTCATTTCTTTAACATTGGTTGTTACTTCATGAGAAACACCCAAAGTATCCCATATTTCATAATCAGTTTTGCAAGACGATATTCTATTAAACTCTTTATCTCCTAGAGCACAATACAGGGCATTCATAGCTTTATAATTATTATTGTAAGCTGTTTTAGTAGGTTCATCCCAAGTAGTTATTTCAGTTTCTGTAATCTTATATTGAGTCTCTATAGCATTCCAGATATCAAATCTCATACTCTCAATTTTCATCTTAAGTTTCCACTGGGCATAATTTGTACCATTAAATAAAGGTGGAATGTTGGTAGCAGAACCTTCTAGTCTATTGTCCATAACTAGATTTTAGAAAATATATTTAAAGAGATAAAATTTAGAACTAACAGAAATTTAAGATCTTTAAAGATGCAACTAAAATCACAGTTGAAAAACAAAGTGTTTTAAAATCCTGTACTAATAAAAACAACCTCTGATACCAAATGTTGGTTGGAGTGGATACTTAAGAGGGGGGTGAATTGAGTTCCAAATAAAAATTTCTATTAAAACTATTTCTCTTAAAATCCCCAATTTATAAAACAAGTTAAACTGTACTAAATTTGTAAAACTTTAAAGCTTCAATTAGGTTCTCAAAAGATTGATTAGGTCTCAGTTAATTTAATCAGGAGATTAAATTAGCTTTTGAAAATAATCTAATGATTTACAATAGTTACAAACACTTGCTAGATTAACTATAAAAGTAACTTTAAAATAGTTTTGTATTTCAAAGTAATTAGAAGCGGAATATAAAATATATATATTATA
Organism: Viscum album; assembly: GCA_963277665.1. NCBI lineage: Eukaryota > Viridiplantae > Streptophyta > Magnoliopsida > Santalales > Viscaceae > Viscum > Viscum album. The sequence continues at coordinate 1,904,054,999 of OY728150.1, read as the reverse complement.
TTTTAAACTTAATCTAAGAATGCACAGCAGATGTAAAACAAGTGGTTCAGTCTCAAGCTGAGACCTAATCCACTCCTCTTGGTGATCACCTGCCACCAAGAAGTTTATATAAATAAACTTTGATCCACACCCTAGATCGGGGTTAACAACAGTTCACACTGTCCAGGCCACGCAGGGACCTCTACCACAGTTGTCGTGGGAAAAAAAATGACCAGGCCACATAGGGACCTCTTCCACAGTTTTCGTGGGTAAGCAAGGGTAAAGAATATGGTGTGAAGATTTTATAATCCTCTAGTTCTGCATAGGAGACAGTGTGTGTGTAAGAAATACAGAGTAGACACACTACTCGAAAGTAAACAAAAGAATCACTGGGAGTAAGTAGAAAAGATTTTAGAAATATCTAGTGATTAGCAGTGCAGCTCTGGACTCGTTGGATTAAGAAGAAATTCTTCTGAGTCCTTCTCTGGTTTTTCTGTTGAAAAACAGAGTGTCGTGGGTCAGCTTGTGTTCTGCCCGAGTGAAGATATTCTCTTGATTCCAATGTACTTCGTGTGTTCTTTAGTAGTGTTGGATTGCATGTATGGGACAAATCTTTTCTTGAAGATATTTCAATTTGTTCTTCACTGTTGTGCTCAGGATTGTCTTTCTATTCAGTACAGAGCACTTGAGTTTCTTGATTTTTCTATATTGTCTCTCGTATGTACACTTCTCTTTATCTTTGAATGCATGAGGTTGAGCTGACAGATTTCATGTATTTTGTGCCTCGTACCTCGCACTATGTCTACAAATAAACATTAATTATTTCAGTGCATTAAAGTCATCAAATATGACCGTTAAAAACTTAAATAGTAAAATGACAAAAGAGTTTAAGAAACAGTGTCACAGTAGTTATGAAAACGGTGTCTCCTTCACGGTATGTCCTTCACAGTATCTTCTTCACAATATGTTATTCACGGTGTGTCCTTCACGGTATGTCCTTCACGGTGTGTCCTTCACGGTGTCTGATTCACGGTGTCTGTCTTTACGGTTTCTGGCTTCCGGTGCCTTGCTCATAGTTTAGGAATTCACGGTGCCTTGACGACTGTGTCTTGCTAACTGTGTTTGGAACTTAGGAAAACAAAATATCTGGCTTACAGTGTCTGTTCTGAGTATCTTGCTTCACGGTGTCAGGCTTACTGTGTCACGGTGTGTCGTGGTCACGGGGTCTCACTGGTCACGGTGCCTGTGTCTTGCTCACAGTGTCTGACTTACTATGTCAAGCTTCACGGTGTCTTGTACTTAGCTAAATAACTGTATTCAAACTTAAACAGTAATATGCATAAAATGAATTGAACTTAACCATTAAAAATTTTAAGATAACTTAAAACATAAATACACATAAATGATAAGATATGTGAGATTTGTGATCATGAATAGATATGTGAGATTTGTGATCATGAATGAGATTTGTAATTATTATTGAGATTTGTAAATAGTACTGAGATTTGTGATCATTAAAACATTATTAATACATGATGAGTTCAACAACTGTGGGTATAGGTATATTATGGGATCCTATACCCACAGTTTTCCAAAACTGTGGGTATAGATTGTCTATCATGACCTATACCTACGGTTTAGGACAAACTATGGGTAAAGGGTTGATTTTCAAGACCTATACCCACGGTTTTTGTAAAAACATGGGTATAAGGTTGTTTTTTAAGGACCTATACTCATGGTTTTCCAAACTACAAGTATAGATTTCCTGCGTTATGGTGGGGGGGAAATTCGCGGGACCCAAAAAAAATTTGCGGGAACACTTATTCCCGCTGTTTTCCCTCCTATACCCATAGTTTAGAATAATATATCTAGCTATATATATATATATATATAATTTAAGTATCTGGAGTGGTGAGGCGCTAGGTGTTAGAGGAGAAGGTCATGGGATTGAAACTCGTGGACGGCTTTTTTCAAAAACCTATACCCACAATTTTAAAATCGTGGGTATAGGGCTATGACACGGTGGAAAAAATATATACCCATGGTTTGGAAAACCATGGATATAGTCTGTGGAGCTATACTGATACCTTGGTTTCCCAAGGTTCCCAAAACCGTATGTATAACCTATACCCATGGTTTTGGGGGCTATACCCACAATTTTGAATTGTGGTTATAGGTCATTTTTCTAGTAGTGCATATATATGAATACTAATTGAATGTATTACCCCATGAACATAAATATGGACTTGTTAGTCCTCATATCATTTCTACTGACCAAACCAAAATGGAATCAATTCAAATTGATGTAATAGTGGAAAAAATATCCAAATCATTTGAAAGTAAACTTATAGATGATATATTCTTCTTGATGTCAATGATGCGGGGGTAAAACTCTATAATTTAATCATATAAAATATATTTTCATTCCTTTCATTACTTATTACTTTTTTTAGGAAACATTGGGCACTTATTGTGGTGAATTTGGATACTCCAAAGATTTATTTTTTGGATTCACTGTATGAATACCCAATAAAATGACCACATGTGATGACGTTTGTCAATTTGTAATATACTACATCTAAAATTTTAGAACTAAACTTCGCATTATATATTTTATATTATGTTTTAATGAGAATTCTGTTATGATAGGGTGGTGTTTAAATATCATGAAAATCATGGCATAAGGACATTCCATGCGTACAAGGAGCTTGTCAACTTCTATAAGTGGACAAGTATCATGGTATATATAATAATATTTCACTATCAAAACAAATTACTCATTTTTCTCAATGTTTTCGCAATGTTTGAAACAAACAAATGGAAAATATTATGGTTATTATGTTTGTAAATTAATGAGAGATATCATATATCATCAACAAACTAGCATCCCTGAAGAGTTATTTTCAAAGATAATTACTATTTTATTTAAAATATTTATTAATCCTTTGTGTATTTATATTTTTACAGTACTACTATGACTTTCAAAAATCCTCTTATTCACAAGATGAAATAGATTTGTTTAGAAATGAATGGGCAACATACCTGATGTCAAAATGTACACATAAGTCACAAAGATGTGACTTCCTACTTCTTATTTAATTGACTTTATCATCATTTTATCTATTTTTTTATTTAATTTCCTCATTATTTCTATCTGATACTTATTTTGTTAATTTTCATAGAGATCATAGAGAAATGACTTTGTCAACAAGGATAATTCACTCATGTACTATGATCATACACTTAATCTGATACACGATGTACCCAATATGACTCAAATTGTATGGTTTTAGTTTAAAATTGATATTTTATTAATGTATTATTTTATATTTATTTTTCATTTATTTCTTTATGGTATTACTAATATAAGAATTATTTTCTTATACAGGTGAATTCTTTTACTCAAGTTGGGATTGTTTGTTCAAAGCTGCCCGTGCTCGTGTGAGATTGGACTTTGAGGCTACAACTGGAATAATGGAAATACGGAAATGAGTCAAGAATGTATATAACCATCATGAAAAGGTGAATTCCTACTAATTATTTAATTAATTTTTTCATCATTTTATCTACTATTTGTAAGTTAATTTCCTCATCATTTTCATCTAATACTTATTTAGTTTTTTTATAGATCTTTTGGGAATCCATATTTTTCTTTCAACTATCTGCAAAAAGATAGAAAATAAATAACATGTTCCTTTCTAATGGAAGATTAAACCCCATGTTTCCTGAAATTTGAAGTGTTTTGGGGAGCATGGGGTTTCTCTTCCATCAGAATGGAACATGTTCTCTCTTTTTTGGATTTTTTAATATAGTTGAAAGCAAAACACATATCACATACTCAATCATCTACGCCTCAATCTGATACACAGTGTGCTCGGTATGACTCAGACTGTATGTTTTTAGTTTATAATTTACATTTTAGTTTAAAATACACATCACATACTCAAAACTGAGCAAACACATTATGATTTTTTTGATACTTTAGGACATCAATCCATAAGTCATTTATGATGTGTAGAAATCATCTTCACCTCAATATGATGCATAGTGTGGCTGGTATGACTCAGATTGTGTCTTTTAATTTAAAATTGACATTAATTTTAGTAAAAAGAATAAGCAAAAAACTAAAAAACAAGAAAATGCATTTGTAATATTTTGATTCTTTAGGAAAATGATCTATAAGTCATTTATGATGTGTAGGAGTCAACCAAACCTCAATCTGATACACAGTGTGATCAATATGAATCCAAGTGTGTCTTTTTATTTAAAATTGACATTGATTTTAATAAAAAGAACAAGTGACATAATGAAAACTAATAAAGCACATTTGGATTGTGTTGATACTTTATAAAAATGATCCATAAGTCATTTTTTATGTGAATAAATCAATCAAACCTCAATCTGATTCACGGTGTGACCAGTATAACTCCAATTGTGTCTTTTTATTTAAAATTGACATTAATTTTAGTAAAAAGAACAAGTGACATATTTAAAACTGAGAAAATGCATTCATATTGTTTTGATACTTTAGTAAAATGATCAATAAGTCATTTTTTATGTGTAGGATTAAACTGCACCTCAATATGACACATAGTTTAATCATTATAACTCCAAGTGCATCTTTTTTATTTAAAATTAGCATTAATTTTAGTAAAAACAACAATTAACATATTGAAAGCTAAGAAAAATCATTCTAATTGTTTTTATACTTTATGAAAATGATCTATAAGTCATTTTTGAAGTTTATGAATCAACTGCACCTCAATAAGATGCACGGTGTGACTGGTATAACTCCAAGTGTGTCTTTTTTATTAAAATTGACATTATTGTAGTAAAAAAATAAGTGATGTACTGAAAACTAATCAAAGAAATTCAGATTGTTTTGATAATTTAGGAAAATGATACAAAAGTCATTTTCGATGTGTAGGAATCAACCTTAGCTTAATTTGACAAATGGTGTGACTGATATGACTCCAAGTGTGTCTTTTTATTTAAAATTAACATCAATTTTAGTAAAAAGAACAAGTGACATACTGAAAACTGAGAAAACACATTCATATTGTTTTTATACTTTAGGAAAATGATCTATAAATCATTTTTGATATGTAGGAATAAACTACACCTCAATATGATGCACGGTGTGACCGATATGACTCAAAGTGTCCATTATCAGTTTAAAATTGATATTTTAGTTCAAAATGTGTCACTCACTAAAAACTAAGAAAACGTGCTCTGATTGTCTTGATAATTTAGAAAAATGGTCCATAAGTCATTTTTGACATTTAGGAAGCAGTCTCGCATCAAACCGACACACGATGTGACCGATATGACTCAAAGTGCATGTTTCCAGTTTGAAATGATATTTTAGTAAAAAACACAAGTGACATACTCAAAATCAAGAAAACTCATTCGAATTGTTTTGATACTTTAAGAAAATAATCCATAAGTCATTTTTGATCTTATGGAATCATCTGAAACTCAATATGATGCACGGTGTGACCGATATGACTCCAAGTGTCTCTGTATTTAAAATTGACATTAATTTTAGTAAAAAGAACAAGTGACATACTAAAAACCAATAAAATGCATTCATATTGTTTTAATACTTTAGGAAAAAGATCCATAAGTCGTTTTGTGATGTGTATGAATCAATATCATCATAATCTGACACACGATACGACCGATATGACTCCAAGTGTATCTTTTTTATTTAAAATTGACATTAATTTTAGTAAAAAGAACAAGTGACATACTGAGAACTGAGAAAACACATTATAATTGTTTTGATACTTTAATAAAATGATCCACAAGTCATTTGTGACGTGTAGAAATCAACCACACTTCAATACTATGCACTGTGTGACCGGTATGACTCAAAGTATTCGTTATTGGTTTAAAATTGACATTTTAGTTCAAAATGTGTGTCAGTCACTAAAAACCAAGAAAACACGTGCTGATGGTCTTGATGATTTATGAAAATGATTCATAAGTCATTTGTGATTTGTAGGAATCATAATTATGTCAAACTGACACATGATGTGACCACTATGACTCAAAGTGCGTGTTTCCAATTTAAAATGACATTTTAGTAAAAAACAAAAGTGACATACTCAAAACTAAGAAAATTAATTTAGATTATTTTAATACTTTAGAACATTGATCCATAAGTAATTTGTGAAATTTAGAAATCAATATCACCTCAATCTGATGCATAGTGTGACCGGTATAACTCCAAATGTGTCTTTTTATTTAAAATTGATATTAATTTTAGTAAAAAGAACAAGCGACGTATTGAAAACCAAGAAAACTCATTCAAATTATTTTCATACTTTGTGACAATGATCCATAAGTCATTTGTGACGTGTATGAATCAACCACGTCTCAATACGACATACAATGTGACCGGTATAACTTCAAGTGTGTGTTTTTATTTAAAATTGACATTTTATTAATGTATTCTTTCATATTTATGTTTAATTTATTTCTTTATAGTATTACTAACATAATATTTTTTTTATATAGGTGGATTCTTTTTCTTGGGTTGGGCTGATTTTTTCGGCAACTCATACCATGGTTGGGCTTTTTTGAGAAGGGATCACGGGTATCAAATACGATGAAACACTAATGTTTTTAAATGCTTGTGGATAGTAATTGTAAATGTAATTATACAAAACATTGTTTGAAATGTATATAGTAGTATTTTTTGTATTTATGATGTAAAATTTATTTCAATTAAATTATATATTTGCATACAGGCCACGGGTGTATTTTCTACAGTGTGTTGTTATTCAAACAACACATTGCAGCAGGTTGTGCCTTTATCAATGCTGATTAAAGCAATGATAAAGGGTGACCTTTATCGGTGCTAATGAAAGCCCTGGTAAAAGGGCCCCTTTATTGGTGCTAAAAAACACCGATAAATGGAGTCTTTATCTGCGTTTTTTAGTGCTGATAAAGGCACCACTTTATCAGCACTTTTTTAGGGTCGTTAAAGGGAACCCCCTTTAACAGCACTGAGGACAACAATTCTTTTTTAGCGCTATTAAATTCCTTTTTGTGCACTGTTAAAGGACCGACCTGTAGTAGTGAATGTATTATCGAAGAAACCTAAGTTGGACATGCCCGCTACTGTAATAGCCTCTTGAAAATCCACCATTAGGGAGAGAGGCCTATCAATGCCCCTTCCTTTTCCCTCTAATAAAGGATGCCATTAAAACCCCCACCAATTAAGAGAGGAACATGGCATTTAGAATGCACAGACTTCATAAGCTCCCATGACCTTCATCTCTCTCCCTGATTAGGCCTTCCATATAACCCCATAAAAACCAAAGCGGGGACACCTGGGTGGTGAACTAAGGCAACAATATGATTGGAAGAGAAATGATCAACATGAATGTCCATACCACTTATCCAAAGCAAGGACAAACCGCTCGTGTGACCATGTTTCCCACAGGAAGGTGGCCTTGGAAACCAATCTTTGTAGCAACTCCACACATTTTCTTGCAATCCAACATGGTTTCAGACAAAAAAATCATGTCATGATAATGCTTAAAACTCTGGTGAAGGAGTGAATGAACTTTTTACATGTTGCTAAGCCCATAGCAGTTCCTGCATAGGGTCTTCATTGGGATAGGTGTAACGCCCCGACCCTAGTTACCCAGAGTCGGTGCATTATTACATAACATTGGCATGATCACAAGAAAGATCAAATCTCGAAAGACCGATTGGTTTAGTAGCCTTGGAAACACTAGATATATCCATAAGTTTTACATTATATCATAAAAAAACATCTTGTCTTCATATCCCCTCATACTATCCCTGCAGGTCATTCATAAATTACTTCTTCATAATCCTGGGAAAAATAAAACATTTAAAGGGGTGAGCTCAGATGCTCAGTAAGGATAACATTATAGCAGAAGCTTTCATAAATAAGCATAAACACTTAAGGCAATTTATAACTAAAACAAAAGCCTTTTAAACTTGAACTTCAACATAAAATGGAAAAGGTAAAATGAAATAATGCCATTTACTTACTCACATGGATATTCTACTAGTCGAATGATCACATGCAATATCAATAACCACTTTCATAATGATGGAATGCATAATGCCAGACTATCATAACCACATAGCCAATGCCTCGTGCCAAGACTACAAATAGATTTTGCCAAGGCCTTGTGCCAAGACACTAGTCTGTCTCATGAGACCTACCGATGCATCGAGGAGCTATATCGGGCTCCACCCGTCACTTATTAAGTCCAATGCATTCCTCATATGAATAGGTTTAAGCATAAAATAAACATTCGTATTAAAACTTGCATATGAAATGTCAATACTTTAACCACAAACCATGAATGGTATAAAAATAGAACATCCACAGTCAAACATAACTCATTTGATACAATATGGAAGATTGTATTGTATCACATTAACCTCAATCATGAATAATGAAGGATGTTGACATAGATGAAAATAATCATCAAAACTATTTGAGGGAAATATCCCCCTTTTCTTGAAATCATTTAAAAATCACACTATTTGTCAAGAAGCCATTTAAAAATAGATTTTTGAATCAAAGTGTCCCATACCACTTTGAAACTTTTAAAATGAGTTTTAATTTTAAAACTTTAATGTCCATATAAATAAATCCTTAAAACCATTTTTAAAACATGGACATTAATGAGCAAGATATAGAAGAATAAGTCTTTAAAACATTTTAAAATGGTATTTTGGTTAGAGGTTCTAACCAAAAGAGAGACACTTGAATACAAATAATTGAGGTAATCAAAACTTTGTAATATCATGAGAATAAAGGGATTCATGATATACTATGTCAAAGTACATTATATACACCACATAAAAGTGATTTGGTGTATATCAACAAAGAAGTCTCAGTTGAATGTAAATTGAGATGAAATCTCTCATAAAGGCCGTATCCTTAGGTTAAGGATAAATCAACGACATAATTATGTGTGAAAAATATAAATACAATAAATATGATTGAATATTTAGTTTAAAACAATCAAAGGATATTCACACATATTCTTGTAGAAACAACACCAACGAATTGGATATTTAACTCAACAAATGGAGAATGAGTTAAAATTACTCTTATCAAAATCATATCAATGACTTGAGAATTACCAATGGAGTGATTATGTGTATCAAACTTATATACACAGGAAGGGGAGTGGAAATTATGACATAATCAAATGAATAGTGATTCCACACATAATCTTGGGGTAATATAATTAATGAAATATGCGTAAGGCCAAATGAGTGGAAATTGATATCTCAAATTCCCTTATCGATTAGGTAACTTACGAAACATACACCCACGAAAGAAGTATCATACCATGATGATTTAAATACCCATAAATTAAAGTATATTACACAATTAATACAATCATGGGCAGTACACATACACCACATACAATAATTAAGTGGTGAACAATGGAATTCTCACGAATTTAAGAGTGAATTAAGAAACCCCTTACCACGTTAATCAACTGAGTCGTATGGCCAAAAGTTAATAACCACCAAATTATTTACAGAATAACATGAATATAAATAGAATCATGATAATATATATCAAATGGCCGTACACAATACACCACTTTCAATAATTTAGTGGCGAACAATGGAAATCTCACGGAATTGAAAGTGAGATAAGAGAATCCCTTACTTGTACTTTTTCCTTGGTCGATGGTAGGTTTACCTCCTGTATAATGGTGAAATAATTGTTATTGAATAATACAAGAATAATTTACTTTAATATGATATCATATATGATCTTTTAACATTGATTTGTTAATAATATCTTAGAATTATCGTTATTTCGGGTGTTAACGGGTTCATTTTACTTTATATTCTTTGTTATGTGAGCCATATTCGTTATTAATGGGATGTATATTATTCATATCCAGAATGATATCAAGTCCTTAGATACTATTTTTTTAAATAATAAAATTATAATTATACTTGAATGGATATGATGGACAATGAATCTCATCGCGTTCGTGGAGACGGTAGTCCGTACATACGCACGAGCGACAATATCATTCTTTTGATATTAAAATAATATATAAATGGATGTTATATCATATATACAGAATAATTAACATGTTATATTTATTATTTACATGAGTTTCACATCATTATTATACCCATCCAAATAATAATATATTAAATAACAATTACACCACGACGTGGAGACGGTAAGCCGTACGTACGCACGTATGGTGACATGTTATTCAAAGGGTGGATAGAATACTGAATATGGTTGTACCATATTTATAATAACATCACAGTATATGTGAGATACTGGAGTTATTATTTTAGAATGGTAAGAACAAATAAAGAAGAAGTGGAAGAAGAAAGGAACTTGAAAAGGGGTGGTGAAAACATTACCTCTTCTTCGGGTTCTTCCTTTTGATTTGACCAAAAGGGCTCCTTAGGTTGGCTTTCGGATCAAACTAAGGCCTCTAGGTTGTAGTGAGGGAAGTTGGGAGAGTATTTGGGCAGGGTTTGGATGATCCAAGTGGCTTGAAAGGTGTGAGGAATGAGTAGAAGTGGTCTCCTTTTATAAGGGAGAGGAGGGGCTCTTTAGGAAAGAGTGAAAGTATTACTTTATAATATAATTATATTAGGTTTATAATGGTCCAAAAATCATTGAGGTCGAAGATAAGATGACTAATTTTCTAAATAACATCAACCAATAAGAATTGGACAGGTTTTAGATAATATTTTAATCATTATAATCTTATTTATTTAAATGATTTATTAATGAGGTAAACATTGCATCATTATTGTGTCATTAATAATTTAAATTATTTGATGTCTAAAAATTATAAATAAAATATAATTATGTAGGAAATCATTTTAGATTTCTAATGAATATTTATAATTGAAAATCCAACATGTATAACCCTATGTAAAAATTGTTCTTCTAAAAGATGTAAGCTTATGCCATTTTTATTTTTATTTTAACTTTATTAATATAATGTGTCCCTACCACATACAAGTGGCTCCAAGGGGTCCCCAAATCGACCCAAGAATGCCCATGGTCGGTTATGTGTCCACCAATAAGGTTAGGACACGTTTTAGGTTAATTTTTTATTATTATAATATTATTTTTTAACCCTTATTTACCGGATTTACCCTTTAACCATGGTAAATAAAATATTTACCGCAGTAATTATTCAAAATGTCTAAAAATAAAAGTTACCTATTTACACAATTTGGACATCCTGATTCCAAATATGGAATCCATTTTTCTAAATTCAAAACACAGAAGTGGCAGAAATTAATTTAAAATTAATTCTCGTTGTCAAAACAAAAAGCGTGTTTTTTAGAGATAATAACTATCAAAAGATTGTCACTTGTTTTTGTCTAGTTTAAATGTGAAATTATGTTCATTGACCCACATTGTATTATATGGTAAAAATATATTCTAAATATACTTTAAAACCACTCAAATTCATAATTTATCACTATTAATTATTTTGATTAAAAAAGTTGTTTTTAATTAAAATTTAGTAATTTTCACTATTCATCAAAATATGAAAGTTATCCGAAAAGTACCAAAATTTCACCCTAGGATAATTTCGATATTCCGAATCCAAAAATTAAGTCCATTTTGAGAGATAGAATTTATAAAATTTCAAAAAGTAGGTATTACTATTCATAACGGCTAGTTTTATTGGTTATGGTGTGTTAAAATCTCGAAGTTGCGTACAATGCACGCCATTGCATTATTCGAAAGGAAACATACCGAGGAATCTTGGGGTGTTACATTCTCCCCTCCTTCAATAAATTGCATCCTCGCAATTTTTAAAATTATGCTTGGGAATATAATGGAAAGTCCCATATCGGAAAAAAAGTCAATAAAACTATCACTTTAAAAGAAAGAAAGAGAGGTATAAGGGTCATCCAAGATAACCCATACTCAGATTCCATGTAGGAAAACATGGATATGGATGATAAACTAAGTGTTAAGTTTTTATGGAGAGGGATAGAAATCATGATCAGGAGAAAGTTGACAATAAGAAAACCACAAACTTGTGTTGGGACAAACGACCATTAGTCTCCTAGTAGGAAAGTAAACAGACAACATTTTTTTTAAGTTACATTACATAAGGACGAGGAATTCATTTATGATATTGACTAAGAACATTAAGAGATATACTTACATTTTAAGTAGAGTTTCATTCTTTAATAAATTTCCACCACTAACTCAATTTGTTTTTAAACGACGAGTATTCAAGAAGACTTGGTCACACTGGAAGAGTTAGAATAAACTTCTATAGAATCACATGATCCATGCAGGATAAACTATATATTTACATTGTCTTTGAAGATTAATCAAAACCAAAATGGTTAGTGAATGATCTAATGATCCCCCAAAAGGATATTCCTTGAGATAAATATGCACTAATCTTAATTTCTAAAATTAAACCAACAATACCCCAATGTTAAATAGATACCATTCAATAACCAATTGTCCTTAAAATCCTTTAATATAATCCAAACTAATATTGAAACCCAAAACATAGAAGAATTTGATTATGTAGTCTCCCATGTTACATTGTATCTCCAAATGACATCAAATACTCTTAAAGTCACATACTTAAAAGTAATTAACATCATCACATATTCTCTGTTATAGGTTAATCATTTCCATAAATAACCCAAATCACTATAAATCAACAATAAAAACATAGATAATAATCCACCATTACTCTACAAATGAAACCTCATCGTATTCTATTTTCCTTGGGCATATAGTGTTCCTAACAAAACGAACATCTTCCAAAATAACATTTATCACTTAATCACCAAATCATTTTCCTATACTAAGGGTATTCATTTGATAATACATAAGAACCCAAATCAACTTATTATTGATCAATAAAATCATATAACTTAAAAAAAGTCACACTAACCAGGGACTTCACGTAGTCCAGTGGTAGGCGATAAATCCCAATCGCACTTTGGTTGTGGGTTCGATTCCCACAGCTTTGTCCAACGCGACGGGTTGTCACACGGTCTACGTGTTGTCCTTTTTCAAAAACTATATTTTATAATATTACCAAAATGAGATAAATTCCTCAAAATACCATAACATAATTTAACCACAAATCTTATCTCATACCTTGCATTTTCATCCCAAATTATAATAACTTATAATTTCCTCAAACCCAATGATCATGTAAGACCAAATGGTTATTTATAACTATATCTGCAACAGAAAATATAATTATTCCTCAAATATCATTTTCACATGATAAATTGCAGGTTTACACATACAAGAGAAAATTATTCCAAAGTAATCTCATCAATAAAGAGCACTAACACTTTTAAACATTTCACCATCCATTTATTTCCACATAGGTTTTTCATCATATGTTCCTCGGGTTCCCACATTGCCTCTTCCATCTTATGATTTCTCCATAGATCTTTTACCAGACAAGTCATCCGGTTTCGCAGCACTTGATCTTTGGTATGAAGAATTCTGATAGGCTCTCCACAATAAGATAGATCGGGTTCCAGTTATAATTCTTCATAGGTGAGTACATGCATTGGTTCAGGCATGTATTTTGTCACTAGAGATATGTGGATCACAACATGAACTCTGGAAAGACTAGGCGGGTTTGCATTTTGGTAGAATGCGTTCATGTGTCACAATGGTACCTCAGGAATTTTTCAAAATCATCTACTTCCTTTACCCAAAAACTCCTCATCCATTTTGGATTATATCGATGGAAGCATCGATGCATCATAAAAAAATAGGTATTTCTTATATATAATTTTGAGACATCGTCTTTAACATGTTTTTTTAGAAAAATTCTCACTGATTCATCTTCAAATATTTCAAAATAAGGTTTTGGTAAATCAATTTTCGTATATCCCAAAAGACATAAATATATAATTTGATACATATAGGCTGCTCGAAGGTCTCCCTCTTCTGCAGCATCTAGAAAATCATTTAGTGCATCGTAATTTTGAGATAAAGTGAATAATTTGAAAAGACCCTGATGGTACTTCCCACGCTTAGCGTGGTAAGAAAGTTGAGAGCGCAACATTATCCCATAGTCGGTACTTGATCCTTGAAAGAATCGTGCAATGCTAGAGGTATTGGATGTCTCATAAAGTTGTTTGCATGTAACTTGGACATTTGAAAAAGTTTCAACATCGTCTGCGCATGACTTCTGGATAATAATTGCAAGTAGTTCTTCAGGAAGAGAGAGAAGAGTTGTTCGTGATCTTGCTCCCTCCATGTTTCAACTAACAAAAGAAAATACAATTAGGGTTTTTGAATACTTATCTAATAAGAATGTAAAAAAAATAGATATAATAGGATAATCTTGTAATTTAACAATATATCCTAACTTGGGGTACCCTATGTTTAAATCTAGGTTATCCACTATCTATTTGCCGACATATATTCTTAGGGGCATTTTTTTGGTATTCCCTTAATAATGGTTTATACTAATCTTGTGAATTTACCAAAGCATATCCTCCGGGAGTGTCGTAACCAAGAGTGCAGCAAGGCCCGTTGTCGTGCACCAGTTCCCGTTCGAGTCTAGCTCAAAGCGGTGTTTTCGGGTTTTACCCCTAGGTACATCTGTGCCAGAGCCACCTCTACCTGCTCGTATCCAGACAGGGATGTATTGCTCGGAAAACTCACAAAATCTTCTATAATACCAAAATTCTAGGAAGTTCTTCTATAATAATCCTCAAAGTTCATCTTAGGTCTACGTGCTGTAATCAGAGTTTATCTAAATCCAGCTTCCAAGGTTTTTACTAAACTTCCTCTGATACCAACTGTAACGCCCCGACCCTAGTTACCCAGAGTTGGTGCATTATTACATAACATTGGCATGATCACAAGAAATATCAAATCTCGAAAGACCGATTGGTTTAGTAGCCTTGGAAACACTAGATATATCCATAAGTTTTACATTACATCATAAAAAAACATCTTGTCTTCATATCCCCTCATACTATCCCTGCAGGTCATTCATAAATTACTTCTTCATAATCCTGGGAAAAATAAAACATTAAAAGGGGTGAGCTCAGATGCTCAGTAAGGATAACATTATAGCAGAAGCTTTCATAAATAAGCATAAACACTTAAGGCAATTTATAACTAAAACAAAAGCCTTTTAAACTTGAACTTCAGCATAAAATGGAAAAGGTAAAATGAAATAATGCCATTTACTTACTCACATGGATATTCTACTAGTCGAATGATCACATGCAATATCAATAACCACTTTCATAATGATGGAATGCATAATGTCAGACTATCATAACCACATAGCCAAGGCCTCGTGCCAAGACTACAAATAGATTTTGTCAAGGCCTTGTGCCAAGACACTAGTGTGTCTCATGAGACCTACTGATGCATAGAGGAGCTATAGCGGCCTCCACCCGTCACTTATTAAGTCCAATGCATTCCTCATATGAATAGGTTTAAGCATAAAATAAACATTCGTATTAAAACTAGCATACGAAATGTCAATACTTTAACCACAAACCATGAATGGTATAAAAATAGAACATCCACAGTCAAACATAACTCATTTGATACAATATGGAAGATTTTATTGTATCACATTAACCTCAATCATGAATAATGAAGGATGTTGACATAGATGAAAATAATCATAAAAACTATTTGAGGGAAATATCCCCCTTTTCTTGAAATCATTTAAAAATCACACTATTTGTCAAGAAGCCATTTAAAAATAGATTTTTGAATCAAAGTGTCCCATACCACTTTGAAACTTTTAAAAGGAGTTTTAATTTTAAAACTTTAATGTCCATATAAATAAATCCTTAAAACCATTTTTAAAACATGGACATTAATGAGCAAGATATAGAAGAATAAGTCTTTAAAACATTTTAAAATGGTATTTTGGTTAGAGGTTCTAACCAAAAGAGAGACACTTGAATACAAATAATTGAGATAATCAAAACTTTGTAATATCATGAGAATAAAGGGATTCATGATATACTATGTCAAAGTACATTATATACACCACATAAAAGTGATTTGGTGTATATCAACAAAGAAGTCTCAGTTGAATGTAAATTGAGATGAAATCTCTCATAAAGGCTGTATCCTTAGGTTAAGGATAAATCAACGACATAATTATGTGTGAAAAATATAAATACACTAAATTTGATTGAATATTCAGTGTAAAACAATCAAAGGATATTCACACATATTCTTGTAGAAACAACACCAACGAATTGGATATTTAACTCAACAAATGGAGAATGAGTTAAAATTACTCTTATCAAATTCATATCAATGACTTGAGAATTACCAATGGAGTGATTATGTGTATCAAACTTATATCCACAGGAAGGGGAGTGGAAATTATGACATAATCAAATGAATAGTGATTCCACACATAATCTTGGGGTAATATAATCAATGAAATATGCGTAAGGCCAAATGAGTGGAAATTGAAATCTCAAATTCCCTTATCGATTAGGTAACTTACGAAACATACACCCACGAAAGAAGTATCATACCATGATGATTTAAATACCAATAAATTAAAGTATATTACACAATTAATACAATCATGGGCAGTACACATACACCACATACAATAATTAAGTGGCGAACAATGGAATTCTCACGAATTTAAGAGTGAATTAAGAAACCCCTTACCACGTTAATCAACTGAGTCGTATGGCCAAAAGTTAATAACCACCAAATTATTTACAGAATAACATGAATATAAATAGAATCATGATAATATATATCAAATGGTCGTACACAATACACCACTTTCAATAATTTAGTGGCGAACAATGGAAATCTCACGGAATTGAAAGTGAGATAAGAGAATCCCTTACTTGTACTTTTTCCTTGGTCGATGGTAGGTTTACCTCCTGTATAATGGTGAAATAATTGTTATTGAATAATACAAGAATCATTTACTTTAATATGATATCATATATGATCTTTTAACATTGATTTGTTAATAATATCTTAGAATTATCGTTATTTCGGGTGTTAACGGGTTCATTTTACTTTATATTCTTTGTTATGTGAGCCATATTCGTTATTAATGGGATGTATATTATTCATATCCAGAATGATATCAAGTCCTTAGATACTATTTTTTTAAATAATCAAATTATAATTATACTTGAATGGATATGATGGACAATGAATCTCATCGCGTTCGTGGAGACGGTAGTCCGTACATACGCACGAGCGACAATATCATTCTTTTGATATTAAAATAATATATAAATGGATGTTATATCATATATACAGAATAATTAACATGTTATATTTATTATTTACATGAGTTTCACATCATTATTATACCCATCCAAATAATAATATATTAAATAACAATTACACCACGGCGTGGAGACGGTAAGCCGTACGTACGCACGTATGGTGACATGTTATTCAAATGGTGGATAGAATACTGAATATGGTTGTACCATATTTATAATAACATCACAGTATATGTGAGATACTGGAGTTATTATTTTAGAATGGTAAGAACAAATAAAGAAGAAGTGGAAGAAGAAAGGAACTTGAAAAGGGGTGGTGAAAACATTACCTCTTCTTCGGGTTCTTCCTTTTGATTTGACCAAAAGGGCTCCTTAGGTTGGCTTTCTGATCAAACTAAGGCCTCTAGGTTGTAGTGAGGGAAGTTGGGAGAGTATTTGGGCAGGGTTTGGACGAGCCAAGTGGCTTGAGAGGTGTGAGGAATGAGTAGAAGTGGTCTCCTTTTATAAGGGAGAGGAGGGGCTCTTTAGGAAAGAGTGAAAGTATTACTTTATAATATAATTATATTCGGTTTATAATGGTCCAAAAATCATTGAGGTCGAAGATAAGATGACTAATTTTCTAAATAACATCAACCAATAAGAATTGGACAGGTTTTAGATAATATTTTAATCATTATAATCTTATTTATTTAAATGATTTATTGATGAGGTAAACATTGCATCATTATCGTGTCATTAATAATTTAAATTATTTGATGTCTAAAAATTATAAATAAAATATCATTATGTAGGAAATCTTTTTAGCTTTCTAATGAATATTTATAATCGAAAATCCAACATGTTTAACCCTATGTAAAAATTGTTCTTCTAAAAGATGTAAGCTTATGCCATTTTTATTTTTATTTTAACTTTATTAATATAATGTGTCCCTACCACATACAAGTGGCTCCAAGGGGTCCCCAAATCGACCCAAGAATGCCCATGGTCGGGTATGTGTCCACCAATAAGGTTAGGACACGTTTTAGGGTAATTTTTTATTATTATAATATTATTTTTTAACCCTTATTTACCGGATTTACCCTTTAACCATGGTAAATAAAATATTTACCGCAGTAATTATTCAAAATGTCTAAAAATAAAAGTTACCTATTTACACAATTTGGACATCCTGATTCCAAATATGGAATCCATTTTTCTAAATTCAAAACACAGAAGTGGCAGAAATTAATTTAAAATTAATTCCCGTTGTCAAAACAAAAAGCGTGTTTTTTAGAGATAATAACTATCAAAAGATTGTCACTTGTTTTTGTCTAGTTTAAATGTGAAATTATGTTCATTGACCCACATTGTATTATATGGTAAAAATATATTCTAAATATACTTTAAAACCACTCAAATTCATAATTTATCACTATTAATTATTTTGATTAAAAAAGTTGTTTTTAATTAAAATTTAGTAATTTTCACTATTCATCAAAATATGAAAGTTATCCGAAAAGTACCAAAATTTCACCCTAGGCTAATTTCGATATTCCGAATCCAAAAATTAAGTCCATTTTGAGAGATAGAATTTATAAAATTTCAAAAAAGTAGGTATTACTATTCATAACGACTAGTTTTATTGGTTATGGTGTGTTAAAATCTCGAAGTTGCGTACAATACACGCCATTGCATTATTCAAAAGGAAACATACCGAGGAAGCTTGGGGTGTTACAATAGGTAGGGTTGGGTCTTTCTAGCCTTCGCCTCTAAAAGATCAAGCTGTGAACTGTCTCCGACAATTTTCGAGCGCTTACGTTGAGTTGTCATTATTGTCTCCTCAAACACCTGCTTATTTTTGCAAGTAGATGTCACCACTGAAGTTGCGTCTAGGTTTTCTTTTCCATGTTGAGTGTCATTCTGGAAGAGACAAGACTTCTCTGTGTTCTTGGTCCACAATTGGGTAGACAAGAGCTGTGTGAAAAGGAAAACCTAGAAGAATGTCTTCGTTGAGGGGGTTCGAACAAATCTTTTCTCAGTGCATCAAGTCAAGGACCTATTCCTTAGAGGAAAGAGAACTAGCCACCTCGATAGGGGCTATGGTATTTGGACCCCACTGGTTCTCTGGCGGAAAATTGGATTTAACGATAGTAATGCTCATGGGTAGTGAACATGAATGCTCCGCAAGATGTCCTGACCTATTATTGCAGCGCGTACTGCTAGCAAGGATAAGTGCAACTTCTTTGTTAGAGTCGTTGAAAAATTTGAAGATTAACTGCCTGACCTCAGCATCTCTTCTGCCCACACCGTCCTCTAATTTCTATACACATTGAAGTGTGTTTTTTAGGGCATTAAGGTTAACTAAATGACAGACGAAAACCTTGCATAGGAGTAGAGATAAGCACCTCGAAAGGACCGTGTCACCATCTTTTCATCGTAACGATATGCGACTTCTCCTAGTTTGTCATAGAGAAGCACTCAAGTGCAGGGCTTGACCCCACGACCTCATCCCACGGCCTCCTAGGATGAAACCCTAGAAGACAATTCTATGTATTTGGTTCCCTCTTATATCCATTTTTAAGTTTGCCAATGTTATTTTTATTACATCCAACCACATCCAAAAGACCAAAACTACAAGTTTATTTCAAACTCACCGCATATAAACTGATCGGGAGAAATAATTTTACCAAACAAGGTCCTACCGTTTTGACCGTTCGATGTACTTATCTGTTTTTATTATCATCCGCTCACTCATTCGGCCCCCTTCATTCCCGGCTTAGGGTTTCCAGTGTACCCTTCGGTTCTCGCGGTCTGCGTTTCTCCCCACTTCATCGGTCGATCAGCACCCCAGATTCTCTTGAACCAACAGGCAGGTATCTCTCGAAGCTTCGCTAATGAACATCTCAGGTGAGTAGCTCTGCCCTCACGCCTCAGCTTCAATAGATCGCTGTACTCATTAAACAGCCGGCTCCGAACCGGCATCGATTCTACAGGTTTCTTTTGGTTTATCCTCATTCGAATAATCTGGAACCTCCACTTAGGTTTACTTGGAATCGGTCGGCCTTCACTTCAGTTTTTCGATTGCTAATAAGCCACCGCATCACTTACGAGACAACAGTTGCACATATCATTTCCAATTATATATTGAAATTATTTTAGTAAACATTGACATGAAGATTACGAATATGCAATAGTGGAGTGATAAAACATTTTCAAAGAGTTAAAATTACATTAACGATGGATAGCCACATTGGATGAGGTAAATTGATATTTAACTATTTTTGTTGTGTAATTGATGTCATTGCCAAAGGATTCTAATAAATCTCTTTCATCACCATTCATCTTATTATTTGTAGCATCATGATTTGTGAATCATTTTAAGGTTACTGAGCTGTGCTTTTTATATAAAGAAGCCCAACATTGGTTTAGAGTTTTTGTTTTGTTGATGATTGCCTAAACTTTACATCCTATGCCTGTTCCAAATGAATTACTGGGTTTGACCATGGCCCTCTTATATTTAGCCAACACTGTAGTTGCTGCAAGCACACATCACCTCTTACACTAATAAATACGTCGTGATTTGAAAAATTTCATGTTTGTTTTTTTGGATGGGTAGAGCGAATAGTTTGCATCAAGTTCTTATAGTACTTTTACAAAGATGTAATTATTCATATTTGTATTCGTTTTTGGGAGGGAAAACGCACACAAGATAGTTTGGCTTGTCTACCACATTTGCCTCTTTTATTTTGCTTGATGAAATGTTCTGAAATTGAATGATTCTTTGATTTGCAGTTATTTTTTTGCCTTTATAATGTAATGCTTGTATCAAAATCACTTCTATTATTGGTATATTGCGTATTCTCCTCTCTATATACAAGCTTCCTAGCTATATACCCATCAGATTTGTAAAGGTTCAAAACAATAGTTGATCCTTGACCATTGTTGCTCCCAATGTTACCACATTTCCTTTCTCACCTATTCACTCCTAACATCTTCACAACATTAAGAACCTACCTTAAAAGCCCATACTTGTGCACTTGTATATCTATTCTTAACATAATCCCCACTATAATATAATCCTAGCGAGTACAACTTTCATTTCATACACAATCCCCTTTTAGATGCCATTTTTCCTTCGTGGTTTCTCCACACACCTCTTATAATACAAAAATGAGAGTTATCTTAATTAAGAATGTTATAGAAGTGTCCAACTAAAACATGGAGAAGGGTTACCAGATTGACACTACATATATTGTCTTTAACGAATTCTTACCTCAAAATAGAAAGAGGGCGGGGAATTTCATTCCCTTTAAATTACACAGGAATTTTTATTTTAGGCATGTAGTTGATGCATAACGTCTGGCTTGTAATGATATAAACCTTTGAAGGTTCAACAACATATCATGTGATGTTTCTTGGCTTTGTTTTATTGCAAAGCTTTATAAGATTTTCATGCATGGATTATGGTTTCAAAATAGGAGTTTGATTGACTTCAAATACACCAACTTGATATCACAACAAATGATTCCTTTAATAAAATGAAAGTTGAAAGCTCTTGATAGCCATGTGAAAGATACTTATCGCAAAGAAGATAAAGTGTCATGATTATTGTATAAGGCTTTAATAGTGCTGTGTAAACATGAAAGTTGGCAGGGGATCTTGTTTGAGACTACAACTGAAATGGAAAAAAAATGCATTTTAGCTTTATGGTTGAAAAATAACAATACCTTATAAATGAATTACTCGACCTAAATCTTGAGAAACGTCATCCCCTCGGTTGGCCTTCTCTAGTATTGCAACCTCGGGATCGACTTCCTTGAGTAGAACATTTAATTGTAAGAGCTTCATGGGAGGTGAGAAAAATTCTATCCCCTAAGGAGATAAGCTCTTCAATTATTCCAAGAATAGTTGGTTTTATAAAATTTTGGGTACTTTTTGCTTCATATAATTAACAAAATTCAGTCCATGAAACAAATCTAGATACCTAGCCCAAATTTAGTCATGACATATTTGAAATTTGATCTATGAAACTAATAAATGTCAATATATTTAAAAAATGAAATCCCTTGGCTTGGAGAGAGAACATATAGGAGATTGGAGAACTTGTGTATAGAAGTGAGAATGGAGATAATCAATGAACAATTGACGGTGACATGGGGATATTGGACATCCTATTTGAGGCTATGAATGCGAGGATAACCCTAACCTAACATGGGTGTCCTGATGGAGTCTGATGGTGGGATATCGGAGATCTAGAATTAGGGATGACAACGGGTTGAGTACTCGTGAAATTTGGGGTACCTGAACATGAACCCATTTATTTTTACAAAACCATAACACTAATCCCAACTTTAACCTGTTTATTTTTTAAATTCATTATTATATATTTTACTATCCATTTAACTATCCTAACCCCTTCAATTACCCGATTAGAAATTCATTTTTTATAAATCTTGAATAAACATATCAAAAAATTAAGTAAATATATATTGTAACTGTACTTTATTTAACAACATATAGTCAACGAATCCAAATTTAAAATTTATGTATAAATATACATGGTAGGTCCGGGGGAAGGGGTACAAAGGAAATAAAATCTGAAGACGCGGAGGCTCGAAATCAGGACCTCCTCAACTCACCACCACAGGTACAACAGGGGCGGAACCACTAAACTGCACCCCATGGGGCAATTTATGTATAGATATAACATGAACCAAACTCAAAATAAATAAATATATTTTTATATTTGTAATGTCATTTAAACATTTATTATTGATTAATTAATAATAATTTTCATAACTGAGTTCAAGTTTATAGTATCATGGGAGTATTATCCTAACTGTATCTGCTTATCAATCGAGTTTTCATTTTGTTACCCTAACCTTATAAATATCCGTTTAACCACGATCCCAATCATATATAATCGGGTTGAGTGGTGTCGTGTAACAACCTAAAATTTTAAAGACTGTTCGATTGCGTGTACAACACCCAATACCAAGCCTAAAAGAACCATGAAAGAGTTTTTTAAATGAGTTAATTTTTAAGGGATAGAGTTTTAAGTATTTGAAAAAACGGTTTAGAGAAGCGTGGACCCTGTTCGTGCTTCTTCATTTTGCTGAGAAGTGTGAACAAGGTTCATGCTTCTCTTTCTGCCGCTATGGAAGCATGAACTCCATTCACGCTTCTTTAGCGTGGTGGAGGAAGCGTGAAACCTGTTCACGCTTCCTTCAAAATTTTTACCAAGGAGACATGAATAGGGTTTTCGCTTCCCACCACTCAAAATTTATAAATAGAGTGCCCCCTCCATTTTCAATTGTTCTGCTCTATAATTTGTTGCGAAGCTTTGCTGGATTTCTTTCTCAATATATATTTCTAACTTTTATGAAGGTAAAATTTATATTTAAAATTTTAATTGTCTAATTGTTTTTATTTATTTTGTTTGTATGATTTATTTATTTAATATCTATTGATGTATAGATGTATGAATGTATACATGATTATTCTTTGTATGATTTAATTTTTGAATGCGTTATTGTTTTTTGTATGATTTAATTTAAATTGAATGATTTAGGAAATTTAAATATGTTTACATAATTTAAATTTTATGTATAAAATATAATTTATATTTAGGGAAATATTATTATTTTGAAAAAGGTATATATTTGTAATTTAAATGGTGAGTAATTGGATTTGAATAGATTTATATGTATATAATATATATTATATTTAAAGTAACATAATTTTAAATTATAATATTCCACACAGGTAATTAACTAAATATTTTATAAAAATTATATTATTAAAAAATACTACTTTTATGAAGTATCATATTTAAATTTATATATAATGTTATTTTTGTTAATGGTATAAAAAATGTTTCATATAAATAATAATTTTAAATTATATTAAGTATAAATAATAATTATTTCATGTAATAATGTATAAAATATAATTACTGAATTATAGTTTATCTGATGAGGAAGTATCTAGTGAGGTATTAGGAGATGATGTGGATGAAGGTGATGTGGGGAATGAACCTTTTGATGTTCCTTTGATAGATATACAACCACCAGTTAGTGGTAATCATCTTATTTTATTGGCTTCCTTAGTCGAAGGAATGCTGTGTGCACATCATTTTGATTGAGATGTTATTACACATGCTACTAAATTCCCTCACATTATAGGAAATAGATGTGTATCGACTGATAACACCATCTACATTGGGTAAGAGTTTGAAAGCAAAACTGTCTTGAAAAATGTGATAAAACAATACCACAGAGCGATATTTTTCATTTGTGGTTGATGAGTCGAAGAAGTAAAAATATCTCATTTGATGCGTTAAATACATGTCAGAATGTAAATTCCAAATGGGGGTAATATATGATATTTTTTTTTGCATGTTGGAAGATAACCAAATTAGAAGGTCGACACACTTGTGTACATCCAAGTTTGTCGCAATATCGTTCTTCACTTGATGTAGAGTTTATATCATCTGTTATTGTAGAGATGATACAAACGTGTCAGGATCTTTTTGTGTCCCTTTTTCAGGAACGAATACAACAATTGTTAAAATATAAGATATCCTACGACAAAGCTTGGAATGCAAAACCAAAGACATTTGTGAAAGTTTATGGTGATTGTGATAAATCATATGCAATGTTGCCGCAAATTATGAAATTATTCTCTCTCAACAATCAGCTTATTTATCATTTAGTCACTATTGAGTATGTCTCTCCATATCATTGAATTGATCAAACAAAGGTGAATTGTTGTTTTGGGTATTTAGGTCATGTATCACTACTTTCTCGTATTGTAAACAATTCATCCAAGTCGATGACACTTTTCTTTATGATAACTATACATGCGTTTTACTTATTGTTGCCACATAGGATGGTAATTGAGCTCCTCTACTACTTGCATTTGTCATTGTTGAAAATGAGAATTTTGAATCTTGGAGTTTGTTTTTGGTATGTATATGCATTCATGTCACACAAAACCAGTGAGTGTCTGATATCTGATCGCCATCTAGCGATTATAGATCGTTAATAGTGATAAAGTTTAATGGAGAGAATCATATGTTTATCATTGATATTGTATTAGACATATTATCAGTAATGTGCATAAGCATTTTAGAGATGAGACAATAAAGAAGACGATCATCAAGTTGAGTGTTTTTTTAACTTATTTTTTTTGGAAAAAAAATTTAATATCATTTTCAATACATTATTCTATTATGGTTTCAGCATACGAGCCCCAACAAGAAAGGTTCAATCAACGTTTTGAAGAAATTCGAAGGTGGTGACGGAAGATATGACCATATGACCATATGACCACTGATATACACATCACCATTGCGTGTTCTAACAGTTGACTGGTTACAAAGTTGCTTTCAGGTAAGAGAGTGCCATGACCCGCTCACAGGCAACAATGGTCGAGTGGTAGTGGTCATTTTGAAAAGCAGGTACTGTGATCACGGTAACTTTCAGACATTGAGATATCCCTGTGCACATATTGTTGCAGCTTGTGCATCAATGAATATATCACGAGAGCCCTATGTTGACCCAATATATCTTGTGAGCATTCTGGTTAACTACTATAGTGCACATTGGATGTCTGTTGGTGACTTCTGTTCTATTACCTTACCTGATGATCAACAGACTTTCATCCTTTATGTTTCCAGGTTTCGTATTATGGGGTTTTTCATTTATGATTTTTTTTTTCATTTCTAGCTTTTTTTTCATTAATGGCTCATTACATTTCTAGTTTGAATTGGATTTTTTTTGTGATATTACATACTTTTACCTTGCACACTCATCAGCCGACTGTGCTGCCTGATATTACCAGTTTGCGCCCCCAGGGATGGTCAAAGTCTACTCATATCAGAAATGAGATGGACTGACATCGACAATGGGGACAAGAACTACAATGCAACATTTGTCACGCATAAGGGCATACTCGTAAGAGATGTCCTCAAGTGGCAGGACATAGCTCTGCATATGCAAACCTTTCATTAATAAATCCTTTTATTTCTTACTTGGGGACAAGGACTACAATGCAACATTTGTCACGCATAAGGGCATACTCATAAGAGATGTCCTCAAGTGGCAGGGCAGAGCTCTGCATATGCAAACCTTTCATTAATGAATCCTTTTATTTCTGACTTGCTTCATTTATGATATGTTTCATCTCTAGTTTGTTTCATTTCTTGATTTAATCAGAAAGAGTTTTGTGATACTTCAATTATTAAAACACACACAACAAAAATGAATAAAAAGCGGCTCAACATTTAAATGAATTGTCTTCAAATATGTCATTCAAATCACTCGGTCGATTGAATATATCATGCCGCCAAATGTTCTATGCAAGATTTTCATCACGGATGATATATATAGAAATATTTAGAAATAAATTAAACATGATTGGAGATCATTAAAACAAGCAATTGATAGACTAAGCCAACAACATTAGTCACATCAACTTTTTTACCTCATTTTTCATCATAATGCTTAATTATGTATGCTAATTGTCTCTCATTTTGCTTATTGTAGTTTTTTAAAAAATAATTTACAAATTTTATTGCATTAATTATAAAAAGTAATGATGATATCAACTGTAGAGATGGTGGGTCCTCTATTGTTCACATTCCAGGATATACATGTTTCACGGTTGGTTTTAGATGGACGTTCAGTGCCTGCTTTGAGTGTGGGGATCTCGTCATTTTCATCATGCTACACCACCTCCTGTCATTGTCCCTCATTTTCGTTGTGCTGGGTTCTATGAGATAGCGATGTGCGATTTCACATTTATTGATCATCAGTTCATTGTTGCGCTCGTAGAGGGATGGAGGTCAGAGACACATACATTCCATCTTCCAAATGGAGAGATGACTATTACACTTGAGGATGTGTCAATTATATTGGGTCTTCCCATCAATGATGTGGCTGTGACGGGTTGAGTGGGTGTTGATTGGTTTGATCTAGTTCATAAATTATTGGGTATTGAGGTCCACGACTGTAACGTCCCGGACTCGGATGCCACTGAAAGGTGTCCCGAGCTCGGTTGGTCAAATGGCTTCAAGTGCATCTCTCCAAACGCCAGATGCTGCCAATTAGCAGTGAGAGTCTAGGGGGTGTCTGTGAGGAGACTATGCCCTCTTACCAGAGTGTATCATAACAGAATATCAATAACGGATAAGTAGCAGAAACAGTAAATCCTACAAATAATAGATCAACAACAGAAATAGATAACAATACCAAAGGAAAGCTCATATACAATAATGATGATACCTGTCACATGTCTCTACAAAACAGTCAAAACAAGTACATAACAGTACAATATAACACATGTATCAAAAGCTCAAAAAGCTCAAAAAGTATCCCAACTAGCATCACGAGCCTCAGTTTAGTCCCACACTCCCCTGATCTCAAGCAGCAATTAAGAACATGTATCAGAGCGCTCCCCCTTATCAATACTTGCAATCATAGTCTGTTCGGGTACCCAAGGTAGCCCGAACAGGGTGCGAGGCATAATCACAGTAGGCAACCACCCAATGTCTAGTGCCATCTAGTCAGTGAATATATATAACGGAGTGCAGACAATAATAGAATAAGCAAGGAAGTACTGAAGGTAAACATCCTATAAAGTCTAGGTTCTCATTTAAAATCACGTTTATTTAACCATTCAATCTCATTTAATTATTAAGTCTCGAGACCTTGAATAATGCCCAATGCCCCCCGTGATAATATGATCAAAGGATGCCTAAACAGACCATCCATAAAGTATAAATAAGACTGAATTCAAGCTTGCACTTTGAATTGACAGACGCGTCATATAACTCATTTCATTTGTTATTCATTTAGAAACTTGAGCCCGTCCATGACATTCCTAATTTGGAATCCAGGTATTGCTCCAGGTATAACATAAACCAATACCCTACAAGCCCATCCATGCCGATCCTCACAAGAAATTAGGTATCGCTCTAGGTGTGGTATAACATCCCTACCATTCGAGTCCGTCCTTGGCGGTCCACTAAGGGAGCCCAAGTACCACCCATGACATAAATGATCAAATGCCCTTTGAGCCCATCCTTGGCAATTCATATGGAATCCATGTATCACTCGACATATAAAAGTCATCCCGTATGAGTCTGTTCTTGACAGTCCATATAAGGAGTCCAAGTGTCACTCAGGCATAAGCAAGATAGAAGCCAATTGAGCCCGTTCATGTTATTCGTCCTTGAATCCATGTGTCACCCATGACATATTCATAATCATTCAATCATTTTCATTTAACCAATTCCATTCAATTATGTCTAAGTCAACACTAAGAACAATTTATTTATATCTCACCTCAAAAGGTGGCTAAAGACACGAGCTAAGTTTAGAAGGCTTAACCTTTAGTTCTACTCACATGGACATTTTTATTATAACAAGCATCTCATGCTTAATTAACCAATACATGAAAAGTGTCTAGGAGCATGACATCCACCCACTTTTCTTTATCAATTCGATTCACAATTGATATCATATTTCAAATCAATTCATGGATTCAATTTACAATTCAATATCAACATCCCATGACAAGGGGTAACGACACACCTCAAAGGTATCCAAAAATTCATATGCCATCACAATAACCATTTAAATACACAACACACCCAAAGGGGTGGTTCCACTCATGGTTCTTAACCATTTAACGTTTATCAACGAGCCTCATTAATTGCATAGGTTATACCTATCAATTCAATTCAAGGATTTAAATTCATTTCAAGGCGAGAATTGGGCACGTGGGATAACGACATATATATACACTTCGACTTTAAACGAAAGGCCCGAGACCACCTGCTGTAGGTCTGTAGTGGATAGCTCGTCCAGTATCAGCTCATGATTTGACTCAGATCGAAAAAAAATCGAAGAACGGATAAATAACCTATTAACATGGCAAATTAGCTTGCACCTAAATAGGAATGACACGAAAGTAATTGAGAGCTCACCGATGCAGATCCAATGAGACGAGTGGCACTTGAATCCGAGCTCCGACGAAGAAGATCTATCTATTCCTATTTTAGTCGCCAAAGAGGGCTTTCAAATGGAGTTGTTGTGCGAGAGAAGGAATAAAAATTAGGTTTGGTATAAAGATTTAATTAAGGAAAAAATTGAAATTTCACCCAAAACATAGGGTCGCACGGTCGACCAAACTGTGCGCCGACCGTGCACGCTTAGCTGTAGGGTGGGGCACCCCGCACGGTTTGCACACACGATTTGACTAACCGTGCACAAATCATGCAAAACTCCACTGTCAAAATTGCAGACATGGCCGCACGTTCATGCCCCAAATCACACGGTTTGCTCTAACTATGCGACCTGTAACTCCAACCTGTCCAGCCTCACACAGTTTCATCTAACCTCGCGGCCTGCCCCGCACGGTTTACCCTAACCGTGCTCCAGACCATTTTCACCCAAAAGATGGGTTGCGGGCTCCGAACCAGCCCTAGACACCCCTGACACATTTATGACCTCAAAGGACATTTACATCAGGGCATATTTAAACATTTAAACTGAAATTTGACGGAAAGTAAATGATCTGTACCTCAAGAAAGAACCGGGTTCTTATAAACTTCTCACCTTAAAACAATTAGTCCCCAAATTGCCTTCTCAAGGGTGGTCGAGAATGTCTGAGAATAACTCTGGTCATTGCGATCGTACATCGGCTTCCCGCTCCTAGGTCTCGTCTTGTACTCGGTCGTGCTGCCATAACACCCGTATTAAAGGAACTGATTGGTCTCAGAGAACCTTCATGCTACGATCCACAATACGTATAGGATGCTCCTCAAAGAATGCATTTATCTGTATCTCAACATCCTCAGGCTGAAAGGTATGAGATGAGTCTGAATAATAGTGGCGTAATTGAGATACATGGAAGACGTTGTGCATGACCCGATACCTCTGAGGCAATTGCAACCGACATGCTACCGGCCCGACTCTCTCCAGAATCTCAAACGATTCGACATAACGTAGTGAAAGCTTACCATGTCTCCTGATCCTTCTGTGTCCCAACTTCGGCGAAACAAGTAAGAAAACCTGATCCCCAATCTCGAACTTTAAAGGTCATCTACAACGATCAACGTATGATTTCTGACGAGACTGAGTAGTAACCATCCGCTTTCAAATCAACTGAATTCGCTCTGTGGTCTCTTGAACAAGACGAGGTCCAAGCATAGTTGACTCTCTCGCCTCTAACCAACATAGGGGTGATCGACATGACATATTGTAAAAAGCCTCATAAGGGCCATCTGAATAGTAGCATGAAAGCTATTGTTATAGGAAAATTCAACTAGGGGTATATGCCTTTCCCAAGAGCCCTTGAAATCTAGGACACATGCTCACAACATGTCTTCAAGCACTTGAATCATGCGCTCTGACTGACCATCTGTCTGAGGGTGATATGCTGTGCTTAGAAGCACCTATGTACCCAACGCCATCTATAGCCCTTGTCAGAACCGTGAAGTAAACTGGGCGTCCCTATCAGAAAAGATAGTATGTAGGACCCCATGAAGTCGTACTATCTCACAGATGTCCAACCACCCAAGCTCATCAACACTGAAGGTCTCTTTGATCGGTATAAAATGTGCAACCTTTGTGAGCTTGCCAACAACAACCCATACAATATCATTACCTCGAGGCGACCTCGACCTCAACCCACTTCCACTCAGGGATGGGTAACTGCTGTAAGAGTCCGGCTGGTCGCTGGTGTTTCGCCTTTACTTGCTGATAGGTGGAACACCTCACAACAACCAACTACATCTCTTTTCATACTCGACCACCAGTATTGGCGATGTAAATCCTGATACATCTTGGTGATGCCGGGGTGCACTGCCCCAATTGAAGCATGAAAGTATCGCATAAGATCCTCACGCATGTCTGAAGAAACCCATACGCGACCATATACTCACAAAATTTCATCCTCGCCTACGGTCCGACTAGGAGGAGGGTCCTCACCTGCAACACTCTTCTGTAGGACTAGACCTTCTGAGTCCGATAGTTGTCTCATCCTAACTTTATGTAGAAGGGTAGAGGTAACAACTAAAGGACGATAAAAAAGTTTGCCCCTGACTGTCGTGCACCTCTAAGTGCATCTCAGAGAACAAAGCCATTAGCTGCCACTCGTTACTGGCCCGCTGAACTGTCTGTATTTGAGTCCTCCTGTTTAGTGTATCGACCACTGCATTGCCCTTACCAGACGTGTAGGCGAGTTTAAAATCAAAAGACTGTAGGTATTCCACTCACCTTCGGTGTCTCAGATTCTGATCACGCTGTATAAATATGTATTTGAGGCTTTTGTCGTCTGTGTACACTACAAAACGCTCTCCAAGCAAGTAATGTCTCCAACAGCGCAATGCGTGAACTACCGCAACTAACTCGAGATCGTGCATCGGGTAATTCCTCTCGTGTGACCTCAACTGTCGAGACCCGTATGCCACAACTCTATCACCCTGCATAAGGACTTCTCCTAGCCTGATACCTGATGCATCACAGTACACAGTGTAACTTCTGCCTGGCTCTGAAAAAATCATTATCAACGTTGAAGTCAATCTCTCTTTCAGCTCTTGAAAGGTCGTCTCGCAGGAATATGACCATGCAAACTTCAGACCCTTCTTAGTCAAACCCGTAAGTGGCGCTGCTAAGCGCGGAAAGTCCTGTATGAAACGCCTATAGTAACCGACCTATAACAACCCATACTTTACATACATTGTTAGTACTTCAAAATTGAAGCACACTTATTACAACATATAACAAAACCAGGAAAGGACCGTATAGGTATAGTGTCTCTAGAAACTGGGAAACATAAACAACTGGTTCATAAAGCGTCTACACTGTCTCCCATTTATTTCATCATATCTATAGCCCCTTTTGACATATCTTACTTAATAACCTTCTTCCTGACCTGGGGAAAGAAAACATACAAAAGGCTGAGCTCAAATGATCAGTAAGGGTAAACAAAAGAAATATCAATCACATCATATTCATAAGAACGTAACTTTTGGAAATCTTAACCTGCAAAAGAGATCATAATTTCATAACATGGGATAAATCATAAAAGTGAAATGTAATCCCAATAATCATAACTTAAAACATGAAACTTTGTGGCATACACACATAATCATTGAGAATCATTTCTTATTAGTCAAGACTCATTGCCAAGACTATCTTAGTGGACAAAGTCCATTTCTGAACCGAGTTCACTCCTCGTTTCAGTCCTGTTTCACTGAACCGGTATAACCTGCCGTTCCAGCCATGTCTATCTCATGTGATATAAAATCTTTACCCAATGCATTGGAGCAAGATATAGGTCCCACCCATCTCATAATGATACCATTCTTATGTGTGCCACAAAATCATAAACCATATATCATAGCATAACCCATGTAATAAAAATGGGAATCTTAAACATCGTGACATCATAAAACAACTCATATAAGATAAAGGAATTCATAAAAATAATTCCATCACAACATAATCAAATCAATGTAATAATAGGGATAGAAACAGAACCCTTTATTATCTTAGATGAAAAATAATTTTGATAAAACGCTTGAACTCCATTCTTGAGGAAAATATCATTTCTACTTCAAAAACACTTTTCCTTTCTTAACATGTCATACAATTTTAAACTAAAAGAAGTTGATTAAAAATAAACTTGAAAACTTGTAAGGGAAGCTTCTTGGAAATAATGTTTTAAAAATTCATTCATGCCGTATAAGTTAAAAGAAAACATTTTTCTCTTACTTTTGTCGAAAAAGTCAAAAAGTACCTCGTATGAAAAACGACAAAAGATTCCTTTCATATATTTTACTAAAAACTCACCGAAGGGTAAAATTGGATTTAAACAATTGTAGGTGGATGAAAACAATATTACATATTGAGGAAACATGGATGTAGATGATAAAATACACCCCAGTAAATACCAAAGTATAAACAATCTCGGATAAAAATGAGATTGTGATAT
Source organism: Viscum album (assembly GCA_963277665.1). Classification (NCBI taxonomy): domain Eukaryota; kingdom Viridiplantae; phylum Streptophyta; class Magnoliopsida; order Santalales; family Viscaceae; genus Viscum; species Viscum album. Next base: position 1,904,021,762 of record OY728150.1, on the reverse strand, counting down.
TTTCCCTTACCTTAGGTCTGATTTGCTTCGTAAGTGTCCGAACCTCCTGTATAATGATTTAAATAATGTCATTGACTTATTCCAGAATCATACTCATTGTTATGATATCATATATGGTCATATTCTTAGCTTATTATTAGTAATATTTCATTGCTACTTGTTATTCAGGTGTTTATTACTTTTTGTTCTTATGCGTGTTTTGTCGAATAAATTCTTATTCTTCCTTTTAGGTTATAGATACCTCATTTTCAGAATGGTATTAGTGTAATATATATCATATTCATTCATTCAATTCATTTATATAATCATTATGCAATGAAGATCATGTAGAACGAGTTGCATCACATCGTTGAGACGGTATTTCGTACGTACGCACGAGCGATGATATCGTTCCCATGATCGTGGAATTGTATTGGAGTGTATGTATACTATTTCAGAATCAATATCAATTTACAATAATCATATATATTCATTCTTTACACCATTATACCCATCCAAGTAAGGTGGTGGTGGAAAATAGATTACACCACGGCGTGGAGACGGTATTCCGTACGTACGCATGCGCGGTGATTTCATTTTCCGTAGGATGGATAGATGGTGAAATATGGTTGTTTCATACTTATAATAACATATCAGTATATGAGTGATACTGATATTATTACTTCATGATGAAACAACTAAAGAAGGAGAAGTGGAAGAAGAAATAAAGATGAAAGAATCGGTAACGGGCATTACCTCTTCTTTGAAGCGCTTCTTTGAGACCTCCTTTTAGGGCACTAAAATTGGTCTTTGAAGAAAACCAGGACCTCTAGGATGTCTCTAGGGAAGTGGAGAGAAGAAATTGGCAGGGGTTTGTCGAGCTTGAAGGCTCAAAGTGGTGTGAGGAAGAGAGGGATGAGGTGCCCTTTTATAAGGGAGGAGAGAGACACCTTTGGAATAACAAAAAATATTATTTTATTATAAAGTCAAATTCGATTTTAAATAGCTCCAAATTGATTTATTTCGAAGCTAAGATGAGGATGGGTCGAAATCATCTCATCCAATAGAATTTAGACAAGTTTAGGTTCTTATTTTAACCTTATCATTTAGATTTAACATTAAGTTAAATAATTTTACTTTTACCGTGTCTTCTTGTGTTCTTACACTATAAGGTTAATAAACTTACTATAACAAGCCAAACGAACCCCAAGTTGTTTATTATTAATATATATAACCTTATCTAAGTCATTTTGCCAAACCTTAGATTTTTAGGAATAAAATAACAATTAATAATATAATATTTGTTTTAAAAACTATTTTATGTCAATTTTGACACTATTTAGTAATTGATTTTTGTTAAAATTATAACAGAATGATTAGTTCGAAAAAAGTTAATTAAATCAATACTAACATGTCATATTAACCTATAAAATTAGTGGAATTCATAAAAAGTCTCAAATTACATTTATTTGGGTATTTATAACATCAATTATGTCAATATTTCATTAATAAGATAATTACTGTATCATCGTTGTGTCATAAATAAATTAGATTATTTAATGTTTAAAAGTTATAAATAAAATACCATTATGTTGGAAATCTTTTTAGCTTTCTAATGAATATTTATAGTTGAATTTATCTTATGTATAACCCCATATTAAAAATGATTTACTTATTAAACTTTGATTTTAACTATTTTAACCCTTCTTTAAGTAAATTGATAATAAATGTCCTAATCTAATCCAAGTGGGCCTAAATGGTCATATTTTATTCCTAAGGTTGTTTTTGGTCGAATTACACTTATTCAATAGAATTAGGACATGTGTTAGGGTAATAATAATATCATTTTTACCCTTAATTATCCTATTTACTTTTAACCGTAGTAAATAAAAGTAAAAAGTTACTATTCACCAAAAAATTATTTTCATCTCATTGAACCACATTTTACTTACTGACATCAACCTTGTCTCTCGGATTTTCGAAATTCCACTCACAGAAGCGGTAAAATTAAGTTTTATGAAAAATTCAGTTTTTTAACTACCACTTAGTGGTTTCACTATTCATCAAAAATTGAAATTTTTCAGAAAAATACCAAAATTTCACCCTAGGCTAATTTCGATATTCCAAATCCAAAAATAAAGTCCATTTTGAAAAATAAAATTTATAAAATTTCAAAAAGTGGTTATTACTATTCATAACGGCTAGTTTTAATAATATTTTAATAGTATATCGTTTAGTGAAACTCGGTATTGCGTACGACGCAAGCTATTGAGGAAGACCGCGATTGCGTGTAAAGCAAGCCAATCTAGTGTTATGTGTAGTGAAAGATTCATTTGATGATTTAAAAACAAAATATTTCTCATAAAAGTCCCGGGTGTTACATTCTACCCCCCTTAAAATGAATTTCGCCCTCGAAATTCGTCACTTTGTAACAAACAGATGAGGACACCTCTCCCTCATCATATCCTCAAGCTCCCATGTAGCTTCTTCTAATTGGTGGTTCCTCCATAAAACTTTCACCAAGCGAGTGGTCTTGTTTCGTAGGACTTTTTTCGCTACGATCCAGAATCTCTATCGGTTGTTCTTCATAAGAAAGATCTTGCTCCAGTGGTACAACTTCTGAGCTGAGTACATGTGAAGGATCAGATATGTACTTTCTCAGAAGAGATACATGGAACACATCGTGTACTTGAGAGAGATTCGGTGGAAGCGCCAATCGGTAAGCTACCTTCCCAACACGATCCAGTATTTCGAAAGGACCGATATATCTAGGGTTCAACTTCCTCTTCTTTCCAAATCTCATGACCCTCTTCCAAGGAGATATTCGTAAGAACACTTTATCACCCACTTCAAACTCTAGGTCTTTTCTTCGGTTGTCGACATAATTTTTCTGTCGACTCTGAGCTGCTCTTATGTGTTGTTGAATAGATCAGACCTTTTCTGTCATCTCATCAACAAGATCAGGTCTTAATAGCTTTCTTTCCCCAACTTTGTCTCAGCAAGTTGGAGTCCTGCATTTCTTTCCATAGAGAGCTTCATAAGGAGTCATCTGAATACTGGAGTGAAAGCTATTATTATAAGAAAATTCTACCAAAGGTAGGTGTTGATCCCAACCACCTTTGAAATCCATAGAGCAGACTCTCAACATATCTTCTAGAGTTTGAATTGTTCTCTCAGACTGACCGTCTGTCTGAGGATGATAAGCAGTGTTGAAATTCAACTCTGTATCCAGAGTATGCTGAAGACTTCGCCAGAACTTTGAGGTAAATCTCAGATCCCGATCAGATATAATAGAAAGTGGTACTCCATGCAATCTTACCACTTCCTTTACATATATCCTGACAAGCTGATCCAGAGAGAAATCCTCTCTAATAACAATGAAGTGTGCAGACTTTGTAAGACGATCAACTATGACCCAGATAACATTATTGCCTTCGGATGTTTTAGGAAGTCCTGTGACAAAGTCCATAGTGATGTTTTCCCATTTCCATTCGGGTATGAGTAATGGTTGTAACATCCCTTTAGACTTCTGTCTCTCAGCTTTAACTTGCTGACAGACCAAGCATCGAGAGACATATTCAGCAACATCTCTTTTCATTCCATCCCACCAGAAGTACTCTTTCAGGTCCCTATACATCTTCGTGCTTCCAGGATGAATAGAGAATGAAGAACTATGAGCCTCATCCAGCAGCTCCTTCTTTAATTCTGGGATGGGAGGAACACAAACCCGATTCCTAAACTTTATTATCCCATCACAATCAAGGTTGAATTCAGAAATATTTCTCACCTTCTTTTGTAACTCGATATCTTCTTTCTGTGCCTCTTTAATCTTCACATGTATAGATGGTTGAACATTCATTTGAGAAAGATACGATTTTCCCCCTTCCATTAAAATTCCAAGATCCATCCTTTGTAAATCCATAAATATTGGATCTTTTGTGATCCTCATCATGGATAAGCTAGCATGGTCTTGTCGACTTAATGCATCTGCCACCTTGTTTGCTTTCCCAGAGTGGTAATGAATTGATCAGTTGTAATCTTTAATCAGTTCCAACCATCTTCTTTGGCGCATATTCAGCTCCTTTTGTGTGAAAATATACTTTAAACTTTTATGATCAGTATAAATGTCACACCTTTCTCCATAAAGATAATGCCTCCAAATCTTTAATGCAAAGATTACCGCAGCTAACTCCAAATCATGAGTTGAGTAATTTTGCTCATGGATTTTCAACTGTCGTGATGCATAAAGCTATCACCATATCATTTTGCATAAGAACACACCCCAATCCCTTCTTGGATGCATCACTATAGATCACAAACCTTTCTCCACTACAAGGCAGTGTGAGCACAGGTGCACTGGATAACCTTCTTTTCAACTCCTTGAAATTCTCTTCATATTCTTCCGTCCAAACAAACTTAACTCCTTTCTGAGTCAACTTGGTGAGTGGATTAGATAATCGTGAAAAATCTTTCAAAAAACGTCGATAATATCCATCCAAACCAAGAAAACTTCAGATCTCAGTTACTGTTGTTGGTCTCGACCATCTTTTGATAACCTCTGTTTTTGCTGGATCCACAGATATCCCCTCTTTTGAGATTATGTGACCAAAAAATGCAACTTTTTGAAGCCAAAATTCACACTTGGTAAATTTGGCATAAAGTTTCTCCTTTCTCAGGGTCTTTAATATAATTCTCAAGTGCTCTTCATGTTCTTCCTTGCTCTTTGAATATACAAGAATATCGTCTATAAAGACTACCACAAACTGATCAAGATAGTCTCTAAAGACTCTATTCATTAGATCCATGAAGATAGCAGTGACATTAGTAAGACCAAATGACATCACTATAAATTCATAGTGTCCATACCTTGTACGGAAAGCCGTCTTTGGTATATCCTCCCTTTTGACCCTTAATTGATGATACCCTGAACGAAGATCAATCTTGGAAAAGTATTGAGCTCCGCGTAGTTGGTCAAATAAGTCATCAATGCGTGGGAGGTGATATTTGTTATTGATAGTGATCTTGTTAAGTTCTCGATAATCAATGTCGAGTCTCATCGATCCGTCTTTCTTCTTAACAAACAGAACAGGTGCTCCCCAAGGTGACGCACTAGGGCGTATGAACCCCTTATCAAGATTCTCTTGGAGTTGCTTCTTCAATTCCTGCAACTCAATTGGGGCCATTTTATAAGGTGTCTTTGAAATAGGCAAAGCACCCGGTACGAGTTCTATTGAAAACTCAACTTCACGATTTGGTGGAAGACCCGACAATTCCTCCGGAAAGACATCATCAAACTCCCGTACAATGAGCATATTCTTAATTGTGAGTTTCTCACCAACCATTTGAGATAAATAACCTTCATTAAGTGGAATCAAGACCCATAAGATGGAAGAAATTCCCACTGGAAGGTTATGTTCATCCTTGCATCGATAGACGATCATAAATTGATCTGGAATATGAAATGTGACTTCCCTTCTTTGGCAATTGATATGAGCTCCATATAAAGAAAGCCAATCCATGCCAAAAATCACATCAAATTCCACTATAGGAAGGATCACAAGATTTGCAAGAAGCACTTTCCCACAAACTTCAATCGGGGAAGAATTATAAACTTTTGATGCGACTGTTGTGCCATTAGGGGTTGTCACAGCTAACTCAACATCTAATTGTTGAGGTAATATGGTGATACCCTTAGAAAAATCTTCAGAAATAAAAGAGTGGGTGGATCCAGAATCAAATAAAACATTTGCTACTTTAGAGTGGATGATAAGTGTACCTTTCACCACGTCGTTATCGTACTCCACATCGCTGATAGAAATTTCATGACTTTCCTTTGTCTTTAGCCTTAAGATTTTGTTGATGTCGATCATCATCAACAACCCTTGGATTAGGGCATTTATTGGCATAATGCCCCATCTCCTTGCACTTGAAACATTGAAGTGTAGTAGGTTCATTCTGTGTATCCCTTCCTTTGTTTGCATCATTAGACATCTTTTTCCCATCATTGCGGCATTCAAATGCCCGATGACCTTCCTTTCCACATTTGAAACATTTACTTGTCCCTTTAAGACAACTCCCTTCATGTTTCTTTCCACACTTTGAGCATATGAGAAATCTCATCTTCTTTTCAGTGTGCTCTTTAGATTTTCCTTTGAATTCCATTTTCCTCTTCTTATCAAACCCATATGACTGATGGGTTACTCCAATCTCCATCTCGACTTTGAGAGCACATCGAATGATTTCCTCGTAGCTATTGAAGTCCCTTATGACTAACGCCCTTCGAAGACTTGGTTTTAATCCACTAAAGAATCAATCGATCTTACTCTTAGGTTGGATAATAATACCAGAAGCGTACCTTGCAAGTCTTGTAAAATTTGCTTCATAGGTACCAACAGATTCATCATCCTTTTGCTTCAGTTCAAGAAACTCTTTCTCCATCTTTGTTCGGAGAATACGAGGGAAGTACTTATTGAAAAATAAGTTCTTGAACTCGTCCCATTCCATGGACTCAATTTCATCTCTTTGCCTCGTATTCTTAATAAAATTCCACCATTGATCAACATCTCCTTCCAAACGATACACTGCTAGGATGACTTTATCATGTTCAGAACATTGAGAACTGAAAATATCTTTTCAGTAGTACTAATCCATTGTTCAACAATTAATGGATCAGTAGACCCGCTGAATGAAGGTGGACGCTGCCTCATTAAGGATTCAACAGAATGTTGCTCCTTCCTTTTCTCGTTTGGAAGTCCTGCATGATTCATAACTTGAGAAAGTTGTGTGAGCATGACTACAAGATTTTGCATTCCAGCTCCCATAACGTTTGGTTGCTCAGGGGAACAATCATTGCATTGCTCGTCGCATTCCGCACTAACACAGTTCCTTCGAGTTCCAGCCATTGACTAAAACCAAGAAGAATAGTGTGAGCAACACTAATTATAATAGGAAAACCACATAATCAATAATAAAATTTCACACTTAATGTCTTATCCAAGGTTATTCATGGTCATTTCTAAAACACTAAGATTGTGTTCTATGCTTAGAATTATCCTTAGTGTTCTTACTAAGGCTTTCACATCCTAGTTTCCAAAGGTTGACTATACCTTTCCTCTAATACTAACTATAACAACCCATACTTTACATATATTGTTAGTACTTCAAAATTGAAGCACACTTATTACAACATATAACAAAACCAGGAAAGGACCGTATAGGTATAGTGTCTCTAGAAACTGGGAAACATAAACAACTGGTTCATAAAGCGTCTACACTGTCTCCTATTTATTTCATCATATCTATAGTCTCTTTTGGCATATCTTACTTAATAACCTTCTTCCTGACCTGGGGAAAGAAAACATACAAAAGGGTGAGCTCAAATGCTCAGTAAGGGTAAACAAAAGAAATATCAATCACATCATATTCATAAGAACATAACTTTTGGAAATCTTAACCTGCAAAAGAGATCATAATTTCATAATATGGGATAAATCATAGTAGTGAAATGTAATCCCAATAATCATAACTTAAAACATGAAACTTTGTGGCATACACACATAATCATTGAGAATCATTTCTTATTAGTCAAGACTCATTGCCAAGACTATCTTAGTGGACAAAGTCCATTTCTGAATCGAGTTCACTCCTCATTTCAGTCCTGTTTCACTGAACCGGTATAACCTGCCGTTCCAGCCATGTCTATCTCATGAGATATAAAATCTTTACCCAATGCATTGGAGGGAGATATAGGTCCCACCCATCTCATAATGATACCATTCTTATGTGTGCCACAAAATCATAAACCATACATCATAGCATAACCCATGTAATAAAAATGGGAATCTTAAATATCGTGACATCATAAAACAACTCATATAAGATAAAGGAATTCATAAAAATAATTCCATCACAACATAATCAAATCAATGTAATAATAGGGATAGAAACAGAACCCTTTATTATCTTAGATGAAAAATAATTTTGATAAAACGCTTGAACTTCATTCTTGAGGAAAATATCCTTTCTACTTCAAAAACACTTTTCCTTTCTTAACATGTCATACAATTCTAAACTAAAAGAAGTTGATTAAAAATAAATTTGAAAACTTGTAAGGGAAGCTTCTTGGAAATAATGTTTTAAAAATTCATTCATGCCGTATAAGTTAAAAGAAAACCGTTTTCTCGTACTTTTGTCGGAAAAGTCAAAAAGTACCTCGTACGAAAAATGACAAAAGATTCCTTTCATATATTTTACTAAAAACTCACCGAAGGGTAAAATTGGATTTAAACAATTGTAGGTGGATAGAAACAATATTACATATTGAGGGAACATGGATGTGGATGATAAAATACACCCCAGTAAATACCAAAGTATAAACAATCTCGGATAAAAATGAGATTGTGATATTTTCCCTTACCTTAGGTCCGATTTGCTTCGTAAGTGTCCGAACCTCCTGTATAATGATTTAAATTTGACTTATTCCAGAATCATACTTATTGTTATGATATCATATATGGTCATATTCTTAGCTTATTATTAGTAATATTTCATTGCTACTTGTTATTCAGGTGTTTATTACTTTTTGTTCTTATGCGTGTTTTGTCGAATAAATTCTTATTCTTCCTTTTAGGTTATAGATACCTCATTTCCAGAATGGTATTAGTGTAATATATATCATATTCATTCATTCAATTCATTTATATAATCATTATGCAATGAAGATCATGTAGAACGAGTTGCATCACATCGTTGAGACGGTATTTCGTACGTACGCACGAGCGATGATATCGTTCCCATGATCGTGGAATTGTATTGGAGTGTATGTATACTATTTCAGAATCAATATCAATTTACAATAATCATATATATTCATTCTTTACACCATTATATCCATCCAAGTAAGGTGGTGGTGGAAAATAGATTACACCACGACGTGGAGACGGTATTCCGTACGTACGCACGCGCGGTGATTTCATTTTCCGTAAGATGGATAGATGGTGAAATATGGTTGTTTCATACTTATAATAACATATCAGTATATGGGTGATACTGATGTTATTACTTCATGATGAAACAACTAAAGAAGAAGAAGTGGAAGAAGAAATAAAGATGAAAGAATCGGTAACGAGCATTACCTCTTCTTTGAGACCTCCTTTTAGGGCACTAAAATTGGTCTTTGAAGAAGACCAGGACCTCTAGGATGTCTCTAGGGAAGTGGAGAGAAGAAATTGGCAGGGGTTGACCGAGCTTGAAGGCTCAAAGTGGTGTGAGGAAGAGAGGGAGGATGTGCCCTTTTATAAGGGAGAAGAGAGACACTTTTGGAATAACTAAAAATATTATTTTATTATAAAGCCAAATTCGGTTTTAAATAGCTCCAAATTGATTTATTTCGAAGCTAAGGTGGGGATGGGTCGAAATCCTCTCATCCAATAGAATTTAGACAAGTTTAGATTCCTATTTTAACCTTATCATTTAGATTTAACATTAAGTTAAATAATTTTACTTTTACCGTGTCTTCTTGTGTTCTTACACTATAATGTTAATAAACTTACTATAACAAGCCAAACGAACCTCAAGTTGTTTATTATTAATATATATAACCTTATCTAAGTCTTTTGGCCGAACCTTAGATTTTTAGGAATAAAATAACAATTAATAATATAATATTTGTTTTAAAAACTATTTTATGTCAATTTTGACACTATTTAGTAATTGATTTTTGTTAAAATTATAACAGAATGATTAGTTCGAAAAAAGTTAATTAAATCAATACTAACATGTCATATTAACCTATAAAATTAGTGGAATTCATAAAAAGTCTCAAATTACATTTATTTGGGTATTTATAACATCAATTATGTCAATATTTCATTAATAAGATAATTATTGTATCATCGTTGTGTCATAAATAAATTAGATTATTTAATGTCTAAAAATTATAAATAAAATACCATTATGTTGGAAATCTTTTTAGCTTTCTAATGAATATTTATAGTCGAATTTATCTTATGTATAACCCCATATTAAAAATGATTTACTTATTAAACTTTGATTTTAACTATTTTAACCATTCTTTAAGTAAATTGATAATAAATGTTCTAATCTAATCCAAGTGGGCCTAAATGGTCATATTTTATTCCTAAGGTTGTTTTTGGTCGAATTACACTTATCCAATAGAATTAGGACATGTGTTAGGGTAATAATAATATCATTTTTACCCTTAATTACCCTATTTACTTTTAACCGTGGTAAATAAAAGTAAAAAGTTACTATTCACCAAAAAATTATTTTCATCTCATTGAACCACATTTTACTTACTGACATCAACCGTGTCTCTCGGATTTTCGAAATTCCACTCACAGAAGCGATAAAATTAAGTTTTATGAAAAATTCAGTTTAACTACCACTTAGTGGTTTCACTATTCATCAAAAATTGAAAGTTTTCAGAAAAATACCAAAATTTCACCCTAGGCTAATTTCGATATTCCAAATCCAAAAATGAAGTCCATTTTGAAAAAATAAAATTTATAAAATTTAAAAAAGTGGTTATTACTATTCATAACGGCTAGTTTTAATAATATTTTAATAGCATATCGTTGTTTAGTGAAACTCGATATTGCGTACGACGCAAGGTATCGAGGAAGGCCGCGATTGCGTGTAAAGCAAGCCAATCTAGTGTTGTGTGTAGTGAAAGATTCCTTTGATGATTTAAAAACAAAATATTTCTCATAAAAGTCTCGGGTGTTACACGACCAACCCCAAGAAACTTCGTACCTCAAAGACGTTCTTGGGCTGCTCTCAAGAAACTACAACTCTCACCTTCTCTGGGTCAATTGATACTCCTGTCTTCGAGATGATGTGACCCAAGAAGTGAATCTGATCCATCCAAAAGCGACACTTTGTTAGCTTAACATATAATTGATGCTCTCTCAGTGTATCCAATACGATCTTAAAATGTTTTGCATGGTCGTATCGGTTATGAAAATACACCAAGATATCATCCACGAAAACCACCACAAACGAATCCAGATAAGGATGAAAGACTCGGTTCGTCAGTGTCATAAAGACCACTGGTGTGTTCGTGAGACCGAACAACACACTCATATAGACCATACCTGTTACGAAAATCTGTGCGAGGTATGTCTGATGGTCTAACACACACTTGATTATAACCAGACCTCAAATCAATTTTTGAGAAAACCCTAGCTCATCGGAGCTAGTCGAAGAGATCATTTATCCGCGACAAACAATACTGGTTTTTAACCATCAGTTGGTTCAATTTCCGGCAATCCACACATAGCCCGAGGGCACCGTTTGCCTTTTTCGCAAAAAGGACCGGCAAACCCCACAAAGAAGTAATGGGTCTGATAAACCCCTTTGCCTCTAAATCCTCTAGCTGTCTGTTGAGCTTGTGCATCTCAGTAACAACCATCCTATAAGGGGGAATAAATATTAGTGCAACTCATGACACTAGCTTGATAGATAACTCTACCTCTCTAACTGGAGGTAATCCTGAAAAGTTGTCTAGGAAAACGTCCCTGAAACGATCAGCAATTGGAGGGAAATTTTCTTGACAAGTTCCCTGACCATCTAGATATAAACTCGCAATCTGGGCTGCCATTCCGCCCAGCTTATGATGCTCGGGTCCAGCTCAGCTCGCCTGGACATCCCATTCACCTTTATGAATAAACTCTCCGCCCTTTAGTGACATGCAGGTCATACTGCATCGATAGTAATCAACGAAGTTGTAATGACCCGCCAATTCTCATTGGCTTGAGAGCTCAACGAGTCATTACTTGGTCCTAAGTGACATCCCCAAGGCGCCAAAGGCTGGCAATAAATGCCGAAGGGTTTCAAAGCACATGGGGGATGATTTACCCTTTCAATGAAAACAACCAACAAACAATGTAAACGAGATAAACATCTCCAAGCAACCACTACATGATTTTAAACCGAAACAACTCAACCATTATTTTCATAATAACCCAACCAAGTGTGTAACGACCCAATCTTTTTGAGTAGTATATTAACTTACTCTTAATGATTTAATAAGATGTTAGTGGTTAATGCAGAAAGGGGAGTTGATGGCTTCATCCAGTAGACTCAACCCTTACGAAGCCCACTTATCAGAGCTTGGGAAGGAGGTAGCATCTGTGGGCTTCGCTTTGGACCAAGCCCAAGCCGAGCTCCAGCGTGTCAAGCTTGAACGAAAACGCTTGCAGGAGAAGTTCAAGTTAGTGGAGATTGCTACTAGGGCAATGTTATCTGAGACTCCCTTAGATTCTCTCACCATAGCACACCTTACACTTAGGTCTTATGCCAGTGTTATAAGGGGCTATGTGATGAGACCCTAGTTTCCTTGTGTAATCCTTTCGGGTGAATAAATTGAGATTTCTTCCTTTAGTGATGTTTGTGAAATTTCAAATGTCTAGATAATTTTAGAATGTATTTTATTGATGAATTTTGAAAAAGGGATATTTTGAAATATTTATGTAAACCCTAAATAACTAATGATGTGTAATGATTTTCAAAAAAAGGTCTTCTACAAAAGTGTTCATTAAGGAATTTGGAGTCTAATAAGATCAACTTAATTTTTGATGAATAGTAAATTATGAATAGTGATTTTATGCTTAGGATTAGTAATGTGACCAAATGGATTAGTAATTTTCACTCAAAGAAAGTTTAAATATAATTTAGACACCTTGATTAAGTAATGTGATTCAATAAAATGGTTAAATAACGGTTTCATAAATTATTATTCAAGTATTAGTTTTTTCGGATTAATAGTGTTTTTTAATTAAAAATTTAATTAAAAATAATTAGAAAATTATTTTTATAAAAAGGACTTTATTTTTGAACTCAGAGCATCGATATTATGTTAAGGTAATTTTTGGGGATTTTTCTGAAAAAAGTGAATTTTCGATGAATAGTGTTTTTATTTAAAAATTAAATTAAAAATATTTAGAAAATTATTTTTATAAAATGGATTTCATTTTTGAAATAAGAGCATTGATATTTGGTTAAGGTGAAATTTTGGGGTTATTCTGAGAAAGTTGAATTTTCAGTGAATAGTAAAAATACAGTTTTAGGGTTTCGGTATGTTTAATGACATCATAATGGTGTCATGATGATGTCATGAGATCTTTTGAGGGTTGGCCGGCTAAGGGTGATGAATTATTGTTTTGGGGGCCCCATGTGGCCTAACTCCATGATAAATGCCAAGGGAGAGCACATGGGTTTGAGAAAAGCACATGTGAGGTGTCCCTTGACCATTAATGCTTTGTCCCCTCACTTTCCCTATAAATACCCACCCTTTCCTCCTTTAGTTTTCACTCCCAACTCTCCCCCAACAAAGTTCTGGTCTTCTTACCTTCCAAAGAGTCCTCCCAAGGTGCCCCCAAGCCCTCAAGGTCCAATCCTTTGAGTTTCAAGAGTCACGTTTTAAGGTAAGAGATCCGACCCCCCTCTTTCTTTTCATGTAAACTCTTTTATGTCATTCCTATTATGATCCATGTTTTTATGAGAGAAGATGTTCTTTTATATTCCTCTTACTGCCCTTTCATGTTTATATGATGAGAGATCCCCTCTTACTCTCATCATTTCGTTTTATGAAAGTTTAAGTGACGCCGTTAGGCTGCCGAATTTTTAAGGGATTCTTTCACCCTTCTCTTTTTTTTCAAGTTCGATTTTCATGTCAAGTCTTTCAAGTTCCTTTTTATTATATTGGGGTATGATCTCTATATCTATCATACTGATCTCTTATGATCATATGATGAGGGACCCTATTTGATCTCGTCAAATCATTTTCTTTTGAAGTTAAGTGACGCCGTAAGGGTGCCGAATTTTCATAAAGAGAAATCTAATCTTTTTTTCCTTCCATGTTTTTCATTTCAAATGGTATGTCCCTAAAATTTCATTACCATGTCCATATGTCCTTCTTATTCTTTCACCCTACTGTTTTATGGATCATTTATGAGTGGGTGACCCATGTCCCCTCTCATTTCAATGTTTTCTAAAACCCCGAAACTTAGCCGCTATGCTGCAGAATTTTCCCCTCAAAATGCCTCTCTCTCTTTTCTCAAAAATTATTTTATGTTATAAAGTGAATACTCAAAGCTCCTATTTCTACAGGGGTATTCACATATATATCAAAATGTTCCATTTTAAATTCTGGGATTTACATACATGAGACCCGCTTTCCCTTTCCGTGGGTTTAAAGTGACGTAAAGATCATGTCTTTAAAGCAGTTTTTAAAACGTTATGATTATGAAATGAAACCCATTTATTTTATGCTATATGGGTTATTTATGAAATGTTTGATGATGATATATGTGGCTCACATGATAATAAAGACAAATTTAAGGGTGCGCCCTGATAGCGCTCCAATGCATTGGGTAATGATGTAACCACTAGAGATTACAATTTTCACGATACCTTGGTGAATAACCTTAGTAATTTTAAAATGACACCTTGGGGATGGACCTTGGTGATATGTTCATGATTGTCTATGTTAAATGATGTAGCCACATCTTCAAGTTATGAAAAATGTTATTTTTATTATAAAATGCCTCATGATTTCTTTCTCATGCCTTAAAGTTCTTTTCATGTCCTTATTGAAGTATCTCAAGTTCACATGTAAAATGTTCCTCTTGTTTCCCTTACTGGGCATTCTGCTCACCCTTTCTTTTGATGTATGTCCCCAGGTTATGAGATGCAGTAATGAACCTAGAATGAACTTAAGGAGACGCCTTTCAAGTGTTTAAGAAGAATGTTTTATGTTGTTTTTTATGTATTATGTTCCTGGTTTCCAAGACACTAGACCTTAAAGATCCTCAGTTTTGTGTAATGTAATGAAAGTTTATGTTATAAAATGGCGGGATGTTATAATTGGTATCAAAGGATGGTTTAGTTATTTGTGGAAATTAGGATATAAAAACTTTAGGAAGAACCCTATAGAAAAGATTAAATATAGGAAAACTTCCTGGTATTTTGGTAAGTATTGAGTAAGTGGTCTATCAAACAAATACATCCCTGTCTGGATACGAGCAGGTAGAGGCGGCTTTGGCACAGATGTACATAGGGGTAAAACCCGAAAACACCGCTTTGAGCTAGACTCGAACGGGAACTGGTGCACGATAACGGGCCTTGCTGCACTCTTGGTTACGACACTCCCGGGGGATATGTTTGGTTAATCACATGCTTTTTATGAATCATTATGAAGGAATTATAGAGAACTATAATTGTCTAAGCACGAAGTCTTAGTTAAAAGATTCATAAATGAAATAAGTTTCTCACTAAGGTTTTATTCTTTTAGAAAATGGCGGGCAATAGGAGAAACCGTGCCGATGGTGACCGCAATGCACCATGTGCTGACGGCCCTCCGATGGAAGCCG
Source organism: Viscum album (assembly GCA_963277665.1). Classification (NCBI taxonomy): domain Eukaryota; kingdom Viridiplantae; phylum Streptophyta; class Magnoliopsida; order Santalales; family Viscaceae; genus Viscum; species Viscum album. The sequence continues at coordinate 1,904,006,391 of OY728150.1, read as the reverse complement.
GAATGGAAACATTCATGCGAATGATGAACCAACTGACTCAAGTTATGAGTAATAACTTGAATCAAGCTGAGAGGCCGACCTCACCACGAAGGGAACAACTTTCTGTTGAGTCTTTCATGCGTCAACGACCGCCAACATTCAGTGGATCTACTGACCCATTGGTTGCGGAACAATGGATAAGCTCCATTGAAAAGATCTTTTCTGTACTTCATTGTTCGGAACAAGAAAAAGTCACCCTTGTTGTTTACCGCCTAGAGGGAGAAGCTGATCAGTGGTGGTCACTGATCAAAAACACGAAGCCACGAGGAGAGATGAAAGCTATGGAGTGGGAAGAATTTCGGGGGATTTTCTTTAACAAGTATTTCCCTCGTTCAATGAGAACGAAAATGGAGAAAGAGTTTCTCGAGCTGAAGCAGAAGGAGAACGAATCTGTCGGAAGCTATGAGATGAACTTCACAAGGCTTTCCCGTTATACCTCAAGCTTTGTCATGGACCCTAATGGGAAGGTTGATAGATTCTTTGGCGGACTACGACCACATCTGCGGAAGAATCTAGCCAACAGGGACTACGATAGCTATGAAGAAATAGTTCGAAGTGCTATGAAAGTTGAACTAGAGTTTGGGGAGACACAGTGGTCTCACAAATCTAATGAGAAGAAGAGAACTCTAGAACCGAGCCTGGGAAGAAGTTTTGATCAGGAAAGAGGTGGAAAGCATATGCAACATGCCACATGCAATAAATGTGGGAAGAAGCATCCAGGGAACTGCTTGATCGGAAGTGGCAAGTGCTATAGGTGTGGAAAAGAAGGCCATATTTCTCGGAATTGTCGTGGTGATGTGAAGCCTCAACTTCCCAACACTAACGACAGAGGAAAGATGGTTCTGGCCCTACCCGAAGTCACATGCTTCAAGTGTGGACAGCTTGGGCACTTTGCTAATCAATGTCCAAATCCGAGGGCGGTGGAGGGGAATCACCATCAACCTCAGCAGAGGCCAAGGGAGCAAGGTCGTGCTTTCGCTATCACAACAACTGAAGTTGAAGTTCCGAACGATGTGGTAGCAGGTACTCTTGTTGTCCTCTCAAAACTAGCAAGTGCTTTATTTGATTCTGGTTCTACGCATTCCTTTATTTCTTCCAAGTTTGCAAAGAATATAGAATCAATCCCCAAATTGCTTGAGGTAGAGTTGTCAGTCAAGACTCCAAGTGGGATTATCCATGCATCAACAGTGTTTAGAGACTCTAGTGTTTACTTTGGTGAGCACAATCTTATCGCAAATCTAGTAGTCATTCCCATGATGAAATTCGACGTTATACTAGGGATGGACTGGCTCTCAAAGTATAATGCTAAGATCAAATGCAGAAGTAAGGAAATCTCAGTAGTCTTGAATGAACGACCTACAGTTATCTTCCGAGGAGAGATATCCCGAACTGATCCCTATCCAGAAGCACCTCTTATAGCTTTCTTTATGTAGTTAATCGATGATGAGGAAGAAGGGAAAAGGGAGCATACAAATTGAAGATGTTCCGATTGTTCAGGAATACATGGATGTATTTCCTGAGGAGTTACCTGGACCTCCCTCAAAAAGAGAGGTAGAGTTCTCCATTGAACTCGTACCTGGGTCTCAACCGATATCAAAGACTCCGTATAGAATGACAAATGTGGAGCTAGAAGAGTTAAAGAAACAACTCCAAGACTTGTTGGAGAAGGGGTTTATCCGACCGAGTGTGTCTCCTTGGGGAGCACCAGTTCTCTTTGTGAAGAAGGATGGATCAATGCGGCTATGCATTGATTATAGAGAACTGAACGGGATTACAGTGAAGAACAAATACCCTCTTCCAAGAATTGATGATTTATTTGACCAATTTCGTGGGGCTCAATTCTTCTCTAAGATTGACCTTCGATCTGGTTATCATCAACTGAGGGTGAAGAAGGAAGATATTCCAAAGACTGCCTTCCGATCAAGATATGGGCATTATGAGTTTACTGTTATGCCCTTCGGCTTGACTAATGCTCCTGCTATTTTCATGGATTTGATGAATAGAGTCTTTAAGGACTACCTTGATAACTTTGTGGTAGTTTTTATTGATGATATTTTGATATATTCAAAAAGTCGTGAGGAGCATGAAAATCATCTGAGGGTTATTTTGAAAACTCTACGGAAGGAGAGGCTCTTTGGGAAGTTCAGCAAGTGTGAGTTTTGGTTACAACAAGTGGCTTTCTTGGGGTACATCGTAACCAATGAAGGAATCTCGGTTGACCCTGCAAAGACAATGGTTGTGGAGGAGTGGCCTCAACCCACAACAGTAACTGAGATTCGTAGTTTCCTTGGTTTAGCGGGATATTATAGGAGGTTTGTGAAAAACTTTTCACGGCTTTCTAATCCACTAACCAAGTTGACTCGAAAAGGGGTTAAGTTCATCTGGACAAAGGAATGTGAGGAAAGTTTCCAAGAGCTGAAGAAGAGATTGGTTACTGCACCTGTATTAACACTACCCTCTTTCGGAGAAGGATTCGTTATTTTTAGCGATGCATCTCTGAAAGGGCTTGGGTGCGTCCTCATGCAAAATGACAAAGTAATTGCTTATGCATCTCGACAGTTGAAGATTCATGAGCAGAATTATCCTACGCATGATCTAGAGCTGGCGGCAGTTGTTTTTGCTCTAAAGATATGGAGGCACTATCTTTATGGGGAGAAATGTGATATATACACTGACCACCAAAGTCTAAAGTATATTTTCACACAGAAAGAATTGAACATGAGACAAAGGAGATGGTTGGAGCTTATTAAAGACTATGATTGTTCAATTCATTATCACCCTGGAAGAGCAAACAAAGTCGCGGATGCGTTAAGCAGGAAAGATCCTGTTGTTCTGGCAACAATGAGGATCCTGGGAGATCCCTTGATTAAAGATCTAGTAAAACTGGACGTGAGAATTATAAGGAAAGGGACATCATCAACCCTATCCCAAATGATTTCTCAACCTTCATTACTAGAGAAGATCAAGAAGGCTCAAAAAGAAGATCCTTTGCTGCAGGAGAAGTTCGAGGCTGTAAAGGATGAGAAGTTCCCTGATTTCAATATTGATCAAGAAGGTGTATTGAAATTTCGTACAAGACTATGTGTTCCATCTATTCCGGAGATAAAGAAAGAACTGATGGATGAAGCTCATAGCTCTACTTTCTCTATACATCCGGGAAGCACTAAGATGTATAGAGACCTTCGTGATCATTATTGGTGGGATAACATGAAGAAGGAGATTGCCGATTACACTACAAGGTGTCTGGTGTGTCAGCAAGTAAAGGCAGAAAGACAACTTCCTAAGGGGGTATTACAACCGCTACCCATACCAGTATGGAAGTGGGATAATATCACCATGGACTTTGTAACTGGTCTCCCAAAAACATCCAAAGGAAACAATGCGATATGGGTTATTGTGGACCGTCTCACCAAGACAGCCCATTTTATCTCTATTCGGGAAGATTTCTCTCTGGATCAGCTTGCCAAGATATACGTGAAGGAAGTGGTAAGGCTGCATGGGGTACCACTATCCATCGTATCTGATCGTGACCCAAGATTCACATCAAAATTCTGGAGAAGTCTTCAGCATGCTCTGAATACTGAATTGAATTTTAGTACGGCCTATCATCCTCAAACTGATGGCCAATCTGAAAGGACTATTCAGACACTCGAAGACATGTTGAGATTATGCTCAATGGAATTTAAAGGTGGATGGGATCAACACCTCCCATTAGTGGAGTTCTCCTATAACAACAGCTTCCATGCGAGTATTCAGATGGCACCCTATGAAGCTCTGTATGGAAAGCGGTGTAGAACTCCTACTTGTTGGGATGAAACTGGTGAGAGGAAGCTTCTTGGGCCTGATCTCGTGCAAGAGATGACGGAACAGGTTCATGCCATCCAGCAACACATAAAAGCTGCTCAGAGTCGGCAGAAGAGCTATGCTGACAATCGACGAAGAGACTTGGAGTTTGGTGTTGGTGACAAAGTCTTCCTTCGAATTTCTCCATGGAAGAGAGTCATGCGGTTTGGGAAGAAAGGGAAGCTCAGCCCTAGGTACATTGGCCCCTATGAAATCCTTGATCGCATAGGAGCAGTGACCTATCGTCTAGCACTTCCACCGAACCTAGCTCAAGTTCATGGTGTCTTCCATGTATCTCTCTTGAGGAAGTACATACCCGACCCTTCGCATGTACTGAACCCAGAGGTGGTACAACTTGAACATGACCTCTCTTATGAAGAGCAGCCAGTGGAGATCTTAGACCGTAGAGACAAGGTTCTACGAAACAAGACTACCCACCTTGTGAAAGTGTTGTGGAGGAATCATAAGTACGAAGAAGCGACTTGGGAGCCCGAGGAAACGATGAAGCAAAAGTACCCTCACCTTTTCGGCTAGGCCTCAAGTATAAATTTCGGGGACGAAATTTCTTAAGGGGGGAAGAATGTAACGACCCAATCTTTTTGAGTAGTATATTAACTTACTCTTAATGATTTAATAAGATGTTAGTGGTTAATGCAGAAAGGGGAGTTGATGGCTTCATCCAGTAGACTCAACCCTTACGAAGCCCACTTATCAGAGCTTGGGAAGGAGGTAGCATCTGTGGGCTTCGCTTTGGACCAAGCCCAAGCCGAGCTCCAGCGTGTCAAGCTTGAACGAAAACGCTTGCAGGAGAAGTTCAAGTTAGTGGAGATTGCTACTAGGGCAATGTTATCTGAGACTCCCTCAGATTCTCTCACCATAGCACACCTTACACTTAGGTCTTATGCCAGTGTTATAAGGGGCTATGTGATGAGACCCTAGTTTCCTTGTGTAATCCTTTCGGGTGAATAAATTGAGATTTCTTCCTTTAGTGATGTTTGTGAAATTTCAAATGTCTAGATAATTTTAGAATGTATTTTATTGATGAATTTTGAAAAAGGGATATTTTGAAATATTTATGTAAACCCTAAATAACTAATGATGTGTAATGATTTTCAAAAAAAGGTCTTCTACAAAAGTGTTCATTAAGGAATTTGGAGTCTAATAAGATCAACTTAATTTTTGATGAATAGTAAATTATGAATAGTGATTTTATGCTTAGGATTTGTAATGTGACCAAATGGATTAGTAATTTTCACTCAAAGAAAGTTTAAATATAATTTAGACACCTTGATTAAGTAATGTGATTCAATAAAATGGTTAAATAACGGTTTCATAAATTATTATTCAAGTATTAGTTTTTTCGGATGAATAGTGTTTTTTAATTAAAAATTTAATTAAAAATAATTAGAAAATTATTTTTATAAAAGGACTTTATTTTTGAAGTTAGAGCATCGATATTATGTTAAGGTAATTTTTGGGGATTTTTCTGAAAAAAGTGAATTTTCGATGAATAGTGTTTTTATTTAAAAATTAAATTAAAAATATTTAGAAAATTATTTTTATAAAATGGATTTCATTTTTGAAATAAGAGCATTGATATTTGGTTAAGGTGAAATTTTGGGGTTATTCTGAGAAAGTTGAATTTTCAGTGAATAGTAAAAATACAGTTTTAGGGTTTCGGTATGTTTAATGACATCATAATGGTGTCATGATGATGTCATGAGATCTTTTGAGGGTTGGCCGGCCAAGGGTGATGAATTATTGTTTTGGGGGCCCCATGTGGCCTAACTCCATGATAAATGCCAAGGGAGAGCACATGGGTTTGAGAAAAGCACATGTGAGGTGTCCCTTGGCCATTAATGCTTTGTCCCCTCACTTTCCCTATAAATACCCACCCTTTCCTCCTTTAGTTTTCACTCCCAACTCTCCCCCAACGAAGTTCTGGTCTTCTTACCTTCCAAAGAGTCCTCCTAAGGTGCCCCCAAACCCTCAAAGTCCAATCCTTTGAGTTTCAAGAGTCACGTTTTAAGGTAAGGGATCCGACCCCCCTCTTTCTTTTCATGTAAACTCTTTTATGTCATTCCTATTATGCTCCATGTTTTTATGAGAGAGGATGTTCTTTTATATTCCTCTTACTGCCCTTTCATGTTTATATGATGAGAGATCCCCTCTTACTCTCATCATTTCGTTTTATGAAAGTTTAAGTGACGCCGTTAGGCTGCCGAATTTTTAAGGGATTCTTTCACCCTTCTCTTTTTTTTCAAGTTCGATTTTCATGTCAAGTCTTTCAAGTTCCTTTTTATTATATTGGGGTATGATCTCTATATCTATCATACTGATCTCTTATGATCATATGATGAGGGACCCTATTTGATCTCGTCAAATCATTTTCTTTTGAAGTTAAGTGACGCCGTAAGGCTGCCGAATTTTCATAAAGAGAAATCTAATCTTTTTTTTTCCTTCCATGTTTTTCATTTCAAATGGTATTTCCCTAAAATTTCATTACCATGTCCATATGTCCTTCTTATTCTTTCACCCTACTGTTTTATGGATCATTTATGAGTGGGTGACCCATGTCCCCTCTCATTTCAATGTTTTCTAAAACCCCGAAACTTAGCCGCTATGCTGCAGAATTTTCCCCTCAAAATGCCTCTCTCTCTTTTCTCAAAAATTATTTTATGTTATAAAGTGAATACTCAAAGCTCCTATTTCTACAGGGGTATTCACATATATATCAAAATGTTCCATTTTAAATTCTGGGATTTACATACATGAGACCCGCTTTCCCTTTCCGTGGGTTTAAAGTGACGTAAAGATCATGTCTTTAAAGCAGTTTTTAAAACGTTATGATTATGAAATGAAACCCATTTATTTTATGCTATATGGGTTATTTATGAAATGTTTGATGATGATATATGTGGCTCACATGATAATAAAGACAAATTTAAGGGTGCGCCCTGATAGCGCTCCAATGCATTGGGTAATGATGTAACCACTAGAGATTACAATTTTCACGATACCTTGGTGAATAACCTTGGTAATTTTAAAATGACACCTTGGGGATGGACCTTGGTGATATGTTCATGATTGTCTATGTTAAATGATGTAGCCACATCTTCAAGTTATGAAAAATGTTATTTTTATTATGAAATGCCTCATGATTTCTTTCTCATGCCTTAAAGTTCTTTTCATGTCCTTATTGAAATATCTCAAGTTCACATGTAAAATGTTCCTCTTGTTTCCCTTACTGGGCCTTCTGCTCACCCTTTCTTTTGATGTATGTCCCCAGGTTATGAGATGCAGTAAGGAACCTAGAATGAACTTAAGGAGACGCCTTTCAAGTGTTTAAGAAGAATGTTTTATGTTGTTTTTTATGTATTATGTTCCTGGTTTCCAAGACACTAGACCTTAAAGATCCTCAGTTTTGTGTAATGTAATGAAAGTTTATGTTATAAAATGGCGGGATGTCATAAAGTGCAACAACGGAATACAAAACCAAATCAGAGTAAACAACGGAAAGACAACAACGAGACTTCAAGACGACAACCCAACTCCATGCTCCACAAGCTCCAAGCTCCAAGCTCCAACATCACAAACCAGCCCAAGAGTCACGAAGTGGTGCTATAAACGTGTGACACTTTACCTTTGCCAACATCCCGGTATATGACATCTGCAAAAGCACCATCGTGCCAAAGCAGGGGTTGAGTAATGAAACTCAGTAGGTTTTCCCCGATGACTTCCCAACCCATGCCTCTAGGATAAAACATGTCATCACATTTATATAAAACAATTTATATAAAAACACTCCAAAACAGTTCACAATTAACGAGTTCTAAGTTAAAACCATTTTCCAACAAAACCATCTTTCTCAAGAAAAGCAACCAAGCAAAGTTCCCAATCAAAATCACATTTCAATTTTTGGCATAACCATTTCATTTCACAAATCCACACAACCAACCATTTCACAACCTGTGAAATCAACTATGCATGCGTCGTTATGACAGTTTCATACTCATGAGCGGTCTCTCGTTTATCTACCAAGTCATCACAAGGTAATTATTCCCCATGTGCCATTACACTTTTGGCACCAAGCACAAGTTCATATTTCAACCAAGCCTCGTAAATGCAATATGAACACACACACCAAGTATGCCCAAAAACCACACCATTTCAACCATGCCAAAACCATTTCAATAAAACAGTCCTTTTATTGAAAACCTTTTTCCCGCAAACCATTTTCCAAATCCAGCAAATCCATATTTTAAAATCACCATTTTAAAATTAAGAAACCAAAACACTTTGCACGAACCATTCTTTCAATTTCTACAATTCCATCAAAACCCATAAATCATCATTAAAGAAGATTTATAACTTGCTTTGCACCAAATTTCACAATCAAAACCAAGCAATTAAATTAATTTGAACTAATCCTTCAAGTTCTAAGAAAGAGGAATTGAGAGTGAAGCCACCTACCTCAACAAGTTGGGCGAAACCAACCAACGGACGAAGAACGCCAACAAAACCGAGCCGATTCTCCCAAAACCCTCCTTAGATCTCTTCTCCTAACACAACCAATGTAAAGACCCGAAAATTTCAAGGAAATTTTTTTCTTAAATTTCTTTGAAATTTTACAAGAACGCAGTTTCTGACGGCGCCTGATTCCGAGGCCCGGTGTGCCCGGAATCATTTTCCGAAGTTTGGCTCGGGTACGTTCAGTGAACGGACGAGCGAGTTTTTCTAACTTTTGAACCGCTTCTCGGAATTGAATTCTGAGGGCACCGATGAAACCGCAGCGCCAGTAATTGCTTAGAAACACCTTTTCCGGAGTTGCGTTTTCACGAGAGATTGATAAAAATTGTGGAAGATAGAATAAGAATTTAACTACAATTTTTATTTTCTCTAAGTGGATTTAAGCTTTGGGTGGAAGTTGGGTAACTACCCAACTTCCCATGGAAGGTTATGAGAGTGGTGGGGCCCACACGAACCCCACCCCTTCACATTCCTTAACTCCCTCAACTCACATTTTAATTTGATAACTTAAGTTTTGATAACTTATGATATTAATGAAGTGTGTTTAATGTGAGTGTTTGAATTTTGAACTCTTGAATTTCAAACCTTAAGTTGTGTTAATAAAATAAGGGACTTATTTTATTTTGGGTTGGAGGCTTGTTGCTTGAGAGCTTTGGAAGAAAAGCCAAGGGAGACTTGAGTTTCTTCATCTTCTTCGTCGAAGAACACGAAGAACGCGAAAAACGCGAAGAACGCCAGATTCCTCGGAGGTCGACGTCTCCTTCCGCGACGTCTCCTTCCGCGACGCCTCTTACCGTGACGCCGACGACGTCTTCTTTCGCGACGTCTCTTTTCGCGACGAATCCTCATTCGACGAACCTCCGTTCAAGCAACGTCGAGGTAGAGAATTGTTTTGTGAATATTAATGAACCCCATGTTACTTCCTTCTAAATCAAAGAACGCGGATCAACTAAACATCAAGTTGATCCGCGAAGAATATGTTGCGGGTTGAGAATTCTTGTTTGCGGGAAAACTGTAGGGGTTTATTTATTTATTTTGTTCGTGATTACTACTTTGACGTTCTTCGTGCAATTTGATCAATTGCTATCGATTAACGAGAGGGGGTCGGACCGCACAAACACGACCGACCCTCCTCCATTAGCCATATGTTTGTTTCTAATGTGGTTGGAACGAAAATGGCGCGATGCCGTCGCACCGCGCGAGATCGTGCGGTAAGGAATGCGCGGCGCCGTCGCGCCGCGCCGTGAAATTGAACCAAGTCGCGGCGCCGTCGTGCCGTGCCGGAGAACCGCAAAAGCACCGCGGCCGGAGCGGGGCCGCGGCGGAGGGGTGCGGCGCCGTCGCGCCGCACCGGACGAATGAAGGCCGCGACCGGTACCGGGCAGCGGCGAAGCGTGGGAAACGGCGGCCGGAAATGGGCCGCCGTCGTCGGAGCAGGACCGGCGGCCGGAAACGGGCCGCCGGTGTCAGAGCAGGGAGGAGTCCGGTCGTCGCCGGTCCCGTGGCAGCAGAAACCGGCTGGCCAGGGCGGGCCGGCCGGACAAGGGGAAAGCCGGGGGTTCAAACCCCCGATTGACCAGCTAGCGGCCTCCATTAAGGGGGGGGGGGGTTACAAAACACGGGGGGGCAGCGCCCCCCCCCCCCCCCCCCCCCCCCCCCCCCCCGCAAACCGAACGGCTCAGCCGTTCGACCGAGCCAGCTGGCGCCGTGCGCCAGCGCGCCGGGCTGGGCCGTGCCCAAGCGGGCCGGACCCGGATCGGGTCGGCCCGGTTCGGGTTGACCCTGGGGTATCGGGCCGGTTCGGACCGGGCCCGAACCCCTTAATACCGAATATTTTTCGGTCGGACGCCCATAACTTGTGCTACGGGCCTCCGATCGACGCACCGTCAGTTGCGATGCGATCCTTGGATCGAGACGGTCGTTTCGGTATATCGCACTCAAGGTTTTGAAATACTTTGGGTTCGGCCGGGTTGGTTCGTACACGAAACCAACCGGGACCTCGGAGCGGAAACACTCATATCTTGAGCTTCGGACGTCCGATTGACATGCCGTCGACTTCGTTGAATTCCTCTTGATGAGATGGAACTTTTGGCATATTTCGCCCGAGTTTTGGTTGCTGTTGGATAGTAGCCGGGTTGGATTGTACTCGAAATCCAACCGGGCCCTTGGAACGGAAAAACTGATATCTTTTCAGACCGGATGTTCGTTTGACGAACCGTCAGCGGCGTTGGTGATCACGTTGAGAAACGGTCCCTATGCGTATAACCTATGAGAGTTCGGGGTACAGTTGAGATACGGCCGGGTTGGTTCGCTCACGAAACCAACCGGGCCCCTGGGGCGAAAAGGCTAATAACTCACAGACCGGACGTCCGATTGACGTGCCGTCTGTTGCGTTGAGACCCCTATGACGAGACTGTCCTTTGAGATACTTCTTCGTGGGATTTTGAGATACTTGGAGTATCGACCTGTAGCTCGTGGAGCGGACCCTCCCAGAGACGAGCGTGCGGAGTACGGAGACCGTGTAGCCGGCTGAGACCTGACGACTGCTTGACCGACTCGACTTGGAGTGAGTCGACTAGCCCAGTGGACGGAACACTACTTTGTTTGGGTGCAGACCCATGGTGGACGGAGCATTACCTGTGTGATAGTGCAGACCCGCGGTACTCGTCCGGAGAGTACCTCTGCAGGCTACTAGGGGGTGTGCACTACTGTGTTTGGGTGGCATACCCCGGCGGGAAGCACTACTGTGTTTGGGTGGCTGACCCGCGATACTCGACAGGAGGAGTACCTCAGCAGTCTTAGGTTAGTGAGCAGTACCTCAGAGTCGTGACAGGACCACTGTACACTTCAGAGACGGGGCTTTTCAACAGTTACGGTTTCGATAATGAAAATCCTGGTTTGAGCTGAGTCTATGACCTTGTGTTTACCTCATGATTGAGATGAGTCACTTGATAACTTAGGTATATGTATGAGCATATACGTGGGTAGTGGTTATCCGTTGATTTCATGATCTTTGTGTTACCTCATGTTTGAGATGAGTTACTTGATAACTTAGGTATATGTATGGGCATATACCTAAGTAGAGGTTATCTGTTGAGATCTTCTTTCCATGTTGGCTTTAGTGAGACATTGAGGGTCTCGGGGTCCCTACTGAGTATCGTTATACTCACCCCTGCACGGGCTATGCCCGCACTTCGTTGTGTTGGTTGCAGACGACGGGCAGCGCTGGTGGAGGCAGAGTGTCGAGGACTGGGCGACACGCGGAGGTGGACCACACGGCGAGTCAGCATCCGGAGGTGGACTTCAAGGCGAGACGACACTCAGAGGAGGATTGACGGGCGATAGCGTTGTGGAGGCTATTCGTACCTACCCTTCAGGTAGGATCCGTGGTGGACGATCCAAGAGATGCGCCATCTGTACCTACCCTTCAGGTAGGATCTAAGGAGGACGACCCAGGAGCCGTTTCCGTTTTTCCAGCTGTTGTCTTTTTCTGTTGTACTTTCGTTCAGTTGTAGTTGTACTTTTCAGTTGAGTTTGTATTCTGGCCCATTTACTTTCAGCACTTTCTTTTGTACTTAGTGTTTTACTTCCGCTCATACTCTGTGGTGTTTTGTTTACTTTTATAAAGGCAATGCCTTCCCAGTTATCGGGATTTACGCCTTTGGTGCTAGTCGTCAGCCCCTGGCCTATGGAAGGCGGGCTTGGGGTACTCACGACACGGGCCCCGAGGACGGGTCGTGACAAATTGATATCAGAGGAGTCGGTTCTACCGCAGAACTTATAACTCTGATATTTTCTTTCTGTGAAGCAATAGTGTTAAGAATACCGAGTGTGGTTTTCAGTTCAGGGAGTCCAGTGTTGGTGCGGGCGGCCGACGTATCCATACATCAGGACTCTGACAACTGATTTTCGACTTTGTGCACGAAAACACTGATTGCGTGTGTGTTTCCAGAAGTTTTTAAATGTCAGCTCAAACCAGGTCAGCTCACCAGGTATAATCGTTTGACTGTGTCACGTTGTTTCTTCAGGATGCCTTTTTACGGACGATCAGCTAGAGCCCAGAGGGATGTGCGTACTGACAGCCTGCCGAGCGACGAGGCTTTGGTACAGGGCCCTCTTGCAGTTGAGGCACCAGCGGAGGCACCAGCGGTACTACTATACGTTGGGCCACCGATGCCACCAGCCCCAGCAGTAGGCGATGCACGCCACTTGAGCGCGCTGCACGAGTTCCAGCGCCAGAGGCCACCCAGGTTCCGGGGAGAGACGGACCCGCAGACGGCTGAGGATTGGCTGGAGGCTGTGGTGAGAGTCTTCAAGCTAGTGGAGACGCCTACAGACTTCATGGTGATCTTTGCTGCCAGCCTTCTTCAGGCAGCAGCAGGCAGGTGGTGGAGCCACTTGTTCCAGTTTTGTGACGGGATGACCTTCACATGGGAAGACTTCGAGACCTTCTTCAGGGTGGAGTTTGTGCCAGTAGCTCTACACCCCGAGCGTGTTCAGGAGCTCCTGCCTTTGCCGCGTGTTTTTCGATCAGTAGCCGAGTCATCTGTGGACAGTAGACAGATGATGCAGAGGTCCAGGAGGGCCAGACCAGCAGTTGGGCGATCTCGGGTTTTAGGATCGGTGGTGTGGGCACCCGGGGTGGGGACAGAGCTAGGCGTGCCAGAAACAGACAGTGTTACTCATGCGACAGGAAGGGTCACCTGACACGTGACTGTCCGACCCCCCACACAGTCGATCCGCAGGCGTTGGAGGAGCCACCGAGGCAGAAACAGCGGAAAGTGCTTGAGCAACAGCCGAGCAGTGGACAAGGCAGTAGAGCTCCGGGAGCAGGTGGACAGGAGCGGAATTAGTGGATACGTCCCTTGTACTTCTAGTTCCATATTGCTGTTGTATTCGTGTCTTTGTACTATGAGCTGCAATAATAAAAAAACACTTATCTTTGTGATGTTTGCTTTCCTGTCCTTTTGTTTGGTTGATACTGAGTGGTTCCGATTAAAACTGTTGACTTGACCCTCACTTTCGAGATTTCTACTGGAGGAGACCCAGTGACCTCACACTGATGCCGACAGTGTGACTCGACCCTTGGAGGCGAGAGTGACAGTTGGATCTCTTGGTAGTTACGTCGAGGCCTTACGACGTCATCCATGACATGAATACATCATTCATGTCAGGATTGACTGTATTAGGCAATGGGCGTGGTTCATCCAGGGGATGAGACCACGTTTCTCTCTTTGGCAAAGGAGAAATTTTTTAGCAGCTCTTTCAGATCGTAGGCAAAGAAGGTGCAGATCATCCAGGAGCGGATGAAGACTGCACAGTGCAGTAAGAAACAGGAAACTGGCGCCAGTCTTAGAGACTCGAGCGTGATAAATGTTTCAAGAAGAGGAAGCTTTAAGGAGAGATGAGTCTGCGAAGCAGCAGACGTGGAGGCAGAGCTAGGAGAGCAGCATGAGGTGATGTACATCTTAACATGCTACAACCACCCGCCTTAATTATCCCCGCCAGGCTCAGGGAGCTGGAGGGCGAAGGAAGAATGCGGCTGCATGCGGTCAAGGAGTGTGACCCAATGGCTCTAAAAAAAATGATTCAAGGGACAGTCTGTGTCCACTACTAGCTGCTGTAGTAACAGACGTCGATATGAATCATTCCTTGCTTTCACAAATCTTGTTTCAGACCTAGAGTTTCCGGTAAGCCGTGGACTTGACCCTCACGTCCGGAGATACATTGGGAGGAGACTCGATAATCACACTTACGCCGACGGTGTGGTCAGACCCTCGAGGCGAGAGTTTCAGTTGGAATCTCTTGGTGGCAGCGTCGAGGCCTTACGACGTTAGTTTGAGTATGGAATAGGCAATAACTGTTCATACTCAAATTGACGGTTTTAGGCAAACGTCGGGATGAGTTTTCCTTGGTCGGCGAAAAGGAAACCCCAGGCAGCACAGGATAAACTCTTGCACAGGAGGGTGCGACCGATCACTCTTGAGTCGGTCAACCTTACCCTCGTGGCAGCAGTCATTTGAGTTTCAGTTCTAACAGGAATTGGAGACCTCTAGAGTTCGAGGATGACGATCACGTCCTTATACGGGTCTCACCTCGACGAGGTTTACGGAGATGTGGCCAAGGCGGCAAGTTATCTCCGAGGTTCAACGAACCTTTCTAGGTCCTCAGCTGGGTAGGCGAGGTGGTTTACCGCTTGACCCATCCACCTTAGTTGCACCAGGTGCCCGACGTTTTCCAAGTATCTCAACTGAGGAGATACGTGCTCGACCCTTCGCATATCATCGACCATGAGCAGGACGATGGCGATGAGGTTACTTCCACAGAGGTTCCAGTGGGGATCGAGGATCGACAGGAGCGGATTCTACGAGGATGGTCGATTCCTCGGGTGCGCTTTCTTTGGCAGTATGAGAATCTCCAGGTAAGCACATGGGAGCAGAAGGCTCAGATGCGTGCTCAATACCGCTTTTGTGACCCTAGTTTGTGTTGAAGCTTTACGAGGATGTAAAGCCCTGAGGTGGGTGTAATGTAAAGACCCGGAAATTTCTAGGAATTTTTTTTCTTAAATTTCTTTGGAATTTTACAAGAACGTAGTTTTTCACGGCGCCTGATTCCGAGGCCCGTTGTGCCCGGAATCATTTTCCGAAGTTTGGCTCGGGTACGTTCAGTGAACGGACGAGCGGGTTTTTCTAACTTTTGAACCGGTGCTCGGAATCGAATTTTGAGGGCACTGATGAAACCGCAACGCCGATAATTGCTTAGAAACACCTTTTCCGGAGTTGCGTTTTCACGAGAGGTTGATAAAAATTGTGGAAGATAGAATAAAAATTTAACTACAATTTTTATTTTCTCTAAGTGGATTTAAGCTTTGGGTGGAAGTTGGGTAACTACCCAACTTCCCATGGAAGGTTATGAGAGTGGTGGGGCCCACACGAACCCCACCCCTTCACATTCCTTAACTCCCTCAACTCACATTTTAATTTGATAACTTAAGTTTTGATAACTTATGATATTAATGAAGTGTGTTTAATGTGAGTGTTTGAATTTCAAACTCTTGAATTTCAAACCTTAAGTTGTGTTAATAAAATAAGTAAGGGAATTATTTTATTTTGGGTTGGAGGCTTGTTGCTTGAGAGCTTTGGAAGAAAAGCTAAGAGAGACTTGAGTTTCTTCATCTTCTTCGTCGAAGAACACGAAGAACACGAAGAACGCGAAGAACGCGAATAACGCCGGATTCCTCGGAGGTCGACGTCTCCTTCAGTGACGTCTCCTTCCGCGACGCCTCTTACCGCGATGCCGACGACGTCTTCTTTCGCGACGTCTCTTTCCGCGACGAATCCTCGTTCGACGAACCTCCGTTCAAGCAACGTCGAGGTAGGGAATTGTTTTGTGAATATTAATGAACCCCATGTTACTTCCTTTTAAATAAAAGAACGCAGATCAACTAAACATCAAGATGATCCGCGAAGAATATGTTGCGGGTTGAGAATTCTTGTTTGCGGGAAAACTGTAGGGGTTTATTTATTTATTTTGTTCGTGATTACTACTTTGACGTTCTTCGTGGAATTTGATCAATTGATATCGATTAACGAGAGGGGGCCGGACCGCACAAACACGGCCGACCCTCCTCCATTAGCCATGTTTGTTTCTAATGTGGTTGGAACGGAAATGGCGCGATGTCGTCGCACCGTGCGGGATCGTGCGGCAAGGAATGCGCGGCGCCGTCGCGCCGCGCCGTGAAATTTAACCAAGTCGCGGTGCCGTCGTGCCGCGCCGGAGAACCGCAAAAGTACCGCGGTCGGAGCGGGGCCGCGGCGGAGGGGTGCGGCGCCGTCGCGCCGCACCGGACGAATGAAGGTCGCGGCCAGTACCGGCCCGCGGTGGAGCGTGGGAAACGGCGGCTGAAAATGGGCCGCCGGCGTCGGAGCAGGACCGGCGGCTGGAAACGGGCCGCTGATGTCGGAGCAGGGAGGGGATCGGTCGTCGCCGGTCCCGTGGCGGCAGAAACCAGCAGGCCGGGGTGGGCCTGCCGGACAAGGGGAAAGTCGGGGGTTCAAACCCCCGGCCGGCCAGCTAGCGGCCCCCATTAAGGGGGCCCGCAGTTACAAAACACGGGGGGGCAGCGCCCCCCCCGCAAACCGAACGGCTCGGCTGTTCGACCGAGCCAGCTGGCGCCGTGCGCTGGGCCGGGCCGCGCCCAAGCGGGTCGTACCTGGACCCGGATCGGGTCGACCCGGTTCGGGTTGACCCTGGGGTATCGGGCCGGTTCGGACCGGGCCCGAACCCCTTAATACCGAATCTTTTCCGGTTGGACGCCCATAACTTGTGCTACGGGCCTCCGATCGACGCACTGTCAGTTGCGATGCGATCCTTGGATCGAGACAGTATTTTCGGTATATCGCACTCAAGGTTTCGGAATACTTTGAGTTCGGCCGGGTTGGTTCGTACACGAAACCAACCGGGCCCTCGGAGCGGAAACGCTCATATCTTGAGCTCCGGACGTCCGATTGACGTGCCGCCAACTTCGTTGATTTCCTCTTGATGAGACGGAACTTTTGGCATACTTCGCTCGAGTTTTGGTTGCTGTTGGATAATAGCCGGGTTGGATTGTACCCGAAATCCAACCGGGCCCTTGGAACGGAAAACTGATATCTTTTCAGACCGGACGTTCGTTTGACGAACCGTCAGTGGCGTTGGTGATCACGTTGAGAAACGGTCCCTACGAGTATACCCTATGAGAGTTCGGGGTACAGTTGAGATACGGCCGGGTTGGTTCGCTCACGAAACCAACCGGGCCCCTGGGACGAAAAGACTAATAACTCACAGACCAGACGTCCGATTGATGCACCGTTTGTTGCGTTGATACCCCTATGACGAGGCGGTCCTTTGAGATACTTCTTCGTGAGACTTTGAGATACTTGGAGTATCGACCTGTAGCTCGTGGAGCGGACCCTCCCAGAGATGAGCGTGCGGAGTACGGAGACCGTGTAGCCGGCTGAGACCTGACGACTGCTTGACCGACTCGACTTGAAGTGAGTCGACTAGCCCAGTGGACGGATCACTACTTTGTTTGGGTGCAGACCCATGGCGGACGGAGCACTACCTGTGTGACAGTGCAGACCCGCGGTACTCGTCCGAAGAGTACCTCTGCAGGCTACTAGGGGGTGTGCACTACTGTGTTTGGGTGGCATACCCCGGCGGGAAGCACTACTGTGTTTGGGTGGCTGACCCGCGGTACTCGACAGGAGGAGTACCTCAGCAGTCTTAGGTTAGTGAGCAGTATCTCAGAGTCGTGACAGGACCACTGTACACTCCAGAGACGGGGCTTTTCAGCAGTTACGGTTTCGATAATGAAAATCCTGGTTTGAGCTGAGTTTATGACCTTGTGTTTACCTCATGATTGAGATGTGTCACTTGATAACTTAGGTATTTGTATGAGCATATACCTGGGTAGTGGTTATCCGTTGATTTCATGATCTTTGTGTTACCTCATGTTTGAGATGAGTTACTTGATAACTTAGGTATATGTATGAGTATATACCTAAGTAGATGTTATCTGTTGAGATCTTCTTTGTGGTTATCCATGTTGGTTTTAGTGAGACCTTGAGGGTCTTGGGGTCCCTATTGAGTATCGTTATACTCAACCCTGCACGGGCTATGCCCGCACCTCGTTGTGTTGGTTGCAGACGACGGGCAGCGCTGGCGGAGGCTGAGTGTCGAGGACTGGGCGACACCCGAAGGTGGACCACACGACGAGTCAGCATCCGGAGGTGGACTTCAAGGCGAGACGACACTCGTAGGAGGATTGACGGGCGAGAGCGTTGTGGAGGCTATTCGTACCTACCCTTCAGGTAGGATCCGTGGTGGACGATCCGGGAGATGCGCCATCTGTACCTACCCTTCAGGTAGGATCCGAGGAGGACGACCCAGGAGCCGTTTTCGTTCTTCCAGCTGTTGTCTTTTTCTGTTGTACTTTCGTTCAGTTGTAGTTGTACTTTCAGTTGGGTTTGTATTCTGGCCCATTTACTTTTAGCACTTTCTTTTGTAGTGTTTTACTTCCGCTCGTACTCTATGGTGTTTTGTTTACTTTTATAAAGGCAATGCCTTCCCAGTTATCGGGATTTATGCCTTTGGTGCTAGTCGCTATCCCCTGGCCTATGGAAGGCGGGCTTGGGGTAGTCACGACACGGGCCCCGAGGACGGGTCGTGACAACTAAGAACAAATCTTGTCAAATTTGGCATCCACACCCTTAGATCTACCTATAACGGCCGTAGATCTAAGAAAAAGAGAGAATATGAGAAGTAGATCTAAGTAGATCTAAGAAACTGATCAAGAACGATCACATACCTTAAGAATCCGGCTTCGATTTGCCAAGAGAAGCCTTCAGATCGCCTCCGAAAAGCTTGGGAGAAGTCTTCCCACCTCCGCCAATTCTCATTGGCTTGAGAGCTCAACGAGTCATTACTTGGCCTTAAGCGACATCCCCAAGGCGCCAAAGGCTGACAATAAATGCCGAAGGGTTTCAAAGCATATGGGGGACGATTTTCCCTTTCAATGAAAACAACCAACAAACAATGTAAACGAGATAAACATCTCCAAGCAACCACTATATGATGTATGATTTTAAACCGAAACAACTCACCCATTATTTTCATAATAACTCAACCAAGTGCAACAACATAATACAAAACCAAATCAGAGTAAACAACGGAAAGACAACAACGAAACTTCAAGACGACAACCCAACTCCATGCTCCACAAGCTCCAAGCTCCAACATCACGAACCAGCCCAAGAGTCACGAAGTAGTGCTATAAACGTGTGACACTTTACCTTTGCCAACATCCCGGTATATGACATCTGCAAAAGCACCATCGTGCCAAAGCATGGGGTGAGTAATGAAACTCAGTAGGTTTTCCCCGATGACTTCCCAACCCATGCCTCTAGGATAAAACATGTCAAAACATTTATATAAAACAATTTATATAAAAACACTCCAAAACAGTTCACAATTAACGAGTTCTAAGTTAAAACCATTTTCCAACAAAACCATCTTTCTCAAGAAAAGCAACCAAGAAAAGTTCCCAATCAAAATCACATTTCAATTTTTGGCCTAACCATTTCATTTCACAAATCCACACAACCAACCATTTCACAACCCGTGAAATCAACTATGCATGCATCGTTATGACAGTTCCATACTCATGAGCGATCTCTCGTCGATCTACCAAGTCGCCACAAGGTAATTATTCCCCATGTGCCATTACACTTTTGACACCGAGCACAATGTCATATTTCAACCAAGCCTCGTAAATGCAATATGAACACACACACACCAAGTATGCCCAAAAAACACATCATTTCAACCATGCCAAAACCATTTCAATAAAACAATCCTTTTATTGCAAACCTTTTTCCCGCAAACCATTTTTCAAATCCAACAAATCCATATTTTGAAATCACCATTTTAAAATCAAGAAACCAAATCACTTTGCACAAAAAATTCTTTCAATTTCCACAATTCCATCAAAACCCATAAATCATCATTAAAGAAGATTTATAACATGCTTTGCACCAAATTTCACAATCAAAACCAAGCAATTAAATTAATTTTAACCAAGCCTTCAAATTCTAAGAAAGAGGAATCGAGAGTGAAGCCACCTACCTCAACAAGTTGGGTGAAACCAACCAACGGACGAAGAACGCCAACAAAACCGAGCCGATTCTCCAAAAACCCTCCTTAGATCTATTCTCCTAACACAACCAAGATCAAATATTGTCTAACTTGGCCTTAAGCGACATCTCCAAGGCGCCAAAGGCTGACAATAAATGCCGAAGGGTTTCAAAGCACATGAGGGACGATTTTCCCTTTCAATGAAAACAACCAACAAACAATGTAAACGAGGTAAACATCTCCAAGAAACCACTATATGATGCATGATTTTAAACCGAAACAACTCAACCATTATTTTCATAATAACCCAACCAAGTGCAACAACAGAATACAAAACCAAATCAGAGTAAAAAACGGAAAGACAACAACGAGACTTCAAGACGACAACCCAACTCCATGCTCCACAAGCTCCAAGCTCCAACATCACGAACCAGCCCAAGAGTCAGGAAGTAGTGTTATAAACGTGTGACACTTTACCTTTGCCAACATCCCGGTATATGCCATCTGCAAAAGCACCATCGTGCCAAAGTAGGGGGTGAGTAATGAAACTCAGTAGGTTTTCCCCGATGACTTCACAACCCATGCCTCTAGGATAAAACATGTCAGCACATTTATATAAAACAATTTATATAAAAACACTCCAAAACAGTTCACAATTAACGAGTTTTAAGTTAAAACCATTTTCCAACAAAACCATATTTCTCAAGAAAAGCAACCAAGCAAAGTTCCCAATCAAAATCACATTTCAATTTTTGGAATAACCATTTCATTTCACAAATCCACACAACCAACCATTTCACAACCCGTGAAATCAACTATGCATGCATCGTTATGACAGTTCCATACTCATGAGCGGTCTCTCGTCGATCTACCAAGTCGTCACAAGGTAATTATTCCCCATTTGCCACTACACTTTTGACATCGAGCACAAGGTCATATTTCAACCAAGCCTCGTAAATGCAATATGAACACACACCAAGTATGCCCAAAAACCACACAATTTCAACCATGCCAAAACCATTTCAATAAAATAGTCCTTTTATTGAAACCCTTTTTCCCGCAAACCATTTTCCAAATCCAGCGAATCCATATTTTAAAATCACCATTTTAAAATCAAGAAACCAAAACACTTTGCACAAACCATTCTTTCAATTTCCATAATTCCATCAAAACCCATAAATCATCATTAAAGAAGATTTATAACATGCTTTGCACCAAATTTCACAATCAAAACCAAGCAATTAAATTAATTTGAACCAAGCCTTCAAGTTCTAAGAAAGATGAACTGAGAGTGAAGCCACCTACCTCAACAAGTTGGGTGAAACCAACCAACGGACGAAGAACGCCAACAAAACCGAGCCGATTCTTCAAAAACCCTCCTTAGATCTCTTCTCCTAACACAACCAAGACCAGATCTTGTCAAATTTGGAATCCACACCCTTAGATCTACCCATAATGGCCATAGATCTAAGAAAAAGAGAGAAGAGGAGAAGTAGATCTAAGTAGATCTAAGAAACCGATCAAGAACGATCACATACCTTAAGAATCCGGCTTCGATTTTCCAAGAGAAGCCTTCAGATCGCCTTTGGAAAGCTTGGGAGAAGTCTTCCCACCTCCTCCAATTCTCATTGGCTTGAGAGCTCAACGAGTCATTACTTGGCCTTAAGCGACATCCCAAAGGCGCCAAAGGCTGACAATAAATGCCGAAGGGTTTCAAATCACATGGGGGACGATTTACCCTTTCAATGAAAACAACCAAGAAACAATGTAAACGAGATAAACATCTCCAAGCAACCACTATATGTTGCATGATTTTAAACCGAAACAACTCAACCATTATTTTCATAATAACCCAACCAAGTGCAACAACAGAATACAAAACCAAATCAGAGTAAACAGCGGAAAGACAACAACGAGACTTCAAGACGACAACCCAACTCCATGCTCTACAAGCTCCGAGCTCCAACATCACGAACCAGCCCAAGAGTCAGGAAGTAGTGCTATAAACCTGTGACACTTTTCCTTTGCCAACATTCCGGTATATGACATCTGCAAAAGCACCATCGTGCCAAAGCAGGGGGTGAGTAATGAAACTCAGTAGGTTTTCCCCGATGACTTCTCAACCCATGCCTCTAGGATAAAACATGTCAGCACATTTATATAAAACAATTTATATAAAAACACTCCAAAACAGTTCACAATTAACGAGTTCTAAGTTAAAATCATTTTCCAACAAAACCATCTTTCTCAAGAAAAGCAACCAAGCAAAGTTCCCAATCAAAATCACATTTCAGTTTTTGGCATAACCATTTCATTTCACAAATCCACACAACCAACCATTTCACAACCCGTGAAATCAACTATACATGCATCGTTATGACAGTTCCATACTCATGAGCGGTCTCTCGTCGATCTACCAAGTCGTCACAAGGTAATTATTCCCCATGTTCCATTGCACTTTTAGCACCGAGTACAAGGTCATATTTCAACCAAGCCTCGTAAATGCAATATGAACACACACACCAAGTATGCCCAAAAACCACACCATTTCAACCATGCCAAAACCATTTCAATAAAACAATCCTTTTATTGAAAACCCTTTTCCTGCAAACCATTTTCCAAATCCAGCAAATCCATATTTTAATATCACCATTTTAAAATCAAGAAAGCAAAACACTTTGCACAAACCATTCTTTCAATTTCCACAATTCCATCAAAACCCATAAATCACCATTAAAGAAGATTTATAACATGCTTTGCACCAAATTTCACAATCAAAACCAAGCAATTAAATTAATTTGAACGAAGCCTTCAATTTCTAAGAAAGAGGAATCGAGAGTGAAGCCACCTAACTCAACAAGTTGGGTGAAACCAACCAACGGATGAAGAACACCAACAAAACCGAGCTGATTCTCCAAAAACCCTCCTTAGATCTCTTCTCCTAACAAAACCAAGACCAAATCTTGTCAAATTTGGCATACACACCCTTAGATCTACTCATAACGGTCGTATATCTAAGAAAAAGAGAGAAGAGGAGAAGTAGATCAAAGTAGATATAAGAAACCGATCAAGAACGATCACATACCTTTAGAATCCGGCTTCGATTTGCCAGGAGAAGCCTTCAGATCACCTCCAGAATGCTTGGGAGAAGTCTTCCCACCTCCGCCAATTCTCATTGGCTTGAGAGCTCAACGAGTCATTACTTGGCCTTAAGCGACATCCCCAAGACGCCAAAGGCTGACAATAAATGCCGAAGGGTTTCAAAGCACATGGGGGACGATTTACCCTTTCAATGAAAACAACCAACAAACAATGTAAACGAGATAAACATCTCCAAGCAACCACTATATGATGCATGATTTTAAACCGAAACAACTCAACCATTATTTTCATAATAACCCAACCAAGTGCAACAACAGAATACAATACCAAATCAGAGTAAACAGCGGAAAGACAACAACGAGACTTCAAGACGACAACCCAACTCCAAGCTCCACAAGCTCCAAGCTCCAACATCATGAACCATCCCAAGAGTCACGAAGTAGTGTTATAAACGTGTGACACTTTACCTTTGCCAACATCCCGGTATATGACATCTACAAAAGCACCATCGTGCCAAAGCAGGGGGGTGAGTAAAGAAACTCAGTAGGTTTTCCCCGATGACTTCCCAACCCATGCCTCTAGGATAAAACATGTCAGCACATTTATATAAAACAATTTCTATAAAAACACTCCAAAACAGTTCACAATTAACGAGTTCTAAGTTAAAACCATTTTCCAACAAAACCATCTTTCTCAAGAAAAGCAACCAAGCAATGTTCCCAATCAAAATCACATTTCAATTTTTGGCATAACCATTTTATTTCACAAATCCACACAACCAACCATTTCACAACCCGTGAAATCAACTATGCATGCATCGTTATGATAATTCCATACTCATGAGCGGTCTCTCGTCGATCTACCAAGTCGTCACAAGGTAATTATTCCCCATGTGCCATTACACTTTTGGCACCGAGCACAAGGTCATATTTCAACCAAGCCTCGTAAATGCAATATGAACACACACACCAAGTATGCCCAAAAACCACACCATTTCAACCATGCCAAAACCATTTCAATAAAACATTCCTTTTATTGAAAACCTTTTTCCCGCAAACCATTTTCCAAATCCAGCAAATTCATATTTTAAAATTGCCATTTTAAAATCAAGAAACCAAAACACTTTGCACAAACCATTCTTTCAATTTCCACAATTCCATCAAAACCCATAAATCATCATTAAAGAAGATTTATAACATGCTTTGCACCAAATTTCACAATAAAAACCAATCAATTAAATTAATTTGAACTAAGACTTCAAGTTCTAAGAAAGAGGAATCGAGAGTGAAGCCACCTACCTCAACAAGTTGGTAGAAACCAACCAACGGACGAAGAACGCCAACAAAACCGAGCTGATTCTCCAAAACCCTCCTTAGATCTCTTCTCCTAACACAACCAAGATCAAATCTTGTCAAATTTTTCATGCACACCCTTAGATCTACCTATAACGGCCGTAGATCTAAAAAAAAGAGAGAAGAGGAGAAGTAGATCTAAGTAGATATAAGAAACCGATCAAGAATGATCACATACCTTAAGAATCCGGCTTCGATTTGCCAAGAGAAGCCTTTAGATCGCTTCCGGAATGCTTGGGAGAAGTCTTCCCACCTCCGCCAATTCTCATTGGCTCGAGAGCTCAACGAGTCATTACTTGGACTTAAGCGACATCTCCAAGGTGCCAAAGGCTGGCAATACATGCCGAAGGGTTTCAAAGCACATGGGGGACGATTTACCCTTTAAATGAAAAGAACCAACAAACAATGTAAACGAGATAAACATCTCCAAACAACCACTATATGATGCATGATTTTAATCCGAAACAAATCAACCATTATTTTCATAATAACCCAACCAAGTGCAACAACAGAATACAAAACCAAATCAGAGTAAACAACGGAAAGACAACAACGAGACTTCAAGACGACAACCCAACTCCATGCTCCACAAGCTCCAAGCTCCAACATCGCGAACCAGCCCAAGAGTCATGAAGTAGTGCTATAAACGTGTGACACTTTACCTTTGTCAACATCTCGGTATATGACATCTGTAAAAGCACCATCGTTCCAAAGCAGAGGGTGAGTAATGAAACTCAGTAGGTTTTCCCCGATGACTTCTCAACCCATGCCTCTATGATAAAACATGTCAGCACATTTATATAAAACAATTTATATAAAAACACTCCAAAACAGTTCACAATTAACGAGTTCTAAGTTAAAACCATTTTCCAACAAAACCATATTTCTCAAGAAAAGCAACCAAGCAAAGTTCTCAATCAAAATCACATTTCAATTTTTGGCATAACCATTTCATTTCACAAATCCACACAACCAACCATTTCACAACCCGTGAAATCAACTATGCATGCATTGTTATGACATTTCCATATTCATGTGCGGTCTCTCGTCGATCTACCAAGTCGTCACAAGGTAATTATTCCCCATGCGCCATTACACTTTTGGCACCGAGCACAATGTCATATTTCAACCAAGCCTCGTAAATGCAATATGAACACACACACCAAGTATGCCCAAAAACCACACCATTTCAACCATGCAAAAACCATTTCAATAAAACAGTCTTTTTGTTGAAAACCTTTTTCCCGAAACCATTTTCCAAATCCAGCAAATCCATATTTTAAAATCAAGAAACCAATACACTTTGCATAAACCATTCTTTCAATTTCCACAATTCCATCAAAACCCATAAATCATCATTAAAGAAGATTTATAACATTCTTTACACCAAATTTCACAATCAAAACCAAGCAATTAAATTAATTTGAACTAAGCATTTAAGTTCTAAGAAAGAGGAATCGAGAGTGAAGCCACCTTCCTCAACAAGTTGGGCGAAACCAACCAACGGACGAAGAACGCCAACAAAATCGAGCTGATTCTCCGAAAACCCTCCTTAGATCTCTTCTCCTAACACAACCAAGACCAAATATTGTCAAATTTGGCATCTACACCCTTAGATCTACCCATAACGGCCGTATATCTAAGAAAAAGAGAGAAGAGGAGAAGTAGATCTAAGTAGATCTAAGAAACCGATCAAGAACGATCACATACCTTAAGAATCCGGCTTCGATTTTCCAAGAGAAGCCTTTGGATCGCCTCCGGAATGCTTGAGAGAAGTCTTCCCACCTTCAAGGGAGATTAATCCCGAGTTAGGGCCGCTAAGGAGCTTTAATGAGTCAATTAGAGGCAAAACGAATTAGATCCACAATTTTAGGATCTAATTTTAAGTGACTGCACGGTTAGTCCGCACGGTTTGAAAAACCGTGCGCTAATCGTGCGTTAGCTTCTACCTCGACCATCCTTCACGCATGACCTCATCGCACGGTTTCCCTTAACCGTGCGCCGACCGTGCAGAAGCCACTGCCTCCCCAGTCAGCCACACATAGTTTGGCCGCACAGTTTAGACTAACCGTGCGCCACCCGTGCGCCTTCCTCTTTGCTTCAAACTTCACCCCAGGATCTCTCGACTCTCCCAAATGTCACCCTTAACTTTTAAAACCAAGAAAAACATCAAGTAAGAGTTATATACCAAAAACCGGGGGTACTACATTCTCCCCACCATTGGCCTTTCCGTCCCCGGAAAGTAGAAAACCATTGCTTGACTGAAAGAGTTCTGGCCACTGCTCCTTAATTTCTTTCTCGCGTTCCCAAGTCTCTTCCTGAATTTGACCATGTTGCCACAAAACCCGTACTAGGCCGATGCTTTTTCCACGCAAGACTTTATCCTGCCTATCCACAATCCGCACCGGGATGTGTACCAACGAAGCATCCGGCTCTAGGTCAACGTGATCACATCTGATCACATGGTCAAGATCGGGCTGATACTTCTTCAACTGAGATACATGGAACACATTATGCACTGCACTGAACCGTGGTGGTAATGCCAACCGATACGCCACCTCTCCAACCCGTTCCAGTATCTCAAAAGGGCCTATATATCAAGGAGATAACTTTCCCTGCTTCCCAAAACGACAATGTCCAAGTCTTAGAGAGATCCTCAAGAAGACATGATCACCCACAACGAACACCAATAGTCTGCAACGGTGATCTGCATAAGATTTCTGACGACTTTGATCCGTCTCCATCCTCTTTCTAATCAACTGAATCTTCTCTGTTGTTTCTTGGACAAGGCTCGACCCAACTAGTGAAGTTTCAGCCGTTACCACCCAGCATAGTGGAGAACGACAAGGATGCCCATACAATGCTTCAAACGGAGCCATGTGTATCGAGGCCTGATAATTGTTATTGTATGAGAACTCCACTAAGGGTATATGCTCCTCCCATGAGCCACCAAAATCCATTACACAAGCCCGCAACATGTCTTCCAACGTTTGTATCGTTCGCTCGGATTGCCCATCCGTTTGAGGATGATACGCCATGCTCATAGTCAACTGAGTTCCAAGGGCTTGCTGTAAGGTTTTCCAGAAACGAGATGTGAACTTCGGATCTCTATCTGAGACGATAGACACTGGTACACCATGTCTCTTTACCACTTCCCGGATATATATTTTTGAAAGATCTTCCACCGTATGAGTTTCACGTATAGGGATAAAATGAGCCAACTTGGTTAAACGATCCTCTATCACCCAAATGGAATCATGTTTCCGGACCGTTCTTGGAATACCTGTAACAAAATCCATTGCTATCTGATCCCATTTCCACACAGGGATAGGTAAAGAGTGTAACATACCAGCTGGTCTCTGATGCTCTGCTTTAACCTGCTGACAAGTTAAGCACCGTGAGACGTACTCAGCCACCTTCCTTCTCATGCCGCTCCACCAAAACTGCGTCTTCAACACCTTATACATATTTTGTGTTCCCGGATGTACAACCCATCTGGAATGGTGGTAAGTATGAAGGAGTTGTTCCTGAGCAGTTAAAGGTACAACCATCCGATCTTGAAACCGCAAAACTGAACTCCCATCTAGCTTCCATCCCTCAATGGTCTCCCCACCATTGAGTTTTGAACTCATTGTAACACAGTCTAGGTCGGATGCCTGTGCCTCCTTTACTATCTCCACCAAATCAGGGACAAGCGCAACTGGAAAGAAAACCGCAACATCACCCCGGTCTTCACATTCTACATGCATGTCGGCTAAGACCGACATCAACTGCCATTCTTCTGAAGCTTCTTTTTCCAACTGAGCATACGACTTCCTGCTTAATGCATCGGCCACCGAATTTCCCTTACCCGGTGTATACATTAAGTCAAAATCGAACATTTGAAGATACTCCATCCATCTCCTCTGCCTCAGATTCAAATCTCGCTGTGAGAAAATGTGTTTCAAGCTTTTGTGATCTGTAAACATAGTGAACTTCTCACCAAAGAGATAATGATGCCAAGTCTTCAAGGCATGGACAACTGCAGCTAACTCCAAATCGTGTGTTGGGTAATTCTTCTCATGCACCCTCAACTGCCTTGAACCATAAGCAACAACATGGTCTCCTTGCATGAGAACACATCCCAAACCTATTCCCGAAGCATCACAATACACCACATACCCCTATCCTGATTCAGGCAAGACCAATATGGGTGCTGATGTAAGGCGAAGTTTCAACTCTTGAAAAGATTTCTGACATTCCTCAGTCCATTGAAATGCACTGTTTTTCTTTGTCAATGCTGTCATAGGCGAAGCTAGTCGTGAGAAGTCACGCACAAAGCGTCGATAATAACCATCTAGACCAAGAAAACTTCGTATTTCAAAGACATTCTTCGGCGGTTTCCAAGAAAGAACAACTTCTATATTTTCTGGATCCACTGAAACACCTTTCTCAGAAACGACATTGCCCAAAAAACGTACCTCTTGTATCCAAAAAATCGCACTTTGATAATTTAGCATACAACTAATGGTTCCTCAAGATTTCCAACACTGTCGCCAAGTGTTGCTCATGCTCAGCCCTTGTTTTTGAATACACCAATATGTCATCCACAAACACCACAACAAAAGAATCCAGATATGGCTGAAATATCTGATTCATCAAAGCCATGAAGACCGCTGGTGCATTCGTAAGACCAAAAGGCATGACTACATATTCGTAGTGGCCATATCTGCTTCTGAAGGCTATCTTCGGAATATCCTCCTTCCAAACTCGCAACTGGTGATATCCTGACCGCAAGTCAATCTTGGAGAACCACTGAGCTCCCCTCAATTGATCAAATAGGTCATCAATGCGTGGAAGTGGATATCTATTATTTATCGTAACTTGGTTAAGTTTACAATAATCGAAACATAGTCTCAAAGTTCCATATGCTTTCTTTACAAACAAAACTGGTGCCGCCCACAGAGACATGCTTGGCCGAATAAAACCTTTGCTTTCCAGTTCTTCCAACTGCACTTTCAATTCCTTTAACTCCGTTGGTGCCATCCTATAAGATGGAAGTGATATTGGACTAGTCCCCGGAAGGAGATCAATCGTAAATTCCACTTCTCTCACAGGTGGTAACCCTGAGAAGTTTTCAGGAAACACATCAAAAAATTGATCCACGATTACTGGAAAACTATTATTCGTGATCCCGTCCATCGATTCCAAGTTTAACGTAGCCAACTGGTAAGAGATTGTTGCCACTGTTGGTGCCAACAAGCCCGTTGCACCTACCTTCACCACTCTTTCTTCTCTAAAGAGATGCTCGACACCATCCTCAGTCACGAAACTGACTGTTCTGCTATAACAGTCGATGTGAGCCCTAAATGCTGTCAACCAATCCATACCCAGGATTATATCATAGACATCCATCTTCAGCACAGAGAAATCCCATTTCATCTCAACTCCATCAATAGTTATAGAACATGCTCTACACACGAAGGCTCTACATTCTCTTTCACCAAGATGTGTTTTAAGTTTTATCACAGAAGAAATCATTTCAACTTTTAAGTTTAGCAAATCAACAATACGAGAAGCAAGAAAAGAATGCGATGTACCAGTATCGAACAACACTTGCATGAGGGTAGAATTCAAAAGAATCGTACCTCTCATCGTAGACGGTCCAGACTGGTCGTCCACAATCACCTGTTCCGCTCCATACAATTTCTTTGTTGCTGCACTTTGATCCTTATTGCCTTGTTGATATTTTCCTACCGAAGAAGTCATGGTATTCCTGAAATCACCATAACTAGCTCTGTTCTGCTAGCGAGACTGATTTTGCTATCCTCGCCCTGTCGAAGCATAAGATGCTTGCGACGCCTGGGAAGTGTCACGCGCACCCGACCTCAGAGCACTGTGACAATATCACTGAAGATGCCCCATCTTGTTGCAATTGTGACATGCTTTCGGTGGTGCTGTACATTCTCGTTTCATGTGGTCAATTGCGCCACATTGAAAACACCTGACTTTCATCATGGGTCGTGGATGAAGATTTACCGATCCAGCCGTCTGATTCTGATTTGCACTCCCACCTTGGAAATCAGTGTCCATCTTCCGCTTGTTCCCAGCATTAGGGTTCCCACCCGTTCTCGTGGGTGTCATCATACTTCCTCCTCCCATAACTCCTGAGATGTCCCTTTCTGCTACTGTTGCTCTGTTTACCATCTCCGTATAATCCGTAATACATAGCACATCTATCTTCGAGTGAATCTCCTATCACAATCCTGATTCAAAGATGTGTGCCTTCAGCGACGTACTTGCAGCAACCTCCAGTGAAAAGCGTACTAAATTCATGAATTTAGCCGCATACTCCGTGACAGAGATATTTTTCTGCTTCAGGTTGAAAAAGTCAGTTGTCCTCTGGATCTTGAACGTGTGAGGATAGAATTTTTTATTGAACAACTCCTCAAATTCCTCCCAGCCCAGGCCTTGATCCACCTTAGCCTGCACCACCATCTCCCACCACTGTCGTGCAATATCCTCCAGCATATACATCACCAACTTTACTTTCAGTTCTATTGGTGTGCCGATGAAATTGAAGATACGATTCATCCTGCTTAGACACACCTCCACCTTTTCTGGTTCAGAATCACCCCGAAAGATGGGTGGATTCTGCTTCTGGAATTGGATGGAATGATCTACATGCCTTGACTCATCCCTCTGATTCCCCGTGTCCACCGCTTGGAACGCTTGAACTATACTTTGAACCAGCTGCTAGTTCACCCGTGGCTCAGGTGCGACCACATTCTCCGCAGCCTCTTCCGTTTGGTTTCTACGACGCCTAATGGGTTCCATTTTCTATACAAACAACGCACACCGTTAGTCTCACTTCTTAGCAACTGAAGGCTTAGCATTTCAATTTCTATTACATCACTATCACAACATTAATTTCCAACCATTTCTAGAACATATCTTTTCTTTTCTTTTGAAAATCAATCTATTTTCAAAATACATCAACCATTATCTTTTCAAAATATTTCATTTGAAAACGTGCTTAAAATTCTCAGAAATCACACTTTTGCATCAAACTATAATCCATTTCTCAAAATGATTTATGCAATCCTAGTGGGAAGTCATTCCTATACAATGCATTTCATGTTCATCTCATTGGCTAAACCCATGACAATGAGATTTTCAACATTCTAGAAGTGTATCAAAAAACACTTATGTACCCAACACCCTGGTAACTTGAAGTTCATCATAAACGGGTTAGCTACGTCCTTTTATGCTATACATTTTAAGTTCCGACAATCCTACTCCTGTTTAAGATGACCACCCAAGGAATATCCAAGAAGGAATTTCAACTCCAAGACCAAGAACATTGATGAATACTTGTTTGACAAGGACCGAACAAGCTGATACCATTTGTACCTCAAAGGAAGTACCAGACTGATACCATTTGTACCTCAAAGGAAGGACCAGACTGATACCATTTGTACCTCAAAGGAAGGACCAGACTGATACCATTTGTAATGACCCACCAATTCTCATTGGCTTG
Organism: Viscum album; assembly: GCA_963277665.1. Lineage (NCBI taxonomy): Eukaryota > Viridiplantae > Streptophyta > Magnoliopsida > Santalales > Viscaceae > Viscum > Viscum album. Next base: position 1,903,974,333 of record OY728150.1, on the reverse strand, counting down.
AGAGCTCAACGAGTCATTACTTGGCCTTAAGCGACATCCCAAAGGCACCAAAGGCTGACAATAAATGCCGAAGGGTTTCAAAGCACATGGGGGAAGATTTACCGTTTCAATGAAAACAACCAACAAACAATGTAAACGAGATAAACATCTCCAAGCAACCACTATATGATGCATGATTTTAAACCGAAACAACTCAACCATTATTTTCATAATAACCCAACCAAGTGCAACAACGGAATACAAAACCAAATCAGAGTAAACAGCGGAAAGACAACAATGAGACTTCAAGACGACAACCCAACTCCATGCTCCACAAGCTCCAAGCTCCACAAGCTCCAAGCTCCAACATCACGAACCAGCCCAAGAGTCACGAAGTAGTGCTATAAACGTGTGACACTTTACCTTTTCCAACATCCTGGTATATGACATCTGCAAAAGCACCATCGTGCCAAAGCAGGGGGTGAGTAATGAAACTTAATAGTTTTTCCCCGATAACTTCCCAACCCATGCCTCTAGGATAAAACATGTTAGCACATTTATATAAAACAATTTATATAAAAACACTCCAAAACAGTACCAAACAAAATTACATTTCAATTTTTGGTATAACCATTTCATTTCACAAATCCACACAACCAACCATTTCACAACCCGTGAAACTAACTATGCATGCATCGTTATGATAGTTCCATACTCATGAGCAGTCTCTCGTCGATCTACCAAGTCGTCACAAGGTAATTATTACCCATGTGCCATTACACTTTTGGCACCGAGCATAAGGTCATATTTCAACCAAGCCTCGTAAATGCAATATGAACACACACACCAAGTATGCCCAAAAACCACACCATTTCAACCATGCCAAAAGTATTTCAATAAAACATTCCTTTTATTGAAAACCTTTTTCCCGCAAACCATTTTCCAAATCCAGCAAATCCATATTTTAAAATCAAGAAACCAAAACACTTTGCACAAACCATTCTTTCAATTTCCATAATTCCATCAAAACCCATAAATCATCATTAAAGAAGATTTATAACATGCTTTGCACCAAATTTCACAATCAAAACCAAGCAATTAAATTAATTTGAACTAAGCCTTCAAGTTCTAAGAAAGAGGAATCGAGAGTAAAGCCACCTACCTCAAAGAGTTGGGCGAAACCAACCAACGGACAAAGAACACCAACAAAACCGAGCCGATTCTCCAAAAACCCTCCTTAGATCTCTTCTTCTAATACAACCAAGACCAAATCTTGTCAAATTTGACATCCACACCCTTAGATCTACCCATAACGGCCGTAGATCTAAGAAAAAGAGAGAATATGAGAAGTAAATCTAAGTAGATCTAAAAAACCGATCAAGAACGATCACATACCTTAAGAATCCGGCTTCGATTTTCCAAGAGAAGCCTTCGGATTGCCTCCAGAATGCTTGAGAGAAGTCTTCCCACCTTCAAGGGAGATTAATCTCGAGTTAGGGTCGCTAAGGAGCTTTAATGAGGCAATTAGAGGCAAAATGAATTAGATCCACAATTTTAGGATCTAATTTTAAGTGAACGCACGGTTAGTCCGCACGGTTTGACAAACCGTGCGCTAACCTTGCGTTATCTTATGCCTCAGCTATCCTTCACGCACAGCCTCATCGTACGGTTTCTCTTAACCGTGTGCCGACCGTGCGGAAGCCACTGCCTCCCCAGTCAGCCACACATGGTTTGGCCGCATGGTTTAGACTAACCGTGCACCTTCCCCTTTGCTTCAAACTTCACTCCAGGATCTCCCGACTCTCCCAAACGTCACCCTTAACTTTTAAAACCAAGAAAAGCATCAATTAAGGGTTACATACCAGAAACCGGGGGTACTACAGAAGTCATGGAAGAGTATCAACCAATCCATCCCGAGAATGATGTCAAAATCTGTCATCTCGAACACAAAGTGGTCTCATACGAAGTGACACCCACCAATCTCAATGGGGAACTCCCGACACTGACGTACATCCTCCGTTCAAAGTCCCAACTGAGTGTCAAGCATCATGAAGTCATCAGAAACACTGAGTCCAATGCCCTTCACAATGAGCATAAATATAAAGCTACGAGAAACCCCTATATTGAAAAGTGCATAAGCTAAAACAGAGAAGACTAGAATAGCACATCTCACAGTAGAAGGTCTGGGATCCTGCCCCTCAAGGGTATGTTGCACTTCATATATTTGGCCTAAACCGTGACCCTATGATACTGCCTGACTACCCTAAGCAGATCCACTCTATTGTCGCTGTAAAACTGGGGTTTGACTACCATGACCGCGACCACCACCTCGTCCTGATCGTCCAGCTGTACTCCAACTCCCTGCTTGATGAGAAGCTGCCAACCCCACTCTTGAACGTGGAGTCGGTTCTTGCCCTCTCTCACTGGGTGTTGGAGTAAAAGTTCTACAAAAGCGCTGTAGATGGTCTATCTTGCCACAATATCGGCTCTCGGCTGACTCCCTCGTACATTGTGGCCTCATATGTCCCGGTCTACCGCACTGGTAGCACCTCACCTAACTACCTGAGTAAGTGCTCTGGCTACTAATATCACCGCGTGGAAGCTCTAGACGATGCTTCCTACTACCAGTCGATGCAATACCAGATCTAGGTGTCAAACCGCCCTGAATCGCACCTCCAGTCTCTCTCGGGTTACGCTATGTGATAAACGCCTGATTCAATATTCCTAAAACAACAGTTAACCGAAATACATTTACTTGTGATCAGATGTCGTACCTGAGACCATCCTCGAATCACCTAGCTCTAGATAGCTCGTCACCCATCAGAATAGGTGCGAAGCACTGAAGCTCAGTAAAACGGACTGGATATTCCATAACTGATAACACACCCTTCTCTAGGTGCATGAACTCTTGGGCTCTATCGGCCCTCAACGTCCCAAGATAAAAGTTTTCATAGAAGGTCGTATGAAAACCCCTCCAAGACATCTCCTGATGACGTTTCGTCTGAGTAATGAAATCCCACCATATCTTGGCGGAATCACACAACTTATACGTAGCAAGTTTTACCCTCCTCTTGAGAGGCGTCTTTAGATGCTCAAAGATAGATAACATGACCTCTAGCCATGACTCCACAGCCTGTGGTCCATCATCCCTTGAAAATGTGGGCGGATGCTGCTATAGGAACTCATGCGTCAATTCTGCCATAGTCAGGGCAGGTCACAGGGCTCCCTGAACGGTTTGCATGAATTACAAGAATCCATCATAGAACTGTGCCTCAACACCTGTGTCTGGTACTACAACTGGTGCCACATTTGGCACTACTGGAGGATCCACTAGTAGCCCATGACCTACCACCTCCGGAGTATAGTCTCCGCCACCTTCCCGGCGTACGATTGGAGGACGTCGCGGCACCATGCCTCTACAAATTCCAAGCGCACGCCTCAAACCAAGATTATTATCAAAGCTCGTAGCTCAAAATCACAAATATTTAAGCAGGATAGACACAAGCCTTCCTCTATAAAAACACACCCCTCTGCCTGCTCCAAAAGTCATGTCTGGGCGACGTACAACTCATATATAAGCAAGAGATACTACCTACTTCCCACTACCAAGGTCAGGTCCGAGTCTAGTTCTCTGTTATAAGCAACTCAGTTTCTGTTTCATTTTCTTTCACTTGAATTCACTTACTCATTTTCATTTGAATTCATACTCATTTCACATTTATATCACAATTCATTAAAAAGGTTGAACCAATGGTTCGCCAAATTCTGATCCATGAGGGCCCATACTCTCCAGGAACCAAAGTTCGACGTCCACCTGATTCATACCATAACACATTCCATAATACCTATCACAACAACAAGTATATCTATCACAACACCTATCACAACAACATGCAACAAGTAATGAATCATAAATGGCATGACATAATGCATGACATGTGATTCATGTATTGTGCCTAACATGATGCATGAGATGACATACCCTCATCTCATCGGGTTGCAACACAATATAACCCATAATCATATCAATAATAACATCACAATTTAAGTGTATCTCCCAACAGTGGAATCAAATCAATTGTAATAGTCAAAATCTAGAAAACAACAATTTAATTCGAGACAATTTGGTTTTTTCCTGTATACGGGGTAGCTACCCCTAGGCTCAGCTCATTACCAAACCTCTATTCCTTCCTATCTCTTTCTATTGTCCCCAAATAGTAAATCAAACCAGAAAAGAACCCCTCTGATTCCACTTTGTAACGTCCCATACCCGGATGTCACTAAAAGGTGCTCTGAGCCTGGTTGGTCACATGACCTCAAACACATCTCCCCAAACGCTAGAGGCTGCCGACTAGCAGCGAGAGATTAAGGTGTGTTTGTGGGGAGATATGCCCTCTAACTAGAGTGTATCACAACGAAATATCAATAACAGATATGTAGCAGAATCAGTAAATCATGCATACAATAGATCCATAACAGACATAGATAACAATACGAAAAAAAGCTCATATACAATAATGTTGATACCTGTCACATGTCTGTACGAAACAACCAAAATAAGTACACAACAATACAATACAATACATGTATCAAAAGTACAAAAGGCCAAAAAGTATCCCATCTAGCACCGCGAGCCTCAGTTTAGTCCCACGCCCCCCTGCTCCTAAGCAGCAATCAAGAACCTGTATCAGGGCGCTTTCCCTTATCCATACCTGTAATCATATAGTCTGTTTGGGTACCCAAGGCGGCCTGAACAGGGTGAGACATAATCCCAGTAGGTAACCACCCAAGGTCTAGTGTCATCCAGTCAGCGAATATATATAACAGAGTGCATACAATAATAGAATAAGCAAGGAAGTATTGAAGATAAACATCCTATAAATTCCAGGTTCTCATTTATAATCAAGTTCATTTAACAATTTAATCTCTTTTAATTATTAAGTCTTGAGACCTGGCATAATTCCCAACACCCCTCATGATAATATGATCAAAGGATGCTTAAACGTACCATCCATAAAGCATAAATAAGACTGAATCCATGCTTACTTTTTGTCTTGGCAGACACATCATACAACTCATTTCATTCATTATTCATTTAGAAATTTGATCCCGTCCATGACATTCCTAATTTGGAATCCAGGTATCGCTCCAGGTATAACATCAACCAACACCCTACAAGCTTGTCCATGACGATCCTCACAAGAACCCAGGTATCACTCTAGGTGTGGTATAACATCCCTGCCATTCGAGTCCATCCTTGATGGTCCACCAATGGAGCCCAAATATCACCCATGACATAAATAATCAAATTCCATTTGAGTATGTCATTGACAATCCATATGGAATCCAAGTATCAATCAACGTATAAAAGTCTGCCCCTATGAGTTCGTCCTTGGCAATCCATATAAGGAGTTCAAGTGTTACTCGAGCATAAGCAATGTAGAAACCAATTGAGTCTGTCCATGACATTCGTCATTGAATCCATGTGTCACCCAAGACATATTCGTAACCATTCAATAACATTCAATAAATTTCATTTAAACAATTCCATTCAATAAATTTCATTTAAACAATTCCATTCAACTATGTTAAGGTCAACACCAAGAACAATTCATTTATATCTCACATCAAAAGGTGGCTAAAGGCATGGGCTAAGCATAGAATGCTTAGCCTTTAGTTCTACTCACATGGGCATTTCATTACAACAAGCATCTCATGCTTCTTTTCTTTATCAATTCAATTCATAATTGATATCACGTTTCAAATCATAATCCAATTCATGGATTCAATTCACAATTCAATATCAACATCCCATGGTAAGGGGTAAGGGCACACCTCAAAGGTATCCAAAAATTCATATGCCATCATAATGGCCATTTAAATACACAACACAACCAAAGGGGCGGTTCCACTCATGGTTATTAACCATTAACATTTATCAATGGGCATCATTAATTGCATAGGTTATACCTGTCAATTCAATTCAGGATTTAAATTCATTTCAAGGCGCTGCTCGAGAATTGGGCGCGCAACACAATGACATATATAAACGCTTCAACTTTAAACGAAAGGCACGATACCACCAACTGTAGGTCCGTAGTGGATAACTTGTTTGGTATTAGTTCCTGATTTCACTAAGATCGGGAGAAAATCAAAGAATGAATGAAGAACCTATTAAAAGGAAAATTGGCTTGCACCTAAATAGTGCAACTGATACCAAATCAAATCAGGAACGACACAAACAGAACTGAGAACTCACCGATGCAGATCCAATGAGACGAGCATCACTTGAATCTGAGCCCGGACAAAGAAGATATATCAATTCCTATTTTAGTCGCCAAAGAGGGCTCTCAAATGGAGGAGTTGCTGTGTGGGAGAAAGAATAGAAATTAGGTTTGATATAAATATTTAATTAAGGGAGAAATTGAAATTTCACCAAAAACATTGAGTCGCACGGTTTGGCCGCATGGCTGGCCAAATCGTGCGCCAACCGTGCACGTCTAGCTGTAGGGTGGGTACCCCACACAGTTTGCATGCACAGTTTGACTAACCGTGCACAAACCGTGCGAAACCCCACTGTCAAAAAATACAGACATGGCCGCACAACCATGCACCCAAAATCGCACAGTTTGCTCTAACTGTGCGGCCTATAACTCTCTATTATCTAGCCTCACACAGTTTTATCTAATCACGCAGCCTGCCCCACATAGTTTACTCTAACTGTGCGCCAAATCATTTTCACCCAAAAGATGGGTTTTGGGCTCCAAACTAGCCTCAAACACCCCCGATACATTTATGACCTCAAATGGAATTCACATTAGGTCGTATTTAAACATTTAAACTGAAATTTGATGGAAAGTAAAAGATCCATACCTCAAGAAAGAACTGTGTTCTTACAACGATGGTGATAGGTCCTTCGTCGACAGTAGATTACACATTTCATTGATAGACGGGTATTTCACTCATCTTACTGATGATGACGACAAGATCACAATGCCATGATTTGCATGTGCATACATTTTGAGGCTTATTGGCGGTACAATATGCTTTGATCATTCAACTAAATTTGTACATTTGATGTATTTACTGTTATTGGAGGACTTGGACCAGACAAAGCGGTATAGGCAGGGTTCTGCATGTCTTGCATATACATACAGGGTGCTATGCAGTGCATGTTGCATTGATAAGATACAAACCATGAGATGCATTATTCTGATACAGATGTGGACATGAGAGCACATCTCTCACTTTTCTCTACATGCACGTGTGTTATTGCCTACCGATGTTTTAGCTGAATCTCCATAGGGATGATGGTATGTTATTCCTTCCAATGTCAAAATCAAATGTATAACTTTTTATTATGAAATATAAGTATAAAAATGGAATCTACTGATGGAGTTGGACACATTAATATTTAGATACAACCAGACATGATGTCCACGCTTACAAACTTATGTTGGATAGTATTTGATCAGACGACATATGTGGTTATTCATTATATAGTTAAATTATTATTGTGTACAATATATGTCTTCATTTATTTAATGTTTATTCATATTTTTTATTTTTCAGATTTCATGGATGCCATATAGTGAGGATATCATCCGGAGTCTCCCACCATACTTCATAGCGATGTTTGCTGTCAACTCATGTGTCATTCCTATGATTAATTTTCATATTGTTGCGTGACATCATACTGATAGAGTTATGAGACAGTTCAACTTCTATCAGCCCATTCCTGCACCACCCAGTCAATTACTTTCACTTCATTCATTGAAGATGTCAGGGAAGCAAGACTTTGACCGGAGGAGATATCATGCACTATATATTGAGATGTGGGATATATGACACGAGTTCTAATTACGAGTGGTTGGCACAGTACATATGAATTTATCAGATCAACTGGATTATGAGCCCTGATACCGCATGTCTCCAGTGTGGTTTTTTACACAACACAAACGGGGCTACCATGACTTGGTAATAATTCTTCCTTCCACTGTTGAATAGTTTTTTTATTAACATTAGTTAACTACATAATTTTTTTTCGTAGGATGTTCGTATCACCCATCTTCTTCACATCTCTGATATCGTAGAGGGAGACACCTTTGACCAGACTTATTTTTCATAAAGCTTTGAAAGGGCTACTTCCTTTTATGGATGAGATTTATCATGACATTTTCTTTGATGTGTCAGACAACACTGAGGGTGCAGATCCTGATATAGATGTGTCAGAGGGTGACCACCTTGTTATGGATGTAGATGTGGCATCAGAGGAGGGTGTTTATCATGATCATCCAGATGCGCATCCAGTTTTTATTGAATATGAGCCACAACCACAGCCAGAGACACATACACAGACATAGTTTGTTAGCATGTCAGATTTTGTTGCAGAGATAGACACTGACTGGTCTGTGTTGCATTCTTTATTATCCTCCAATCCACAGATATTCACCGCACACTAGCCATCTTCTTCGCATGTTGAGGAGAGTTCCAGTTAGCTTACACTATCCTTGGAGGTAGGACATGGTACAAATGATGAGACTGTATATCCACCGCATGTTACACAAGATGATGTGGAGATAAGTGTCAGAGATGATACACAAGATCTGGATACACTAGAACATAGACATAGACAGACACGATGTAGATGCATATACACTAAGTTGTGAAACGATGAAACATACATGACACAAACGTATATTAGATTGATACATGTTATATGTTTTTTAAATCATTATTTATACGTTATTTAAAAACATACTAATATTTTATATTTTGTTTCATAAATCAATAAATTAATATAATTGGAAATTCATAAAAATATTTTTGAACTATTAAGAAACATTAATATTAATAACTACATTGGCGTGAAAAGCATCACTTGTCGTGGACCGACCAATGCATGTCGTTTGATAGTAGATGAGGGTTGTTTTTGAGCGATGATTGACTAAAAAACTTGTTTAAACTTGGAAGGAATTGATTATAACCTGTAACTACATCCTAGAATTAAAGGAGTCTACATTGAATAATGAAATCATGATTACACAATTTAAAGAATCATACATTAATTTGAAACTAAATGTTTTTTAGAAAATTTTTGTAGTAACATGTCACGACCTGAACCACCTAGGCCCGCCTGGCCAGCGTTAAGCCGAGAATGACACTCTAAGCATGCCTTTAATAGACCAAGGGCTGGTGACTAATTCCAAGTAGGCAGACCAATGCATGTATGATGTTTTATTTATTTATTTAATTATTGCATGTTGTTTTTGACCGACCAATGCATGTCTTGTGTTTTATTTATTTATTTAATTATTGCATGTTGATTTGTAATAATTAATTAATAAAAAATGATCTTCCTATTGTTTTCAGAGTCATTATATGTATAAGAGCATGCATGTCAATTTCAAAGTTGTTTTATACTCCTCAGTTCCTCTTGCCTGCGTGTGAGTACTTTTGTATAATGACGAGACGACAAGTGATGATTTTCGCGCCAAGTAATGGCGACGCACCAGATAAGAGATGTGATGCATTAGAGCAACAAGTGCTGCAATACAAGTCCCAAGTGACGCGACTCAAGGTATATCCCCTAGGGTCGAGGTTGATTCATTATTCACTCAATGGATCAACAAATAGTATCATCTCATGATTAGGTTGTCATTTTATTTTTGCATGTTTTATTATTTTTGTGTATGTGTAATTATCACACGAACACATAGAGTAATAATAAACAAGCATACAAGATAAAATGAATATGTGATGCGATGATTTTTCTGTTTCTTGCATTGTCAGTTGTGAGTGCGATCACATAACACGTGCTTAGAAAATAGAAAATGATTTCTTTCATCACATTAAAAATAATAACTCTCAAAGATATATTAAGTCATTACCGCCTTCCATCATTCAAATTTGGACAAAACCGACTGAGGTGCTGATCATGTCAAAGCTGAGGGTGTCTCCTACTACCGGGGTGTTCTTATGAGAGTGGTGAGTTGACTTAACTAAAATTGCTGCAAAGAAATATCCAAAGTCAGCTTGCTGTAATTTTAGAGGCAAGTGTTGAGTAAATCAAGTAACGATTTAAGAAGCTAGGTCTTCACTCAACAGATCAAGGAAACACGAGTTCATGCAGTTGGCTAGCCAAAAGCCTACCTTGAACCCTCTAAGTAGTGGCGTAGCTAAAGTTTTTAGACTATGAATGGTGGTTCAAAGATCTTTTCCACTAGAATACTCAAGCGACAAAGTATTTCGATTCTAGCACAGAGAGTTCCTAGAATTTGATAAAAAATAGTGGGAGACATTTAATGATTTAACTAATTAATCAAAATGTACAAACCAGTAATCCAGATTAAAAAGTACTAATATGTTAAAATTTACTTTTGTAGAAAAATGGAAAGAGATACCACAAGTTTAAAAACTGTGATAAATATTGGACAAAGTAAATGTTCATATCGGTACGAGTATCCAAAAATAGCACGGACACTTGCGCATAGTTTATGATATTGGAAACTCAAGGTGCCAGTGTCCAAAACACCTGTTAAGTTACCTCAGGAAGCGGGAGTGAAATTGATTACAGGATACTAATGAACAAAGCATATGCTAGTTGTTGAAGTTGGTGACCTAGAACCAACTGCTTTGTACTTTATTCATTAATAAATACCTTATCACATCTTGATTGTTCTTCTGCGTGACAATGCATGCGATAATATCCTAAGAATAACTGTTGCATTAAAGAGTCATAGAGGATCTCTGCTATGATGAGAACCCGGAAGTGCCATAACACTGTTCTTGAATATATGTTCTATGGCCGGATGATGTTATTTGAGGGACACAAATAATACAGACCATTATGGGCGAAGACTCATAAAACATAGACATGTTTTCATGGTGTGCATCCTTGGTAATATCTAGGAGGATATTATGAGAACAAGACATGCCATCAGGAAATCCACATTTCATAGTGTCATTGGATGTTCCTATCTGCAGACGTGTGTATTGGTCCTTAGACTTTAAGATTATTATTAATGAGTATTACAACTTACACACTTAGATGTATTGACAAAAACTGTGATGATATACTGTTCGCAGCGAGATATGATATGTTGGGTGCGTCATGAGTAATACTGCATTAATAGATAATGCAAGAAAGGATTTGTCCATTCTGTTCCATAACAGAAGTAGATATCTCAGGTCCTTTCATAGAATTGATATAGCCTAAATAAATCCATGACCATAGTAAGGAATGTGCGAGTTCAATTTCAGAAAGTCAAAGAAAGAATAATCGAGCACATGAGTTGATGACACTATCATGTAACTCACTTGATTTGAGATATCGAGACAAAGAGATTACATTACACGGTAAGCGTTCGTAGGAGGTGACACATCATTGCGGTGTTAAGTTATTTCTCTATGGGTGCCTTGACGTATTATTAGATGCTAACCTTGGATTTTAAGCAAGCTTCTCCTAATGCTACTAAGAAAGAGACCTAGAGGGTCACACACTAAGTGTGCCCAAGTTTCTCAGTTAAATATTAATTTAACAAATTGAATAAAGATTATTCCTGATTGTGGTTTAATAATTATTCAAGGATGCCTGATCGCATTTATTTCAACACTAGTTATTCGAGAGAATATATTGTGGGTGAAATAATATATATTTATTAGTGAGTAATGCAGTGATATTTATTTGAGAAATAAATAGCCATTATTCAAGATCTAATAAATGTGGTGGAGGAAATAAAGAAAATGAAAAAACAAAAGTACACACCGTGTAATTTTTCTAGGGATTTGTGAGAAATAATATTATTTATTTAATTAAATAATATTAGGTGTAATTCGTTGGGCGCATGTGAAGTAATAATAATGGTCAAATGTTATTATTAGACATAAGGTCTTACTAATAATTAAATGAAATGAATAAATGCTTTCGGGTAATTAATTCATTTTATCATTCTAAGTAATTAAAATCCCAATTATATAATTCTCATTAGCCTAGCCATTTTTGGTCGTTGTGCACAATGGATATAGAGAAATCTCTCAAGCCAAGAGAGAATTCTTTTCTTCCAAGAATGCTCTCAATTTACGAGAGAGATCCTCCTCCACCAGATCAAGGAGAGCGCTTTACAGACGGATCTCAAGGCGATCGAAGACAGACATCGCAAGCGAATGCTCTTCCGTGCTAGCACCCGGAGATCCCTTCGGCGACGTCCAAATATACGTGGAGCACGTGTGGATCACCGCTAGAGGAATCATACACTTGGATTCTATGACGCAATGACAGATCACATCGAATCGTGACCAGAAACATCAACGGAGAGAGAATTCCATCAAGGTAATTCTGGTCTTTTAATTAAATTAATTATAACCAACATATGATGATCCTCTCTATGGTTCCGGGACTCCTTTACTTTTCTTTTATTCTTCGTTCTATTCTGAAGATCTGACGTTTTATTATCGTGACAGATCTCAGATTGATCATTGTTAACGAAAAAATTAAAGTTGGGTACACCCGCCAACGCGCTTCCGCTGCACTCGGAACCTACAATAGTTATATCATTATGTTTTCATCCACGTTTTATGTTAGTTGCGGTCACTACATCAGGTCATGGATGATATAACATGAAGTTTCATCTCCGAGAAGTTTGCACGGAGAAAGTGAAGCAATGATATGAATAGGTAATGGTTACACAGGATTGTGTAAATTGAAAGGAGGGTTATAATCTTTCAAAACAACCTATTCTGAAATCATTTTCACCACTTTATTCAAGTCACGTTTTAAGTTAAAAAACGAACAAGTATTAAGTAAACACTTCATTACCTTTTAGGTAAGGTTCTCCAAGTGAATAAGAATATCAAAGATAGTTTCATCTTTAATTATTATGAAAAATAAATTGAAAGACAAAGCGAAAAGACCAAAGGCATGTAATTCCAAGGGCACATTTGCAACGTCCATCAATGAAAGAAGTATTAACAAAGATTATTTTTTTTGCATATCATAAAATAAAACAATGGAATTTTAAATGCAATTAACTGAATAAAGAAGAAAGTTACCCGCTTCTTCTTCAAGAATATTCATTAATGTAATGTTTCAGTTTTACTACTTGGGTATTAAATACAATATTCCAATTACATATGTATTTTCTAATACGGTAACCAAGTATAGAAATCTTACTGGAAGTCAGGTGTGTTCTCCAAGTGGCTGAGAAAGGGTGATACCTAGGCCAGCAGTGAGAAGTACACGACTTCTTTATTGCCAAGTCAAAGAATCATGTAGAACTGTTATTGGGTATAACCAAAACATTAATCTCATGTGTCCTTGGACACAAGGATACATTATTCTAGGTTTCAGAATGAATGTTGTTTTTGGTATTTAATACTCAATCACTACTTCGGCGATACATGAATCATAGGCAATGAGTAATGAATATAAAAAATGTAAGACTTATACCCAGTTGTAGCAAGATAATTCTTTGGCAAACAAAATTAAAAATGGACTTCAAGTATATACCTAGTATGGTATTTAGGATCGGTATAGCTAAACACCTATGGTATTGTCGACGTCTTTAGTTTGGACAAAAAAATCTTTAGAAATAAAGGTACGTCACAAAGCTTTTGGAAATAGTTCAACAAGTGAACGTGAACTATTCTAAGGGTAATCTAGAGGTATATATATACTTCATAAGATTCCTTTAAGTTTTTAAGAAATAATAAAATGAAGGATATGCATGGTCAGAAGATATGAGTTGCTTTAGGTCAGCATACCAAAGAATATATCGACCAAGCATTCATCGATCATGATAATGTAGCATGGAGTAATTCCTAAACACACCTTACTTTATCTACATCACGACATTGATGTTAACGAGGAAGATCGATGATGAAGTCTTACATGTTAACATTAATCAATAGAATTTAGTGTGGAGTAATTTCTAAATGCACATTTTATACATCAAAGTTTATGATGTAAGGAGTGTCAATGTTACAACTTACAGAAACTTCCATTATATTTCACGATGTGCTTCACAAATAATGGTGATATCTCATAACCTTATGCCAACTATTATGACAAATGGATACCATACAAGTCATAGTATGATGAAAATTCGTAATGTCTTAAGAACATGTGTTTGGATGCAAAGAGTTTGTTAGGACATAAACAAACATGCATAAAGTTAAACACATGGTGCATCAATGTAACTATCATAACAGTTTCTTAGGATATTACATAAACCCATAAGATAAAAAAGTAGTAGTCAAGTGATTAAATACACTTCTATAAGGGTGCACATCTCTTTTGAGATATAGTGGGAGATCGATTGACTTGGTTTTAGTCAATGCTTAAGATGCACACGTAGTTGTCATAGGAACTAGTTCCACAAGTGCATGTAAAACAGAGAATGTTCCAGAGACACATACTGTGTAGGAAGGTTTAAAACCATGGTGATGGTTTTTGAGTTCATTGCGGGCGATGATACTTTATTCAGTAAGAATAATAAGTCCTACAAGAAAGTAGTATATGAAAATTAGCTAAGATTGACAATACCAACTAAAATTTAATAATGGATTCCATGTATCACATTGCAAAGGGGACTATATTTTTGAATACTGCGGTGCGTATTCGAATAAGTTGATACATGGATTGTACAAGTGTAGTACCAATAAAGCTCGATTGGTACCAGGTCGTTATGCCTAAATCAATTATAATTTTACTTGTCATAGATAATCTCTATGATCATCTTATTAGGCATTGGATGTCATGACCATCAATCATGGAAGGTGTCTATACGACGTAACCAGAAATGGATGGTCATATCACTGAATGCTAATAAAGGTTACAAGTTACTGAAATCCAGTTTAGGATTGAAGTAAGCAACAAGATCATAGAATATACATTTGTAATAAATGTTTACCATTTGTCTATGAGAGGTTAGTAGGAGCGTCAAGGTTTTCAAAGTTCAATTTGTTCGACAACATATGGAAAAAAAATTTGTCTTCGAGTTAGTTAAGACCATAAGGATGAAATCTATTCTCCAGTGATCAACTTAAAGTATCAACCTATGTTCTAGGGAACAAGATCTATTGAGCTAGATCTATAGGTTGTTTGGACCTAGTCAATCGTACATATAGTGACATGGTATTGAAAAATACAAAATGGAACAATTCAAGAGAATAATTGTTACCAATGTCACATGACATAATCTCTCTAGGCTGACATATCCGACACATGGGAGGAGATTAAAATGATTAGTTAAAATCCATACGCTTATGCGATGGATTAATCACATATGCTATGATATGTACAAGAATTGATATTTCCAGTATATAATTTACAGTAGGAAAATATCAGTTATATCTAGGAGCACTGCAAGTGAAGCATTCAAAACTATCTATTTGTACTTTGGAAAGTACAAAAAAATATATACCTGGTAAGTGGAGAAGAAAGGATACTAGTTTTAAGGGGACACAAACTAGTCTTCCTTAGATCCATGTGATCTAGTATCGTAGTTAGGCTAAGGTGATGAGTGAGACAAACTCATATAAGCCACTAGTATCCATACCTACAAATATTGAGTATGTTGCAGCTTCTGAGGTAGTTAAGAAGCAGTTAAACGAAACAATTTCTTCCAGTTCTTAGAATCTCACCTAGTAAGAAGAGGATTATCATAATATAAATTATGATATTCTTACTAGATAAGATGTCAAGTTTTGATAGTGTAAAGGGATATACTAGGGATACCATCTTTTGAGAAGTTTTACTCAAGGAGATGAGGTCGTTATAGCAGAATTGCCACGCGACAAAATCGTGGCAGACCCAACATCTAAATCCGTTACTCAGTAGAAACATGATATTTATCATATGAGTAGCTAATAAGTTTGGTTAGCAAGTTAGATCTAGTGCAAGTGAGAGTGTTGAAATAATGGGTGCCCTAGACCCAACTATGCAGTGCTTTTGATTACCATATTGTGTATACCGTTAGTTATACATGATGTTTTCTTACTATTATAGTGTAGATATTTCTGCATCCACTATTTAATGGTAATTTCCATAGATTAATTATCGTATCAAAAGGTTATAGTAGTTCTCAAGCTATAATGAGAACCTCTAGATACTATTACATTAATCTTAAACAAAGATCCTATGACCTAGGTAAATCTTACTAACTAAACACAGTAGATGTTTGACTATCAGGTGTTGGAGGCTCATAAGTATTGAGACTTATTCTCATGAAATTCACACTTGGTGATCTCTAGTAGTGAGATCATGAGGACGGACCCGCCAATAGGAACACCACATGTTTTGATGTCATTGGTTGTTTCTATCTACGATAATGTGTAATGGTGTCCTGACTTGAGATCATTGCCAACATATGTCATTTGATTTCATACTTTGATGTAAGATGAGAACCATGATGTTGAAATCGTGGTAAAGTAGTTTGTGTTGGGTGCGTCTTTGGTGGCATGACATTGGTTGAATGGTCAAGAAAGGATTTGCCGCTTCCAGGTTAAAGAAGTAATATATCTCGGGCCATGCTGATCATGATGGTAGTATCCTCATAAGACCACAACCATGACAGTCGAGGGTAAATCCGTCCAGTTAAATCAACAAACAATAAAGCAAGAAAATGACGATGACACGAGTGTGTGTCTTGCTTTATGAGATATTAAAGACAAAGAGATTATATTACACAGTGCATGTTCGTAGGTTGGTTGTCACTGTTGTGACAATCTTTATCTCTTTAGGGGCCATGATGAGTTTTTAGATCCCACTCTTAGTTCATTAATGCTATTAACTATTATCGAGATAAGAGCTTAGAGGGTCACACAAAATAGTGTATTTGAGAATCTACCCTATTCAGTTGAATATGAGTTTTGGACATGGTGGGACCCACCACCAGGGTCTGAGATTTGTCCAAAGAGATACGATCACCAATGCAATAAATAAATTCATATTATTCAAGTTAAGAATAATGAGCATTGAATTTATTTATTAAATGTATTTACAAGTTTTAAGTAAATACATGAAAAATATTATTTGAACGAATATTAAAAAATATTCAAGGTTTAATTAATATTTGTGGGAACGACGAGTCAAGTTAATGAATCATTTATCATCATGTAATATATTACAAGCGAGTGATAATAATATTTATGACTCAGTTTAGTAGTCATAACTAGTTGTTTATTGCATGTTATTTATTCGTGAGGTCGGGTGGCAATACTGAATATTTTCTTAACACTATAAATAGAGGAGGATATGAGTTTTCCATACACTATTCATAGCCTCTCTCTGTTCTCTTCTCTCTCCCACATCCTAGAGAGAGAGGCTCTGGATCCAAGGAGCTTAGATCGAACTCTCTCTCAGGCATCACAAGCAAGGCGATGTGGTGATCGTCGAAGTGTCAAAGGAGTCGTGGGATCTTCGTTCTAGCACCCAGATTTCGATGACCGGTGCTCCTACAATTTCTTGAAGCACGTGTGGACAATCTAGATGAATTCGGCTTCAGATTCTTCGAGCAGTGATTTTCAACGACGAGCAGACGTCGTGTACGACTTCAGATATAAACAAGGTATTTTACAGTTTAATTTTTGTGCTTAATCTCTTTCATGCGTGATCCTGAGGAAGTAATCGGGCATCGATTCGTTGATGTCAACAAGATCATGTCGCTCGTCAATGATTTTTTTTAAAATTCCAATTTTGGGGCTTCCGCTGTGTGCCCGGTTTCTTCACACGCCTTTTTGGTTGCGGTTAGGAAGTTTGAACGGTTCACTCTTCTCATCCAAATGGAGAAGCGTGAATGAGGTTCATGCTTCCCAAGACCCATTTTTTAAAATACTAATAAACCTATCCCTTTGTTAGAGTTTTTAAAATTCTAAAACCTGTTAAAAAAACTCACCATGAAATATTATTATTTAAATATAACCGTTATAACCTAGCCGTTAAATTGGCGGATATGAATATGATTAATTACTTTATGAAAAATATATTAAGGTCTTACTCAATATAAATTTATTGATAAATGCTTAGTAAATAATCAAATAGTTTTTAGTAAATTCATTTTATTCTTGAAAAATAGTTTTTGTTCAAAAATGGTTTTATTGCTTTTTATGAGAAAATATTATAATTAATTTTTGGAACTTTTAGAAATTTTATTTGATAAAAAGGATACCATTTTTTGAATCATCATCTCAAAATTATTTTGGAGTGATTTTTTGAGATTTTTCTGAAATGATTGATTTTCCAGTAAATAGTAAAAAATACTAATTTTTATTGAAAGGTGTATTTTTGTTTCAAAAATTTACAAGGTTCCACATTTTTTTAAAATTGTTTCAAAGTAATATTAGTTCTCTAATATTATGAATAATCCAATTAGGTTCAAAGAAATTAATTTTATGATTGGATTTGGTATAAAGAGATCTAAATTTTTTATTTTTAGTCATTATGAATAATAACCATATTAAATAATTGTCACCAAGATAAGAGTAAAACTGATAATTAAGATTAAAAATAACATGATAATAACTAGAAAATGACCCTAACATTTGCCTTTATCCCATTGGATGAGTGTAGTTCAGATATGTCCATCCAAGTTTCGAAAATATGATAACTTGGTGTCATATTTCTTTGATTTTGACCTTTATAATATTTAAATCAAAGATAAAAGTAAAAAATTTCACTCTCTGCCTGAATGGCCCGAAGGCCTTTTATTTTATTTTATTATGGATAATCCCCCTTTTAAGGGTTTAAGGAGAACCCGTACATGACCCGTAGGCCCAAGACACAAGGCCCGACAAACCCGCAATATATGACCCGAAGGCCCAGAGGCATACCATGCCCAATACATGACCCGTAGGCAAAAAAAAAACTTATGTTCGATTCTAAATAGTTTTTAAAATATAAAATATTTTTTTTATCATGGTAATTTATTTATAATTTTCTAGTGATGAATATTTTACCTCGAATGCTTACACAACGTCGACACAACATTTATTCAATTAATAAAAACTTAAAATAAATAATTTTAAAAATATTGATAGTATAATTTGAATGAATTATTATGTTCCATGAATTTAATCGATAAATATTACATGTTAGGGATGTGTGAAAGGATTATATTTAAATTCCTTTGATGTCATGTTGTTTTCAAAGTCAAATTAAATGAATAGTTCCAAAGATGAAATTAATGATTTTTTATAATAAATAATATTTTATTAAATGATTTAAAATTACTAATCTTATCTTAGGCCAAATGATTGATATATGGTTGAAAATATCAACCATGATCCCTTTATGGGCCAATTGTTCTTTTATATCTTGACCCATAAAGAGTAAAAAACCATTTCATCGCGGTAATCATCAAAAGGGTCAACATGGATTTAAAACCAAAATATAAGGATGAGAATATCACCTAGACTTGTCTAAGTTTTATTGGATGAGAGGGTTTCGACACATCATCATCCTATCCTTAAAATATATCATTTTGGAGCCATTTTTCCATGAAAACTAATCTTTATTAATTTATTACTTAAAGTAATTCTAAGAGTGTCATTCCCCTCTCTTATAAAAGAGCACTTACTATTTTTTTTCACACTTCAAAGCCTTTTAGTTCAGCCACAACCTACCCAGATATTTTTTTAGAATCTCTCCTCTCATTCTAGAGGTCTTGGTTTAGGAATAATACCAACCTTAGAGAGCTTAAGGTGTAAAACATAGAATATTATCCAAAGAAGAGACATAACTTTTAACTGAATGTTTTAGTTTTATTTGTTCTTCCACCTCCTTCAAATCATCTTCAACCATACTGATATAATAACATCAGTATCTCCCATATAATGTGATGTTATTATCTTAATGACATAACCTATATCAATATTCTTATTCCATTAAGTGAGAAATGAAACCATCGACCATGTGTACGGGGGATCACCACCTCGTGAACCGATGTAATTAATTTCTCATCACTGCATCTCACGGTTGAATTTAAATATGGATTTAATGTTTATATATATATATATATATGATATTCATGACATATTCATGATGTTGAAAAGATAATATATCATCTACTTTCTTACCTTTCCATTCATTGAAACATGGTAACGCCGTTCGTGTGTATGTGTGGACTATCGCCTCCACAGAACAATGTGATTCACTTTTTACCACCACATCATATACATGATTTATATAATGTAAGATCCAGTGTTTTTGGATGGGTAGAAAATTTCAAAGGAATTTTGAGTTTTTCATGTGGTGGATGAGTTAAATAACAAACCGAGCTTAGGAATGTAATTTCGAGAGTTGGAACACTTTAAAATGTTGTTTTTGGATGAGGTTTAAGAACCCGAAGGTGTATTGGGGGTCCAGGTGAGTTTCGAAAGCATCGGGCATCGAAAACTCATTTTTGGGAGAAGCTGGTTGGGGCGCACAGTTAGCGCGTGGTTAGTGAAAAATGTGTACCTCAAACTGTTCGGTCATTTTATATAGGCTCATGATTTGTTTAAACTGTGTGAGAGAGGTCGCTTGACCATGTGAATCTGGTGACAAATTACAGAGGTGAATCGCATGGTGTGCGCATGATTTATCTAATAGTGTGCTTAAACTGTGCGAGGGATTGACTTTTGGATAGTATCTATGCACGATGTGTGCACAATTTGTCTAATCGTGCGCCTAGACCATGGAGGGAAGGGGTTCATGGACAATGGTCGAACAATTTATCTAATCATGCACCTAGACCATGCAGGGAAGGGGTTCATGGACAATGGTTGAACAATTTTTCTAATTGTGCACCTAGACCATGCAGGGAGGTGGTTCATGGACAGTGGTCGATGCAAGGATGACACACAGTTTTGATAAATCGCGCGACCAAAATGCGCACCCATTTAAAAAGGGTGAAATTATTATCTTGACCCTATTTTCTTTAAACCCAATCCACCCTTTATCCTTCCTCAAACACACAACATCTCCCCCATGTGAGAGCTCTCCCATTTCTTCCTCCTAGGCTTTGAGAGACCTCTTCCATATAATCTCTGAATCGATCATCATTGATTGCGTTGGATCACCCTCAGTAAGTCTATGAGTCCCCTTGCTTCTTTTCTCAGTTTTTCTTCTCGATTTTGGCATGATCTCCATGCGAGCTAATATGCCCTATTTCTAGGGCATTTGTATAGATTCTCTTTTTCTCTCATTTTGTCCTGAATCAAAGGTCAATATCAGATAAGTGAAGTTTCTTAAGCACAAGGTAGGTGGTCTATTACTTTTCCCACAAAGTCTATGTGTTTATGAATTTTTGTCGTTGTGCCGCATGTTGAACTTCCCCTGCATTGCCCCTAAAATGTGTAAAGCCTTGAGTAAATTGTTTAAAACATAACCTTGATGTTCTTAAGACCTTTTGACATGGTTGGAGGTTGAAGACCTCAACCCGAACCACCAATTTAGATGAGTTCAATTAAATTCTTATAATTATTATTCTTTCTTAAAACCAAAACACCCAACGAGTGTGTTTGGGTTGTCAATTATAAAAGGAATGACCTAAATGAATTAATGAATTTTTATATGATATGAATACTCACTCACCTTAAGTCAATTCATAAGATTATACCTTTCTTATGTAGATAAACCACCCTTAGGGTGTGTTGGAATTCTCTCTTGTTAATGATTCGTCGAAAATGGATTATGGAATTGAAAAAGTTCATGTGATTTTATATATAGATAATTTGTGTAGAGATTGCCTCTTGTTAGTGGAAGGCGTAATTGAAATAAGTAAATTGTTAAATGGTTGAATACTATCAATTGGCCCCTTGTCATTATAAATGAATGAATTGATATAATTAATTGAATGGAATTGTAAATGGATTAATGAATTGAACCATGATGATTGTAAATTGGCATGGATATTTCTCATTTCCTATGTTTAGTTATTAAATGCAATGTGTCTACTTATTATATTACTTCTTGAGTGATACTTGGATTCATTATATATAATGACTTGGACGGGTTCATATGTTAAATGAAATTATATTACGCCTTGAGTGATACTTGGATTCCTTATATGGAATGTTTTGGATGAGCTCATAGGGTAAATGAAATTATATTATGACTTGAGTGATATTTGGATTCCTTATATAGAATGTCTTGGATGAGCTCATAGGTTAAATGGAATTATATCATACTTTGAGTGATACTTGGGTTCCTTATACAGAATGCCTTGGATGAGATCATAGGTTAAATATAATCATATTATGCCTTGGGCGATACTTGGGTTCCTATTGGATGCTGAAAACTTTTCAAAGGAAATTGAAGTTATCCCATGAATTTGGAAAATTAAAATAAGGTGAAGGAAGAATTGAAGTAAAAATATTTAAAGGAGCGAATTTGGAAAAGGAAGAAGTCAGATCACGAAGTGGGAAATCCTTCACAGATCGCTGCTTCGCATGGTGATCTGCTTCGCAGGGACGCCCACGAATTGAATAGTTTGCAGGAGGTAGAAGACGATGTCAGATCCGTAGACCAGATAACATCATTTATGGGATGAGGGCAGAGAAATTTTCCCCATGAACAACATCCCCCTTGAACTTAAATGGTCTGTGGGCAAGGAAAAACTGATGACTCCCTGCGAATGAAACAAAGCTGTTCGTGGGACCAAGGCGGTGATTCTTGCCTCCGTAGACGATGACCCTGTGGCCTCCGCTGACTAAGTCGTCCGAGGGTCGGGTAATGGCTGTTGGATTCCTCAAAAGGGGATTGTGGCCTCATTGCAAACAACCAGCTACACTAATATCCATTTCTCCACTTCTTTATAAATAGTGTTTGAGGGGATCCAATGAGAGAATTAACGATTAAAGGAGAGATCGAAGGCTCAAAGGGTGGAAGACTGGGAGATTAATAGCTCCACAAAAGAATGACTCACTCAACAATTCCACGCAGGTAAAACCTTGTTGAATAGCATTAAGGAGGAGAATAAATTAAAATTGGTAATCCTCGAACTAAAATCCCATGTGGGTATACTCCTTGATAGGTGTAGAACTAATGCCCATTTTGCAACTAGGCATCCCACATAGAAAAACACTATACGAATGGAACCTTCCCCCACGTAGCAATTCACTACGTGGGAGGAACTTGATCCCGCATGGTCATATGCTACGCGGACTCAAAACAGGATCGCGTACCACAATGGTACACAGACAACCCCCTTTCCCTCATAACAACACGCTACACGGAGGGCGGGGGGTACCCTGTGGCGTTCCACTCTCCGACCCCGATCATTCCCTTCCGCTGTGTCTTTCGCCCCCCATGTTAGATCCTCCACAAACTAGTCCAATGGCGTTAGGTCAAGGGATTTTCCAAAGCCTCCAGACCTGTATGGTAAAACCATTAGGCACACCGGTGTTCCCTTTTGAGTTTACATACCCAAGGTAAGCAGGGTCATGTTGGTTATCCCCGCAGTAAGGCGGACCCCTGGAATGGTCGTAAGTTTACATTCCCATGGTAGTGTGGGTTCCGACCTTGGGGTACTGATGTGAACCTCCCTGTTTTGGGTGGGAATAGAGGGGATCACACTTGCTTTTCCATTTGACAAGGAACGAGATCCCCCCTCGAAACCAAACATTCAATAGGGAACTCCCATCGAGGTAAGCCCCTAGCCTTTTTTGCAGGAGGTGACACCTTTGATCCTCTTTTCCCTTGCTCAGGACGTGTTCAAATATATTACTAGACATGACTATCTAGGATATGAAAATAAGAGAGGAGACGAGCACACTCAACAACCTTTATCTCTCCCCTTGGGCTCCAGTACCATCCATCAGCAGATGAGGTGGGACGTGCAATCTTCAGATCTACTACCTCCTCGTGTTCCTCACATCGCGCATGACTCACATGGGTTTAGAGTTTGGCGACAATCATGACATCTGCATGATCCCAAAGGACAAAACTTCTCCATAGATGTAAGCCCCAACTTCAAATCCAAATGGGCCTTCTAGAAGGTGTAATCCCCGATCAAATCTCCCATTTGGGCAGCTTCTACATGTAAGCCCCAATCATGCTCCCTTAATGGGCCTCCTCTATTGGGCAAAAATCCATCAAGGCAACATTGAAGCATTTTTGGGTTGATTGTGTTTGTTGACAAAGAGGGTTTCCATGGTCAGTTGTGGTGCTCCAGAGATATTGTTGACAATCTATGTTGACAAAGAACCATGACAAAGGAAGAGATGATCTGGAGGCGGTACAAAAAGAACAGATACAAGATGACTCCATTTCCCAGTGTTTTTCAAATTCTTGGGCCTCGAAATCAGAAAATGGATAAAGGTGTTTTTGGTAAAGGAAGGTGCGTGAAAGATCTGGAATGTGCGCAGAAGATTGATTTTTTCACGCAAGATTGAAGGTGATTTGGAAACTTGCATGCAAGGCATATTTCAGGATCAAAACGTAAAAAAATAGAAAAGTCATGAAGTGCGTGAAAGATGAGGATTGTGCGAAAGAAACTTGTACGCCAAATGTGATGTCAAATTGGGTTTTACGCGCACAGAGGGGATCTTGCACGGCACGAGGAATCTTCCGCGTAGGGGTCGGTGACGCCTATAAATAAGAGGTGACCCCCCTCATTTGAAGCAGCTCAACACTTAGAGAGAATCTGAGCTCCGGATCGTGTAAGAATTTTGAGCAAAGGGAGTTACACAAAAGATTTTGAGTTGCGCTCAAGCTCAGAATGTTACGCGTAAGATTGAAGTTGCGTGTAAGATTGAAGTTGCGTGTAATATTGAAGTTGCATGCAAGAGGTGTTTCGTGACAAAAGTGGAATCTTTCGTGCAAGACGTAGTAAGGGTTGCGTGAAATATTTGGAGTTTTCCAGTAGTACTGTGGTAAAGTGGTATTCATAAGTGGATGAAAGTGGGACATCAATAAAGCATCTACATAAAATAGAGGATGCATTCATTAGAGACAATGAAGGGACCTACAAGTCTATAAACTGTGATCGGATCTTCTGAAGAAGTAGTGAACACACTTCAGTTGAGAGAGCAGTGAACTTTCAAATTGTGATTGGTTGTAAACCAGGAGGGACAATGAGTCCACTCCGAACTTGTAAATAGCAATGCACTTATAGTGGATTTGGTACATCGACACATTACCGGTGTATGCTCCTTAGACGTAACCTAGTGAGGGTGAACCAAGTAAAAGTTTTTTGTCATGTGCATGCTTTAGGATTTGTTCATACTCTACAATGGGAAGGAGAGAGAAGAGAGTTTTGTTTAACAACGAAACAAGATAAAAAAGGGGCAGTTGTTTTAATCTTTCATACCTTGATTCACCTCTCCTCTCAGGGTATCTAGCCTAGTGGACCTAACATCCTCCAAAGTGTAAAACACAACTCACACCAAACTACGAGGGTTTTGATTGTAACGACCCGAAATTTTGAATAAATCTTGTTTCCTAATTTTTGTGTGTTATTTTATTTTATTTTTATACTCAATAAAAATGTTTCATTTGATAACATGAGTATAATTAAAATGAGACTGTTGGGTTTTGACTGTTATATGACCATTGGTCAATATGACCGCTGTAAACTAAACGTTTCGATTATTGTCTCTAAATACAAGTAATCTTGGTTAATTAATATAGAAAGAAGATTCGATGACCTCACCCAATAGTCTTGGACCGATCGAAGCCCATCTAAAAGAACTTGGGAAGGAGGTAGCACCACTGGGCTTTGCTCTGGACCAAACCCAAGCCGAACTTCATCGTGTGAAGCTAGAATGGAATCGCCTTTGCGAGAAGTTCAAACTGATAGAAATTACTACTCGTGCGATGTTGGCCGAGCCTCCCTCAGATTCTCTCACCTTAGCACACCTTACACTTAGGTCATATGCTAGTGTGATAAGGGGATATGTAAGGAGACCGTAACTGCCCTGTGTAATCCTTTGTTTTAAATAAAAAATTGGGATTCCTTCTTATGATGAAGTTTATGAATTTTCAAATGACCGGATAAATAGAGTATGCATATTTTTGATGAATTTTAGAAAAAGGATATTTTAAAAATGTTTATGTAAACCTTAAATAATTAAAAATGTGTAATGATATTCCAAAAATGGTCTTCTGCAATTATGTCCAGTACGAAATTTAGAGTCTAATAAGATCAACTTGATTTTTGATGAATAGTAAATTATGAATAGTGATTTTATGCTTAGGATTAGTAATGTGACCAAATGGATTAGTAATCTCACTTAAAGAAAGTATTAATATAATCTAGGTACCTTGATTAAGTAATGCGATTCAATAAAATGGTTAAATAACGGTTTCATAAATTATTATTCAAGTATTAGTTTTTTTGGGTGAATAGTGTTTTTTAATTAAAAATTAAATTAAAAATATTTAGAAAATTATTTTTATAAAATGGATTTCATTTTTGAACTCAGAGCATCGATATTATGTTAAGTTAATTTTTGGGGTTTTTTCTGAAAAAATGAATTTTCAGTGAATAGTGTATTTATTTAAAAATTAAATTAAAAATATTTAGAAAATTATTTTTATAAAATGGAGTTCATTTGTGAAATTAGAGCATTGATATTTGGTTAATGTGAAATTTTGGGATTTTTTTGAGAAAGTTGAATTTTCAGTGAATAGTAAAAATACAGTTTTAGGGTTTCGGTATGTTTAATGACATCATAACTATGTCATGATGATGCCATGAGATATTTTAAGGGATGGTCGACTAAAGGAAATGAATTATTGTATGAGGTGTCTCAAGTGGCCAATACCATGGGAAAATACCATGGGCAAGCCGATGGTTTTTCCAAAACCACCAATGAGGTTTCCCTTGGCCATTAATGCCTTGTCCCCTCACTTTCCCTATAAATACCAAGCAATCCTCTCATCCATTCGACTACCCACTCTCCCCAACGAAGTTCTGGTCTCATTACCTCCCAAGGAGTCCTCCCAAGATTCCCCCAAGCCCTCAAGGTCCCAACCTTTGAGTTTTAAGAGTTACGTTTTAAGGTAAGGGATCCGACCTCTCTCTTTCTTTTCAAGTAATCTCTTTTATGTCATTTCTTTTATACTCCATGATATTATGTTGAAGGATGTTATTTTATATTCCTCTTACTTCCCTTTTCATGTTCATATGATGAGAGACCCCCTCTTGCTCTCATCATTTCATTTTAAGAATGTTAAAGTGGCGTCGTTAGGCTGCCGAATTTTTAAGGGATTCTTTCACCTTTCTCATTTTTCAAAGTTCTACTTTCATGTCAAGTCTTTCAAGTTTCTTTTTATTATGTTAGGGTATGATATCTAAATCTATCATACTGATCTTTTATGTTCATGTGATGAGAGACCCTATTTGATCTCGTCAATTCATTTTTGTTGAAGTTTAAGTGGCTCCGTTAGGCTGCCGAATTTTTAAGGGATCTTTTCACCTTTCTCATTTTTCAAAGTTCTACTTTCATGTCAAGTCTTTCAAGTTCCTTTTTATTATGTTGGGGTATGATATCTAAATCTATCATACTGATCTTTTATGTTCATATGATGAGAGACCCTATTTGATCTCGTCAATTCATTTTTGTTGAAGTTTAAGTGGTGCCGTTAGGCTGCCGAATTTTTAAGGGATCCTTTCACCTTTCTCATTTTTCAAAGTTCTACTTTCATGACAAGTATTTTAAGTTCTTTTTTATTATGTTGGGGTATGATATCTATATCTATCATACTGATCTTTTACGTTCATATGATGAGAGGCCCTATTTGATCTCATTAATTCATTTTTTTGAAGTTTAAGTGATACTGTTAGGTTGCCGAATTTTCATAAAAGAAATCTTATTTTTGTCTTCCTTTCATGTTCTTCATTTCATATGGTGTATCTTTCAAATTTCATTACCATGTTCTTAAATCCTTTATATTCTGTCCCCCTACTGTTTTAGGGGTCATTTATGAATGTTTGACCCGTGTCCCCTCTCTTTTCAATGTTTTCAAAAACCTCGAAACATAGTTGTTATGCTGCAGAATTTCCGTCTCAAAATGTCTCTCTCTTTTTCTAAAGTTCTTATATTTTATTAAGTGGATACTCAAATATCTCCCTTATATATGGGTATTCACATATATACCCAAAAGGTTCTATTTTAAATTCTGGGATTTACATACATGAGACCCGCCTTCCTTTTCTGTGGGTTTTAAAATGACATAAAGATCATGTCTTTAAAGCAGTTTTTAAAACGCTATGATTATGAAATGAAACCCATTTCTTTTATGCTATATGGGTTGTTTATGAAATGATTTATGATGATATATGTGACTCACATGATAATAAAGACATGTCAATGGTGCGCCCAGATAGCGCTCCAATGCATTGGGTAAAGACTTAATCTCTAGAGATGACCTTTTAGACTGATACCTTGGTGAATAACCTTGGTAATTTTTAATGACACCTTGGGGATGGACCTTGGTGAAACGAAATGATTGTCAATATTAAATTTTGTAGCCACATCTTCAAGTTATGAAAAATGTTATTTTTATTATGATATATCTCATGATTTTTTTCTCATGCCTTAAAGTTCTTTTCATGACCTTATTGAAGTATCACAAGTTCACATGTAAAATGTTTCTCTTGTTTCCCTTACCGGGCCTTCTGCTCACCCTTTCTTTTGATGTATATCCCCAGGTTATGAGATGTAGTAATGAACCTAGGATGAACATGAGGAGAAACCTTTCAAGTGTTTAAGAAGAATGTTTTATGTTTTCATGTTTTAAGTTCCTGGTTTCTAAGACACTAAACCTTAAAGATCCTTGGTTTTGTAAAATGTAATAAAAGTTTATGTGATGAAAAGGCAGGATGCTATAGTTGGTATCAAAGGATGGTTTAGTTATTTTTAGAAATTAGGATATGAAAACTTTAGGAAGAATCCTATAGAAAAGTTTATATATAGGGAATCTTCTTGGTATTTTGGTGAGTATTGAGTAATGGGTTGCCAATCAAATACATCCCTGTCTGGATACGAGCAGGTAGAGGTGGCTCTGGCATAGATGTATATAGGGGTAAAACCCGAAAACACCGCTTTGAGCTCGACTCAAACGGGAACTGGTACACGACAACGGTATTTGCTGCACTCTTGGTTATGACACTCCCGGGGGATATACTTTGGTAAATTCATAAGCTTAGTATGAACCATTGTTAAAGGAACAAAGATAAAATAAAATAAAGATTCACATAAGAATATATGATTATGGATAACCTAGATGGGAACCTAGGGGATCACAAGCTAGGGTATACTTTTCATCTACAAGTTATCCTTATATTCTTTAAGTTCCTTTTCATGATTATTGGCTAAGTATTTAAGCCCCTAATTATACTTTCTCTTCTTAGTTAATGGTGGGAAATGGAAGAACATGTCCCAAAAACCAATGTGATAGGAAATGCGATGATTTCCGTATTAATATGACAGAGATGATTAGGGGATTAAAAGATGATTATTATTTTGGAAGACGTTCACTATTCTGGGGACCCTATATGATCGAGGTAAATAGATTACTATGGTATTTTCATTAAGGAGTAAGGTTGACTTATATTTTGAAGAATCGATGAATTTAAGGTGGAATTTTAGAAATTTAGGTTACTTATGAGAATGATTAACCTATCTTGGGTAAAATATGTTTAGGTTAGCTACTTTTCACTACTGGAAAATCAATCTATACCCACGGTTCAAAACCGTGGATATAGGTCCCAAAACCGTGGGTATAACCTATACCCACGGTTCTGGGAACTATGCGGCTGAACGACGTCGGGATAGAGGTCTTTACCTATACCCACGGTTTGTAGAAACCGTGGGTATAGGCTGGTCACACCATGGCAGAAGCAGCTTCAGCGTGGACATACAGGACCCCATGGTTTTCAAACCGTGGGTTTTAATTTTCAAAATTTTAAACCCAACGGGAATTGATCTCCAAACCGGCAGCCTATGAACCAGCGCTCAAACCAACCAACCTAACTCCGTTTATATATATATATATATATATATATAATATCTATGTAAATATATTAATGTCAGGCGCGTATATAAAATTTGCAGCGGACGGGAATCGAACCGGAGACCGGTACAGAACTACCGAATACCCTAACCAACTGACCTAGCGACATTTTATTTACAAAGCTATAAATTTAGTTATTTATATTAATAAATATTATTTAATATAAAAATGTTAGCCGCGGGAATCGAACAGCAGAACGGCTCTATATTAATTAGATGTTACGCCAACCCTACCAAACATATTATATGAATATAACTATTTATATTTATAATTATGTTAATCTTTATTATCTTCCCGCCAAATAATTTTTCAGGTCCCGTGTAATTTTTGTTTTCCCGCCATAATGTGGGAAACTTATACCCACGGTTCTTAAAACTGTGGGTATAGCTCTTTAAAAAAAAAAAAATACAATACCCACGGTTTTTACAAACCGTGGGAATAGGTCATCGGAAAAACTCTATACCCACGGTTTGACAAGAACCGTGGGTATAGAGCATTTAAAAAAATTACCTATACCCATGGTTTTTAGAAACCGTGGGTATAGGTCTTCGAAGAAAAACTATGCCCACGGTTTTAAGAAAAACCGTGGGCATAGGTTCATATACTACACCTATACCCACGGTTTTTTTCAAAACCGTGGGTATAGGGTAATTTTCTAGTAGTGTTTGTTATAAGATGTTAGGAGTGGTTGAAGTTTTTTGGAGATGAACAATGAAGTTTATTTTGGAAGACTATGTTATCAAATCCTTCTTGTATTTGGGTTTCAATCTTAGTTTTGTTTATTTTGAGGAATTTTAAGGACCGTTATTTATGGAATGGTTTATGATGAACTTTGGGTAGTACCATGAAACTTTGAAGATTTAAAAGTAGTTTTCATTCCTATAAGATTATTTCTTTTTGAGGAGTTGTTTTACCTTAATCTTTCTGTTTTTGGGATAATTTTTAAAGATAGAAGAAATAGATAGTTAATCTTTTGTAGATTATGTGATTCTCTAGAAGATGATTCTTGTGCTTTTGATGAGACTAAGTGTTTTTGAATTCTCATCATTTGGAGAAAAGATTAGTTTTGGTAGAGACTTATTAAAGGACGAAACTCAACTTGAAGGTAGGTATATTTTCTTATATTTTTGTTCTATGTAGTAAATGAATTCCTCAAAATTATGAAAAGGAACGTAAAACAAAAACGTTGTTGGTTTACGTTTCCTACTAGGTAATCAAAGACCGTTTACACACATCATAAGTTTGAGATTTTCTTATGGTTAACTTTATCCTAATCATGTTTTCTATCACTCTCCCTCAAAACTTGACCCTTTGTTTTCTCCTCCATATCCATGTTTTCCTACATGGAATCCTAGTGTGGGTTAACTCGGGTGACCTTTGTACTTCCCTTTCTTTCTTTTAAAGTAATAGTTTTACTGACTCCTTTTCCGATGTGGGACTTTCAATGAAATTTCAAAACCTAATTTTAAAAATTGTGAGGATGCAATTTCTTAAGGAGGGAAGATTGTAACGACCCAAAATTTTGAATAAATCTTGTTTCATAATTTTTGTGTGTTATTTTATTTTATTTTTATACTCAACAAAAATGTTTCATTTGATAACATGAGTATAATTAAAATGAGACCGTTGGGTTTTGACTGTTATATGACCATTGGTCAATATGACCGTTGTAAACTAAACGTTTCGATTATTGTCTCTAAATACAAGTAGTCTTGGTTAATTAATATAGAAAGAAGATTCAATGGCCTCACCCAGTAGTCTTGGACCGATCGAAGCCCATCTAACAAAACTTGGGAAGGAGGTAGCACCACTGGGCTTTGCTCTGGACCAAACCCAAGCCGAACTTCATCGTGTGAAGCTAGAACGGAATCGCCTTTGCGAGAAGTTCAAACTGATAGAAATTACTACTCGTGCGATGTTGGCCGAGCCTCCCTCAGATTCTCTCACCTTAACACACCTTACACTTAGGTCCTATGCTGGTGTGATAAGGGGCTATGTAAGGAGACCGTAACTGCCCTGTGTAATCCTTTGTTTTAAATAAAAAATTGGGATTCCTTCTTATGATGAAGTTTATGAATTTTTAAATGACCGGATAAATAGAGTATGCATATTTTTGATGAATTTTAGAAAAAGGATATTTTAAAAATGTTTATGTAAACCTTAAATAATTTAAAACGTGTAATGATATTCAAAAAATGGTCTTCTACAATTATGTCCAGTACGAAATTTAGAGTCTAATAAGATCAACTTGATTTTTGATGAATAGTAAATTATGAATAGTGATTTTATGTTTAGGATTAGTAATGTGACCAAATGGATTAGTAATCTCACTTAAAGAAAGTATTAATATAATCTAGGGACCTTGATTAAGTAATGTGATTCAGTAAAATGGTTAAATAACGATTTCATAAATTATTATTCAAGTATTAGTTTTTTCGGGTGAATAGTGTTTTTTAATTAGAAATTAAATTAAAAATATTTAGAAAATTATTTTTATAAAATGGATTTCATTTTTGAACTCAGAGCATCGATATTATGTTAAGGTAATTTTTGGGGTTTTTTCTGAAAAAATGAATTTTCAGTGAATAGTGTATTTATTTAAAAATTAAATTAAAAATGTCTAGAAAATTATTTTTATAAAATGGAGTTCATTTTTGAAATCAGAGGATTGATATTTGGTTAATGTGAAATTTTGGGATTTTTCTGAGAAAGTTGAATTTTCAGTGAATAGTAAAAATACAGTTTTAGGGTTTCGGTATGTTTAATGATATCATAACTGTGTCATAATGATGCCATGAGATATTTTAAAAGATGGTCGACTAAAGGGGATGAATTATTGTATGAGGTGTCCCAAGTGGCCAATACCATGAGCAAATACCATGGGCAAGCCCATGGTTTTGCCAAAACCACCAATGAGGTGTCCATTGGCCATTAATGCCTTGTCCCCTCACTTTCTCTATAAATACCAAGAAATCCTCTCATCCATTCGACTCCCCACTCTCCTCCAACGAAGTTCTGATCTCATTACCTCCCAAGGAGTCCTCCCAAGGTTCCCCCAAGCCCTCAAGGTCCCAACCTTTGAGTTTTAAGAGTTACGTTTTAAGGTAAGGGATCCGACCTCTCTCTTTCTTTTCAAGTAATCTCTTTTATGTCATTTCTTTTATTCTCCATGATATTATGTTTAAGGATGTTATTTTATATTCCTCTTACTTCCCTTTTCATGTTCATATGATGAGAGACCCCCTCTTTCTCTCATCATTTCATTTTAAGAATGTTAAAGTGGCGCCGTTAGGCTGCCAAATTTTTAAGGGATTCTTTCACCTTTCTCATTTTTCAAAGTTCTACTTTCATGTCAAGTCTTTCAAGTTCCTTTTTATAATGTTGGGGTATGATATCTAAATCTATCATACTGATCTTTTATGTTCATATGATGAGAGACCCTATTTGATCTCGTCAATTCATTTTTGTTGAAGTTTAAGTGGCGACGTTAGGCTGCCGAATTTTTAAGGGATCCTTTCACCTTTCTCATTTTTCAAAGTTCTACTTTCATGTCAAGTTTTTCAAGTTCCTTTTTATTATGTTGGGGTATGATCTCTAAATCTGTCATACTGATTTTTTATGTTCATATTATGAGAGACCCTATTTGATATCGTCAATTCATTTTTGTTGAAGTTTAAGTGGCGCTGTTAGGCTGCCGAATTTTTAAGGGATCCTTTCACCTTTCTCATTTTTCAAAGTTCTACTTTCATGAAAAGTCTTTCTAGTTCCTTTTTATTATGTTGGGGTATGATATCTATATCTATCATACTGATCTTTTATGTTCATATGATGAGAGACCCTATTTGATCTCATCAATTCATTTTTGTTGAAGTTTAAGTGACGCCGTTAGGCTGCCGAATTTTCATAAAAGAAATCTTATTTTTGTCTTCCTTTCATGTTATTCATTTCATATGGTATATCTTTTAAATTTCATTACCATGTTCTTAAATCCTTTATATTCTGTCCCCCTACTATTTTATGGGTCATTTATGAATGTTTGAACCATGTCCCCTCTTTTTTCAATGTTTTCTAAAACCTCGAAACATAGTTGTTATGCTGCATAATTTCCGTCTCAAAATGTCTCTCTTTTTTTCTAAAGTTATTATATTTTATTAAGTGGATACTCAAAGCTCTATCTTATATATGGGTATTCACATATATACCCAAAAGGTTCTATTTTAAATTCTGGGATTTACATACATGAGACCCTCCTTCCTTTTCTGTGGCTTTTAAAGTGACATAAAGATCATGTCTTTAAAGCAGTTTTTAAAACGTTATGATTATGAAATGAAACCCATTTCTTTTATGCTATATGAGTTGTTTATGAAATGCTTTATGATTATATATTTGTCTCACATGATAATAAATAAATGTCAATGATGCGCCCAGATAGCGCTTCAATGCATTGGGTAATGACTTAATCTCTAGAGATGACCTTTTAGACTGATACCTTGGTGAATAACCTTGGTAATTTTTAATGACACCTTGGGGATGGACCTTGGTGAAACGAAATGATTGTCAATATTAAATGTTGTAGCCACATCTTCAAGTTATGAAAAATGTTATTTTTATTATGATATATCTCATGATTTCTTTCTCATGCCTTAAAGTTCTTTTCATGACCTTATTGAAGTCTCTCAAGTTCACATGTAAAATGTTTCTCTTGTTTCCCTTACTGGGCCTTCTGCTCACCCTTTATTTTGATGTATGTTCCCAGGTTATGAGATGCAGTAATGAACCTAGGATGAATATGAGGAGAAGCCTTTCAAGTGTTTAAGAATAATGTTTTATGTTTTCATGTTTTAAGTTCCTGGTTTTCCAAGACACTAAACCTTAAAGATCTTCAGTTTTGTAAAATGTAATAAAAGTTTATGTGATAAAAAGGTGGGATGCTATATTGATTCCTAACTAACTGGGATACGCAGGATGCCTCCCTGAGGTCTAAACCTGACACCTAAATTACCCTAATGTTCTCTGGGCTACATTCCTAGTAGGGTCATATCCACACAGGAGACCATATCTCTTTTGGGCGTCTCGGGCCACTTCGACATAAGTCCCACACCACCTGTAATGTCTTGACCCCAGAAGCCTAGAGTCGGTGCATTATTACATAACATTGACATGATCACAAAAGATCAAGTCTCGAAAGACCGATTAGTTTAGTATCCTTGGAAGTACTAGATACAGTCATAAGGTTTACATTACATCATAAAATGGAAAACAACAACAACATTGTTTTCATAGAAAACACTGAGATCCCATAGACTATCCCTACAGGTCAGTCATAATACACTTCTTCACATCCTGGGAAAAATAAAACATAGAAAAGGGTGAGCTCAGATTCTCAGTAATGATGACAATATAGTGGAAACTTTCATAAATAAGCATAAACATTTAAGGCAATGTATAAAACTAAAAAAAAAGCCTTTTAAACTTGAACTTCAGCATAATATGGAAAAGATAAAATTAAATAATGTCATTTACTTATTCACATGGATATTCTACTAGTCGAATAATCACATGAAATATCAATATCCACTTTTATAATGATGAAATGCATAATGTCAGACTTCATAACCACATAGTCAAGGCCTTGTGCCAAGACTACAAATAAGATTTTGTCAAGGCCCTGTTCTAAGACACTATTTTGTCTCATGAGACCTACTGATGCATCGAGGAGCTATAGCGAGCTCCACCCATCGCATACTAAGTCTAATGCATTCCTTATATGAAAAGGTTTAAACATAACATAAACATTCATATTAAAACTAGCATACGAAATGTAAATATTTTATCCATAAACCATAAATGGTGTAAAAATAACACATCCATAGTCAAACATATCACAAAACCTTCAATACAATATGGAAGTTTTGTATCAAAATAAATCAACTTCAAATAAGCTTAAAATCCATCAAAGGATGTTGGCATTGATGAAATCAAAACCTTTTTTTAGAAAAATATCTCTTTCTATTTTGAAATCATTTAAAAAAATATTTATTTTGAAAATATTCTTATAAGCTTTTAAGGGAAGCTTCGACGATGTTATAACGGCGGAAAATAGCCGCACCCGCCGTATAAGTTAAAAAAACATTCTTATCTTAATTTTGTCGAAAAGGTCATAAAGTACCTTGTTTGGAAAACGATGGAAAGATTCCTTTCAAAACATATATGGTCAAATAAGGGTATAAATGAATTTACCCCATTGTCTAGTAAATAGTAAAAATGTTTTGAAATACATTTTAAAGAAACATGGATGTGGATGATAAAGAGGTCCCAGTAGATAATTACGTATAAACAACCTCTAATAATAAAGAGATTGTGAAATTAAACCTTACCTTGTACTTTTCCTTGGTTGAGGGTAGGTTAACCTCATGTATAATGGTCAAATAATTTTTATTAAATTATACAAGAATCATATACATTAATATGATATCATATATGATTTTTTAACATTGATTTGTTAATAATATCTTAGTATTATCGTCGTTTCGGGTATTAAATGATTCCTTTTCCTTTATATGATTTGTTATGTAAGTAATGTTTGTTATGGATAGGATGTATCTTATTCATATTCAAAATTATATTAAGTCTTTAAACATTATTTTTAATCATCTAATGAAAATTAGTCTTGAATGGATACGATGGAGAATGAATCTCATCGCGTTCGTGGAGACGGTAATCCGTACGTACGCACGAGCGACAATATCATTCTTTTGAAATTAAAATAATATATAATTGGATGATATATCATATATACAGAATCATTACCATGTTATATTTATTATTTACATCAATTACACATCATTATTATACCCATCCAAATAATAATGTATTGAATAACAATTACACCACGACGTGGAGACGGTAAGCCGTACGTACACACGTATGGTGACATGTCATTCAAAGGATAGATAGAATAATGAATATGGTTGTACCATATTTATAATAACATCACATTATATAGAAGATACTGGAGTTATTATTTTAGAATGGAAACAACAAAGAAAGAAGAAGTGTAAGAAGAAAGGAACTTGAAAGAGGTGATGAAATATTTACCTATTCTTCGGGTTCTTCCTTTTGATTTGATCAAAAGGGATCATTAGGTTGACTTTTTTACTAAAGGAATACCTATATGATGAAGGGAGGAAAATTGAGAGGGTATTTGGGTAGGGGTTGGCCAAGCCAAAAGGATTTCAAGGTGTGAATTTGAGGGAAGGGAGAGTGTCCTTTTATAAGAGGGGTGATGAGCACCTTAGGAAAAGCTAGAAATATTATTTTATAATAAAATCATTTTTGGTTTCTAATGGCTCCAAAATGAATTATTTAAAGGCTAAGGTGTGGATGAGTCGAAAACCACTCAACCAATAGATTTTTAATGACATATATAATATTTGTTTTAAAAACTCTTTTATGTCATTTTGACACTATTTGATACTTTGTTTTTCCTAATTTAATAACAGCATTATTACTTCGAAAAAAATTCATCTAACCAACCCTAACATGTCATATTAACCTATAAAATTAGTGGAATTCATAAAAAGTATCAAATTACATTTATTTGGATATTTATAATATCAATTATTTTAATATTTCATTAATAAGGTAACTACTTCATCATCATTGTGTCATAAATAAATTAAATTATTTAATGTCTAAAAATTATAAATAAAATATCATTATGTAGGAAATCTTTTTAGCTTTCTAATTAATATTTATAGTCTAATTTATCTTATGTGTAACCCTATATTAAAAATGGTTTAATTATTAAACTTTGAATTTAACATTTTTTACTCTTCTTTGAATTAAATAATAATAAATGTCCTAATCTAATCCAAGTGGACCTAAATGATCATATTTTATTCCTAAGGATATTTTTGATCGAATTACACTTATCCAATAGAATAAGGACATGTGTTAGGGTAATAATAATATCATTTTTACCCCTAATTACCCTATTTACTTTTAATCGTGGTAAATAAAAGAAAAAAGTTACTATTCAACAAAAATTATTTTCATCTTATTGAACCAAATTTTACTTACTAATATCAATCGTGTCTCTCAAATTTTTGAAATTTAGCTCACAGAATAAGTAAAATTAAGTTTTATATAAATTTTCAAATGCTCCTAAGAGGTGGGTAAAAGACGATAAACAGTTCATTAAAATTTTTATATATATGAAATTATTATAAACTGACTCCAATGAATTACATTGAACTTATATAGTTATTATGTATCTATTTTTACCTAAAATAAATTTAAAAAAAATAAATAATTATTTAAATAAAAATTCGGTTTTAAACTATAACTCAGTGTTTTTCGCTATTCATCAAAAATTGAAAGTTTTCAGAAAAAATACCAAAAATTAACCATAAGCTAATTTTGATATTTCAAATCCAAAAATGAAGTCCATTTTTAAAATATAAAATTTATAAAATTTCAAAAAGTGGGTATTACTATTCATAATAGCTAGTTTGATTGGTTGTGGTGTGTTAGAACTCGAAGTTACGTATAACACACACTATTGTATTATTCAAAGAGAAGCGTACCGTGGAAGCTTGGAGTGTTACACCAACCTTGACTAGACAACCTTTCGCTTGAGTATCCTTGTCGCATGACATTAAACTGCATAGTTGGGTCCTTATCACATGACCTTAAAAGGTGATGTGTCCAGTAAAACATCACTGAACTATGTGGGTTCTGATTTTTTCCACAAGGATATGTAGGATTCCCATCTTATGGGTTTGATCCCAACACCAAAACAGCTCTCATCCCCTAGATGATGATAAACTTTAGTGCACCATCCCATATGGATTAAAACCAACATTGTCTTAGGGAACGACCAAAACATCCTTGATTTTTCCATAAAAATGTAATGTTGATAGTGAACCTCGAATACATACGGGTCCTTCCATCAATGGAGAACCTCAGATACATATAGGTGATTCCAAACCCATGCGTAATCATGATTAACTACTGCCTCATGGGTATGCCATAAACACATGCTTGGGAATGAACCAAGGATTCATAAACATATGAACATAGTTTAAATATATAAGAGAGTTACAAAATAGACAATAGTTCCCCCAAAAAGGGTGAGATGATCCCGAGTTCCTATCCTCTCAACCAATGTGAGTTCTTAAGTGTCGTTGGCTAAATCATCAAACAAAGATCTATCTTTAGAATGCAGGTCCATGAATCATGGATGTGAGAGTCGTTGGGTGTTTTTAGCTCTGAAAACAAACCTGTTGGAGGCCATCAAAGATGTTATAATCGACGCTAGTTATTGTATGCAGTTAACCCCATTCAATCGAACCAATGGGATATATTCCCTATCGGCCCCAAAACAATAACATTTTCATCGGAAACAAAAATGGTGAAGTCGACGTGAATCCTTAACCAAGGTGGTGGTATTTCCCCACCAAATCCCCTTTCACATTCAAAAAGAAAGAGGGCCAAGTGAGATCATCAATTATGCATGTGGTCATGAGATACTACTTTGATGGAGTTTTTTTGTTTGTACTTGTCACATATATTGCAGGTATTCTTTAGAGCCACCTTCAATCTAATGAAATC
The DNA here is from genome assembly GCA_963277665.1 of Viscum album. Taxonomy (NCBI): domain Eukaryota; kingdom Viridiplantae; phylum Streptophyta; class Magnoliopsida; order Santalales; family Viscaceae; genus Viscum; species Viscum album. Next base: position 1,903,934,741 of record OY728150.1, on the reverse strand, counting down.
CCACAATTTCTTGCAAATGCACATGTCAACCAATGCACCGACTGAGTCTTCCACAAAGCAGAGGACTTTATTGCCCAACCAACATCTTCAACGTTGGGTTTCAAATGTGATGATTCAGGAATACCACCAGAACGATACTCTCCCAACACCGGAGGTTGCAAGACAGGTCCTCTAATCAGTGAAAGCCCTTCGACCACCCTTCAGCAGCGACCAACATTCTAGAACAAGGCAGCCCCTCTAGCCATCTCTAATCGTTTCATGAGCCTGTCCTCGGAACGTGACAATGAGTACCTCCTTTATCTTAGGGAGGTGGATGAGGTCGTCATCAATGACTTTGTCCCCGGTGCATAGGAGCCTCGCTCGAAGGCCCCTACTAGAAGACGTCGCCGCCAACGCCACGTGGTTCAGTTTCCTTGCTCTAAGGAGAAGACTGCTATGTGGTTCCTGTTGAGGACAGACAGACACAGGTTCCTTAGGCTGCTCACCGATGGCGATAAACATATAACCAGGAACATGTCATCACCCTGATCCCTGACAAAGAGATCAACCGTACAAACAAGTCAGAGTACTACGAGCAGACGTATATTCTCGCTCCCTCTTCTGAAGTGTCCACCATGAAAATAAGACGACAAATCATGAGCAAGCATATATTCTTGCTAGTGCTCGTCAAACCCACCACGCAAGTAGGGCGACAAATTATAGGAAGATGCAAATCCCCGCCAATGCGCATGAAGTCCGTTATCCAAATAGGACGTCAACCAGCTATAAGCAGACAAAAATCCCTACTAAAACATACCAAGCTCGTCATCTTAATAGGGTGGTGAATTATGAGAAGTCCTATAACCCTGCCAATGAATATGAAGTTCACCAGTCAAATACGGTGGCAATCAACAGGTAGATGCAAATTCCTGCTTACCAAAATGAATTCCACCAGTCAAATATGGTGGAAATCAGTAGACAAATGCAAATTATTGCTTACCATAATTAATCCCACAAGTCAAATACGGTGACAATCAATAGGAAGACGTAAATTCCTGCTTACCAAAATAAAGCCCACCGGTCAAATACGGTGATAATCAACAGAAAAACATAAATTCCTACTTATCAAAATGAAGTCCACTTGTCAAATGTGGTGGAAATAAAATACAAGAAGATTAAAATTATTGTGGATTCATATCAAACCTATCAGATAAATATAGAATAAAATGAGCATATGTGAATTCTTGCTTGCAAACATGAACCCCACTAGTCAAATACGGTGAAAACTGGAGAAAACAATTGGTGTATCCCAACCATGAATCAGGAGAAAACTCGTTCCTCTGCCCCCAACACTGGAGAACCGCCAGTATCCACTACCAGAACATGGAGGACCAGAGTATCTTTTGAGTATTCTTTCTTCGTTGATATTCTTGATCACGTTCTGATGTGATTCGTCATTGCGTCGCAAAAGCCAAGTGTAGACTTCCTCTAGCGGTGATCCACACGTGCACCTCATATCTCTAGACATCGCCAAAGGAGTCTCTGGGTGCTAGCGTGGAGAAACCTTTTCTTGCGTTGTCCACCTTAGATCGTCTTGATCCGATGGAAGAGGGATCTCTCTCGGTCTTGAGAGAATTCTTGGGGGACACAGTTCTTTCAGCCTTGAGAGAATTCTCCAGAATTGTTGTGCACAATGATTCTCTTAGGAAAAGAATTGGTGTTGTGAGGATATTTATAATTGGATTTGAGGTTGTAGAGTTATGAAAATAAATAAACACGTTATGCGTTTTATTTATTTCATTAACTCTTTTGAAAACCCCATGTCGATTCATTAATTCCTTGACATGCGCCTACACTGATTATAATAAATATCATTTAATAAAACGATATTTCCTCAAAATCCTGACTGGAAAAACTATACGGTGTGTAATCATAAAAACACGGCGTGTACATTCAATGTACACGGCGTGTATATCTCGTTTTCATTTCCTTTCCAAAATAAAAACTACACGACGTGTAATCATTAATACACGACATGTACTTGTTTTCAAAATAAAAACTACACTGCGTGTTATCATTAATACACGACATGTACTTGTTTTCATTTTATTCTTCCTCCAACATTAAAACGATTTAGGATTCCTTTAATAATTATTAAACCACGTACGAGAATAATCTGTATTCTACTTGAGATACTTGGATACACTTAGTGTGTGACCTCTTTCTCGTTGGCATTAGGCGGGCTTGCCTAAAGTCCAATATTACTATCTAGAAACGGGTCAAGGCACCCAAGAGAAAGAAGTTGACGCCGCATTGACGTGTCACCTCATACGAACTCTTATTGTGTAATTTAATCTCTTTGTCTCAATATCCCATCAAGTAGGTTTCATGGCAGTGTCATAAACCTATATGCTTGATCTGTCATTCTTTGACTTCTAGAAATAAACTTGTCGTGACACCATGCCATGAAATTTGTGCGACAGTTCTATTTCAATCAAAGGGCCCGAGATATCTACTTCCATAAATATGGAAGGGATATACCCTTCCTCGACTTATCCATTAACATTTCATTTGTGATGCACCCAACGTACCCTACTTCCCACCAACTCTCTTCGTGACAGTTTTCGTTAGCAAATCTAAGTGCGCGAGTTATGTCATGAGTTAATGATAATCTTCTAGTCTAATGACCATTACACACGCTCGTAGATAGCAATGCCTGATGACACCAAGACATGCAGAATTTATACTGGTGGATATGTTCTTATAATATCCCATCTTGGAGATTACCAAGTGCGAACTCCATGAGAGAGAGTCTCGTCTTCTTATGAGTACTTGCACATGACGGTCTGTATACTATGTGTCCTATCATAGTATGTCATCCAACCGTAGAACTTTATTTAAGAATATTGTTATAGAATTTCAAGGTTATCATAATAGTAGAGATCTTCCATGTCCTTATCAATTCAAAAAATATTCTAGGACATTATTATATTATAGTCATGCAGAACAATGAACAATATATAATTAGTGTACATTCATGTAATCAAAGTAAAAAAAAGTTGGTTCTCAGGACACCAACCCTTACAGTGAAAACTTTAGTATGGAAGGTCCTCCCAAGCCTTATTTAAGGCTTTGGTCACGCCAATATATTCTATTCTCTTCTAAAATGCCAACCACATGCAAAGGGAAGCGAGAGTTGTATTTATAGCCCAAGGAGGTGGACAATTTGCATTCCAAATCTGCCCTCCACCTGTATTTTCAATTTGGCCATCCAGACAGCTGAATATCAAGAAGATATATTCTTACAAGTTATAGATATTGATGTGTACTTTCATCCCTCAAAATTTGGCGGCCATTGGACTTCTTTAGCCAACATTATGGCGGTTTTAATAAACAATGTTAAGCTGTCCATTTCTATCCATGCTTTTTCGATGGATGTAATGTGAATGGGTTTTTGAATAGGAATATGCCTTTAAATAAAAGTAATTTATTCTAACAAGTTGGCCGCCCAAATCTTAGCTTTCACACTGAAGACTCCCAGCCTTATTTGATGATTAAATCAGGAGAAAATGCATGAATAGTGTTCTGATTTTAATTCTCGGCCAGAATGGTGGGATGATATTCAAAGATTAATTTGGACCTTTTGTTTTTGGATTTAGGAATTTAAATTTTTATTAATGACTACTTGAATTGTTATCCAAATGTTTTATGAGAATGAATGAATTTGAACTTCTGGATTGAGCCCAGTAATTCAATCTTCACAGATGATCCAGTTTCTTCACAGATTCTGTGGGCCTTCTTGTGTGGTCCATATGACCCTTCAAATGATAGAATTGGCCAATGATTCCTTCTAATGATATGTGATAAATTGAATAAGGAATCATAAAAAACAAGAACCACATAATTTGTATCAGTAGGGTGATAGTTATTATTAAAACATTAAACAAACTTAAATCAGGATGAATTCAAATAGTGCTCTAAAATTATATTTAATATTTAAACATTAATATTTCACACAAATTATGCACATTTCATATAAAATAAGTAAAGGGAGTATATAATAATTCATGAAAATATTAATAATATCAACTCCCCCACACTTAGTCTTGTGAATGTCCTCATGTGCAACAAATATAAAAAATGACAAAATCATTTTCATTCACCAACAAATATTAAAATTTTGTTTTCCCCAATCAGGGGAGTTTATAAAATTTCACTCATCTATATTGAATTCCACCACAGGTTGTTACAGAAACAATTTTCCAAAAACAATTCATTTTTTCATGCTCAAATTTAGAAATGGAAAATGGTGGCACACAAAACTTACTCCTCTCAAGATGATAAAATTAATTTATGGAGCTTCACTGATTCACCAACCAAAAGTGAAAATCTTAGAGTTTGTAAGAGCTCTCAACTTCCACTCCCTATCATAAAGTTCTCAAAAACCAAGAGGTATTCTTAGGGTTTTTTTATGGCTATGAGACAGTAAGAATATGATATCCAAAAGATAGGAAAAAGGGAGTAAAACACCAACATGGAAAAAGCAATGAATTTTTTTTGAAATGAGACATGAAAGGAAATGGAAACACATATTTAATAGGGAATGAAAATGTAAAATAAGACACAAAAGAGGAAAGAAATTTTAAGTGGATGAGAAGATGTAATATTTACAAACCAAGAAACTTCTCCTAATGACATAAGTGTTCATTTTTTTGTATTTTTTTGAAATTTGAACTTGAAACAGATCTCACACTCATCTCCAAACCCATGTTTGATCTCCTCACGACACTAATTTTAATAGTTATAACAAGATCAAAGGTTTAGTAAGAGTGATTTTTGACCCACCCAAGACACAACCCATTCTTATTTTCATTTTTTTTGATTTTTTTTGATTTTTTTGATATTTTTTGAACACTTTTCAATATCATTTGTACAAGATAAACATATATACATTCCCAAACCCCACTTAAGGACAACCTCTCCCTCACACTTAAATTGATGCTTGCCCTCAAGAATATGATAACATGGTGAAAATAAAAAAAGGGTACCGAAAATGAAATCAATTCCCCTCACACTTAAATTTCAAAAAATTATGCAATGAAAATCCATGTTGATATTGGGTGAGATAAGGTATTGGGCTTGTAATGTGGCTATCAATAAAAAGGTTTTCATAGGATCGAAGGGGCTTTAAAAAGGAGGATTAATGTATTGTTAATGAGAGACTATTTGGCTATTATAATTCTCATGGGGTTCAGAAAATTCCTATATCATATTAATGCACACGAAATTAGGAAATTCAGATCGAAGTTCCACAAAATCAAGACTCACAAATAAGGGTAAGAAAACCCAGATTTTGAAAAGATGGCCATAGGTGGCCTTGGAATGAAATAAAATGTTATTCCTCACGGGTGGGGAAAATCATTTTCCAAATCAAAAATTAAGCATTGAAAATTCGTTGGTTTTGACGCAGTATTATTTATCCAAATTTATGAAGAAACCGCAAAAGTTTTGAGATGAAACCATGTCTTTTGACTCCCCAAAATGGTTGGACAAAATTTGAAAATTGGAATGTGAGTAAGCATGACTATTGATTTTTCATATTGTTTTTAATTTTTTTTGTTTTTTAGTTTTTTAGGTTTTTTTTAGTTTTTAATAAAGACACACCCACACAAAATAGAAAGAGAAAAAGAAAAGGGTTTGATAAAGAAAGTGGTAAAAAAATGAAAGAGAGGGGAAGAAGAAGAAAGAGGGAGAGAGAGGAAGAGATAGAGAGAGAGAAGAGGAGTTAAAGGGAAAGAGGTGCCCCCTGGTTTGGATTTGGTGGGTTTCCATCTCCATCCAGTGGTGGGTCTACTGGGTCTACTGTGGATCTGATGGAAGTCGATGCGGTTCCAGGATTGTGTGCCCTTTCATGGTGATGCTTTAACCGATGTCCATTAACTGTGAATGTTCTTTTTGAAGAGGGGTCTTGGACTTTCACTACACCAAATGGGTAAACATTAGTAATAACAAAAGGACCTTCCCAATGAGAATTAATCTTACATAGGTAAAACCAAAATCGAGAATTGAAGAGCATTACCTTTTCACCTTCATGAAATAACTTTCTCAGGATGTGTTTATCATGGAGTACCTTAGCTTTTTCTTTGTACAGATTGGAATTCTCATAGGAATCAAGTCGAAGTTCCTCCAGTTCAGTCAACTGCAATAATCTCTCTTCACCAAATTTTTCACAATCAAAATTACAGTTTTTCACAGCCTACAAAGTCGTATGTTGGATTTCAACTGGTAAATGACATGCTTTACCAAATACTAGCCTAAATGGAGACATATCAATGGGTGTTTTATATGCAGTTAGATAATCCCAAAGTGCTTCACCAAGTATTTCAAGCCAATCTTTTCTGGCGGGCTTAACAATTCTCTCAAGCACTCTTTTGACTTCTCTATTAGAAAGTTCATCCATGCCATTTTTTTGGGGGTGATATGCAGTTGAAGTTTTATATACAACACCATTCTTTTTCAAAAGAGATTCCATGGTTTTATTACAAAAATGGGTTCCTAAGTCACTTATCAAGGCACATGGTGTGCCAAATCAGTGGAAGATGTGTGCCTTTAGGAACTCACTAACAGTATGTGAATCATCCTTTTTAGTGGGTTTGGCCTCGACCCACCTAGAAACATAATCAACCACAAGAAGAATGTATGAGAATCCATTGTAAGGGGGGAATGATCCAATGAAATCGATGCCACAAAATCGAAGATCTCACAAAAAATTAAAGGCTTTTGGGGAATTTTATTTCTCTTTTAAATTGTGTCAAACTTTTGTCAAGTGGAACATGATTGACAGAACTCATGTGAGTCCTTGAAGATTGAAGGCCAAAAGAATCCAGAGTTTTGAACCTTTTGGGAGGTCCTTTGTGGTCCAACGTGGCCACCTCCAGGAAGTGAGTGACATAATTCTAAGATGGAGGAATGTTCATCTTCATCAACACATCTTCCAATTACTATGTCAGCCCCAGTTTTCCAAAGTTTATTATCTTCCCAAAAATAGAATTTTGAATCACTTTTCAGCTTCATTTTTTGTTGTTTTGAAAAATTTTCAGGGAAAATACCAGAAACCAAGTAATTTACAATTGGGGCATACCATGGTGACTTTGGAGTGAGAGATGAAAGGTTCTTAGTGGGGAATTCAGGATCAATGATTTCTAAATGAGAAGAATTAGAAATTATACTCAAGTGATCAGCCACATGGTTTTCTTTTCCTGGTCTATCTTTGATTTCATGGTCAAACTCTTGGAGCATTAGGATTCATCTTATTAGCCTCGGTTTAGAATCACTTTTCTTGAGTAAGAACTTTATAGAAGAATGATCTATGAAGATGATGATTTTGGCACCTAAGAGATAGGGACAAAATTTATCTAAGGCAAAAACAACTGCTAAAAGTTCTTTTTCAGTGACAGTGTAGTGAGATTGAGTTTCATCCAATGTTTTTGAGGCATAATACTCACATGAGGAATATTTTCTCTTCTTTGACCAAGAACAGCTCCAACAGCTCTATCAGAAGCATCACACATCAACTCAAAGGGTAAGGACCAATCTGGGGGTTGGATTATCGGGGTAGATGTAAGAGCAGTTTTGAGTTCAATGAAGGCTCTCTTGAAAACCTCATCGAAATGGAAAGTGACATCATTTTGGAGCAACTGAGTGAGTGGGAGGGAAATCCTTCTGAAGTTATGGATGAATCGCTGATAGAAACCAGCATGAATGAGGAATGACCAGATGTCTCAAATAGTGGTGGGTTCAGGAAGTGATTGGATCACTTCAATTTTGGCAGGATCAACTTCAATACCCTCTTTTGAAACTATGTGCCCTAAAACAATATCATTTGCAACCATGAAGTGACATTTTTCAAAATTTAACACAAGGTTACACTTGACACACTTTTGAAGGACTAGAGAGAGTGAATGTAAGAACAATTCAAATAACTCACCATAATTGGTAAAGTTATCCATAAAGACTTCCATGCAGTGTTCAATGAATTCAGAAAAGATACTCATCATACACCTCTGGAATGTTGTAGGAGCATTGCAAAGGCCAAAATGCATTCTCTTATATGCATATGTTCCAAAGGGGCATGTGAAAGTAGTCTTTTCTTGGTCCTGGGGTGTGATTATTATTTTGAAGTAGCCGATATATCCATCAATAAAGCAATAGTGTGACTTTCCGGCTAATCGTTCTAGCATTTGATTAAGGAATGAAAGAGGTTAGTGATCTTTTCTTGTTTCAACATTCAATTTTCGATAATCAATGCACACACGCCATTTGTTCTTCACTCGAGTTGTGACTACCTCTCCATGTTCATTTGTGACAACAGTTATCCCACCCTTCTTAGGTACAAATTGAATTGGACTAACCCATTCACTATCAGAAATTGGGTAGATAATACCAACTTGAAGAAGCTTGGTGATCTCTTCCCTAACTACCTCAAGTATGAGTGGATTGAGTCTTCTTTGTGGTTGTCTAATTGGTTTGGATAATTCCTCAAGATGGATGTGATGCATGAAACGGGCATGGTTGGTTCCTGTTATGTCATCTAAGGTCCAACCTAAGGCCTTTTTGTTTTCCTCTAACACCTGAAAAAGTTTGGACTCTATGATTTCAGTAAGTGAATCAGAGATAATGACAGGATAAAAGTGATTATGGAAAAGGAATGCATATTTTAGGTGTTCAGGAAGAGATTTCAGATCAGTCTCATCTTTTATTTGTGGGCTGGACAACTTAGGAATGGAGGAAGATCTTTTAGTTTCTTCAGATTCATTTTCCTTAATACCATCCAAGGTGGAGCAGTAGAGATCAAAGTTGATGTGGGATTCAATAAAGTTTTCACGTTCTTATAGATTTATGGAGTCTATGAATGAGAGGTCAACATCAACTTCACCATTTATAACTTGGTTAATCATGGTGCAGATTTCACAAGATCCTTTCTCATTAGAACATGATGAACATGATGGAATGGGGTTCAATTGATTCTCAGAAGTGTCCTCAGAATCTTGGATTGAGAATGCAGAGTGATCCTCATATGAGTATCGCATGACTTGGAAAATGTTGAACTTGACCAGTTGGTCACCAAATTCCATGGATAAGATGCCTGAATGGACATCAATCTTGGTTCTAGCAGTCATGAGGAATGATCTTCCTAGAATTAGGGGAAATTGAGAAGAGTTCATCTCACCTTTCATGTCAAGGACATAGAAATCGGCTGGGAAGATAAGATCATTAACACGAATAAGCACATCCTCGATTATTCACTCATTATTGGCTATGCTTCGATTGACTAACTGAATGAAAATACTCGTTGGGTGAAAGGGACCTAGACCAAGGTTGGAGAAGATGGATTTGGGCATGACATTAGTTGAGTCTCCTAGGTCTATGAGTGCATCATCAATGTTGGAACTTCCAATTTGGCATGGAACCGTAAAAGTCCTTGGATCTTTTCACTTTATGGGAATAGACTTCAGGGTGGAAACATTTTCGAAGGTCATAAGTTTCCTCTTGTGGGTGCACAATTCCTTAAGAAACTTTTAATACTTAGGGATTTTTTTTATGGTATCTAAGAGGGGAATGTGGACTTCAACACGTCTAAACATGTCGAGCATTTCAGGAACAGGTTCAAATGACTTCTTTGGATTAGAAATGGCTTGAGGAAAAGGAATTGAGTTCCTAAGTGGAATGAAAGGAGGTGAGGGAATGGATTCAGGTTCCTTTTCAAGTTTCTTTTTATTTTCATTTTCTAGGTCAACATTTAAAGGGGAGTGGGAGGTCTCATCATGAGGCATAAAAATTTGCTTTCCCAATCGAAGTGCAATTTCAATTACATTACCCTTGGGGTTGGGTAATGGTTGAGCTGAGAGTTGGGAATAATTTGATTGTTGTTGCTGTCTTAGGTGGGAAGCAAGTTGACCAATTTGGGTTTCAATGTTCTTGAGGCTAGAACGGGTGAAGGAGGCAATATCTTCTACAACGCTTTCCCATGGTTGCTTGGAAAAAGAGGCTTGTCCCGGATTGGGATTACCTTGATTTTGGTTCTTGGAAAAGCGATTGTATTGGTTTAGGAATTGAGAAGTCTTACTAGGATAGTGGAATCCAGGAGGAGGATTGTTCCTTTGAGGTTGAGGAATAAAAGGATAAGGTTGTTGGAAGTTACCAACACCTTGACCATATTGGAATTGGTTTGGGTTTTGATGAGGGTATTGAGGGGGATGAGAAATGGGATTCCCATATCTCAAGTTAGGGTTATATGTAGAAGAGAAAGGCTCAGAATGAGGTTGGTTGAAGTTTCTAACAAACTCACCTGATTGTTGAGGGTTGGGGTTCCACTGAGCATATGCTGCATTGAGCTCTATTGGTCTAGATGAATCAGATTGATCATCTTGAAGTTATGTAAATGTGTCAGTTGGATGAGATAGGTAGCTACAAATTCCATAGTTCTTGATAGGTCTAGGGAACAGAGATTGTGGATAAGATGAGGTTGGGGCTTTTGATGCCACAACTAGTTTTCGCACAAGACCTGTAAGTTCACTCATCCACTCGATCATCTTGTTCAGATCTATGGATTGATTTTCTTGGACTTGTTTTATTTGAGCATGTGATCGAGTATGGAATTGCTGTCTATTTACAGCCATGTTTCTTATGAGATCTCTTGTAGTTGTAGGAGTTTTATCAACAAGAACACCTCCACTTTCAGCATCAATGAGAGTTCTCTCCATATCCAATAACTCCTCATAGAAATATTGGATCAAGAGTTGGTCAGAGATTTGGTGGTGTGGGCAGGTTGCAACACGATTTTTTAACCTCTCCTAGTATTCATGGAGTGATTCATTTGGAAATTTATGGATACCACTTATTTCCTTTTAGATGGAAGTAGTTCGAGAAGCAGGAAAGAATTTCTCTAAGAAAAGTCACTTCATGTCATTCCATGTGGTTATGGAACCAGGAGGGAGGTGGTAAAGCCATGACTTGGTGGCGTCAGCTAGGGTGAAAGGGAATGCTCAAAGTTTGATTTGTTCCTCATAAACCCCTTGAGGCTTTATGGTAGAATACACCACTTGGAACTCTTTAAGGTGGATATGTGGATCCTCACCGGCTAGCCTGTGGAAATGAGGAAGAAGATGAATCAAACCCGATTTGAGTTCGAAGTCAGCCTCTATGTTTGAATATTGAATATAAAGGGGTTGGTAATTCATATAAGGGGCAACAAGTTCTTTAAGTATTTGTTCCCTAGGATTGGCCATATTTAATTCAATTGTTTGGACAAGGACTGGTTCTTGAATTAGTTTATTATCCCTAATGTTCCTCCTAAGTTGGTGAAGTGTTCACTCAATTTCAGGGTCAAACAAATCCAAGATATTGTTTGGGAGGCTACGGGGCATTCAAAGATATTTTGGAAGAAAGAGGAAGAAGGATTTTTCTTTGTGTTTTTATTTCGTTTATGTTTTTTATAAGAAAGCGGGTTTTTCTTTGTGTTTTTTTTTCATTTTTTTAAATTTTATTTTTTTTTATTTTTTTTGTATAATAACTAGATACTAATGAATAATTAATTGCACCATCCCCAAAAACAACGCCATTTTAAAGCGTGACTAATTTTTTCTTATTGACCATTCAATTTCTTGATGCTCTGCTAATGCGTATAACAACACTCGAGTCAAATCCTCGACGATGATACTTTTTAATAGTCGGTTGTTTTTAGTTGATTGTATTTTGATTGGGGGGTTTGTTTGAAGATCTTAATTGAAATGATTGATTGATTAATATTGATTTAAAAATTTGATTAATAATGGGTTGAGGTCATCATTAGGTAGTTAAGCTTGTGATATCCTTGTGCCTTGCTTTATATTGCATTAAATTAACACCCATATCACAAGTTGATGTTGATTGAAATTCCTAAGTGTTAAGGCTTTAATCCAAGCCTTAACTTAACCATGATTCTAATCTCAATCATTAATTGATTGTGGTAGTGTACTTATGGTTCCAATAATCTATGGAATCCATACGTTAAACAAAATATGTCATTAATCCATGACATGTTAAGTCCAACATACACAATGTTAAATTAAAGAATACTCATCGAGAAAATACTCTCAATCACTTAACATCCATAAATTTTGACTCACCCCAATGGTAGATTTACTTAGATATTAAGATTATTAGAAATTTGGTTTATTATGTTTATGATGATGAGTTAATAAGAGAAAAAAAAGAATGGGATAAGAAAAGAGTTGTGCGCCAAACACAAACACACAAACGGTGATGAGAATTAAAAATAGAATTTCGATTGAATGAGGAAGCAAAATAAGGGAAGAGTTTTCATCTTGATTTAAAATATTTTAAAAAAATTAATATTTAATAACAGAGGGTGGATGATTAAAACATAATATGAAGAAGAAACTTTCATTAAAACAGAATTACAAAACAAAGACTTACAAGATTACAAATGAAGAAAAACACAAAAGTAAATGAAATCAAAGAGAGGAGGAAGAGTCTATCAACTGAAAAACTGAGTATGGAAGGTCCTCCCAAGCCTTTTTAAAGGCTTTGGTCATGCCAATATATGCTCCTATCTTCTGAAATGCCAACCACATTCAAGGAGAAGAGGGGACTGTATTTATAGCCCAAGGAGGTGGACAGTTTGCATTCCAAATCTTCCCCTCCACTTTCATCGCTAATTTGGACATATAGAAAGCTAAATATCGAGATGATATATTCTTCCAAGTTATATATATTGATGTTTACTTTCATCCCTCAAAATTTGGCAGCCATTGGACCTTTTTAGCCAATGTTATGGCGGTTTTAATAAACAATGTTAAACTGTCCATTTCTATCCATGCTTTTTCAATGGCTAAAATGTGAATGAATTTTTGAATAGTAAGATGCCTTAAAATAAAAATAATTTATTCTAAAAAGTTGTCCGCCCATATCTTAGATTTCACACTGAAAAATACAAGCCTTATTTGATGATTAAATTAGGATAAAATGCAGGAATAGTGTCCAGATTTTAATTCCCGGCTAGAATGGTGGGCTGGACTTCAAAGCTTCATTTGAGCCACTTGTTTTTGGATTTGGGCCTTGAAATTTTTATTCACGACTCCTTTAATTTTTATCTGAATTTTTTAGGTGAATGAATGAATTTGAACTTCTGGATTGAGCCCAGTAATTCAATCTTCATGGATGATCCAGTTTCTTCATAGATTCCGTGGGCCTTCTTGTGTGGTCCATATGACCCTTCAAATGGAAGAATTGACCAATTATTCCTTATAATTATATGTGAGAAATTGAATAAGGAATCCTAAAAAATAAGAACCACACAATTTGGATCAGTAGGGTGATAGTTATTATTAAAACATTAAACAGACTTGAATTTGGATGAATTCAAATAGTGCTCTAAAATTATATTTAATATTTAAACATTAATATTTCATAAAAATTATGAACATTTCATATAAAATCAGTAAAGGGAGTATATAATAATTCATGAAAATATTAATAACATCAGAAGGTCCTCCCCGCAACATTATGACCAACAGTTCTGAAGTTCCTCCCTAGAGCGCGCACCATATAGGCTTACTTTGTGGGAAATAAATGATCGATCATGAAAGCCTATCTCTTGAAGAGGGTCGTGGTATCCCTCCTAGTGACTAGAAGATCGAACAATAAGAAGGTCCTCCCCTTGTTGTCTTCCACCCTAATGGTCCTCCCTAGGGTATATGCTGTAGAAATTCTTCCTGCAGTCGGACATCAAGCTATAATGGTAGTCCTCTTCATGATGTCAGTCACTGTGAAGGTCCTCCCCACAATGACATCAAGCGGAAAGAAGGCCCTCCCCTTATTGTAGTTCATCCTAAAGTTCCTCCCAAGGATGCACATCGCAAATATTCTTCCTGTGAATAGACACCAAGCTGCGATGGTAGTCCTCGCCATCATGACACCGACTGCGAAGGTCCTCCATGTAGCCAAATTTCACACCGACAAGAAGGTCCTCCCCTTTCCAATTCAATCATGAGGAAACCTTCATATTCTGAGATGCTTGGAAAGACAGGGTCATACATGATAGATACCCTGTCAATGACAAGTGATATCATTTCTCAACCAGAAGACAGTTCGGGGCCATGCTTATCTTTTGAGCCACACCCACACTGTTCACATATCAACGAGATCCCTACAAGCCCCACTACTTGTGATGAAATTAACAAGAAGTGTACAAATCAGGAAGATCAAGAAGAGGAGTCTCTGGCGAAAGAACAAATAGATATGTTGCTCGTGAGAAGTCAATTAACCAAGGATGACATACCAGTTATGTTTTGGCCCACAACCCCTTCTTAGTTCGATGTGACAAAGGTATTGTCAGAGGAATGCATACATAACATTTGCCTCAATATCTGGATGATCCTCCGCCACCTGAAAACAAAGGTATTACCCTATGATGGGTATGCAAACCATATCCAAATATTGGAGGAGATCTTCCGTCAGATCAACCTGGAAGCCCTCCTGTCTATGTGGTGACCACGATCAAATAGGTGGAATAAAGATCTTGAATTGACCTTCCTCAATGTGCTGCATAAGTTGCGTTGTCTAATTGGCGATGCCCTGTCTAAAGTTCATATCCGAGGATGGGGAGAGCATGGAGAGTTTCACTTCACCCCACCTCCCGTCCAGAAGAATCCATCAAAAATGACGTTCTGTAATTTCATAATCCCAAGATAGGTATCAAATGAAATTCTTGTTCAGGAAAGGTGGTATCCTCGACACGAACTGGTCTTGAATAAGTCTCAAAAGCGTCAGACTAGACGAGAGTGATCCATTGAAATACTTATGAACCAGGAAACTGAGAACATTCAATAGACCTCTCGTTTTCTAGAATCCAATCAACAAGCCCTACTAATGTCCTCATAAGAAAATAAGTAACGTGAAGATTCGACACCATATCCAGCTGGCACCCGAATGAGAATGCACGAGATCAACAAAGCGACAACAACAGCAGAAATTTCCACAATACGGGACGAGCCCGAGCCCGTAGGACTGGGGACATTTTTAACACAAATTTCCTACATAAGACCAATAAATCCAGGCCGATGCATCATAAAAAAGGAATGAGAGAAACCCCAACCTGCAGGGCTGGGGATATTTTTACCTCAATCACCCACACAACGAGCGCCAGTTTTTCCCCACCTAGGGAGGACTAAAAGTGAAAAGGTCACCCAGTCTGTCCCATCTTGTGATTCAGTTACCCCATAAGGAATGCGTACAAAAAGATCACATAAAGGTTCCATCTGAGTTACTCTTTGGAAATAAGCGTGAAAAGAATCCCGGAACAAAAGGAGAGGATCCAACAAAAGTAGAAAAAAACTTACCTACTATTCAGTAGTCAGCATGAAACCCACAATATGTTACGCATCGGTGAACATTGTGGACATCAATCCCACAGACCATACCGAAGAGGGTTCAAGTGCAGAAGAGTAAGGAGAGGGTGGCTCCACCTAGAATCCAATCCACACCGAACCTGATGGCGTGGGTGCTCGGAATTAGAGGGTTGCCTTAAATATGAGCGCTCTATCCTCCAATCTATCATTACCTCATTCTTGAATCGCCAATAAGGAGAAGCATAAAAGCAAGGTCACATACGACCCACCTCCTCCTCCCAATGAGAACGAGTCCCTTATGCTTGAGGAGATATTCGTTCGGAAAGAGGAAGAAATGACTGAGTTAATGTGAATCAATGCCGAGCTACTCTAGGAAATCCATCCTATAGAATATGCTCCTCAAATTCCTCCAAAAGAGCCTCAATGTACACTCCTAGAAGGTGTAACTCAACCACAAGGGTTTATCCCAGTGAATAAGGCAAGGTTGGGAGGTTCGTCCAGCACAGCGCTAAGACCATCAGTCTACCTGAATCCAATCCTGAAGGGATATCAAGATTTTCCCCATTAAGGAAACAACCAGAATAGGTTTAGGTAAATCTACCAAGGATACCCCCAGTTGGGTATACACCTCAAGCACCAGTGGCGCCGACATGACTAATTTTTCCCCCTATTGCACCAGCCCATGCTCAGGTTCAACAGGACACACATCAAGGACTCATGACTACCATTGAGTCTTTGACAGCTCGATTAGAAGCCATGGATTGACGACACGCTCCAATACAACCATAATGTAAACCTTACCCTGACTAGGTGAGTAATATTCCACTGCCGCCAAACTTTGGGAACCCCATGTTCCCCATATTCAATGGATCAGGTGACCCAAAACAACATTTGATGCATTATGCGTCTTATTTTGATCCCATGATGGGAACCCTAGAGAAAAAAGAAGTAGTAAAACTCATATTATTTGTGCGAACTTCACAAGGTTTGGCCGTTGTATGGTATACCGGTTTTCCAGGTCAGTTAATAACAGGATGGGAGGATATTCAGAGGTATTTCCTTTTCCAGTTCAACTCAACGTTGCAAAAGACAACATCCAATAACCTCATGAACTGAAAACGACGAGAGAACAAGAGAGTCTCATATTTCATTTCCAGATGGAAAGGTCTGACTAACTCTTTGAACCGGTTGCTACCCCAAGATAAGATTATTTCTATGTGCACTGATAACCTCCATGACGAGCTGTAAACGCCACTCATCCCGGTGAAATATACGAGTGGATTTTCGGATTTCTCTGTCATTTCCCAAAGAATAGATGATTCCTTAAAACAGACTAACCTCAAGTCCCGGGTAGCCCTATCGGCCCTGGGAAAAAGAGTGGTAAGAGTTTAAGCGGCCTCTATTACGCTTAAGCCCCTTGCACTAGCACTAGCTCCGAGGCCTGCACCGAATCGTACAGGAGATTTTGGGTGTCAGTAGAGGACCCCGCCCCGACAAGATGAGCAGAGAGGACCCAGGAGAAACCAATTTGAGGAACAGAGAAATAAAGTTTACTTTTTCCGAGATGACCAAGTCCGTGGATAATTTTTTAGCTGCCATGAATTTCAATTTTCTACGTCTATCAGAGCCAAAGAGGGATAATGAAGTTGGTCTCAATGA
Source organism: Viscum album (assembly GCA_963277665.1). Classification (NCBI taxonomy): domain Eukaryota; kingdom Viridiplantae; phylum Streptophyta; class Magnoliopsida; order Santalales; family Viscaceae; genus Viscum; species Viscum album. Next base: position 1,903,917,693 of record OY728150.1, on the reverse strand, counting down.
CTAGCCAAATTATTTTCCCTTCCACCAGATACTAGGACACACCATGCATGAGTGATTCATCTTAAAATACCTCCTGCAAAGGATCATAGATTCTAGACAAGTAAAACTGAGACCACCACCAGCACAGGCGACATATGTTTCCACCACTGACTCAGATGAAGTAGAGGAGTGGAAAAAGTTGTTAGAAAAAGGGAGAAGAAGTTTGATAGTTTGGTGACTCGGAAAACAGTCAATTGAGCTCATGAAATACTTCAAGCACAATTTAAGCATCCGACTGTGACCCTAACAACCCCTAGCCAACATCCTAGGCCCCAAAATCTTCTAAGAGTCGACTGTCCAAGAAGCAGTTCGACTAGAAAGGTGGTGAGAAAGTGAAAGCAGAAGAACCCATGTCAAGACCAAAGATAGTTTTGACACTCAGATTTTATTCTAGAAGATCTAAAAGCATGGGCACCGTCCCATCAAACAGCACCACTGGAAGAAGTGAATTAGGAAGACCCATCATCAGACGAGGAACCAATCTTTGGCTCCATTAATGTCATTCACTTAGTGGATCCCTTATTCTATAAAGAGTATTTATATGAACATGATTTCCCTACATCCAATTGGGGAACCATAGGAATAGACAACATAAAATGGGGATTCCAGGGAAGATGCAGTTGCGGAAGAAACCAAATTTTTGACCACACACTGACTCAAACTGTCAGTATTTCATAAACTCATGGAAGATCCCTTCAGTAGACCCAACATGAATATGAAAATTCCCCTGCCCTTTCTATAATCCACTCTGACCCAATCATCTTGGAATATCTATCAAAAGAGTAAGAAATGTCCAATCAACCATGACATGCAGGAAAACTGGCTAGGACGACCCCACAAAGCACAAAAGCACCTCTAGCTCCTATCCTAAGGGTCAACCCATCTTTATCAGACATTCAAGTCCCTAAAGCGTCTGTGAAAGAGCATCCCCATGCTGAGAAGTGCCGACCTTTAGATTAGGAATATGACATTATGAAGCAATTGGCTTTAGTACCAGCCAAGATATCAATCCCGGATGCCCTTAATTTATCAAAATATCTCAGGGAAGCGCTTATAGAAGCTTTTCTAATCCCCTAGGAGTTTTAAACCGAAGTGGTCGTCGCTGAAGTCTATCGGACATAGACCAATCCTAAAGAATGTCACAGAGTTATCTCCTTTACAGATCAAGATGAAGATGCCATTATACAGGGACACATCAAACCCATATACGTGTCCAACATGATAAATGGTATTGATGTTTGAAAATTATTCATTGATAATGGATCTAGAGTTAATCTCCTCCCAATGGTAACACTTCGTCGGCTGGACTGTAACAAAGATAACCTGACACCCTTGACCACAACCCTGTTGGGTTATGAAAAAATTATATAGAAACCATTGGGCCAAATCAAGATCAAAACTCAATTTGGCGACCTTGTTGCCAGCTTAGAATTTTTGGTGGTTCAAAAAAACACGACCTTCAATGTTATTCTAGGAAGTCCTTGGTTGCATCAACACGCAATGATCCCATCATCATACCACTAATGCATAAAATATTTCACTAATGGATAAAATGGGACATTATACATCGATAAGGCCCCATTTGAATCTTGTGAGTCACACTATATCGATTCAGGATTCTATGAGCAGAAAGGGAATCGACCCTCTGTTGATGGTATTGATTGGTTCACCATCCTAAATGGTTTGGAGATGGTCCCCACCGACCCCTTCAAGAAGATCGACGAATAATACGTACTTCCCATCAATCAGGTGAAGTGCATGAGTCCAAATTCAGACACGTATTCGACAGTTCTCATGATTTCAGTCATGACCACCAAGCCTAACAGTGCAGAAAAATCCACTGGTATCCCAGAATAATGGTGAATTCTTGAATGAATATGCTCTCAATCCATCCTCAGATCTCCATATAATCTATTCCTCACTAGCTAAAGTAGAAGAGAAAGAAGACATTCCTCCATCTCTCACTCCATCCTCTCTAGAAAGTTCCCCGTTGTTAGTCAGGTCAGAAGACATCGCCTCAACCCCCGAATGCCAAAATTGAAACACTTCTCTTAACTTCAAAGAGCTCATCTCAAGTATTGTTTCCCCATTAGAATATGAAGATAATGGAGATGTGGAAGCGGTAGAGGAAGAATACCTTAGGGATGCCCCTCCAACATTTGAGGAGGGTGTCTATCACCATTGATGAACTCAGGGAAATAAACTCAGGTATAGAAGAAGACCCACGACCCACTCTAATTAGTGAGACCATGTATTCCGAATAGAAAGAGGTATACAACTCCTTCCTAAGATATAATTGAGATGTTTTCTCTTGGAACTATACAGAAATGCCAGGTCTTGATCCCGAAGTGGACACTCACCACTTGGTTCTTCCAGAAGATCATTGTGGCTACAAACAAGCATCCAGAAGGATGCACCCGACACATGATGCCAAAATCGAAGCTGAATTCGACAAGCTCATCAGAGATTACTTCATTCGGGTGGTCCAATATCTCATCTTTTTGGCTAATATTATCCCCATAAAAAGAAGAATGGAAAAATAAAAGTTTTCATTGATTTCAGGGATCTCAATCGACACTGTCTGAAAGTTGACTTCTCGGTCCCAATCATAGAATTGTTGATCGATGAAACTATCAGATATCAGGATCTCTCTTTCATGGAATAATATTCAGGATATAATCAAATCTGAATGGCCCGAGAAGATGAAGAAGCTACCGCCTTCAGGGACCCCAGGGAGTATTTTTCTACAAGGTGATTCTCTTCGTTCTGAAAAATGCTGGCGCTACATACTAACGGGCCATCCATCGCATCTTCAAGCCCTTCCTGGGAAAGTTTGTTGAATGATATTTTGATGACTTGGTGGTTAAATCACAACAACGCTCAGACCACATGTCATATCTTGAAGTCGTCTTCAACAAACTGAGACAACACAACCTAAAAATGAACCCCTTGAAATGTGCTTTCGGTGTTACCTCAAGGAAATTCCTTGGATTTGTCGTACGCCATCGTGGAATCAAATTCGACCCCAAGAAGATAAAATCTATCCTTGGTATGTGGCCTCCTCGTAACCTCATAGAGTTGATATGACTCCAAGAACATCTGACATACATTCAGTGCTTCATAGATAACCTTGTAGGAAAATGTCTTCCCTTCACCAGGTTGATGAAAAGGGGGTCAGATACCAATGGATTGATGATTTTCAAGAAGCATTTGACATTATTAAGAAATATCTCTTAAGCTCACTAGTGCTAATGCCACCCATCGAAGGAAGACCACTCATCCTATATGCGACTGCCTTAGAGCGATCCCTAGGCGCCTTCCTCGCATAAAAGAATGACGCCAACAACGAAAAAAACATATACTATCTCAGCCGAACCATGATTGATGCTAAGAATCATTACTCAAATATCAAGAAAGGCTATTTGACACTAATATTTGATTTCCAGAAATTGAGGCATTACCTGCATCATCACGAGGTCCACTTGGTCTCTCATAGTTACCCACTCAAGTACATTCTCAACCGTCCAATGCTGGATGGACATTCGTCACGGTGGACAGTCATTCTGCAGCAGTTTGACACCTATTTCATACCATAGAAATCCATCAAAGGTCAAGCATTAGGAGATTTCCTAGTAGATCACCCCTCGGTAGAAATGACTTCATCAGATGCTGAATCACCAGATGAAGAGGTATTTTCTGTAAAGGAATACCCCCAAACATGGGAGATGAATTTTGATGGTGCATCCAGAACCTCGATGGGGAAAAGGATGGAGGACCCCGAGCTCAATAAAGTGGGGTTGAGAATCTTACTCATATATCTAGTAAAGGCGGTCCTTACCTAATATTTCCTGCTGTTGGAGGGGTGCACAAACAATGAAGCAGAGTATCATGCTCTCATTGCAAGCCTAGAACTGACACTTCATGTACAAGTAAAACACTTGAAGATAACAGGCGATTCAGAACTGTTCATCAAACAGGTCAATGATGATTATGATATCAAAAAGGAAGATATGATCCCTTTATTTGACCATTTTTGAGGGTTAATGGTGGAATTCCTCTCAGATCTGACATTAATTCATGTCCCCTGGTCACAAAATGCATAGGATGATGCATTAGAAAATGCATCCACAACTCTAGATGACCCAGACCGGGATGAGACGGTCATCTGCATTGCCCACCGTCGGATGGTCTTACCATTCATTTAGGAAAACATGGAAGAAATTGACAAGATTAGTCCTGTACCTGAGTTGTATGGTCATACTACAGGCTAGATGACTCCCATTGTGGATTACCTTCAAATGGGAGAACTTCCACCAAACAGGGCCAGAAGAGAGAAAATACGGAGATGAGCAATTAATTTTGTTCTATATAATGACACAAATCAATAAAAGGATCTCTATAAGAGGGGCCTTGATGATATCCTTCTAATATGAATTGATGGATAAGTGGACACCACCGTTATGAAGGAAGTGCATGCCGAAGCTTGTGGGGCACACCAATCAGGATCTAAGCTTTCCCACAAGATTCGAAGGCTTGGATACTAGTGGCTCACTATGACACAAGATTTCACTGAATTCACAAAGAAGTGCCATTCCTGCTAAATTCATGCCAACTTTGTCCACCATCCCCTAGTGTTACTCCACCTAGAAAAGTACTCCTAGTCATTTTCCGTAGGGGGAATGTACATCGTGGGACCATACCCTCCTGCTACGGCTAAGAAATTCAAATATAACATCACAAAGACTGGATTCTTTTTCAAATGGGCAGAAGATGTACCCCTCAAAGAGGTTGTGGGACCATACCCTCCACGACCATCAGAACTGGAAGGTCAATGTTTTGAGGAAATCTTTGTTTGACTATGCACATTATGCCCTGGTGTCTCTGTATAAGTTTTCCACAAAAAAAATATGTCAACCAAAGAAAAATTCGTCCCCAGGAGAGACTTTTCCTACCTTCATACACCTAATGGATCCCATTCCCCATATCATTCCTCCTGACCTGAGAGTCTCTAGGATCACAGTTTACACCTGCCGCCCCCTTCATGTCTGGAGTATGCCAGAATATCCTAGCCCGATTAGCCTCCATTCACTCATGGTTTCTACAAAAATTAGTACTCGCAATATGACACTAAACTGTACTGCCAACGTCCTTACCACATGACGTTAAAATACATGGCCAAAATGTCCTCACCGCGTGATGTTAAACTGCAAGACTAAAATTTCCTCACTGCACGATGTTAAACTACATGACCAAAATGTCCTTGTTTTATGATGTTAAACTGCATAACACCACGATGTTCTCACCTGAGAGTACATTGCCTCCGGTATTGGTCACTTACCATGTCGTGTCATAGAACTACATATGGTTTAATTCCCGCCCTTATAGGATACATATCGACGCATGGATATCACATCCTGGCACAACCACTCCCAAAATCATAAAATACCCCCTGTATACAAGCCAAGTTGACGCAAGGGACTTCTAAATAGGCCCTACTTGCAGGACTATTTCAAGAAAGAAAATGACCCCATTTTCTGTGAATGAATACATATCTATATAGAAGGTTTAAAATATGGATTCCACACCAGGGATCTTCCAGGAAATCAAAATCCTCCTACATATGAGTCAGATCCATGTAGGGAGATTCATACTTTATGGTCAATTATGGTCTGGATGTTTCTTGTGTGTCCGGAATCATCCTTTCCATTCATCAAACTCTGCGCCCCAGAAATCTTGGATCTTCATAAACCCCCACAACCATTGAAAATGGACGGTCAATGTCCTGAGGAAACCTCTTCTTGACTATACACAATATTCCCTGGTGGATCTACATAAGTTTCCCACAAAAAATTCCTGTCAATCAGAGACAAATTTGTCCTCAAGAGAGGCTTTTCCTACTTCCATATGCCTAATGGATCCCATGCCCCATATCATTCCTCCCAATCCGATTCCTCCGGATCACAGTTTACACCTACCCCCCCTTCATGTCCGGAGTATTCCAGAATATCTTGGCCCGATTTTCCATCAAGTTACTCATGATTTTCATGGACATTAGTCCCCGCAACATGACACTAAACTGTTCTTCCACCGTTCTAACATCAAGACATTAAATTACATGTCTAAAGTCCTAATCACATGATGGTAAACTACACAATGTCAAGAACTACGTGTGGCTTGATTCTTCCGCGACATCTAAGTCTTCACATCCTGGTCCATCCACTCCCAAAATTGAAAATTCCCCCTCCCTGTGTGTGGGTCAGACTCATGCATGGAGTTTTACCTTAAAAAATCTATGCATGAATTGACTCCTGTCCTCATAGGGTACATGGTGACCCCTCAACATCATATTTTAGGTCTATCCATAAGGCATAAATGTACCCACTACCACCGTGAGCCAGATCTATACAAGAAATTTCAGACACAATAAAGAGTGTTTTCCCCATGCTCCCATATATGAAATAAATCCACATAGTGGAGTTAAATGTGAGATTTTACCTACTCATATGCTCATATTAAAACAATGTATCACTCTCATTTCTGAGCTAGATATTCATGAGAGGATGTAATATGAGTGGGGTCCTTACCACAAGACATTAAACTACATGGCCAATGTTCCTCCTTATTCATGGGTCAGTCCCGTGTAAGAGAACCTCCCCACCTCAGCGTTGGGAAACGTCTCTATTATTTCATTGGGAAATCCTGACTTGTAATGACCATTTCATGTTCATATACCTTCCTTTCATAAACCAAAATCTATGCTCGAAAAGGTTTAAATCCCCATAACCCTCCATGAACATCGAAAATGGATGATCATTATCCCGAGGACACCTCTGCTTGAATATGTACAATATGCCCTGACGACTCTTCATAAGTTTCCTATAAAAAAGTCCTGTCAACAAGAGATAAGTTCTTCGTCAGGAGAGTATTTTCCTACCTCTGTACGCCCTATGAAGTTTACGCCCCATATCATTCCTTGGATTTATAAACCCCCCGAGTTACAGTTTTCATCCTTCCCCCCTTCATGCCTGAAGATAGTAGAACATTTATGGTTAGACTACTATGAAAAGGGTGAATCATTTCCCTCTCTTTTGGTCAGAACAAATTGGTAAACCTTAACAAAGTTTTGGTTGCACGACGTTAAACTACACCATGCTTCAACTCTCCTTTACACAATCCAAATTTGTACAGTATTTGTCTTCTATTCATGATTAAAGTTGACATGAATACCTTCATACTTTTCAGACAAAACTCTTTTGACAAGCCACCCCACGTGGATCCCAAGTCCCATGAAATCACCACAGTTATCGGAAATGGATGGTCAATATCCTAAGGACACCTCTGCTTGACTATGCACAATATGATCTAACAACTCTGAATAAGTTGTCCACAAAAAATCCTATCAACCGGAGACAAATTCGTCCACAGGAGAGACTTTTCCTCCCTCTGTACACCCCAATGGATTCCATGTCCCATACCACGTGTCACACCCCAAAATCCTAAAACTAAGGTCAAGAAAAATCCCTCACTCCCATATGAAAAATATTAGGGTATTCTATGTCAGTATATCATATTGGAGCCCTCGTCCCACAAATTCTTGTTCAAATCTGTTCGACCTAAAACATCAGTAATGATAGTCCAATTTTTAGGACTTTAAACTGCTCATGAAAAGAGACATGAAACTCGCCAGGTTAAAAACCCGCAAAGGACATCCTGGGTAAAAGTTGAGTATTAGCTCGCTAGAACAACACATTATATGGTTTAGGTAAAATATCAAGAAATCAAGAATTAAAGAGACACAAATCTTGATAGGTCGACAACCCGCAAAGGGTGGTATAATAAAAAGTCAAGTTATGCTCGCTAAGCTCGCATCATAATAGGTTTAGGAAAAAATTAGGGTTATAATAGAAAAATACATAAAGCTTGTAGAGTATTTCATGTGAATCTAATAATAGTCAAGTTATACTCACTGATTCCTTCATCTCAGGAAAAAAATTAGAGCACGCTTTGATTATTTCAAATTAATTACCCCAGATCATGTTTCAAGTCAATATCTGGTGAAGATTATCAATAAATAGAATATAAAAGAAAATCATGGAGATAAAAACAATTGTCTTTCATTTCATAAAGAAAAAGGAACATCCAAATTTTGGAGTCTCTTTCCGATGATATTAAGAACAAAAGGAAAAGAAACATAGGACATCCAAAATGGTTACAATGAATCCCAGCTCGCCCTGGCTAGAAAATTGACCACCGCTTGATGCAGACCATCAAGAGACCATTTCAAAGTCGTTCTTTTCTCAGCCTTAGCCTCAACCGTTGGACGTATTTGTCTAAAAATGACCTTGAGATCCCGACCTCTCTTCATAATAGCTTCAATATTTTCAGTTTTTGATGACAAATGTGCCTTCAACCTAGCAACGCGAGCCTCACATTCCCATAGCTCTTCAGTTTGCGACATCACTTGGTCATAAGAATTTGCTTCCTCCATCACCAGGTGATGTAGATCAATGGTAATATCCTACAAATAATCTAGCTGATGATGAGAGGCGTTGAATCGAGCGAGGTCACATTCGCAAATAGATAGATCCTCTCGAGCTATGACAATTTTCTATGCGAGAAGGTGCAGATGTCAATAGTTAAAACTGCCTAAGCCCAAATCAATGAATAGTCGCCGAAGGGTGTCCTCCTGGTCAGTGAATTTTTCCAGATGGGTTTCGGTGATGATAGCATATATTTGAAGTCATTCCTGTCTCCGCATAGCCTAGTAACCCAGGAAAACATCTGGACTTCAGCCATGCTCACCCGCTATCACATGAATATAATACGGAAGTTCAAATGTGGCCAATGACATTGCTCTAAGTTGTGATACCCAAGTAGGGAGATCTCCCACCTCCATAGACGGCTCACCACATGAAGATAAGCATGGGGGGGGGGTGGCCGTGACTTCAGGAATTCCCAATGATGTTCTACTTGGGCCAGCCTCAATAGGACCGCCAACGAGGTCACCAAAGGTAAAGGATCTGAATCACTCTCCATGGATATGAGGCGTATGGATGAATTCCCATCTGAACACATGTGAAGGCGGAAAAAGAACCTCCTTACATCGGGAACAAGGGGAGATGGCACAACTGGTATGATACTGGAAGCATCCAATGGCCTGTGCACTCATCGAACCGACCTTGTCAATAATTATTCAGATTTACAAGCCACCCACCATTGAGCATACTCCCACAATAAGTGAGATGAGGCAATTGTGTGTGTGTGGGGGGGGGGGGGATAAGGACTCATGTACGAAATTCCTTCCGTACCATCATCAACCATAATTGGAGAAGGATTACCAGATGTGATTCCCTCTTGACCTGAGTAACTGGGAGAGGTGTGACATGCTGTAGAGATTCAAATTGCCTGAAAAACCTATAAGGAGTATACGAATCTTAAATGGTTATTCTATTGATACAAGCAGTCAAGATTCCATCTCAAAATGCAATAATGTAAGAATGTTCTTCTGAAGAGCCGCTCCCATCATCCACCACTTCTCTATGAGGATTTGGGTGAGGCGCAAAAGCAAAGCAAGAAAAGTCACTCAACAATTGAACCGTGTTATAGACATTCAAGGCTTTGGGACGGACAACGGTAATGCTGAGTAGAGTCGGGTGGAAGTCAGAATGAGGAACTGTTGTGGTATGTCGATACTCATAACAGGAGAAACACTATGTTATCCATCCGTATAAAAATTGAAATGGCACACTAAGACGATGAAGTGGTATTCCCTCCTGTATCTTCCCCAATAACTCATAAATTCAGGTAAGGGTTGGAATGACTAAATTAATAGGCCATCTTTCGTCCAATGTGGCCTCCATCATCAAAGTGAAATAATTGACACCAGAATAAACATTGTGAGAAGGAAAAACGATCTAATTAGGAACATGTCCAAGAAACCTTCTAATCTGATCTCAGAAGACACGTCTGAATAGATTTCATAATTCCAGGTGGTATATCAGCCCACCTCAAGGGTAGCATAGTAAGAGCCTGAGATATGTCACGATTGGTGAGTTGGATGTGTTCGAATATGGAGAAATTTCAGCCTTGGTCCATTCACTTGCAAGAAAAATCCTTTCCAGTCCTCAAATGAAATGAGTGAGTGAGCATGAAGAGGCTGACCAAGTAGTCTCTCATCCATGATCAATAATTCTCCCGCTAATGGGGATACTTGCCCAACATTTCCCCAGGTGTTGGACACCGACAAAAATTCATCATACACATTATTGAGGATGGTAAGTCCCCCTATCTGATAGATATCCCATAAACTGATTCCCACTTCACCATGAGATAAGTGGAAGGTATTGGTGCTTAAACACCAGAGACTGAGTAATTCAGACAGTATCTCGCCCGACGAATAAATTGAAAAATAGGAAACCCACAGTGCCTGGTATAAATTTACAGCATCTAATGGCTTGGGGGATTCCAAACAATATTGATAAACCCAAAACACCTAGGCCCATTCATAAAAAAAGCACCATCCAGATCGCAAATCGCACTTGGAGCTCCACCCTCCATTAAAATTACCTCATGAAAGGTTAACAATGGATGAATAATTATGGATAACTGAATCCAAAGATGTGTCATGGCTATAATGATTACTCTGAGTCCATGTGGAATCAATCAAGATGAACACATTTCTTTGGCCTGAACCAGATATGATTTTCCCCGTAACAAACACATTTTCTCGATCACGCCCCTGAGACATCTCTCGGTGGATGATATGAATGTTCTGGTCAATTGGTGGTAGAGGAGATTCTTCTTAAATTCCAAAGTTATAAAGTGGAATTTTTATGGACAATGGATAATCCATAAGTTTCGGCGAAAGGAGGTCTTTCAGAATACCCTCCTGAGGGATGATGTGAGAACGAAGGTCATCTTCAACATTCTCGATCATGGCCGCCCTCCTTCCTGCCATATTCATTGAAGCATGAATTAAATCCATTTGGTGTTTTTTCATCAAAATATCATGGAAAAATATTTTTCAAAGGACTAAAAGTGGTTCACATGATGAAAGTCCCACGAACGAATGGTCCGCAGAATACATTGTCCGCAAACTGACAGTTTACGGAAGCTCAAGATGTGCTGTCCCGTGAAGCATTGGACAACGAATTATTAGTTCACGGAATAAGAAACCCGCACACCGAACCTTTCTACACAGAAAACCAAACTCACCATTCGTGGATTCAAAGCTTCAGTTCGCAGATTCGAAGTTCGTTTCACGAACGAAGGATACCACAAAGGGATGAAGTACGTGGAGGAAGGTAGTCGAGAGAGATTTGCAGGAGCACTTTGTTCTCTGAGAAATACGGTAGAGGACAAGTGAGCTAGGCCCCCTTTATATAGGTGTGGTTCCCCTCTTATGGGTACACCCTCATACCGCAAACTGACTCAAATCATGACTATTTTTTACATCGGAATAGCCCCCTCTTTGTCCTGATCAGAGTCCAATGAGGGGCATTTGTTGGGTCCTGAAAACTTTGGAAAAGAAATTGAAATTATCCCATGAATTTGGAAAAGGAAAATAATTCAAAGGAAGAATTAAAGTAAAAATATTTAAAGGAGAAAATTTGGTAAAGGAAGAATCCAGACCACGAAGTGGGAAATCCTTCACAGATCGCCGCTCCACATGGAGACCCGCTTCGCGAGGATGTCCACAAACTGAACAGTTCATGGAAGGAAGACAATGACGTCAGCTCTGCATACCAGATTACATCTTATGTGGGATGAGTGTGGAGAAATTCTCCCCGCGCACAACATCTCCCATGAACTCAAGCGGTCCACAAGCAAGGAAAAACCGATAGCTCCCCACAAATTAAACGAAGTCGTTCATGAGACCGAGGTGGTGATTATCACCTTTGTAGATGATGACCCCGCGATCTCTGCTGACTAAGTCATCTGCGGGATGAGTAATGGCCGCAGGCTTCCACAAAAGGGGGATCGTGACGTCATTTCAAACAACCAGCTACACCGGTACCCAGTTCCCCGCTTCTCTATAAATAGAGTTTGAGGGGATCTAATGATACAATCGACGATTAAAGGAGAGATTAAAGGCTCAAAGGGAGGAATACCGAGAGATCAATAACTCTGCAAAAGACAGACTCACTCGATAATTCCCCACAGGTAAAACCCCACCGCATAGCATTAAGGAGGAGAATAAATTAAAATGGGTAATCTGCGAACTAAAAACTCCTCGTAGGTATACCCCCCAAGAGGCGCCAAACCAATGCCTCTTTTGCAACTAGGTGTCCCGCATAGCAAAATGCTATGAAAATGAAAACTTCCCCCACATAGAAATTCACTATGTGGGAGGAACTTGATCATGCATGGCCATACGCTATGCAGTGGGAACCCATCCCCACACAGCTGAGTGTTAAGAGGACTCAAAACAAGTCTGCGTACCAGAATGGTACGCAGAAACCCCCTTTCCCACATAGCAATACACTACGCAGAGGGGGGGGGGGTACCCCATGGCGTTCCACTCTCCAACCCTGATCATTCCCTTCCATTGTGTCATCTGCCCCCATGTTGACTTCTCCGCAATCCAGTCTGATGGCGTTAGGCCAATGCCTTTTCCAAATATGTCAGACCCGTATGATAAAACCATTGAGAATACCGACGTGACCTTTTGAGTTTACATACCCATGGTAAGCAGAGTCATGTCGGTTATCCCCTTAGCGAGACAAAACCTCAGAATGACCGTAAGTTTACATTCCCATGGTAATAAGGGTTTAGACCTTGGGGTACTGACGTGAACCTCCCCGTTTCCGGTGGGAATAGAGGGGATCAAACTTGAATTTCTATTTTTATAAGGAACAAGATCCTTCCCCTGGAAGTAAACATTTAATAGGGAGGTTTCACCTTCGCTCCTAGCCTTTCTTGTGGGAGGTTCCACCTTCGCTCCTCTTTTCCCTCACCCAGGACATGTTTAGGTAGATCACTAGACATGACTATCTAGGATATGAAAATAATAGAGGATACAAGCACACTCAAAGCCCATTCTATCTCCCCTTGGTCTCTAGTACCATCTTTCAGTAGATGAGGTGGGATGTGCGATCTTCAAATCCACTACCTCCTCTTATTTCTCACACCGACTGAGCATGACTCACTTGACCTTAGAGGTTGGCAGCAATCATGACATCTACATGATCCAAAAGGAAGGGCCTTATCCATAGATGTAAGCCTCAACTTCAAATCCAAATGGACATCCTAGAAGGTGTAAGCCCTGATTAAATCCCCCATTTGGGCATCTCATACATGTATTCCCCAATCATTCTCCCTTAATGGGCCTCCTCCATAGTGTAAGACCCAACTCACATCAAACTAAGGGGTTTTTGATTTCCCAACTAACTGGGACACGTAGGAAGCCTCCTTGACGTCCAAACTCGACACCCAAATTACCCTAATGTTCTCTAGGATACATTCTTGGTAGGGTCATATCCACCCAGGAGACCATATCTCTTCTAGGCGTCTCAGGTCGCTTCATCATAAGTCCCACACCACCCTTGACTAGACAATCTTTCTCCTGAGTTTCATTTTCGCATGATGTTAAACTACACGGTTGGGTCCTTGTCACACGACCTTAAAAGGTGATGCGTCCAGTAAAGAGACACCAAACTACATGATTTATGATTCCTTTCACAAGGATACATAGGAAGCCCATCTCATGAGTTCGATCTCGGCATCAAAACTGCTCTCGTCCCCCTAGATGACGATAAACATCAGAGCACCATCCCATATGGATTAAAATCAGCATTGTCTTAGGGAGAGACTAAAGCATGCCTCATTTGTCCATAAAAGGGTAAAGTTGATAGAGAACCTCTAATACATATAGGTCTTCCCATCGATGGAGAACCTCAGATGTATATAGGTGATTCCACACCCAAACGTAATCATGATTAACTACTGCCTTGGGGGTATGTCCTGGACATATTCTTAGGAATGAACCAAGGATTCACCAACACATGAACATAACTTAGATCTATAAGAGAGTCCCAGAATAGGTAATAGTTCCCCACAAAATGGTGATATGAGCACAATTTCTCATCCTCTTGACCAATGTGAGTTATTAAGTGTTGTTGGCCAAATAATTCAACAAATGTCTGCCTTTGGAAAGCAGGTCCATGAATCATGGATGTGAGAGTTGTTGGGTGTTTCTGGCTCCATGAACAAACCCGTTGGAGACCATCGGATATGTTATAATCGACACTAGTGATTTCATGACAGTTAACCCCCTGCAATCGAACCAGTGAGATATATTTATCGTCAGCCCAAAAACAATAACATTTTCATCAAAAATAGTTCCTTATATAAAATGTCTTGGATGGGCTCATAGGTTGAATGAAATTATAAAATATCTTGAGTGAAAACAGTATTACTTATAAAAAATTCCTTTGACAAGATCATAAGTAAAATGGAATTATATTACATCTTGTGTTATACTTGGTTTCCTTATATGGAATGTCTTGGACAAGCTCATTGGTCAAATTGAATTATGTTTTTCCTGATTTCTATTTTGTTTACCCTCTATTACAATATCTTTAATGTAAAGAAACTTGTAGAGCCTTTTATGATTATAATTATACAAGGACTCCTTGGTTGTATGCCTCATTCCCTAGGCTTATAAGTTTATATATAAAATGTAAAATGCTTAGAGACTCCAGCTCATGAAAAAGCAGGTAGAATCGACCAGATATACCATGAGGAACCCTAGAATACATGTTTACTATTTATTTTACAACCTTATTTGTTATACACGCACACTACTCATTTTATATTCACATACTGGATAACATACGACACTGTTGGTGGTAGCCTATTGAGTTTTACTCACATTATATTCAGACCTCTGTTTGGTATCTGAGCAGATTACTTGCATGAAAGTTGGGACAAGGAAAAGCACTCGACTATGGATGATTGATTTTTTTTAGGATGGGATCTTTGTAGCAGATGACTGGCCTAGTACTCGGGATGCCCATGTGATAGTTTTGGTCCTTTTCTTTTTTATACATGTATTATATGTCTGTTTTCTTCCATGCATGTATGTTACATTTTTGTATAGACATGACATCATTTTTATATGACATTGGTTATTATTTATGTCCGATTATTATCATCTGGATGATTTAATTCTGTTGTTTTTCATTATTATGTTTCCACTGCTTATTTATTATTCACCACTGCGTTACTCTGATTAAGAGGGTATAGTCTCCCCACTATAGCACTATAGACCCTCACTGCTAGTCGAAAACCTTTGATTCACAAGTAAGTGCACTTGAGACCATATGACCAAACATGTTCGATTACTTATGAGTGAACCGAGCCCGGGATGTCATAAAGTAGTATCAAAGATTTATTTTTTTCCTTGTCTTACTGTTTGAGGTTAGTAGATAGGATACTAGGGATGTATCGAAACTTGGTAAATAGTTTGTGTTTGGTATGGACAACCCACGCATGGGGGAAAGATCAAGTTGTTAGTGATGAGACTGTTGTTCATGCTATTCGTTATTACAATTGATTGTTATTTCGCCTTGAGTGATTGTTAGTACTTATATTGGTTACTGATTTATGAAATTTAGATCTTGGCCCGATATTGAAAGAGATGAGGTGTGTTCATGCATCATTTCAATCACATAAGATTCACATGTCATTATCTTGCTTATCTATATGCCATGTTTGTGTGATTATATTCCATGTTTATCTATACACCATGCATGTGTGACTATTTAGCATGCTTATTTGTATATCATGTTTGTGTGATTATTGCTATGTCTACCTGTATTTATTGCTTATGTGATAGATTTACTTGTTATATTTATGATGTGAAATTGGTTAAATAATGCATGTACAACAACCTAAAGAACATTGTTCCATATAGCTTGATGATGAAATTCTATCTAACTAACCTGATATTAATTAAAGAAATGAAATGGTTTTAAATTAGTTAAAGAGTTAACCAAAATAGAATCTTGGTAATGGAAAGGAATTAGATTTGTTTTTGGGAAAATATAAGTCATTTCTTATGGAAGTCAGTTAAATGGGATGCTAATTGTAACTTGTGGAGTGATTAACTTCATAACTTGGGGATGGTGAATCAAATAATTGAATCCTCTAATGCTCGACTTGACCATTATAGGTTAGTTTTAGAATCATATGACTATGAGATAAACCCACCAAGGGTGTATTTAATCTTAATAAATTGGATGTTATAGATTTCACTTAAATGGGATGCCAATTATAATTTATAGAGTGTTGAATCCATAAATTGGGAATTGCTACCTATATAACTAAACCTAGATTTGCATGACTTAACCCTCATATGTCGACTCTACCTTTATATGTCTTGGTACTTAACCCCTTGAGGGTATGTTTATAATAAATATGGATGGTTATTTAAAGTGTCGATAACCACTTATACAATGTTTCGTATAAATGTATGATGATATCTTATTTAAACGATCACCTTAATATGATAAATTTCTTGTTATCTAATTTTGTATTTTATTGTTATGAGGCATCAGTTAATTAAAATTCTAGTTGCAACCTAAAGAGTGTTTTCCTCTATATCTTGCAATTAACATTTTATTTAACAAATCTGAATTGTGAGAACTTTTTTGTAAGAAAAAGTTTGAAAGGAAATTATGAGACAATTTTCCTAGAATGATATACAACATTAGCTAAAGAGAGTGCTAAGCACAATTGTACCTCTATCACTTGCACTTGACATTTCATTAATCTGAGCCTCTTTAATGTCATAATAAATGTGAAGTGATATAAAAAATTAAATAAAACCTTTTGGTGGTGTTAATAACATGGACCCTCGTGTAGGGGTTAGTTCTAAAGTTTCCTTGAGAGTTACCTTGGACGGAAACGTGAACATTGCTCGTGGGTCTCTGATGAATTCTTCAATTGCATTGAACCTAGAGGTTAGGCAAGTGAGAATAGTGATATTTTAGGTGTGACCTTGATTTTAGAATTGGTCCCTTCTGTTAGTGAGGGGTTATCCAAGTGTTGGTAGCACCCTCATAGGTAA
The DNA here is from genome assembly GCA_963277665.1 of Viscum album. NCBI lineage: Eukaryota > Viridiplantae > Streptophyta > Magnoliopsida > Santalales > Viscaceae > Viscum > Viscum album. The sequence goes on along the minus strand of OY728150.1, from coordinate 1,903,900,583 downwards.
AAAGCATCATTAAATTCTTATGATGAGTTTTCAGGCATGGGAGGTACTGTTCTAGTGAAATTTTGGCTCTAGTAGGTCTCTTAGTGACGAAACAACACTCTGAGGTAAACTGATGATCATTCGATAAGTTGAGACTTGTTAGTAATGTGAGCATCGTGTAATGATCAATTTTAGTGGGATAGACATTCCCAAGGCATAGTTAGTTGTTTTTTTTACCGTGTAACCTTTCCTCTTCCCTAATAGGCGACTCAAAAAGATGTCAACTAGGTAAATAGTCATATAGAATAATACGACTATGGGTCAATCCTTTATGTAGGCCATCGCATGCTGAGATGAATAATGTAGTTGTCCCTGAGAATTAAAAGATAATGGGTGCACCTATTGTGCTATTGTGATATCGAGGCAGTGTGTGTTGTTATATGCGGTGCCCGTCGATTAAGAAGTGATGTAGTGAACTGTATGCAGTTCGGTGATGATTGTTTAAGTGTCGATCTAGTTTGAGCAATAAGATCATGAAACACATTAAATCGTATGTTTTAAAATTGTTTGAAAAAGGTCCATGAGTATGTAAATGTTACATTTATTGCTCATATCCATAGTAGAGTGACCCGGGCATCAAGTACTTGTTGTGAGCATGGTATCCTTGAGTGGTAAATAGATGGTTGAGTCAGCCCAGTGCTCGGGATGATGCTGTAAAAAGGATCTGGTGCTATAACAATGCCTGTTAGAGTTGGTTGTATTTTCTATTCGATGCTAAGGGCACGTGTGAGTGTGAATCAAGGAGTGTCACATATGCATCTAAAGTTTAACCCTAATCTAGTGCACTTATAATCGGCTGATTTTTCTTTCCTTTCATGTTAGTGCTTAGTATAATCATGTTAGCCATGTCTAGGAACTGTGTTCGGTGGTGGATAGAGCATGTGCTATGAGATGAGTTTTTGTTCTCAGTAAGGCGACGACTAGGACACTCCTAAGGCGGGGAGCGTCACATCGGACATGAAAAGAGAGTTTTTTAACGCGACTATAGAAAAATATTTGGGAATGATCACAATGGATTTTGAAAGCTGGTGAACTGGTAAGTTTAATCTTTTTAGTCTCGGGGGTGATGTTGGGTTTTAGACTCAGGTATGAGTTCAAATAGAGTTTGGATGTTAGATTCAAGCTTGGGGTGTGTAAGCGATCCAAGTGATGTGATGGGTTAGTAGCGTTTTTCTTCTTGCATGAAAGCATACTAGTAAAGTGGTTTGTAGAGAACCCAACCATTGATGAATGCCATAAGTCAAGGTTGTACATTAGTGGTTATGTCTAAAAGTTCACAGATACCTTTGGGATTTAAGTTGATGTGATCAAGACTTAAAAGAGATGTTGACTATTGAGCTAAACGCCCTTTAAATAGGTCAGCCTGGAATGGATTGGATGATGTTTCAGTAAGTGAGTGTATAATATGAGCTGATACTACCCTATGCGAGTCGTGTTAAATATGATGAATGAATTTAGGGTCATGACCCTTATAACTGTACCATCACGATACGATAACAGTTTTTGATAGTTGGTGATGAGTCGTGGGATGATTGTAAGGTTTGAGTTTCCAAATATAGAGGGTTCATCAAGGATAGAGTATGATTCTCATGAATCATGCTTGAATGATCATGAGAGATTCCTTAGGTAGTGCGGAAATCATGATCGAGTAGTGACGGCGCGTCAACAACTATAACTGATAATTTTTATGAGGAGTCAACCATAGGTGGTTCGACGGTCTTATTTGCGTGAAGTTGGATGCATTTGGTTGAAAACTATTCTGAACAATTTATTTTGGATATGAAGGAAGTTTCCTGAGGTTTTAATAAATATCTTTCGAGGGAAGGCCGACCTATTTGTTCCACGAATGGGCGATGAGTGCTGTCAAGGAAATAAATCGGGTTCCATGAGGTGGTTGACTCATGGATGGACCTTGACACACATTTTCAGGAGATGTGGTGTCATGGGTTGGTTAAAATAAAGTATAGTTTAGTTTGAAGGGAGTGTGTATTTAGTAGAGTTATTCATGCCTATCAATGGAATCTTTGTTGAATTTCATGGTTTTCGTTTCCATGGGTTTGGAACAGGTGATGTGTAACATCATATGGTTGAGTTGTGATGGTAATCGTCAAAATCATCTTAGTGAAATCCTTTTCTGGAGACCATCATGCTTAATATTTTGACGTTGTTCTGAGTACGTTGAGATAACATCAACTATACGCTAAGATAAGTAAATATTTTTTTTTCTAGTTGGATGAAGGGATTCCGTATGAGTTGCACTCAAGGAGCAGTGTAAAGAAAATATTATAGCAGAGAGATCACCATGGTCCGTTGGAGGATAACCCTCATGTGTGAAGGACCTTTGGCTTAGTTGAGTTGACTATTGGACAGTCGTTTTGATTTTTGATGTCATTGGATAGTGGAACCTGACACTACAGGTTTTCTCGATGAGTGTCAGGTACAGGTTTGAATATGGACTTGGAGGATGTTTGAGTGTGGGCATTGGTCCCATGATATCTTATGACGATCCAAGGATGCTGGATCGGGAATGCACCAATGTTCATGTTGTGGCACAATAACGGAAATGAATAGGGAATGGTTCATCTAGGATATGTCACTAGAATTCTGTTATAGGTTTCAATGTGTGTGCTCGAAGCGATCTTGATGTGCCTTGGAATAAAGGTGTAAAAATCTTATTTTGGATGTGTCTTCTATCAAAGTCATCCATTTTTGAAAATAGTCAGCTGAAGGCTATTCGACTTGAGTTCTCTCGAGTAGCTGTATGTGGTTGGTGAGGAATCTCTTTTGGAATTTCATTAGGTTGAAACAAGTGCAATGCAAGGGTCGTCTGTGGCTTTTCGAGGAAAAGATGGTGCAATTAGGCTAGACTAGGTTGATTGGAGTTTGACCCTATAGATCGAATCACAGACCGAGGGTAGTTTCCTTGTTTGTGATCGGGTTTAACGGGTTTCGAATCATGTTAGGAGCATCATTAGGATGCCAAGGATGTGATTTTGTAGGAAATTCTGACGGTGGAAGTACTGTGGTTCAAAATTCTCCGTTTAAGACAAGAACCTATGAAAGGGAGAACCATAGTTCAGTTATAGGGTCAAATGGAAATGTGATTGTAGTCCAGTTTAGACAGTCTCGAGTAAGTGTCGTCTGGATGTTCATTAGTGGTTACGAGTGTTAGCTCAAGTTTTAGAGACTTAAGCACTGTGTGTTCAAAGTGGCTCTTGGTGGCGCATTGGGAATTTGAAAATGTAGCATGATCATTTGAGTGGAAATTCATGATCGGTGTAGGTTGGGTGTTGTTTTGAATGTCCATTGGGGATTCTTAAAGATGAGAAGTTCTAAGGCAGAGAGGTTGTAAGATCTTGTGTTTTGGACGGTTTAAAAATTTTAAAGGATTTTTGAGTTTCCATCTGATGTATGGTACAAATCAAAAATTGAGATTCGAAATGTAATTTCAAGAGTTGGAACACTCTAACATGTTGTTTTTGGATGAGGTTTAAGGCTTAGAAGGTGTCTCAGGAGACCAGATGGGTTTCAAAAGCGTCGGGCTTCAAAAACTCATTTTTGGGAGAAGTAGTTTGGGGCGTATGGTTAGCGCACGGTTATTGAAAATCATACACCCCAAACTATGTGACCATTATTTATAGCCACACAGTTTTTAAAACTATGTGAGAGAGGTCTCATGGCTATGTGAAACGTGGAACAAATTATAGAGGTGAATCACATGGTGTGAGCACGATTTTTATAACCATGCGCCTAAATTGTGTGAGCGGTTGACTCTTGGATAGTATCCGTGTATCATGTGTGCATGGTTTGTCTAACTGTGCACCTAAGTTGTGAAAGGTAGGGGTTCATGGATAGTGTAAAACACACAGTTGACACAAGGTTTGACAAATTGTGTGGCCAAACCGCACACCCTTTTAAAAAGGGTGAAATTACTATTTCCCCTTGTTTTATTTTAATCCTAAGCCACCCTTTCCCCTCTCTCAAATGTACAACAAATCCCCCATGTGATAGATATCCCATTTCTCCCTCCTAGGTTTTGAGAGATCTCTTCTGTCGAGCTTTGAATCTATCACCGCTGGTTCTGTTGGATCACCCTTGGTAAGTCTATGAGTCCTCTCATTTCTTTTCTTAGTTTCTCTTATCACTTTCGGCATGATCTCTGTGTGAGCTAATATTCTCTATTTTCATGGAATTTGTCAGGATTATCTTTTTCTCTCCTTTCATCCCAAATCAAAGGCCGATATCGGATGAGTGAAGCTTTTAAACATGGGTAGGTGGTTTATTATTTTTCCCTCAGGTCTAGGTGTTTATGAATTTTCGTCATTGTACCGCACGCTGGACTTTCCATACGTTGCCCCTAAAATGTGTAAAGACTTAAATAATTTGTTTATACCATAACCTTGATGTTATTAAGTCCCTTTTACATGGTTGGAGGTTGATGACCTCAACCTGAACCCCCACTTTTGATGGGTTCGATTAAATGGGTAGGCGGTCTGTTATTTTTCCCTCAAGTCTAGGTGTTTATGAATTGTCTCCATTGTACCACATGCCAAACATCCCACACATTGCCCCTAAAACATGTAAATACTTAAATAATTTGTTTATACCATAAACTTGATGTTATTAACTCCCTTTGGCATGGTTGGAGGTTGACGACCTCAACCTGAACCACCACTTTTGATGGGTTCGATTAAATGCTTATAATTATTATTCTTGCTTAAAATCAAAACACCCAACGAGTGTGTTTGGGTTGTAAATTATAAAAGGAATGACCTAAATGAATTAGTGAATTGTTTGATGACATGAATAATAACTTGACTTAAGTTAACTCCTAAGATTATATGCTCATGTAGATTAACCACCCTTGGGGTATGTTGGAATTGTCTCTTGTTAACGATGCGTCAATAATGGATTTTGGAATTGAAAAAGGATATGAGATTTTAGAAATAGATAATTTGTGTAGATCTTGACTCTTGTTAGTGGAAGGTATAATTTAAATAAGTGAATTTATAAATGGTTAAATACCATCACTTGGCCCCTTGTCATCATAAATGAATGGGCTGATAGAATTAATTGAATGGAATTGTAAATGGATTAATGAATTGAATCATGATGATTGTTAATTGTCATGGATATTTCTCATGAACTATGTTTAGTTATTAAATGAATTGTACCTAATAATTATATTACACCTTGAGTGATACTTGGATTTATTATATATAATTCCTTGGATGATCTCATAGGTTAAATGAAATTATATTACATCTTGAGAGATATTTTTATTCCTTATACAAAATTCCTTAGATGATCTCATAGGTTAAATGAAATTACATTACGCCTTGAACAATACTTAGATTCCTTATATAGAATGCTTTGGATGGGATTATAGGTTAAACAAAATTATATTATGTATTGGATGATACTTGGGTTCCTTATACAAAATGCCTTGGATGAAATCATAAGTTAAATGAAATTATATTATTCCTTGAGCGATACTTGAGTTCCTTATACAAAATTCCTTGGACATGCTCATAGGTTAAATGAAATTATATTATGTCTTGATCAATAATTGGATTCCTTATACGAAATTCCTAGGATAAAATCATAGGTCAAATGGAATTATATTACCCCTTTAGTGATATTTGAGTCCCTTATATGGAATGCCTTGGATGGGCTCATAGGTCAAATGGAATTATGATATGCCTAATTTATATTTAGTTTACTCTCAATTTCTAAATCATTAATTTCATGAAACTTATAGAACCTTGTACGATTATCATTATACATGGACATATTAGTTTTATTCTTTATCCCCTGAGCTTATAAGTATATATATATAATTTAAATTTCTTGGAGAGTTTTTGACTCAGGCTGAAGTGGGTAGAGTCAACTGGGTATCCCATGTGGAACCCGAGATGACATGTTTACTGTTTATTTCAAAACCTTATTTCTTATATCTACACACTAATAATTTTATATTCATAGATTGAATAAAATTAGACACTGTTGGTGGAGACCTACTGAGTTTTACTAAAACCCTATTCGGGTCGTTGTTTGGTACCCATGCAGATTACTTGTATGTAGGCAGGGGACAACAGCAAGCACCCAACTATGGATGATTGATTTCTATTAGAATGAGAGCATGGTGTTAGATTATTGATCCAGTGATAATTATTCCCATGGGATAGTTTTGGTTATTATTCTTTTGTTATACATGTATCGTCTGTCTTCATTCCTCCATGTATGCCTGTTACATTTTTGTATTGACATGACATTATTTTATATATGACACTAGTTATTGTTTATGTCTGATTGTTATCATCCGAATTATTCACTTCAACTATTTTTTCATGATTATGTTTCCACAAATTATTTATTATTCATCGTTGTGCCACTATGATTAAGAGGGTATAGTTTTCTCATTGTACCACCATAGACCCTCGCTGCTAGTTGACAACCTCTGACATATGAGGAGACACTCTTGAGGCCATGTGACCAACCAGGTTTGGTTACTTATGAGTGAACCAGGTCCGATACATCACATATAAATTTATTTAAAGATATAATATGATATTAATGATAATTTTGGATAGATAAAATACCATTTACCTTCTTTCCATAATGATCATTGAAAAATGGAAGCATTACTCATGCGTGCGTACGACTTACCATCTTCATGATTGTAACACAGTTTATTTTTCTTAATCATATTTCATAGTTGGTTTTAAAAGTATAATTCATTTATAAAAATGATAATTATTTCATGATTATTATTCTATAGATGATGAAATAATGACCTTTTTGACCAAGTCAACTTACCGAAGTTATTTTGGACTTATGAGATGAATATCATCAAAACATCCGAAATGAACATAATTGATTATAAGATGGTAAAAAGAATAAAAAATGAAAGTATCTTAAATAATTAAATAATCAACACAAGTTTTTTATTCAAGAAAATAAGGAACGTACGTGATGTTTCAGACTCGAGGTAAGAGAAACTTTAATTTAAAAACCTTATTTTAAATGTTTTAAGGTTTATTTTCTAAATATTTCTCTTCCATTCCCATATTTATAAAATTATTTTATGGATGTGTTTATAGAGATATAAATGAATTATAACGGAAATTTTATGTATCTTTTTTACTTTCTTTCAATGGATTTAAAAAGTAATCTTTTTACATATTTTATATGGAATATCTTGGATTTCTTTAAAAAAACAAAATAAATATTCAATTTTAACGTATACGAAAACAATGTCTTTTTTTTCACCATCGTAATTTTTATTTAATTTTTTTCCTTCCTTCACAAGATTTTGTGTTTTCTTCAAAGAAAAAATATCATTACCTATGTTATTGATATTTTCAAAAAGGTTTTTAAATGAAATAGATATTTCAATATATGGATATGTTTTCTTATAAGTGTATGGAATATTTTTATAACTGTAATGATAAAAAATGAAAGATTTCATTTTTATGATTATATTATGGTTCTTGGGAATAGTTTATGATGATGGTTGGTTCTGTTATAATAAACCAAGAACATGTGGTTCTGTTATAAACCAAGGATGAGTGATTTTGTTGTAAGAAAAGGACAAGTGGTTTCATTATAAACCAAGTATGGGTGATTCCGTTATAAACCAAGGGTGGGTTGTTTCATTATAAATCAAGGATAGGTGGTTTTGTTATAAAAAAGGATGAGTGGTTATGTTATAAACCAAATATGTATGGTTAAGTTATAAACCAAGGACAGTTGGGTCCATTATAGCCCTCCAATACATGGGGTAATGATTATGTTCTTCAGAGAATTATGATGGAAGTTGACTGTATTGGTCATTCCATTTGCAAAAGTGATACGAAAAATGATGTCCCAAGTTACCTAAATGACTTTTCTATGATTTCTAATTATTTTTCATGGAAATAATTTAATTTAAAAAGGTAAGTTAATGATATTTTATTTTAAAGGAATGATTATTCCATTTTTGAATTAAAAAAAGCATGTTTTTAAGAAAACATTTTTTATGGGTATTCATGCTTTCTAAGAAACCCTCATGATTATGATTTTTCCATTATGTATTATTATAAAGTGTTTTATGTAAAAATTTGGACAACAATGATGATATAATGTGTAAGTGAATTATTATTTGAGCTCAAATTTTATTATGTTAAAGACAAACTCTTTTATGATCTCATGGTTTTAAAATGGACTAACGAGTTTCTTACTTTTTTTTTCTGTCCCTTAATGGGTTTTTTGTACTTATCCCATGTTTTAAAATGTTTTTAATAGTATTTTAAGGATGATTAGGGACAAGGATGAGGTCAATATAATTTTTTTGGAGATGTGTCATGAAAAGAAAACTTTTTATGTCTTAAAAGTTTTGTTTTGTGAAAAAATGGATACTAAGTGGAAGGGTTCACTTTGTGACGTAATATTTATTTATGTAAGACTGATGACCTAACCTTTTAAAACTATAAACTGTAAAAATCCTTAAATGTAAGGGAGTGAATTATTGAGTTAAAACTCATGATTATGTAATGTTTAAGGTTGAGTCCTTACATATCTAGTTATCCATTTCCACCATCTTAAATGTAGAAATTTGTTAATTAAATTTAAAAATATTTAGAAAGTGGTATAATATAATAGACATTGAATTTTTTTATTCATCACGTATATATGGACTGTATAAAATAAAAACCAAAAATATTTTCTAAAATTAAAATCATATGGAAAAAATGATTTAAATATAATGATAACATAAATAAATTGTTGCACCAATTGAAATATTCACACAAATATTCACAAAAATTTAAAAAATACATGTTATACTAATTGAAAACATATTTCACAATTAATTTAAAGTGAAAAATATGAAGGATAACACATTTCAAAAATGTATAATAAATCATATAAGATATGATTCTCATTTATTTTTTCAATATTTTAGGCATACTCGTAGTTAATATTCCTATTTTAAAAGTTGAAATAACCTCATAAATAATGACATTAACTTTAAGAATAATAGTAAAATATGCACAAATTATTTTATGTTGAAATTAATAGAGGAAAGTGGTTTGAAATATCTATGTTCATGTCACCACATGATATTCTATTCATTTCAAAAGTGCTTGTATTTGGGAATAAGAAGGTAAAGAGTTTGAGGAAATATGTGCAACTATAATATAGATGAAAAATAAAATAGAGGAATGTATTATTTGGATAAGAATGTAAAGTAATATAAAATAAATCAATAATATGAAAACATAAAGGTTTGGTAGTTCTTTTCAATAAAAAACATAATCTCCTTTGTAACTTTCTTTCCTTATAACTTTCTTTATTATTTTGAGGCATGCATGAAATCTTCAGAGAATGTATTGAAAATGAACATAAATTATAAAATTTACTGGAAAATGTTGAAGGAATACATAATCTATCATTTTAGAAAAATTAAAGAATGTACGCGACAATTATATATAATGGAGACAATTAGAATATTGAAGAATGTTTTGAGGATTTAAAAATAGTTGCAAAATGCTTGAGGAATACATAATCTAACAGTGGACAAATACTAAAGAATGTACTTGATAATTATAAATAATGGAGAAATCCAAGATTCATAATCTGATATTATATTAAAATTATAATATTAATAATGTTTAAGGATTTAAAAATAGATGGAAAATATTTTAGGAATACATAATCTGAGAGTGCAAAAATATCGAAGAATGTAATGTTGATTATGAACAGTGGAAAAAATTCAAGATTCATAATCTAGAAGTATATGAAAATTATAATATTGAAGAATGAGTTGGTATCAAGAGTTCAATGGAAGTGTGGAACAATGATATTTGAAAAATAAGGATCATTTGAAAGAAAATGAAATGTTTTTTGAAAAACTATATTTTTTTCTAAAAGACAGTTTAGTCGCTCTTTGTGAACATAATTTAAAATTATTTGTTACCAATTTTATAAAATTTATTTGAAAAATAAACTTTATTTTTTAAATAATCATATAAAAATTACCTTAGGGTGAATATTTGGTATTTTTCTGAAAATTTTCATTTTTTGATGAATAATAAAAAATAGTCAATTTTAATTGAAAACTGCATTTTCGTTTAAATTATTTATAATGTTAAATTATATTTTGAATTGGTTTTAAAGTAACATTATTCCAAATATATATATATTAATCCAATTTTTTTCATTGGAATAATTTTCATATTGAATTTTGATATAAAAACTTTTTAAACTTTTGAACATTTTCTCTTTAAAAACTTGTTTTTTCGTCGTGTCTGTGTGATTAATTTTAAATTAAAAATTTCTACTTTTTTGAATGAAATTAGGTAAAAATGGATTTCATATTTGTAATTATCATAATTTATATTATCTAATATGGTCAACTTAGTTTTTTACCAAAATGAATAGTGAAAATAGTAAAAATTATTTACTGTGGTTAAGGTAAAAATGGATTTACTAGAGGGTTAAACCAGAATGATTAGAGTTAAATTGACCTAATTTTTTTTATAAAATATATTATATGACCATATTTATACCATATAATGTCTAAGGCTCAGGAATACTCCATTTTGGACTCTTTTGTAATGTGAATAATGTGGGTACACCATTTTCTTTTTAAAATTTATAAGTGTGTTACTCTCCTCACTTATAAAAAACCACCCCTATCATCTCTTCTCCACATCTTCAAACCATTTTTGTTTGTCCAATAACTACCCAAATAACCTCAAAACCTCCATATACTCATCCCAGAAGCCTTATTTTGGATAGAAATCTAACATAGGAAGGATTTTTGTTCAAACTTAAGGAGGTTACTCGAAGAAGATGTAACATTCTTTAATGAACGTTTTTATTTTATTTATCCACCCACCTCATTCAATTATTATTAAACTATGAGGATATAATAACATAAATATATTCCATATATTTAGAAGATTTTATTTTAAGGAAGTTACCTACAACCATCCCCACTTCCATTAAATGGGTTATGAAATCATCATCTGTTTGTACGACAGACTACTGCCTCACAAACCGATGTCATTTATTTTTCCATTACCACCTCTCATGGTTAGGTATGATAATGTATATAAAGTATATATATGATATTTATAACATAATTATTACTCTGTAGTTATTATATCATATATTTTTTTTTAATTTCTATTCTGCAGGGGATACGATAATGTTTATCGTGTGTACGATGGACTACCACCTCGTGAAGCGATGCAATTCATCTTTCACTAACACTTTACATGGAAGGTAATAAGGATAAATTTAATGAATATATATGATATAAATGACATTATTAGTATATTATTGATATATTTATCATTCTTAAAGGATAATAAATCATTTTATTTTTCTTATATTTCCACTCACTTAAAACTGATAACATCGTTCGTGTATATGTGGACTACCATCTTTACTAAGAAATGTGACTCTATTTTCATCACAACACCACATGGATAATATATATATATATATATATAAATAATATGTTATTTATTATATCATTATCATTTTAGAAAGATGATATATTACTTACCACCTTTTCATAATGATCGTTGAAAAATGGAAACTTTATTCATGCGCACGTACGACCTATCGTCTCCATGATCGTAATGTAATTCATTTATAAAAACCATCTATTATGATTGGTATTAAAAGTATAACTGATCTATAAATATTATAATTATTCCATTTTTATTATTCTAGAGATTATGGAACTATATAATATGCACAAGAACTAGAACATTCATGACAAAGCACAAATGAGAAAACAAGACAATTAACACACAAAACAATGAAAATAATGAAAGGTTATTAATGAATGGGTGATAAAATGTTATAAAAGGATTATATATAATATTATAAATATTAATATGGTTTTTTATAAGTTAATAACATGTTTAAAACCATTATACAGGAGTTTAAAGAATATTCAATCAAAAGGAAGCGCGAGGTAAGGAACTTCGTCTCAATTTCCCTTCATTGAGGAATATCGAAAAGTTATGCACATAATTTATTTTAATTGGTGTATATAATACCTCTTTGACATGTAATATCATGATTCATTCATACTTAATGATATTTTAAGTTTTATTTTAAATTATTTCATCCAAGGTGATCTGACTTGAGAATTACCAAGGGGTAAAAGTTATTGTATAATCTCACTTTATTTTGTGATTGTGAATTTTCTATTGAAACAACCACTTTCTTATGATAATTTTTCATTTTAAATTACATTTCTATTAAATATACTTATTCTTATATTATGGATATGATTATTTCCCAAACTTTATACCATTTTTACATACAGTGTATACTTTAAAAGTTATTTGATTAAATGAGAAAATATTGATAAATATGTATCCTTTACTTAATAAAGATATTTGTTGATAAAGAACATTGTTCATTAATTAAATAAGTTATTTGATATATAAGGAATGATTTTGACATGCAGAAACAAGTGAATCTTGATTATATATATCTCCTTGATGCATCGACAGGTCTCATGAGACAAAACAGTTGGACAAATCAAATGGGTTTTTACCTAGTAGTTTTAAACTATCTTGAGGATATATATTTATGGTATAAGTATCATGTTCCTAAAATGGGATGTCCAATAATTAGACATTTCCTTTATTTATAATTCATCTATTCTTATTATCCATGATATTTTCACTATGATATTATCTCTAGATGCATTTAATTCTCAGTTTATTGATTAAATGACATGTGTTTTCAATTATTTACCTTTATATATTGATTATGACATATCTTATCATGGTAATAAAGTTATTTGAATGGAATGTGTATTCAATTATTTAATTTTACATATTTATTATGTCTATTCATTCATGAAATCTTATGTTGTATGTAACCCTTACTGAGCATTTGAGCTCACCCTTATTATACTTCCTTTCCCCAAGATATGAAGAAGAATTATCAGAATGAGTTTTCAAGGATTTGGTTCATTTGATTTTGTTATGTATTATGTTTTATTTTATATTCCTAATGTAAAATGGGTATCATGTATATATCTAGTTCTCTAATACTTCTAAATTGTTCGGTCCTTCGGGATTTGACACTCTCTATGGATATGATTAGGATAATTAAAATTTTATTTAAAAACCATTATGAAGGATTTTAAAATAAATATATCCCCAAAGAAACTAAGTTTATGATTCTGAGATTAAAAATGAATAAATTTTAATCTATGTTAAGTGTTACACCATATTTAGAATTATACATTATGATTTAAAATTCACATTTTTTATAAGCTAATATAGTATATTCCATTTTTTAGAAATAGCTCCTGGAAGGAATAAGGGTATCAATACTCATGGACAATGTAGAAATTTCCCTATTGAGGAAGTCAATACTGCCAGTATTGGAACTGATCAAATTATGGCTATATTAGGGAAGCTTAATTAGGTTATGAAAAATAACCTTTCTTGGTTGGAGCAACCTATTATATAGTATAATTCTCTTATGTTGGATCTCTTCATATGATAGAATACTTCATCATTTGGTGGAACTACTGATATAGTGGTAGTCAAGAAATGAATTAAGATTTTGGAGAAGATATTTATGACCTTGGGATGCAATGAAAAGGAAAAGGTTACAATTGCAGTGTACTATCTCAATGGTAATGTTGATTAATGGTATTTTTTGATCCAAAATACTAGGGAGGAAGAAGAAATAAAACTCATGGAATATAGATCTTTTAAGGATGTATTCTTTGAAAAATATTTCCCTCATCAGAAAAAAAATTGAAATGAATATAGATTTCACCATCTTAAAGAAAAATAAATAAGAAAGTGTTTTTGATTATGAGTATACCTTTACAATGTTAGTTAGGTATACTACAGATTACATACACAATATGGGGTGTAAGATTTACCATTTCTTTTAAGGGATTAATCCAAGTCTCCGAAGGGAATTGGTCTCTCAAAATTTTTCATCATATAATGAAATATTTTTATGTTCCATAAAAAAAGAGAAGGAATTATATAGATCTTACATATTTAAGGGAAATAAAGAGAATAAGAGGCCATCCAAACACCATGAAAAAGGGAATGTGTAAAAGAAGAATAAGAGAACACAACAGTTTCCATCTTGTGAAAACTATGGAAAGAATCACCCTGGAAAATACTTGAAGGTATTAAGAGTTTGTTATAAGGGTAGATAAAAGGGTCACCAAGTAGAATAATACCAAGGGAAGAATGAAAATATTTCTATTCAGTGTTTCAACTCTAGGGAGATGGGGATCTACATAAATGAATTCCACAAGCATCAATGAAATTGATCATAGAAGAGGCCAAGGGGAGAAGTTTAAACTTATGTGATCACTACAGTAGAGGTGGAAGTACCCAATAATGCGGTGGAATGTACTTTAATACTATCTTCAAATTTAGATAATTATTTATTTGATTCTGTATTCTCTCAATATATTATACCTACCTTGTTTTGTAATAAAATTATACATTTCCCATTTAATTTAATAAGGGAGTTGTTAGTTAAAACTCATAGGGGGATTCTCACTACAACAAGGACACGTCCGGAAGTCCCCATTATTAAACATAAAAATGATTTATTTTCCAACCTTATTATCATACATATTGATGAATTCGATAGAATCCTTGGTATGAGATTAATTTTAGAATACGATGAAAAAAATTTTATAATAAGGAAATTAAGATTTGTGAGGAAGATATAGAATTCCTTATCTTTAGAGTAGTGACTTTATCCTCAAATTCATATCTAGATCCACCCCAAGTAACTCTATTGAATAAGATTCTTGTAGAATAAAATCAAACAAAATATTGGGATGGAGAAGGTAATATTTAAATTGAAGATGTACCTATTGTATAAGAATACATTGATGTATTTTCTAAGGAATTAATTGGATATCCTCCAGAGAATGAAGTTTAGTTTTCCATTGATTTAATACATGATGTAAGAATAATATTAAAGAATACCTATATAATATCCAATATATAACTAGTAGAGTTGAAAAAACAGCTAGAGGAGTTGGGAGATAAGATATTTAGTTTTCCTAGTGTTTCACCATGAGAAACCCTTATTCTCTTTATTAAGAAGAAAGATAGATCCATGAGATTTTGAATTGATTATAGGTAAATCAATGTTATTGCGATAAAGAATAAGAATCATCTACCTCATATTGATAAATTATTTGATCAAATTCATAGAGCCCAATATTTTTCAAAGATCAAACTTCATTCTGAGTATCATAAATTATGAGTAAAAAGGAATACATTCCAAATACATCTTTTTGAATGAGGTATTAACATTATGAGTTTGTAATAATTCCATTTTGATTGACTAATGCTCCCTCTATCCTTATGGATCTAATGAAAAGAGTATTTAAGGAATATATTGATGATTTTTTGTGGTATTCATTGATGATATTTCTATGTATTCTAAAAACTATGAGGATCATGAGAATCACTTATAGATCAATCTTGAGACTCTTATAATGAAGGAGTTATATGAGAAATTTATTAAGTGTGATTTATGGCTTCAAGAAGTTTCATTTCTTGGACATATTGTCTCCAAGGATGGAATCTATGTTGATAATGTGAAGACGAAGGCAGTCAGAGAATGGGCTATACCAATGAATATAACTGAGGTATGTAGTTTCATTGGTTTGGTAGGTTACTATCGGCGATTCATTCATAATTTTTTCTTGATTATTTAACCCATTAACCAAGATTTCACTTAAAGGGGTGAAGTTTGTTTAGATAAAGGAATGTAAAGAATGTTTTGAGAAACTAACTAGGATATTAGTCAATGCTCTGATTTTGACCCTACCATATAGAAATGATGGGTTTGTGATATATAGTGATGTATCAAAGAAGGTAATTGGTTGTGTCTCAATGAAAAAATGATAAATTTATTGCATATGAATCAAGGTAATTGAAGACTCGTGAATATAACTATCCAACCCATGATCTAGAGTTGAAAAATGTAATATTTTCTTGGAAGATATGGAGACATTTTCTCTATGGTGAATGATGTGAGATATACACAGATCATAAAATCATAAAATACATCTTTTAAAAAAAAGAGCATAACATGAGGTGAAGGTGATGGATCGAGCTACTCAAGGATTCTGTTTTCTCAATACACTACCATATAGGGAAATAAAATAAGGTAGCAGATGTATTGAGTAGGAAACATTATGGAATTATGACCCAAATGAGGATTTAGAGAGATTCTATGTTCATGGATCTATTAAATATGGATATGAGAATTATTATGGAAGGGGATACATCACCCATTTTTCAAATGATTTCAAAACCATATTTATTAGGAATGATAAAAAGTTCTCAATATGATGATAAGTACTTTTAGAAGAAAATTAAAGCTATGAATGATGGGAAATTAGTAGAATATTTGTGAAGACGATGTTATGAAATTTGGAAAGAGATTATGTATTCTATCTATATCTGAGCTAAAAATGGAATTGTTGGATGAAACTCATAGTTAAAACTTCTCTATACACCCTGGTAGCACAAATATGTATAGGGATTTGAGAGAACATTTTTGGTGGGATAACATAAAGTAGTAAATTGTTTATTATGTGTCAAGATGTTTGGTTTTTCAACAAGTTAAATCTATGAGACAAAATACTAGAGGAGTCATGTAACCTTTTCCTATTTTTGTGTGGAAATGGAATGAAATTACTATGGAATTTGTTACAAAACTACAAAATACTCTTAAAAATAATGATGTAATATTAGTTATTGTTGATTTCATAACCAAGTCTACACATTTTCTTTCTATAAGAGAATATTTACCTCTTAAATGCCTCACAATTCTCTATATTAATTAATTTTTAAGACTTAATGGTGCAACTATTTCAACTGTGTCTGACTGTGATCCTGATTTTACATAGAAATTATAGAAGAGTCTTCAGAAGGCTCTTGATACTAAGCTTCATTTGAGCACTTCCTACCATCCTCAAACTAATGGACAATCTTATAGGACTATTCAGAGAATGGAATGCATTTTAATGTCACGTTCACTTGAATTTCATGGTATGTGGGATCAATATTTAATTTTGTTATAATTTTCCTATAACAATAGTTTCCATTTAAGTATTAAAATAGCATCGTATGCAGCATTATATGGAAAGATATGTCATAATTCAACTTTTTGGTATGAATTTGGTGAAAGGAAACTCATAGGACCAAATTTTTTTGAAGATATGACATCAAAGGTAAAGGATATTCAGTCTCTCATTAAAGAAACTAAAATTAGGGAAAAGAGGTATGTAGATAATTGGAGGAAATATTTGGAATTCCAAGTGGGAGATCATTTTTCTTGAAAGTATCTCCATGAAAGAGTGTTATAAGGTTTGGTGAAAAAGGAAAACTGAGCCCTAGGTACATCAGAAACTTTTAAATTCTTGAAATAATTGGATTTATTTCTTATCATTTGGTAATACCGCTATATCTCTCAAAACCATATGATGTGTTCCATATATCATTGTTAAGTACATACCAAACCTAATATATGTGCTCACCTATGATGAAATATAATTAAAAACTGATCTATCTTACTGTGAAGAACCCATCCAGATTCTTTATACTAGAGATCAAGTATTGAGGAATCAGATGACTCGACTAGTAAAGGTACTTTAGAGAAATCATAAAATGAAGGAAGCAATGTGAGAATCAGAGGATGCTATGAAGAAGAACTAACCTCATCTATTTATAAAGTAATATCCATGAAATTGTGAGGATGAAATTTTTGTAGTAGGGAATAATTTAACACCCTAATACTTTACAATATATTTCTTTTAGAATAAATTAAACATCATTGACAGCTTGCAATGTACACAACACTAGGTTTAAATGAAAATACTCTATTAAAATATTATTTAAACATGAACATTATAACATAGTTGTTAAATTGATAGGTATGAATAAGAATAACTAAATTATGAAAAATATATATTTTAAAAATGTACATTTCTTATATATTTATTATAAATAATAATAAGAATAATTTGGAATAAAATGATTTTTTTTTGAAAAACTATATATTTTTTTCAGAAGGATGGTTTTGTCGCGCTCTGCGTACATAATTTAAAATTAATTTATACCAATTTTAGAAAATTTATTTTAAAAAATAAAATATATTTTTGAAATCAATATATCAAA
This sequence comes from Viscum album, assembly GCA_963277665.1. Classification (NCBI taxonomy): domain Eukaryota; kingdom Viridiplantae; phylum Streptophyta; class Magnoliopsida; order Santalales; family Viscaceae; genus Viscum; species Viscum album. The sequence continues at coordinate 1,903,882,338 of OY728150.1, read as the reverse complement.
AATAGCTTAGGGTGATTTTTTGGGATTTTTTTTAAAAAGATTCGTTTTTTGATGAATAGAGAAAATACTGAATTTTAATTGAAAACTATCTTTTATTTTAAATTATTTATAATGATAAATTATATTTTAAAATATTTTTAAAGTAAAATTAGTTCAATTATATATCTATTAATCCAATTTAGTTTATTGGAATCATTTTTATATTGAATTTTGATATAAAAACTTTGTAAACCTTTGAACATTTTCTCTTTAAAAACCTAATTTCTCATCATGTCTGTGAGATTAATTTTATATTAAAGTTTTAAACTTATATGAATGTAATTTAGTAAAATTTATTCTATATTTTTAATCATAATAATTTATATTATCTAATATGGTCAACTTAATTTTTGACAAAAATGAATATTGAAAATAGTAAATATATTTTTCGTGGTTAAGGTAAAAATATATTTACCAGAGGGCTAAACTAGAAAGATAAGGGTTAAATTAATCTAAAAACTTGTCTAAAATATGTTTTATGGCCATATTTTGACCCTATAATGTCTAAATATTTATAATAATCTATTTTCTACCCTTTTTTAATGTAAAAAATATGGGTACACCTTTTTATTTTTAAAAATTATAAATGTGCTACTCAACTCACTTATAAAAGGTCACCCCCTCTCCTATCTTCTACACACCTTCAAACCCTTTTGGTTTGACCAATACCTACCTAAATCACTACCAATTTCCATCCCCTCATCTTAGAAGACTTATTTTTTTAATAAACCAAACCTAGTAAGACTTTTCATGCAAACCTAAGGAGGTTACCCGAAGAAGAGGTAACATTCTTTAAGAAGCATTTTTATTTTATTTCTTCCTCAACCCATTTAAATTATTATTAAACCATTATGATATAATAACTTCAGTATATTCCATATAATTATATGTTTTTATGTTAAGGTTTTGACCTACAACCATACCCACTTCCATCAAATGGGTTACGAAATCATAATTCGTGTGTACGACGGACTACCGCTTCACGAACCGATGTCATTCATTTTTCCATTAACACCTCTCAAAATTTGGTATGATGATGGATATAAATTATATATGTATATATGATATTTATAATATAATTATACCTATATATTAATTATATCATATATAACTTTTTAAATTTCCATTATGTAGTGGATACGATAACGTCGCTCATGTGTACAACGGACTACCGCCTCGGGAAGCGATGTGATTCATCTTTCACTAATGCTTTAAATGGAAGGTAATAAGAATAAAATTAATAAATATATGTCATATAAATGAAATATTTATGATATTAATTACATATCTATCATTATAAAAGTATAACATATCATTTTTTCTTAACTTTTCACTCACTTAAAGATGATAACATTATTCATGTATGTGTGGACTATCACCTTCACAAAGCGATGTGACTCCATTTTCATCACCACAACACATGGATGAAATATATATGAATATTTAAAGTAATAATATTATATTTATGATATCATTATCATTCTAGAAATATGAAACATTACTTACCACCTTTCCATAATGATCGTTGAAAAATGGAAAAGTTATTCATGTGTATGTACGACCTACCATCTCCATGATTGTAATGTACTTCATTTCTTAAAACCAACTTTCATAATTGGTATTAAAAGTACAATTTATGTATAAATAAAATAATTATTTCTGATTATTATTTTTTAGATTATGGAACTATATATATATTAGGTGTTTGGAGGTACAATTACATTAAACACACACACACCACACACACACGGGCCTGAAAGGCAGGTCATATCCCCCCCAAGGGATAAATCACCCAACAAGACACTTTATTACATAATATATTTTTTTCCTCGAAGACCTAGTGGGTATGAATCCCATTACATGTCTTGTAGGCCCAATTTTTTTGGCCTAATGCCCATTCTTTGAATAGTAACTCAGCTGCTACAGTACCCACTATAGTACCGCCACTGCTACAGTACTCGCTATAGTACCGCCACTACTACAGTGTATCCCGCCACTACTACAATGCCTATATAGTACCCGATGCCACTACAAATGCTAACAATAGTGCCCACTACCACTATAGTTTCATTGATCAACAATTCCACTACTGCTATAGTACGCTATAGTACTACTATAGTACCTTCACATGATGGGTTTTAAACCCCCATTTTGATGTAGTATTATGGTGTGATTACCACTAATCCATGCCCCCACTACTTATGGAACTATATAATATGCACAATAACCATAACATTCATGAAAAAAACAATGAGAAAACAAAGAAATTAACACCCGAAAGAATGAAAATAATGAAATATTATTAATTAATGGGTGATAATATGTTATAAAATAATCATATATGATATTATAATTATTGATATTTCTTTTGTATAAGTTAATAACATGTTTAAAACCACTATAGAGAAGCTTAAATCATGTTCAACCAAAAGGAAGTATGAGGTAAGGGACTTCATCTCAATTCCCCTTCATCGAGGTATATTGTAATTTTATGCACTTAATTTATTTCATATGGTGTTTATACTACCCCTTTTACATGTAATGTCATGATTAATTCATACTTCATGGTATTTTAAATTTCAATTTGAATTATATCATTCAATGACATTTGACTTGAAAATTACCATGGGGTAAAATTTATTGAATAATCTCACTTTATTTTGTGATTGCTAATTTTCTCTTGAAACAATCACTTTCTTATTATCATTTTTTATTGAAAATTAAATTTATCTTAAATATCCATATTATTTTAGGATGGATGTGATTATTTCCTAAATGGTATACCATTTTTATATATGATGTATACATTGAATTTTTTTTATTAACTGGGGAAATATTGGTAAATCCATATCCTTTACTCAATACAAATATTTGATCATAAGACTCATTTTTCAAGAATTAAATTGGTTATTTGATATGTGAGGAATGATTTGGACATGTAAAACAGGCGGGGCATGGTTATAGATTTTCCCTGATGCATTGATATGTCTCATGAGACAAACTAGTTGGACAACTCAGATATATTTTTACCTAGTACTTTTAAAATTTCTTGAGGATTGATCTTGATGAAAAATGTATCATGTTCCTGAGACATGAGATCCAATAATTAGACATTTCATTCAATTAGAATTAAGTTATTATTATGCATGATATTTTTTCTATGATATCATCTTTGGATGCATTTCATTCTCATTTTATTTATTAAATGACATGTGTTTTCATTTATTTACCTTTCCATATTGATTATGACTTATCTTATCATGATAGTAAAGTTATTTAAATGATATGCGTGTTTAGTCATTTACCTTTCCATATTGATTATGATTATTGATTCATTATAAATTCCATTGTATGTAACCCTTATTGAATATTTGATCTCACCCTTATTTTCTTTCCTTTCCTCATGATATGAAGAAGAATTCTTGGAATGAGTTTTCAAGGATATAGTTTATTTAATTTTGTTATGTATTATGTTTTATTTTCTATTACTAATATAAAATGGGTATCATGTATGTATTTGGATCTCTAAAACTCCTAAACTGATTAGTCCTTTAGGATTTGAACCTTTGTATCTATGTCAATGTAATAAAGTAGGCACATACTCTAGGTTACTGGAGTTGGAGTCGTTACATGAATTCTTAGTCATAAGAGTCTTGTCAGCTCTATATAGTTGTCGATCATCCCCCATAGAATAATTTTTTCTCCCCTACTGTGGTATCCACTGGACCACCGAGTTGTTCCTAGATTTTGTAGGTTTTGGGTGCAATGAAAGCGCCTGTATGGAATGTCCAACTCAGATCTTTTAGTCTTAATTTATGAATAATAATTGTTATACATAATTATTAACATCATGAAAAATGAAATTCTTAGATTAATTGACTAAATTAAACATCATAAATATAAGATGAGGATATTCACATGTAATTTATAATTAATATATAAGAAGATTTATAATTATCTGAACTTGTAATTCTTCTTTCATTGACAATACAATTGACTCTATATCATCATACCATCATTTCATTATAGGATCCAATTGTAGAATTCCTCTAGTGGTGATCCACGAATGCATCACAAACTCTGAACATTGCTGATGAATCACTGTGTGCTAGCACAACTGATCCCGATCACTTGCATTGTTCATGGTTGATTGCAACATAATTCTTATATGAGGATGAATAAATCTTGATGTTCTCTCAATGAATTGAAAAAAGTAAAGGAGATAACATGATTTAGATCTCCATAATTATCTTCAGGGTTTAAGAGAGATTCTATCTACCTTTTGTGCACAACAAGTGTGTTTTGGAAATTGATATAATTAGATTTTTATTAAGGCATGTCTAGGTTTGGAAACTCATACACAAGCCCCTATACAATTCCTTAATTCTTAGTGAACCACATGTCTTAATAATAATATAATTATTATTCACTTTACATGTGAACCACTTATGAATATAAATAAATATCATTTATATTATTTCAAATATGACCATTTAACTCGGTTCTCTTTTCCTCCTTAATATTTACCAAACCTTGACTAATGACTATTTATTTAAAAAATAAATATCACTTCATTATTTATCGATAAATATAATAAATATTTTATTCTCCAAAACTTGAAAATAAATATTTATTATTATTATTTAACTCACTTATTATTTTAAGTAACTTGTGATTAAATATTGGCGATCAACCAAACCCGAATAATTATTAAACTAAAAAGAAGGAATGATATTTATTCTAACTTATTAAATTCATCATACAATTTAAATGAGATTCTAGATACACTTATTGTGTGACCCTTTAGGACTATTTTTCACTAATTATAGGAAGATACCCCTAACGTCATAGGTTTGAATCTAGAAACACACCATGTCACCTATGAAGAAAGAATTTAACGTCACAACAACATATAACCTCCTATGAATTCTTACTATGTAACATAATCCCTTTACCGTGATATATCTAATCAAGTAGGTTACATACTAGTGTCATTAACCTATGTGATTGGTGTATCTTTCATTGAATTTTTTGAAATCTACATACTTTCAGAACACAATGGTCATGGATTTATCTAGGTAGTTCCATTTCTATCAAAGGGATTGAGATATCAACTTCCATCAAGGTATAGGAGGGATAAATTATTTCTTGATTTATCAATTAATGTAATATCACTTGTGACACTCCCAACATATCCTACTTTATCGAAAACATATATTGTCACAGTTTTCATCAATACATCAAAGTACGAGACTCGTGATATTTATTAATAAAAATATTGAAGTCTAAGGATCAATATATATGTTCACATATAAGTACATCCAATGACACATAAAATGTGGATTTCCTATTGGTTAGTCCATTCTCATAACCTCTTTTCTTGGATATTACCAAGGGTGAATACCATGAGAAGATTTCTCAATGTCTTATGAGATTCCTACCCCAGATAACATATTTAATCGGTGTCCATCTAGACAATATCATATGGCTATAGAACATTTATTCAAGAATACTCTTTTGGCACCATGAAGTTCTCATCATAGTGGGGAAACATATATTATTTGTACATTATCACATATTATATCATGCATAGGAAAAATTATGACATGATAAGAAAATTAATATTCAAAACAATGAATACATGTAATCATAATGTACTTAGAAGTTGGTTTTATAGAACCAACTCCAACAGAATACCACTTGAACTAGAACCAACTGCTAACAGCCTCTAATCATCTAGATATCACATGATACTCATTCCACTATTGAGATAAAGCCTTAATCAAGGGGTCCAACACATTTTCCTGTGTGGATACTCTTCTCACTATAAATTCACCTCGTTAAGAAAAATCCCACAAGATGAAACTTATAAAGTATATTCTTTTTCCTCTAACATGACCTTTTTTTCTAGGAAAGAGCCACCACTATAGTTTTATTACAATAAAATATAGTAGGGTCTTGAATATTAGGAATAACATTAAGCTCTTAGATAAAGTTTTGAATCTAAACTACTTCCTTAGCTGCATTGGAATACACAATATACTCAAAATCTGCTATATAATTGGTAAAAACTAGCTACTTTGAACTCTTCCAGCTCACAACTTCTCTATTGAGACAAAACATATATCATGATTATGAATTCAGATCATTTTGATCTATCTGAAAGCTAGTATCAATATAACTACTAATGAATAACTCTTCATTTCTTCTATACATCAGAAAAATATCCTTAGTTTTCCTTAAATACTTAAGGATAGTCTTAACATTAGTACAATGCTATTCAGGTGAATTAGGTTGATATCTACCTACCACCCCTACAAAACTGGGTTTTAAAAGTAATTGTAAAGGGCCTTTAACAACAATTATAAATAATTGTCTACACAAGCACTGTTAAAGGGCATGCTTTAACAACACTCGCAAAAAGCATTGTTAAAGGGGGTAAAATTATATTTTTTCAGACCTCTTTGAGCCCGAATCCTTTATCAATGATTCCACGAACCCTTTAACAATGCTCCACCCCCTTTATCAGTTTTTTCACCCCACCACCCCTTTAATAGAGCTTTGTGAATCTTCATACTCCTGTGTAGGACTAGATTCGAACTCTACACCTCTCCTTTGAAGATGAAACACCTTTACCACTGCACCATGTTTTTTTATCTGTTCCATGATATTTCTATTTATTTATATATATATTTACATATATATTTTTATTCATACATTTATATAATTACTTTTAAATACATTTATAAAATATATATGTGTGTATGTGATATATATACTTATATTTAATTAAATATATTATATATTATATTCATCTACATATACTAGAATATCATATAAATATATATTCGTTTATTAATGCACACATATATGTATATATAAACATTATATATATTTGTATAATCTAAAAAATGGTTAGATATTATTTTAAATACATTTTTAGAATATGTATTTATTTAAATATATTAGAATATACATATACATATATATATTTGTTAATTATTGACACACACATGTTTATATATAAACATTAATTGTATATGTATATATATATATATATATATTAATGCATGTTTATAAGGTAAATAAAATTGACCATTTTTTACTTTAAATAAAATTAATAATAAATATTTATTTTATATATTTAAAAATATATTTTTATGTAAATATGTTTAAAATATATATTTATACAAGTGATTTATTATAAGTAAATATAAAAAATATGCATATATTTAATTATAAATAAAACTAAATTATAAAAAATGGTAAAATTTCAAAACCATAATATCAATATGAATGTAATACCAAGGAATAAATTCATTCCCCATGGAAAATGGCCAAAAATACCCCTTAAGCGAGGCTGAAATTCTATCGAATGTTAAAAAATTAGGGTACCCCGACTAAAAGCTCAGTTTTGGAGGCCTTATGAGACTTTTTTTGCCTTGGAAAATGTTACTAAGGGTTTATTTGGTCGATAATGCATAGATATCATTGCAAGATTCAATTTTATATGTGGTAGATCCTAAAGAGACACCTGGATCAAAAGTTATGATTGTTTGAAGTTTAAGTCTTACTTTCAACTTTTCTGAGATGGTTCATTAATTTTTTTTTCATCCAACTGATATTAAATGACTATTACTCTATAATAATTAGGAAATTATTAATTAATAATATTTTTTAATTATTTATAAGCTATTTTCACTAAATATCTTATATATTAAGTGTAAATTCCTATTTAGCATTATCTAAAACATATTTTAAAAATATATATTATATTTATATCAATATAAATATATTTATATATCAATATATTATTTTTAATGAAATTTATTTTTTTATGAAATATACCCTTTATCAGCACTAGAAATAAAGCGCTGATAAAGGGTGGGCCTTTATGAGCGCTTTTAAAAAAGCGCTGATAATAGGTGGCCTTTATGAGAATTTTTTTCTAGCACTGTTAAAGGCCTCCCTTTATCAATTCTTTTTTTTCTATCACTGATAACGAGGGGGGCTTTATTAGTGCTTTTTTACAAGCACTGATAAAGGGTCCTCTATAACAACGCTTTTCCTAGTGCTGACAATGGGGGTCTTTAACAGTGCTTTTAGCTAGCTCTGTTAAATCTCTATCACTGGACAAACCCAGTTTTATAGTAGTGTACCATGATCGAAGCATAGAAAACATTAATTCATGTACATAACATGACATACATGATTTATCTTGTCACAGAATCATATTAGATCTTACTCATTATCTCTCTTTCCTACGATGTCTGAGGGAATATTTTCTTAGAAATATTTATACCATGTGACACTGGAACCAATCCCCTCTTGGATTATTCCATACTAAACCTCTTCAGTATCTGGTCAATGTATGTAATTTTAATTAGTCAAAGAATCCTCTTTGATTTATCATGTATGATCTTAATCTCTATAATGCAGGCTACTTCACCTAAGTCATCCATAGAGAAGCACTCTCTTAACCATTCCATAACCTCTTATAAGGTTGGTATCTCATTTCCAATTAGTAATATTTAATAAATATATACTATTATTAAAATGACCGTACAACCACTAAACCTTCTATAAACACATGGACCACATTCATTATTAATGAAACCAAATACTTTTATAGCTTCATCAAACCGAATGTTTCATGACCTAGATTCTTTCTTTAAACTATAAATAGATCTCTACAACTTAAATATATTTTTGGCATTTATTGGAGCCATAAAACCTTCTGGTTGTGTCATATACACTATAACACCCCAAGGTTTTACAAATAAATTTAATATATAATGTAATGCATGAAACACAAAGTCTCTGTGAAACAACAATTTGTTATTATAACCAAGATGTTAAACATAATTTTGCCGCCTTTTTTGTTTTGAATTTAAAAAATGGAGATACACGGTTGCGATTAGTAAGATATTTAGAGTTTGATAGGATCAAATTACATTTTTGGTGAATAGTAACTTAACTCTTATTAATATTAATGTACCTTTATGAATAGTAATATGACCCTTATGAATAGTAACCTCACCCATGTAAGTATAAATAAAATTTATGCACTTTATAAATGAGAGTGAATATTTTAAAAATTAATAATTAAGTGTTGATATTTTTGTGAGTAATAAATATTTAATAAATATTTTAAATTAATAATTTGATCTAAAATAAAATTCATTTTCATAAAATGTATTCCTAAATAAATATTTTGTTGTCCTATGATTTTAGGATAATTTTATGAGTCCTGAGTTAATTTTTGAAAGTATTATAAAATCAGTTTAAAATTTAAAATTTATATTTTTCAAGTAAATAATGATTTTAATTAAAAATTAAATTTCACATATTTAGAAAATTATTTTGATAAAATGTATTCAATTTTCTAATTCTAAACATCAAAAAATGTTAATGGTTAATTTTTGGTATTTTTCTAAAATACTTGAATTTTTGGTGAATGGTGAAATACAATAATTTACGATATGAATACATTAGAAGTTAAATACACTATTCCTTTAGTCATCACTGATGTAATAACACTTGGTTCAAATTAACATGCACTTATTACTATTTTTGGTCACAACACTATTGGTTGTCTTGAGAAAAATATTAAAATAATGAATAAGATATTCAAAAATTACCCCTCTTCTCCACTATAAAAACCAACCCTTACTCCAACTTATCCTCACTCCTCTAAGACTTGAAGCTTCTCAAAGTTCTACCAAATACTCTTCCCTAGTATCTCCCTACATCCAAGAGATCTTGTTTTTTTTTCAAAATACCAAAACTCATTCCCTTAAGGAGGTTCTTACGGAGGATATTTCAAGAGGTAAACCCTCTTCCTTTGTCTTTTACTTTCATTTTCAATTTATTTTATTTTCTTATCTTCTCTTCACCTCCTCTGCCAAATGATCATGTTAACTCCAATATCATCTATATACTAGAATAATATTATGTTAATGTAATATCCTTCCTCAAACTACCATCTCTCTCCCTTTTTAAAAAAAATGAAATCATCGTTCGAGAGGTGCTGATTTACAACCTTCATAGATGACAAACCTTCGTTCTTAAATTTTTCCTTAAAGGCTTGTCATGAAATAATTTTTATTACTGAAATAGAATATAATATCTGTATTATAACCTATTCAATGTTCTATAACTAGTATATACACATAATACCAATTCATACGACAAAACTAGTTCGTAACAATTGAAATATCACCAAAATAATCTAAATGATTATCATTAATGTTCTATCTAATAACTCATACTCATAACATATAACCAAATGAATTATATCAACATTTAATATTATGTATTTTTATTAGCATCATATTAATTAAATTCTAGAAAATTATACCAATTCCAAATGAACTTCCATACTCATACACAAGTATACCGATCATGAAAACCAAGGAATTGAACGCTCCTGAGCGATAAAATTATATCTTATAACTCATCCAAAATTCCATAAATGAACTTAATAAAATTATAATAAATAAAATACATGTATATAAGGTTCTAAATTAATTAATTAATGGATTTAATTTTATTATCTAGGATGTTAATGTCAAGTGAAGAACTCATTCAGACATAAGGTAAGGGTTTTCCACCCGAACCTCCTTTTTCTTTCAAGCTACTCTTTGTCTATCTTAATCCCAATTAAGTTATTAATTTTTCTTATTTACTCCTCATAAATTATATTTAAATTTTCTATATATGTGTAACAATCATAATCCTTATTTATTTTATGTGGATTTAAATGCTTTATAAAGATCTTTCTCAATTCTTCATGATAAACAAGCCCGATTCAAGGGAACTTCTCAGATTCTTACCTATTTTCAAGTGAACTCTATAATATATTTTAAGAAACAATTATTTTTATAAAAACACTCATTTAATCATGTAAAAAATACCTTATTTAATTTTTATTTTTATGAAACGATTTTTCCAAAAGAACTCTTCTTTTCAAAGTAAAAGTTTATTTCTTTCAAAAATTCTGCGATGATTTTAATAGAGTATTTTTGTTTATTTCAACACCTATATTGAATTTATGTATTATTGAGGTTAATATATTATGTTTATAATATACCATATCATATTAAATTTTTTATGATCAGTTTGACTGTGGATGTGCTATCTTGATACCATTCACCACACTACTCAAAATGGTTAGTGTTTATGTGTTCAGATTGAGGAAAGTTATTACATATGTATATGGTGTTTATGTTTAACCCCATTCATATGAGGAATGAATTGGAGTTATAAAGTGATGGGTGGAGCCTTCTATAGACTCTTGATACATCGGCAGGTATCATGAGGCAAAAAAGAATTGGGTTTTGGCTGAGGCCTTACCCTAGTATTTTCAGACATCTTGGCTAAGGCCTTGATAATATGTTTCAGATGTCTGACATTCTGAATTCCATCATTATGGTATTAGTAATTGATAAATCATGTGATTATTCAACCAGTAGAATATCAATTGTTATGTTTCATTCTCTTATGATCATTTATATGGTCTTATTTAATCATCTTTCATTCCTACTATATTATGATCAAGTATATTTTTAAAGGCATGTGTTTTTAGTTAACCATGCCAAGTATTTATTTTATTAATAAATTATTCTTTATCACTTACCCTTACTGATCATATGAGCTCACCCATTTCTTATGTTTTATTTTTCCCAGTTTTTGAAGATGAATATTATGAATGACTTGTAGAGATAATCTAGTAGTCATAGATGTTTCTAATCAAATTACTATTATGTATTTCATTTCAAGTTGTAATGTTGAAATTATGTTGGTATCTTATTTTCAAAAACTACTAAACTATTAATTACTTCAGGATAAGACTTTATTATAATCATTCCAATGTATTAATATAAGGAACTGTCTTTAGGAAATTGGGGTCTGAGTCCTTACAGTAGGATTTAGAGGAATTTTAGTAGAATACTTGGAAACTAGATTTAGAAAACGTAGATTAGGGAACAAAACCATAATATAGACTTTGAGGATAAGCATATAAGAAAATCCTATAATTTTTGTAAGGTATAGATTATGTGTATATTCCTAAAAAATACATCTCTATCTGGATACTATAAGTGGATGTGGTTCTGGCACAAATATACATAGGAGTAACAACTCCGACAAGGTATTTCGGGCCTGACTCGGGGTAACCTGGTACACGACAATGGGGCTTACGGCACACCTGGTTTAAAACTCATGGGGTATATGCTTAGGATAATTCAAATTTTCCTTATAAATCATTATGAAGGATTTTAAATGTAAATATTTCCTCAAAGAAACCGTCATTATGATTATGAAATTAAACATGCATAAAATTTCAATTTATGTTAAGTGTTTTTCTAGTTCGACATTATACATTATGATTCATAACCTAATTTATTGTATGCCATTATTTAGAAATACTTCCTAGTGGAAGGAATGGAAACCACATGAACACATGTATCCCATGTAGGGATTTACCTCATATGAAAAATAATGATGTTGTTTCTAAAACTGAGACTGATGTTGAGAAACTTATAACTATACTGGGACAACTGACTCAGGTTATGAAAAATAACCTTACCTATATGAATTATACTAATACACAGTGTGGAGGAGAAATTTTATACCACTTTATGCGATAATAGACTCCATCATTCAATGGGAATATGAAACCATTTGTAGAGGGGAAGTGGATAAGTTCTTTAGAGAAGATATTTCTCACCTTGGGATGTAATAAACGAGATAAGGTTATCATGGTAGTTTATCATCTATCGGGAAATTTGGATCAATGGTGGTTCTTAATTCAAAACATGAAGGAGGGGGAAGAAATATAATAAATTTAATGGAGGTAATTTAAGGAAATATTCTTAGAAAAATATTTTCCTCGAGAACAACGAGCAGATATGGAGAGGAAATTATTAAGTTTGAAATAAAAAGAGGATGGAAACATTTTGAAGTATGAAGCCAATTTTACAAGGATCGAAAGTCACTTCGTGGACTACATACATAATTTGGGTAGAAATATTGATTGATTCTTTGATGGTTTAAAACCATTACTATGAAGGGAAGTAGTTTCCCAAACTTTCTCATCATACGAAGATATAGTATCATGTACAATTAAGATAGAGAAATAATTATCTAAGTATTATGACTTTAAAGGAAAACAAGAGAAGAAGAGGGTGGTAGAGGAAAGAATGGATAAAGGTATGAATAAAAGGGGAGTTTTCTAACATGCGATACTTGTGGAAAGAAACACCCCAAAGCCTGCTTAAAAGGAAAAGGAGTCTGTTACGAATATGGAGAAAAAGGCCACCAATCTTGTGATTTCAAGAGAAAGAGAGATGCTACCAATGTTCAATGATAAAATTGTAAAGAGATGATACATTATTACAACGATATTACTAAGAGTTAAGGAAATATTACCTAGAGAAGGCCAAGGGATCAAGGCCAAGCTTATGTGATCACAACTACTGAGTTTGAAGTTCCTAATGATGTGGTGGTAGGTATTTTAATCATTTCCTCAAACTTAGCCAATGATTTATTTGATTTTGGATAGTTTAATTCTTTTATATCATCCCAATTTTCTAATAAAATTAGACATTTCTAATTTGATTTAATAAAGTAGTTGTCAGTCGAAACTCTTAAGGGAAGTATCATTAAAACAAATATGTGTTGATCATTCCCCCTTATGACACATAAACATGTTTTAGTTACTAAACTTATCATCATAACCATGATTGAATTTGATATAATTCTTGGTATAAATTGGCTTTCATGTTATGATGTGAAAATATATTTCAAGAATGAAGTTACAATTTTTGATAATGATATAGAATCCCTTATATTTAGAGTAGAAACCTCGTCATTTGATTCTTATCTAGATCCGCCTTCAGTAGCTATACTGAATACAATTCTTGGGTAGGAAGATAAAACAATATATATGGGTGAGGAAAGAAATATTCAAATTGAGTATATACCTATTGTGAAAGAATACATTGATGTATTTTAGGAGGACTTACCTGGACATCTTCTATTGATTTAATTCCTGGTGCGAGGCCTATATCAAAGACCCCTCGTAGAATGTCTACAGTAGAGTTAGTAGAACTGAACAAATAACTAGATGAATTTATTGATAAAGGATTTATCCTCCCTAGTGTTTATCCATGGGTATCTCTTGTTCTTTTCGTTAAGAATAAAGATGGATCTATGAGGATTTTCATTGAATAAAGGTAGATCAATGCTATTACGATAAAGAAAAAGTATCCTCTTCCTCACATTAATGATTTATTTTATCAACTTCAAAAAGCCCAATATTTTTATAAGATTGAAATTAAATCCATATATCATCAGTTGTGTTTGAGGAAGGAATATATTCCAAATACATCATCTCGAACTAGGTATAGTCATTATGAGTTTACAATAATTCCTTTTGGACTGACTAATGCACCCTCTATTTTCATGGATCTAATGAATAGAGTTTTCCAGGAATATCTTGATGAATTTTTTGTGGTATTTATTGATGATATCTTGGTATACTCAAAAATCTACAAAGATTATGATAATCACTTGCACATTATTATGAAGAATCTTAAAAGAAATGAGTTATATGAGAAGTTTAGAAAGTGTGAATTTTGTCTTCAAACAATTTCTTTTCTTGGCTATATTATCTATAAGGATGGAATCTTAGTTGATCCTACAAATAAAAAGGAATTTTAGGAATGGACTACTCCATCAAACATAATCGAGGTACGCAATTTTATTGGTTTATCAGGTTATTATCAACATTTTGTTCAGAACTTTGCCCGATTTGATAATCTGTTAACCAATATTACTCGTAAAGGGGTTAAGTTCATATAGAAAAAATAATATGAAGAATGTTTTGAATAATTTAAGAAGAGGTTAGTGAATTCTCCAATATTGACTCTATTATCAGGAAATGGTAGATTTGTGATTTATAGTAATGCATCAAAGAAAGGACTTAGCTGTGTTCTTATGCAGAATGATAGAGTTATTTCCTATGCATCAAGGATGTTAAAAATTAATGAAAAAAACTATCCAAATCATGATCTTGAGTTAGCAGCTGTAATAGTTTTTCTAAAGATATGGATACATTATCTCTATGGTGAGATATTTGTGATATATAATGATCAAAAGAGCTTGAAATATATATTCTCAAAGAAATAATTCAACACGAGGGAAAGGAGATGACTTGATCTACTTAAGGATTATGATTATTCCATACACTACTATCCAGAGAAGGAAAATAAGGTGGAAGATTCATTGAGAAGGAAGGATCATGGAGTTCTGAACACAATGAGGATTGACAAGGATCCTATGTACATGGATCTTGAAAGGATAGATATGAGAATTATCAAAGAATGTAAAATATCATTACTTTTTCAATTGGTTTCCCAACAATATTTATTGGAAATAATTAAAAGTTCTCAATCTGATGTTGAGAATATTCAAAATAAAATTAAAGCTGTGAATGATGGGATGTTGCCAGATTTCATGTGTGATAATGAAATTCTAAAATTTGGGATAAGGCTATGTGTTCTCTCTATATATGAGATAAAAATGGAGTTATTGGATGATTACCATAGTTCAAATTTCTATATACACCCTAGTAGCACTAATATTTATAGAGATTTGAAAGAATATTTCTAGTGGGACAACATGAAGAATGAAATTTCTGATTATGTATCAAGATGTTTAGTCTTTCAATGAGTGAAGGATAAAAGACAACATCCTAGAGGAGTCATGCAACCTCTACCAATTCATACATTATCACTAATGTTCTATCTAATAAATCATCCTTATACAATATAAAAAATGAATTAAATAAATATTTAATATTTTTTATGTTCATTATCATCATATAAATTAAATTATGGATAATTATACCAATTCCACATGAACTTCCATACTCATATACAAGTATACTGATCATGAAAACCAAGGAATCAAACACTCCCGAGCAATAAAATTGTATCTTATGACTCATAAAAAAACCCAATAAATGAACTTAATAAAATAATACTAAATCAAATACATGTAGATAAGGTTCTTAATTAATTAATTAATGTATTTAATTTTATTATCCAGGATGTTAAGGTCAAGTGCAGAACTCATTCAGACATAAGGTAAGGGTTTTCTACCCGAACCTCCTTTTTCTTTCGGGTTAATCTTTGTCTCTCTTAGTCACAATTAAATTCTTAATTGTTATTATATACTACTCATAAATTATGTGTGAATGATATGTATATGTGTATCAATCATAATACTTATTTATTTTATGGGGAGTTAAATGGTTTATAAAGATCTTTCTCAATTATTCCTGATAAACAAGTCTGATTCAAGAGAACCTCTCAAATTCTTACCTATTTTCAAGTTCACTATATAATCTATTTTAAGACACAATTATTTTTCTAAAAACATGCATTTAATCATGTAAAAAATACCTTATTTCATTTCTGTTTTTATGCAAATATTTTTCCAAAAGAACTATTCTTTTCAAAGTAAAAGTGTATTTCTGTCAAAAATTCCTCGATGATTTTATTAGAGTATTTTTGTCTATTTTAACACCTCTTTTAAATTTTATATCTTATTGAGGTTAATATTGTATGTTTATCATCTACTAAATTTTATTAAATGGTTTATGATCAGTTTTACCATGGATGCGCTATCTTGATACCATTCACCATACTATATAGAATGGTTAGTGTTTATGTGTACATATTGGGAAAAGTTATTGCATATATATATGACGTTTACTTTTAACCCCATTCATATGAGAAATGCATTGGAATTAGAAAGTTACAGGTGGGCCTGCTATATCCCCTTGATGCATCATAAGGTCTCATGAGATAAAATAGAATTGGGTTTTGGCCGAGACCTTACCCTAGTATTTTCAGATGTCTTGGATGAGACCTTGACAATATGTTTTAGATGTCCGACATTATGCATTCCCTCATTATAGTATTATTAATTGATAAACCATGTGATTATTCGACTAGTCGAATATCAATGGTTATGTTTCATTCTATTATAATCATTTATATGGACTTATTTAATCAACTTTCATTCCTTCCATATTATGATCGGGTATATTTTTAAAGGCATGTATTTTTAGTTGTTCACCATGCCACTACTGGAAATGGGGTTTATCCCCATGATACTATGCCCACGGTTTAAAGAACCGTGGGGATAGATTATTTTTAATTCTCTATACCCACGATTTTATTAAAACCATGGGTATTCATCCCCTAAGTATCGGGCTTTATCTCACTACCCCCACTTCAACCCTCCATCGTGCTCCCCCCACTTCAACCCTACCTCCCGACTCCGCCTCCCGACCTCCGCCTCCCGGCTCTGCCTCCCGCCTCCCGGCCTCCGCCTCCCAGCTTAGACTCTCAGCTCCGCCTCTCGGCTCCGTCTCCCAGCTCCGCCTCCCTGCCTCCGCCTCCTGCCTCCGCCTCCCGCCTCCCACCTCCCGGTCTCCGCCTCCCGGCCTTCGCCTCCCGGTTCTTCCCCCAGCTCGGGTGACGTACCCGCTCCCCCCTCTCGGCTCCCTCTCCTCCGGGTATCATCAAATTCATCAGTTTTCTATTATAGATGATGTTTCCCATGCGTTCCTACTTATAAATTTCAATAATTATCCTTCAAATGTAGTTGATATTGAGAATGTTGTGTTGGGGGTAAATGATTCGTTTTGAGAAAGGTCCAATATGGATTGTTAATCGATGAATAAAGGAACTATGAAGAAAGATGAAGCCTCTTGTTATGGTTTTATGGAAGAACATACATATTAAATAAGATAAATGGGATAAGGAATCATATGTATAGTATTACTATACCTACTTGTTAGATTTAGACCTCTAGAGACACATATTAAGGTCAACAAGTCATTAGAGGGGGATATTGGAACAACCACTCACTTTCTAGGTGCATTATGCCTTATTTTTAGCCTTTATTAAGAGTTTATTTGAGTTATTACATTTATTGGGTAGATTTTGGGAGATTGGGGGGGGGTTAGAAGAATTTAATGGTGATAATGGTTAGAGGGAATAATGTAGTCCCCCAACGTAACTATGAAGCCTATTGGAGAGGAGTAGTGGGTGATATATGGTAGGGGTACTTTTAGAGCTAACATGGAAACAATTCCATGGTAACAATGTAACTCTAAAGAGAATCAAAATCATGATTTTCATAGGGTTTACAAAACCATGTGTCCAAACCATGCGGGTGACTTGAATAGGTAGCGAACTTCCCATGGTTAGAGCATGATTTTGTAAGCCAAGCAACCAAACCATTTACATAGAATTTAATCATTTAAAAATTATTATTTTGACATAAAAACACCCTAAAGACATTCATTATTCATCCTAAACTTAGGGTAATCAAACCAAGGGGCTCTAATGAGACTTCATGGTGAATTAATTCTTTTCAGAGAGGAATTATATTTGATATAGAGATATCAGTCCTAGAGATTTAAATATAATTTATCATTTGTTTGTTGTTATTCTTATTATTGTTAGATATTATTTATTATCCTTGTAAAAGAACTAGATCTCGGATTTCTTATCCAGGTTTAGGATTTACAATGATATCCAATGTGATCCTTTCTAGATTTACATGGAAAATAAATATGGAAAGATGGGTTTTCCTGATCATTCTCAGATCCATATAGATCTCTTAATTTTGTAGTATCTTGATGGATAGGTCTAAAATGATCCCATCCCATAACATGTTCTTCATCATATATCATAACCCTTGAATACTCATGTAGTGATTTGGGGATGCTTCCATGGATCTTTGGTTTGTGAGATTGATTCAAGTGGTGAACATTGATATTGGGCTTCAATATGTTGAATGTAAGAAGTTATTACCAGGTTATGACAACTATATAAAAATGTATGATATGAAATACTCAGGCGTGTGTGTACAAACCATGATAATTCTTTTAAAATGATATTCTTATGCCTCTATATAGATAAAATTTTCCTTACTATGACTTGGGTATATATATATGTGTGTATGGATAGTAGACTTATACTATCTTGTATCAAAGTTAAAAGTGGATCCTTCATGAATTCATTAATCCTATATAGGGGGAGAATTTGAGATGTGATTAATGATGAATATGGTGGGGTCTTGAATGAAAAATGGAAGGGAATGAAGGCCTTGAGGCATTAATGTAATCTGGAAGTGGGGAATGATGACATTGTAGTATGACCTGAGATAGTTGATAGGGGATGATATCCTTTTAGACTAACCCAAGACATAATGGCCTATGCACCCATTGAGATACATAAATTGGTCTTGTGGTTTGTTTTGAGAATTTTCAAAACCAAAAAATCTCATGTGAGCAGAACATCAACTATCCAATATCCATGGACTTTCCCCTTTGGATATTTTAGGTGAAACTTCAACAACTAAATCTTTCTCCTTCACTTTTCTATTCTTATTTCAATGATTTTTAGTATTAAAACTCAAATATTTTCAAGATGGTATATTGATGAGGCATTCATTTTCATCATGAATAGGATGGTCACACCTTCTATAGACTTATTCAAGAATATCAAACATGTTATGTGATTTCTATATAGAATTTACAATACGTTTCTAACTTTTATTCCTTTCAAGGGGTTGAAACCCAAAAACATTGATTCTCAATACTCCCAAGTATATCATGATTTATATTTTAAAAAACATATCTTTTCCATATGAACAAATATTCCAAAGTTTCAATAGAATCCATAAAAACTATATCTTTTAAGCATCATGTTGTACAAAATTTGTAGGATACCTTGAAACATTTTTTCAATATTAATTCCAAAACATTAAAGTTATAACTACTCTATTTTCATTGAATGTTTTATTCCCCATCAAATGAACCCTACCAAATAATCTATAAAATTATAAATTCATATTATTAAAATAAAATTTTCTTCCCATGTGTATAATGCCTCTATATCTATAAAGGAGTATTTTACATTGAAATTTTCTTTTTTATTCCCCATCAATGACCACTTGGGAGTGTATTTTTTAACCTTTTTCTTTAGTTTACATCTCAAGGTAGACCTTTTTTATTTTTTTTCTACTTAATCTCTTTTTCATATACTCAGCATGCAGAGGATGTTCATCAGGAGAGTATGACTGTGTCCTCCACTTTGAAGTAGAAGATCCCATCTATTGAAGGCGTTGAAAAGGTTTAGTTGCTTCTGATCTTTTGCTTTAAATGTAAAGGCACTAATTGGTATGTTATCTGACAGTTATATGAATATTATGAGTTGACTAACTGATTTAGATGTTGCATATGATGTTTTTGGTTATCATCTTTCCTTTCTCTAATTTTTTAATGTGGTTTTGTGTGTTTTAGGAAGACTACAAACACAAAGCCTGTTCATTGGAATCCCGATTCAGGTTTTACTCCAACTTTGTATATATATCAATTGTTGAATGACATTACAATAAATGTTTGTAAGAAAATAGTTTTTTATACCAATTCCATGAAAATATTGTAAAACAAGTCTCATGGATTTTCTAAACTGTATAGAGAATAAAAACATGAACAAAACAAAGAGGGTGATGAGCCTTGCTGAGACATATACAAATCAACCAAAAACTACAAGAACAAAGTCCAGATGAGGGAGATAGATCAATACTAAGAAGATTATGACAAATATGTTCCACCCAACTCATTCCAAACACACCAAATCACTATAATCATCCAAAACATTCACATATTTTGGTATAGTCAGATAAAATCAAGGAACTCAAGAAGATAGGGAATGTGGGGACTTAAAAGTGTTTGACGCACCAAATAAGTGTATCTATAATGAAAACAAATTCAGACGGATAAGATATGAGATAGAGGGATCCAAAATACTCAAGGATAAGACTCTCATTCCATTCAAGTCATCTAAAGTTGGTAACCCCACTGGATGCCGGGAGATATGAATCTTCTATATAGAGTAGGTAACCCCACTGGATGCTGAATTTGACACATGACAAGGTATGAATACTCCATATGATTTATCACTTCCATGGTTATTTTACTCTCTTTAGCAAGGAGTGAGACCCCCACTATTACTACAATATAGGGAATATGTGGAAGTGATAGATTTATTATAGTTCATGTTCCTCGATTTTATGGTACTCGGGGCATTTTAGTTTTATTTTGGTGTTAATATTCTTATGGAGCTGAGTTGTTTAAATCAATGTCCTACTTGACCATGGTAACTTATTTCCATAAGCATATTTGGGTTCATTTCATTGAGTTCACCTTTTATCTTGTCTTCCCTTGGTCTTTTGGGGTGTCCTGTTGGGAATGTTTGAACTCACCCATGCATTGGATTTGTACCCAAATATATTTCTTTTGTGTAGATGATCTACAATTCAGCAATGATCTCAGAGGATGTAGAGTCGGTGGAGCTAGTGTGTAAAGGATATTGGAAGAGTTCATTTTGGTTGTGTCATGTTTGTAAGATCCTGAACTTCCATTGAGGTATGTTCTTATTTAAGCATTGGTTTAACTCCCACTAAATTTGTTAAGGGAATATTTCTTGGGAGTATGATGAGTCTTGGGGGTTCCCTAAGGGTTCATAGCATGAAAAAGTGGAAAATATTCCATCCATTGTAGGTTACATGGTTGGTACACAATTAGTGATAACTGTTCACTAGAACTATGCACCCTAGATAGGGGTGGTGCACAGTTAGTAAAACAATGCATAGTGGGGAGGGAGGGGGGAGGAGGGGGGAGGGGCTGGGTAGTGGGGAGGGAGGGGGAGGGGGAGGAGGAGGAGATGGGTAGTGGTGAGGGAGGGGGAGGGGCTGGGCAGGGGGAAGGGGGAGGGGAGGGGCTGGGCAGGGGGGAGAGGGAGGGGCTGGGCAGGGGGGAGGGGGAGGGGCTGGGGGAGGAGCTGGGCAGGGGGGAGGGAGGGGGGGCTGGGTAGGGGGGGAGGGGAGGGGATGGGGGAGGGTCTGGGCAGGGGGGAGGGAGGGGGAGGGGCTGGGCAGTGGGGAGTGGGAGGGGGAGGGGCTGGGTAGGGGTGAACCATGATTCACCTCAGGATGAGGGGATAAAATATGTTTCTATTTTCCATAAATATTTTTATAATGTATTGGAATTCATTTCTATAAATATTGAGGATTTTTTGAGGATCAATCAAAAAATTTAAATTATAGAACTATCTTTGAATTGGGTCAGGTTCCTCTTGGAAGCTCCTGGTTCATTAGGCCTGGTGATAGACTTAAATTTATCCTTGTTTGTTTTTTCATGGTTTTTGTTATTGGTTTAATGGTGGTTCATTTTTGGATTATTTTGGGTTCCCACTTAACCCATCAAAAGTGGGTGATTTTTTGAAAATTTAATAATAGTTGAACTGGAAGGTACAATATAATGGAATCCCAGACATTGATGTACTTGTTAGACTCAGATTGATGTTATTGATTTTTTTTATGATTCTAATATTGGGGATTGACATTGGTAGTGTATGGAGGTGTCGTGTTGTTGTGTGATTTCATTTAATTACTGTGTGATTGGAATTTGATTTATCCTACTAAACCTCCCTTATGTATTCTAGTATTGGGCATGGAACATTGGAATCCTTTGTACCTATGCGGGTTGAATAAGGAAATAATGTTGGGAAAGAAGAAAGGGTCTCATCCCAGTCACTCTAGAATGAATATGTTAAAACACTAAATAAAACACATGATGATTCTATGTAACTTCTAGAACAATGCCTTCATTTTCATGTACATATTTGTGTACCCATATGAGACCTATGATTTTGGTTTAAAATCTAAAGGATGAGGCCCGTTTCGATGCAGTAGGTCCCTTAGAGGGGGAGTACAAGTCATGTACCTTTAAAATAACAAACATGATCTTTTTAAAGGGTATGTGGGTTGGGATATCAACATATGTAAATGGGATTTTGATGAGTCATTCAAGTATGATTGAGGCTAGTATAGCCAGGATAGGTGATGCTAGACTTTGGGTAGTTAATCCCCTTGGTTTTGTACCTTGGAATCAATTAATGGATGCCTTATACCGAGGTATAAGTGTATGATTTTATTCTTGGATGTTTAGGCCTTGAAAGTAACATTTTGGCTCAGAAAGGGGTTGAATAACATTTCTCAATGATGTAGAATATTGTGTGGATTTTACTCTTTATTTCATTGGGTTTTCATTCATGACGATTCATGGGTAATTGTTGGCTTCTTGGTGTCATAAAGATCCATGTATAATCTTACATTCTATTTTTAGGTGGAGAATGTTTACAGGTTCAGAATCGTAGAGGTGCAGGTGCAGAATCGTAGAGGTTCATAATTGTAGAGTGAGGTGCAGTTGATCGGCTGGAGGGGACTTGCCTATACCCATGGTTCAATGAACCGTGGGAAATTTCTGGCGCTGTAAATTAGTATACCCACGGTTTTGAATTCATGGGTATACATCTATACCCACGGTTCAAATGAACCGTGGGAAATTTCTGGCACTGTAAATCAGTATACCCATGGTTATGAAACTGTGGGTATACATCTATACCCATGGTTCAATTAATCATGGGTAATATAAATTTTTCTTGGTCTATACCCACAGTTTTCTAAAAACCGTGGGTATAGACCTATTGCGACGGCATTCCAGCACACGTTTTTTAAAACCACGGGTATAGCCTATACCCACGGTTTCAAGGGCTATACCCACAGTTTTGAACCGTGGGTATAGGTGATATTTCCAGTAGTGTTCCTAATGTTTATTTTCATGATAACTTCTGCTATATTACTTACCCTTACTGAGCATCTGAGCTCACCCATTTCTTATGTTTTATTTTCTTCGGGTTATGAATATGAATACTATTAATGACTTATAGGGATAATCTAGGAGTCATAGATGTTTCCAATAGAATTTCTATTATGTATTTCATTTCAAGTTGTAATTTTGAACTTATGTTTGTATCTTATTTTCCAAAATTACTAAACTATTCATTCCTTCAGGACATGAATTTATTATAATCATGCCAATGTATTAATATAAGAAACTGACTCTAGGAAACTAGGGTCTAGGTCCTTACATACATATCCTCACAAAGGTTCCCATTAAGGAAAATAGTTTTAACATTCATCTTAAAAATATCATAATCGTAGAAATATGTTATAAAGTGTATAATTTTGATGGATTTAAATAAGGAAATTAGAGAAAATATTTTTCCATAGCCAATGATTTTATGTTTTCTAAACCCCTTATCCACTAGATGTTCCTTATAGGTATTAACCTGACTTTCCATGTCCATATTTATCTTGAATACCCATTTACACCTAATGATATTTATATCAGCTGAAAGATCGATCAGAACCCAAACTTAGTTATGATACATGGATTCCATCTCATAATTCATGGTTTCTTTCTATCTTGTAGCTTTAGAGATTTCTTCTACCTCATTATAGGATAGATGTTCATTATTATCAAACAATAATGAGTCCCCACATTCTGTTGTAATTTCCTAACCCAGATTCCACTAAACTGGTGCTTCAAGATGGTTTTTTATATGGCCTCAAGCATTCCTCCCCATATGCCAGAGGATGATGACTAGAAACGAGGTCCTTGGGTGTGATTGTGGAGAGACTATGCCTTCATATCAGAGTAAGAAAGCAATAGAAGTATCTAAGTATCATACATGGTAGTAAATAAACATAGTTTGAAATCAATAAATAAAATGAAAGAGAATGTACTATAATAATAAATGAAATGGTATAAAAATCCCAATTAGATCTATTATACATACAACACTAACCACCGACTAGGTTGACCATCCAGATATATGAGCTCAAATGAAACTAAAATAAAAGTACAGGTCACTACTACTAACTCTGAGTCAGACCACATACCTAGTATCTAGACACTATCGAACCGTACTAACCCGATCAGAAGAACCCACATGAGCAGATCTACTCGATCATACAACACTGGGTCTCAGAACTATTCACCATGCATCTATGCTCAACCTGAAAAGTAGACATAAGGTCTGTACGTACACCGAGGTTCATGTATAGGGGTGAGAAATAATCTTAGTGGGCCACCCCAATGATGAACCTATAATTTTCTACAATTAGTGCATGCTCATGAAATATTCTCAACTTAACTAAGACTCAAATGAAAAGATAAATAAATCATATAACATGAAACCATAGTCAAACCCTGGGTCCGTGATCCCAATCAACTTAGAAAGGTGTTATCAAGTAAATTTATATTTATATGCATATATATATATAGTACCATACCTATACATATATACATAAATATGAATATACCTAAGTAAGGTTAATAAATAACATAAAAAAATCATTATTCAATCCTTAGATCCATAATCCCGATTGAATGGACATCCTATACACAGGGAATTGAGCTATACATCATGCTGCTCAAGTCATGTATCATTAATTCATTCTCTTGGTTTGTAATCACAATTGATAAATACCTACTTTGGATAGCACCAGAAATGACTCTAACCAAGCTACGTCACCACAGGGGGATACTCATCCTAGTCATGGGCTCACTCGTACTCGTCTCCAATCACTATATAGAATGATTCCAAGGAAGTACATCTATACATCCCGCGAATAGTCACTGAGATGGATTCTATGTCGCTAATTCCATGTAAATCTAGTCCAATTTCTGATCCCTAGGTCCCAATTCATAGGCGGTCATGACATTGAGTCTCAGATGAACCCTAAGGGTCTGTCCCTTAGGTGATTTATAAGTAGAGCTCACCAATGAGACACCATTACCACCCCTGGAGGTATCTAATCAAGGATAACATAATCATCCCTATCACTTGAGATAGCATAATCATCCATGAGTATCCAACGATGTGAAACTCTATTTACAACATCATGGTTAAGTAACCGATCAGGGGGAACATAATCATCCTTATATATTAGGAGGGGATAATTATCCATGAACTTAATTATATCGATGAGAGAGTAATCATCCTTATCACAAATCAAGAAGAGGAGATCAGAATCATCCTTATCACTTAGAAAATCATAATCATCCACGAGTATCATTAATAGGGATGCCATACTCATATATCATAGTCATAGGATCAACAGTCATATCCCAGTAAGCACCTTTGTAAATCCCAGTAATACAATAAAAAAATACATAGGCTCAACAACCAAATCCTAGGTAGTACCTCTAAGTGTACAAATGATAAAACAATAACTTTTCTCAGAAGATGGATCCAAGGAAATCATATCTGGGAATCTCAATAATAGAATAAGATGGATCCTAGGATGAATGTTTGGTCATCCCAAAGGGAAAGAGAGTCTCATCGTGTTAGTATCATCAACCACCAACTAAGAATCACCTCTGGTAATCATTGTTGTATCAATAGTAAACATGTGAAGGTATAAAAAAAGAGTGAGGGTGGCCAAATGCCGAACCCAACACTAATGAGTCAGCCTCTCAGACTTACAAGTTCAGTATAGATTTTAAGGTGACACCTGCTACCATATCTACCCAAACCCGATGTACTAGCTTAGGGTCAAGAAAACATCAGGGAACCCACTAGGTCCCTTAATTCAAACACTAAAGAGTCATACTACTTGGGATCCTCTGGGTCTACACATAAGTGAAGACATCCTACTCAAGATCATCAGCTGAGAAGGTAGGGGAGGAATCCTACATGTAATACTATAAAGGAAAGTAAAAAAAAAGAGTCATCTGACTTGGTAACCTCATAATGGAACATAGGAAAATACATCCAATATGGCCCCCTCAAAAGTAATGTAAGAAGAATAGGCATCCTACATGGGATCCTCAAGATGGAATACTGGTAAGGGATCCTACAAGGGATTACCTAGGGTGACACATAAGTAAAGGAATCCCATAGGGAACCCTTGGTAATAGGAAGAAGTTAGAGGCATCCTATAAGGTATCCTCTAGGTCAAAATGTAAGCAAATTCATCCTACATGGGATCCTCATAAATAACTAAACTCATGGACTCTTAGCATAGAAGGGTATACCTTATAAGAGATCCGTCCTCAAAGGGAAAATCTAAGAAGGTAACAGTCACGAGAGATAGTTTGTGGACCATCTCAGATCAATGGTTCTCACTCTCAGGAGAAAATTGGGTTCAATTATCAAAGAAAGAACCTATTCAATAAGTAAATTCTAGAACGCCACCTAGGAGTCCTCAAATCACCCCACGAGTTTCACTATTTCATTCTATGAGAAAATATAATCAGAATGGACTATTCATGGGTATAATTATGACTCATGGGTGAAAAGATGTGAAAAAACCTCAAAAGGTTTTCAAGGTAAGAGTACACAGGGTGTGTACCCTGGTACATTGCGTGTACCCTCGAAATTGCACCTGAGCGTGTACTCTTGCTGGACTTGGTGTGTAAAATCCCAAGTACATGACATGTTGATCATTTACATAGAATGTAACCTACATGGGGTACCTTACCATGTACCTAACATGTATTTTCCATGTATATATCATGGCCATGTATATCTAAACGGTATGCAACCCACATAGGGTTTGACCGTGTACATTACACGACCATGTGCCCCTTATACGGGCTGTATGGATGGGTACTTGGCTGCATGGCCAAGTACTAGTACACAAAATGTATACCCCATACACAACATGTAATCTAAAAATATCATCTTACACAAATAGTAAGAACATATGATGTGTGTTCTCTGAACCACACGCCATGTAGACGGGTTTTACCAAACGAAAAACCACCAAATCACCCTAAAACCCCCGTTTTCTCATAGAAAGCTATAGATCATCCCACTAGGGGTCACAAGAAATCATAATATGGGATTAAAACTTGAAAATGTTTAATAAATAGGGATTTATGGTAAAAAAATAAAAATAACCTACCTTTGGGCAGAATTCACCGAAGCTTTACCCGTTTCCACGGTCCATGGTTGCTGCACGATGATCTGGCACGTCTCGAGCTCTATGGCAGTGCCATTCTTCCTCTCCCACTCATTATCTCTCTACCTATACCATTTTGTCTCTTGGTCACATGGAGTGGGAGACACAGGGGGTGTGTGCGAGAAGCCAGAGGAGAAGGAAGAAAGAAAAGATGAAAAGAAAAGAAAAAAAACGAATAGAAAATGAAAAGGGGGGGGGGGTCCGACCCAGCCCCATCGACCAAACTATGTTTATGCCCTGCCTAAGAAAAATTCTCCATTTTGGACTCAAAAGAAGATATAGAATCTAAATCCTACACTCCGTTCAAAATATATGGACAAAAAACCTATGAGAATAAATTAATATTTAATTTATTAAATCTTAAATATTAATTATTTCTCTAAAATTTGAATGGATCAAAATTCCACAAAACTATTATACTAAGTTAAAAAACCTATTTTAGGACCAACAGAGTTGTCAGAAAAATTATCCAAGGTCATCTTCTTGGGTAAAATTACCATTTTACTCTTTACAAGGATTTGACTACAAAAATTCAAATTTCGGCTCAAAATTACTGTAGAAAAAACACGGGACCTTACATATGTGACTAGAAAACCATATATTTTTAGTTATCTAAACTCCATGGTGCTATTATATAGTAATTTTGTTTCAGGACTAACTTGTTCCATGTAGGCTTGGGGAATATATTCTTATACCAACTCTTATGTATCTTGAGCATAAATTTCATCGAAGCTAATCTTTCTCCCATGATACTTCTTGAGGATGTGTTCCCTCTCAAGGAATACAACTTTCCAAACAACTATAACCATATTATCTCAGGAATCATATTAGTAGTATCCCCTCATTTACTTGGGTTAACCTATAAAGATACACTTTGTTCCCCGTGGTGATAGTTTTTTTCTTGATCTAGCCTTAACAAACACCTCACACCCCCATTCATGATCATATGAAAAAAATGAGTTTCTTTCCAATCCATAAATCAAAGGGAATATAATTTTACCCTTTAGTTGGTACTTAGTTTAGAATTTTTGTTTTTGTGTGTAATTTATATCCCCAAAAGGATAATTGAAGGCTCGAGTGACTCATCATCAATCTTACTGTGTTTTTCATTGTACAATTCCTCCTTTCACTAACACCATTCCACTATAGTGTATAAGGCAGAGTGAGTTGATATAAAATCCCATGCTCTTATAGATATTTAATAAAATCTTAGCTAAAATATTCACCACCTCAATCCAATTTAATTTTCTTTATATTTTTACTAAGATAATTCTCAACTTCATTTTTGAACACCTTAAACTTCTTAAAGGATTTAGACTTATACCTCATCAAGTAGATCTAAATGTACCTACTCAAATCATTGATAAAGGTAATAAAGTGTGATAATACACCTCTAGATTCTACTTGAAAAGGTTTCACAGATAAATGTGTACCAATCATAGATGCTTTGTGGCCATCTCACCTTGACTAATAAATAGTGGTTTGGTAATCTTTCTTTGTAAACAAACTTTAAATACTTCAAGTGGTTTAAGATCAAAAGAGTCTAAGTAATTATTTTAATAGATCTTCATCAAAGCACATGAGCCTCATCCCAGTTGGTGAGGAATCTTAAGTGAATCCAGGAGACCCGGCATCAAATCTAGGCAGAGGTACAATTTATAGGGGTACTGTAGAAGTACTGTAGTAGGTACTGTAGTGGGCGCTGTAAAAGGCACTATTTGTCACTGTAGCAGTCGGGAATTTGCCTCCGTTTGGGCCTTCGGGCCACCGATTTGATCCTCGAGTCCTTTAAGGCTTTCGGGCCACCCATGCCTTTGGGCCACCTCAAGGCCTTTGGACCACCTTAAGTGCAGATACAAACCAGACAACCTACAAGGACTGAGCTCTATAGGAGGATGAGAAAGGAGCTTTCACCATAGAAGAAGCTATACAGATTGCAAGAATGAGAGGGTATGACACCTTCCATCAGGACAAGCCTGTGCATGCACGTGATAGCCTAGACGAACAACCATGTGAAGGTGGAGAGCTGATTTCACAATGAAGATGCTGGGGAGGAGCAGTTCCAAGTAGTTAGTCTGGGTTGTATGTAATGTTTGAAGCCTACAGGCAATGAATTTCTCTAAGGCCTACGGGCCATGTAATACTTGCACCTATGGGAATTGTAAGGCTTCCAAATCACCCCTTTCAAAGGTGGATTATCAAAATCAATAAAAAATGAAGGCCTTCGGGCCATTGGATGGAATAGATCTTCATCAAACAATTCTCGTTTACATGGCCAATTTGGTGATGCCACAACTGTAAGTTTTGGGCATAGTGGAAGCATCCTTTGATAGTATTACCAACTCATATTTTAGTCTTAATTTAAGTGTAATCGTTTTCACACATGATAAAAACATTTTATCCAATGAAAACTATAGATTACTTTTCTAGATTAAAATAATTTAACTAATAGATGATGATATTATATGTAATTTATAATTAATTTATGAGAAGATATTGAATTACCTCAATTTGAAATTCATATTTTGTTGATGATTCAGTTAACTAAATATTTTCTTACCATTGTTTCATTACATAATCCAAGTGTAGAATCCCTCTAGCGGTGATCCACACATACACCACAATTTCTGAATGTTAACATTGAATCGTCAGGTGCTAGCATAGATGGTCCTGATCACTTACATTTTCCATGGTTAATTATAGATGTGATACCCTCTATGATTGGTTATTCTCTCTTTTAATATTTAAGAGTTTATAGTATTATTCCTAGAAGTTTTTGAGGTGATATTGATTTTTATGATTTTTTTGGGTTTTCTAAAGGGGGCTATGTTGTATAGGGTAAAGGTTACAATGTAGTAGAGGTTGTCTGTGGTGTGGACAAGGAGGTCACACTGTGGAGTCCTAGTGGTGAGATGTTGGTTTTGATACCATTTTAGAGGGTATCTATGCTGTGGATAGGCAGATAAAGTGTACCCCACTTCTGGTATTTTGGTCTTACAACATAGAGGGAGTTTCTGCGACGTAGAGGCACGTGGGGTGGATTTGGTCGGTTCATCCAAATATAAAACCCTTATGGAACAATGAAGTATATTACCAAATAAATATGATCTATAGAGTGTGAAGTGACATGAATATCAAACATGGTTTCAATTGAAGGCTTGAGACATGGAGGGAGAATCCTATGACGTAATATGGGGAGCTGCAGTGTGGTCTAGTAGGCTATGTCATGGTCTTCTATTTTATATACTGGGTATAAATACCTAAACACCCCTCTAAATAGGAACTTCTTACATCCTTTAATCTTGAACCATAGGCACCCAATAGATTCTTTGAGGGCCTTTGAATCCCTTTTTGATCAGGCCCAACCCCAAGCATTGGGAGATCAATCCTTTTTTCTATTTTTTCTAGAGGTAGGTGTCTCTATAAAAAGGTTCTAATTATTGAATAACTTGATGTTATTATTTAAATCCATGGGTTGTGTTATGAAAATGTTGGATTTGATATAAAATTATATTTTATTAATCAAAAGGGTTTGGATTTAAAAATGGTTTTTATTCTAGAATGGGTTTTCAATCATGGGAGCGGTAATGCTTCACTATGAAAAATGATTTGTGAAATTATTTAAAGGTAGGTTTGATTTATAAATTGATTTTAAAGTATGGAATAAATTAGGCTACACTATGAAAATATTTTATAAAAATGTGAGCATGGTTTTTAAAAAGGGTTTTAAAAGGAATAACACATTAGTAACCTTGGGTGCACCAGGAATTGGACATGACACTCTAGTGTGTGTAATTACACTAGTGGTTTTTTGATACTGAATGACTATTATGGGACTCAATATCAGTTGGATCCAATATACATATGGTTTAGGATTATTTTATGTATAGTATGTATTCCCATAAGTTAGATTCCAAACTTCTTTCTTTATCACTTTAGCATTTATGCATGGATTTTTATATAATGATGTATTTCATGGTTATTTTCTCACATGTTTATCTTATGGGGTATCAATGGTTGGTTTTGATATGACCTCCTTTTTTTCTTATGTACTTGACATATTCTTGGATTTAGCGAATATGTGATTCTTTTATGAAAACTAAAGGGATTTTTAAAAAATTATTCATCTTCTGTAAATGCTTTATAAACTCTTTGTTTTAAAGCTAGAGATAAATTTTTTATGATATTAGAATTTATAGAGATTCATTAGTGAAATACTATCAGGATTTTTTCTCACACCTAAATTTTTTTCTTTGGGAATTTATAAATATGGTTTTGCAGGACACGAGTAAAGGGAAGGGTGTCATGTAGTTTAATAACTTATCTTGGTTGTCGATGATTTATTCATAAGGAAATTTTGGTGGTGATAGATAGTCACATGGAGGATCGTTGTTGGGATGGTCTTGATTATTTTATAGTTTAGCCATTTGGTATTGAATTTGTTGGTATTATGGATTTATACCTTCATTATGCATTGTACTTTGGTTGTTTACCTATTTTTTTATATATGAGACTTGTTTGGTTGTTTGTTGATGCATACCCCATATGGAGGACCAACTTGGGTGATGTGTTTGATCATACTAGACGGGTTCATTACAAAATGTTATTAGAGCCAATACCTTACTAAAGTATCATGACACTGCCAGGGTTTGGTTTAGGGTATTTGGTAGATAGGATTTAGGATTATCAGAATTTGGATAGTAGGTGTAGGAGGGTTATTAGCCAGCTCACTTCCATGTTTGAACTAGATTTACCATGGGTGGTCTAGGATTTTATCCAATTTTGAGACTTGGTGTTTGATTTTATTTGAATGAACCATACATGATTTTTATTTAAATGAACATGTTCCTTTTTAAGTCATTATTTTTCATCATTCACTACTGGAATTTGGTCTTTTCCCAACGGTAGTATACCAACGGTTTACTTAAACCATTGGTATAGTGAGCCTTTGCCAACGGTTGGCAAAGGGAATTTCGATGGACCCTTTCCCAACGGTTCACTGGAACCGTTGGGAAAGGGTGATAAACTCAGACATTTCCCAACGGTTCAGCGGAACCGTTGGGAAATGTGTGACCCTTTCCCAACAGTTCACTGGAACCGTTGGGA
Source organism: Viscum album (assembly GCA_963277665.1). Taxonomy (NCBI): domain Eukaryota; kingdom Viridiplantae; phylum Streptophyta; class Magnoliopsida; order Santalales; family Viscaceae; genus Viscum; species Viscum album. The sequence continues at coordinate 1,903,849,227 of OY728150.1, read as the reverse complement.
AAGGGGTGCTAAACTCACACATTTCCCAACGGTTCCAGTGAACCGTTGGGAAATGTGTGCCTTTGCCAACGGTTTTTATAAACCGTTGGCAAAGGTTTCCCCCAAATTCCAGATCGGGATCTCCTCTCCCCATTCGGGCAGAGCCCTAATCTATTGGCTCTGCTGCTCTAGCGAACCCCATCCCTCCACTGCTCTCGCGAATCAGAACACCAGCACCCCATCCCAACAGGTATACCCCCATACGAATAGGTAAAATTTGATCTCAACCATATTGTTGTAGTTGTTTTACTGAATAGATTTTTTCCAGGTGTTGGTGGTTTAATTGATTATTGAAATTAATATCTAAATAGGATATTGTTTGTGTTTGTGAAGACTTCTTTAATGTTTTTGTATTCTATGTTTGGAAGGAGAGTGTTCAAAACATGTAAATCAAAGTTGGGGGAGGCTATCGTGAACGTTTACATGTTTTGGATAATGGATTGTGGGAATTATGTATTGTGTTCAAACCAATTTGATATGTTTTGGATAATGGATTGTGGGGGTAGGGGGTGTCCACGGGGGTGGGTGGGTTGTCCACGGGGGTGGGCGGGGGTGTCCACGGGGGTAGGAAAGGCTGTCCACGGGGATGGGAGGGGCTGTCTAGGGGGTGTGGGCTGTCCTAGGGGTCTGGGTGGGGTGTCCTGGTGGGGGAGGGGTGTGTGGGGTGTCCAGGGGGGGTGGTATGTCTAGGTGGTGGTGGTGGGGTTGCAGGGGAGGGGGGTGTGGGCTGTTTGGGAGGGTGGGTGGGGCTATCCAGGGGGGGTACGGGGTGTCCAGCGGGGTACGGGGGTGGGCGGGTTGTCCACAAGGGTGGATGGGCTGTCCACGGGGGTGGTCGGGCTGTCAAGGAGGGGTGGGCGGGCTGTCCAGGGGGGGTGGGTGGGCTGGCCACTGGGGGTAGGGCTGTCCAGGGGGGTGGGCGGGCTATCCAAGGGGGTGGGGGCTGTCCATAGGGAGAAGGGGTGTCGAGGGGGGTGGGTGGGCTGTCCACGGGGGTGGTTGGGCCGTCTAGGGGGTAGGGGGTGTCCACGAGGGTGGGCGGGGCTGTCTAGGGGGTGTGGGCTGTCCTGGGGGTCTGGGTGGGGTGTCCTGGTGGGGGAGGGGTGTGTGGGGTGTCCAGGTGAGGTGGTATGTCTAGGTGGTGGTGGTGGGGTTGCAGGGAAGGGGGGTGTGGGCTGTTTGGGAGGGCGGGCGGGGCTATCCAGGGGGGGTACGGGGTGTCCAGGGGGGTACGGGGGTGGGCGGGTTGTCCACGGGGGTGGCCGGGCTGTCAAGGAGTGCTGTCCACGGGGGTGGCCGGGCTGTCAAGGAGGGTTGTCCACGGGGGTGTCCGGGCTGTCCGGATTGTGTTGATACTTTAAGAAAATGATCCATGGGTCATTTGAGATGTGTACGAGTCAACCCCGCCTAAATCTGAGATGCGGTGTGGTTGGGACCACTCTAAGTGACTTTCTTTTGTTTAAAATGGACAGTATTTTAAGTACATACGGAAAACCGACCAAACGCATTCAGTTTTTGTTGAAACTTTAGGATAACGATCCATGGGTCATATGTGACGTGTAAGAGTCAAGGCCACCTCAATCTGAGGTGCAGTGTGGCCGAAACCACTCAAAGTGTCTCTATTTTGTTTAAAATGGACTTCATTTTTAGTGAAAACAAAAAATGACATACGGAAAACCGACCAAATGCATTCTCTTTCTGTTGAAACTTTAGGAGAACGATCCATGGGTCATATGTGACGTGTACGAGTCAACGCCACCTCAATCCGAGGCGCGGTGTGGCCGACACCACTCAAAGTGTCTCTATTTTGTTTAAAATGGACAGTATTTTGGCCATTTATGACACCGGAACTGCGTTGTCGGTCACTGCGAGCACATGGAACGTCCGATTGACGTGCCGTCTGCGCGTACACGTCATGAATAATAATTAGAATGTTGAACGGTGGTTTCAGGTCAATTCGAGGTCGTCCGCTATGAATTTGACCGTTTGACGCCCGTTTTGGCCGTTTATGACACCAGAACTGCGTTGTCGGTCACCGCGGGCACACGACACGTCTGATTGACGTGTCATCTACTTGAACACTTCATAAATCACTCACTCGTATTTTTAGTCTGATTTCAGGTCATTCCGACTTCGTTCGGCCTGTTTGGACCCCCCTCACGTGCGTTTACGAAGCGCGTGCATCACTTAAAATACGAATATTGAGCCGTACCGCACAAACCGCACGTCCGATTGACGTGCCGTCTGCGCGTACACGTCACGAATAATAATTAGAATGTTTCACGGTGGTTTCAGCTCAATCTGAGGTCGTCCGCTATGAATTTGACCGTTGGACGCCCGTTTTGGCCGTTTATGACACCAGAACTGCGTTGTCGGTCACCGCGGGCACACGACATGTCCAATTGACGTGCCTTCTGCTCGACCACTTCATAAATCACTCACCCGTATTTGTCGTCTGATTTCAGGCCATTCTGAAATCGTTCGGCCCATTTGGACCACCCTCACGCGCGTTTACGAAGCGCGTGCATCACTTAAAACACGAATATTGAGCCGTACCACGCAAACCACACGTCCGATTGACGTTCCGTCTGCGCGTACACGTCACGAATAATAATTAGAATGTTTCACTGTGGTTTCAGCTCAATACGAGGTCGTCCGCTATGAATTTGACCGTTTGACGCCCGTTTTGGCCGTTTATGACACCAGAACTGCGTTGTCGGTCACCGCGGGCACACGGCACGTCCAATTGACGTACCGTCTGCTCGACCACTTCAGAAATCACTCAACCGTATTTTTAGTCTGATTTCAGGCCATTTCGACTTCGTTCGGCCCATTTGGACCCCCTCACGCGCGTTTACGAAGCGCGCGCATCACTTAAAATACGAATATTGAGCCGTACCGCGAAAACCGCACGTCCGATTGATGTGCCGTCTGCGCGTACACATCACGAATAATAATTAGAATTTTTCAGGGTGGTTTTAGCTCAATCTGAGGTCGTCCGCTATGAATTTCACCGTTGGACGCCCGTTTTGGCCGTTTATGACACCAGAACTGCTTTGTCGGTCACCGCGGGCACACGGCACGTCCGATTGACGTGCTGTCTGCTCAACCACTTCATAAATCACTCTCCCGTATTTTTCGTCTGATTTCAGGCCATTCCGACTTCGTTCGTCCCGTTTGGACCCCCCTCACACGCGTTTACGAAGCGCGTGCATCACTTAAAACACGAATATTGAGCCGTACCGCGCAAACCACATGTCCGATTGACGTGCCGTCTATGCGTACACGTCAAGAATAATAATTAGAATGTTTCACGGGGGTTTCAGGTCAATCCGAGGTCGTCCGCTATGAATTTGACCGTTTGACGCCCGTTTTGGCCGTTTATGACACCAGAACTGCGTTGTCGGTCACTGCGGGCACACGGCACGTCCGATTGACCTTCCGTCTGCTCGAACACTTCATAAATCACTCACCCGTATTTGTCGTCTGATTTCAGGCCATTCCGAAATCGTTCGTCCCATTTGGACCACCCTCACGCGCGTTTACAAAGCGCGCGCATCACTTAAAACACGAATATTGAGCCATACCGCGCAAACCGCACGTCTGATTGATGTGCCATATGCGCGTACACGTCACGAATAATAATTATAATGTTTCACGGTGGTTTCAGGTCAATCCGAGGTCGTCCTCTATGAATTTGACCGTTTGACGCCCGTTTTGGCCGTTTATGACACCAGAACTGCGTTGTCGCTCACCGCGGGCACACGGCACGTCCGATTGACGTGCCGTCTGCTCGACCACTTCATAAATCACTCACCCTTATTTTTCGTCTGATTTCAGGCCATTACGAAATCGTTCGGCCCATTTGGACCACCCTCACGCGCGTTTACGAAGCGCGCACATCACTTAAAACACGAATATTGAGCCGTACCACGCAAACCGCACGTCCGATTGACGTTCCGTCTGCGTTTACACGTCACTAATAATAATTAGAATGTTTCACGGTGGTTTCAGGTTAATCCGAGGTCGTCCGCTATGAATTTGACCGTTTGACGCCCGTTTTGGCCGTTTATGACACCAGAACTGCGTTGTCGGTCACCGCGGGCACACGGCACGTCCGATTTACGTGCCGTCTACTTGACCACTTCATAAATTACTCACCCGTATTTGTCGTTTGATTTCAGGCCATTCCGAAATCGTTCGGCCCATTTGGACCACCCTCACGCGCGTTTACGAAGCGCGCGCATCACTTAAAACACGAATATTGAGCCGTACTGTGCAAACCGCATGTCTGATTGACGTTCCGTCTGCGCGTACACGTCACGAATAATAATTAGAATGTTTCACTATGGTTTCAGCTCAATCTGAGGTCGTCCGCTATGAATTTGACCGTTTGACGCCCGTTTTGGCCGTTTATGACACCAGAACTGCGTTGTCGGTCACCGCGGGCACATGGCTTGTCCAATTGACGTGTCGTCTGCTCGACCACTTCATAAATCACTCACCCGTATTTTTTGTCTGATTTCAGGCCATTCCGACTTCGTTCGGCCCGTTTGGACCCCCCTCATGCGCGTTTACGAAGCGCGCGCATCACTTAAAATACGAATATTGAGCTGTACCGCGCAAACTGCACGTCCGATTGACGTGTCATCTGCGCGTACACATCACAAATAATAATTATAATGTTTCACGGTGGTTTCAGCTCAATATGAGGTCGTCCGCTATGAATTTGACCATTGGACGCCCGTTTTGGCCGTTTATGACACCAGAACTACGTTGTCGGTCACCGCGGGCACACGGCACGTCCGATTGACGTTCTGTCTACTCGACCACTTCATAAATCACTCTCCCATATTTTTTGTCTGATTTCAGGCCATTCAGACTTCGTTCGGCCCGTTTGGACCCCCCTCACGCGCGTTTACGAAGCGTGTGCATCACTTAAAACACGAATATTGAGTCGTACCGCGCAAACCGCACGTCCGATTGACGTGCCGTCTATGCGTACACGTCACGAATAATAATTATAATGTTTCACGGTGGTTTTAGATCAATCCGGAGACGTGGTGTGGCCGATACCACTCAAAGTGTCCATCTTTTGTTTCAAAAGGACGTCATTTTAAGTGAAAAGCATCAACTGACATATGGAAAACCGACCAAACGCATTCCGAATCTGTTGATAATTTATCCCAACAATCCATGGGTCATATGTGACGTGTACGAGCCAACCCGGGATGAATCTGAGTCGCGGTGTGGCCAGGATAAGTCTAAGTGACTCTCTTTTGTTTAAAATGGACACCATTTTAAGTACATACGGAAAAACGACCAAACGGATTCGGTTTCCATTGAAACTTTAGTAGAATGATCCATGGGTCATATGTGACGTGTGCAAATCATCCCCGCCTCAATACGACATGCAGTGCGGCTGACACCACTCAAAGTGTCCGTCTTTTGTTTCAAAAGGACGCCATTTTAAGTGAAAGGCATCAACTGACATACGGAAGAACGACCAAACACATTCGGATTCTATCGATACTTTAGCACAACGATCCATGAGTCATATGTGACGTGTACAAGTCAACCCCGTCTTAATTCGAGACGCAGTGTGGCCTACACCGCTCTAACTCTGTCTCTTTTGTTTAAAATGGACATGATTATAAATGAAAAGAACAACTGGCATACGCAAAACCGACCAAACGCATTCGTAATCTTTTGATAATTTATCACAACGATCAATGGGTCATATGTGACATGTACGAGCCAACCCGGGATGAATCTGAGTCATGGTGTGGTCAGGATTAGTCTAAGTGTCACTCTTTTGTTTAAAATGGACAACATTTTAAGTACATACGGAAAACCGACCAAACGCATTCGGTTTCCATTTAAACTTTAGGAGAATGATCCATGGGTCATATGTGACGTGTAAGAATCAACCCCGCCTCAATTAGAGACGCGGTGTGGTCGGCACCACTCATAGTGTCCGTCTTTTGTTTCAAAAGGACGTCATTTTAAGTGAAAAACATCAACTGGCATACGGAAAACTGACCAAACGCATTCGGAATCTGTTGAAAATTTAGGACAACGATTCATGGGTCATATGTTACGTGTACGAGTCAACCACGCCTCAATCCGAGTCGCGGTTTGGCCGAGACCACTCTAAGTGTATCTCTTTTCTTTAAAATGGACTACATTTTAAATTCATACGGAAAACCAACCAAACACATTCTGATTGTGTTTATATTTTAGCACAACAATCCATGGGTCATTTGTGATGTGTACGAGTTAACCCCGCCTCAATACGAGGCGCGGTGTGGCCGACACCATTAAAAGTGTCTCTCTTTTATTTAAAAAACACTTCATTTTAAGTGAAAACAACAACTGACATACGGAAAACCGACCAAACGATTTCGGAATATGTTGATACTTTAGGACAAAGATCAATGATTCATTTGTGACGTGTACGATTTAACCTCGCCTCAATCCGAGGCACGGTGTGACCGGTATCATTCCAGATGTATGTATTTTGTTTATAATGGATATCATTTCTATTAAAAATATATGGTATATGAAAAACCAATCAAATTATGAATTGAATTCCGGATTCCACATATGATTTTCATCTAAATTTTAAAATGAATTCTAAATGAATTATGTATGTTTATAATTATGTTATGAATTCTACTTTAATTATGGATGTGTATATTTTCAGGATGCATTATATGTGTTGGTTGGTTGGTTTGCATTATTTGTATGTGTTTGTTTGTTCTCTATATGTATGCATTATATGTGTTACAGGTATAATAATTGGATTGAAAAATGAATTGAAAACGAGGGCATAATTGGATTGAAAATTGAATTGAAACCGAGGGTGAATGCCCAAAAACCAGACCTGCTGTGCAAATTGCAGGCTGCTGTGCAATTTGCACATCAAAGCCTATGCCAATGGTTTGAAAACCGTTGGCATAGGCTCTATGTAGCTGTTTTTACCAACGGTTCAAGGAACCGTTGGGATATCCTGTTGAATGGTTGTTTTTACCAACGGTTTGTAAACCGTTGGGAAAGAAAATTCTCTGTTGACTTCCCAACGGGCCAAACCGTTGGGATAAGTTGATTTTTTCTAACCTACCCCAACGGTTCTCTGTAAACCATTGGGAAAAGCCTTTCCCAACGGCTTACTTCCCCACGGTTTGCAGAACCGTTGGTATAACATATACCAACGGTTCTGCAGCCTTTCCCAACGGTTCTAAACCATTGGGAAATGCTGGATTTCCAATAGTGATTATAATCCATAATTTCATTAAATTCTTGTTTTTTAAAATCATTTACATGGATTCATAAAGTAGTTTTATGATTTTTGAGTTGCTCATAAACTGAAAAGTTATTTTCATTATGTTAATTAAAAAATTCATGCAAAAAGAGATCTTCTAAATTTAAGGGAGGAAGCTGTGAGACAAGTTCCACAAGAGAATCCTCCAGTGGATCCTTCTTTGGTGGAATCTATAATCTGCACCATTTAGAATTTGGTTCAATTGGGTATTAGAAACCCAAGATGAGTGGTGGATCATGGCTCAAAATTTACTAAGTATAATCCACCCATCTCCAATAGATAAAAGGGACCCCAAGAATTTGAAGAGTTTCTTGAGTGGATTGAAATTATATTCTATTTTCTGAAAACCCTTGAGGATTCTAAGGTGGGTTTTTCCACATACAGGCCTGAGGGATCAGAAAGGAGATGGTGAGACTCTATTGTACTAGAAAAATTGCATGTGGATCTTACATTAGGTTCTTTCAAGAAAGTATTCAATCAGAAGTTTTATCCTAAAATGTTATGACTTGAAAAGATCTAAGAGTTTATGACCTTATAGAAGGGGGAGTGTACAATTTTGGAGTATTCCACCCATTTTTCTAAGTTATTAAACCTAGCACCTGATCATGTTATAATTGATTACCTAAAGTATTAGACTTTTGAGATGGGTATGAGGGACAATATTTGATCAATGATGATTCTCTTGTGACTTCTGAATTCTATGGGTGTAGTCGATAAATCATATATGGTTGAGGCCAACATAAAAGTGAGGATGGGTTTGGGTGGAGCTTTGGTTAGTACTGTTGTTATCCAGGGTATGTCTTCTGAATAGAAAAGGAAGCATAGAGGTAGCCAATTTTCTTTAGGACTGGTTTTAGGGGATTCTTCTAGAAAATAGAAGGTTATTTGTTATCAGTGTGGAAGGCCTAGTCATTCCAAGACTAGTTGTGTATAATCACCCCAAACTTTTCATCATTGTAGAAAAGCTATTTATATCAAGCATTTTTGTTGGAGGATTTCCTATAGAAGTAAGTTTGGATCCACTCTATCCAAGGATTCAAAGGTTTATTTTGATTCTTCCAAGGGTGGTGGGTCTTATCCTCAAGACAAGGGGGATGTTCATGTAGAAAATAAAGCTCAGGGAGGGGATGATACATGATGTATTTATGTAACAACGTATGCACTAGAGGAATATTAAGCAGGGTCAACTACTTTTAGAGGTATGGTGTTTGTTTCATCCTCTATGATATTATTTTTGTTTGATATAGGTGTTACTCATTATTTTATATTGTAAAAGTTATTTTACATGTTAAACTTACATTAAAAACATATTCCATTCTTTTTGGATCATTCTACACCTTTGGGAAAGAGTTATGAACAAGGTTTCAAGTGTTCTGCATGTTAGGTGATGATAGCTTACTTTGAAGTGGTGTGGGACTTATTGGTTCTTGATCTTGATATCTTCGACCTAATTATTGGAATAATTTGGATGATTAGTGTAAAGGACCATATTGGTTATTATCATTGGCACATTCAATTTCTATCACCTGATGGATTCCCTCATGTATTTCGGGGTGATTGGGATTCTAGATCGGGGAGATTAGGGCCTATTATTCCTTATACTAGAGTGACCTCATGCCAACTATCAGAGATAATACATGATGCCTTTGACTCTTATATGAGAAATCCACATCCCATAGTGGTAAATACATAACCTAAGGTATTTCCTAATGATTTCTCTGGGTTACCACCATAGAGATAGGTGGATTTTACTATTGACCTGCTTCCTGGTATGATACCCATTTCTATGCCATTTTATTGCATGGAACCTACTAAGTTGAAGGAACTTAAATTTTATATCATGAACCTTGATGTTAATGGATTTATTCATCCTATCATGTCACCTTGATATTTTCCTATCCTCTTTGGTAAGAATGAAGATGAGAGCCTCATAATTTTTATCAATTATCGAAAGCTAAATTGTAACACCCTGAGATTTTATGAAAAATATTCTTTTTAATTTCATTGATGTATTGTGTTGTACACTACACCAAAATGATCTTTCACTACACGCATCCCTGACTTGGCTTGCTTTACACGCAATCACGACCTTCCACGGTAGCGTGTGTTGTACGCAATATCGAGTTTCACTAAACAACAATATATTATTAAAATATTATATAAACCAGCCGTTATGAATAGTAATACCCACTTTTTGAAATTTTATAAATTTTATCTTTCAAAATGGACTTTATTTTTGGATTCGGAATATCTAAATTAGCCTAGGGTGAATTTTTGGTATTTTTCTAAAAACTTTCAATTTTTGATGAATAGTGAAAACACTGGGTTACTATTTAAAAATCGACTTTTTATTTAAATAATTATTTATTTTATTTCAATTTATTTTAGGTCAAAATTGATACATAATACCTATATAAGTTAAATTTAATTAATTGGAGTCATTTTATAATAATTTTAGATATATAAAAATTTTATTGAACTTTTCACCGTCTTTTAACCACCTCCTAGGAGAATTTGGAAATTCACATAAAACTTAATTTTACAGCTTCTGTGAGTGGAATTTCGAAAATCCGAGAGACATGGTTAATATCAAGGTCTAAAATGTGGTTCAATGATATGAAAATAATTTTTGATGAATAGTAACTTTTTACTTTTATTTACCATGGTTAAAAGTAAATAGGGTAATTATGGGTAAAAATGATATTATTATTACACTAACACATGTTATAATTCTATTGGATAAGTTTAATTCGACCAAAAAAAACCTTAGGAATAAAATATGACCATTTAGGTCCACTTGGATTAGATTAGGACATTTATTATTAATTTATTTAAAGAAGGGTTAAAATAGTTAAAATCAAAGTCTAATAACTAAATAATTATTAATATAGGGTTATACATAAGATAAATTAGACTATAAATATTACTTAGAAAGATAAAAATATTTCCTACCTAATGGTATTTTATTTATAATTTTTAGACATTAAATAATTTAAGTTATTTATGACACAATGGTGATGCAGTAATTACCTAAATAATGAAATATTAAAATAATTGATGTTATAAATACCCAAATAAATATAATTTGAGACTTTTTATGAATTCCACAAATTTTATAGGTTAATATGACATGTTAGTATTTAATTAATTAACTTTTATCGAACTAATCATACTGTTATGATTTTCACAAAAATACATTACCAAATAGTGTCAAAATTGACATAAAATAGTTTTTAAAACAAATATTATATTATTAATTGTTATTATATTCCTAAAAATCTAAGGTTTGGCCAATATACTTATATCATGATAGGTATATCATTAATGGACCACTTGGGGTATCTTGGATGTATATGGTAAGTTTATTAACTATATAATATAAAAATACAAAGTGACATGGTAAATGTCAATCTAATTAACTAAGAGTTAAAACTAAAAGATAAGGTTAATATAATGACCCAAAACTATCTAAAATCTATTGGTTGAGAGGATTTAGACCCATACCTACCTTATCTTCTAAATAAATAAAATTTGAGCTATTAAAAACCGAATATGACTTTATTATAAAATAATATTTTAAGTTTTTCCAAAGGTGCCCCTCTCCTCCCATATAAAAAGGGCACCCATTCCCTCTTATCTTCACACCCTTTTGAGCCTTGAGGCTCGGCAAAAACCTGCCCGTTTCTCTTATACACTTCCCTAGAAACATTCTAGTGGTTCCGGTCTTCTCAAAAGACCAACTCTACTTCCTTAAGAGGAATCTTAAAGGAGGTGCGTCGAAGAAGACGTAATCTCTTCTTCCGATTCTCTCGAGTTTCTTTCTTCTTCTACTTATTCTTCTTTAGTTGTATCATTATAAATTAATAACATCAGTATTAATTATATACTGATATGTTATTATAAATATTAAACAACCTTATTTCACCTTATATCCATCATACGAAAAACGAAATCACCGCGCGTGCGTACGTACGAAATACCGTCTCCACGCCGTGGTGTAATCTGTTTTCGACCACCACCTTACTTGGATGGGTATAATGGTGTAAATAAATAACTATATATGATTATTGTAAAGTGATATTGATTCTGAAATATTATACATACACTTCAATACAATTCCACGATCATGGGAATGATATCATCGCTCGTGCGTATGTACGGACTACCGTCTCCACGACGCGATGAGATTCATTCTCCATGTTAACCATTCATGAATGATTATAAAGTATATATAATAAATAATAATGAAATATATTACATAATAATGATACTATATTTATGTATATATATATATATGTATGTCATCTACTTAATTCCATTCAATTCAATAAGGAAACGAAAACAGCGTTCATGCGTACGTACGGCCTACTGTCTCCATGAACGGTGTATTTCATTCCATTTATCGATCTATCATATATATATGTATATGATGAATATATATTATATATAAATCATGTTTTAAATTCTTTAATTTTTTAAATCAGTATATAAGTAATAATATCAAGAACAACAAGTCTAAACATGTACGATAAATGAAACGATTTTACCCAAAATGCTGCTTTAACATGGAATTTACAAAAGAACAGGTAATATAAAGTCATAAGTGAACCATATATGATATCATAAAAATGAATATGATTCTTTAATAAGTAAATGACATTATTTAAATCATTATACAGGAGGTTTGTATACATACTAAGCATATCGGACGTAAGGTAAGGGATAACTATTCCAATCTCGCTTTTATCCAAGATTGTTTATTCGTAAGTATTTAATGGGGTTTTTGTTATCATCCATGTCCCTATTTTCTAAAATTTTTTCATGCATGTTTAATGGCCCTTTTAACCATTTTTTAATTTTACCACATGTTATGAAAAGAATCTTACTTTTGTTTACCACATGAGGAACTTTTTTTACTTTTTCGGAAAAAGTATGAGAAAAATGTTTTTTTAACTTATACGACATGAAAGGATTTTTACAGTTTTATAAAGCCTTATATTCATGAATCTTCCTCCAAAATATTTCATGACTATTTTCAAAAAAAATCCTTTTCTTTTAAAATTGCATGACATTTTGTGAAAAGAAAATGATTTTAAAGAAGAAAGGATATTTTCCTCAAGAATTCATTTCAAGTGTTTGATCAAAACCATTTTCCATCTAAGATGAAATTATTTCATATGTGTATGTTTCAAGTATAATGTATCTATGATTTACATGGTTTCACTTTTCTTATTATGAAATGATATCCATTTCTTTTATATGGATTATGTGATGATGGGATGATGTTTATGAAACCCATTTTATTCGTTGGGTTATTATGAATGATGTATGTTTATTTTGTGAAACAAGTAAGAATGATTTCATTATGAGATGGGTGGGACCTATATCTCCCTCCAATGAATTGGGTAAAGATTTATATCTCATGAGATAGACATGGCTGAAATGGTAAGTTTACCCGGTTCAGTAATATAGGACTGGAACGAGGAGTGAACTCGATTCAGAAAGGGACTTTGTCCGCTAATATGGTCTTGACAGTAATGCCTTGGCTACTATGGAAATAATATCATGGGCTTAATGGTTTCCACAATAACATGTTTTATTCCCATGCTATTTTATCATGATTAATGTTTCTTTATGATCTATGACTTATGTACTGCCATGCTTTATGTCATTTCCCAATATTTTGATGTTTAAACATTATGTTCATGTTTTTAAGTTCAAATATATATGATTTGTTTTATTTTATCCATGCTTACCCTTACTAGGAATTTGAGCTCACCCTTTATATGTTTTCTTTTCCCCAGGATTTAAAGAAAGGTTTTAGGTAAGAAAACCAAAAGGGGAAGATCTTTATGGGAGATGTTGAAGATCTTTCTCCACGATTAGAAGATTACGTTCCGAGTTTCCAAAGACACTAAACTATTACGGTCCTTGTGTGTCTGTTTTTGTAATGTATTAAGTATTCCACAAAAGTAATGTAATGTCCATGTATGTCAAGATTCGGGTCTCTATAGTTGGTATCAGAGGCAAAGGAGGTAGGAATGTATCCGGTCCTTGGGAACTCTCACATGTGAGCGTTGGACGAAGCATGGCTCTCTGCCCAAGGGTTTCATGAGGAAATGGCTGCCACTAGGGATGGTGGTGTTTCCCACCCAGGGGGTGTATCCGCCCATGGAGTGCCCTGATAGGTATCAATTATAGTCCACTAGAAGTAATTACAGACCATTATAGATGGTATCAGAGGAAAAGTTTAGTTAACCTTTGGAAACTAGGATGCGAAAACTTTAGTGAGATCCCTAGAGATATTTCTAAGGTATGTCTAGGGATGTCCCTAAGGTTAAGTATAAGTATAGGTTATAGTCCTAGAATTATGGTAATTATATCAGAATTAAACCTAAGATGTTAGATATATAAGGTACTCCCCCTTTATTATGTTGTTTTCCCTAGCATGATTTTTTCCTCTCACGCTATTCTTTTTTAGGCGATGGCTGGAACCCGTAGGAACCGTGTTGATCAATGTAATGGACAATGAAATGATTGTACTCCTGAAAAAACCAATGTTATGGGATATGGAGTGCAAAATCTTATTTCTATACTTACTCAAGCTATGAATCATTATGGACTTCTAAATGAGCAGAGAAGGGAACAATATTCTATTGAGTCCTTCATGAGACAACGTCCACCTTCTTTCAATGGGTCTTCTAATCCACTTGTTTCTGAACAACGGATCAGTACCATTGAAATGATATTTTCCATACTTCACTGTTCAGAACATGATAAAGTCATTATAGCTGTTTACCATTTAGAAGGTAAAGCAGAACAGTGGTGGACTCTAATTAAGAATACAAGGCCCCAAGATGAAATTGAATCCATGGAATGGGATGAGTTCAAGAACTTGTTTTTCAGTAAGTAATTCCCCCGTATTCTTCGAACAAAGATAAAAAAAGATTTCCTTGAGCTTAATCAAAAGGATGATGAATCTGTTGGTATATACGAAGCAAATTTTACAAGGCTTTCAAGGTATGCATCTGGCTTTATCATCCAACCTGAAAGTAAAGTTGATCGATTCTTCAGTGGCTTAAAACCAAGTCTTCGAAGGGAATTATCTATAAGAGACTTCAGTAGCTATGAAGAAATTGTGCGTTGTGCTATCAAGGTAGAAATGGAAGTTGGTGTTACATATCCATCTCATGGTTTGGATAAGAAACGAAAGATGGAGTTCAAGGAGAAATCTCAGAACAATAGTGAAAAGAAGATGAATGTTTCTTTATGCTCAAAGTGTGTAAAGAAGCGTGGTGGATATTGTCTTAAAGGGACTAGAAAATGTTTTAAGTGTGGAAAAGAAGGTCATCGAGTAGATGAGTGTCGAAGTAATGGAAAAAGGTTTGCTAATGATGTGAATAAAGAAAAGACTGTAGAGAACGCACCACCAACACTTCAATGATTCAAGTGCAATGAAATGGGGCATTATGCTAATCAATGCCCTAATCCAAGGGTTAATGATGATTGACATGAGAAACCAATTAAGGCAAAGGACAAAGGGAAATCACATGCGATCACTATTGGCGATGTTGAATATGACAACGATGTGGTGGAATGATTATGTTTTTATATAATGGGATTCCAAAATAATGTTGTATATAATATCGTGGAATATTAGAATATATATGTATTGGACTATTGTGGTTTTCAATAATTTTATGGTACCGGTAACCCTAGAAAGTGATTGAGATATTTTTGGAAAGAAGATGATATGCACATAATGAAGGGATAAAGAGAAAATGAAATGTTTGACAGTATTCATGAGCTCATGACTGATATAAGGACAAAGTTATATCATGGTTTGAGTATATAGAATTTTTGGATTTTCGTATGTGGAAAGATTTAACTTTTGACAGCATTCATGTTTTCACTAAGGTTCAATGGGTATTCATTTTTCAAGAGAATACATGATTAAGGTATTCACATGTTTGTAATGTGACCAACAAGATATATCGTATGATATATGGGGGATAAATGATGGTATTCACATGCTTTTTATGTGACCTTTCAAGTAATCGTTTTCTTTATACTATGAGATTCGACATATGTATTTTGGATAAGCCTAAAGATTGTAATAGATCACGTTGGACACAAGTTAGTATTGTTTAAGGCTAGAAATTTTTTCTATATTATTGATGGAATGTCATAATGATGTAATTTTAGAGAAAGGAAAACCTGTAGGACAGGCGACAACCCG
This sequence comes from Viscum album, assembly GCA_963277665.1. NCBI lineage: Eukaryota > Viridiplantae > Streptophyta > Magnoliopsida > Santalales > Viscaceae > Viscum > Viscum album. Next base: position 1,903,833,625 of record OY728150.1, on the reverse strand, counting down.
TCGCGTCGGACAAGGATGCGGGAATCGAACCCACAACCAAAGTGCAACAGGACTTTATCACCTACCACTAGCCTACAGGAAGTCCCTGGTTAGTAGAAACTAGTTTTATTTTATTAAGCGCTATGATAGATGAAGTATAAGTCCATTTTAGCAACCATATACAATTAATCTCAGCATAGATGGACTTCTATATATTTAATAAATTATGCTAGAAATAGATGGAATGACCTATCATTATATCGCATAATCTGCTAACACTTCAGAGAAGACAAATTCAACTTCATTTCATTAAGAGATGAAGTGGAAATTTTTCGAGGCACGAGCAACGGTGAGATGATACCGAAATAAAGTAAGTATTTCTTCTAATTAAAATTCTTCAACTTTAGGGAAATGATCTTGAAAACAAAAAAATGTTGTCCTAGTGCTCTCATATATGATGAATCGGATGATACCTTAGATCATCACAAATTTATGGCTTTGTGATTGTTGGATTTTTCATATCCATGTCCTCTACCACTCTTCATCAGAATTTGATGGTTATATTTCTCTTCCATATCCATATTGTCACCTATGTTCTCCTATGTGGAAACCTAGTGATTAGTTAATTTGGGTAACCTTTACGTTTCATACTTTAGTTTTTAAAGTCAAGTTTTGGTATTCCTTTTTATGATGTGGGTTTATATGAAAGAAAATTTCAAGTAGTAAACCATTTATAACCCCGACGAATTTCGAGGGTGAAATTCATTTTAAGGGGGGTAGAATGTAACACCCCGAGATTTTATGAAAAATATTCTTTTTAATTTCATTGATGTATTGTATTGTACGCTACACCAAAAGGATCTTGCACTACATGCATCCCTGACTTAGCTTTCTTTACACGCAATTGCGACCTTCCACGATAGCGTGTGTTGTACGCAATATCGAGTTTCACTAAACAACGATATGTTATTAAAATATTAAATAAACTAGCCGTTATGAATAGTAATACCCACTTTTTGAAATTTTATAAGTTTTATCTTTCAAAATGGACTTCATTTTTGGATTCGGAATATTGAAATTAGCCTAGGGTGAATTTTTGGTATTTTTCTGAAAACTTTCAATTTTTGATGAATAGTGAAAACACTGGGTTACTATTTAAAAACCGACTTTTTATTTAAATAATTATTTATTTTATTTAAATTTATTTTAGGTAAAAATTGATACATAATACCTATATAAGTTCAATTTAATTAATTGGAGTCATTTTATAATAATTTTAGATATATAAAAATTTTATTGAACTTTTCACCGTCTTTTACCCACCTCCTTGGAGAATTTGGAAATTCACATAAAACTTAATATTACCGCTTCTGTGAGTGGAATTTCGAAAATCATAGAGACACAGTTAATATCAAGGACTAAAATGTGGTTCAATGAGATGAAAATAATTTTTGATGAATAGTAACTTTTTACTTTTATTTACCATGGTTAAAAGTAAATAGGGTAATTAAAGGTAAAAATGATATTATTATTACCCTAACACATGTCCTAATTCTATTGTATAAGTGTAATTCGACCCGAAAAAACCTTAGGAATAAAATATGACCATTTAGGTCCACTTGGATTAGATTAGGACATTTATTATTAATTTATTTAAAGAAGGGTTAAAATAGTTAAAATCAAAGTTTAATAACTAAATCATTATTAATATAGGGTTATACATAACATAAATTCGACTATAAATATTAATTATAAAGATAAAAATATTTCCTATCTAATGGTATTTTATTTATAATTTTTAGACATTAAATAATTTAAGTTATTTATGACACAATAATGATGCAGTAACTACCTAAATAATGAAATATTAAAATAATTGATGTTATAAATACCCAAATAAATGTAATTTGAGACTTCTTATGAATTCCAAAAAATTTCTAGGTTAATATGACATGCTAGTATTTAATTAATTAACTTTTTTAGAACTAATCATGCTGTTATGATTTTCACAAAAATCCATTACCAAATAGTGTCAAAATTGACATAAAATAGTTTTTGAAAAAATATATTATATTATTAATTGTTATTATATTCCTAAAAATATAAGGTTTGGCCAAGATACTTATATCATGATAGGTGTATCATTAATGGACCACTTGGGGGTCTCTTGGATGTATATGGTAAGTTTATTAACTATATAATATAAAAATACAAAGTGACATGATAAATGTCAATCTAATTAACTAAGAGTTAAAACTAAAAGATAAGGTTAATATAATGACCCAAACCTGTCTAAAATCTATTTGTTGAGAGGATTTAGACCCATACCTACCTTAGCTTCGAAATAAATCAATTTTTATCTATTAAAAACTGAATATTACTTTATTATAAAATAATATTTTAAGTTTTTCCAAAGGTGCCCCTCTCATTCCTTATAAAAAGGGCACCCCTTCTCTTTTCTCTTCACACCCTTTTGAGCCTTGAAGCTCGGCCAAACCCTGTCCTTTTAAATTATCCACTTCTCTAACAACATTCTGGAGGTTCTTTTCTTCTCAAAAGACCAACTCTACTTCCTTAAGAGGAAGCTTAAAGGAGGTGCGTCGAAGAAGACGTAATCTCTTCTTCCGATTCTCTCAAGTTTCTTTATTCTTCTACTTATTCTTATTTAGTTGTATCATTATAAAGTAATAAAATAAGTATTAATTATATACTGATATGTTATTATAAATATGAAACAACTTTATTTCACCTTCTATCCATCCTACGGAAAATGAAATCACCGCGTGTGAGTACGTACGGAATATCGTCTCCACGCCGTGGTGTAATCTGTTTTCGACCACCGCCTTACTTGGATGGGTATAATGGTGTAAATAAATAACTATATATGATTATTTTAAATTTATATTGATTCTGAAATATTATACATACACTTCAATACAATTCCATGATCATGGGAATGATATCATCACCCGTCCGTACGTATGGACTACCGTCTCCATGACGCGATGAGATTCATTCTCCATGTTAACCATTCATGAATGATTATAAAGTACATATAATAAATAATAATGAAATATAGGACATAATAATGATACTGGATTTATGTATATATATATGTATGTCATATACTTAATTCCATTCAATTCAATAAGGAAACGAAAACAGCGTTCATGCGTACGTACGACCTACCGTCTCCATGAACAGTGTATTTCATTCCATTTATCGATATATCATATATATATGTATATTCTGAATATATATTATATATAAATCATGTTTTACATTCTGCAATTATTTAAATCAGTATATAAGTAATAATACCAAGAACAACAAGTCGAAACACGTACGATAAATGAAACGATTTTACCCAAAATGCTGTTTTAACATGGAATTTACAAAAGAACGGGTAATATAAAGTCATAAGTGAACCATATAAGATATCATAACAATGAATATGATTCTTTAATAAGTCAATGACATTATTTAAATCATTATACATGATATTTGGATACATACAAATCATATCGGACGTAAGGTAAGGGATAACTATTCCAATCTCGCTCTTATCCGAGATTGTTTATTCGTAAGTATTTACTGGGTTTTTTGTTATCATCCATGTCCCTGTTTTCTAAAAATGTTTTCATGTATGTTTAAAGGCCTTTTTACCCTTTTTTGAATTTTACCACATGTTATGAAAGGAATCTTATTTTTTTTACCACACGATGAACTTTTTGACTTTTTTGGCAAAAGTACGAGAATAATGTTTTTTTTAACTTATACGGCATGAAAAGATTTTTACGGTTTTATAAATCCTTATTTTCATGAAGCTTACTCCAAAATATTTCATGACTATTTTCAACAAAATCCTTTTCTTTTAAAATTGCGTGAAATTTTGTGAAAAGAAAATGATTTTAAAGAAGAAAGGATATTTTCCTCAAGAATTCATTTCAAGTGTTTGATCAAAACCATTTTCCATCTAAGATGACATTATTTTATATGTGTATGTTTCAAGTATAATGTCTCTAAATGGTTTCACTTTTCTTATTATGAAATGATATCCGTTTATTTTATATGGATTATGTGATGATGGGATGATGTTTATGAAACCCATTTTATTCATTGGGTTATTATGAATGATGTATGTTTATTTTGTGGCACAAGTAAGAATGATTTCATTATGAGATGGGTGGGACCTATATCTACCTCCAATGCATTGGGTAAAGATTTATATCTCATGAGATAAACATGGCTGGAATGGTAAGTTAATCCGATTCAGTAATACAGAACTGGAACGAGGAGTGAACTCGATTCAGAAAGGGACTTTGTCCACTAAGATGGCCTTGGAAGTAATGCCTTGGCTACTATGGAAATTATATCATGTGCTTAATGGTTTCCACAATCACATGTTTTATTCCCATGCTATTTTATCATGATTAATGTTTCTTTATGATCTATTCCTTATATACTTCCATGTTTTATGTCATTGCCCAAGATTTTTATGTTTAAACATTATGTTCATGTTTTTAAGTTCAAATGTATATGATTTGTTTTATTTTATCCATGATTACCCTTACTGAGCATTTGAGCTCACCCTTTATATGTTTTCTTTTCCACAGGATTTAAAGAAAGGTTTTAGGTAAGAAAACCAAAATGGGAAGATCTTTATGGGAGATGTTGAAGATCTTTCACCACGATTAGAAGATTATGTTCCGAGTTTCCAAAGACACTAAACTATTACGGTCCTTGTGTGTATGTTTTTGTTATGTATTAAGTATTCCTAAAAAGTAATGTAATGTCCATGTACGTCAAGATTTGGGTCTCTACATAAATCAAGTGACCATTATGAACAAATATCCATTTCCTAGGATTGATGATTAATTTGATCAACTCACAGGGTCTCATTGATTTTTTAATATTGACCTCCAGTCATGATACCACAAGTTGAGGGTTTAAGAAGAGTATATACCTAAGACTGTGTTTAGGAGTCTGCATGGGAATTTCATGTTTCTGTTTATTCCATTTGGTCTCACAAACTCTCCTGCGGTATTCATGGAAATAATGAACTAAATATTTCATGGGTTTTTGGACTCACTCGTAGTCATGTTTGTGGATGATATTTTTGTGTATTCAAGTATGAGGAGGATCACTGAGATCACTTGATTATTCTCCTCAGAATCTTGAAAGAACGACACTTGTATGGGAAGATTTAAGATTGTAAATTTTGGACCCAAGAAGTGAGGTTTCTAAGGAATTTCATATCTGATAGGATCATCTCAAGGGATCCTGAAAATATATGAGCAGCAATGTCTTAGAAGTATCACAAAAATGTGTTTGTGACCCAGAGTTTCTTGGGTTTGGATGGTTATTACAGATGATTTGTTTGGGAATTTTCTAAGCTCACATATCAAATCAAACCATAAGGGTGTAAAGTTTGAGAGGAAAGATAAATTTCCGAGATCTTTTGAGGAACTGAAGGTGTCAAGACCCGACCCTACTCCGGCTCGAGCCGCAACTACCCCAGGCCCACCTCCATAGGCCAGGGGCTGGGGACCAGCGCCGAAGGCACAACAACTCGGGGAGGCCTATTCCTAAGCACCTGTACACATGCACACACAGAAAACTCAATGCAAAAGTGCAGAGTTAAAGAAAAAAAAGTAAAGAAAAGGAAAGGGAAACTGCTATATATATAAACCACAGATATGCATCGACCTCTAAACAGTACAAAGTACAAGCTGAAAAGAAAAGGGAAAAAACACACGCCCAACCAAAAAGTGCCACAACCCAGCAACAGGTAAACAAAAAGAAACAGCTGACGGGTCTCCCACCAGGAACCCGACCACGACCACTGCACGCGGTCCAAGATCCCAAGCTCCTACGCTCCACTGAAGTCATGCTCCACCTGTCCGTCATCTGCAAGGGCACACCAAGTGCGGGTAAAGCCCAATCAGGGGTGAGTGTAAAAATAATCAGTAGGATACCCCGAAGGCTCGAGGGAGCAACAAAGGAGGTACCGAAGGGTGAGCAGTAGAGCGAACAGGGAGAAGTAAAGGAGTACACCTGAGGGTGCAGTAAAGAGTAACAACACAGCAGAGAGTCCAGCTCTACCCAACAAAAGGAAATAAGGTAGACTCGTCCAGACACAAGGAGATGGAAACAGTGAGAAGATGAACTTTTCTTCGAGTCTTCGTTACCTCTAGCAGGAGAGTAGACTCATCCAACCATGAGAAGCTAGACACGGAAAGCACGTGGCATACCCCGCGTGTCTTTGCCTCTCCTGGAAGGATAGTAGCCAAAACCCAAGGAGTGGGTACTCGTATGAGGTATATACATATATATGCTCTACCAAGAAGCCCGAACAAGCTCGTAAGGGGATCTCCATCCCATAGCTCAGCCCAAGAAAAAGTGAGTCGCCAACAGTCCCAAAAGAAACTCCATCATCGATGCCCAGCATCCCGCACGTCTGCCCCGAACTGCAAGCCAAGGGGCTCAATCACCACACCTTGACACTATCTGCTTTGGGAGGCACTGACTTGCCCGCACGGTTTTAGGTCGCGTCCCAAGAACACGTCTCGGTGGGGAAAGTGCCCCTCGTACTTGAGAGTTCTAGGGAAAGTCAAACCACATCTCGTTACTGCCCTGCAGTCGAGAGGTCTCCTCAAAGTCAAGTCGTCACAACACTGACCTGTATAACCAAGGGTCCCGCTCCAGTAATCACCGAGGGAAAGCCACAGACTAGCCTAGTCGAGAGGACTGAGTCTGGAATGCCGACAGGTGTCCCACTGCCCAGACCTGCTGGAGGGTAATTCATAACCAAATATCGGGTGACCCACTGCCCAGCCCTGCTGGAGGGTAAACCCTAACACATCATCAAGCGACCCACTGCCCAGACCTGCTGGAAGGTAAACCATATTAAGATACTAGGTGACCCACTACCCAGTCCTACTGGAGGTTAAACCATAACACATCATCCAGAAACCCACTGCCCAGCCCTGCTAGAGGGTAGACCTTAATACATCATCAAGCGACCCACTGCCCAGCCCCACTGGAGGGTAGACCTGGAATAAGTCGACAGACGACCCACTGCCCAACCGTGCTGGAAGGTAGACCTGGAACTAGATGACGAGCAACCCACTGCCCAGCCCTACTAGAGGGTAGACCCTAAGAGGTCACCGGGTGACCCACTGCTCAGTCTATACTAGAGGGTAGACCCTAAGAGCGTCAGGTGACCCACTGCCCAGTCTCCGCTGGAGGGTAGACCCTAGAAGCCGATGAGTAACCCACTGCCCAGCCCCGCTGGAGGGTAAAACTCAGAACTGCTCTGGCCATATCCACTGGAGGGTACAACACTGGCCAACCAAACACGGAGTGGGTATCGCGCAACCACCCAACTCCAGAATAACTCACCCAAAAGAAGTTCAGTGCCTGCTCCATCACTGGGTGTCGCTAGCACCGCTACCGGCCAATCCATCGAGAATGAAACCAGGGGGAGACCACTCAACCCTGCTGGTCAACAACAAGCACCGAGCCAAGGGAAAAACTCCACCCTGTTAGTCCAACAAACACACAGAGGGACCCTCTATGTCGTGAGAGGTCAAAGTATGCAAAACAGATCACGACACGCACGTGGGGCCCACACGATGTGTGGCCCCAAGTCAACCCCAACTGAGCGCACAAACATCCTTAGGTACAAACAACCACACGTACCTCCAAGCACTCCCGTATACTCCCAGAGTATACCTCATTCCAGCCCAAAGGCTATCGCGCATGCGGCACCTAGCGTCAATGCGAAGTCATGACGTAACAACTCCACCTCAAAGGCCCAGGCACGACCAGCCATATCTCGTGACCCATTTACATCAATCTCCCAAGAGTGCGCGATCACACGCCAGGGTCCACTACAAACAAGGTAGGGCGAACCACCACTAGAGCACCTTCCATGCTTCCACATTTCCCAAGATCGCGCAAGAGGCTCCGCACAGCCAAACGGATCACACCATTGTAATCCTCGCGAAAAAACACGCGAGATCGACTACTTACTCACCTCTAACGGATATCTGACGGAAAAGTCACCAATACCGTCTCACGCCCGAACGACATCCCGTGATCCCGATCCTCGGCCCCGAAAATAGTCGGGCGCATCGCACCATTGTGATCCCCTCGGGAAAACACGTCAAAAGCACTACTCACTTGAGTGCAACGGATATTCGGAGAAAAAGATACGTTCTGGCGCACCACACGCGAGCAGTGCTTCATGGGACCCGCAACCCAGTCCCGAAACTCAACGAACGGATCGCACCGTTGCGATCTTCTCAAAAAATCACACGAAATGGACTATTCACTTGTCCAAAACGGACACCCGGTGATAAAGCTGGAAATCACCGTCAAAACCCGAAACGGCCCTCGCGGGCCCCGCACCCTCATTCCGAATTAGAGCGGGCGGATTGCACCATTGAAATACCCTCGGAAAAAAATCCAGAAATGACTGCTTGCACGCCCCGAACGGACGTCCGATGAAAAAGTCGTGAAACGCTGCACGCAGCTCGAAAGGACGGGTCGTGGGGCCCACACCTCAAATCCAGTCTCAATGCCCGAAATTGCCCTGGAAACCTTCGCCCCGGTGCTAGGGTCGCAACGCCACCGACGACGCTCAAAACGGACTTCGGACGCGTCCTCGCCGTCCAAAACAAGGATCTCGGGAAAAATGCATGTCCACTTAAAGACGCGTCGCGCCTCCGAGGCCTCTTATTTCGGGAATTAAAAATTCCCGAAACCATCTCAAAAAGTTCATCTCTACTTAAGGGACGCGTCTTCGCAGACGGCGCCCAAATCCGACGCCCGGTCTATGATTTATAAATCATTTCAATAATAATAATAATAATAATAATAATAATATTATTATTATTATTTTAAACCGTTTTTTTCTTTTTTTTTTAAAGAACCAACGACCGGCCAGCGCCAGTCGGCCGCTTTCCCTGCGGAGACCCGCCACTGGCGGGTCTCTGTCTCCCGATCAGGGTCGCGCGCCACGACCCTGTCTGTCGTGCCAACCGGACGGCACAGCTGGCCGGTGCTCCCGCTCCGCGCCCCAGCGCCTACGGCCGACGTCCCCGTGACACCGCCAGAGCCGCACGCCCCACCAGCCGCCCTCGTTCACCCGCGCTGAAGCCGCCGCCCGATGCCTTGCCATGCCGCCGTCCGAGAGCTCCACCGCCGCGCCAGGAGCCCGCGACTGACCACCCCACTGCAACCGCCGACAACCGCCGCTCCGACGAACCCTCTGAAGGAACCGCAGCCGCCCAGCTCGCCGGACCGCCGCGTTCGACTGCCGGAAAAACCAAAAACCCGCGTACTTCGCCCGAAGTTTGCGAACACATCGGGACTCGGATTTAAAATCCGAGAATTTCGTTGGGGAGATCGCGATGAGTACTATGCAAAAGTGGGATTTTCTCGGAAATTAAATTGCAATTTGACACATTTAAATGGGTTCAAAGAAGGTGCGGAAATTAAAAACGCCAAAACGCACAATCCTACCTCGCGGGCGTTGCCCGGAGCTTCACCGCCGAACCGCCGCCTTGCTGGAGCTGCCTCGCCGGAGGAGGAGGAGGAGAGAGAGAGGAGGGGATTCCAGGGGAAAGGGGAAGGAGAGGGGTGGGGTGGGGTTTAAAAAGAAGAATTAAATTAATTAAATTTTAATTAATTTAATCTTAAATTTTGACCTACACCCGAAACGCCCGACGGGGTCGAGGTTAAGCCTCCCATAGGGTAAACACCACCTCCCGAGCACAACGGTGGTCTCGAAATTTGATTCCGAGCTTCCGTTTTAAAGTTATAAAATTTAACGTCTGAAGCCGCTAAATTACGAAAACGCCCCTGGGGCCATTTTTCACAGGCGGGCCGCGCCCGCAAAACTTATACCCCTCCTAAAGTAAACTGCACGCTCCAAACTCAACGGTGCCCTCATTTTTTCAATCCGATCCACCGTTTAAGAGATACTCGAGTTTCACCATTAAACGAATAAATAAATTAATTAATTTATCTGTTTAACATTCCAGAAGCAGGCGAGGGGTCCAAAAATCCCGCGCCGACAAGTTTTATGTCATTCCTAGGGTAAAAATCCCATTCCGGACCCATCCGTAAACTCGGATCTCTGATCTGAAGCTCCGTTTAGGAGTTATCCCATTTATTTAGCATTTCCAGTGTGAACGCACTGAAAATTTAATTCCGGCCACTCCGGGCCTCGGAATCGCACACCGTCTGAAGGCACTGCTCTAGAATATTATCAATAATATTCCAAAGTCTTTCCCAGAAAAACCGGGTTCTTACATAATTCCATCTTTCAAGCTTTTCGTCCCCGAAAAGAAAAACTAGGGAGCAACACATGGTACTAAGCCCACACCTGGCTTTCCCATACCCAGAAGAACCCACGCACAGCTCTGCGTCACCGTACACGGACCAAAGGATTGTTCCGTTCACACGAGGTAAGCCCTTGACGACGTCGTGCACCCATTTCAGACTTTGGGGTTAGGGCAAGGCGGTAGGGAACCTCACCATCCCTTTGCACGATCTCAAACGGCCCGAAGGTTCTCGAGGTAGATCACCTCCCCGACTGAACCCCTACGTCGCACGCCGCGACTGGAATCACCGCCCGCACCTGGGACAAGGCCCGATGATTCCCTCCTTCAGAATATCCATATGGTGAAACACCCAAGGATATATGGTCACGCTAGGTTCCACAGCCGATGCTCTCTTACACGCTCAAAAGGCGAAGGAGTCAACACCATCGACTAAAGGAAAAGGTATCACACCTTTCTCCTTACCAACACAGGGTTACACCCGACGCCCTACGTCACCCTGGTAACACCTCAAACAAGGAGCAGGGAGAAAAGCCTTTCACAAGCAGAACCTAAAAATTATACTACAAAAAGTAGAAGAGTCGCAAGGGGTACCTCTCACCATCCCATGCTCTGCAGGATCATAGACATCCAAAGCTCGCGGCTACCCGTGGTCCCAACCGTCAGCTCCCGGAGCCTGACGTGGACCGCCTAGTGGTGATGGGGAGATCTCGTAAAGTTGTCCCCCACTACCAGCTCCTACCGCTCCTCTGCTAGAACCACCTCCCTGGGTACTACTCCGATCACGGCGCTGCCTCTGCCGTGGTGGTGCGCCTGTTGCCTACCCGAAGCTCCCAGCAACTCGGGTCGGGCAGTCTCATGCCAAGTGACCTCTCCTGTCATAAGCATAGCACCAACTCTCTCTGGGCTGCACTGGTGCCCTCCGGTGCCACTGTGGTGTACGACCACGCCCCCGAGTCCGGTTGTCAGAAATCCACCTGCATCGAGGTCCAACTTTCCAACGCCCACTAGCTGCGGTAGACGTCTCGGCTCCGACATGCCTGCTGCCACCACCAACACTAGAACGCGACAGGAAGCCCTCTGTCACCAGCGCCTTCTCTAGCACCCAGACATATGTGGAAATGCCCAAGGGTACTATGACAGCATGAATCTCTCGGCGGACACCCTGTTAAAAATTCCACGCTTGGGGGTTGCTGTCATGGACCAAGTCTGGGTAAAAGCGTGCACGGTCTACAAAGATAGCCGCGTACTTGGCCACCGTCATCCCTCCCTGCTGAAACTACAGGAGATCCTGAATCCAAATGGAGTGCAATAAGGAGGGAAAAAACTCCCCATGAAGCAACAACTAGAAGTCGTCCCATGAAAGCGACGACTCGTCAAGAAACTGAGTCACCAGACTCCACCAACGCCAAGATAATCCATGAAAAAGGGTGGCTGTCAAAGCCACTCTCTGATTTGTCAGAGTCTGCATAAGCCTGAAGAGAATAACCACTGTCTCGAGCTAAACCTCTACTGCCTGAGGGTCTGGATCACCACTGAACCTCAGCGGTCCCTGCTGCTGGAACTCACGGAGCGCGCTCAAGCTTAGCCTGCTCTGCTGAAATTGCCTGCTGATCAACAGGTGGGGGTGCTGCTACCAGCCCACCCGGAGGAAAGGGCTCGCATGATGGGTCCTGGACTGTGGCCTCGTAGCTCACAGGGTCGTCGTCACAAACCAAAGTTGGTATCCTGGCTGGCTGTCTTCGCAGAGACATCCTGAATATTATCAAGGAGTGACGCGGTCAAATGAGCATATATATATATACCAATAACACAATGATGGGGAGCTGAATCAAGAAGGACAATCAAGACTCAGTCCTATGTGATGCACAAACAAATTTTCCCTGCAACAAGTGTCTCAGCATGCCGAGTCGATAAGCGGGTTATCAAGGTCCTGGTGAATGGATATGTCGGCCGCTGCACCATCACTGGACTCCCTGGCCTGAGAGCCGCTCTCGAGACACGTTGACACTGTTGTCCTAAATCCCAACCAATTCCTCTTTTAGGGACGCCCGAACAGCGTCCCAAGGAACGAACCACCTTTGATACCACTTTGTCACGACCCGACCCTACTCGGGCTCGAGCCGCAACTACCCCAGGCCCGCCTCCATAGGCCAGGGGCTGGCGACCAGCGCCGAAGGCACAACAACTCGGGGAGGCCTTTGCCTGAGCACCTGTACACACGCACACGCAGAAAACTCAATGCAAAAGTGCAGAGTTAAAGAAAAGACAACTAAAGAAAAGGAAAGGGCAACTGCTATATATATAAACCACAGATGTGCATCGACCTCTAAACAGTACAAAGTACAAGCTGAAAAGAAAAGGGGCAAAACACACGCCCAACCAAAAAGTGCCCCAACCCGGCAACAGGTAAACAAAAAGAAACAGCTGACGGGTCTCCCACCTGGAACCCGGCCACGACCACTACACGCGGTCCAAGCTCCCAAGCTCCTACGCTCCAATGAAGTCACGCTCCACCTGTCCGTCGTCTGTAAGGGCACACCAAGTGCGGGCAAAGCCCAAGAAGGGGTGAGTATAAAAATACTCAGTAGGATACCCCGAAGGCTCGAGGGAGCAATAAAGGAGGTACCGAAGGGTGAGCAGTAGAGCGAACAGGGAGAAGTAAAGGAGTACAACTGAGGGTGCAGTAAAGAGTATCAGCACAACAGAGAGTCCAGCTCTACCCAACAAAAGGAAAGAAGGTAGACTCGTCCAGACACAAGGAGCTGGAAACGGTGAGAAGATGAACTTCTCGTCAAGTCTTCGCTACCTCTAGCAGGAGAGTAGACTCATCCAACCACGAGAAGCTAGACACGGAAAGCACGTGGCATACCCCGCGTGTCTTTGCCTCTCCTGGAAGGAGAGTAGCCAAAAACCAAGGAGTGGATACTCGTACGAGGTATATACATATATATGATCTGCCAAGAAGCTCGAACAAGCTCGTAAGGTGATCTCCATCCCATAGCTCAGCCCAAGAAAAAGTGAGTCGCCAACCGTCCCAAAATAAACTCCATCATCGATGCCCAACATCCCGCACGTCTGCCCCGAACCGCAAGCCAAGGGGCTCAATCACCACACCTTGAAACTATCCGCTTTGGGCGGCACTGACTCGCGCGCAAGGTTTTAGGTCGCGGCCCAAGAATGCGTATCGGTGGGGAAAGTTCCCCTCGTACTTGTGAGTTCTAGGGAAAGTCAAACCACACCTCGTCACTACCCTCCAGTCGAGAGGTCTCCTCAAAGTCAAGCCGTCACGACACTGACCCGTATAACCAAGGGTCCCGCTCCGGTAATCACGGAGGGAAAGCCACAGACTTGCATAGTCGAGAAGACTGAGTATGGAATGCTGACAGGTGTCCCACTGCCCAGCCCTGCTGGAGGGTAATTCATAACCAGATATCGGGTGACCCACTACCGAGCTCTGCTGGAGGGTAAACCCTAACACATCATCAAGCGACCCACTGCCCAGCCCCGCTGGAGGGTAAACCATATTAAGATACTGGGTGACCCACTGCCCAGTCCTGCTGGAGGGTAAACCATAACACATCATCCAGCGACCCACTGCCCAGCCCCGCTGGAGGGTAGACCTTAATACATCATCAAGAGACCCACTGCCCAACCCCATTGGAGGGTAGACCTGGAATAAGTCAACAGGCGACCCACTACCCAACTGTGCTGAAGGGTAGACCTCGAACTAGACGACGAGCGACCCATTGCCCAGCCCTGCTGGAGGGTAGACCCTCAGAGGTCGTCGGGTGACCCACTGCCCAGTCTCTGCTGGAGGGTAGACCCTAAGAGCGTCGGGTGACCCACTGCCCAGTCTCCGCTAGAGGGTAGACCCTAGAAGCTGATGAGTAACCCACTGGCCAGCCCCGCTGGAGGGTAAAACTCAGAACTGCTTTGGCCATATCCACTGGAGGGTACAACACTGGCCAACCAAACACGGAGTGGGTATCGCGCAACCACCCAACTCCAGAACAACTCACCCAAAAGAAGTTCAGCGCCTGCTCCATCACTGGGTGTCACTAGCACCGCTACCGGCCAATCCATCGAGAATGAAACTAGGGGGAGACCACTCAACCCTGCTGGTCAACAACGAGCACCGAGCTAGGGGAAAAACTCCACCCTGCTAGTCCAACAAACACACAGAGGGACCCTCTATGTCGCGAGAGGTCAAAGTACGCAAAGCATATCACGAAACGCATGTGGGGCCCACACGACGTGTGGCCCCAAGTCAACCCCAACTGAGTGCACAAACATCCTCAGGTACAAACAACCACACGTACCTCCAAGCGCTCCCGTATACTCCCAGAGTATACCTCATTCCAGCCCAAAGGCTATCGCGCACACGGCACCCAGCGTCAACGCGAAGATATGACATAACAACTCCACCTCAAAGGCCCAGGCACGACCAACCATATCTCATGAACCATTTACATCACTCTCCCAAGAGTGCGCGATCACACGCCAAGGGTCTGCTACAAACAAGGTAGGGCGAACCACCACTAGAGCACCTTCCATGCTTCCACATTTCCCAAGATTGCTCAAGAGGCTCCACACAGCCAAACGGATCACACCGTTGTAATCCTCACAGAAAAACACGCGAGATCGACTACTTACTCGCCTCCAACGGATATCCGACGGAAAAGTCACCAACACCGTCTCACGCCTGAATGACATCCCTTGATCCCGAGCCTCGGCCCCGAAAACAGTCGGGCGCATCGCACCATTGTGATCCCCTTGGGAAAACACGTCAAAAGCACTACTCACTTGAGTGCAATGGATATCCGGAGAAAAAGATACGTTCCGGCGCACCGCACGCGAGCGGTGCTTTGTGGGACCCGCAACCTGGTCCCGAAACTCAACGAACGGATCGCACCGTTGCTATCTTCTTGAAAAAGCACACGAAATGGACTATTCACTTGTCCAAAACGGACACCCGGTGATAAAGCTGGAAATCACCGTCAAAACCTGAAACGGCCCTCGCGGGCCCCGCACCCTCGTGCCGAATTAGAGCGGGCGGATTGCACAATTGCAATCTCCTCATAAAAAAAATCCAGAAATGACTGCTCGCACACCCCGAACGGACATCCGATGAAAAAGTCATGAAACGCTGCACGCAGCTCGAAAGGACGGGCCGTGGGGCCCACACCTCAAATCCAGTCTCAATGCCCAAAATCGCTCTGGAAACCTTCACCCCGGTGCCAGGGTCGCAATGCCACCGACGACGCTCAAAACGGACGTCAGACGCATCCGCGCCGTCCAAAACAAGGATCTCGGAAAAAACGCACGTCCACTTAAAGACGCGTCGCGCCTTCGAGGCCTCTTGTTTCAGGAATTAAAAATTCCCGAAACCATCTCAAAAAGTTCATCTCTACTTAAGGGACGCGTCATCGCAGACAGCGCCCAAATCCGACGCCCGTTCTATGATTTATAAATCATTTCAATAATAATAATAATAATAATAATATTATTATTATTATTTTAAACCCCTTTTTTTTCTTTTTTTTAAAGAACCACCGATCGGCCAGCGCCGGTCGACCGCTTTCCCCGCGGAGACCTGCCGCTGGCGGGTCTATGTCTCCCGATCAAGGTCGCGCGCCGCGACCCTGTCTGTCGCGCCAACCGGCCGGCGCAGTTGGCCGGTGCTCCCGCTCCGCGCCCCAGCGCCTGCGGCCGACGTCCCCGCGACACCACCAGAGCCGTACGCCCCACCGGCCGCCCTCGTTCACCCGCGCTGAAGCCGCCGCCCGGTGCCTTGTCGCGCCGCCGTCCGAGAGCCCCACCGCCGCGCCAGGAGCCCGCGACTGACCGCCCCGCTGCAACCGCCGACGACCGCCACTCCGACGAACCCTCTGAAGGAACCGCCGCCGCCCAGCTCGTCGGATTGCCGCGTTCGACTGTCTGAAAAACCAAAAACCTGCGTACTTCGCCGGAAGTTTGCGAACACGTCGGGACTCGGATTTTAAATCCGAGAATTTTGTTGGGGAGATCACGATGAGTACTACGCAAACGTGGGCTTTTCTCGGAAATTAAATTGAATTTGACACATTTAAATGGGTTCAAAGAAGGTGCGGAAATTAAAAACGCCAAAACGCACAATCCTACCTCGCGGGCGTTGCCTGGAGCTTCGCCACCGAACCGCCACCTTGCCGGAGCTGCCTCACCGGAGGAGGAGGAGGAGGAGATGGAGAGGAGGGGATGCCATGGGAAAGGGGAAGGAGAGGGGTGTGGTGGGGTTTAAAAAGAAGAATTAAATTAATTAAATTCTAATTAATTTAATCTTAAATTTTGACCCGCACCCGAAACGCCCGACGGGGTCGAGGTTAAGCCTCCCCTAGGGTAAAAACCACCTCCTGATCACAACGGTGGTCTTGGAATTTGATTCCGAGCTTCCGTTTTAAAGTTATAAAATTTAACGTCCGAAGCCGCTAAATTATGAAAACGCCCCTGGGGCCATTTTTCACAGGCGGGCCGCGCATGCAAAACTTATACCCCTCCTAAAGTAAACTGCACGCTCCGAACTCAACAGTGCCCTCAGTTTTCCAATCCGAGCCACCGTTTAAAAGATACTCGAGTTTCACCATTAAATGAATAAATAAATAAATTAATTTATCCTTTTAACATTCCAGAAGCGGGCGAGGGGTCCAAACATCCCGTGCTGACAAGTTTTATGTCATTCCTAGGGTAAAAACCCCATTCCGGACCCATCCGTACACTTGTATCTCTGATATGAAGCTCCGTTTAGGAGTTATCCCATTTATTTAGCATTTCCAGTGTGAACGCACTGAAAATTTAATTCTGGCCACTCCGGGGCTCGGAATCGCACGCCGTCTGAAGGCACTGCTCTGGAATATTATCAAGAATATTCCAAAGTCTTTCTCAGCAAAAATCGAGTTCTTACATAAGGTGAGGTTGACTTCAGATTAAGTTTTTATTTTTCTAGAATCAGGTTCAAGTTATAATTTTTTATGTGATGATTTTGGTACGGGATTGGGTTGTGTCTTGATGCATGAAAAGTAGGTGAATTCCTATGTTTCTTTTTAGTTACTCCCTCAAGATAATAATTACCCTTCCCATGATCTTGATTTGGAAGTAGTTATGCATGCACTCAAAATGTGGATTCACTGTAATGTCCCGTACCTCTCCGGTCCATTCCTTTGTGAAAATGTGGTGCTAGAGGTGTTCCGGGAACTCAAGGTGACTTGGGGGTGCGTTTGGGTGGACTTTTAAGGAAAGATAAAGGGTAATAGCTTTCACACGGTTGGCGAACGGTTTTCTTAAACCGTGTGGCCAAACCATGCAAGGCTGGTCTTGAGGGCAGTGGCTAACGCACAGTTATCGCACGGTTTGTTAATCCGTGCGGACTAACCATGCAGGTACTTAAAGTTAGATCCTAAAATTATGGATCTAACTCGTTTTACCTTTAATCACTTCTTTTAAGCCCCTAAGCATTCATAACTCAGGATTACCCTTCCTTGGAGGTGGAAGAACCTCTCCCAAGTGTTTTGGAGTCGATCTGGAGGCTTCTCTTCGCGAATCGAAGTCAGTTTCTCAAGGTAAGTGATCCTTTTTGTTTGGTTTCTTAGATCTACCTAGATCTACTCCTCCTCTTCTCTCAGGATCTTATATCTATGCCCGTTATGGGTAGATCTAAGTGTTTGGATGTTGTTTGTGATGATATTTGGTCTTGTTTGTGTTAGGAGAGGAGATATAGGGAGGATCCTTGGTGAATCAGCCCGGTCTTCTTGGGCGTTCATCGACCGTTGTGGGTTTCCTCGAAAACCTTTGAGGTAGGGGATTTGTGGCTTCTCTAATTGTTTATGTGCAATCGTAGAGTTAGCATGATTTATCCCTTTGGATCATAATGAAATTGACCCAATTAAATACTTGAACCAGATTAAAAGAATTAGTTTGATCGCATGTTGTTGTTTTGTACTGTGATAATGGTTTGCCTCATGTTTTGCTAGACAGGGTGATATCTATGATTGATTTTATTAGTTGTTCATTCTTGATGGAAATTGATAAAGAACGTAAATCCAGAATAAGTTGATAATTAATTGGCTAAAGATAAAGAGGCATGTACATGAATTTGGTTGTTGTCGTTGTTGTAGTTGTTCTAATTTGATGTTAATCAAATTGGCATAGTAAGCATGTTAAATCTTTTGTGATAGCTTACTGATTAGGTTTCGCAGAATTGGAACCTACGATTGAATCTTTTAATTCAAGAGGGATTTAAGAACTAGTTGGTTGATAAAAGATAACACCTGGTAGGGTTCTTAGTTACCCTTTTGTTCATAAGGCCGAGTGCCTTGTGCTTTAGAGCCATGAGTGCTCATTATGTATGAAGGCTGGATGCCTTGTTAAAGGGATAAGAGCCCATTTGATGTGATGTTTGATTTCCTACTGCTTGTGCTGTGATGTGACTCTGGAGTGGTATTGTGATATGTGGAGGTAGGGAGGACTTGTGTTTGTGGCAGTGGATGGCGCCTAGAGTGGCGAGATGCATCGGTTTATGCATGTGGGTGTCGGGGAGGACACAAGTGATGATGGAATGGGATGGATGTGTTTGTTGGATTCTTGGTTACTTTGATTGAATGTTTATCTCCTTTACTTTTCCCCACATCTCAAGGCAGCTGGTCTTGTTTACCCTCCTTTCGAAAGGGGCGAAGCCACGTGGTGTATGCCACGTGCTTTCCATGTTTATCCTCTCTAGGGAGAATGGGTCTATGCTCTTGCTATAGGTGGAAAAGACTCGACGGGTAGTACATCTACTCACCGTGTTGATCCCCCTCGTGTTCAGTAGCATGGGTTGCTTTTCTAGAATTTCTGGGAATATGGGAAAGTAATATCTGTAATGAAAGATTGATTAAATGGTGATAATCCACGGGGATGGAGATGCTGGAATTTAAAGGTGATGTTGAATCTTTAAAGGAACAGTTGATTTTGAATGTTATGCCAATGAATTTTAATGTGGTTGTGTTCATGGTTAATTAATGTGAAAATAATTAATTAACATAAATTGGAACTAATGAAAAAGGGAATGAAGTAACCTAATGAAGTTCTTTAATTGGTTGTGTGCTTATAGGATACCTAGTCTTAGAAATAGCAGCCTGGAGTCTGAGAGATGTTATCTGTAGTTGAGACTAAGACTAGGTTATGCCTATAGTATGGTTTTGAGATATAATATATTCTGTACTTTTGTGTTTCTATACGCTACACCACCCTGTCAGTAAGGGTAACTCGAACCCTGGGGATTCTGAGCCCTGGGGGGGTGTTTTCCCCAACATTCTGGTGGGAGGATGAATGGATGACTACCCTCTTTGACCCCTCTCTCTTCTCTTGGTAGATACTTGTGCTGGTAGGCACAGTGGTTAGTTTTTCCCATATATGTGTGTAGAGAGCTGTAATGGCTTGTGGTTATTCACACACATATATTCTGGATATAGTGTCCTATGGAATACTATAGGTGTAACGTGTATAGGCTGTGATGGCATGAGGATCCTTACTCGGCGTATGGGCCATAATGGCTTGAGGTATAATATCAGACGTATGATACACGTTATGCGAGTTGTGGTGGATCCCGGAAACTACCTGGTTACTTTTGGTTGTGAGGATGGTGTGGTTCTTAGCCCAGGTGTCTACGGGCAAGCCTTTGTGGTGAACGTGGTGCAGATTGTGGAGCTTAGCCCAGTTATATACGGGAAAGCCTTTGGAGAGAGATGCACAGGACGTATGTCGTTGGGGGAAAAACGACAAACCAGTAGGGAAGTAGTAGCGGGGTACCCTTGATATTCTTTACTACATGCTATAATTTTTTTTTATGTGTTACTTGGTGAGAGTAGCCATGGTGAGGTCGGGAACTTAGTATACCTATTTAGGTGACGAGTTAGTTTCACTTTTTGTTCACTATGCTTTAGCATGATTTCTTTAATTTGCATGAGAGGCTTTGGGGAGGATCATACTGAGTATACTGTTATACTCACCCCACGTTTATGTAAACTATTTTTCAGGTCACTTGGAGCAGGTTGGAGATCAAGCTGGTTACTACTAGCTTGTGGTTAGAGGAGCTGTTCGGGCTTGTGGTCGCTGTCGTTTTACTTTCTTTTGGGTACTTGTAGTTTTCTCTTTCAATTGTCGTACTTTTTCATGGAATTTCATATATGTACATGGGGTTCTTTTATATTTCAGTTCTGAGTAGGATTTGGTTTGTGTCTATCTTATCTGTCTCTTCCGCATGTGTTCTCTTAAAGGGAAATGTCTCCCATCTGTGTGTTTATTATACCCTCGGTGCTAGTCACCAACCCGTGGCCTATTGGAGACGGGACTCGGGGGGTCATTATCTCCCTTTTCACATTGCTGGCCCAGGAGAGGTACACTTTGTGGGGAGGGGGTCGTGATAAAGTGGTATCAAAGGGAGGTTGAGGGATAATGTAACGCCCCGACCCCAGTTACCCAGAGTCGGTGCATTATTATATAACATTGTCATGATCACAAAAGATCAAGTCTCGAAAGAACGATTAGTTTAGTAGCCTTGGAAACACTAGATACATTCATAAAGTTTACATTACATCATAAAGTTAAAACTACTACAACAACATCTTGTCTTCATATCCCCTCACACTATCCCTGCAGGTCATTCATAAATTACTTCTTCACATCCTGGAAAAAATAAAACATTGAAAGGGGTGAGCTCAGATGCTCAGTAAGGATAACAATATAGCGAAAACTTTCATAAATAAGAATAAACATTTAAGGCAATGTATAACTAAAACAAAACCCTTTTAAACTTGAACTTCAGCATAATACGACAAAGATAAAATTAAATAATGTCATTTACTTGTTCACATGGATATTTTACTAGTCAAATAATCACATGCAATATCAATAACCACTTTTATAATGAAGGAAATTCATAATTCCAAACTTTAATTTCTATGCCAAGGCCTTGTGCCAATACCTAAGGGATAACTATAACCGGAACCCAACCTGGAGAGCCTCTGTAACCGGACTCCATCCCGGAGATCCTTTGTGACCAGAATCCATCCCGGAGAGCCTTTGTAACCAGACTCCAACCCGGAGTGCCTCTAATAACCAGACACCAACCCGGAGTGCCTCTAATAACCGGACACCAACCCGGAGTGCCTCTAATAACCGGACACCAACTCGGAGTGCCTCTAATAGCCGGACACCAACCCAGAGTGCCTCTAATAACCAGACACCAACTCGGAGGGTCTGATGTAACCGGACCCCAACCCGGAGGGCTTACTTTTACTAGTCCCCAACCCGAAACATACTAGTCCAACACATTCATCTTAAGAAGAGGATGAAATATAACATAAACATTCGTATTAAAACTTGCATACAAAATTCCAAAACATTAATCATAAACCATTAATGGCATAAAAATAACTCATCCATAGTCAGACATATCACAAAACCTTAAATACAATATGGAAGATTTGTATCATAATAAATCAACTTCAAACAAGTGTAAAATTTATCAAAGGATGTTGACATAGATGAAATCAAAACTATTTGAGAGAAATATCTCTTTTTTTGAAATCATTTAAAAGTCACATAATTATAAAAGAAAACATTTAATTTGAAAATATTCTTATAAGCTTGTAAAGGAAGCTTCGAAGATTCTATTACGGCATAAAATAGCCGCACCCGCCGTATAAGATAAAAAAAATACATTCTTACCTTAATTCTGTCGAAAAGGTTAAAAAGGACCTTTTTTGGAAAATGACAGAAAGATTCCTTTATAAAATTCTTATAAAAAGTCAAAAAAGGGTATAAATGACTTTAACCCATATTCTGTAAAATAGTAAGAATGTTTTGAAATACATTTTTAAGAAACATGGATGTGGATGATAAAGAGGTCCCTATAGATAATTACGTATAAACAACCTCGGATAATGGAGAGATTGTGAAATAAACCCTTACCAACTTGGTAACTTACGAAACATACACCCCATGAAAGAGGTATCATATAATGAATATGTAAATACACATAAATTAAAGTGTATTACACAAATAATACAATTATGGGAAATAAATACACCACACAAAATGTAATAGTGCCCATATGGCATGAATCTCACAGGAATAAGGAGTGAGATGAAAACCCCTTACCTTGTAATTTTCCTTGGTTGAGGGTAGGTTAACCTCCTCTTCTTCGGGTTCTTCCTTTTTATTTGATCAAAAGGGCTCCTTAGGTTGGATTTCTGATCAAACTAAGGCCTCTAGGTTGAATTTTGGGATGTTGAGAGAATATTTGGGCAGGGTTTGGCCGATCCAAAAGGCTTTGAAGGTGTGAATAATTGGTTATAAGTGGTGTCCTTTTATAAGGGGGAGGAGGGGCTCTTTAGGGAAAACTTAAAGTATTAATCTATAATAAATTTATATTAGGTTTATAATGGCTCCAAAGTGGATTATTCAAAGTCTAATGTGGGTATGGGTTTAAATCCTTTCAACCAATAGATTTTAGACAGGTTTGGGTCATTATATTAACCTTATCTTTTAACTTTAACTCTTAGTTAATTAGATTGACATTTACCATGTCACTTTGTATTTTTATATTATATAGTTAATAAACTTACCATATAAATCCAAGAGACCCCCAAGTGGTCCAATAATGATACACCTATCATGATATAAGTCTCTTGGACGAACCTTAGATTTTTAGGAATAGAATATGAATTAATAATATAATATTTGTTTTAAAAACTCTTTTATGTCAATTTTGACACTATTTGGAATTTTCTTTTTGTGAAAATCACAACAACATGATTACTTAAAAAAAGTTAATTAAATCAATACTAACATGTACTAATATCCTATAAAATTAGTGGAATTCATATAAAGTCTCAAATTACATTTATTTGGATATTTATAATATCAATTATTTTAATATTTCATTAATTAGGTAATTATTTCATCACCATTGTGTCATAAATAAATTAAATTATTTAATGTCTAAAAATTATAAATAAAATACCATTATGTAGGAAATATTTTTATATTTCTATTTAATATTTACAATGAAATTTATCTTATGTATAACCCTATATTAAAAATATTTTAGTAATTAAACCTTGATTTTAACTCTTTTAACTCTTCTTTGAATTAAATAATAATAAATGTCCTAATCTAATCTAAGTGGAACTAAATGATAATATTTTATTCTTAAGGTTGTTTTTGGTCAAGATACACTTGTCCAATAGAATTTGGACATGTGTTAGGGTAATATTAATATCATTTTTACCCTTAATTACCCTATTTACTTTTAACCGTGGTAAATAAAAGTAAAAAGTTACTATTAACCAAAAAATATTTTTATCGTATTGAACCACATTTTACTACTTGATATTAACCGTGTCTCTTGGATTTTCAAAATTCCACTCACAGAAGCGGTAAAATTAAGTTTTATGTGAATTTCCAAATTCTCCTAGGAGGTGGGTAAAAGACGGTGAAAAGTTCAATAAAATTTTTATATATCTAAAATTATTCTAAACTAAATTCAATGAATTACATTGAACTTATATAGGTATTATGTATCTATTTTGACCTTAATTAAATTTCAATAAAATAAATAATTATTTAAATAAAAATTCATTTTTAAACCATAACTTAGTGTTTTTTCACTATTCATCAAAAATTGAAAGTTTTCAGAAAAATACCAAAAATTCACCCTATGCTAATTTCGATATTCCGAATCCAAATATGAAGTCCATTTTGAAAGATAAAATTTATAAAATTTTAAAAAGTGATTATTACTATTCATAACGGCTGTTTTGATTAGTCGCGGTGTGTTAGAGTCTCAAAGTTGTGTACAATGCAAGCTATTGCATTATTCAAAGGGAAATGTACCGTGGAAGCTTGGGGTGTTACATTCTCCCCTCCTTCAAATAATTGTGTCCTCGCAATTGGAAATTGTTCTTTGAAAATAAAAGGTAGAAAATAGAAAATACCTTTGTGGAAAACCCATATCGGAAATAGGGTTAATAAAATTTAGTTTTAATAAGAGGGAAAGGGAAATGAGAATGTCACCACCAAATTAGGGTTTTGAATAGGAGAACATTGGTGGAAATTATAGACACGTAATTAGAGGAAAAATGTAAATATTTATAGGGAGTGATTGAAGTCATCAATCACAAACAATTGTAAAATTGAGGGCCTTAAATTCATCAATTTATGATGATTTAAAATACCATCGGTTCAACAAAACATTTGGTATTAGGATAACACATTTTTTTATTTTAAGATCCCTTCACTAAAGTATAAGAATTAATTTCTTCCTTGAATTAAGAGAAGAAGAAAAATATATACTTGACAAGTAGAGTCCCATCCTTTAACTAAGTTCTACCATAAACTCATCTTTCACTCTAAAAGATAATAGAACTTAAAAATAATATTATATTTATCCTATTCGTATAGGGTTCAAAAAAATGAATTTATAATTCATCCAGCAGAACCATTAAAAAAGCTACATTATTCAATCCAAGACATCACGTGGGTCAGTGGTAGGTGATACACCCTTGTCACCCTTCGGTTGTGGGTTCAAGTCTCACGGCCTTGCCGGACGCGACGAGTTGCCGCCCGACCTCCAGGTTGTCCTTTTTATGGAAATCCAAAAATAATCTCAAACTAGACTTATCCAAAATACTTCTGTCCAACTCACAGTCCAAAATTTATAAGGTAGGTAAACACAATGAAGATCCTTTTTCCCACGTAATAGCATGTGAACACCTTCATCATGTGTTCTTTTAAAACGTTGCATCATCCTAAAATACCATAAAAGCTTGTTAATTACATTCATGATCCCTTATTACTTATAGAATACTAGATATACTCCTTATATCCAAAAAATTTGAATATTCCAACAATGATGAAATAAACAAACCATTAATCAGTGCCAAGGTAGTCAAGAATATCCAATATAATTTATCAACCATCTCTTATTCCAAAATTACCATCTCACTATCATGACCATATTAAGGATTACCTTTCCTTCAACCATGTATTTTCAAAAAAAAATTAACTTGCTATTGAGTCACTTTTCATAGTACCATATAATCTCAAATCCCCAATGAAATATTACGGTAGTACAATCCTTATTTATCTCCATAATTCATATAACCAGTACATCATTGATACAACACTCAAATGAAATAATTATTTAATAACAACAAAAGAACACTAGTCATTCCTATTCATCTGTAGTAGTATAATAAATTTATTATTATCCAATAGCATCATTTGGGGCATACTCTGATGATTTGAAAATTGATTTGTGTAGTGTCCCCACTCCTTGCAGATGAAACATTGTACATTTGAAACCTTTTTCTTACCCTCGCAATCACGAATGTGGTGTCATTTTTCTCCACACTTATAACATACTCCCATTCCCTTCAAGCATTTTCCAAGGTGATTCTTTCCACAATTATCACATATGGGAAAATCCTTCTTTACCTTCTTCCCTTTATCTCTCTTTCTCTCTACCATCCTTTTCTTCTCTCACTTCCTTTCAAATCCATAGGACTCCGATAACTCTTTACTTGTCTTATCAACACATGATACTATTTCTTCATATGATGATAATACATTGGAGACTATTTCCCTTCTAAATTCTGGATTAAGACCATGAAAGATATAATTCTTCTTACTCTTTAGATCATGCGTATTTCTGGAGTTCTCATTCCTTCTACTGGGCACCATTTCTAAACAATGGCATACACTAGGTTAGTTTATGAATATCAATACCTAATACCAAACTTGTAAAACACTTAACATAAATTAAACAGTTTATGGATATAATACATAATCATAAAAATATATTCTTTGAGGAAGTATATACTCATAAACCCTTCATAATGGTTTGTAAATAAAATGAAAATTATCCTAAGCATATCCCCCGGGAGTGTCGTAACCAAGAGTGCAGCAAGGCCCGTTGTCGTGCACCGGTTCCCGTTCGAGTCTAGCTCAAAGCGGTGTTTTCGCGTTTTACCCCTAGGTAAATCTATGCCAGAGCTGCCTCTACCTGCTCGTATCCAGACAGGGATGTATTGCTTGGAACACTCACAAAATCTCTACAATACCAAAATTCTAGAAAGTTCTTCTATACTAATTTTCAAAGTCTATCATAGGGTTATGTGCTTTAATCCGGGTTTATCTAAATCTAGCTTCCAAGGTTTGTACTAAACTTCCTCTGATACCAACTGTAACTCCCCGACCCCAGTTACCCAGAGTTGGTGCATTATTACATAACATTGGCATGATCACAAAAGATCAAGTCTCGAAAGACCGATTAGTTTAGTAGCCTTGGAAACACTAGATACATTCATAAAGTTTACATTACATCATAAAGTGAAAACAACTACAACAACATCTTGTCTTCATATCCCCTCATACTATCCCTTCAGGTCATTCATAAATTACTTTTTCACATCCTGGGAAAAATAAAACACTAAAAGGGGTGAGCTTAGATGCTCAGTAAGGATAACAATATAGCAGAAACTTTCATAAATAAGCATAAACATTTAAGGCAATGTATAACTAAAACAAAAGCCTTTTAAACTTTAACTTCAGCATAATATGGCAAAGATAAAATTAAATAATTCCATTTAATTATTCACATGGATATTCTACTAGTCTAATAATCACACGCAATATCAATAACCACTTTCATAATGAAAGAAATGCATAATGCTGAACTTTAATTTCTGTGTCAAGGCCTCGTGCCAAGACCTAAGGGATAACTGTAACCGGAACCCAACCCAGAGAGCCTCTGTAACTGGACTCCATCCCAGAGAGCCTCTGTAACTGGACTCCAACCCGGAGTGCCTCTAATAATCAAACACCAACCCGGAGTGCCTCTAATAACCAGACACCAACCCGAAGTGCCTCTAATAACCGGACACCAACCCGGAGTGCCTCTAATAACAAGACACTGACTCGGAGTGCCTATAATAACCGGACACCAACCCGGAGGGTCTGATGTAACCAGACCCCAACCTGGAGGGCTTAATTTTACCTATCCCCAACCCGGAACATACTAGTCTAACACATTCATCTTAAGAAGATGATGAAATATAACATAAACATTTGTATTAAAACTAGCATATGAAATGCCAAAACATTAATCATAAACCATTAATGGCATAAAAATAACTCATCCATAGTCAAACATATCACAAAACCTTAAATACAATATGGAAGATTTGTATCATAATAAATCAACTTCAAACAAGTGTAAAATTTATCAAAGGATGTTGACATAGATGAAATCAAAACTATTTGAGAGAAATATCTCTTTTTTTTAAATCATTTAAAAGTCACATTATTATAAAAGAAAACATTTACTTTGAAAATATTCTTATAAGCTTGTAAGGGAAGCTTCGAAGATTTTATAATGGCCTAAAATAGCCGCACCCGCCATATAAGATAAAAAAAGACATTCTTACCTTAATTCTGTCGAAAAGGTTAAAAAGGACCTTGTTTGGAAAACGACAGAAAGATTCCTTTATAAACTTCTTATAAAAATTCAAATAAGGGTATAAATTACTTTAACCCATATTTTGTAAAATAGTAAGAATGTTTTGAAATACATTTTTAAGAAACAGGGATGTGGATGATAAAGAGGTACCAATAGATAATTGCATATAAACAACCTCGGATAATGGAGAGATTGTGAAATAAACCCTTACCAACTTGGTAACTTACTAAACATACACCCCATGAAAGAGGTATCATACAATGAATATGTAAACACACATAAATTAAAGTGTATTACACAAAGAATACAATTATGGGCAGTACATACACCACACAAAAGGTAATACTGGTCATATGGAATGAATCTCACGGGAATAAGAAGTGAGATGAAAACCCATTACCTTGTACTTTTCCTTGATTGAGGGTAGGTTAACCTACTCTTCTTCGGGTTCTTCCTTTTGATTTGATCAAAAGGGCTCCTTAGGTTGGCTTTCTGATCAAAATAAGGCATATAGGTTGAATTAAGGGAAGTTGAGAGAATATTTGGGCAGGGGTTGGCTGAGCCAAAAGGCTTTCAAGGTGTGAAGAATTGGTTAGAAGTGGGGTCCTTTTATAAGGGGGAGGAGGGGCTCTTTAGGGAAAATTTAAAGTATTAATTTATAATAAATTCATATTCGATTTCTAATGGATCCAAAGTGGATTATTCAAAGTCTAATATGGGGATGGGTCAAAATCCTTTCAACCAATAGACTTTATACAGGTTTGGGTCATTATATTAACCTTATCTTTTAGTTTTAACTCTTATTTAATTAGATTGACATTTACCATGTCACTTTGTATTTTTATATTTTATAGCTAATATACTTACCATATACATCCAAGAGACCCCAAAGTGGTCCATTAATGATACACATATCATGATATAAGTCTCTTGGCTGAACCTTAGATTTTTAGGAATAGAATATGAATTAATAATATAATATTTTTTTTAAAAACTCTTTTATGTAAATTTTGACACTATTTGGAA
The DNA here is from genome assembly GCA_963277665.1 of Viscum album. Lineage (NCBI taxonomy): Eukaryota > Viridiplantae > Streptophyta > Magnoliopsida > Santalales > Viscaceae > Viscum > Viscum album. The sequence goes on along the minus strand of OY728150.1, from coordinate 1,903,804,732 downwards.
TTTGCTTTTTGTGAAAATAACAACAGCATGATTACTTCAAAAAAAAAGTTAATTAAATCAACCCTAACATGTCCTAATATCCTATAAAATTAGTGTAATTCATAAAAAGTCTCAAATTACATTTATTTGGATATTTATAATATCAATTATTTTAATATTTCATTAATTAGGTAATTACTGTATCACCATTATGTCATTAATAAATTAAATTATTTAATGTCTAAAAATTATAAATAAAATACCATTATTTAGGAAATATTTTTATCTTTATAATGAATATTTATAATCGAATTTATCTTATGTATAACCCTATATTAAAAAAAATTAGTAATTAAACCTTGATTTTAACTCTTTTAACTCTTCTTTGAATTAAATAATAATAAATGACCTAATCTAATCCAAGTGGACCTAAATGATAATATTTTATTCCTAAGGTTGTTTTTGGTCTATATAAACTTGTCCAATAGAATTAGGACATGTGTTAGGGTAATATTAATATCATTTTTACCCTTAATTACCCTATTTACTTTTAACCGTGGTAAATAAAAATAAAAAGTTACTATTCACCAAAAATTATTTTTATCTTATTGAACCACATTTTACTACTTGATATGAACCGTGTCTCTCGGATTTTCAAAATTCCACTCACAGAAGCGGTAAAATTAAGTTTTATGTGAATTTCCAAATTCTCCTAGGAGGTGGGTAAAAGACGGTGAAAAGTTCAATAAAATTTTTATATATCTAGAATTATTCTAAGCTAACTTCAATTAATTACATTGAAATTATATATTTATTACGTATCTATTTTGACCTTAATTAAATTTAAATTAAATAAATAATTATTTAAATAAAAATTTGTTTTTAAACCATAACTTAGTGTTTTTTCACTATTCATCAAAAATTGAAAGTTTTTTGAAAAATACCAAATATTCACCCTAGGATAATTTCGATATTACAAATCCAAATATGAAGTCCATTTTAAAAGATAAAATTTATAAAATTCCAAAAAGTGGTTATTACTATTCATAACGGCTACTTTGATTAGTCACGGTGTGTTAGAGTCTCGAAGTTACGTACAATGAAAGCTATTGCATTATTCAAAGGGAAACGTACCATGGAAGCTTGGGGTGTTACAGATAGGATGGAGTTTGGAGTTAGGAACATGTGAGGTTGCATGGGTTGGTAGGGCAACAGTGTCATTCATGTTTAGCAAGTGCGGTAAACACTGGAAACCGACTAAGACATAGGCCTTTAGGGCCCCCTATGATCTGATGTACGGACCATTAAGTTTACAATGGCTACTAAATAAGGTGATACTAGTTGCAGGGTAGAGACCTAGGAAAGGATCATACATCATTCTTCTTTGTGCCTGTGTGTGAATGGGTAGACCTTGGGATAGGTTAACCTAAAATGAATAAAAGAAAACAATTAATTAATTAATGTTGAGTCTTCCATATTTCGGGATTAAGAGATCTAAGTGTTTTTTATTTTACAGGTATGGCTCCAGGTCGACGTCCTCATCAGGCTTGCGCAGAAAATGTCCAGCAGGCTGTTCCAACTGATCGCCACAGGGTAGAGGTTGACGACGACGACACTTGGAGGAAGACACTCCGAGAGTTTCAGCGCCAGAGTCTGCATAAGTACGAGGGATCCGTTTCAGATACATTCATGGAAGACTGGTTGGAGGAGGTCGATATAGGCTTCAGTTCGATCCATGCTCGGAAGTAGCATTGGGTGTCCTTAGCTGTGACGATGCTGCGTGGAGCAGCGAGGCAGTGGTGGTTGTTGTTCGTCGGGGATCATTAGGAGTCAGCGATATCATGGGAGGAGTTCCGAGATAAGTTTAGAGTCGAGTTCCATTCCTCGACTACGAAGGCATCCAGTTTCCAGGAGCTCCTTACCCTCCGACAGGGAAGCTCCGGTATTCGGGAGTTTGGGATCTGTTTCAGGAACCTTTTATGATATGCTTCGGACCTGTTACCAGATGAGAAGGCCAGGGTGAGGCATTTCGAGGAGGCTTTGCATCCAGAGATCCAGCGCCAAGTGAGCCCATTTATGTTGAAGACATATCTCGAGGTGCTGGCGAGGGCAGAGGTTGTTGAGAGGACTTTGGCCAGGACCGGACCATCATGAGAAGGGGATCGTCATGATCCCTCACGAAGAAAGACTGTGGTCCGGGGTTCCCAGTTTTTAGGGCAGAAGAGTTTCTGTTCAGCCGGGGGTAGGTCCCAGCCCTTCACATCTCGTTTCTCCGGAGGCAGTAACTCTCAGTCCTATGCCAAGGGATCAGGCGCTCGTTTTTCTTATGGTGGTCATGTCCATCAGCAGTGGGAGTGCCAGACCTTTCAGAGTGGTCATCGTGCACCGGGCGCTACGCTCTAGGTTCCTCCGTTGAGGCAGTTTCCACCGAGGCATCAGTAGCCAGTTACACCAGCTTTAGATCACTAGAGGGGATATGGGGCAGGCAGAGGACAACCTCATGATGCTCCCCATCCTTAGAGAGCATAGCGCGACCGCGTTGGTGGTCATCATCAGGGTCAGAGAGGCCGTGGAGGAGGTTGTGGTCAACTTCATGCTCTAGCATTGCCAGCACCAGACAATCCAGATGTCGTTCGAGGTACCCTTTGCTTGTTTTCTAACTTGGTGTATGCCTTGTTTGATTCAGGAGCAACACACTCCTTCATATCACCTACCCTTATCCATGATTTGGGACTTGAGGTAGAGAGGCTTCCAGTTCCCTTGGCGTTGACTATGCCATTTGGAGTTCGAGTTAGCTTGTTTGAAGTATGTAGAGACTGTGAGCTTGTGTTGGGGCAACAACTCTCTTGGGGAGATTTCCTATGTTTACATATATAACCATATGATTTCATCCTTGGCATGGATTAGTTGTATTCGGTGTAGGCTATCGTGAATTGCTTCAAGAATAAGGTTATCTTCATCGGTGCGGATGGAGAGAAGGTGGTGTTTTTTGGTGAGCGAGATCCTCGGATGGGTCATAGGCGCGTTCCATACTTATCATCCATGGAGGCTGAGATGATGTTGAGTTCTTCAGAGGTTCGGTAGTTGGTGTTTCCTAGGGTCGTAGAGGAGTACCCTAATGTCTTTCCAGAAGAGGTTGTAGAATTACCCCCTTGACAAGAGATCGAGTTTGGGATCAAGCTACAGCCAGGAGTGTCTCCTATCTCTATGTCTCTGTATAGGATGGCCCCTTCTGAGTTACGAGATCTGCGTATACAACTTGATGGTCTGTTGCAGTGTGGTTTTGTTCGGCCAAGTGTGTCCCCATGGGGTGCACCAGTTCTGTTCGTGAAGAAGGCCGACAGCAGTTTGCGGTTGTGTGTCGATTATCGTCACTTAAACAAAGTGACAATAAAGAACCGCTATCCTCTTCCATGGATTGATGATTTATTCGATCAACTAAAGGGTGTAAGTTGGTTCTCAAATATTGACTTACGGTCAGGATATCATCAGATGCATGTGAAGGATGAGGATATTCCGAAGACCGGTTTCCTTTGTCGTCATGGGCATTATGAGTTCGTTGTAATGCCGTTTGGCATGACGAATGCTCCACCTGTGTTCATGGGTTTAATGAATTCTATGTTTCGTGAATTCCTGGACAAGTTCTTGGTAGTTTTCATCGACGACATTCTTGTGTACTCAACATCTGAAGAGGATCATGCAGAGCATCTATGAGCCATTTTGGGAGTTCTTCATCGACATCAGCTATTCGGGAAGTTGTCGAAGTGTGAGTTTTGGGCTAGAGAATTCCGTTTCTTGGGGCATGTTGTGTCCCAATATGGAGTAGTTGTAGATCCATTGAGGATAGAAGCAATTGTGTCTTGGGAATTCCCCAAGACAGTTTCAGAGGTGTGAAGTTTCCTTGGTCCCGCAGGCTACTATAGGAGGTTCGTAGCCAATTTCTCCTGAGTTGCAACTTCTCTGAAATATTTGACCAAGAAGGATCAGCCATTCGTATGGACTGATCAGTGTCAGGCAGCTTTCGAGTATCTAAAGGAGAAGTTAGTAAGTGCTCTAGTCCTTTGTCTTCCAGTTGAAGGAGTTCAGTTTGATGTTTTCTGCGATGCTTCACGTCTGGGGTTAGGTTGTGTTCTCATGCACCAGAGGTCAGTTGTTTCTTATGGTTCTTGGAAGTTACGTCCCCATGAATGCAACTATGCCACCCATGATCTTGAGTTTGTATCTATGGTGTTTGCTCAGAAGTTTTGGAGACATTACCTCATTGGTGAGCGTTTTTTGGTTTTCACCGATCATAAGAGTTTGAGGTATGTTTTCTCCTAGCATGACTTGAACTTATGATAGCGTTATTGGATAGAGTTCTTGTAGGAATACGACTTCGAAATATCGTATACACATGGAAAGGGGAATTTTGTAGCTGATGCGCTGAGCCGAAAGTCATGTAGTGATGCTATGCATGAATCTGATGATTCCTGAAGAGTAATGGAAGAACTGTCAGTATTGCATCTTGATATGGGAGAAGTCAGAGGAAGAGGTTGTCTTTTTTAGATGATGGTACAGTCATCCCTAGTGCAGAAGGTGGAAGAGTCCCAGTTGGGAGATCTTGAGGTGGAGGTTTGGAGAGACCGAGTCGATTGTGGTGAGGCCCCTGATGGTTGGTCTGAGGATAAACAACACTGAGTGTGTATCATGGAAGGCTTTTTGTTCCCTTGGCGATGCGTGAGACGGTTCTCAGAGAGTTCCATAGTTCTCCCTTAGTGGTACATCCTGGCGTGAAAAAGATGTACTGATCCTTGAGGAGTCAGTTTTGGTGGCCTGGGTTGAAGCATGCGGTTGCGGAGTTTGTGTCTCGATGTTTAGTCTGCCAGAAGGTGAAGGCCGAACACCGTGTTCCTAGTGGTCTTCTCTAGCCATTAGAGATTCCTTAGTGGAAGTGGGAGGACATCTCAATGGACTTTGTTACTGGTTTACCTTGATCTCCAGGAGGACATGATGGTATTTGGGTGGTAGTGGATCATTTAACGAAATCGGCCCACTTTATAACAATCAAGGAGTCAAGCTCAGTGGAAGTTTTGTCGAGGCAGTATCTAAAGGAGGTGGTGAGACTTCATGGAGTCCCAAGGACAATCATTTCTGATCGAGACCCTCATTTTACCTCCAGGGTGTGGAGAGGTCTCTAACATGCTTTCAGTTATCAGCTTTGCCTTAGCACTGCTTTTCATCCTCAAACGAATGGTCAGATGGAGCGAACCATCCAGACTCTTGAAGACATGTTGCGCTCTTGTGTTCTTGATTTTGGAGGTTCATGGATGAGTCACTTACCCTTGGTGGAGTTTTTCTACAATAATAGTTTCCACTCCACCATCGGTATGGCGCCGTTTAAAGCCTTGTATGGCCTGCCTTTCTGTTCTCCATTGTGCTGGACTGGGTTCAGAGAGTCAGCAATTCTCGGATTGAAACTAGTGAAGAATACAAAAGAGATGGTTCAGGTGATTCATGAGAGGATGAAAGCAGTGAAAGATCATCAGAAATCCTATGCCGATCAAAGGAGGAGACCCTTGGAGTTTAATGTTAGGGATCATGTGTTTCTGAAGGTGAATCCCCATTGTGGGCAGTGAATGTTTAGTCATGGGAGTAAGCTTTCTCCCCGCTTTGTTGGGCCTTTCAAGATGTTAGATCATGTTGGATCTGTGATGTATCGAGTAGCACTTCCCCCTCAGCTGAGTCGGATACATGATGTTTTCCATGTATCACAGCTACGTCGTTATCTTCATGACGACTCCCACATCATCGATTGGGGAGAGATCGATGTTGATGATGATTCCACCTTTGAGGAGCGATCTGTGGAGATCCAAGACCACAAGGAGAAGGTGTTGCACAGACGTTCCATCCCCTTAGTTCGTGTCTTGTGGCGACACGGTGGCATGGAGGAGAGTACATGGGAACGTGAGTCACAAATATGTACTCAGTACCCAGAGTTGTTTAATGTTTAACTCTTTCATGTAATAATGATTCCTTATGTGGTTATGAAAGATTCATGTTTATTAGATGACACCCTTTGTTGCTTTGGTGGCTTTCTCTCTTTTGAGAGGTATCTCGATGGGTGGTTGTTCAAACCCTGTTTCGTTTTCTCTTTAGGTGGGTTTTGGATTCTCGAGGATGAGAATGTTTTGAGAGGTATCTGATGTAATGTCCTGGACCTATCTGGTCCATTACTTTGTGAAAATGTGGTGCTAGAGGTGTTCCGGGAAGTCAAGGTGACTTGGGGGTGCATTTGGGTGGACTTTTAAGGAAAGCTAAAGGGTAATAGATTTCACACAGTTGGCGCACGGTTTGCCTAAACCGTGCAGCCAAACCGTGCAAGGATGGTCTTGAGGGCAGTGGCTAACACATGGTTAGCGCACAGTTTGCCTAACCATGTGGACTAACCGTGCAAGGAGTGTTTTTCAAGGTATAATCTAACACACGGTTAGCGCACGGTTTGTTAAACCGTGCGAGTACTTAAAGTTAGATCCTAAAATTATGGATCGAACTCATTTTTCCTTTAATCACTTCGTTTAAGCCCCTAAGCGGCCATAACTCAGTATTACCCTTCCTTGGAGGTGGGATAACCTCTCCCAAGCCTTTTTGAGGCAATATGGAGGCTTCTCTTCATGAATAGAAGCCGGTTTATCGAGGTAAGTGATCCTTTTTGTTTGGTTTCTTAGATCTACCTAGATCTACTCCTCCTATTCTCTCGGGATCTTAGATCTACGCCCGTTATGGGTAGATCTAAGTGTGTGTATGTCGTTTATGATGATCTTTGGTCTTGGTTGTGTTAGGAGAGGAGATATAGGGAGGATCCTTGGTGAATCATCCGGTCTTCTTGGGAGTTCTTCGACCGTTGTGGGTTTCCTCGAAAACCTTTGAGGTAGTGGATTCGTGGCTTCTCTAATTGTTTATGTGCAATCGTAGAGTTATCATGATTTATCCCTTTGGATCACAATGAAATTGACCTAATTAAATACTTGAACCGGATTAAAAGAATTGGTTTGATCGCATGTTGTTGTTTTGTACCGTGATAACGGTTTGCCTCATGTTTTGATAGATAGAGTGACATATATGCTTGCTTTGATTAGTTGTTCATTCTTGATGGAAATTGATAAAGAACATAAATCCATAATTATTTGATAATTAATTGGATAAATATAAAGAGTCATGTAAATGAATCCGGTTGTTTCCATTGTTGTAGTTGTTCTAATTTGATGTTAATCAAATTGGCATAGTAAGCATGTTAAATCTTTTGTGATATCTTACTAATTAGGTTTCCCAGAATTGGAACCTAAAAATTGAATCTGTTAATTCAAGAGGGATTTAAGAGCTGGTTGGTTGATAAAAGATAACGCCTGGTAGGGTTCTTAGTTACCCTCTTGTTCGTAAGGCCGAGTGCCTTGTGCTTTAGAGCCATGAGTGCTCATTATGTATGAAGGCTAGATGCCTTGTTAAAGGGATAAGAGCCCATTTGATGTGATGTTTTATTTCCTGCTTCTTGTGCTGTGCTGTGACCCTGGAGGGGTGTTGTGATATGTGGATGCAGGGAGGCCTTGTGGTTGTGGTAGCGGATGATGCCTAGAGTGCGAGATGCATCGGTTTATGCATGTGGGTGTCGGGGAGGACACAAGTGATGATGGAATGGGATGGATGTGTTTATTGGATGCTTGGTGACTTTGATTGAATTTTTATCTCCTTTACTTTTCCCCACTGCTCAAGGCAGCTAGTCTTTCTTACCCTCCTTTCGAAAGGGGCGAAGACACACGGGGTATTCCACGTGCTTTCCATGTTTAGCCTCTCTAGGGAGAATGGGTCTACACTCTTATTATAGGTGACAAAGACTCGACGGGTAGTAAATCTACTCATCGTGTTGAGCCCCCTTGTGTTCAGTAGCATAGGTTGCTTTTCTAGAATGCCTGGGAATATGGGAAAGTAATATCTGTAATGAAAGATTGATTAAATGGTGATAATCCATGGGGATGGAGATGCTGGAATTTAAAGGTGATGTTGAATCTTTAAAGGAATATTTGATTTTGAATGTGATGCCAATGAAGTTTAATGTGGTTGTGTTCATGGTTAATTAATGCGCAAATAATTAATTAACGTAAAGTGGAACTGATGAAAAAGGAATGAAGTAACCTAATAAAGTTCTTTAATTGGTTGTGTGATTATAGGATACCTAGTCTTAGAAATAGCAGCCCGGAGTCTGAGAGACGTTAGCTGCAGTTGAGACTAAGACTAGGTTATGACCATAGTATGGTTGTGAGATATAATATATTCTATACTTTTTGTGTTTCTATATGCTACTCCACCCTGTCAGTAATGGAAACTGGAACCCCGGGGATTCTGAGCCCTAGGGGGTGTTTTCCCCAACATTCTGGTGGGAGGATGAATGGCTGACTACCCCATTTGACCCCACTCTCTTCTCTTTGTAGATACTTGTGCTGGTAGGTACAATGGTTAGTTTTTTTCCATATATGTGTGTAGAGGTCTGTAATGGCTTGTGGTTATTCACACACACATATTCTGGATATAGTATCCTATGGACTACTATAGGTGTAACGTATATAGGTTGTGATGGATTGAGGATCCTTACTTGGCGTATGGGCTGTAATGGATTGAGGTATAATAACCGACGTATGATACACGTTATGTGAGATGTAGTGGCTCCCAGAAACTACCTAGTTACTTTTGGTTGTGAGGATAATGTGGTGCTTAGCCCAGGTGTCTGCGGGCAAGAATTTGTGGTGCACGTGGTGAAGATTTTGGAGCTTAGCCCAAGTATATACGGGCAAGCCTTTGGAGAGAGATGCATAGGACATATGTCATCGGGGAAAAGCGGTAAACCAGTGGGGAAGTAGTAGCGGGGTACCCTTGATATTCTTTACTACATGCTATAATTTTTTTTGTATGCGTTACTTGGTGAGAGTAGTCATGGTGAGGTTGGGAACTTAGTAAACTTGTTTAGGTGATGAGTTAGTTTCACTTGTTGTTCATTGTGCTTTAGCATGATTTCTTTACTTTTCATGAGAGGCTTCAGGGAGGATCCTAATGAGTATACTATTATACGCACCCCATGTTTATGTAAACTGTTTTCAGGTCACTTGGAGCAGGTTGGAGATCAAGCTGGTTACTACTAGCTTGCGGTTGGAGGAGCTGTTCGGGCTTGTGGTCGCTTCCATTTTACTTTCTTTTGGGTACTTGTAGTTTTCCCTTTCCATTGTTGTACTTTTTCATGGAATTTCATATATGTACATGGGTTTCTTTTATATTTCAGTTCTGAGTTGGAGTTGGTTGGTGTCTATCTTATCTCTCTCTTCTGCATGTGTTCTCTTAAAGGATAATGCCTCCCATCTGTGTGTTTATTATATCCTCGGTGCTAGTCACCAACCCAGGGCCTACTGGTGGCGGGACTCAGGGGTCATTATCCCCCTTTTCACATTGTTGGCCCAGGAGGGGTACACTTTATGGTGAGGGGGTCGTGACATTCACTATATCTTTGGGGAGTGGTTTATGGTATATTGTGATCATAATATCCTATTGTATATTTTTATTCAAAGGGATCTAAACTTGCGATAGAGACACTAGGTTGAGTATCTCTATAATTTTGATTTTAATATTTATTACACTCTGGGGAAAGGAAATGTGGTCACTGATGCATTGATTATAAAATTATTGACTCAAGTAATGAAGGACTCATTGGAGGAGTGGTCTTAAATGAGTTTATTCACTAAGATGATCTTAAGAGTGGAAGAGGATATTGGGCATGTGTTTTTAGATTTGTTAAAGGATTAATCTTATTTATATGAGTGGTTTCAGCTCAATAAATAGTTTGATACTAATTCACAATGCCTTAGTAAAATCCTTAATGGAGGGGAGACCTCTGGAGAGTGCTCTCAGTCTCCCATTGGTGCCTTATGATTCTGAGGTTGGATGGTTGTTCCTACTTCTAAGTTATAGGAGTAGATGGATGATGGAATCAATTATTTCTGGTCCATATACCCTAAAACTACCAAGATGTATCATTATTTTAAATATTGATATTGGTGGCATGGTATGAGGTGGTCGATTGTAGATTTTGTTTCATGGTGTCTTAACTCTTATAGAATTAATTCATAACACTAGAGACCTACTGGTTTGTTTCAACCTTTTCCCATTCTAGTATGGAATTGGGATGAGTATTCCATGGACTTCATCATTAGTTTTCAATGAAATTATAGTGGGAGGGATGAAATTTTGGTGATCAGTGATCGACTTATAAAATCGACTCATTTTGTACCTATAAAGGATAAATGAAAGTGGAATAGATTTGGCACTTGTATTTTTGAGTGGTTATGAGACTTTAGGGGGTTCCCTTTATGATTGTTTCTAATAGGGACTCAAGGTTCACATCTAGGTTCTGGAGAGGTTTTCAAGAGGTGATAGGTTCCCAATTGAAATTGACCATTCCATATCATTCACAGATGGATAGACAAATGGAGAGAACTATTCAGATTCTTAAGGATATGTTTCGATAATTTATTCTTAACTTTGGAGGTTCTTGTGAAAATAATCTTCATTTGGTCAAATTTATCTAAAAAAAATAGTTATTATGATTCAATTAATATGATTCCCTTTGAATCGTTTTATGGGAAACTGTGTAGATCTCCCTTGTGATGGGTATGGTAGGGAGAGTGGTCCTTGGTTCGACTAAGCCTTGTTCAGAAGATGATAAAAAGGTGAAGTTAATCTAGAAGAGATTGTTCCTGGAACATAGTCGACAGAAATCCTATACGGACCATCATCATCAACCACTAGATTTTGAGGTTGGTGCTTGGGTTTTTCTTAGATTTTCACCTTTCTTTGGAAACTTTCAGTTAGGTAATTTGGGTAATTTGGAATCAAGGTTTATATCCCCCTTTGAAATAATTGTATGAATTGGAAATGTGGCATATCGGTTATATTTTATTCCACACTTAACTTCAATTCATGATGTATTTCTAGTTTCCCAAATGAAGAGGTATTCGCTGGACCCTTCCCAAGTGATTTAATTTGAAGAAGATGATCTTGAGCCCAGTACCACTATATTTGAGAGACCAGTTCAGATTATGGATCGTTGGGATAAGGCATTACATGGTAAAATGGATCCTTTAGTTTTTGTAATATGTGAGTGATAATGAGATAACCATAAGTTGTGGGATCATGAATCATTTGTGAGGCATTAGTGACCTTATTTTTTTGTGAGTCTAGAACCATGAGCACTTTCTGGGGACATAAGTATTTTATGACGGGGAGAATTATAACACCCTCTGATCTTGGGTTTAATCTCTTTTAACATTTAAGATTTGGAAGTTCAAGTAAAATAAGTTTTCATGGTGATCTAGGATTATTTTAAATTTTTCTAATTTTCAATAGTGTTTTTTCTATGGAGGGTAGAGGCTATGGTGTAGTGGAGACTAGCTGTGGTATGGCTAAGGCAGCTGTACCATGGAGTCCTAGTGGCGAGATGTTAGTGACTCTACCATTTTATGGGGTATTTTCACTATATATAGGTGGATGAAATGTATCCCTCTTTTGGTGGTTTGGTCTTATGGCATAAAGGGAGATACTACTACATAGAGGCTCGAGGGGTGGATTTGTTTGGTTCTTCCTAATATGACACCTTTGTGGCGTGGTGCTTTAGGATGTGACATAGAGTACCCTTGGGTAAATAGGACTTTCGGCATGTGAAGTGTCATGGATATCATACATAGTTTCAACCAAAGACCTGCGATGTGGAGGGAGAATTCCGCACCGTAATATGGGGGGTGCGGCGTGGTCCAACAGGCTATACTACAGTCTTCTATTTTACAGAATGGGTATAAATACCTAGACTCTCCTCTAAAATAACACTTCTTCCATCCTTTTATCTTAAACCATAGATTCCCAAGATGTTATTTGAATTCCTTTGAATACCTTCTTGATCTAGACCAACCCTGGACATTGGGGGATCAATCCTTGGCATTTCTACTTCATTCTAAAGGTAGGTGTCTCTATACAAAGGTTTTAATTCTTGAATAACTTTTTTTTATTGTTTAAATATCTGGGTTGTGTTATTAAAATATTATATTTCATATCAAGGTATATTTTCTTAATTAAATATATGTTTTCAAAGGGATTGGATTTAAAATTGGTTTTGATTTTAAAATGGGTTTTCAAGTATGGGATCCGTAATGCTTCGCTATGAAAAATGATTTTTGAAACACATTAAATGTGGTTTGGATTTAGAAATGGATTTTCAAGAATGTAAGCATTAAGTATTAACTATAAAAATGTTTTATGAAAATTTTACAATGGTTTTTAAAAAGGTTTTTGGAAATCATATCATGTTGGGGACCTTGGGTGAATCGGAAAATGGACATGACACTCTAGTGTGTGAAATACCACTAGAGGGTTTGTGATATTGACATACCGTTATATGACTGAATATGAGTTGGATCCAACATACTCCTTGTTTAGGATTATTTTATGCATATTTTTATTCCTATAGTCTAAATCCCAAACTATGTGCTTTGTCACTTTAGTATTTATACTAGGATTTTCATATGATGATGTACTTCATGGTTATTTTCTAACATGTTTATCTTATTGTGTATCCATGGTTGGTTTTGATATGATCTCATGTTTTTTTACATACTTGACATATTCTTTGATTTGGTTAACATGGGATTATTTAATGAAAACTAAAGGGATGTCTGAAAAATGATTCATCTTCTGGAAATAATTTATAAACTATTTGTTTTAAATATGGATCTAAAATTTTCAAGATATTATACTTTATATAGATCCTTTGGTGAAATATTACTGGGATTTGTTCTCACACCCTACTTTTTCCTTCAAGTTTTTGTAGATTTGGTTTTTTAGGGCATAGATAAAGGTAAGGGTGTCATGTAGTTCATCGGATTCTCTTAGTTGTCGATGCTTTCTTTATAGGGGCAGTTTTTTTGTGATAGATAGTCACATGGAGCTCATTGTTGGGATAGTCTTTTTTATTTTATATTTTAGAAATTCTAGACTAACTTTTTGGGTCTCATGGGTGTATACATTTATTCCACATTGTACTTTGGTTGTTTACCTATTTTTTATACATGTGACTGGTTTAGTTTTTTGTTGATGCTTACCCCCTATGTCAGATCAACTCGGGTGATGTGTTTGATCATCCTGGGATGGTTCATTATAGCATAAATATTATTATCGAAGAAAAATAACTATTGATGTTCTCTAAAAATATTGAGTGATAAGAAGGAGATAATTAACTAGAGGGATTTATAAAATCTCTCTCTATCCATTGTGCACACTAAAAATGAGTTATGGAAAGTGATACAATTATATATTTATTATGGAAGGTTTAGGGTTGAAAAATTGCACACAATCCCCTTACCTTATTCAATATTCTTAGTTGAATCCATGTCCATTAATAACAATAATAATAATACTATTATTATTATTATTATTAATCTCTTGAAATGTTCAACACACTAATAATATAAATAAATATTACTTACACTTTTTCCAATCGGACCATTAAGATCGGTCTTCTTTCCCTCGTTGACATTTATCAATCATAAAATAATGCCTATTTAATAAATAATTTTCACTACACTATTATATGATAAATTTAATAAATATTATATTTTCAAAACTTGAAAAAAATATTTATTATTATTTTAATCACTTATTCTTTCGAAAAACTTGTGATTAAATTATAATGATTAAATAAACCAAATAAATATTGTTTATTCTAACTTTTAAAATTCATTAGTTGAATTTAACTGAGATTGTGGATACACTTAGTGTGTAACCCTATAGGAATATTTCTCAATGGTATAATGAATAACTAACTAAATTAAAAGTTCATAATCTAGAAACACGCTAAGGCTCCCATAGAGAAATAATTTAATGTCTCAATGGAATCCAACCTCAAAAAAACTCTTTCCATGTAATATAATACCTTTATCATGACGTCTCAAATCAAAAAGGTTGCATGCTAGTTCCATCAACCTATATACTTTATGTCTCTTTATTTTAATTTACAAAAATGAACTCACCCATTGAACACTGTGGGAATATATTTATGTATGAAGTTTAATTCCTATTAAAGGTCATGAGATATCAACTTTCATCTAGGTACAAAAGGTATAAATCCTTTCTCATGTTATTCTTTAATGAAATATCACTCATGACACACCCAACATATCCTATGTCACCATGGGCATATGTATTCACAATTTTCATCAATAAATCAAAGAATGAGATTCATGATATCCATTAATAATAATCTTATGATGTAAGGATAAATACAAACATTCATATATAGGAACATCTAATGACACATGGAAATGTATATTTTCAATTTACAAGTATGTTTGCATAACCTCCTATCGTGGAGATTTCCAAAGATGAGAACTACGATAAGGTGTCTCAATTTATTATAAGCCTTATACCCATAATATCCTATATAATCCATGTCCCATCAAACAATATTATCCATCCATTGAACAAGGTTCAAGAATAATGTCATGGAATCTCTAGGTTCTCATTATTGTGGGAAAATACTATGACCTTTTAGTGTGACATATTTTCTTAAGACATTATCACATGAAAATATCATGTAGAGGAATAACAATAATTTTATAAGAAAACTTCATTAATAATGAAAAAATGTAATCAATTACTAAAAAAGTTGGTTATAGGGCACCAACTCCAACAGACTCCCACTTGCACTAGATCCAACTGATGATAACTTTTAGTCCACAAGATATCACATGATACTCATGGATCTAATGAGATAAAAACTTGTTCAAGATGTCTTCCATGTTTTCCTCTATGAATACTCTGATCACTGCAATATAACCTTATTGAGAAAAATATCTCAAGAGATGAAACTTTCAAAGTATGTGTTTTCCCTTTGGTATGGCCTTGGATCTTTGGAGAGATACATTTATATAGTGTTTTCATAGTAAACCATGATAGGGTCTTTACTACTAAGCACCACATAAAGATCTTAGAAAACGTTTTGAATATATATTTATTCCTTTTTTTCATTGGAATATATAATGTACCCAGACTCCACTATAGAATCAGTTACAATTGGCTGATTTGAACTCTTCTAGTTCACCCCTCCTTCATTGAGACAAAATATATATCCATATCATGATTTCATATCATTATGATCTATCTAAAAGATATCATCTTTGTAACCCTTTATTACTAGCTATTCATCTCTTCTATACACCATGAAAATATCCTTAGTTCACCTCAGATACTTAAGGATAGCCTTGACAGTAGTCTAATATTGTTTACCTTGATCTTCTTGATATCTTCCTACCATACTAAAAGCATAGGAAACATCAAGACTTATACATAACATGACATACATGATAGATCCTATCATAGAGGCATATGTGATCTTACTCATTCTCTCTATTTCTTCTTGTGTTTGAGGAAACATTTTCTTGGAAGAATGTACACCATGTGACACTAGAACTAATCCCCTTTTGTATTGTTCCATACTGAACCTTTTTAGTATCTGGTCAATATAGATACCTTGAATTAGTCCAACAAGCCTCTTAGATCTATCATGCATGATCTTGATCCCTAGAATATAGGCTGCTTCCCTTAAGTCCTTCATGGAGAAGCACTTGCTCAACCATGCATTAACATATTTTAAGGTTGGTATATCATTTCTAATCATTAATATTTCATCAACATATACTATTATGAAAACAACATTACTCCCACTAAACCATTTTTAATCACATGTGTCTAATTAATTCTTAATAAAACCAAATTCCTTTATAACTTCATCAAATAAAATGTTTCATGACATGAATACTTACTTTAATCCATAGACGGATATCAATAACTTATATACCATTTTAGAATTTTATAAAGCCAAAAACCCTTCTGGTTGTATCATATACACTACCTCTTAAAGATTCCCGTTAAGGAAATTAGTTTTGACACCCATTTTCTAAATCTCATATTCATGGTAATATACTATGGAAAACAAAATTATGATGGATTTAAACATGTAAATGAGAGAAAAGGTTTCATTGTATTCAATTCCCATAAGTTTTATAAAACCCTTATCCATTAACCATGCTTTATAGGTACTAAAATAACCTTCCATTTCTATATTTCTCTTGAATACCCATTTCAACCCAATAGGTTTTTCATCAACTGGAGGATCAA
The DNA here is from genome assembly GCA_963277665.1 of Viscum album. NCBI lineage: Eukaryota > Viridiplantae > Streptophyta > Magnoliopsida > Santalales > Viscaceae > Viscum > Viscum album. The sequence continues at coordinate 1,903,788,514 of OY728150.1, read as the reverse complement.
TCAGAACCCAAACATGGTTTTGATACATGGAATTCATTTCATAACTCAAGGGTTATTTCCATATTATAGATTCTAAGTTCTCTAGAACATCCTTTTAGGAGATATGATCATTATAATCAATAAATAATGTTTCATCATCATTAATGACTAGAAAAAAATATCTATATGGTTCTCTTAACTCTCTAGATCTCCTACACAACACTTGTGTTTCAGGAAAAACTTCTTCCATAGGGACTTGTTGAATCATTTCCTATACTAACTCTTATCTATCTTGATTATCAACTTCATTGAAGTCAATATTTACCATACTATCATCCTTTAGGATGTTCTCCCTCTCAATAAATACAACCTATCTTACAACAATTAATTTTTTTTCTTAGGGTTGTATAGATTGCATCCCCTTGTTTCCTTGGGATACCCTATAAAGATACACTTCATGAATATGGGTGCTAGTTTATAGCTTGATCTAGAATTAAGAAATTCCTCACAACCCCATTCATGAAAATGTGATAAAATATGTTTCTTTTCACTCCATAATTCAAAGGGAATACCATTTTCCATGTTAGTTGGTACTCATTTTAGTAAGTATAATTTCATCTATAATGCATATCCTCAAAAGTATAATAGAAGGCTTACATGACTCATCATTGATCTTATCATGTCCAATAAGGGTTTTTTGATCCTTTCACTAACACAATCCCACTATGGTGTATAATTTGGAGTTATTTGAGATAAAATACCATACTCCCATAGAAATTTGATAAATTCTTGGTTAAGATATTTATCACATCAATCTGATCAAAGTTTCTTTATCTTATTAACAAGCTGATTCTCAAATTCATTCTAGAACTCTTTGAATTTCTCAAACGATTCAAACTTATACCTCATAAAGTAGATATAACCATACCTTCTCAAGTCATCATTAAAAGTAATAAAATAAAAGAGTCTACCTCTAGCCTCTACTTGAAAAGGTCCACGCACATCAATGTGTACTAAATCTAGAACCTCTGTGTCCCTTTTACCTTGACCACCGAATGGTGGTTTGGTCATCTTATCTTGTAAAAAATATTGACATATTTCAATTGGATTAATATAAAAATTGTATAAGTAACCATATTGATAAATCCCTTTTAAAATTATTCTCATTTACATGACTAAGATGGAGATTCCACAAATTAGTGTCATATGATTCATGTGTGTTTGTTTCATTATCGATTTCCAAAATTTGGTCTTCACAGCTTAATTCATAAATACCTTTATTCAATTGTTTCATACCATAACATATATTATCTTTATAAAAGTATCAATATTTATTTCCAAAGCTAAAAATAAATCCATCTATATAAAAATAATAACAATAATAACACTATAAACATAATAAAAAAAATTTAAAACCAAAAGCAATCCAGTCAGAAATGTGAGATGGTATTATTCAATGGCTAGGGCAGTTATCCTTACTCCATTGGAATCTTGTAGATCCACCTCATCTCTGTTAATCATCCAAAATCTACTTGGTTCATATATTTAGATACAAGTGTGAGCAACACATGCAGTATCTAATACCCAACTTGTATATATGGAAATATTACACTCAATAATGAACACACCTGAATCTTCCCATTGCTTCTTTGGTTGAGTGAAATTCCTCTTCCAGTGGCCTTGCTTACCACATGAAAAATGTCACAAACCAGGCTAGGATTCCATCTGACCTGACACTTGAACCAGACCAAGACATGGAATGAAGGGAATTTCCGATCCCCATGGGCTGGAAACTAGTTTTGACAATCAAAATAATCCAATGGTAATGATTTATCCCTAAAAAACCAGGATCAATAACTAAACTGAAAACATAGAAAAACCAAAAATAACTAAACATCAATAAATATAAAAACCAATCCAAATACAACAACTAATGAAAAAATAGAAACTTAGTAAAAAACTAAAAATAAACCACACAACATGATCTACACATAACCTCTTGGTCACCCCCAACCACAAGACCAATCTTCTCTAAAAGGAAAACTGAACCAGAAACCTGAACCTACAAAATATATTGGTTCAACTGATGTTGAGTGGAATAAGTAGTGCGTGATCTTAAATAGATCTATAGGTAATTACCAAAGATTAAATGCATTTCCTTTCTCAAAATAGTCTATAAACACTAGTTTGAAATACATTCAGAAAATAGGATTTTAATCATTTTAAGCAACTAAACACATCTTTATAAAAATTCCCTTTTTTAAAACAACACACACAACTTTCCTTTTGAAAAATAGATTCAAACTCCAAAACACAATTGAAAACCAAAACCCAAATAAAAATCTATACTAGATGACCAAGAATAAGCTATGAAATAACTAAAGGAAACAAAATAAGTAGATATAAACTACCAGTTCCAACATCCACATGTAGTAGAAATAAACAGAACATACGGATAGTAAATCATGGGAATTTATAAAACATATCTAGAGGAAATACTTGTAATTACTCAATTCAGACACACCTACCTGCATATGGTTCATCTCTATAAATAATAACCAACTGGATGCTCCAAACTATCCAATCTAGGGGCTCGTCCCACCTAGCCTCTCCACAAATCCAGGGGGTACAACCCGTCTAATCGGGTTCGACAAAAAACTGTCACTCGATAATCTAAATGATGCCTAAGAATCCCATGATAATAGTACATGGTGAGTGTAAAGTTCCTTACATGTTTGGATCAAATAAACCCACTTCCACTATGCTTGCCTATCCCAAACACCGACACCACCTATACGATGCCCCCCTCCTTGGGGAATCCTCTATAGAGGTTCCCATATCACAATATGCCATTCACAAGTGCCAACCGGGCCTTCACACCACATAATCTTTCAAAAAAACTTTCTAAACCATTAAAATATTCTAATCAAGCCTTCACACCACATAATATTTCAAACATTTTTCCAAAACATGCTAATATTTCAATCGGGCTTTCAAATCACATCGCTTCAAAACTAACTTTCCAAAGGAAACAAAAAGTACCAACTAGGCCTTTAACATTTCCAATAAAAATACATTTACAAATACATTTCCAAACCATTTCTAAGATAACCATGAAACACCACTTTCATGTGAAAAATTCCAAACGAGCCTTTACATTCCAAATCCAAAACCACTTACAAAACCATTTCCAAACCATTACCCAAAACCAAGGTAAAGCACACCATTAACTCAAAAAATTCCAAACGAGCCTTTTTCACCACTCGGTTACCAATTATGTCTCAAAATTACAAATTGTACTTTAACGTTTTAAATTCAAAACCACTTCTAAGCTAAGTGAAAACATAAAACAACACAAAAATTGTTAAATGATCACTTTTTCCAATTATTCACCAAAAAATATCTCAAAATTCCAAATGGGCCAAGTTTTAGAGAACACATTTGAAATAAAATTTAAATCCACTTGAATCAAAAAATTCACCATTTATAAATAAAGGAACTATTTTATGAAAATGAAATAAGTGAGGATCCATTGAAAAACCATGGTTCAAGGAAACATCATTCCCAAGGTCCATTATCATTTGTTTTACCATCCCTATATGCACCTTGTGCACATATGAATGTTCAAAAATCCAATTAAACTCTTTAAGTATCCTTTAAATCACCCAAGAACCCTTTTTAAATAATTATCACTTGCTTTTAAACCAACATAACAAGCCACACATAAGCGTCACAACATAAATATAACAACCCTTCTCTTTATTTCATAATTAAACATGATTTATTACATAGATTTTCACTTAATACAACTCGTAATATTGAGATTTATAGTGTCTTGGGAAATTAAGAAAACTACATAACAACTTAAACATGAAATACACATCTTTATTGAAAACTTCTTTTACATGACCTCAACATTCCTTCATACTTAGCATGGCATCAGATAACCTGAGGACATACATAATAAAGGGGTGAGCTATAAAGCCTAGTAAGAGAATAAATATGGAATAACATGAGGAATAAAATACATGTTAGTTCATAGTAATATAAATGGATTTCAAAAGAAACACGAACATAAAGGCATTATAAATCACGATAATCATAACATGGAAATGTGGCAACAACATACAACATGATATTAGCATGATCCAAGGCTCATTGCACATGGATTAGCATGAGTAAACCCTCATTGCACATGAATTAGTATGATTAAACCCTAATTACACATGAATTATCATGATTAAACCCTCATTTCACATGACGTATCATGATACTAAACATTAACCAATGCATTGGAGCACTATTAGGGTGCACCCTTCACAAACATTTCATTTCATGCATAAGTGTGCCACATAGATCACACAATATGGATTCATTAAACATAATAATATATTACACAAATAATGAATGTATAATACATACATGTAATTCCCTAATCAATAAGTACATGAGCATAAGGTGAATACCCTTGATAGTTAAATGGGTATGGTATTCACTACTTGATGATTTTGGCATGGAAAATCACGGTGTAATTTTGGCAGCATAACAACATCATATGGAAATTCATAAAATGAGTTCATGAGAGAGGAAGGGGTCCATCATAATTTATACATGAAATGGACAGTAATAGGGTCATATAAATACATGTACCAACATAATTAATTGAGAAATATAAGGTGTAACATATTAAGGAAACTTAAAGAAAGAGGAGAAATGGATTAACTCTTACAAAATTTCGGCATGGTAACAGGTGTAAATGGGAGGGTTTAATGAGACTAAAATGGGTATATAATCATTAAAACATTATAAGGGAAGTATGGGGTAGTTTTGAAAACATACCCCATCATTTTTAATTGAAAATAAAAGGGTGTAACAATATAAGGAAACATGGACATAAATTTGAGAAAGGAACTCTTACGGAATTTTGGCATAGTAACGGCTCAGGTAAGGGTCCAAATGGGGGAGGATAAATGATCCCTAATTTAAATAAAATAAAATGTAAATTAGGTAATTTATTATAAAAGGATGATAATATAACCAATTTAAATTAAATAGATAGATTTCAAACATGGTTCTTGAATTGAAAGGAGGAGAGGAAGGTGACAATCCCTTAAGAAAAATCAGTATAGTAATGGGTGTACATAAGGGTTCATGAGAGAGAAATGGGATATCATAATTTATACATAAAATGGATAGTAAGGGGTATATTTAATAACATATTTCAACATAGGGGAAAATTAAATTAAAAGTCATGACATGAAAGGAATGCTTGACAAAAGAGGAGGGTGGAAGATCCCTTACTTGGATGTGTGACTCCAAAGGCTTGGGAGAGCATTCTTGGGAGCTCGGGGTCACCTTGGGAGGGATCTAGGGAGAATGTTGAAGAGGGTGGTCAAGATTCAAAGATATTTATTGAAGAGAAATGGGTTATTGCATAGGTTTTTATAGGAAATGTGGGGGAATTCTTTATTATTTTGGTTTTGGATGCTACACACTAAAATATTAAAAACCACAAACCATACCATGGTTTCTAGAAAGGGTAGTGGTATAAATTATTTTATAAGGTTAAGGGATAAAGATATTAAAATATATCCCTTTCTTATGTGGAGGTGAGTCATACTTTCAAAGAAATTATTTTAAAATATTAAAATATTTAATAAGTCTTGGAGGATTCACTAAAGATTCATAAAATAAAATAAAAATATAAAATCAAATTATTTTTAAATTTAAAACATATATTTGGATGAATATACCTTTTATAGTAGTTTATTACATCACTATTGTGTCATTATGATGTCATAAAACACATTGTATATTTATATGGTATTTATTTTTTACCAAAAAATTCGACTATTTCAGAAAATTATGAAAAATTCACCATTGGATAATTTTGACATCCTAATTCAAAAAATAATATTAATTTTATCAAAATATTTTTCTAAATATGTGAATTTTCACATTTAAAATAAAAATTGACATTTATTGAAAATTGATGGGTTTTGGAAAAAATAGTTTTAAACCTTAATAAAAGTTACTTTTGACTTCATAAAAATTATATGCTCATTTATATTTAAAAATTATTTAATAATAATATTTTATTAAAATATTATTTGTTCCAATAATTCATTAATTCATCAAATAAATTCTTTAATTGAAATCAAAAATACAATTTTTGTTTTATCGTATTAAAGTATAATTCTTATCAAACTGATTACTTAGTCATTTATAGAGAAAAAAACAATAAGGAATAGATATAATAATCATTATAAGTAAAAATTATTATTTAATTATAATAAAATTATTAATAAAAACTTATTTTAATAAAATAATTTATATATTTTTAAAAGTACCATTTTTACCCAAAAAATAATTTTATCAAATTCATCATATTTTTAAGAAAGACTATTCTCATAACGGAATTGATAGAATAAGAATTTTATTTATAAAAAGGGATTATATAATAATTAACTAATAACTTGTTATATAACCCCTTATAACACCCGCATATGATCTAATGGTAAGGTGTGCGATGGTGATATACTCTTGGGGTGGCTCTGATAACATCACCCAAGTGGTGATTTCCACTAACTTGAACTTCTCTCGTAGGTGATTTCGTTCAAGATTAACATGCTGAAGCTTGGCTTGGTCTTGGTCTGGAGCGAATCCCAGTGGGGATACCTCCTTTTTTAGCTCTAATAAATGGGATTTTTATGGCACAATTATACTGGTAGAGGCCATTTACTCTTCTTTGTGAATCAATTTTCCATTGTTATTTCTATTTATAGACAATAAATATAATGTTAAATTTATTATTGTTTCCAACGGTCATATTAATCATCAGTAATAATTGACCAACGGTCACATAATGGTCAAAAACTAATAGTTACATTTCAATTTATACTTGTACAGTTTTAATGAATGTGATATAGTAAAACATACATTTTCAGGAAACAAAATATTATTCAAAAGTTCGGGTCATTACAATAAAAGTCACTAATTTCCACATACAAAACCTAAATCACAACCCAACCACAATTATAAAACATAACCAAGGGAAAACACCACCTAAAGCACCAAATTTCACTTTAAAAGATCAATTTACATTTCATCAAACACCTTTTGTGAATTTAAATATAATAATAATTAAATAAACCCTTTGGAAACCATTTCATACCGATTTTAAATTAGTAAAAAACCAAAATAATTTATACTAATATGCAAAAAATAAAGATTGTAAAATGTTTAAAACGTTAAAGGAAATCTCAAGCATCAACAAAATGCTTCAGAAAGGAAATAGATAGAAAAACCTACCTCAATGATGTGATAATTCAATGAGACTTTCAGAGAAGGAAGAATACATCCCAAGAGACAATTTGAACACCCTAACATCAAATAAATCAAAACACGTGATCTAACCCTCATCCTAGGGTTTATATAAGAGAGAACCCACCAAAAAACACCATGAAACAAAGAAAGGGAGGATATAAGAGAAGAAAATTGACCAAAAACTCAAAGAAACTTACCTAGGAACCATTAAGGAGATTCAATAGAGGAAGGTGAGAAAGGGAGGAGGCTCTCATAGAGCCCCCTGGTTCACCTAGGTCAAACAAGGGAAGAGAAACCTGAAATAGGGTTAAAACAGCAAAGGGGAAAACGAGGAATTTCACACTTTTAATGATTTTCAAAACTTGCATGATTAGGTCGCGTGGTTTGAAAAACTGTGTGCCAACTGTGTGCACCCTACTAGAGAAAAGGAGAACCTTGCACGGTATAGACACATAGTTTGAAAAACTGAGCACCAACTGTGAAAAATTCCACTATCCAAACTGAAGAACCCCGTGCATGGTTGTTGCATGATTTCCTCTAACCATGCGCCATTCCCCATACACAACCCACAAGACGCATATTTTTTCCCATTTCCCCACACAGTTTTTCTCAGTCCATGATCAAAATATGAAATTAAAACCATGCAAGAAGAATTTAAACTAAAAACACCTACCTCCTCAACAGGCCACACAGTTAACCCTCAAACTATGCATACAAACTGTGCACATGCCAAAAAGCCACCCAAAAACTCAAAAACTAAAAAATTCAAACTAGTAACTTGACATCAAGATCCAAAAACACAAAGGTAGAAAAATAATAAAATAAAAGAAATTATGATATCAAGGTGTGACAATTCTCTCTATCACAAACACTTTCTACCCCTAGAAATTTATCTAGCCATATGAGGAACAAAGCTCAATCCAAAACTTTAACGAAGATGAATGATACCAAAAACCTTGGGGTGACATTTCACTCTAAAATTCAAACCCAATCATATCTAAGAGAAACCATAAATAAAATCACTATGAAAAGAATTAGGGTTATCCCAACCACAAGAACTCGACCCGCACAATCAATATTTAAATCTCCCAACACGGAAACACCAACATGGGAAACCCAAAATGAACCATCCCAAACTTCCCAACCCAGGATAAACAACACCACTACTAGAATTTAGAATTTTCAATCCAAAGAAAAAACCCCACATGTTATGGGGAAACTCATAAAATATATCCAAACCAAATAACGAACAAAACCACAATTCATTATTTCCACAGGATCCAATCATTTCCTAAATGAACAAAACCAAAAACCATAACCCACCCACAAAAAAAGGATAAAAACACACAAGAGAGAACATCTAATCAAAGACTCACATTTAAATAATAATAACCACCACTATAATTCAAAGGGAATAAGTCCCCCAAACTTTTCATGGTAAGGATGAACTTACAACAATCAAGAGAACCACAAAGGAGGAACTCAACTATTCCATCCCCAAGGATCCACACCCCCTTCAGGGTTTCTGATTGCATGAAGAGATTCACTATGAGGCCTATGGATGGATACCTATTATCTTGAAGCATCATTTTTCCCACAGTCAGGAGATGAAACCCTCCAATTGAGACCTCCTCTTCTGACCATGCTTCTTACATTATTTCTCTAGATGAACCAAATAGCCACACCATTGAAAAGTCTTCAAATGATTAAAAAAAGATGGCTTTGAATTCCCAAACCGAATACACTAGAAGCATAAAAGTGAATAGTCTAAAAAATGATAGTTTGGAACCAACGAAATCTGTTTCTCAGATATAGGATCCTTTAGAACACACCTCTCGCTAGATGGGGAACCTTAACGGGCACTGAGAATGACTGGTTCCTCAATCGACACTGACTTTATTCCATGAACCAAATCAGAAATAAACGCCTCATCCACCAATTTCTCAAACTGAACTTCATCAGACGATAGGTCTCACTACTTAATATTTGGATGAAGACCCCGAATAAAAAAGGATATTTTAGCTGATTATCTAAGGTTATCTTTGAAGAAAAAGAAACTAGTTCTTTGAAACGATCAATAGAGGCCTTCACTAATAGCTGGCCTTATTGAATACCCAAAAACTCTTACACTTTCTCCACTTTCACCTCCTCATGTATAAACCATCAGATGAAAGTGGTCTTAAATACCACCCATGTCATCCCAAATTGTAGTGAAATCGGGACGATCATCATCCACTGATCCAAGGATGAACCCTCAAATGACCCCAAAACAGCACGGGGCCTAGTAACTTTAGGAGTTCCCAGTAATATGAAGACACTCTCAACTTCCTTAAGACACTCCACTACCTCTGAAGAACCTCAATCATCATGAAATTATGGAAACAACTAGGAATAACTAGACTCTTCCACTCCACTAGGAGCCTAGGAAAATCCAACAACTAGACGAAACTTTCTAGAAACCTTGGGTACCTTTCTAGGTGGAATATTATGAAAAAAACACATAACCAAAATCAACATCAACCAAAATACAGCCAAGAGACCACCTCAAACCAAAATAACCAGATCATAATCCAAAAATCACAAACAAAACCAAAATCCTCTTTTCAAAAAACACAATTTCCATTATAATTTCAAAAACACCTTTTTCCAAGTCCATTTTCCAAATGCCAAAAACCCATTTTCTAATCCAACCCAAACATAAAATTCCAATTTTATAACAAATCATTCCCAAAAATAATTTTCCCTTTTGAAAATTTATTTTTGAAAAAACATTTCTTTTTTGAAATACCCTTTTTCAAAAAAACTATTTCCCCCCTTCAACATTAAACCACACAAGCCAGAAATAAACCAAATCCAAAATCACACCAAAATCCCAAAATAAGGAACTAGTGTCCACGAATAACCTAGTGATATAGTTAGTGGGACATTCCCCAAGTAATAATCAATATCTAAGAGGACCTTAAACCATGCACTCAGACTCCACATGGGTCACTACTCTATGTGAGTTCACAACATGACACCGGCTCACCTCCATTATCATTCCTCATTCATACCCCAAAAACCAAAACAAGAGACTCAAATCATGGACTACCCCTAGAAACTTGAGGATCATAACGAGAAAGGGTTCATGATTTCCTTCCCGGTATCTACCTCTCAAGTCCCGATAGTCCTAATATCCTATCTACCTAACACTCCAAATAACAAAAACCTCCCTCTAATACCATTTTGTCACAAACTAGGTCGAGATGCCATCTGACCTAACACCCGACCTAGACTGAGACAAGTCTCAAAGGGAGTTTCCAATCCCCACGAGCTAGAAACTAGTTTCGAGCATTAAAATAATCTAATGGGAATGATTTAGCCTAAACATATCAGGATTAATAACCAAACTGAACATGAAAAAAAACCAACAATAAATAAACATCAATAAATATAAAAACCAATCTAGATACAATAGATGATTAAAAAATAGAAACTAGATACAAAACTAAAACCGAACCACACAAAATGATATCCACATGACCTCTTGGTCACCACCAACCACAAGACTAACCTACTCTAAAGGAAAATCGAAGAAGAAACATGAACTTTCAAAACAGCTCAGGTCTATTGAGTCGAGTGGCACAAGTAGGGTGTGAGGTTAAAAATATTAGTAGGTAATCAAAATAGATTCCATGAATTTCTTTTCTCTAAATATTCCACAAATTCTAGTTTGAAATACATATAGAAAATAGGATTTTAATCATTTTAAGCAACCAAACACAACTTTCCAAAAATTCCCTTTTTAAAATAATATACAAAAATTTCTTTTTTAAAAATGGATTCACACTCTAAAATCCAGTTCAAAACCCAAACCCAAATACAAAACCATACCATATGACCAAAAAGGTTCTATGAAATAAGTAAAGGAAAAAACAAGATATAAACTAATAGGTCCAACATCCACATGCAATGAAAATAAACAGAACATACAAATAGTAAATAATGGGAATTTTCTAAACATATCTAGAGAAAATCCATTGATGTACTCAGTTCAGACTCACCTACTAACATATGGTGTATCTCTACACACAATAACCACTTGTCCACTCTAAACTAGCCAATATAGTGACACGTCTCACTTGGCTTCTCAAAAAATCCAAGGGGTACAACCCGTATAATCGGGGTCAACAAGAAACCATCACTCAACCCTCTAGATGACACCTAGAAATACCATGATAATAGTACACAGTGAGTGGGAAGGTCCTCACATGCATGGATCAACTGAACCCTCAACCACTATGCTTGCCTAACCCAAACACTGACACCACATATTTGATGTCCCTCTCCTTAGGGAATCCTCCATAGGGGTTCCCATCTCACAACATTCCATTAACAAGTGCCAACCAAGCCTTCACACCACATAAGAATTCAAAACCTGTAACGCCCCCAAATGATAAAGGGTTAAATTACTAAATGATATGACTCATGTCAACAAGGTGCACCTTCCTTTTTGGGAGCCTGTCTGATTAGAAATCCACAGTTAAGCGTGCTTGGCCTGGAGTAGTGATCAGGATGGGTGATCTCCTGGGAAGTCTCTCAGGATGTGTGTGAGTGAGGACAAAACCCACTGGAAATGACATGTGTTGGCCTGTGGGGACAATCATTAGTCAGATGACCTGTTCAGGCATGTGGGTGGAACCTAGGGTGGACCTCATGTGTCTGCGGGTCAACTGGTGGTACCTAGTGGTCCAGGACCCGACGACCATGTTAAGGCGGGGTGGTTGTGTTTTCACTGGGGCCCAGTTGTCACAAAACCACTTTCCAAATCATTATAAACACTAATTGGGAATTCAAACCACATAATCTTTCAACCATTTTTCCAAAACATGCTCAGATTCCAACCAGTCTTTCACATCACATCACATCAAAACTAACTTTTATAAGGAAACACAAAGTACCAACCGTGAATTTTACATTTCCAATCAAAATACATTTAAAAATCCATTTCCAAACCATTTATAATATCACCATGAAACACCACTTTCACGTGAAAAATTACAAAAGTCCTTTACATTCCAAATCCAAAACCACTTACAAAAACAATTCCAAACCATTACCCAAAACCAAGGTAAATCACACCATAAACTTTGAAAATTCTAAACAGGACTTTTTCACAACTCATTTACCAAGTATGTCTCAAAATTCCAAACATACCATTAACATTTGAAATCAAAAACTATTTACAAGCTAATTAAAAACATGTAACAACACGAAAACTTCCAAACGGACCCTTATTCCAATTATGCACCAAAACATATCTCAAAATTCCAAATGGGACAAGTTTTAAAGAAAACATTTGAAATAAAATTTAATTCCCCTTGAAGCACCAAATTCACCATTTATAAATCAATAAACTATTTTATGAAAAATAAAGAAGGAAGGGAGGAGGATCCTTTGAAAAACCATGGTTCAAAGAAACTTCATTCCCAAGGGCCATTATCATTTTTTCCCCATCCCTATGTTGATTCTCGCTCAAATTTACCCAAGAGATGAAGGTAGAATGGTCCTTATAGTTTAGCTTGGGTTATAGAATCCTCAGAGACCTAAGAAAAACATACAGACACGTATATTATATGGACTATTTTTGGCTAAGAAGTGGACAAATTGGGTTGATTTTATAAGTATTTAAAGGATAACTAACATATTTAAGTGAATTCGATTTAAAATAATGAGTTGATCCTCGGTTATTGCTCAGGGTGGATTGGATGAAATTCTTTTTCAACTATTTCAATTTCTAATATTTGATATAGGTTCATTTAAGAAGATCAAAAAACATCCTCACTTACTGGTTTAATACCTACACACTTTAATACTAATCACCTATACACTTGAAGTATCAAAGTTTTGATCACTTCAATGTAAAGATTCGTATTAGCACTTGAAGTGTGTGGCCTTAAATTCAATAAGGACGATGGAGTTTAAAAATCATCAAATAAAAATCTCAATTAAAAGAAGTGATTAGACATTAATGGGGTGATAAATAACATCCAATAAAACCCCTTGATATGCCCTTGGATTAACCCATATGTGGGTTAGCCCTACATTGATTCTATGGTTTCAATGGAAGCGAAAAGTAGACTCATGAGGGAGGAAATGGAGAAGTAAATAAAACAATAAAAATAAAATGATCACTCCACCGTTGTGTGAATAATTTCACAAGATTTGGTGTGAATAAATTCATACCTTGAGGAAACGATATCAAATTGAGATAGAGAACAAAAGAATAAGAGGATAAAAAGAACTTTTTTTAAGAAACTAGGATGAATTAAAACAACATACATGTGAATGAAGAACGTTACAAAGACAAATTGGCAGCATAACATTAAGATGAAAACAAAGCTCAAAGATGATAAACTCCTCCACCACCACTACCTTAAATAGGCATTTTGTAAGACTTGGGTTAATACTACAACAGTAAAAAGCATCCCACTTGATTATGGTAGGCCTAGGGTGGTGGAAAGCTTGTGGAACTTGGACTTTTCCACAGTTGACCCGAGGTGGCATCCAACTTTCATCCACCAAATATGCGCGCTTGGAAGACCTTCTAGATGGAAGAATCAGAGTGGGCCATATAAGAATACAATATAGAACCGGATGTCTCCTAACATCCTGTAAAATTTGGGACCATTTGGAGTTTTATATTAGGAGATATGACTATATTAGTTGGCAGTTTTTCTGGGCCACAGAATCTGGACCATAATTTTATCTTTAACTTGGTCCGCCTAAATACCCACAATGGAGGCCTAATTAGCAATGTATCCTGAATAATGATTTGTTCCTATATATGTTTTATATCATACCACGAAATTTGGGCTTCATGGGGTTTGTATGTTGGGCCCTACATTCTCATCAGTGAGCTGGTATCCAATTTGACTTCTCCAGAATTGTTTCCTTTAATCACAAAATATCCCCATCTTATTTCATGAATTATCCATTGATCCCTAAATGAAACATGATCATATTGAAGTGTAGATCAATTTACCAAAATATAAAATTGAAATATGGAAAATTACATTCCTTAAAATCAGATGAATCATTGGGTACTTTAAATGATGTTCAAAAATGTACCACATAATAGTGCATTTTAAGAAGGTATTACAATCATAATGTGAAATGATGTTCAGAGTGTAAAATGCACTAAAATTGTGTTTATGAATAATAAATAACATGAATATTATATATATTAATAATGAATATTAGCCTCATTTAGTGGATAATCACACCCCCCCAACTTGAGTTTTGCTAGTCCCGAGCAAAATATATCTCAACAATATGAAATTCAAATTCCCTTTTCCAAAAACATTTTAATACACAATGATCACCAGAAAACCTTATACCAAAAAATCATAAAACCCATAAAAATATTTTAATACATGATAGTTTCATAAACATATCCCAATCCCAAGCCCATTTCTTTGTTCAAATTCATTGCCATATTTCATCCAATATCAATTAAGTAAGAGGATGTGTTGTGTATCACAATAGACATGGGGGTTCATCTTTATTCAAGGGGGAAATTATGGAAGCGCTAGGTGGAATAAAATTTCAATATTAATATGAGTATTCCTTTTTTTTATTGTATTTTTTTTTGTTTTTTTTGTTTTTCCAATTTTTCCATGGTAATTGAAATTGCACTCAAAAGATTCAACCCCTGTAGCGAGACTTTGCCGATGACTCCCAGGCTCAAAGACCATAGGGCACCAAGTGAAGCCCACATACTCAGGCATCATATCGAGTTAAATCAGTCAAAAACAAATTCAAATTACCCAGAATAGAGATAAAATTACTAACTCTGGGCCAGACAACTATGGAGTCACGATCCCCAAGTGCCGAAAGCCACGCATTATGTCATTTCATTGCTCTACATGCAAATTTATTATTTTTTTTATTTTTTTATTGAATACTCATATTAAAACTAAAATGATCATCAAACCTATGCTATTTATTTTGGGGACCCCATGAACTCAAACTAAGACCCCAATATCCAAAGGACGTGCATTGTGATCTTTTTTTTTATTTGGATGAAAATATAAATGATGAAATATCACATTGGATAGCCACACTTTCCAAAATCTATGCTCATGAAATTATACAAGGATTAAAATCAGAATCAGGGCATGATAAATTATTTGATATTCAGTTTCAAAGTGTGCAATGTTTATTACCATGTTCAAAGTTAAAGGAATTTTTCCTTCCATTTACACAATTGTTTTTTCAAATCATTCATTTTTTTTTGACACAAAAGCATTTTTTATTTTATCTCACCCCCGAACTTAAAATAACATTATCCCCAGTGTTTAAAGAAAAGAAAATTTGAAAGGGGGTAGAGGTAGAGAATGAAAGTTCAAAAAGGAAATTGAAAATGAGAGTTATGTAATGAAGTCACCTTGTGGTTGAAGTTGAAATTCTTGCTGCTCCCTTTTAATCCTTTGATATCCATGTCACTTACAGAGTTCCCTAGTAGAAAAAGGAAAAACAAAACAAACAAAACAAAACAAAACAAAACAATATATATATATATATATATAAAGAAAGTAAAATATAAGTATATATATAAAAATTATAGAATAAGTAAGAACAAAAAGTCGTAGGTCAGTGGTAAGTGCGCGCCCCTATCTCCCTTCGGTCCCGGGTTCGAATCCCCACGGCTTCACCGGTTGTGACGGGGTTTGACCCACGACCCACGATGTGTCCTTTTTTTATTATTATTCTATTTTTATTTTATTTTTTGTATTTTTATTTTAACATACAAACACATAGAAAAAAGAACTGATGATACATTGTCTTCTTTTTAAATTTCTGGGTAAGGTATTACTCAAGGATTACAGCACGTGACACAGATGAATATGGTTCTCCCCTTTCATACCCATCCATACTCATAATAGAAGAACAAGTCAACAGACTATTTTTTTTTATTTTTAAATATCAAAATTATTAATTAATCCTAATTAAAAAAATATGATTTGCAAAGATGAAAACCACAGGTTGCCTCCCGTGTAGCGCTTTGGTTTAATGTCGCTTGCTCGACTTGAACCCCCCAACTTATCCAATAATAACTTTCAACATTTTAAGGACCACATGTTTCACCACTTCTACTAGGTTGAGATTCATTCTATTTTTAGAATTTTTTTTATGCACAAACCTATGTTCTAAAATGAGTGTTAAAATCCAAGGAATATTAAAAATGGTTGATATAGTTCCCTATGTAGTCTTTCCTAAGACATCAATGATCATTCCAACTTTTTTTGTTTCAAGAGAAGAATGAATTCCATCATAAAGTTCATGGTTATACACTATGAAGTGATACTTGAGATATGAATGAAGAACACTAATTTTGAGCTCGGTTTGGATAGGAAATTTAGACATAGGTTTGCACTTTGAATCAAACTCAGTTTAATTTTCAAAATTTCTCAAAAAAATTGGTTCCTTTTGAATAGAAGATTCAGCCACTAAATTGGAAAGATCAGTGTTAGGAATGGGTATGGACTCAAAGTTTGTGATTTCTCCCAATGATTCACTAATTGGTGTTTTTGAAAAATCACCAATGGGGTTATACTTAGGAGACTCAATCCATGATGTCAGATTCTCCTATTTTGAATCCAAAAAGTCAATTTCCTCATAATTTAAAGACCCTTCAAAAATTCCTTGATCTTATTCATCTATCCCAAATCCAAATGTTGGTTCTTCAATAAATTCACGCGGGGTTTTTGGGAAACAAGAAATGTCACATAAGGTTATGGAAGGGATAGTTGGTGTATGGATGTGTTCCTCATAAGTTTTAATGCTTTGTAGTTCTAACCTCAAAGATGAGACCTAAAAATAATTTTATCCATTTGTTGACACAGTTTTTCAAGTAATGGTTGTGGATCATGATGGGAAATGGGTTGATAAATATGGTCTATTCCAAGAGGATAATTAATTTGTTGTAATTCTACAGGAGGATGTTCTGATTGTCCTTGTTGGGATTGGAACTCAAAATAGGTTGGAATGTTTTGTGGATAATAGGAGTTAAAAAATTGTGGCTCAATAGGTTGTTGATTATCCCACCGGTAGAAACTAGGATGGTTATTATACATCACACTTGGTGTGGAGTGATCAAAGAAATGAGAGGTTCCCCGTGTTTGGATTTGTTCAAAAGGGTTTTCCATGGGAATGAAATTGGGGATGAGATAAGAGAAGTGGGATGAAAAAAAGGATGATAGTGTCTAAGATAACTTACTTAGGTCCCCATCAATGGTGCAAAAATCTGATTCTCGCTCAAATTTACCCAAGAGATGAAGGTAGAACGGTCCTTGTAGTTTAGCTTGGGTTATCGAATCCTCAGATACCTAAGAAGAAACCTATAGACACGTACATTATATGGACTGTTTTTGGCTATGAAGTGGCCAACTTGGGTTTATTTTATATAGGTTTAAAAGATAAATAGCAGATTTAAGTGAATTCGATTTAAAATAATGAGTTGATCCTATGTTATCACTCGTGGTGGATTGGATGAAATTATTTTTAAACTATTTCAATTTATAATATTTGAGATGGGTTCATTTAAGAAGATCAAGCAACATCTTCACTTACTGGTTTAATACCTACACACTTTAATACTAATCACCTATACACTTGATGGATCAAAGTTTTAAGCACTTCACGGTAAAGGTTCGTATTATCACTTGAAGTGTGTGGCCTTAAATTCAACAAGGATGATGGAGTTTAAAAATCATCAAATAAAAATCTCAATTAAAAGAAGTGATTAGATATTAATGGGGTGATAAATAACATCCAATCCAGCCCCTTTCTACTCCCTTGGATCAACCCATAAGTGGGTTATCTCTCCATTTATTTTATGGTTTCAATGGAAGCGTAAAGTAGACTCATGAGGGAGGAAATGGAGAAGTAAATAAAACAATAAAAATAAAATGATCACTCCACCGTTGTGATTTCACAAGATTTGGTGTGAATAAATTCACACCTAGGGGAAATGATATCAAATTGAGATATAGAACAATATAATAAGAGGAGAAGAAGAACTTTTATTAAGAAACTATGATGAATTAAAACAACTTACATGTGAATGAAGAACGTTACAAAGACAAATTGGCAGCATAACATTAAGATGAAAACAAATCTCAAAGATGATAAACTCCTCCACCAACACTGCATTAAATAAGAATTTTGGAAGCCTTGGGTCGAGCGTCCAACAGTACAAAGCATCCCACTTTATTATGGTAGGCTTGGGGTGGTGGAAAGCTTGTGGAACTTGGACTTTTCCACACTTGACCTGAGGTGGAAGCCAACTTTCATCCACCAAACATAATCGCTTGCAAGACCTTTTAGATGGAAGAATCAGAGTGGGTCATAGAAGAAGAAAATGGATATCCGGATGTCTCCTAACATCCTGTAAAATTTTGTCCCATTTTGAGTTTTCTATTAGGAGATATGATTATATTAGTGGGCTGTTTTTCTGGGCTACAGAATCTGACCCAGAATTTTATCTTTAACTTGGGCCACCTAAATGACCACAATGGAGGCCGAATTAGCACTGGATCCTGAAGAATGATTTTTTAATATATATGTATTATAGAATCCCACAAAATTTGGTCTTCATGGGGTTTGTATGTTGGGCTCCACATGCTCATCAGTGGGCTGGTGTCCAATCTAACTTCTCCAGAATTGTTTCCTTTCATCACAAAATATCCCCATCTTCTTCCATGAATTCGTCATTGATAAATTAATGAAAAATGATCATATTGAAGTTTAGATAAATTTAAAAAAATATCAAATTGAAATATGGATAATTACATTCCTTAAAATCAGATGAATCATCGGGTACTTTAAATGATGTTAAAAAATGTACCACATAATAGTGCATTTTAAAAAGGTATTACAATCATAATGTGAAATGATGTTAAAAGTGTAAAATGCTCTAAAATGGTGTTTATTAATAATGAAGAACATTAATATTATATATATTAACAATTAATATTAGCCTCATTTAGTGGCTAATCATATGTTCACCCCGTGCACATATGGATGTGCCAACATGAAACTCTTCAAGTATCCATGACATCACCCAAGAACCCTTTTAAAGAAACATCACTTGATTTTAAACCAACATAACAAGCTACACATAAGTGTCACGCTATTAAAGTCACCAATTTCCACATACAACAACCAAATAAAAACCCAACTACAATTCCAAAACATAACAAAGGGAAAAACCACCAAAACCACCCAATTTCACTTTAAAAGATAAATTGACATTTCATCAAACACCTTGTGTGTATTTAAATATAGTTATAATTAAATAAAACCTTTGGAAACCATTTCTCGCCCATTTTCCACCGTGAAAACACCAAAAAAATTATACTAACACACTGCAAGAAAATTGTAACATGTTTAAAACATTAAAGGAAAGATCAAGCATCAATGAAATGTTCTAGAAAGAAAATGGATAGAAACACCTACCTCAACAACGTGCGAATTCAACGAGACTTTGGGAGAAGTAAGAATACACCCCAAGAGACAATCCACACACCCTAACATCAAATAAATAGAACCATATGATCTAAACCTCATCCTATGGTTTTTCTAAGATAGAAACCCCCAAGAAAACACTATAAAACCAGGAGATGGAATAGATAAGAGAAGGAAATCGACCAAAAACTCAAAGAAACTTATATAGAAACCTTCAAGGAGATTAAATGGAGGAAGGGGATCAAGGTAGGAGGGTCAGCTAGATCTTCCTGGTGATCCTAGGTCGAATAAGGTAGGAGAAACTATAAATAGGGTTAAAAATAGAGGGTAAAAAGAGAAATTTCACACTTTTAATGATCTTGGAAACTCGCATGGTTAGACCACACAGTTTGAAAAATTGTTCACTAACCGTGCACACCCTACTAGAGAAAAGGGGCACCCCACAGGCTTTGTCCGCACAGTTTGACAAGCCATGCGCCAACTGTGCAAAATGGTATTTTCCAAACTATAGAACCCCTTGTACGATTGCTACACGGTTTCTTATAACTATGCATGAGTCGTGCACCATGCCCCAAATACATCCCACAAGACGCAAGGTTTTCCCTTAGCCCCAGACAGTTTATCCCAAGCCATGATCAAATCATTCAAGTCAAACCATTCAAGTAAAATTTTATAAGAATAATTTGAACTAAAAACACCTATTATCTCAACAAGACACATGGTTAACCCTCAAACTGTGCACAAGACAAAAATCCACCCGAAAACTCCAAAACTCAAAAATTCAAACCAGGAACTCGACCAGAATCTCAACCAAAATATACAATGGAGAGAAAATAATAAAATAAAATAAATTCCAAGATCAAGATGTGACAAAAAATATACCACATATTCTTATTTTTCTTTTCTCTGGATCTTCTTCTTCTTAGAGAGATAGTGCTTTCGAGCCTTATACTTGGAATAAGTCTTTTACCCCTTTTCCTTGTACCTCCTCTTCTTATTTACCATACAAACAATGGTTTTTTCATGCCCTGTGTCTTTATCAACTTAGAGAATAAGTGTAAGAAGTTCCAAAATTTTCCTCTCACTATTGCTCATATTATAATTAACAATAAAACTAGAGAAGTTTTTAGGTAGTAAGGATATAATTAGATTTTTTCACAGCTCAATAGGGATCTTAAAACCCGATATATCTAGGTGATCAATGTATCTAATAATCTTTAATACATGTTCCCCATATGATTCTGAATCTCCAAGATCGCACATGAATAGTACATTGGAGATCTCATATCTCTCTAATATTTCCTTCTCTTGATAAATATCCTTAATGTGAGAAATGATGTTATATAAATTCATATCCTCATATTTCTTTATATTCTCATTAGAAATGTAGGATAACATGAAACACTGAACATCCATAGTATCATCCATATGTTTTATATAGAGAGATACTCCTTCCTCATCAGCCTATCTAGAAAGCGACTTAGGAAGTGGGGTTTCCAACATGTATGATTTCAGTTTGTGGAATAGTATAATATGCAAGCACTTATACCATTCCAAGAAATTTTCATTGGTGAGAAGGTTATCTTTCTCAAGTATGGATTATAGTGATATTGTTGATTTTTTATTTTCCATTTTTTAAATTAAGAATAGATAATTATTACTTGTTTTGATTATAAAAATAGATAAATAAATTTAAAACTTAATTAAATTCCATTATTATATCTCTATTTTTTGAAACCTAATTTCCCTCACCATCAGTTTAAAAATATCGTATCTCTTAGTTATCCTAGTGTAAAGGATCCATATTCCCCTTCTCATAACCCATACTTGGTCCTGACATGCTATTTGAAGGGTTTTAGGTTGGCATAACCTATCAACTATATTAACACATAGTTACTTGATCCGTTGAGTGGACTCCCTAATCCTAAAATCTTATTTTAAATATTTCCTCAACCATTTACTCTTAGTTACGCAAAGTCCTGCTTGGGTATTCCTCCCTTGATGTAAACTAAGTTAAGTCAACCTAAAACTTCAAGCTAAAAATTCAATGATAATTGAAATCACCCTAACTTGGGTTGGAAAAGTACTTTGAACTATGAATTTTTTTATAACATAAGTACTAGAAGGATATACCAATTTAATATTTTATTTTAGTGGTTTTTATTTTTATGAATAAATCCCATTTTACCTTTTCACATGCCTTTTTTAATATTAAAATGATTTTATTTATGTGATTAACCATGTATGATAAAATATTTATGAATAATCTAGTTATATTTTATTCCATCTTTCATGCTTGTTAATTAATTTATTAGGTGATCGTACAACATTCACAAATATAAATAATCAACTATACAATTGATAGAAATAAAAAATAAGTGGAATGATCATGATATTCTGTAATGGCTAGTTTATCTAGAGGATGAAAAACTAACCCTTAACCCTAAGGTAAAACATCATGACCCATTACTTGGTTCATGTTGTAGTATTCCTCCTTGGATCCTATGTATCAACTTGATTAGTTTCACCTCATCTCCTGGACTCATACCACCTCCTATTGATTGGGATCTCTATCCATACATATGATTTTTATCACATTATGGTGAGGGGATCTAATGGATTAGATAAAAGAGTTTTATATAAAGGAACCATAAACACATAGTCCCATACATAATAAGGTGTAGGGGATGAATCACAGGTCATCAATTTTAATTTAACTAAAATAAATTAAAAGAAACCAATCACATACAAAGGGCTGGTCTAATATCATGATCATCCACATAACACACAATAAGAATGCATTTTCAATATTGTTATAAATTACTTAAATTAATTATTTAATTAAGATAATGCACCATGAATTAATCCAATTAATTCAATTTATCTTAATTCCATTCACGCATCCTTAACCCACCAAAATCTATAATTTTAAAAAAATTAATTTCATTTAAATTTAATAAAGTACACAAGTGTACTTGGAGACAACTTGGTGCATTTATCAAAACTTTTAACACAAAATAGATTTAATACATAATTATCAATCTTATGATATAGTGTGTATTTTTTTTAAAATAAATGAAACATAGAAAACATGTGAATAGGTTTGATTATATATTTAATTTTTCTCCATAAAATACTTAGACACACTATATATAATAGACTACATGGTGTGTACTAAAGTACACAACATGTACTATCCTTTTCTTGTGTTCATAGCACATGCCTTGGGGTTGGGTGTATTTCCTACTATGGAAGGGTTTGTGGTACACTGTGTGTAGTCCAACTTACATGGTGTGTAACCTCTAAATTGCATGACTCATCCATACCTATGGTATGTATTTTATACATGGATCTTTGGGATACCGCGTGTTATTGTCCATAAGAAAATAGGGACTACATGTCATATACAGTGGTTACATAGCATGTAGTTCTTCAATCCATGTGCTAGTTTGTCTGGATCTACATGTTGATCCACTTTTTTCAGATCTATAAAACTTTATCATGAGATACAATCATGAAAAAATTATATAGAATGTATATGGTAAGTACACACCATGTAGTTTATTTTTTTCCAATAAGATTATTTGGAACCTCCAAATATTGTTATTTAAATGATTAATCATTTTTAATCATTAATTGATTTCAGGTTATGTTATTAAGAACTAATAAATGAAGATAAAATGATTTTATGATATTAAAAATAATCGATTTAATTAAAATAAAATGAAAAACACATGCAACCAATCAATGGATAATAAATAATTATGAATTAAACCTATGAATTCTATGATACTACTTGTAGGTTTTAGGTATAGTGGAAACATCCTTTGATATTATGACCAACTAAACTTTTAGTTTTAATTTATATGTAATCATTACCATGCATGATCAAAACATCATTTCTAATGAAAACCATAGATTACTTGATTAGTTTAAAGCACCAAAACTAGAAGAGGATGTTCTTCACATGTAATTTATAATTAATTTATGGGTAGATATAGAATTAACTCAACTTTTAATTCAGATTTTATTTATAAGCCAGTTAAATAGATCCCATCATACAATAATTTTATTGTAGGATCAAAGTTTATAATCTTACTAGCGGTGATCCACACATGCACTAGAATCTCTAAACATTTTCATAGAATCATCATGTTCTAGCACGACCAATCCTGATTACTTGCATTGTTCATGGTTGATCACAATAGTATTCTTTACATGAGCCTTAGCCTAGTTTGTGGGGACTCTTCAAGTGCATCCACAAGACCCAGGATAAAATCATATAGGAGGTATATTTTTGGGTACTATAGAAACACTATAGCAGGCATTGTAAAAGGTATTGTTTGGTACTGTAGCAACCAGAACTATTCATCTGATTTGGCCTTCAGGCCAACGGTTTGGTCCTCTATGTCCTTAAGGCCTTCAATACACCCAAGGAATCTAGAAAAGTAAGGATTTCGGGCCACCTCAATGCCTTTGGTCTACCTCAAGGCCTTAGGGACACCTCATGGCCTTCAGGCCAAATGAAGTGCAGATAAAAACTCTATAAGGAAAGGGTTCATATAAAGATTCAGAGTAGACACATTTTTATAGAGTATAGATAAATGGATTTTTAAGAATGAGAGAGTATGGAAATTTCTATCAGTTCCAAGCCTATGAACCTCTGCACATGACAGCTAGCTGACCAGTCATGTGAAGGTGGAGAGCTTTATAATGATATAGACACTAGGGAGGGGTAGTTTCAAGTAGTGTCTGTGATGATTCTGGCCTTGTGCCTCTCAGACATTCGGGCTATGTAATGTCTCTAATATTACAAGCCTTTTAAGTGTTCCCCATTAACCCTTAAAAGGTGTATTTTCCAAAAAATAAAATAAAAAATGCAAGACCTTTAGGCCATTCATGCACAACAGTATTATTATCAAAAGAGAAAGAAATCTTGATGTTATCTTGTAATATTGAGAGTGTATGAGGAGAGAATTCACTCTAGGGATTGATCACATATCTCTTTATCTATTTTACACATAAAAAGTAAGTTAGGGAAATTGATATAATTAGATATTTATTATGGAATTTTTAGGGCTGAAAAAGTTCACACAAGCCCCTTACCTTCTTTAATATTCTTAGTTGACCCCATTACCGTAATAATTATATTATTATTATTAATTTATTGACCTATGTAATGAATTAAGAATATAAATAAATATCACTTACACCATTTTTAGTCAGACCATAAAGCTCGGTCTGCTTTCCCTCATCGATATTTATCATTCCTCCAATAATGACTATTTAATAAATAAATGCCACTACATTATTATATGATACATTTAACAAATATTATGTTTTAAAAACTTGTAGATAAGTATTTATTATTGTTTTTTAACTCACATATTATTTATAATAACATTTGATTAAATTATGATGATCAACCAAGCCAAATAAATCTCATTTATTCTAACTTGTTAAATTTATTACTTGAACTTAACTGAGATTGTGGATACACTTAGTGTGTAACCCTCTAGGACTCTTTCTCAATGGAATCAGGAATAACTACCTAAAGTTCATGGTTAGAATCTAGAAACAATCTAAGGCTCCCATAGATATTGAATTTAATACTACACTTATATCCAACCGCATACGAATGATTACCATGTAATATAATCTATTTATCCTGATATATCAAATCAAATAGGTTGCATGTTTGCACCATTAACCTATATGTTTGGTGTATCTTTATTTGAATTAAAAAAAAATGAACTCTCCCACCATAAATCATGGACATGGATTTATGTAGGTAGTTCCATTCCCATCAAAGGGCCCGAGATATCAACTTTCATCAAGGGATATAAGGGGTAAATCCTTTCTTCTATTATCAATTAATTCAATATGACTTGTGATGCACCCATATATCCTACCTCACCACAAGCATATGTCAACATGATTTTCATCAATACATCAAATCACATGAGTCATAATATCCATTATTGATAATCTTAAAGTCTAAGGATCAATGCACGTGTTTGTATGTATGAACATCCAATGACACATGGAAATGTATATTTCCTATTGATGGGTATATTCTTATAACCTCATATCTTGGAGATTTCCAAAGGAAAATAATATTATAAGGTGTCTCAATGTCTTATGATTCTCCTAACCCTAATAGCCTATATTGTCTGTGTACCATCAGACAATATCATCTAGTCATAGAACAAGGTTCAAGAATAATGTCATGACACCTATAGGCTCTCATCATAGTGGGGAACTACTATAACCTTTTAGTGTGACATATATTCTTAATACATTATCACATAAAAATGTCATATATAATAATAATATTAATATTATAATAAAACTTCATTAATAATGAAAATATGTAATCAAGTACTAAACAAGTTGTTTCTAGGGAACCAAATCCAACAACAATTGGGTGTAAAATGATTTGTGTGAATTTGATTCATTATTAATTTAAAGTATTTGTTTTTCATATTTTAAAACATAAACGTTTTTATTCATCTATTTCATACCATAACATATGTTATCTTTATAAAAGTAGCATCTTTTATTTCAAAATATGAAAATAAATCCATACATGTATAAACAAGAAACAAAGATGATGTTCTTAGTAACACCAGACACAAAATTACAGTTATTTAAAACCAAGCAAAATCATATTGGTGTTTTTTGGTGGCAGTCTTTAATAGATAGAGAAACCATCATTGATTTATTGGTATCTTATAGATCCACCTCTCCTATGGAATTTTTTTAAATTCTACATGGTTCATGTATTTGGATACAAATTTTAGCACCACACATAGTATCTAATACCCAACTCATATATATATGGAAATATTAAACTTGATAAAGAACACACCTAAAGATTCCCCTTTCTTCTTTGGATGGGTGCAGTTCCTCTTCTAGTGGTCTATCTTTCCACATGAAAAACACACTATATTCTTCTCTTTTTCTTCCCACTATATTTTCTTCTTCTTGGAAGGATAGTGATCTAAAGCCTTAGACTTGGAAATAGTATTCAATCACTTTTCCTTGTTATTATTTTTGTTATTAATCATAAGGACCGTGATTTTTTCATGTCCCATGTCTTTGTAAAATTGGAAAATGAGAGTGGGAAGCTCCAAAAGAGTATTCTCGCTATTTCTTATATTATAATTCACAATGAAACTAGGGATGTTTTTAGGTAGTTAGGATAAAATTAGTTCTATGTGAAACTCATATGGGATCTTAAACCTCATTATTTATAATCATTCTATATAGAAAATCATCTTGACTACATGAGGCCTAGATGGTTCCAAATATCAATTCTTTCACATGAATAGTACATTGGAGATCTCATATATCTCTTATCTATCATTCTCCTAATAAAGATCATTAAGGTAAGAAATGATACTATGTGAATCCATATCCTCATATTGATTTATAATATCACTAAATATAGATAACAAAATGAAATATTGGACATCCGTAGTGTCATCCACATATTTCAAGTAGAGAGATACTTCTTCTTTACTATCCTCTTTTATAGGTGACACCGGAAGTGGGGTTTCGAGTACATATAATTTCTCTCTATGGTGTCGAATAATGTTTAAGCGTATATACCTTTTTTGGAAATTCAAAATGGTGAGAAGGTTTTTATTCTCTAGTACAGATCAAAATGATATTATTGAAGTCATGTGGTTTTCCATTTCTAAAAAAATTAAGAACGGATTGTTATTACTTCCTTGATTACCAAAATAGATTAATAAATTAATTTTTTTTATTAATATCCCGCTATTTTTTTAAAACCTAATAGCCCTCACCATTAGTTTAGGAATATCCTATTTCATGGATATTATAGTGGAAAGGATCCATATTCTCTTCTCATAACCCATACATGGGTATGAAAATTTATATGAAGGGTTTTAGGTAGGTTTAACTTACCAACTATATTAACTCATAGTTCCTTGATCTACTGAGTGGACTCCCCAATCTTGAAATCTTGGATAAATATTTCCTCAACACTTTCCTTTTATTTAAACCAATTCCTTCTTGGAAAATCAAACCTTGATGTGAACCAAGTTAATTCAGCCCAAAATATCAAGATAAAATTTTATCAATAATTGAAAGAACCCTAACTTGGGCTGGTAACTCACTTTGAATGATTTTGATTCTAACTTAAGTAGGTAAAGGTGATTCAAAATTAAAATCTTAGTTGAGGGGTTTTTATTCTTATGTGTAACATGCCTTGATAACATTAATTATATTTTACTTAAGTGATTAACTATATCTGATAAAATTTATGCATAATCTGGTTGTATTTTATTCCATCTTTCATGCTTGTTAATTCATTTATTAAGTGATAACGCATCATCCACAAATATAAATAATCAAAAATGTAACCGATAGGAATAAAATATAAGTGGAATGCTCATGATATTCACTAATGGTTAGTTTATGTAGAATATAATAAACTAACCCTCAAGTCTAGGGAAAAATACCTTGAACCATAGCTTGGTTCATGTTGTAGCATTCCACCTCAGATATTATGTATCACCTCAGCTCTGGGACTCAAATCGTATCCTCTCACATGGGATCCCCATCTTTATATAATATTTTACTCACACAATGTTGAGGGGATCAAATGGATTAGATAAAGGGGGTTCCATAAAATAACCATAGGCACAAATACCCTTACATGATAAGGATGATGGTATGACGCATAGGCCATCATTTTAATTTAATAATAATAATAAATTAAAAGAAAACTAATCACATACAAAGGTCTGGTCTAATATCATTGTCACACCCAGGCTTTATTTTAATCTTTCTTTTTTTGGTGGCGACTATGGTCGGGTTTTAGGGGGGGACACTACTAGAAAAATACCATATACCAACGGTTTGAAACAATTGGTATATGCCTCCAAACCATTGGTATATCCTATACCAACGGTTTGGAGAACTGTTGGTTAGTAAGCTGTGGGGATAGGGCTATACCAACGGTTTTCCAAACTGTTGGTATAAGTAATATGAAAAATCTATACCAATGATTCCATAAAACTGTTGGTATATGTATTTTAAAAAAGAAGCATTCTATTGGTTTTGATCCTAGTACCTCCGGTTTATGATTGAACAACCTAACCACTAATCTAACTTGACTTTTGTGAACATAATTTCATAAATATATATATGTATTATCATAAATATTTTAAATTTTAATTTATTTAATGTAATCTGTAAGAAGATTCCATAAAAAATACATGTAACTATACCAACGGTTCTCAAAACCGTTGGTATAGACCTATACTGACAGTTTTGAGAACCGTTGGTATAGATTCTTTGATTTTGGGACCTATACTAATGGTTTTGGACAAACCGTTGGTATAGGTCCATATAAGTGACCTATACCAATGGTTTGGAGAAACCGTTGGTAGGGGGAATTGGGAAAACCATTTGTATATGTCCAAATTAGTGACATATACCAACGGTTATAACCAAACCATTGGTATAGGTCCATATAAGTGAACTATACCAACGGTTTGCCCAAAACTGTTGGTATAGATCTTATTTCCACTAGTGGGAACCCATGTTTAATATGTTTAAAATTTTTAGTTTTGTTGGAAAAAGAATGCGCGTAGGGGTTTGGCAGCATCTGCACTCGAGCAGAGTGCAATTGAGGGACCATGCAGCGGCACCCTAGTCACTGCACGACTCGGCCGGTACGCGGGGCAGACTAAAAGTTAAATGAATTTTAAAATGGTAGTTAAAAATATTATTGTTGCAATAATCATAATGTAATTTTTTTTCTTATTATTATTAAAAATGAGCTGATAATTATTTTTTTTATTCTTAAAGATTTTATTAAGATTATTATTATTAAGAATTAAATAAGTATTATAAATAATTTTGTTTTTATGTTATTATTATTATTATCATTATAATTATTATTATTAATGTGAAGGTTTGTTGTTATTATTAGTGGTAATATTTATTTTCATTTTTTATTAGGTTTATTTTTATTTATCTATTTGGGTTTTTTTGGGTCCCTTTAGGGTTTCCTGTAGCCCTTCTTCCCCTTACCTCCCTCGTCGCCCGAGCTCTCCCCCTCCCTGTTGGTCATACCCCTCACCGAACCCCATCCTGCCGCCAAGATCACCCTCCCTACTGGTCTCGCCGCACGCCCCTGGCCTCTCCATCGTTCACCTCCCATCCGCCTTCATTCTCGTCCCCATGCAGCTGACCCGACCCCCGACCTTCGCACTGCACCTTCAGCCTCGCCTCCTCAGCACACCGGACCACTGCCCTCTGGGCACCTCCCGGCCTCCCCTCCGCCTGCTGACCCCATCCGACCATCGCGCGCCCACCCTTCTTCCAGCTTCCCTGTGCACCCCCTGGCCACGCGATCTCCACCAGCCAAGGAAACCTCCAGCGATGACCTGCAACCTCCGGCGATGACTCGTAACCTCCGACAATGACCCGCAACCTCCGGCGATGACCAACGACCTCCGACGCAACTCCCCCATGGAGGTTTCCCCTCTTATTTCTTGACTTTTTTGGTTTCTGATGGGTATGAGGTTCATTTTAGTGTTCAATTTGGATTCATTTTGGTTCACATTTTTTATTTAGGATCTAATTTGTATTCTTTGTCGTGCGTTTTTGGTGCAATTGGAGTTTGGCACCAAGTTTTGGGAGTTCTCGACACCTGATGTAAGTTGTTCTATCGATAAACATTATTTGGGTGAGTTTTTTGTTTGTGTGATTAATTTATTATGATTATGAGTTTATAAATTTTTTCTTTAGTATCCTTTTTGTGGTGTGAATGGTATTTTTAGAATTATTGGTGTATTTGCTGGTTAAAAATGAATTTTTGATTAAGGATATGTCAATGTTTTGTGTTGTTTTGGTACGATGTTTTCAAAAGGGGTTTTTTGGGATGTTTGTTTTGTGAAAAGTTTAATTTTTAAATGAACTTGGTTTATGTTTAATATTTTGTAGCCTACTCATGAGAATTAGGGTACGTTCTTATGGAAGCCTGTTGTGTGTTGTTTAGCAGTTTTTATAAAATTTGCAGTTTGTCAATTTAACTATGAAAGTGGTGCACGTTTTGATATGGTGTGTTGCGAGTGCGTGGTTAATTGTAAAAAGTGGTTTGAAAAGGTTTTGGGCGTGTAAAGCTGTGGTTACTCTGGAATTTGTTTTATAAATTTTAAAGTGGTTTATTAAATAGTACATACGATGCGAATTATGTTTTGAAAGTATGTCGAGGTGGTGGTTGTGTTATTTGTTTATTTG
This sequence comes from Viscum album, assembly GCA_963277665.1. Taxonomy (NCBI): domain Eukaryota; kingdom Viridiplantae; phylum Streptophyta; class Magnoliopsida; order Santalales; family Viscaceae; genus Viscum; species Viscum album. The sequence goes on along the minus strand of OY728150.1, from coordinate 1,903,757,416 downwards.
AATTGTTTTAAGTCCGTGTTTATGCGTTTTTAGTTGTGAGGTTATTGCAGCGTTTTGGCAAGGAAGACTCACGATACTGCGATCATCGGCGTGCCCGTGTTTGTGCGTCTGTACGAGGAGTGACGTGCCTTTGTGTTTGGACTGCGAGTCGAGGTAGGTCCCCCACTGCACTCACCTTTAAATTCAGAATTTATTAATTGCTTGATATTTTATTAATTTTAATAAATGATAAATAATAGAAGATAATTAATTTTTAAATGATTATTTTGTGTAAAAAGATCCGTTTATTTTATACATGACACTTCAAATATTCTCCTGATGAACAGACACCCAGTAGTGAAAGAATGCCCATTTGGACTTTAAACATAATTCAAGGAATTTAAAATGTAGTTCTGTTTTATTGATAAATGATTTCTTTTTAAGCATGAACAAGTGTTTTGGTTCTCTTGAGAAATGAGGATTTTCTTTAAAATTGGTGAAGGCCCGTTTGGTACTTTAATAAAATAAATTATTTTGGAAAACTCTCTTTGGGGTGACTCAGGGGTGATCTTTGGTGTACGTTGACTGCATGAGTTGTGTTTGATGTTTGTGCTACTTGATTGACTTTTTTGACTCACTCCTTTCCTTTTTATTACACGTGTTGACATGGGAGCCAGGAATAATAATTGAATCTTCTGAGAATAATTACCTCACTGGTTTAGATTACGCACTGGCTAGTGGCCCTTAGTATGGATTATACTCTACTAGGGGACTGGGCCCCTCAGTTAGGCCATGTAGGGAAACACTGGGCGTTAGGGCGTTATGACGTCATCGAGAGTAGGCATGCCTTCAGGATGAGTCACATGTATGGTATGTTCTGGATTGTTCATGAGCTCCTAGGTTTGACCCATGTTTCCTTTAGTGTTTGTTTTTATGTGGAAGACGATTGAGAGATCTAGTTCAGTTAATGGCCCCTGTGTGCCACTTTTTCCATTGCCCTTAGTGTGTGTTGTGTGTGGTTTTCCCTTTTTACTAACAACTGAAATTCGAATTTCTAAATTGTTTGGATTTTTTTTAAATGCAATGCATCTGTTTCTTTCAAACATTAAACTTGTTTTTAAATTAAAAAGGGAAATGGACCGTTACTTGTTTTAGAAATGAAAGTGTTTGTGTGGAAACCCATATTTTATATAATTTAGTTCAAACCTAGAATTAGTAAACTCTTTATTTAAAGGTAGTGTTTTGGGGATAGTTTTTTGGGAACGCCTTCTGAGTTTTAATACTCATGCCTATAGAGTTTTCCTGTTTTTATTTTTTGTTGTAGGTTTGACTTGAGCTTGCTTTCCGTGGGAAAGAGTTGGTTGTGGTTTGGTGAGCGACTCTTGGGGTCGTGAGGAGTTTTAGTCATGGTTAGTTTAGTATGTGTTGTTGTCCGTTCTTTTTCTTTCGTGTTGTTTATTTACTTTGTGTTGTTCTATTTTTTTCTTTTCACTTCTTTAGTTATTTTTATTGGGTGAAATAGTTCCCATTTGTACTCTGTTGATGCCCTGGCACTTGTCGCCAGCCCGGGAGGATTGGGAACTCCTCTCGGGCCTTGTCGCAGACTGGCTCGGGTGACCATTTCAGGGTCGAGCCGGGTTGGTTTATGACAAAATGGTATCATAGGAGGTTCGACTCTTGAGCAAGCCTTGTTTTTTAGAGCGCCCATCATTATTTGGGGTTGTCATGGTAGAAGAAGTATAATTTTTGGGACTCAAGGAATAGGAATGGGAAGTATGCCATCAAACATTGCTTGTTCCGAACCTCAGGCTACCATGGGATGTTTGGGTTGTCAATGTCTTTTGATTCTTATGGTTTGTTTGGTATTGGGAAATAAAATTGGAGCCGAGCAAGTGACCTTTGTGAGATTTCATGGTCTGGAAAGCCATGTGGAGCTGGTGACTTTACCCTAGAATGCTCTCAGTGATGATGGTGTGACTGGCGTATGGCCACCAACCATATGTCTGAGTCACCCATCATCACTAGTTTCCCCCAAGTGAATCGTTTTAGTTTTCCTTCATTCTGATTTTTTTTTTGTAAAGTTTTATTTTATAGATTGTGAAAAGTTGAATTTGAAATGGAAATGACCATGTTTTGATCTTGCTCCTTGTTTTCTTATTCCTTATTGTTCACCCCCACGAAGGTTTGATGGATTCCCAAGATGCAACTTCGGGTGGTGCATCCTTAGCAAATCCTCCAGTTGATCAGCCCATAGATTACGTCCTCGAGTTCCGGAAGTTGAACCCTCCTCTCTTTTATGGACAAGCAGAGCCTCTTGAGGCAAAGGAGTGGTTGTAGAAGATTGATAGGAAGTTCAGTTTCATTTGGATGCCTGAGTCATTAAAGGTGAAGTTGACTACCTTTATGCTTGAAGGCCCAACCTAGAAATGGTGGAAGTCTGTGTCTCAGAATAAGCCTCAGGAAGATCTAATGTGGGAGTTCTTCAAGTTGTTGTTCATCCAACAACACTTCTTTGAGTTGATGAAGCTGAGGAAGAGGATGGAGTTGTGTTGTCTTCAATAGGGAATTGAATCGGTACTAGAATTCTATCGACGTTTCCTAGACCTAGTTCTATATAACCAATGGTTTGTTACAAATGATTCTGGGAAGGATCAACAATTTGAGTCTGGACTCCGACCTAAACTACGGTCGAAAGTGGCAGAGCTCAACTTAACCACCTTCTCAGATGTTGTGGGGAAAGCCTTTCTTGATGAAGCTGAGTTAGCAGGGGGGCATGTGGTGGAGAATCCTCCCCCAGCCTTGGGAAGCAGTGTAGAGGATGGAAATAAGAAGAATGGGAAATGACCTGACACTGGTGGTACTGGTAGGGGAGTCAAGAGGCCTTCAGACCTTCAGTAATATTCTTCACAATGCAATGTTGTGATCTGTCATCAGTGTGGTAGGTAGGGTCGCAAGAGGCCGATGTGTCCGAGTGATCTGAGACCCAACCACACCTGTGGACGTTGGGGTCACTTACAACGATTATTCCGTGGTGTTTCCAAGAAGCATGTGGAATCCAGACCTAGCTCGTCGAAGGTTACCTCATCCCGTCAGTAGGAGTAGGGCGATGTTTGGGGATCAGTTTGAGGTTTTCTCTTTGTAGTGTTCCCTGGATTTAGTGGTTGTCACTTTTGGCATTTTGTGGTGTTTCTTTTTTTTTCACTTTAGTTGTAAGAATGGTTATTATCGAACCTCTTTGAAACTTTTATTTTATTGTAATTGTGTTTGGTGAAATTATGGTTTGTGTGTTATGTTTGAGAATTTTTGAAGCCTGACTATGAGGCTGGAGATGATTCAATCATCGGTGCTCTAGCTATAGGCCTCGAAGTGAAGCTGGCGCGTATTCAGGAGAACCCCAGCGGTGAAGAAAGGTCTTGGTTTAATTCTGGTCTTTGGTGTGTGATGGTTTTTGTTCTTCTGAGGGTGTTACATCTTTGAGGTAGCGGTGATGGTAGTTTTGATGTTCGATTGGTTGGGCCCTTCCCTCCCCTACCCTTGTGGTGGGGGTTTTTGGTCTATCCAGGAAGTATTCATGTTTGGTTAATCTCATCAACTCTTATGGTGGGGAGACCCACAATGGGTCTCACAGAGTTACACCTGAAATAATTTTGAGTTAGCCCAATCCTTATGGTGGGGAGTCCATTCAGGCCTCCTCGTGTCAGTATCAGAGTTTCTTTCATGTATCTTTTGGTGGTAGGTGGTCTCATGCGGAACCACATAATCCTGAGTTTTTTCTCTTGAGTAAATGTTGAGATTGGAGTACACCCAATGGTTTTGTTGGACTAAGATTATGGGAATAAGTGTTGGAGGTAGTTTAAGTTCGTTTGTTCCCCGGTTGAGATGGATGGTTTGGGTTCTGCTTGGTGACGGTTAAGGTGATCGTGTTTTAAGGATGAGTTGTGTGTCATGGGTTTTCAGTGTATGTTTGGATCGATCAACTGGAGGCGCTTAAACTTTTGTAGGTAGGTGACACTTGATAAGTTTTATCTTTGGGTCTAAATCTTTTTGTGGCTTTCTGAGGGAGGAAAGCGTTATGGTGGGGAGAATTGTCACACCCAGGATTTATTTTAATCTTTATTTTTTTGGTGGTAACTCTGGTTGGATTTGGGGGGGGGGTGAACCCATGTTTAATATGTTTAAATTTTTTAGTTTTGTTGGAAAAAAAATGTGCATAGGGGTTTGGAAGCGTCTGTGCCCGAGCAGAGTGCAGTTGAGGGACTGTGCAGTGGCACCCTAGTCACCGCGCGACTCGCCCAGTACGCAGGGCAGACTAAAAGTTAAATGAATATTAAAATGGCAGTTAAAAATATCATTATTTCAATAATCATAATGTTATTTTTTTCTTATTATTATTAAAAATGAGATGATAATTATTTTTGTTATTATTAAAGATGTTATTAATATTATTATTATTAGGAATTAAACAAGTGTTATAAATAATTTTGTTTTTATGTTATTATTATTATTATTATTATTAAAGTTAAGGTTTGTTATTATTATTAGTGATAATATTTATTTTATTTTTTATTAGGTTTATTTTATTTATTTATTTGGGTTTTTTTGGGTCCCTTTAGGGTTTCCCGTAGCCCTTCCTCCCCTTACCTCCCTCGCCGCCTGAGCTCTCCCCCTCCCAGTTGGTCGCGCCCCTTACCGAACCCCATCCCGCCACCGAGCTCCCCCTCCCTGCTAGTCTCACTGCACGCCCCTGGTCTCTCCATCATTCGCCTCTCGTCCGCCTCCCTCCCCGTCCCCGCGTAGCTGACCCAACCCCCGACCTTCGCGCTGCACCTCCGGCTTCGCCTCCTCAGCACACCGTACCACCGCCCTCCAGGCGCCTCCCGGCCTCCCCTCCGCCTGCCGAACCCATCCGACTGTCGCGCACCCACCCTTCTTCTAGCTTCCCTGTGCACCCCCTGCCCGCGTGATCTCCACCAGCCAAGGTAACCATCGGCGATGACCCGCAACCTCTGGCGATGACCCGCAACCTCCGGCGATGACCCGTGACCTCCGGTGTAACTCCCCCGGGGAGGTTTCCCCTCTTATTCCTTGACTTTTTTGGTTTCCGGTGGGTATGAGGTTCAGTTTAGTGTTCGGTTTGGATTCATTTTGGTTCACATTCTTGATTTAGGATCCAATTTGGATTCCTTGTGGTGCATTTTTTGTGCAATTGGTGTTTGGTACCATGTTTTGGGAGTTCTCGACACCTGATGTAAGTTTATCTATCGATAAACATTATTTGGGTGAATTTTTTGTTTGTGTGAATGGTATTTTTAGAATGATTGGTGTGTTTTCTGGTTAAAAATGAATTTTTGATTCAGGATATGTCAATGTTTTGTGTTGTTTTGGTGTGATGTTTTCAAAAGGGGGTTTTTTGGGATGTTTGGTTTGTGTGAAGTTTAATTTTTAAATGAACTTGGTTTACATTTAATATTTTTTAGCCTACTCATGGGAATTAGGGTACATTCTTATGGAATCCAGTTGTGTGCTATTTAGCAGTTTTTATTAAATTTGTAGTTTTTCAATTCAACTATGCAAGTGGTGCATGTTCTGATATGGTGTGTTGTGAGTGCGCGGTTAATTATAAAAAGTGGTTTGAAAAGGTTTTGGTCATGTAAAGTTGTGGTTACTCTGGAAGTTTTTTTATAAATTTTAAAGAGGTTTATTAAATAGTACAGATGATGAGAATTATGTTTTGAAAGTATGTCGAGGTGGTGGTTGTGCTGTTTTTTTATTTGAATTGTTTAAATTTTGTGTTTATGAGTTTTTAGTTGTGCGGTTGTTGCAGCGTGTCGGCAAGGAAGACCCGCGATATTGCGGTCGTCAGCGTGTGTGTGTTTGTGCGTCTGTCCAAGGCGTGACGTGCCTTTGTGTTTGGACTGCGAGTCGAGGTAGGTCTCCCACTACACTCACCTTTAAATTCAGAATTTATTAATTACTCGATATTTTATTAATTTTAATAAAATATAAATAATATAAGATAATTAATTTTTAAATGATTATTTGGTGTAAAAAGATCCATTTATTTTATACACGACACTTGAAATATTTTCCTGATCAATGGACACCCAGTAGTGAAAGAATGCCCATTTGGACTTTAAACATAATTCACAGAATTTCAAATGTAGTTCTGGTTTATTGATAAATGATTTATTTTGAAGCGTGAACAAGTGTTTTGGTTATCTTGAGAAATGAGGATTTTCTTTAAAATTTGTGAAGGATCGTTTGGGACTTTAATAAAATAAATTATTTTTGAAAACTCTTTTTGGGGTGACTGAGGGGTGATCTTTGGTGTACGTTGACTACATGAGTTTTGTGTGATGTTTGTGCTACTTGATTGAATTTGTTGACTCACTCCTTTACTTTTTATTACATGTGTTGACATGGTAACCTGGCATAGTAAGTGAATCTTCTGAGAATGATTACTGCACTAGTTTAGATTACACACTGGCTAGTGGCCCTTAGTACGGATTATACTCTGCTAGGGGATTGGGCCCCTAGGTTTGGCCATGTAGGGAAATACCGGGCATTAGGGCGTTATGACATCATCGAGAGTAGGCATTCCTTCAGGATGAGTCACATGTATGGTACGTTCTGGATTGTTCACAAGCTCATAGGTTCAACCCATATTTCCTTTAGTGTTTGTTTTTATGTGGTGGATGATTGAGAGGTCTAGTTCGGTTGCTGGCCCTTGTGTGCCACTTTTTTCATTGCCCTTAGTGTGTGTTGTCTGTTTTGTGTGGTTTTCCCTTTTTACTAACAACTGAAATTCAGATTTCTAAATTGTTCAAAAAAATGTTTTAAAATGAAATGCACCTGTTTCTTTCAAACATTAAACTTGTTTTTAAATTAAAAATGGAAATGGACTGTTACTTGTTTTAGAAATGAAAGTGTGTGTGTGGAAACCCATATTTTATATAATTTAGTTCAAACCTGGAATTAGTAAACTCTTTATTTAAAGGTAGTGTTTTGGGGATAGTTTGTTGGGAACGCCTACTATGTTTTAATACTCACGCCTATAGTATTTTCCTGTTTTAGTTTCTGTTTTAGGTTTGACTCAAGCTGGCTCGCCATGGGCGAGAGTTGGTTCTAGTTTGGTGAGCGACTCTCGGGGTCGTGAGGAGTTTTGGTCACGATCAGGTTAGTATGTGTTGTTGGTCGTTCTTTTTCTTTCGTGTTGTTTATTTACTTTGTATTTTTCTATTTTTTTTCTTTCCAATTCTTTACTTATTTTCATTGGGCGAAATCATTCCCATTTTTACTATGTTGATGCCTTGGCGCTTGTCTCTAGCCCGGGAGGATCAGCAATGCCTCTCGGGCCTTGTCACGGACGGGCTCAGGTGACCAGTTTAGGGTCGACCTGGGTTGGTTCGTGACAATCATGATCATCCACACAACATTAAACGTGTATAAATTAGAAATATATTTATCAATTACTTCAATATTTTCTTTTAATTAAAATAAAATTCCACGAATTAATCCAATTAATTCAATTTATCTTAATACCATCTAAGTATCCTTGAATTTACATCGTCCATAATCTCTAAAAAAATTTAAAAAAAAATTATATTTTTATTTAAAATTAATAAAGTACACAGGTGTACTTGGAGGCAACAATATGTTATCTTCCAAAATACATGGAATAGTCCTTATGCTTGTGTATTCCCTTGACATCCAACACACATTTCATAATTGTTAATTACATGGTGTGTACTATCAAAAAATGACACACAAGACACATTTGAATTACATTTTGTGTGATGTTCTTTATGTGTGTAGAGTACACTATAATCAAATACCATAATCAACTTGTAGTTTTAGAATTTATCATGGAAATTGATTTAATATATAATTAAAAATCTTATGGCATAGAGTGTACTAACAAATAAATGACACATAGAACACTTGTGTATAGGTTTAATTATATAATTAATTCTTCTCTCCACATCAAATTCAGCACATTTTTTTCATCATACTACATGGAATATACCTAGTAACATGACATGTGGTATCTTATGACTATTTATATGTAACATCACAACCCGGGTGCCATAGACTAATTCCCCAAGCCAGTTGGTCACAAGACCTCAAGCGTACCACCCTGTATGTCAGAGGCCGCCGACAAGTATAAAAGGTCTAATATATCAATATGGGGAGACTATATCCTATTTATCAAAGTAAAAAAATAGTGGAAATAAATAAGAATAACCTAATGATATAACAAATAACCATACGAAACCAATATCACATGATGAACAAAACATAAATACAATATCCAATCCAAAACAATAGATATGTTATGCCGAATAAGTGTCAATTTTCAAAACGAAAACCCAAAATAAAGACACTAACAACTACCCCAAGCTGGTCTTGACACTAATTCTTGTTCCCTCATCCATGCTCCATCCCATATTAGCCATCTAACATGGGGACCTTTCCCTTATCCTGTCCTACAAACATGAAGTCTATTCGGCTACCGATCAGGCATCCGAAGTAGGGTGTGAGTACAACTCATTAGTCCATCACCAATGGTTTCTAAAAAAATATTCAATCAATAAAAATTTATACAGATACATAAAGAGTAAAGTACAATTCATTAAGTAAATAATTATCACATTTCATTATTCTTTAATTAACCACATAAATCCCCAAGTTCATGATGACACTCATACTATCAATACCTACTTCAGACCATGATAGAGTCTGAACTATCCCCAAGGTATATCACATATCATAATACCATAGTTATCATTTATCATTTATTTTCAATTCATATCATGAAAAATTAGAACCATGGTCTAATGCCAATATCATAGGTGTAGAACTCGTGTCTAGAAACCCATGGGTATTTGGAGCCTCAGTCCCTATCCCACACCTGAATGTCACATGGGTATTTGGATCCTCAATCCCTATCCCATACTCACTATCAAAAATGGTTATTTGGAGCCTCAGTCTCTATCCCACACCTCAACGTCACATTTGGGTATTTAGATCCTCAACCGTTGTCCCACACTCACTATCACATATATCCCAAATATCACAATATCATACAAATCACAATTACATATACATCAAGTTTGTGCATCATTTTATTTTCTTATAAACATTATCATTAAACTGTACCTTTTCAATTTGTCACAATAATCATAACTCTTTATTTCAATCATAAGGAATAATATGAACAATTAATTATTAAAATAGTTATCAACATTTAATAAAATAATTCATTAACCCTTGAAGGTTAAGAAAAACATTTGCTTATTCCCATTAATAAAACAATTGAACATTCAATTAATCAACCAATTCCACAATCCCATCAATTTACCAATTACACAATCCCATTAATTGACCAATTATACAATCTCATTAATTGGCCAATTTTCATAACCTCATTAATAAATCAATTTAATGTACAATTATTCATCAATTTCATAATCACAATTACCTAATTCAATTTTCCCAAGTTCATATTATTTCATAATCATATGTAAAATCAATTAATGAATTCCATGATTCCATAAATTAATTAATCAATTAATTTATTCAATTCAATATTCAATTTCCTAATTTCCCAATTGAAATTTCAAAACACATACATGCAATTGGAATTCAAGAATATTGGTATTAAATTTAGACCACCTACCCCAAGATTATTTATGGATGCTCACTAATGAAAATCCCCAATTGAAGTGGAATGTTCAATTTCACAACAAAAAAAGATATCTAGATCCAAAAACTATATCTAAAATTTAATAGATTAAGATCTATCAAAAATTAGATTTATATTCATAAACAATGGAGGAAAAAATCCCTTTAAAAGGTGAGAGAAATATGACAGAGAAATAGGAAATAAATTGGGATAAGAATCTCTTACCGGGAGAGGTAAAAATTCTTTGATCTGGTCTTTGATTCATCAAGAATAGAGTTTAAAAGGCCTTGGAATCCATCCAGGAGCCTCCAAAAATGAGAGAAAATGTTTAGGGTCAAGTTGGATCAAATTAGGGTGAAGTTTGTGGGGTTTGGAAATTTTAAATCTAATTTTCGAAGGATTAAATCTCACGCACATGATTTCTTGGGTAGGGGAACACAATTTTCTCTAACCACACACCTCTTCTTAGGGGGTCTCATGGTTACTACTAATAGGAAACACATTTTTCCAAATCATTCACCAACCGTAGAATCCCCCTCTTCTTGGGGTTGCACGATTTTCTGGGGTAGGGTGAACGGTTTGGGAAAACCAAGTGCCAACCGTGCACTAATCAAAATCCCTAAAAACTTCAAAATTTCATGCAAACACGCCCAAGATAAAACCCAAAAAATATATACTCAAAAAAGGAAAAAGATTACCTAAAAATGATCTCTATACATCTCCATAAAAAATTCAAGATCTTACAATCTCCCCATCTTATAATAGCTCATACTCGTTCCGTACTCCCAAGCATCTCTAAGATTTAGTGTCGAAAAGATCGGGCCACTAAACCTGTATATCCAATTCTATCTCCCAAGTTTCCTCATTAACACACCCATGTTTCCACAACATATGAACAATCGGTATGGTCTTCCCCCATAAAAATTTCTCACAGCGATTCAACACATGTATTAGATTCTCCTCAAAGGACGCATCAGTATCAAGCTCAACACCATCCACATAGATCTCATGAGAAGGTTTGGGGTGATACCACCAAAATTGCGACACATGAAAAATGTCATGCATAGAACTTTCACTCTATGAAAGATCCAATTAGTGCACCATTATCCCAATTTTCTCCATAACGCTGAATGGTCCAACAAACCTGGGCTCCAACTTTCCCTACCTCCTAATACTACGGTGACCCAATCTTGGTAACACTTGAAGAAACACACGATAACCCATTGAAAACTCAATTAGTCATCAAATTCTATCAGCATATAACTTTTTTATACTTTGAGACATATCCATATGCTTTCAAATCATCTGAACCTACTATGAAGACTCTTGCACGAGACTCGGTCCCAATAACTCTGACTCACCTACCTTTATCCAACATATATGTGATCTTCATGGAATACCATAAAGAGCCTCATATGGTTCCATATATATAGTTTCCTGATAAATTTTGTTATAGGAAAACTCCACCAATTCTAAGTGATTATTCCAAGACCCACCAAAGTATAGGACACACGCCCAAATCTTATCCTCTAAAACTTTTATAGTATGTTCCAATTACCCAAAATGTCTATGGGTGGGAAGCCATACTTAGTAATACCTATGTACCAAGTGCCTTCTATAATACTTATCAGAAGGGTGAAGTAAAATGTAATTCATGGTCTGATACTATACTCCAAGAAACCCCATGCAGATGGACTATCTCCCAAACATACATCTCTCCCAACTAATCCACATGGAAAGTATCCTATATATGCAAGAAATGAACTACCTTTTTCAAATAGTTCACAATTACCCAAGTAGAGTCATTATTCCAGGGTTTCCTTGGGTAACCTGCCACAAATCCATGGTAACATCATCCCACTTCTATTCAGGAATGTGAAATGGTTGTAGTAAAATGGCGCCTCAATCTTATGGCCGTGCTCGGGCTCTCCTCTCGGCCTACTCATCCTTCTAGGGTTTCACTCTCCCTTCACCAGCGATGGAGTCTCCACACCGTCTGGTTCTCTCTTTCACTCGTTTTTTCCTCTCTCTGGGCTTCTTCTCTCTTGTTCCGTCTAGGGTTTCATCCCCCTCTCCCCCCTCTGCTCTGTGGCGCTTCAGCTTTCTTCCAGGCCATGACCTCCGCACTCTGACCTTGAGCTCCACTGTTCCTATCTAGGTCGGATCTGAAATGAGGAGGCTCGAAGGTTTTGGGTTTAGTGGACTGGCGGTTGTGGATTTCTCAACGCCATGTCTTTCCTTCGTTCGGGTGATGACCCCTGTTTTCTCTCTATGTTCGTTCCTTCTAGGGTTTCATCCCCCCGATTTCCTTCAGTACTGGTATCTGTCAGGGTTCCAATCTCATTTCTTCCTCCCTTTTCTTGATGATCTTGTATTGATTTTCGGCTTTGTTGGGGAATCTTATGGGTGCTGGTTTCCCTTTTTGTTGAAGGTTTAAGTGTCGGTGCTTGTTCTCGGTGGCTTGCTATGGAAGCCTCTATGCTCGCCCATCTCTAGACTCCAGGACCACCTCCCCCTTCCAGGTCGGTCGGGTGCAATGGCCGAAGGAGTCTTTGGGTATGCGGTGCATTGTGGTGACGGGTTCTTGGTGGTTCAGGAGAGGAGCATCCATTTTGTGTGGCTTTGGTGATGGAAAATGGAAGAGGCGGTGGTGCAGAAAGGTTGACTGAGGAAAAGGTGGTGAGACGACTGGGGATCTGTTTGGTCATGATCTTCCCATATGCAGGTTTCCTCAACAGCTCACTGGTCTTTGTGGAGCTTTTCCGTTTCACATTTTGTTGGAGGGTTCCGGTGGATTGTGAGGTCACCAGTGGTTTTTGTTGCTTGGGGATGATGGCGAAGGTCACTTCAGTGTGGCTGATTTAGGAGGATTTTTTTCCAAGGTTTATTTTCCCAGTTTCATCCGGTTGTTGCTTGCCCCTGGTTTGAGGTTTTCTTGGTGTGGTGTTTTGTTCTTTGGTGACGACAATGTTCTGTCAATGGCAATTTGCAGCTATGGTCAACTTAGGTGAGAATGGGTTGCAGGGTGGTTCATTGATCTTGACTGGATGTTTTTCGAATTTTGAAATTTAAATTTTTGCATATGGCGGATGTCTGGTCTTCGGTATGGGCGGGATTTGCGGGATATGGTGTTTTTTTCTGATGGCATATGGTTGGAGTTGTACTGGGTTCACACTTTCCCATTAAAAGTGTATTTAAAATACAAAAAATATGGATTGTGGTTGTAGTAAATCACCAGGTCGTTGATGCTTGGCATTCACATATTGATAGGTATAACATCATGTCATGAACCCTACAATTTCATTTTTCTTACCTAACCACCAATACTTTAAACATAGGTCACGGTGCATTTTGGTCAAACTCAGATGCACCTCCCACTTCAAGGCATGATATTCATGCATTATCTATTCCCACATATTGGTAGGCATAATAACCCGATTACTAATATAGATGATCTCATCCTCATCTATATTCCAATATGAAGGTGACTCCCCACCTCCAGGATTTCTCTCAAGGAAAAGAATTCCAGATCCTCATGAAACCTCTCCTTGATCCAACTCAAAATTATGGACTCAGTTGAAACTGATATGAGGTTCATATGCTCCTAACCCACCTGAGCCACAATATTCATCTCATCCAGTAAAGTTATAATCTTCCACTTAGAGATAGACTCCTCTACTACTCGATTCTGAGTTTTCCTACTTAGAGAATCAGAAACATTATTCCCCTTCTTAGGTGTATACTCTAGCTCAAAATAAAATGACTACATATAATCAACCCATCTCCACTACCTAAGATTAAATGTAATTATGAAACTATATACCCTAAGTTATTGTAAGAAGTATACACAGTAAAATTTCCCCCCAATAGATAATGCCACAAATACTTCAAATAATAAGCTAGAGATACTAATTTGAGGTTGTGTGTAGGGTAGTTACATTCATGTGTCCTCAACTTTTGTGACCTGTATTCCATAACTTGATCTCCCTCCATCAACAATGCTTCAATACCAATCCTAGAAGCGTCACAAAACACCGTATACTCCTAACCTAGCTCAGGTAAGATCAATATTGGTGTTGTAGTCAAGTGCTTCTTAAAATCCTAGAAATCATTCTCAAATGATCTTGAACAATCAAATTTTATTCCCTTATTGGTCAAGCCCGAAAGCGGTGCTACCAAATAGGAAAAGTCCTAGATGAACCTCTGATAATAGCCCATTGGCCCCAGAAAACTATGGATATCAAATATATTCTTGGTCTACTCCTAAGAAACAACTGCCTGCACCTTCACTAGGTATACTCACATACCTTAATCTAAGATTATGAGACTTAAGAAGTGTACCCAGTCGATTCAGATTTGACACTTAGATATCTTGGTGTATAAATGATGCTCTCTTAGTGTACTCAGGATGATGTCAAGATATTGGGCATGATTTTCATGAGCCTTAGAGTACACCAAAGTTTCATCCAAAAATACAACCAAAAAATTATCTAGGTATTGGTGGAAAATTTGTCTCATCAGGTTCACAAACTTAGGAGTGTTTTTCAACCCAAATAGAATCACAACCAAACTCATAAAGTCCATACCTGCTTCTGAAAGCAGTTTGAGTTGTGTCATAAGGCCAAACTCTCAACTGATGATACCCTAATCTCAAATTGATCTTGGAAGAAACAAAATCTCCCCTAAACTAGTCAAATAGGTCTTTGATATGTGGAAGGGGATACTGGTTCTTCACAGTCATCTGGTTCAACTTCCGATAATCAACACACAAGCACAAAGTCTCATCATCCTTATTTTCAAACAAGATTTTATAACCCCAAGGAGACATACTTAGATAGATAAACCCCTCATCCATTAACTCTTCCAGAAAATCATTAAGCTCTTGAAGCTCTGTTTGTGACATTCTATATGGTGGAATGGAAACTGGCTCTACCCCTGACATGAAATCAATAGTAAATTCCACATCTCTCTCAGGTGGCATCCCTAAGAATTACTTAGTAAACACATCCTAGAACCTATCCACTATAGGTGGAAATACATCATTATTTTAACCTTCGTCATCTAGTAATATAATTTCAACTTGGGTGGTGATCTCAACTAGTTTCTGATGAATTTTCCCTTCATGGCCTATTTGGATATCCCACTCTCCACAATGAGCATAATTTTTACCCTTAGGAGATATAAAATTCACTCTCCTATGGTAACAATCTATGTGGGCTTGGTATGTCACTAACCAGTCCATGCCCATAATTATGTCAAATTATGAAATGTCAAGGATGTAAATATCCCATAGAAAATTATACTCCCCGACTTCAAGAGAACACCCCTTGCATAAACAAATGTCCCTTGATCAGACTCCCTACGGTGTATCGATGGTCATCACCCCACTCACAAACCCCACTGTCAATTTGAACCCATTCAAAAGATATGTAGATATAAAGGAATGAGAGGCATCAATATCAAATAAGGCATTAGAAAGCATAAAATCTACAATAATAGTACCTCTAACAGTCGACGGTACAGCCTCACTATCCACAAGTGTAGGATGAACTGCATGAAAATGTCCTGCCCTTATTCCCTATGATGCAGTCTAAGACCCTAGAGCTACAATACTTTGATTATACAGGTGCTCTTACCTAGAAGCAGTATGTCTACTTCCTCTACCACCATGGCCAATAGAACTTAAAATGCTAGACTGATACGATGTAGAATACCCCTACCATCACTCTGATTCTGCCTAGCTACCCCATCATTACCCATGTGTTGTGGGTTCCTACAGAACCTCTATAGATGTATCACCCTTCCGCAAGCTCGAAACTCTACTAGTGGTTGGGGACAATGTCTATGAAAGTGTCTCGACCTACCACACTGGTGGAAAATAACTCAGGTAATGTCCTAAGTAACTAATCGTTCTTCTTGTCCACTCTTCTTTCCACTACTTTGGTTAGCATTCTCATAGTGATGCTTCCTACTCTCATAATACATACCACCTGCTCATCCATCAGAAACCATATTTCTTCCACTGGAAGGCTCCTTCAGGTTCCCCTCAGATATGGGATCTTTATCCACAACCTTATTAAACTTCTTTAACTGAAAGATGTTAACTTGATAATTAATCTCACATTTAAGTATGACTTGGAAATGCCTTATCATAACTCTATCATCCCTTTCTATCACTGGAGAAAATCACTGCAAGTTAGTAAAGCGACCAATATAGTCCATCACGAACATACTTCCCTAGGTCAACTTCATGAACTTAGATTCCATCTACCACCTCAGTGTCTCTAGATAAAAGTGCTCCATTAAATTCTCTAAAAAGACCTTCCATACCAGCTTTCCATGTTCGAGCCTGAACATCGCACTAGCGCTTTGTTAATCCTCATAACATATAAGAAGCCAACTTGAACCTCTTATCAATATGAGTATATAAATGGTCAAGTATTGTAGGGATGGAATCAATCTAGAACTTAGTTTTTTAGGTACTTAGCACGTAGTGGAATCCCAAAAAATGGTATTTTAAACTTTTTCACCGACTTATGACATCCACTCATCGACGTTGGATAATTTATTCCCATTTTAATCCGAGGATATTACGTGAAGAGTTTTAAACACAAAAATAAACAGTAAAATACCTAGTTTAGATCTGAATCCATGTATGACATCTTCTCATCATTGGTGATTGATACATGAATAATTTTAATCTTAATTCCTCTAGATCATCCTCACGGGATTCAAAAAACTATAGGAGTTCCGCTCGTCGAATTCCAGGTGCTGGTGCGGAGATCTTATGATGCCTTCAATACTCCGATGATTACTGCATTGCCTTGCTTGTGATGCCTGAGAGAGAGCTCAATACAAGCTCTTGGATCTAGATATTCTCTCTCTAGATTGTGGGAGAGATAAGAAGAGAGAGAAATCTCATGAATAGTAACCTGTGAATTCCTCTCTTCTTCTATTTATAGAGTGTTTATGAATTACCTGGAATTGCCTCTCAGCCCTCGAATAATTAACACGCTATAAACAACATCTTATAACTACTGAACTAAGTCATAAATATTATTATCACTTTATTTTAATACTTTAAAATATTACATTATAATGAATAAGTCATAAACTCAACTTGTCATTCCAACAAAAATTAATTGAACCTTGAATATATTAAACTAATATCTATTCAATTAATATTTTCATGTATTTACTTTAAAACTTGTAAATACATAAATAGTCTCAATACCCATTATTCATAACTTGGATAATATGAATTTATTTATTTCATTGGTGATCGTATCTCCTTGGACAAATGTCGGACCCCAGTGGTGGGGCCCACCATGTCCAAAATTCTTATTCAACTGAATAGGGAAGATTCTTGAATATGATATTATGTGTGCCCCTCTATGCCCTTATCTCAATAACAGTGAATATTATTCAAAAACCAAGAAAAAGATATAGAAACCCATCATGACCCCTAAAGAGATTAGGCTTATCATAGTAGTGAAAATCAACCTACGAACAAGCACTGTGTAATATAATCTATTTGTCTTTAATATCTCATAAAGTAGGATGCACACTCGTGTCATCACCATTTTCTTGCTTTATTATTTATTGATCTAACTAGATGAATTTACCTTGGACTACCATGGCCATAGATTTATCAAGGTACTGTCATCCTCATCAACATAGTTCGAGATATATAACTTCCTGGACCTGGAAGTGAAAAATCCTTTCTTCAACATTCAACCAATGTCATGCCACCAATGACGCACCCAAAAAAACTATCTCACCAAAATTTCAATATCATGGTTTTCATATTGCATCAAAGTACATGGTCGAATGGAATACATTGGAAATAATATCAAGTCAGGAGGCCATTACACTTGATCGTAGATAGAAACATCCAATGAAACCCAAAACATGTGGTGTTCTCATTGGCAGGTATGTCCTCATGATCTCACTACTAGAGATCACTAAGTGATAACTTCATGAGATGAAGTCTCAATGCTTATGAGCCCCCAACACCTAATAGTGAAACATCTACTGTGTCCAGTCATTAAGATGTATCTAGACCACAGGGCCTTTGTTTAATATTAATGTCATGGTATCTAGAGGTTCTCATTATAGCTTGGGAACTGATATAACCTTTTGATACAATAATTAATCTATGGAAATCACCATTAAATAGTGGATGCAGAAAATTATACACTATAATGGTAAGAATACATCATGATAACTAACTATATATATGATATGGTAATCAAAAGTTCTAAACAGTTGGGTCTAAGTCACCCGCTATTTCAACACTCCCACTTTCACTAGAGCCAACTTGCTAACTAAACTTGTTAGCTACTCTCATGATAAAGATCATGTTTCTGTTGAGTAACGACTTTAGCTATTGGGCCTGCCACGATTTCTCTACATGGCTATTCTGCTATTTGTGACCTTATCTCCTTGATTAAAACTTCTCAAGAAATGGTAACCCTAAGTATATTCATTTTTTACACTGTCATAACTTGACATATTGGCTAGTAAGAATATCATAATTGACATTATGATAATAATTTTCTTATCAAGTATGATTAAAAGAACTAAAACAGATCGTTTCATATAATTTCTTATTAGATACATCATAAGCTGCAACATACTTGATAATTGTAGGTATGGAAACCACTAGCTTATATGAGCTTGTCTCGCTCATCACCATAGCCTAGCTATGATGCTAGATCTCATGGATATAAGAAAGACTAGTTTGTGTCCCCTGAAAACTAGTATACTTTCTTCTCAACTTCCTAGGTACATATCATTTGTACTTTTCAAAGTATAATTAAATAGTTATGACTAATTCACTTGGAATTCTCTTGGATATAACTGATATTTTCCCACTATAAAGTATATCTTTCCAATATAATTTTTTGTACATATCATGGCATAAGTGATTGATCCATCGGTTAAGCGTATGGATTTCAAATCACCACATTTATTTCCTCCCATGTCTAGGACATGTAAAACTAGAGATATTATGCCATGTGACATAGGTAATAATTCTCTCTTGAATTGTTCCAGCTTTTATTTTTCAATACTATGTCATTATATATACAATTGACTAGGTCCAAGAAACATTTAGATCTACCTTAGTAAATATTTTTTCCTAGAACTTAGGTTTCTACTTTAATTCAATCATTAGAGAATAAATTTCATCATGGTCTTAACTAATTTGAAGACCTATCTGTTTTACATATCTTGTCGGACATATTTTACTTGGAAAACCTTGGTGCTCCCACTAACCTCTAGTAGAAATATGAAAAAAAATTATCCCAAATATATGTTCTATGATTCTATTGATTACTTCAATCCTAAATTGGATATTAGTAACTTGAAACCATTATTATCATTTTGTTATGTGACTATCCCTTCTTGGTTGCGTTGTATAGACACCTTCCATGATTGATGGTAATGAAATCCAATGACTAATAATATAATCATAGAAATTATCTATAATAAGTAAAATTCTAACGGATTTAGGCATAATGACCTGGAATTACCAATCAAGCCTTATTGGTACTACAATTTTACCATCCATGTATCAACTCACTTGAGTATCCACCACAGTATTGAAAATAATAAGCCCGTTTTCACTTTGATACATGGAATCCATTATTGAATTTTAACTAGTCTTGTCAATCTCATCTAATTTCCATATACTACTCACATGTAGGAAATATTATTCACAATGAATAATACATCACTGACCATGGTGAATACAAAACCATCACCATGGTTTTAACCTTCCTATATAGTATGTGTCTCTGGAACATACTTTGTTCCACATGCACTTATGGAAATAGTTCCTACGCCAACCATTTGTGCATCTCGAGCATTGACTAAATCCAAGTCAATCCAGCTCCCACTATTTCTAATAGAGATGTGCACCCTTATACAGAAATGTATTCTAACACTCGACCACCACTTTTCTATACTAGGGATTTATATAATATCCTAAGAAACTATTAGGATAATTACTTAGATGCACTGTGTGCTTAGATTTATTCTAGTATGTTTATGTCCTAACAAACTCTTTGCATCTAAACACAGGTTTTTATGACATAATGGATTTCCATCATAATGTGACGCATATGATATCCATTTATCATTATAGTTGGCATATGGTTATGGGATATCACTGTTATTTTCAAAGAATACCATGAAATATAATGTAAGTTTCTATAAGTTCCAACATTGATATTCCTTACATCATAACTTTTATGTATAATTTTTTTTAGGAATTACTCCATGCTACATTTTTTATCAATGTTAACAGACTTCATCATCAATACTCCTCATTAACATCAACGCCATGATGTAGATAAGGTAATGTGCATTTAGGAATTACTCCACACTACATTATCATAATTGATAATTGCATAGTCAAGATATTCTTCGGCATGCCAGCTTGAAGAAACTCATATCTTCTGACCATGCACTTACTTCACTTTACCATTCCTTAGTTACTTAAAGGAATATTATGAAGTAAATATATACCTCTAACTTATTCTTGGAATATTTCATGCTCTCTTACTGAACTAATTCTGAAAGCTTTGTGGTATACCTTTATTACTGAAGGTTTCTTTGTCCAAACAAAATACATCGATAATACCAATGGTGTTTAGATTTATTAAGCCTAGATACCATAATAGGTATAAACTTGATGTCTACTTTTAGTTTTACTTGACAAAGAATTATCATTCCATGACTGGGTACAAGTCTTACATTTTATATTCATCACTTATTTCTCATGATTCAAGTATGACTGAACTATTGAGTATTGTGAACCACAAAAAACATTCATTATGGAACCTAGAATAATGTCTTCTTTTCCAAAGGACACATGAGATAAATGTTTTGGTAACACTCAATAATAGTTTTTACATAAATCATTAACTTTATAATATAGAAGTCATGTACTTATCACTACTAGCCTAGGTATCGCCCTTTCTTAGCCACTTGGATCATACACTTGACTTCGAGTAACATTTCTATACTCTCTTGGTTATTGTATATCAATACACATATGTGATAATCATATTGTATTGAATACCCAATAAGTAAAAGTAAAATATTATATTGATGAATATACCTGAAGAAGTGGATACTTGCTTCTTTAATTCAGTTTATTATGATTTAACTTCCATAGTATCATTTCATGATGTGCGATGCAAATAACCTTATGTTAATACCTCTTACTTTTAAGGACGTTGCGAAAATGATTTTGGAATTTATTTCCATTGGCCATTTTCACCTTGTATTTCAATTTTTTATCCATAATAATTAAATATTAATATGTCTTTTATATTCTTATTTACTTGGAAAACTTTACCTAAATAGGTAATGAAGCATTTACTCAATTCATGTCTATTTTTGTAACTAAAAATGAGACTTGAGTAAAGGGGTGAAAATGATATTAGAATAGGATGTTTTGAAAGATCATAACCCTCCTTTCAATTTACACAGATCCAGTGTAACCATTGCAAATTCATATCATTACTTTGCTTTCTCCTTGCAAACCTCTCGGAGATGAGACTAATTATTATACCATCAATGTCCAATGTAATGACTGCAACTAACATCGGATGTTGATAATTTCATAACTACATAACCATCATATGCACTATACATTAGTCTCCTATCATCAATTTTAACACCATCGCTTCCTGAGATATTTTAATAGGTATAGGGGACATTGGAAACTTGAGTTTCCTATATAATAGTACTATGTGCAAGAGTCTGTACTATTCTTGGATACGCGTGCCTATGAGAATATTTATTTTTTCCATTATTTATCCCAGTTTTTTAACTTGTGGTGTAACTTTCCATTTTTCTAAAAAAATAAATTCAAGAAGATTAGTACCTTTTGTCACGATTACTGGTTTAGACATTTTGATTAATTAATTAAATCACTAAATGTATCCCACTATTTTATCAAATTCTAGAAACCCTATGTACTAGAATCGTAATACTCTATCACTTGAGTATTCTAGTGTAAAGGATCCATGAACCTCCCCTCATAGTCTACAAGCTTTGGCTATGACACTACTTGGAGGGTTCAAGGTAGGCATTTGGTTGGCCAACCGCATTAACTCGTGATTCCTTGATCTGTTGAGTGAAGTCTCATCCTCTCAAATCATTACTTGATTTACTCAACGTTTGCCTCTAAAATTAAAAAAATATAGATTTGGCTACTTATTTGCTACAATTTTAGTTAAGTCAACCCACCACTCACATAAGAACTCCCCAGTAGTAAGAGGAACCCTCATATTTGGCATGACAAGCACCCTGAACAATCAGTTTTGTCTAAATTTGAATGATAGAAGGTAATTTAGACTTAATATTTCCTTAAGGGTTTTATTGTTTTTAATCTGAAGAAAGAAATAATTTTCTATTTTCTTAGCACGTGCTATGTGATCACACTCACAACTGACCATGCATGAAATAGAATATCTATCGTGTCACATGTTCATTTTATCTTTGCATGCTTGTTTATTATTTCTATGTGATCGTGTATAAACTTGAAATTCACAAAAAAATAAAAATAAAAGGAAGACCTGATCATGAGATGATTCTAATGGTTGATCCATTGAGTGAATAATGGACCAATCTAGACCCTAGGGGGTATACCTTGAGTTGCGTCACTTGTGACTCGAATTACAACACATGCCCAACCAATGCATCTAACTCCAGTCTGATGCATCACCATGACTCAGCGTGAAGTGTGTCACTTTCCATCTCATCATTATACAACAGTACTCAATCATAGGAAAGGGGAACTGGGGAGTATAACATACAACTCTTAAGTGGATGCGTAGGCCCTTATATATATAATGACTCAGAGACGATACACATATCGCCATTTTATTAATCAATTATTACAAACCAAGATGCAATAATTAAATAGATAAATAAATTAAACACCAAACATGCATTGGTCGGTCCACAACTCATGACCAATCAATACCCATTAACTCATGTATTTAAATAAATGTATAAATAAATTAAACTTGCATTAAAATAAATTATGAGGGCATTTATATTGAATTAAAATTTACTCTTATGTTAATTCAATAATTTTAGTCGTTCGGTCCCGTTAATTAATTTAAATTTAAAAACAAAAAATAAATTAATTTAATAATTTAATTAAACACCAAATTAAATTAATTTACACCACAATTAATTAAAGATAAATTTTTAACTCAAAAATTAATATTTAATGAATTTAATTTAAAAACAAAATTAAATTAATTAATTTTTTACTATTTAAATTATCTGGGGGCCCAAAAACCCCAAGAAGGGTCTGTGCGGGTCAGGCCGAACCCGCGGAGGCCCATTCTTGATCAAGAATATTCAGTTTAGGCGGATCTGGCCAGACCCATTTCAGGTTGGATATACTCGCCCTGTGCCTATGCAGACCAGTACCAGGTGGGCAAAACGTTACCTCGTGCCGTGAGGTTGGCCTGGCTACGGATCAAGCCGGTGCATGGGTTCATCCGAACAAAGAGGCAACGAAACTCGCCACGGATAGTGGTGGTCCGAACAGGCAGTGATCGATGGGGAACGCAGGGCTATGGGAGCCGCGATGGCAGGTCACGGTGTCGTGCGGGTGTGGGTGGCTGGAGGTCTAGGTTACTGCGTCATGCCGGACAGTGACAGACGGGTGAGGTGGTCCGACCTCGGCAGGAGGTGCCGCCTGGGAGAGGGCGACAGGCCAGTGGGGTGAGGTGATATGGAGGGCACCGAGATGATGTTGTACGCCGAAGGGGAGGATGATCGTGGGTTTTTCGGTGTAGCTAGAGTTGTGGATCTGTTGCGGGAAGAGGTCGACGTCCGGTCGACCTAGGCAGCGCAGCCTGAGGTGCCGCGCATGTAGAGGGAAAGAGGGAAGGGGGTCCACAGAGATCCCTTTCTACCATTTTTTTTTTGACTCGTCTCGCCAAAGAAGTCAAAAATCCCTTCTTTTATTAAAACTAGTAATTACCCGTGCATTCGCACGGCAATACGTTCAATACTTACTTTCAAGAAGACAAAACTATATTGCAATATTAAAGAACATCAATATTGCATATATTGAAAGAAAAAATGGTGATACTTAATATTGAACTGTAATCAGATATAATATATAGAATTGAAAACATAAGAAAATAAGAATAAGAAAGTAATATAGAAGAATATGTAGGATAATATTGAAAACATATTGGAGAATATATGATAATACATAAGGAAAACATAAGCATACCATCACCGTAAAAAATAAACCATTGAAATGTTTGAGGGAGAATATATGGGAAACATATAGGATAATATAGAAGGAAAGTAAAATTATATGAAAACATATAAAACATATAGGAGAATATAGTGCATAACAGTCAATGAAAATAAAAACAACATCTTTGCAGAAAAATGAAATGAACGTGTATGATAATATGAAAGAATAAGGAAAAGTAAATAGGTCACGTTGTAGAAGAAATCATAAGTATCAACTTTCAAATACATGAATAAAAAGAACTAATAGACAGTGATTTGAAAAGTTTATTAAAAAACGAACAGGAATGAAATTACATAACTATTAATGTCACATGAGATATTATGACAAGTACATGAAAGAAATATTATACAGGAATTCTATAAACAGCTGGACATTCCAACGAACATGAATGAAATGAACATTCAAAAGGACATTTTCATTTGTAGACATACATTAGAAGTCTTTATGTCACCGAGAAACTACGTCACAGTTTATAAATATCCAACTTCAAATGCCTGAAAAACATTTCTGCATACAAAAAAATCCTTACAATAAGAACACCAGAATTTGTAGAATAAAAAAAACAATAACATAAAAGTATTAAATTGAAATGAAAAATAAAAGAAGTCGGAAAAATAGGTATAGTGTACATTCCATCATTTGTTTTTTTCATCTGATTGTACCCTTTCCTTCAGACAAATGTCAATGAAAAAAAACCTGGGTATTGTAGTGAAGTGAAAAAAATGTCATTAAAAAATGGCTTATATGTATCTAGATGTTCCCCCCAAAAAAATTTCCAACACCTCCTCCTACCCCCCTACCTTGCTCTATCCATCCCCTTCCCACATATAAGCTTGGCTCCGACCCAATCCCAGCAGATCTGCCTCCCACATCAGGGCCCACTCTGCCCATCCCCCTCCCCCAACCACTCAACCCTCTGCCCAACCTATTTCCCCAGTAGCCCCCTCCTCCCTCCCCTCTCCTCGAACCTGCCCAACCCCCCCCCCCCCCCCCCCCGCGCCCTCATCCTCCCCTCCCCTCCCCTCCCCTCCAAGATGCCCAACTCCCTCCCCCTGTCCTTATTATCCCCAGCCCTCCCCTCCACTCCCCTCCCCTCCCCCCTGGCCAACATCTTACCCAAGCAGTCCCCTCCCCTCCCCCCTGGAAAACCTGTTCCTCAAGCAGTCCCCCCCCTCCCCTCCCCTCCTGACTGCCCAACACCCTCCCCCTATCATCATTATCCCCATCCCTCCCCTCATCCACCCCACCCCTCCCCTCCCCTCCCCTCCCCTCCCCTCCCCCCTGGCCAACATCTTCCCCAAGTAGCATTTTAACCTCCCCTCCCCCTGGCAAACATGTTCCCCAAGAAGTCCCCCCTCCCCTCCCCTCCTGACTGCCCAACGCCCTCCCCCTGTCCTCATTATCCCCATCCCTTCCCTCATCCTCCCCACCCCTCCCCACCCCTCCCCTCCCCTCCCCTCCCCCTGGCCAACATCTTCCCCAAGAATCATTTTAACAGAACATTATGAGCAGAATAAAATGATAGATTTAAAGATAGTCTCATGAATTGAACTGAAACATAACAAATAATGAACCCAACTTGGGAACTGTACTGAAACAGAACAAAACACAGACTCACCACATGAATTAAACTGAAACAGAGCAGAAAACGGACCCAAATCAAATCCCTAAGGCCTCGCTAAGTGGTAGCAGTCCTGCAGGGTCATAAATACATGTGCATTAATTAAATGTAGCACCGAGTACATAACAGTTTATAAGTTGTTACCTTTTAATAACAATAACACACTGCAATACCTTTTTTCAAATTTGAGATATGCATAAGAGAATATCACCAATAACCTCACAAGATTGGTTTTTGTAGTCCAATAATCAAGTCTAAGATAGCCAATAATCATGTGTTGTGTAATTTCATTCATATAAACCATCCAATGAGCCAATAAAAACATAATGCATTACATTAAATAAGAACATACCTTTAATGGACCATTAACGGTTCTAAAACTGACCGTGGAACATATTTCATCCAAATAGGGAAACCCCTGCACTTTGTAAAGAAATAAAAAACTATCAATGTTTTTGAATGCAAACTCATTAATATATTGTACATACTAAAAACCCTCGAAATTGTCCCTAATGTTGTTGGGCACAGACAGAAGGCCCAATTCTGAGATGAATGTATAGACCTAATTGCTTCTCCAGCTTGATGAATCTGCCCAAATAATATCCCCCTTCTTAATAGTGTTTCTTGCAAAGAAAACAGACAACAGAGTGATGCTAAAAAAACAGACTAACTGAAAATAAATATACCAATTTATGACTACAGATTGCAGTAAAAAATCACCCCTTTTCTTGTAATGGAAACAAAGGATCAAGTATTCATTGCTTAAACTTGGTACATCATCTATCTTGCATGAAAATGTATTAGAATAGTACACTATAACTACCATTGAAGCTTGCCATTTGGTGTTATAACAGATGCCTTTTTTATATCATCACTACTGTTTGGTTAATAATATATGAAGATATACAATATAAAGTTATAAATCCTAGTAAATATACAATCATCCCAGAACTGTAACAGCGTATAGACCTGGATGTGAAAATTTTCCAAGGTTTTAATAATGTAGTGGATAAATACAGGGGAAATATAAGCAAGATCAGAATAGAAATAATAAGTGAATATGAACAGGAAATCAGTAAATATCACATAATTAATACAGTGGGTCGATATAACTTCACAATATAGTAGGAAAACACAGAATTTATACCCTGCTTTAATGAAATTTAATTACAGTTAGGAAGGAAAACCACACACCACTACTCAAAGATGGATGTAAATTGGAAGTCATACTAACTTAGGAAAGACCACGGTTGAGTAGTACACCGTACGATGCAAATTCCTGGAGGTCAGTACATGCATCCCAGCTAGTGATGATTGTTGAAGCCTTATGTACTTGACATTTCTTGGTCTTTCTGGTGTTATGTGGCTGGGAAAATTTTCCATTTCAGAAAAATGATAAAAAAATAACCCAAGCATATGGAATAAACATGAATAATTCAGCGTTTGATGAATAATGTACCTTGTCTCAGTTCATATCATTTGAATAAAATGGTCCATCTGGTGCGATATATTAGAGACAACTGCATTTGTTATATGTATGATAATATATAGGGGAAAATCTAATTAACCTTGCCTGTGATTACAATGGAAGTATAACCAAATGTAGTAACATAAATCCAACTCTATTGAGTGGGGAAGAAATGGAAACGGAGAAAAATAATAGTATATAAATAAAGTGTGTTGTGCACTACAGATATCCAATGACCACATATAAAAAAATTCATGATGATCTAAAAAAAAGTCACTGGTCAAATTAAAAACTAAGTAAATTGCTAAAACAAAGTACTGGAACCATTTTTCAGAATCACATATCAGAAGTGTCATAGTAGTAAAACTACAGTTCTGGTCAAAGTTATGTAATATGAATAAGCAAAATTAAATAGCCTCCTAGTACAGCCATTATCCGTCGATGCAGAGCAGCAGCATTTCACCCAGTTTGTAGGTTGACTTGCATCAATGTTTTCAGTAGATAATCTGCCTGTGCCATTGCAATTATCAAAAAGTTAGAAGTTGTTGGTTGGTAAATAATGAAACACTATCCGGAATTATGGGTAAAAAGAAGAGAACCTTATTGTCGTTGTTTTCGCAGTAGTCTTCTTTGTAGACGTGCGTCTTTGAATCTCGACAGGGATTGCATGTTTTTATAGTGTATCTTTTTTATTTGATTGTAAAGGAATAGAACAGAACCATAAAAACAGGAAAATGCAACATTGTGATCAGCTGATAGACAATATATATTCTAAACACAACTGTGCCATATAATGTGGATGTAGTCACATTCTGAGGGTTGTATGTCCAAACGGTACATATGACAGTTACTTACATGGCGAAGACACGTAAAACTGTCATTATTGAATTAGGATATAGTATTATGAAATTTCATTAGTCTATGTGAATGCGGAATTAATGTGAACATTAACTAAAGTTGTAGGTATGACAACAGAGTATGCAGACATACCTGTTTCAGAAGCTTACAGCTGCTGCCTGGTAATCGAGCAAGATATTCTTGAGACCCAAGAGATCCAACACTGACTGTAGTAGGTTCTGAATACCTAGTTTGTGGATTTCTGTAGAGATGCAGTTGGTGTGTTGCAAAGAAGTGATGGGTGTAGATTTCCAAGAAGTATCTTGTCATTGGATGTTGTTGATGATGAAGTCGTAATGCTGGAGAAATCAAAGCCTGTGAATGGGAATATTTCAGGCGCGATAGAAAAAAATTATGCAGGTGAGAAGAAGATGTCTACAAGGAGACACGATGTCAAGATTTGGATGGAAAATTTTGTAATTGCATTTTATGGAAGATGCCGAATGCAGTGAAGATGCAGGTAAGGAACGCACAATTGGATGAAGAAGGTGGATGTCGAGGGTTTTACCGATGCAGGAACACTGTAGGTAAATCGCGACGGCAGTGGATTTATTATTTTCTTTGAACCCTCATGGTGACGACTTGTAAGAAAGATATGCCTTCCTGCAAGAAGTAAATCAAGAAGAAACAAATTCAGCAGTATGTTTCCTCAATTAAAAAAACAGCAGCAACACCCTGATACTTCAAATCAATGGGTCGGCATAGGAATGGGATGTAGAGTGAGGCAAACCCCTTCTATGTCTATTAAATGTTCGGTGAATTGAATCAGGACAACACAATGAAGATGCAACAGAAATTATGGCTCCAATTCCATACGAAACCCACTTCAAATCTGGACGAAATTCAAATCATCAAACATAAAGGGTATTCACAAGCAGGAAAAGTAAAATATGAAATATAATAGCACAATCAAAGAATATGAGTAAACTGAAACAGCAGGGACAGCGTGGAGGATCATGTTGGACGAAAATCGAATTATCGGGAGGCGGACCCTCGGTTGGAAGGTCGAAGGTGTGGGAACCCTTGGTGTAGCAGAGGACTGAGACGTGGAATAGCCGAAGGAGGAATCTATGATTAGGTCGAATGTGTAGGTGAAGGATCCGAAGCCGGAGTCGTCATTTGGTGAGAAGGCGTAGGCGGTGGAGACGATGGCGGATGAGCTAAAGGTGGATAACCTGGAACCGGACTCGCGGCTGGAGAAGGGATTGAGGTAGCGGAGCGGTAGAGAGGAATCAGGGAGGGATGTGGAACCCTAGAGATCGGAGAGCGGATTCCGTGAGGGTATTCGAGGGTGGCTGCGAGATGCTGCAGAGGTAAATCCTGACAGGGGGTCGGATTTGTGGGAGGAATTTTTTTGGGGTTTGGAGGATAGCCGGTCGAATTGGGGTGTCGTGGAGGGATATGAAGGTGACACGTAAGGGGAAAAAAGCTTACTTTAGTATATATATAGATTTTATAGGTATAGCCCTCCACACCAAAAGTCCTTGCACATATTTATTTTTGTTTTAATAAGTTTGTTTCATATGTGGAATTCTTCACATATGATAACAAACAAAAACAAAATAATTGACAAATGGATGTATAACATTGGTGGCCGGAAAATACCATTATGGTCACCAGATTACCGGACTATATCCAAGTTTTTATAAACTATTATGATGGGTGTTATTGGGTATATTGACATATATAAAAATATATGTGTTCTTAAATTAATACTTATATAAAATATTTTTTCAATCTAATTTTAAAACTTTGTATGGTCATAACTTGGTCATCCGATGTCGGATTTACACACAGTCTGCAACATTGGGATCATAACAAAACCCTTTTCATAGATTAATAAAAATTTAATTTTTTTTCAATAGCTTAAAATTTTCATGCATCCCTATGATACCAATTTTAGGTACTAGACATGCAGTGGAAGCCCCAAAATGGGATTTTAAAATTTTTCACCGACATACGACATGAACTCGTCAGCATTGCGAATCGCACCCCGATTTAAGTTGAGGATATCGCATGAAGATTTTTAAGCACAAAAATAAACCATAAAATACCTGGTTTAGATTCGAATCTATGTAAAACATCTGCTCATCTTTATTGATCGCTGTACGAAAAATATGAACTTGAATTTCTCTACATCATCCACACATACTTCAAGAAACTGCAGGATCACCATTTGTCAAATTCTGGGTGATAGCATAGAGATCTGATGATGCCTTAGATACTCCGATGATCACCACATCACCTTGATTGTGATGCCTAAGAAAGAGATCAATATGAGCTCCTGGATCCAGAGCTTTGCTCTCCATATTGTGGGAGAGAGAAGAAGAGAGAGAAAGCTCATGAATAGTCACTAGTGAATTACTCTCTTCTTATATTTATAGAGTGTTTATGAATTACCCGAAATTGCCTCTCAGCCCTAGATAATTAACATGATATAAATGACATGTTATGTATACTGAACTGATTCATAAATATTATTATCACTTTCTTATAATACTTCAAAATATTACATGATAATAAATGAGTCATAAACTTGACTCGTTGTTCCCAAAAAAATTAATTAAACCTTGAATATATTAAACTAATATTTGTTCAATTGATATTTTCATGTATTTAATTTAAACCTTGTAAATAAATAAATAAATTCAATACCCATTATTCATAACTTGAATAATATGAATTTATTTATTACATTGGTGATCATATCTCCTTGGGAAACCCCCAGAACCCAGTGGTGGGGCCTCCCATGTCCAAAATTCCTATTCAAATGAATATGGAAGATTCTTGAATATGATATTGTGTGTGACCCCCTTTCTCACCACATAGTCAAAATGGATGCACTATCACTACCCTTAACCATCTTACATCTAGGTCACAATTAACATAGGGTAAACACATTCACATTTTCCATTTTCTCATTATACACCTAATTATTCATAATTTTCATCATTTAAAACTTTTAATTCCATATTAGGGACCTTTTTTAGTTCAAATTTACATTAGCAATAAAAGTGATTTTATTTAAACAACTCACCCCAAAACCTTCTTTATCATGCGTGCTTAAAATGATGCATGTCACAATAAGTACTGAGTTCCTGAAATGATTCATGTATAAACAAATATCATTCATTACTAGGCTATGAGTCAAATCTCAGAAAAATATAGAAATCATAATCACATCACACAACAAGTGCATCAACCAAGGTGAAATAACATCCAACTATAACAAAAAAACATCAATAACAGTAATCCCACCCTAGGTACTTGGGGTTTTCCTCATACATGGATTAGATACTCCCATACACGAGCTCATGAACAAGGCCAGACTCTTCCTAGTCTCTTGTCTTCCTTTCCAAAATAGAAATAGAAAATAAAAAAAAGTAAATTGCCTTTGATACCACTTTGTAATGTCCCGATCCGAGTTCCACACACCGGTTCCCTGAGTCGGTTACTTACATGACCTCAATAATGCATCCCCATAAGGAATAGGTTTCTTACTAGTAGAGAGGTTATAATATATCAACACAGGTAGACTATACTATATTTATTAAAGTAGAACAATAGTGGAAATAAATAAGAATAACCAAATGATATAACTAATGGCCAGACAAAACCAGTATCATATGTTGACCAAAAAATGAATACAACATCCAAACCAAAACAATAGATACGTCATGCCAAATAAGTGTCAAGTTTCAAAATGAAAACCCAAAATAAATACACTGAAAACTACCCTAAGTGGGCCCTAACACCAAGTTAGATTCCCTCATCCATGATCCATCCCAAATTAGTCATCTAACATAGGGCCCTTTCTCTTATCCTATCATGAAATCATGAAGTCTATTTGGGTACCGATTAGTCATCCCTAGTATGGTTTGAGTACAGCTAAGTAGCCCACCACCAATGATGTTTAAAACAATATCCATTCAATAATAGCATATGAAATTTTATAAAGAATAATGTACAATTCATAAAGTAAATAGTTATCACATTTCGTTATTCTTTAATTAACCACATAAATCCATGGGTTCATGATGAAACCCATACTATCAATACTTGATTCAGCCTATGCCAGAGTTTGAACAATCCCCAAGGTATATCACATATCATAATACCATGGTTATTATTTTTCATTTCATTTTAATTCATATAACATCCAATTGTAACCATAGTCTAATGCCAATCTCATAGGTGTGGAATGTCATGTTTAGTCCCCTGTGGGTATTTGGATCCCTTGTCCCTATCCTAAACCTCAATGTCACATGGGTATTTGGAGCCTTAATCCCTATCTCATACTTGATATAATAAATGGGTATTTGGAGCCTCAGTCCATGTCTCACACCTCAATGTCACATATGGGTATTTGATGACTCAGTCCCTATCCCACACTCACTAACACATGGTTATTTGGAGCCTCAATCCCTGTCTAATACTCACTATCAAATATATCACAAATATCACAATATCACACAAATAAAAATTACATATATATAAAGTTAATGGATCATTTAACTTCCTAGGAACATTCTTGTTAAAGTACAACTTTTCAATTTATCAAAACAATCATAAATATTTATTTCAATCAAAATGAATAATATGAACAATTCACTATTAAACTAATTATCAACATTTAATAAAATAATTTATTAACCCTTAAAGGTTAATCCAAACATCCCATTATTCCCATTAATCAACCAATTCAACATTAAATCAATCAATCAATTCCACAATCCCATCAATTGAACAATTACACAATCCCATTAACTGACCAATTATACAATATCATTAATTGACCAATTTTTATAAAATCATTAATCAATAAATTTAATGTCCCATTATTTACCAATTTCATAATCACAATTACCAAATTCAATTTTTCTAAGTTCAACTCATTTTTTAATTACATGAAAAATAAATTAATAAATTCCAAAATTCCATAAATTAATTAATCAATTAATTTATTCAATTCAAGATTTAATTTCCAAATGTGCCAATTTAAATTTCAAAACACATACACACAATTAGAATCCAAGATTATGAGAATTGAATTTAGACCACCTACCTCAATATCTTTAATGAATGCTCACCAACAGAAATCCCCAATTAAAGTAGAATGTCCAATTTCACAATAAAAAATGAGATCTAGATCCAAAACCTAGATTCAAAATTGAATGGATTGATATCTATAAAAACATAGATCTGGATCCATAACCAATGGAGAAAAAATCATGTTAAAATATGAGAGAAATATGGGATATAAAGAGGAAATCAATCATGACAATAATCTCTTATCGGGAGAGGTACAGATTCTTTGATCTGGTCTTTGATTCATCAAGAACATAGTTTTAAAGGCCTTATAATCCATTTAAATCCTCAAAAATGAGATAAAACATTTAGAGTCAAGTTGGGTCTAATTAGAGTAAATTTTAGGGGGTTAAAGAAATTTAAATCTAATTTTCAGAGGATTGAATCCTGCATGCAAGGTTTCCTAGGTAGGGTCACACAATTTTCTTTAATTATGTGCTTAAATGTGAACCTCCTCTTAGGAGGTTGCACAATTACCACTAATAAGGAACATGGTTTTTTGAACTATGTGCCAACTATGAAATCCCCCTCTACCTGGGGTTGCATGGTTTGCTGGGGTAGGGCGCACAGTTTGGGAAAATCGTGCGCTAACTGCGCACTACCCAAAACCCCTAAAAAACTTCCAAATTTCACCCAAATGAAACCAAGATAAAACCCAAACAAGATATACTCAAAACAAGGAAAAAGAGTAGCTAAAAATGAGCTCAATAGATCTACAGAAAAAGGTCAAGATATTACATTCTGCAACACAAAACTAGATTCTAGGCGTGTTTCTTATAACAGACATGTATGAGGTACACAACATGTGATAATCCTACACTATGTGTGGACTTGAAGTTGAAAGGTATTCCAATACCCCTTTCATCTAGAAGATACATTTCACACTTGTAACCCCCCCAATTTTCTTCATTAAAAATATACAAGGAATACATTCCATATATGCATGTTACATGGATTGTGGTTCTTCAAACTGTGTTCCAAACTTTCCAAAACTACACACTGATCCACTTTTATCAGATCATTGATCCAGTTTTATTAAACTTTTTCAATGAAAAATATATATATAGTTGAGATACATGATCATGTAACGTATATTGGGGTACACATCATGTACACTTGTGTTACCCAGATAGAACCTTTGGCATCTCCAGATGGCATTTTTGGATGTCTCTTTATTTTATATTAACCCAATTATTGGTTATATGAGTGATAACGAAGAATAAAGAAGATAAAATGATTCTCAGATTTCAATAATGAATGGATATAAATTAAAATAAATTTAAAACACCTGAAAATAACCAGTGATTAATAAATAATTATAAATTAAACATGTGACTACTTTGATACTACTTGTAGGTTTCAGACACATTAAAATATCCTACATGGCATGACCAACTCATCTTTTTTAGTCTTAATTTATGAATAATCGTTTCTATAAATAATAGTGAATTTAATGACTAAAAAAATTCATAGATTACTTAACTATATTAAATGAAAAAAACCAGAAGATGATGATCTTCACATGTAATTTATAATTAACTTATAAGTAGATCTAGAATTTCCTAAATGTGTAATTCTTCCTTCATTAATGATCAATTTTAATAAATCTAATCATAACATTATTTTGTTGTAGGATTGAAGTGTAGAATCCCTCTAGTGTAAATATAAACATTCACCACAATCTATGAACATCGTTGTGGAATCACAGGGAGCTAGCATGATCGAACCTGAATACTTGTGTCATTCGTGGTTGATCACAACAAAATTATTCTTTGAGGATGAATAACTCTTGATGTTATCTCGATTTCTTGAGAGAATATGAGAATATAGCACACTTTAGATCTCTAGAACTCTCTCTAGGGATTTAAAGAGCTTATCTCTATCTATTGGGCACAATAATTGTGTTTTGGAAAGTGATATAATTAGATATTTATAAAGGTAGGTCTAGGTTTGACAACTTGAACACAAGCCCCTATCAAATTCCTTTATTCCTAGTAAACCCCATGACTTAATAATAATATAATTATTATTCACTTGATATATGCACCACTTAATATAAATAAATATCATTTATATTATTTATAATCAGACTATTAAACATAGTCTGCTTATCCTCATCAACATTTACCAAACCTTAAATAAGGACTATTTATTTTATAAATAAATACCACTTCATTATTCATCGATAAATATAATAAATATTATATTCACCAAACCTTGAAAATAAATATTTATTATTATTATTTGACTCATTTATTCTTTTTAAAAACTTGTGATTAAATCTTGGAAATCAACCATACCTAAATATTTATTAAACCAAAAATCATGAATAATATTTATTCTAACTTGTTAAATTCATCATTGAATATATCCAAGATTGTGGATACACTTAGTGTGTGACCATATA
The DNA here is from genome assembly GCA_963277665.1 of Viscum album. Lineage (NCBI taxonomy): Eukaryota > Viridiplantae > Streptophyta > Magnoliopsida > Santalales > Viscaceae > Viscum > Viscum album. The sequence continues at coordinate 1,903,721,963 of OY728150.1, read as the reverse complement.
GGCCTCTTTCTTAGTGTAAATAGGTGTAGACCCCTAAAGTCCAAGTTTTAGTGTCTAGAAACACCCCCAATGCACCCATATAGAAATTAGTTAATGTTATAATGAAATAAAACCTTTTATAAACACATACTATGTAATATAATCCCTTCATTGAGATATCTCTAATCAAGTAGGTTACATGATGGTGTCATCAAACTATGTGCTCGGTATATATTTATTTGAAGTTATATTAATGAACATGTCTATAGAACACCATGACCATAGATTTATCTAGGTAGTTCCATTTGCATGAAATAGTCTAAGGTATCAACTTCCATCAAGGGGTTGAAGGGGTAAATTATTTCTCATGTTATCCATTAATGAAATATCACCCGTGACGCACCCAACATATCTCACTTCCATGCAAAAATATGTCATCATGATTTTCATAAATTCATTAAATTACATGACTCATCATATCTATTAATGATAATATTAAAGTCTGAGGATTGATACACAGGTCTCTAGATAGGAACCTCTAAGGACACATAAAATGTGGATTTCCTACTAGTGGGTCTGTTATCGTAACCTCCCTTCTTAGATATTAACATGTATGAACACCATCAGATGGTGTATAAATATATTTTGAGCATCTAACCCCTGATAGTATGTGTTTTATATGTCTAGTTGGACAATATCATTCTACTATACAACATTTATTCAAGAATACTATCATGGAACCTCCAGTTTCTCATCATAGTAGGGAACTTCTATAACCTTTCAATGTGACATATATTCTTTGTAAATTATCATATTCTATGTCATAAAGAGGCACAATTATGATGTGATAAGAAAATTGATATTCAAAACAATAAATACATGTAATAATTAAGCACTTAGAAGTTGGTTCTAGGGAACAAACTCCAATAGAGTTATACTGGTTCGCCTGATTATGGGGATGAGAATTAGTCTAATGTGATTTTCATGTCTGAGAATACAAGGCATGAGGTTGAGTTTATCCATCTCCTCTCATTAAATTCATAGATCTATTGAAATATTTCATAATATGACCTTTATTGTCATAATTGTGTCACTTATTTGGTTATGCATTACAATCCTTCATATTATACTAAAGTTAGCCAAACTGAAATCATCCGGGTTCATTGCTATGATGTGGTGAATAAGTGACTGATCCAATAGACTGGTTCTATGGTTCCCTATTACCCAAGGATTAGTCCTCCATACGATGTTTTTTTTTCTATTTTTGAGTTCCCACCCACACTTGGATGTTCAATGGTGTCACCTATACTATGATTTCTTACCATATATCTCTCACGGACTAATTCCTTATTCACCATTCCATTATAATCCAGAAGACAGAACATACCTACTTTGGAGTGTACCTTAGGTCATAGTCCTACCTCAAATATCTATAAATTATATGTATCCCTATCCATTACCTCTGATGGAAAGTGAACCAAGTGAGTGAACTGAGATGAATATTAAGTCACTGACATATTTCCCAATTTTAGTTAGATGAAATCTTTCATCTTCAATAGAAGGAATATGTAAAGATAAAACTTTCTATTGAATAGATCTTTGAACCCTTACCAAGTAAGGTTATAATCAAACTTGGATTGAATTGTGAAATCCCACCACCTTAGTGACAAATCCTCTAGCATGTATGTCTCTAGAATGCCTTTCATATCAACTGGGGTTTTGAGGAAGTCAAAAATTTTGTTTGTCCTACTTAGCCAAAATTTTTCTTATTTATGTCCCAAATAATCTCAAAATGATAATGGATTCCACTTAAGGAACTCTGAAGAGTTATTCATATGAGAATGACCCTCATCTTGTGGTCCCTTATCAATAACTTTTAACACCTACACAATAATTTAACCCAACTTTTAGTTCACCAGTGGTTCAGGTGGTACCATATTCTATATTTCACCCTCTTTATGGTTTCTCATTTTCCTAATCGAGGGAATTTTCATTCTAAAACCAAATAAAAAATTTATAATTAATTCTATTTGAAATATTTTTATCATAAGTTTAATCCTATATATCAATCCAAGATAATCATGATCTCACAATATCCAAATAAATTAACCATGTGATAATGTATCCCCATTGATAAGTCTTTTCACTAATGCATGATACCTAACACTCATCAGCTAAACCCATTTTCATAAGTTAAAAAAACTAAAAGTATTTTATAACACATTTTGTACTTGAACTTCCATGATAACTTGAAGTTAAATATACAAAGGGTAGATATGTTTTTATGCTATACATTTCAAGTCCTGACATGTTCTATCTCATTGCTACCATATCAACTCAATGACTGAACAAATCGATACCATTTGTAACATATCGCCCCTAACCCATTGTTTTGGGCTTGGTTGGAGGTGTTATTTACCATATGTGACATTCACCAAACACTATAGGTTGACAATAAATGCTAAGGGATTATCACACGAGTATAAGGGGGATAATTCACCCTTAAACGCACACACAACCATACAAAACAACCAAGACAAAGAAAAACATTAAAAAATGTAAGAGGAAACTCTATAATGATGCATGCTATTATATCCAAAAACCCATGAAATAATAAGAAAATTTCAGAGTAACAATGGAAACAAAACAACCAGAACAACTAATACTCCAAAGAAGCGATAGAATCTGGAACCAAGGTGGCACCACTCTAAACTCCAAGACACAACCATGAATATAATTCCAAAATTTGAACATCCTTGAAAACTAATATCAAGTTGATGTACTAATAAAGTACGAAACCTTTCTCTTCCCTATATCATGGAAGAAAACTTCTATATATACACTAGGGTGCATATGTAGGGGTGAGTATAACAACCCAGTACACAACCCCAAGAGACTTTTCCCACATTACACTAATACCAAAATCATATTAGCTCACAGTTTTATAAAAAATAGTAGGATTATCAAAATCAGTTTAAAATGGTTCATAAAAATATAAATAGTTAAGTGGATTTTACCAAAATAAATATTATCTAGAAATTAAGTGATCGAAAAAAATTCCCAAAATAAAATTTTATTTTAAAATTAGTAGAAACAATTTATCCAAACATCAATTCCATGATTCTACTTACACACTCATGAAATCATAGTCCTCCCAAAATGGTCATGTGATCATGGTGACTTCCGCCCATGATCCCTTCATAAGTGGTTTATTTAAAATATCTTGACATGTCAATTCTATGTACACACACACACAAACTCATGCATAACCCGGACCTCCCAAAATGGTCCAGTGATCATGGAAACTTATATCCATGATCCATTTCCCGATGCACAAGAACATTCATAACCCAACCCATTTTAGGAATACACATCAAAAAATATTTGTTTTATCAAAAGTTTTCCTTTTTAAAACCATTAATTTCAAATCCCATGTGGTGTCATCCACATCCCCAAAACCAAGAATGGGAACTACTAGAGGAAAAAATAGAAGAGTTTTAGTAATAGAATTTTAATTCAAAAATACAAAAATCATTCAAAATAATGAAATCCTTCACATTATAAGAAAAATTGAAAGGATGGAAAATCACTTACCTCGAAAACATTCAACATGAAAATATTTCTCAACTGCCAAGGTGGAAATGGGTTCCTCCATCCCCTCCTTCAATGAATCCTAAATAAATTATTTTAGCACAAGAAATCAAACTTATATCCTAGTATGTTAGTCCCAATCCAAGATTCTCCCCAAGTGAAAACTATAAAAATGAGAAGAAGAAGAAGAACCAAGAGACTTAACTTCAATTCCTTAATCTGACGCACCAAGATCCAATGAATTCAACCTTTGGATTAAAGATAACTAGAAAAAAAATTATAATTAAGGGATGGATTTTGAGAGAAAATTGAGATAGATATATGTGAGATCTGAAGGTAATAAAGAAAAATAAATCTGTTGGATATCTACCCATTCACAATGTGAATTGGACTTTCATGTTGTGAACATTCTTGATAGTTCATACAATGAAAATTGTGTTGCTTCACTTAAAAATCCAAAAAACCTATTCATGTTGTGAATTATGTTTCACATCATGAATAAGTTCAACCAAGTTTTCATTCATGCTTTTATTAAATTCACAGAATCTTCCAAAAAACTATTCACACCATGAATAACCATTCACGGTGTGAATTGGTTCCTGTAGCCAGATTCCAGCTTCCCTTATCTTTCTTCTTCTGAACACCCCCATAATTTTATTCCAAACACTCCAAACTTAATTGAAACAGTGAAAAACAAGGACATGAATCAAACCAACGGTATCACAAGGGAGGGATATGGATAGTGGCTAAGCTGATGACCTCTTTTTTTAATAAGTTTTTTGTTTATTTATTTTATAACTAGTAGTACCCCTTAGGGAACTGATCAAACCCTACACCCCACAAAGTTAAAAGGGGGGATCATATATATATATATATATATATATATATTATTTTTATTATAAATTTTTTAAAATCCTAATACATAGCCTTTATAAAAAAATTATGTTTTGATTTCACATCCATGTGGAATATATGCACCCCCTAGAAAATATTACTCTGGCAGCGGGTGGCTATCCATAATGTCAGGGATCATCACCCAACACTATCTAATAATTGTAATATACATATATACATGATATATATACATATATATATTCTTAATTTTTTTCATCATAGAAGCTGTTGGGACAGTTGTGAGGCCCTCAACTAAAATTAATTACAAAAATAAATTTAGTTTGACTTAATTCACCACAAAATCACTCTGATAACATTTTTTGGTAGTGTTCATAAAACGTGAGTGCAGTACAATGAGATTTTAAAATTTTATCATTGAACTGTCATCATGAATTCATCTTTGACAACAAAACACACCCAATTACATTCTAAGGATCTCATGTGGAAGGAATTAATAAAAAAATCAAAATGTTACCTCATTTGATTTGTTGATGAAAACACATTATGGTCTTTTCCATCAATATTTTTTCAAATTAATTGATATGATATCCCTATATATCATCCACACAAGCTCAATATTCTTTCCAATCATCTATATTCATACTTTTAGTGTTATTATGGGGGGAAATGAAGAACTCTTCATTACAGTCATGATCACATGATCACCATTTCTTCGATCTGGAAAGGATAACTCTGATCAAGGTGTTCAGATCTTCCACTTATCTCTCTAAAACTATAGATATGTTGAGAGGTGAGAGAATTGTAGTGGATGAATAGTCCACTAGAATTTAGCTTAATTATGTATATATTGGTAGGTTTTATTTATTAAAAATTTCACCTTAGTCCATTTATAGGTAAAACCACCCAAATTAAATAAAATTTGAGATGTATGACATATTTAACATTAAATAAACATAATAAATATTTTATTACTTACTTGAAAAATCTAAATTTAGTTGTGAAATTAAATATGACCCATTATCTTGACCCGTCTCTCCCAAAAATATTTAATGAACCATGAATAAAATATTTATTCATAAAATATTATTTTACATATTCATTAAAACTTGTGAATATGGTGAGAAAATAAATCCACTTCCAATTATTTGGAACTCAAACAATAGTGAATTCATATATTTATTATGATTTTTTAATCTCAAATATATCCCAGTCCCCTCTATGTGGCTCACTATGTCCTAAACACCAATTCACTAGAATTTGTCAAGTATTTGAATGTGCTTCGTGTGTGGCCCTCTAGGTCCTTATCTCAATTGCAGTGAGTACTACTCACATACCAGGATAAAAGTCTAGAAACCCATCATGACCCCTCTAGAGACATGGTCAGTCATAACAATGACAACCTCTCCTATGAACACACTTCATGTAATGTAATCTCTTTGTCATTTTATATCTCATAAAGAAGGATGCATAAATTACATCACCATCATTACATACTTTATTTATTCTTTTAATTACCTTATGAAATAGACTTAACCTCTTAAACCATGGACATAGATTTAGTAAAGGTACTATTATTCGGGTCAATTGGTCCCAAGATATATTTTACTCTACTCTGAAGTGGAAAATCCTATCTTGATCATTTAACCCATGTCATTCCACCAATGACACACCCAACACAAGCTACCTCATCACAACATCAATTCCATGATTTTCATTTTTCACCAAAGTCTATGATCAAATGGAACACATTAACAATGATATAAAGTCAAGAGAACAATACACGTGCTCATATATTTGAACAACTTATGACACCTGAAACATATAGTGTTCCTATTATTGGGTTAATCCTCATGATCTCATACTCTCAAGATCACTAAGTGAGAACATCATGATATAAAGTATCAATGCTTATGAGCCCCAACACCTAGTGGTGGGGTGGTAAGGGCTTGGGGGGTGAGGGGCAGGTCATGGGGGCAAGTCCCTGGGATTTTGATTTACATGTAATTTTCTTCCTTGTGTTTGTTCCGCTTTCGCAGTTGTACCCAAATTTTTATATCTAAACCATAAGATATATGTTTAAGATCATTGTCATGATATCTCAAGGTTCTCTTTATAGTTGGACGCTGTTATAACCTTTTTATATGACATGTAATCTAAGAAAATTATTAATGATATAGTACATATAGAAGTAATGTTACTATCATGGTAAGAGAGAACACATGTACATATAAAAATTTATACATGTTATGTTAATCAAATTATATTCATAAGTTGGTTCTAGGGAACTCACTCACGAAAGAATGTTTAAGGGGGGAAACCTTTCCTAAAAAGATAACACTCTAAGATCTTATTCTTCCTGAACTCATATACCAACAACCTATAGATTCCTATTTTCCTATATGCTGAAAAATAACCAAAATGTTTCAACTGGTTTATGTGACTAAAAATGCCTAAAAACTGGACTTTTACCAGCCATCTTTTATAACTCTATATGTTCAACAAAACAAACATATCAAAAAAATAGATTTTGAAAATAAAATGAAAATACATAACTTATTGATGAAGAAATAAGAATAATGGATGTATATTATTAACCAAACATGAAAATGTCATTAAATTTATCAATAAAATGTCAATGAGGATAATTAGAAAACAATTTTTTTTAAGAAATTTTAGTTTTAGTTAAGATTTTTTTCATAAAAAGTCACTTTTCTAGATGAATATACTAGAGCCCATTTTCTTCTTTTTTATTTTCTAAGTAACATCTACATGGGATATGAAATATATTCATTTAAATTGAAATTTAAGTGTTTGGAATCATAGAATAACCAATAATACCAAGGAATTCATATGTATGGGGGCCAATACACTTCAAAGGCAACTGATTCATTTCCTATATTCTTCATTCAGTGGAATTTTATTAAAATATTCATTATTAGATGTAACGCCCCGACCCTAGTTACCTAGAGTCGGTGCATTATTACATAACATTGGCATGATCACGAGAAAGATCAAGTCTCAAAAGACCGATTAGTTTAGTAGCCTTGGAATAACTAGATACATCCATAATTTTTTACATTACATCATAAAAAAACATATTGTCTTCATATCCCCTCATACTATCCCTGCAGGTCATTCATAAATTACTTCTTCATAATCCTGGGAAAAATAAAACATTGAAAGGGGTGAGCTCAGATGCTCAGTAAGGATAACATTATAGCAGAAGCTTTCATAAATAAGCATAAACACTTAAGGCAATTTATAACTAAAACAAAAGCCTTTTAAACTTGAACTTCAGCATAAAATGGCAAAGGTAAAATGAAATAATGCCATTTACTTACTCACATGGATATTCTACTAGTCGAATGATTACATGCAATATCAATATCCACTTTCATAATGTTGGAATGCATAATTCCAGACTATCATAACCACTTAGCCAAGGCCTCGTGCCAAGACTACAAATAATATTTTGTTAAGGCCTTGTGCCAAGACACTAGTTTGTCTCATGAGACCTACCGATGCATCGAGGAGCTATAGAGGGCTCCACCCGTCACTTATTAAGTCCAATGCATTCCTCATATGAACATGTTTAAACATAACATAAACATTCGTATTAAAACTAGCATACGAAATGTCAATACTTTTACCACAAACCATGAATGGTATAAAAATAGCGCATCCACAGTCAAACATGACTCATTCGATACAATATGGAAGATTTTATTGTATCACATTAACCTCAATCAATAATAATGAATGATTTTGACATAAATGAAAATAATCATCAAAACTATTTGAGAGAATTATCCCCCTTTTCTTGAAAACATTTAAAAGTCACACTATTTGTCAAGAAGCCATTTAAAAGTAGATTTTTGAATCAAAGTGTCCCATACCACTTTGAAACTTTTTAAAAGGAGTTTTAATTTCTAAAACTTTAATGTCCATATAAATAAATCCTTAAAACCATTTTTAAAACATGGACATTAATGAGCAAGATTTAGAAGAATAAGTCTTTAAAACATTTAAAAATGGTATTTTAGTTAGAGATTCTAACCAAAAGAGACACTTGAATACAAATAATTGAGGTAATCAAAACTTTTTAATATCATGAGAATAAAGTGATTCATGATATACTATGTCAAAGTACATTATATACACCACATAAAAGTGATTTGGTGTATATCAACAAAGAAGTCTCAATGGAATGTAAATTGAGATGAAATCTCTCATAAAGGCCGTATCCTTAGGTTAAGGATAAATCAACGACATAATTATGTGTGAAAAATATAAATACACTAAATATGATTGGATATTCAGTGTAAAACAATCAAAGGATATTCACACATATTATTGTAAAAACAACACCAACGAATTGGATGTTTAACTCAACAAATGGTGAATGAGTTAAAATTACTCTTATCAAATTCATATCAATGACTTGAGAATTACCAATGAGTGATTATGTGTATCAAACTTATATCCACAGGAAGGGGAGTGGAAATTATGACATAATCAAATTAATAGTGATTCCACACACAATCATGGAGTAATATAATCAATGAAATATGCGTAAAGCCAAATGAGTGGGAATTGAAATCTCAAATTCCCTTACCGATTAGGTAACATACGAAACATACACCCATGAAAGAAGTATCATACCATGATGATTTAAATACCCATAAATTAAAGTATATTACACAATGAATACAATCATGGGAAGTACACATACACCACATGCAATAATTAAGTGGTGATCAATGGAAATCTCACGAAATTAAAAGTGAGATAAGAAACCCCTTACCACGTTAATCAACTGAGTCGTATGGCCAAAAGTTAATAACCACCAAATGATTTACAGAATAACATGAATATAAATATAATCATGAATATATATCAAATGGCAGTACACAATACACCACTTTCAATAATTTAGTGGCGAAAAATGGAAATCTCACGGAATTGAAAGTGAGATAAGAAAATCCCTTACTTTGTACTGTTTCCTTGGTCGATGGTAGGTTTACCTCTTGTATAATGGTGAAATAATTGTTATTGAATTATACAAGAATCATTTACTTTAATATGATATCATATATGATCTTTTAACATTGATTTGTTAATAATATCTTAGAATTATCGTCATTTCGGGTGTTAACGGGTTCATTTTACTTTATATTCTTTGTTATGTGAGCCATATTCGTTATTAATTGGATGTATATTATTCATATCCAGAATGATATCAAGTCCTTAGATACTATTTTTAAATCATCAAATGATAATTATACTTTAATGGATATGATGGACAATGAATCTCATCGCGTTCGTGGAGACGGTAATCCGTACATACGCACGAGCAACAATATCATTCTTTTGATATTAAAATAATATATAATTGGATTTTATATCATATATACAGAATCATTATCATGTTATATTTATTATTTACATGAGTTACACATCATTATTATACCCATCCAAATAATAATATATTGAATAACAATTACACCACGACGTGGAGACGGTAAGCCGTACGTACGCACGTATGGTGACATGTTATTCAAAGGATGGATAGAATACTGAATATGGTTGTACCATATTTATAATAACATCACAGTATATATATGATACTGGAGTTATTATTTTTATAATGGAAATAACAAAGAAAGAGGAAGTGGAAGAAGAAAGGAACTTGAAAAGGGGTGGTGAAAACATTACCTCTTCTTCGGGTTCTTCCTTTTGATTTGATCAAAAGGGCTCCTTAGTTTGGATTTCTGATCAAACTAAGGCCTCTAGGTTGTAGTGAGGGAAGTTGAGATAGTATTTGGGCAGGGTTTGGCCGAACCAAATGGCTTTGAAGGTGTGAAGAAATGAGAAGGATGAGTGCCCTTTTATAAGAGGGGTGAGGGGCACCTTTGGAAAAGCTAGAGATATTAGTTTATAATAAATTCATATTCGGTTTCCAATGGCTCCAAAGTTGACTATTCAAAGGTTAAGGTGGGGATGGGTCGAAAACAACTCAACAAATAGAATTTAGACAGGTTTGGGTACTTATATTAACCTTATCTTTAAGTATTAACTCTAAGTTAATTAGTTTCACTTTTACAATGTCTCTTTGTATTTTTATATTATATGGTTAATAAACTTACCATATACATACAAGAGACCCCCAAGTGGTCCATTAATGATACACCTATCATGATATAAGTCTCTTGGCCGAACCTTAGATTTTTAGGAATTTAATATCAATTAATAATATAATATTTGTTTTAAAAACTCTTTTATGTCAATTTTGACACTATTCAATAGTTGATTTTTGTGAAACTAATAACAGATTGATTACTTCGAAAAAAGTAAATTAAATCAATACTAATATATCATATTATCCAATAAAATTATTTTAATTCATTAAAAGTTTCATATTATATTTATTTGGGTATTTTTAATATCAATTATTTTGATTTTTCACTATTATAGTAATTACTACATCATCATTGTGTCATAAATAAATTAAATTATTTAATGTCTAAAAATTATAAATAAAATATAATTATGTAGAAAATCTTATTATCTTTCTAAGGAATATTTATAATCAAAAATACAACATATATAACCCTCTGTAACAATTGTTTTGTTAAAAGATATATGCTTGTGTCATTTTTGTATTTATTTTAACTTAATTAAAATAAAGTGTCATTATCACTTACAAGTGGATCCATGGGGTCCCAAAATAGACCCAAAGATGCCCATGGTCGACCATGTATCAACCAATAGGGTTAAGACACGTTTTAGGGTAATTTAGTATTATTATAATATTATTTTTTAACCCTTATTTACCGGATTTACCCTTCACCATGGTAAATAAAATATTTACCGCAGTAATTATTCAAAATGTCTAAAAATAAAAGTTACATATTTACACAATTTGAACATCCTGATTCCAAATATGGAATCCATTTTTCTAAATTCAAAACACAGAAGTGGCAGAAATTAATTTAAAATTAATTCCCACTGTCAAAACAAAAAGCGTGTTTTTAAGAGATAATAACTATCAAAAGATTGACACTTGTTTATGTTCGGTTTAATTATAAAATTATGTCCAATGACCAAAATTATATTAAATGGTAAAAATATATTCTAAATATACTTTAAAACAACTCAAATTCATAATTTATCACTATTAATTATTTTGATTAAAAAAGTTGTTTTTAATTAAAATTTAGTAATTTTCACTATTCATCAAAATATGAAAGTTATCCAAAAAGTACCAAAATTTCACCCTAGGCTAATTTCGATATTACGAATCCAAAAATGAAGTCCATTTTGAGAGATAGAATTTATAAAATTTCAAAAATTAGGTATTACTATTCATAATGGCTAGTTTGATTGGTTATGGTGTGTTAAAATCTCGAAGTTGTGTACAATGCACGCCATTGCATTATTCGAAAGGAAACATACCGAGGAAACTTGGGGTGTTACATTCTCACCTCCTTCAATAAATTGTGTCCTCGCAATTTTTAAAATTTTGCTTGGGAATATAATGGAAAGTCCCACATCGGAAAAAGAGCCAATAAAACTATCACTTTAAAAGAAAGAAAGAGAGGTATAAGGGTCATCCAAGATAACCCATACTAGGATTCCATGTAAGAAAACATGGATATGGATGATAAACTAAGTGTCAAGTTCTGATGGAGAGGGATATAAATCATGATCAGGAGAAAGTTAACAATGAGAAAACCACAAACTTGTGTTGGGAAAAACGACCATTAGTCTCCTAGTAGGAAAGTAAACGGACAACATTTTTTTTAAAGTTACATTACATAAGGAAGAGGAATTCATTTATGATATTGACTAAGAACATTATGAGATATACTTACATTTTAAGTAAATTTTCATTCTTTAATAAATTTCCACCACTAACTCAATTTTTTTTTAAACGATGAGTATTCAAGAAGACTTGGTCACACTGGAAGAGCTAGAATAAACTTCTATAGAATCACATGATCCATGGAGGATAAACCATATATTTACATTGTCTTTGAAGATTAATCAAAACCAAAATGGTTAGTGAATGATCTAATGATCCCCCAAAAGGATATTCATTGAGATAAATATGCACTAATCTTAATTTCTAAAATTAAACCAACAATACCCCAAAGTTAAATAGATACCATTCAATAACCAATTGTCCTTAAAATCCTTTAATATAATCCAAACTAATATTGAAACCCAAATCATAGAAGAATTTGATTATGTAGTCTCCCATGTTACATTGTATCTCCAAATGACATCAAATACTCTTAAAGTCACATACTTAAAAGTAATTAACATCATCACATATTCTCTGTTATAGGTTAATAATTTCCATAAATAACCCAAATCACTATAAATCAATAATAAAAACGTAGATAAAAATCCACCATTACTCTACAAATGAAACCCCATTGTATTCTATTTTCCTTGGGCATATAGTGTTTCCAACAAAGCGAACATCTTCCAAAATAACATTTATCACTTAATCACCAAATCATTTTCCTATACCAAGGGTATTCATTTGATAAGACATAAGAACCCAAATCATCTTATTATTGATCAATAAAATCATTTAACAAAAAAAATAGTCACATTAACCAGGGACTTCACGTAGTCCAGTGGTAGGCGATAAATCCCAATCGCACTTTGGTTGTGGGTTCGATTCCCACAGCTTTGTCCGATGCGACGGGTTGTCACACGGTCTACGTGTTGTCCTTTTTCAAAAAATATATTTTATAATATTACCAAAATGAGATAAATTCCTCAAAATAACATAATTTAATCACAAATGTTATATCATACTTTGCATTTTTATCCCAAATTATAATAACTTATAATTTTCTCAAACCCCAATGATCATATAAAACCAAATGGTTATTTATACCTATATCCACAAGAGAAGAGACAATTCTTCTTCAAATATCATTCCCACATGGCAAACAGCGGGGTTACAAATACAAGAGAAAATTATTCCAAAGTACCCATCAACAAGGAGTGCTAATACTTTTTATGTTTTTCTCCAACCATTTATTTCCACATATCTTCTTCTTTGACCAAGAAAATATCCTATAGAATAGGACATTCACTCTGGTAATGGCCAGGTCCCCTACATTTACGGAAAATGACTGTAAATGGACTCTTGAGACCATTTTTATCTTCTTCCATAGTACTCTTCATTTTTCTTCGGCAATTCTTCACTTTATATCCTTCCTTCCCGCACGTAAAACATTTCGTTGTCCCATTGAGACACTTTCCTGGGTGTCTCTTTCCACATTTCCTGCATGATGAAAATTGAGGTTTCTTTTCTCCATGGTCTCCATTGCTGGAGATCTTATCATTTATCACCTTTCTCTTCCTTGTTGAGTCTGGGAGTTGGTTAATATATATGTTGTTGATCATATTTTTGGAAAACTGATTTGGCATAAAGACGATATCTTTTACGCCTATCAACATTCAATTTTGTTGCTCACTTCCACCACCGTTCCCACCTTGTACATCATTCTCAAAGTCACTATGACTTCCTTGGAATCCAGCCATTGACTAAAACCAGAAAGCATTGTGTGAGTAATAGTAGTCATAAAATCATTTAGAGATTAAAATGTCACCATATTCTCAATTTGAAACATATTAGGATTAACCAAGGTTATTTACTCTCATCTTATGTATATATTACTTAAATCGGTTTGTAAAGAAAATGTAAATTATCCTAATCATATCCCCCGGGAGTGTCGTAACCAAGAGTACAGCAAGGCCCGTTGTCGTGCACCAGTTCCCGTTCGAGTCTAGCTCAAAGCGGTGTTTTTGGGTTTTACCCCTAGGTACATTTGTGCCAGAGCCGCCTATACCTGCTTGTATCCAGACAGGGATGTATTGCTCGGAAAACTCACAAAATCTCTACAATACCAAAATTCTCGGAAGTTATTTTATACTAATCCTCAAAGTTCATCTTAGGTCTACGTGCTCTAATCAGAGTTTATCTAAATCTAGCTTCTAAGGTTTGTACTAAACTTCCTCTGATACCAACTGTAACGCCCCGACCCTAGTTACCTAGAGTCGATGCATTATTACATAACATTGGCATGATCACGAGAAAGATCAAGTCTCGAAAGACCGATTAGTTTAGTAGCCTTGGAATAACTAGATACATCCATAATTTTTTTACATTACATCATAAAAAAAAATCGTGTCTTCATATCCCCTCATACTATCCCTGCAGGTCATTCATAAATTACTTCTTCATAATCCTGGGAAAAATAAAACATTGAAAGGGGTGAGCTCAGATGCTCAGTAAGGATAACATTATAGCAGAAGATTTCATAAATAAGCATAAACACTTAAGGCAATTTATAACTAAAACAAAAGCCTTTTAAACTTGAACTTCAGCATAAAATGGAAAAGGTAAAATGAAATAATGTCATTTACTTACTCACATGGATATTCTACTAGTCGAATGATCACATGCAATATCAATATCCACTTTCATAATGTTGGAATGCATAATGTCAGACTATCATAACCACTTAGCCAAGGCCTCGCGCCAAGACTACAAATAAGATTTTGTCAAGGCCTTGTTCCAAGACACTAGTTTGTCTCATGAGACCTACCGATGCATCGAGGAGCTATAGCGGGCTCCACCCGTCACTTATTAAGTCCAATGCATTCCTCATATGAACATGTTTAAACATAACATAAACATTCGTATTAAAACTAGCATACGAAATGTCAATACTTTTACCACAAACCATGAATGGTATAAAAACAGCGCATCCACAGTCAAACATGACTCATTCGATACAATATGGAAGATTGTATTGTATCACATTAACCTCAATCAAGAATAATGAATGATGTTGACATAAATGAAAATAATCATCAAAACTATTTGAGAGAATTATCCACCTTTTCTTGAAAACATTTAAAAGTCACACTATTTGTCAAGAAGCCATTTAAAAGTAGATTTTTGAATCAAAGTGTCCCATACCACTCTGAAACTTTTTAAAAGGAGTTTTAATTTCTAAAACTTTAATGTCCATATAAATAAATCCTTAAAACCATTTTTAAAACATGGACATTAATGAGAAAGATTTAGAAGAATAAGTCTTTAAAACATTTAAAAATGATATTTTAGTTAGAGATTCTAACCAAAAGAGACACTTGAATAAAAATAATTGAGGTAATAAAAACTTTGTAATATCATGAGAATAAAGGGATTCATGATATACTATGTCAAAGTACATTATATACACCACATAAAAGTGATTTGGTGTATATCAACAAAGAAGTCTCAATGGAATGTAAATTGAGATGAAATCTCTCATAAAGGTCGTATCCTTAGGTTAAGGATAAATCAACGACATAATTATGTGTGACAAATATAAATACACTAAATATGATTGGATATTCAGTGTAAAACAATCAAAGGATATTCACACATATTCTTGTAAAAACAACACCAACGAATTGGATGTTTAACTCAACAAATGGTGAATGAGTTAAAATTACTCTTATCAAATTCAAATCAATGACTTGAGAATTACCAATGAGTGATTATGTGTATCAAACTTATATCCACAGGAAGGGGAGTGGAAATTATGACATAATCAAATGAATAGTGATTCCACACACAATCATGGAGTAATATAATCAATGAAATATGCGTAAAGCCAAATGAGTGGGAATTGAAATCTCAAATTCCCTTACCGATTAGGTAACAAACGAAACATACACCCATGAAAGAAGTATCATACCATGATGATGTAAATACCCATAAATTAAAGTATATTACACAATGAATACAATCATGGGAAGTACACATACACCACATGCAATAATTAAGTGGTGATCAATGGAAATCTCACGAAATTAAAAGTGAGATAAGAAACCCCTTACCACGTTAATCAACTGAGTCGTATGGCCAAAAGTTATTAACCACCAAATGATTTACAGAATAACATGAATATAAATAGAATCATGAATATATATCAAATGGCAGTACACAATACACCACTTTCAATAATTTAGTGGCGAAAAATGGAAATCTCACGGAATTGAAAGTGAGATAAGAAAATCCCTTACTTTGTACTGTTTCCTTGGTCGATGGTAGGTTTACCTCCTGTATAATGGTGAAATAATTGTTATTGAATTATACAAGAATCATTTACTTTAATATGATATCATATATGATCTTTTAACATTGATTTGTTAATAATATCTTAGAATTATCGTCATTTCGGGTGTTAACGGGTTCATTTTACTTTATATTCTTTGTTATGTGAGCCATATTCGTTATTAATGGGATGTATATTATTCATATCCATAATGATATCAAGTCCTTAGATACTATTTTTAAATCATCAAATGATAATTATACTTGAATGGATATGATGGACAATGAATCTCATCGCGTTCGTGGAGACGGTAGTCCGTACATACGCACGAGCGACAATATCATTCTTTTGATATTAAAATAATATATAATTGGATTTTATATCATATATACAGAATCATTATCATGTTATATTTATTATTTACATGATTTACACATCATTATTATACCCATCCAAATAATAATATATTGAATAACAATTACACCACGACGTGGAGACGGTAAGCCGTACATACGCACGTATGGTGACATGTTATTCAAAGGATGGATAGAATACTGAATATGGTTGTACCATATTTATAATAACATCACAGTATATATATGATACTGGAGTTATTATTTTTATAATGGAAATTACAAATAAAGAGGAAGTGGAAGAAGAAAGGAACTTGAAAAGGGGTGGTGAAAACATTACCTCTTCTTCGGGTTCTTCCTTTTGATTTGATCAAAATGGCTCCTTAGTTTGGCTTTCTGATCAAACTAAGGCCTCTATGTTGTAGTGAGGGAAGTTGAGATAGTATTTGGGCAGGGTTTGGCCGAACCAAAGGGCTTTGAAGGTGTGAAGAAATGAGAAGGAGGAGTGCCCTTTTATAAGAGGGGTGAGGGGCACCTTTGGAAAAGCTAGAGATGTTAGTTTATAATAAATTCATATTCGGTTTCCAATGGCTCCAAAGTTGACTATTAAAAGTTTAAGGTGGGGATGGGTCGAAAAAAACTCAACCAATAGAATTTATACAGGTTTGGGTACTTATATTAACCTTATCTTTAATTATTAACTCTAAGTTAATTAGTTTCACTTTTACAATGTCTCTTTGTATTTTTATATTATATGGTTAATAAACTTACCATATACATAAAATAGACCCCCAAGTGGTCCATTAATGATACACCTATCATGATATAAGTCTATTGGCCGAACCTTAGATTTTTATGAATTTAATATCAATTAATAATATAATATTTTTTTTAAAAACTCTTTTATGTCAATTTTGACACTATTCAATAGTTGATTTTTGTGAAACTCATAACAGATTGATTACTTCAAACAAAGTCAATTAAATCAATACTAATATATCATATTATCCTAGAAAATTATTTTAATTCGTTAAAAGTTTCATATTATATTTATTTGGGTATTTTTAATATCAATTATTTTGATTTTTCACTATTATAGTAATTACTGCATCATCATTGTGTCATAAATAAATTAAATTATTTAATGTCTAAAAATTATAAATAAAATATAATTATGTAGGAAATATTTTTAGCTTTCTAAGGAATATTTATAATCTAAAATCCAACATATATAACCCTCTGTAACAATTGTTTTGTTAAAAGATATATGCTTGTGTCATTTTTGTATTTATTTTAACTTAATTAAAATAAAGTGTCATTATCACTTACAAGTGGATCCATGGGGTCCCAAAATAGACCCAAAGATGCCCATGGTCTACCATGTATCAACCAATAGGGTTAAGACACGTTTTAGGGTAATTTAGTATTATTATAATATTATTTTTTAACCCTTATTTACCGGATTTACCCTTAACCATGGTAAATAAAATATTTACCGCAGTAATTATTCAAAATGTCTAAAAATAAAAGTTACCTATTTACACAATTTGAACATCCTGATTCCAAATATGGAATCCATTTTTCTAAATTCAAAACACAGAAGTGGCAGAAATTAATTTAAAATTAATTCCCGCTGTCAAAACAAAAAGCGTGTTTTTAAGAGATAATAACTATCAAAAGATTGACAGTTGTTTATGTTCGGTTTAATTGTAAAATTATGTCCAATGACCAAAATTATATTAAATGGTAAAAATATATTCTAAATATACTTTAAAACAACTCAAATTCATAATTTATGACTATTAATTATTTTGATTAAAAAAGTTGTTTTTAATTAAAATTTAGTAATTTTCACTATTCATCAAAATATGAAATTTATCCAAAAAGTACCAAAATTTCACCCTAGGCTAATTTCGATATTACGAATCCAAAAATGAAGTCCATTTTGAGAGATATAATTTATAAAATTTCAAAAATTAGGTATTACTATTCATAATGGCTTGTTTGATTGGTTATGGTGTGTTAAAATCTCGAAGTTGTGTACAATGCACGCCATTGAATTATTCGAAAGGAAACATACTGAGGAAACTTGGGGTGTTACATTAGAAAATTTTATGGGCCCATAAATTTCAATATTTTTATCCATTAGTGCTATGAAAGAAACTAAGTATAGGGAATAATGAAATACTAATAATTGGGACTTTTGGATACCTATAATAATTAAATAGGGTGATTAGACATTCAATAATGAAGAAAATTACATAAATCTTTATAGAAAAAATAAGACAAACTTAGGTATAAACCTCTACCTGGACACCTATAATCAATAAAAGTGAAGTTGACACATTTACATTGAATATTTTGGTTTCACATGCATAGTTTTTATTTTCTCCCATAAATGGAAAACAATGAGTTAATATTGGTGGAATTTAGTCATAAATCAGTAAAAAAAAATTCAAAATGTGTTTCTTACACCCAAATTACAATCCCATGAAAAAAAATTACCAAGATAATTTATATATATAATGAAAAAAACAAATGCTTATAATAGATAAATGAGTTAAAGTATATGGAGATTGGAAAAACAACCACTTATGAAAAAATAGTCTCATCCACATACCAATCAGAATCCAAAACATCCACTTATAATAGATAAATGGTCCTCTCATCTCTGTACTGAAAAATAATACATATAATGAATTAGTAAACCCTTTTTCTTGATAATCTTGGGGCAACTTCTATAACCTTGAAGTTTCTAAAGATATTCTTCTCCCATATTTATACTGAAATAGTATCACACAAATAGAATTTATATAAAAAACACTCAAAAATTCATACAATACATTGTGTTTCATGATGGAAAAATGGTTACACCTTTGAATGATATAACAAAGTGAGGAAATTTTAAAAAAGAGAAATAAAAGATGTTAAGTACTTTAGGATGGAAAATGTAAAAAAGAGTCTTGGGTTCCATCTAAGCCAGATCTCTACCTATTCCTCCATGAGGGCCGAAGAGTGTTATCAATCCCTATGAGCTGGAAAACGGTGCCTAGGAATCACAGAACACTATTTGGGAATTATTTCACCCTCATATAATAGAATAAATAAGCAGAAAAAAGTGGTAAATTAACCGAAAAAGAGATAACAAAAATAAGTATCCAATATAAAAGGCTATAACTAATAAGAAAGATAAATGATAATAGAATCAGATACATAAAAGAAAAAATAGATACAATAATCCAAAGTGGGATATACAAAAACCCAAAGCTCTAATGAAAAAACCAAACCATATCCAATGAGCCTCCATGTGACACATGGACTCTATCCAACCATACACCTCCCCCGTAAGATCAACAGATATGATACCAACAATAATAGTCTAAAACCTATAAAATATAGGCTTGAGCTAAAAAAACCCATAGGTCACCACAACCCACCGAATCTATGAATTAAATTTCATATTAAATAATAAAAAATATAGTAAATACAGTAAAAAAGTAAACATTTTTCATAAGACATGATAAAAGAAAAATAAACGCATAAAAGGTGTGTTAAAAATATTTTTTCTGGGTTTTAATTGATTGAAAACAATCACTTGAAAAACATTTCTTAGTTGACTAAATCCCCTTTGGAAAACTGCTATTCTAAAGTCCCACTTTAAAATAACTTCATAAACACCTATTTTTGAAATAAAAACTTCTAAAACAATAATAGGTTTCCAAATCCCAATGGTTTTACAAAATATTATTGAAAACCAATTTCCAATTTAACTAGGAATGATGACCTAAAACCCTATTTTTAAAACTCACACACACATGAGTTTCAAAAACAACCAATTTCCACTACTCATAAAAACACTCAAAAACTTCTTAGAAACAACAATTCACATTTAAAGAACACCCACTTAAAACTAATAAATAAAATAGTTTGAAAGAACATTTAAATATCACTTTCTATTTCCTTAATTTAAATCCTTTTACAAAGCCTTTTCAAAACATTTTAAAAGTAAAACATGTGTAAGAAGGAAGGAAGCACACAATCTGGCACCACTATGTCAAGTCACGCAATAGGAATAACTAAACAACAAGAAAATAGGTTCCAAGTAATACTCTAAGAAATAAGGGATATAATTAGAGAACAATGATAAATTCCCTAAATTTTCTCAAATAGGACCTAGTTTTATAAGAATCATCCCTATGATCTAGTAATAAAAGACTTGGGATGGTGAAAAGGAACTTAGGCTGACACTACTGAACCTGTCTCATCTCCAGTAGTCCCATCAAACTCAATGGAAATAATTATTCCTGGGATTCCATCATCCATATAAGAAAAGAATATCGTTAGAAAAATGTCCTACTACCCCTTCTAGTCTAACTATCTTGTATTATCTAGGAAACACTCCCTAGTCAACCAATATCTCTACTCAATTTTTCCCTCACATAGGCCATCCACTATATCCCTAGGACTCCCATGATAATTAAATAGAGGAAAAAATAGTCAATCATCACATAGCTAAAATATACAAAATTTGAAATCATACATGCCTCACCTCCCACGCCTTCCCAAGGAAGCAACCCCATTTACATAAAAACACAAGCATCGTATACAAATTCATCAATAATAAACATCCCCTTATTGAATCATAAGACATCATAGGTATACAAGAATCACAAGGGTCTCAAGGGGTATCACACCTTTTATGAAAACTCATTTTTCCTAAAATGACAATCATGAACTTTTTTAAAACAAGCTTGGAAATACAAGCCAACATGTCATTTCCAAAACACATCTTAATTCCTTTTTGTGATTGATTTGATAAAATGATTTTTGAAACCCATTTCAAAATCCACCTATCCATAAAAATCACCTTTAAAAATCCTTAAAAGTCATAATTTTTTTTTAAAATAAAATATTTATGGGATAACACACCCTTTTGAAATCAACCAACCCACTTTGATAATTTCAAAAACTTTAAACACCTCAAACTTTTGATATGAAAATCAAACATTACTATAAAAAGTGTTTGTCATGAACCAACCTGGTTCAACCCTAAACCAGTCACCCAAGCTAGCATGTGACATGGCCCAAAGGGAATTCCGAATCCTCATAGGCTAGCAACTAGTTTCGGGCATCAAGTTAAAACTGCAGGGAACAATTTGGCCCATAAACAGAACACAAATAAATAAACACTAGCAGCGGAAAGTAGAGCACTGTTTCACAACAAGCATACCTACAAGTGAATTCGTGGTTCACCACCAAAAATAGAACCATGCTCGCTCCAAGAGCGATCCAACACTAGAGGAACCTAAAACTGAAAAGATAAAGTATGTGTGAGCACCAAAATGCTCAGTAGAGATGCCAAATATAAACCAGGAAACCCATTTATTTTTCTTTCCCGAAACAATCCATTAACACTAGTTTAAACATACATATATAAAAATAGGTTTTTAAAATTTAATAAACAACACCTATTTTATTTTTGAACACCCCACACCATACTTCCATTTTCAAAATATGATATTTTTACTTTAAAAACATATTTCAAACCCAAATCTATAGGGCTATGCGGAAAAATAAATAAGCTAATAGAGTACAAGGAAAAAATAAGCGAATAAAAATAAAAAACAAGCAGAAATAAAAACCATGCGTGATCCTAAAGGTCCCTAGAAGACCCTTGGATGTACTTAGTTTAAAACCACTTATTGGTGTATGGTGAAGCCCCTATGTCTATAACCAACTGGCCATCCTCAACTAGCCAATCTAGTGACACATCCCACCTGGACTATCTATAATATAGGGGTACCAAACCATCTAATCAGGGTTGGTCAGCAACTATCACTTGATCCCCTAAAAGATGCTCAAGAACCCATAGTAATAGTAAAATATGTAAGTGGGAGGCCCTCACATGCGTGACTCACCTTACCTACTGCCACCGCAATTTCCTACCCCAAAAACGAACATCACCTTTATGATAACCTATAAAGGGAAATCCTAGATAGGGGTTCCCACTATATACTTGTACATATATACATAATTTCATCGAAAGTTCCATCCATACCATCATATCAATTGATCATTCAACCCTTTCTTTAAAAACATGAAAAATTCCAAACAAGCTTCAAGATTTACACACCCAAATGCCCTTTTTCCAAAAACACCTCAAAATCTATTTCCAAACAATGTGAAACCCCATTTTTATTAATCATTGACCAATAGGATTTTAGGTTCTAGGTACCAATATGTTTTCATAAAATGTTTTCTAAACTTTATAGAAATACACATTTTTATAAAACACTCCAAACAACCCCTTAAGAAAAACATTTACAAAAACGGGCTCCAAGTGCCAAACAGGCATACCTTTTAGGATTTCATTTAAACCCACCTTTTAGAAATCACTCAAAGGAACCAATATTATTTATAAACCAATAGACTGTTCAAGAAACCAAGGTATAAGGAAACACCATTTTTAATTGAGCAGTGTCAAACGAGTCTTTATGTTCCAAATACATCTTTATTTCAAAACTAAGATAAAAACTCACAACGCACTCAAAATGATAAACAAGCTTTCATACCATTTAGAATCTAACCATCTTTTATAAATCATTGAAATGACTATAATTTATAACATGACACTTGTAGACTATCTTCGATCCATTTAAGATAAAGAGACATTTAGGTTTGGTAGGGGAGGAAGAGAGAAGGGGATGAAGTTTGTGAAATCCAGGTTTTAAAATTAATCCCAACCATTTTCATTTGTGTATGCACCCAATTGTGCCTCCCAAGAACAAATGGGTGTTCCCACATCCAATGGAACACTATCAATATCCAAGACATTTCCAAAAACCAATTTTCAAGAAACACTACACATTTTTTAAGCAACACAAAAGTCGTAAACAAGCACAAAGCCTTAAGAAATTACTAATTTACACTCACAACACCATACCAAAATCAAAAAATGATATTGAAACTTAAAAAAGGAAAAATACTTCTCTAAAGTACCCAATTACTTTTAAAATAAAACATGACATATTATTAAACAATTAAAATGCATAGTTACTTAGGCATAACTCAATATTCACTTGATATCCTATTTTTTTAAAAATCTATGAATGCTAAAATATCACAATAAGTTAAATAGAGGTACCATATAGGTGAAAAACAAGTTTATAAATTTATTAAAAAACTTCAGGCATCATTTGGTGTGTACATATATAGGCATAAATAGGGAAATCGTCTCGAAACCTATTTTTAGAAAATTTAACTACCATGAAAACACCATAATAAGCTAGCAGTATGAACTACCAAGGTGAGAATCATATATAAAAAAATTATTGAAATTCTCAAGCATCAATTAGATTGCATTGGAAATAAAAAACATGGAAACACCTACCTTGGTGGGGTGTGGATGCAATAAAACTTCAACAGAAGGAAGAACGAGGCCTCATGGACCAACCACACACCCTAAAATCCAGAGAAAATCACATCACACCCAAAACCTAAATCATAGGGTTTGGAAAAACCATACATACCCCATAAAATAAAATTAAACCACAAAAATAAGGGAATATGATGCTCACTGGAGGGGGATCTGGCCACACGAGGGAGGAACCGCTGCCAAAGGATGGTGGCATAGCACAAGGGAGGCCAGCCAGAGGAGGGTCTATCCAAGGAATTTGTGTATGAGTAGGAGGCCATGTGATGGAAGCCTCACAAAGGAAGGGTTGTGTGAGGATGGGGTGGCACCGTCTTTGGAAGAAGGCTCGCCAGAAGGGAGGAGGGACGCCAGGGGGGAAATACCGGAAGAGGGCATGCCAGGAAGGGGGAAGTAGCGGAGGTGGAGAGGTACACAGGTGGGGGGTAGCACCGCACACAGAGAGGGAGAAGGGGTTGTCCAAACCCTCTAGGGTTTCTCAAAAAAAACAAAAAAACAAAATAATAATAATAATAATAATAATAATAATAATAATAATAATAAACTTAATAATAATAATAATAATCATAATCATAATCATAATCATAATAATATTATCATTATTATGATCATTATTATTAAACATTATTTTAGTTTTAACTTATTCTAATTTTATTTTATTTTTCATTTAATTTTATTTTTCATTTAATATTTATTATTTTTAGATGTAGAGCAGGCTGCATGGTCTTCCAGGCCATGCACCAAACGTGTGTAGCCCAAAAACTCATCCTAAAATTTTAAAATGTGTAAATTTTACCTGGGTCTCAACCCAAACCCCAACTGTAAGGATCCAAGACCAAGAAATGAATAAAATAAGGGTGTTTACAAGGTCAGGGTGTGACAATTCTTCCCACCACACACACTTTCTTCCCCTAGAAATTCACCCAGCTAAAAGATAGAAAAAACATGAATCCATGCCTAATTGAAACCAAAAGAAACTATAAACCTCAGGGTGATCATTCACTCCACCAGTCACACCCGAATGATCAAGAAGAAATTGTTGCATAAGAGTGAGGGGAGGACACGTGGGGGTTATCCCCACCACAAGAAATCAACTAGCATTAGAAATTTAAACCCAAACACTCCATCCTGGGGAGGGGTCAATGTGGGAACTCCCAACATGAAATTACCTGACATCTCCACATGAGTTGATCAACACTACTGAGAATTAAATGGAAAGCCACTACAAGGACACCTGGCATACCAGGGCACCAGAACAAGGAAACTCTACATAACAATACCATCAAAACTAAGAATTCCCATGCTGATCTAAAACTCCCAACACAAACACATCCAACTTCCATATCAAAAGTGAGATAATACCTCCCCTGAAACTTAGAACTCTCAACCCAAGACAAAAAAAACCCCAACACTAGGTAAAACCCATGAGAAGAACTTAACCCAAACAGAAAATTAGGAACATTTCCCCTAAATTCCACAAAACACAAACATCTCCAAATGAGCATATCTAAATCGAGAACAACCCACACTAGGGTTAAACACACTCAAGGAAAACAAAGGGTTCTAAAAGCTACATTCATATAACGGGACTACTTAAATTATAATAGAACAAGTTCATCACACTACCAAAATAGAAGAACTTATAATGGTAGGAAGAACAAAGATTATGAAACTTTGAATATATCTGTCCCAACATGGAAAACAAAACCTGGAATGAGGTTTTACACACCCCTGAAACTATTGACTGTGCGCGAGCTTCACCCTGAGACCTATGGCTAGGGCTCTAATGGATGAAGCATCTCTTGCCTCATAGTTAGGCACTAGAATCCTCTAATCACAACACCTTCTTTAGGTGGAACTTCCTACAAAACTTCTCTATATGACCCAGATAGTCGCAACCATGACACATCTTCGTAGGGATATGGCATGATGGATTAAAATGTCCTAACCAGCCACACTGGTGGCATAAAACCAAATGGTCTGATGAACTAGAAGCTAGAACCCATGAGGATAACTCCTTAGGAACATGTTCCTCTAGCATCCACTCCTCTCTAGATGGGGAACCTTCACAAACGATGAGAGGCATCGAATCACCAACCATCTATGCTCTGGGAACCAACACAACCAAGAACGCTTCATCCACTAGCTTCTCAAAAAAAGGTCCTTAGAAGAGAGGACCTTCTCCTTGATCTCTAGAAAAAGACCCCCAAGGAAAAGAGAATTCTTCATCAGATCTTGTGACACCACCTCTAGAGAAAATGAAGTCATCTCCTTGAAACGGTCAACATATGCCTTCACCATCTATTGGCCTTGTTGAATACACATGAGATCTTATCTTTTCTTTATATTCACCTCTTCAGGTATGAACCATCGGACAAAGAAAGACTTAAATACTTCCCACACCATCCCGACTTGCAATGATGGTGGGGCGAACAGCTTCCATTAATCCAAAGCTAGACCTTCAAATAGACCCAATACAACATGCACTCTGATAGATTTGGGGGTTCCCAATTCCCTGAATACACACTCAGCCTCTTCAAGCCACCTCACCCCATCTAATGTACCTTGATCACTGCAAATAATAGACAACACTTAGGAAGGATCAAAAACTGGTCATGAATCATCAGAATCTTTGGGGACCTTTCTCGAGATCATTTTCTGAACAATATATAAAATAAAAAAGCACAACCAATATCAAGATGAAGCAAAATAAAAAATAGAACCCCAATCCAAAAACAACCATCTCAAAAACCAAACAAATATAAACACATCCAAACACATCCCTTTCAAAACCCTCCTTTAAAAAACAAGGCCAAGCCATTGGTTTCAAATAAACACCCATGACATCCCATGAATTGTCGCACATGGGCTCCTCTGTTTCCATCAACACGTGTTAACATGCACTTTCCACACACATACCCTCACATGTGAAAACTTCCATAAAGATAACCAAGGGTCACACCTAATCCATTTTCTTATAAAGTCCAAACATTTAGAAAATTCACAAACCAGAAAAAATAAATTTTAAAACCCATCTTACCCATTTCAAAACCACTTATAATAAACCAATTTCCTTTTCAAAATCCATTTTCATTTTAAAATCCAACTTAACAATTTGAAACCACTCTAAATAAAGAATTTTTCATTCCAAAACTATTTCCATTTTCAAATTACATTCACACAAACTGGAACCAAACAAAGCAGAACTCACAATAAACTATCCGAATGAGGAACAAGCAGTTATGCTTAACCTGGAGACATGGTAGTGAGACACACCCCAAGTAAGCATAAACAACTAGGAGGAACTTAAACTGCATACTCAGACTCTATGTGAAACCACAACATAGAACCATCTTGCCTCCGTTGTCATCCCTCAATCCAAAACAAGCCAAGATAGGACAAGGACTCAATTCCTGAACTACCCATAGTAACTCAGGTTTCATCATGAGTGGTGGTGATCAACCACCAGCCCATGACCTACCTCATAAGTCTAGATGGTCCTAATCTCCATCTACTAGACACCTCAAATAACAAGGGACTACTTTGATACCATTTTTTTACAAACCAACTAGGGTCGACCCTGAACCGGTCACCTCATCCGGCCCGAAGGGTGTTCCCAATCCCCATGGGTTGGAACTAGTGTTGAGCATCAAGCTAAAATAGCAGGGAATGATTTGGACTATAAAATGAATACAAATAAATAAACACTAGCAACGAAAAGTAAAACATATTTTCTCAGTGAGCATACCTTCAAGTGACTTCGTGGGTCACCACCAAACATAGAACTACACTCGCTCAAAGACCGATCCAACACTAGAGGAACCTGAAACTAAAATGATAAAGTATGTGTGGGCACTAAAATTCTTAGTAGGGATGCCAAAGATAAACAATGGAATCCATGTATTTTCCTTTCCCAAAACAAACCATTAACACTAGTTTAAAAATACTAATATAAAAATAGGTTTTCACACTTTAATAAATAACACTGCTTTTCTTTTAAAACAACAAACACCATACTTACATTTTCAAAATATGATATTTACACTTTAAAACCACATTCCAAACCCAAATATATAGGGCTATGCTGAAAAATAAATAAGCTAAAAGAGTTCTAGGAAAAACTAAGTGCAGAAAAATACAAAAAAACAGAAATAAAAACCACAGGTGATCCTAAACGTCCCTAGAAGACCCCTAGACATACTCAGTTTGGAACCACCTATTGGCATATGGTGAATCCCCTATATAGCATCCCGTCTTTTTATAACATAATTTTCATTCCATTACACGGAACTGAGGATCTTTATGGTTTAGTGTCTTGGAAACAAGGAACATAAAACATGAAACAAAAAAACATTATTCTTAAACACTTGAAAGGATTCTCCTCATGTTCACCCTAGGCTCATTACTGCATCTCATAACCTGGGGACATACATCAAAAGGAAGGGTGAGCAGAAGGCCCAGCAAGGGAAACAAGTGAAATATTTTACATATGAACTTGAGATACATCAATAAAGTCATGAAAAGAACTTTAAGGCATGAAAATGAAATCATGAGGCATATCATAATAAAAATAAAACTTTTTCATAACTTGAAGATGTGGCTACATCATTTAACATATACAATCATTAACATATCACCAAGGTCCATCCCCAAGGTGTCATTTTAAAATTACCAAGGTTATTCACCAAGGTATCGTGAAAATTGTAATCTCTAGTGGTTACATCATTACCCAATGCATTGGAGCGCTATCAGGGCGCACCCTTAAATTTGCCTTTATTATCATGTGAGCCACATATATCATCATCAAACATTTCATAAATAACCCATATAGCATAAAGGAAATGGGTTTCATTTCATAATCATAACTTTTTAAAAACTGTTTTAAAGACATGATCTTTACGTCACCTTAAAACCCACGGAAAGGGAAAGCGGGTCTCATGTATGTAAATACCAGAATTTAAAATGTAACATTTTGATATATATGTGAATACCCTTGTAGAAATAAGAGCTTTGAGTATTCACTTTATAACATAAAATAATTTTTGAGAAAAGAGAGAGGCATTTTGAGGGGAAAATTCTGCAGCATAACGGCTAAGTTTCGGGGTTTTAGAAAACATTGAAATGAGAGGGGACATGGGTCAAACATTCATAAATGACCCATAAAATAGTACATGGACAGAATAAGAAGGATACATGATCATGTTAATGAAATTTCAAGGACATACCATTTGAAATGAAAAACATGGAAGGAAGAAAAAAAATTAGATTTCTCTTATGAAAGTTCGGCAGCCTAACGGCGTTACTTAAACTTCAACAAGAATGATTTGAAAAGATCAAATAGGGTATCTCATCATGTGAACATAAGAGTTCAGTATGATAGTTATAGAGATAATTCCCCAAAATAATTAAAAAGGAACTTGAAAGACTTGACATGAAAGTAGAACTTCAAAACGAGAAGGGTGAAGAACCACTTAAAAATTCGGCAGCCTAACGGCGCCACTTAAAACATCAAAATACTGAATTGAAGAGATCAAATGGGTTCTCTCATCATATGAACATAAGATTCCAGTATGATATATATAGAGATCATACCCCAATATAACAAAAAGGAACTTGAAATAATTGACATGAAAGTAGAACTTCAAAACGAGAAGGGTGAAGAACCACTAAAAAATTCGGCAGCCTAACGCCGCCACTTAAAACATCAAAATACTGAATTGAAGAGATCAAATGGGGTCTCTCATCATATGAACATAAGATTACAGTATTATATATATAGAGATCATACACCAATATAACAAAAAGGAACTTGAAATAATTGACATGAAAGTAGAACTTCAAAACGAGAAGGGTGAAGAACCACTTAAAAATTCGGCAGCCTAACGGCGCCACTTAAAACATCAAAATACTGAATTGAAGAGATCAAATGGGGTCTCTCATCATATGAACATAAGATTACAGTATGATATATATAGAGATCATACCCCAATATAACAAAAAGGAACTTGAAATAATTGACATGAAAGTAGAACTTCAAAACGAGAAGGGTGAAGAACTACTTAAAAATTCGACAGCCTAACGGCGCCACTTAAAACATCAAAATACTGAATTGAAGAGATCAAATGGGGTCTCTCATCATATGAACATAAGAGTCCAGTATGATATATATAGAGATCATACCCCAATATAACAAAAAGGAACATGAAAGACTTGAATGAAAATAGAACTTGAAAACGAGGAAGGTGAAAGAATCCCTTAAAAATTCGGCAGCCTAACGGCGCCACTTAAACATTCTTAAAACGAATTGATGAGAGAAAGGGGGGTCTCTCATCATATGAACATGAAATAGGCAGTAGGATGAATATAAAATAACATCCTCCAACATAAGAACATGGAGTATAAAAGAAAAGACATAAAAGAGATTACTTGAAAAGAAAGAGAGAGGTCGGATCCCTTACCTTAAAATGTAACTCTTAAACCTAAAAGGTTGGGACCTTGAGGGCTTGGGGGCACCTTGGAAGGACTCCTTGGGAGGTAATGAGACCAGAAATTCGTTGGGAATGAGTGGGGAGTCGAATGGATGAGAGGAGGGCTTGGTATTTATAGGGAAAGTGAGGGGACAAGGCATTAATGGCCAAGGGACACCTCACATGTGCTTTTCTCAAACCCATGTGCTCTCCCTTGGCATTTATCATGGAGTTAGGCCACATGGGGCCCCCAAAACAATAATTCATCACCCTTGGCCGGCCAACCCTTAAAAGATCTCATGACATCATCATGACATAATTATGATGTCATTAAACATACCGAAACCCTAAAACTGCATTTTTACTATTCACTGAAAAATTCATCTTTCTCAGAAAAATCCCAAACTTTCACCTTAACTAAATATCAATGCTCCGATTTCAAAAATGAACTCCATTTTATAAAAATAATTTTCTAAATATTTTTAATTTTATTTTTAAATAAATACACTATTCACCGAAAATTCATTTTTTTCAGAAAAATCCCCAAAAATTACCATAACATAATATCGATGCTCTGAGTTCAAAAATAAAGTCATTTTTATAACAATAATTTTCTAATTATTTTTAATTAAATTTTTTATTAAAAAACACTATTCATCTGAAAAAACTAATACTTGAATAATAATTTATGAAACCGTTATTTAACCATTTTATTGAATCACATTACTTAATCAAAGTGCCTAGCTTATTTTAATACTTTCTTTAAGTGAGATTACTAATCCATTTGGACACATTATTAATCCTAATCATAAAATCACTATTCATAATTTACTATTCATCAAAAATCAAGTTGATCTTATTAGACTCTAAATTTAGTACTGAACATAATTGCAGAAGACCATTTTTTGAAAATCATTACACATTTTTAATTATTTAGGGTTTACATAGACATATTTAAAATATCCTTTTTCTAAAATTCATCAAAAATTTGCATACTATATTTATCTGGTCATTTGAAAATTCATCAAAGAAATCGAAATTTTATTTAAAACAAAGGATTACACAAGACAGTTACGGTCTCCTTACATAGCCCCTTATCACACCAGCATAGGACCTAAGTGTAAGGTGTGCTAAGGTGAGAGAATCCGAGGGAGGCTCGGCCAACATCGCACGAGTAGTAATTTCTATCAGTTTTAACTTCTCGCGAAGGTGATCCCGTTCTAGCTTTATACGATGAAGTTCAGCTTGGGTTTGGTCCAGAGCAAAGCCCAGTGGTGCTACCTCTTTCCCAAGTTCTGTTAGATGGGCTTCGATCGGTCCAAGACTACTGGGTGAGGCCATCGAATCTTCTTTCTATATTAATTAACCAAGATTGCTTGTATTTAGAGACAATAGTCAAAATGTTTAGTTTCCAGCGGTCATATTGACCAATGGTCAAATAACAGTCAAAACCCAACAGTCTCATTTTAATTATATTCATGTTACCAAATGAAACATTTTTGTTGAGTATAACAATAACACATAAAATTAGGAAACAAAATTTATTTAAAAATTTCGGGTCGTTACAATCTTCCCCCCTTAAGAAATTGCGTCCTCGCAATTTTAAAATTGGGTTTTGAAATTTCATTGAAAGTCCCACATCGGAAAAGGTGTCAGTAAAACTATTACTTTAAAATAAAGAAAGGGAAGTACAAAGGTCACCCGAGTTAACCCACACTAGGGTTCCATGTAGGAAAACATGGAAATGGAGGAGAAAACAAAGGGTCAAGTTCTGAGGGAGAGTGATAGAGAACATGATTAGGAGAAAGTTAACCATGAGAAAATCCCAAACTTATGATGTGTGTAAACGGTATTTGATTACCTAGTAGGAAACGTAAACCAACAACATTTTTGTTTTACGTTTCTTTTCATAATTTTGAGGATTTCATTTACTACATAGAACAAAAACATAAGAAAATATACCTACCTTCAAGTAGAGTTTCATCCTTTAACAAGTCCCTACCAACACTAATCTTTTATCCAAATGATGAGAATTCAAAAACACTTGGTCTCATAAAAGCACAAGAATCATCTTCTATAGAATCACATAATCTACAAAAGATTAACTATCTATTTCTTCTATCTTTAAACATTATCCCAAAAACAGAAAGGTTAAGGTAAAAAAAATCTTCAAAAAGAAAGAATCCCATAGGAATGGAAACTACTTTTAAATCATCAAAGTTCCATGGTACTACCCAAAGTTCATCATAGACCATTCCATAAATAACGGTCCTTAAAATTCCTCAAAACAAACCAAACTAAGATTGAAACCCAAATACAAGAAGGATTTGATAACATAGTCTTCCAAAACAACTTCATTGTTCATCTCCAGACAACATCAACCACTCCTAACATCTTATAAAAAAAGTAGCTAACCTAAACATATTTTACCCAAGATAGGTTAGTCATTCCCATAAGTAACCTAAATTACTATAAGTTCACCTTAAATTCATCGATTCTTCAAAATATAAGTCAACCTTACTCCTCAATGAAAATACCGTAGTAATCTATTTACCTCGATCAAATATGGTTCCCAAAATAATGAACGTCTTCCAAAATAATAATCATATTTTAATCCCCTAATAATCCCTATCATATTAATACGAAAATCGTCGCATTTCCTATCACATTGGTTGTCGGAACATGTTCTTCCATTTCCCACCATTAACTAAGAAGAGAAAGCATAATTAGGGGCTTAAGTACTTAGCTAATAATCATGAAAAGGAACTAAAAGCATATAAGGATAACTTGTATATGAAAGGTATACCCTAACTTGTGATCTCCTAGGTTCCCATCTAGGTTATGAATGATCATATATTCTTATGTGAACCTTTATTTTATTTTATCTTTGTTCCTTTAACAATGGTTCATACCAAGCTTATGAATTTACCAAAGCATATCCCCCAGGAGTGTCGTAACCAAGAGTGCAGCAAGGCCCGTTGTCGTGTACCAGTTCCCGTTCGAGTCTAGCTCAAAGCGGTGTTTTCGGGTTTTACCCCTATGTACATCTGTGCCAGAGCCACCTCTACCTGCTCGTATCCAGACAGGGATGTATTTCCTTGGCAACCCCTTACTCAATACTCACCAAAATACCAGGAAGATTTCCTATATTAAACTTTTCTATAGGGTTCCTCCTAGAGTTTTCATATCCTAATTTCCACAAATAACTAAACCATCCTTTGATACCAACTATAGCATCCCGTCTTTTTATAACATAACTTTCATTCCATTACACGGAACTGAGGATCTTTAAGGTTTAGTGTCTTGGAAACAAGGAACATAAAACATGAAACAAAAAAAACATTATTCTTAAACACTTGAAAGGATTCTCCTCATGTTCACCCTAGGCTCATTACTGCATCTCATAACCTGGGGACATACATCAAAAGGAAGGGTGAGCAGAAGGCCCAGCAAGGGAAACAAGTGAAACATTTTACATATGAACTTGAGATACATCAATAAAGTCATGAAAAGAACTTTAAGGCATGAAAATGAAATCATGAGGCATATCATAATAAAAATAAAACTTTTTCATAACTTGAAGATGTGGCTACATCATTTAACATATACAATCATGAACATATCACCAAGGTCCATCCCCAAGGTGTCATTTTAAAATTACCAAGGTTATTCACCAAGGTATCGTGAAAATTGTAATCTCTAGTGGTTACATCATTACCCAATGCATTGGAGCGCTATCAGGGCGCACCCTTAAATTTTCCTTTATTATCATGTGAGCCACATATATCATCATCAAACATTTCATAAATAACCCATATAGCATAAAGGAAATGGGTTTCATTTCATAATCATAACTTTTTAAAAACTGTTTTAAAGACATGATCTTTACGTCACCTTAAAACCCACGGAAAGGGAAAGCGGGTCTCATGTATGTAAATCCCAGAATTTAAAATGTAACATTTTGATATATATGTGAATACCCTTGTAGAAATAAGATCTTTGAGTATTCACTTTATAACATAAAATAATTTTTGAGAAAAGAGAGAGGCATTTTGAGGGGAAAATTCTGCAGCATAACGGCTAAGTTTCGGGGTTTTAGAAAACATTGAAATGAGATGGGACATGGGTCAAACATTCATAAATGACCCATAAAATAGTACATGTACAGAATAATAAGGATACATGATCATGGTAATGAAATTTCAAGGACATACCATTTGAAATGAAAAACATGGAAGGAAGAAAAAAAATTAGATTTCTCTTATGAAAGTTCGGCAGCCTAACGGCGTTACTTAAACTTCAACAAGAATGATTTGAAAAGATCAAATAGGGTATCTCATCATGTGAACATAAGAGTTCAGTATGATAGATATAGAGATAATTCCCCAAAATAATTAAAAAGGAACTTGAAAGACTTGACATGAAAGTAGAACTTCAAAACGAGAAGGGTGAAGAACCACTTAAAAATTCGGCAGCCTAACGGCGCCACTTAAAACATCAAAATACTGAATTGAAGAGATCAAATGGGGTCTCTCATCATATGAACATAAGAGTCCAGTATGATATATATAGAGATCATACCCCAATATAACAAAAAGGAACTTGAAATAATTGACATGAAAGTAGAACTTCAAAACAAGAAGGGTGAAGAACCACTAAAAAATTCGGCAGCCTAACGGCGCCACTTAAAACATCAAAATACTGAATTGAAGAGATCAAATGGGGTCTCTCATCATATGAACATAAGAGTCCAGTATGATATATATAGAGATCATACCCCAATATAACAAAAAGGAACTTGAAATAATTGACATGAAAGTAGAACTTCAAAACGAGAAGGGTGAAGAACCACTTAAAAATTCGGCAGCCTAACGGCGCCACTTAAAACATCAAAATACTGAATTGAAGAGATCAAATGGGTTCTCTCATCATATGAACATAATAGTCCAGTATGATATATATAGAGATCATACCCCAATATAACAAAAAGGAACTTGAAATAATTGACATGAAAGTAGAACTTCAAAACGAGAAGGGTGAAGAACCACTTAAAAATTCGGCAGCCTAACGGCGCCACTTAAAACATCAAAATACTGAATTGAAGAGATCAAATGGGGTCTCTCATCATATGAACATAAGAGTCCAGTATGATATATATAGAGATCATACCCCAATATAAAAAAAAGGAACATGAAAGACTTGAATGAAAATAGAACTTGAAAACGAGGAAGGTGAAAGAATCCCTTAAAAATTCGGCAGCCTAACGACGCCACTTAAACATTCTTAAAACGAATTGATGAGAGAAAGGGGGGTCTCTCATCATATGAACATGAAATAGGCAGTAGGATGAATATAAAAGAACATCCTCCAACATAAGAACATGGAGTATAAAAGAAAAGACATAAAAGAGATTACTTGAAAAGAAAGAGAGAGGTCGGATCCCTTACCTTAAAATGTAACTCTTAAACCTCAAAGGTTGGGACCTTGAGGGCTTGGGGGCACCTTGGAAGGACTCCTTGGGAGGTAATGAGACCAGAAATTCGTTGGGAATGAGTGGGGAGTCGAATGTATGAGAGGAGGGCTTGGTATTTATAGGGAAAGTGAGGGGACAAGGCATTAATGGCCAAGGGACACCTCACATGTGCTTTTCTCAAACCCATGTGCTCTCCCTTGGCATTTATCATGGAGTTAGGCCACATGGGGCCCCCAAAACAATAATTCATCACCCTTGGCCGGCCAACCCTTAAAAGATCTCATGACATCATCATGACACAATTATGATGTCATTAAACATACCGAAACCCTAAAACTGCATTTTTACTATTCACTGAAAAATTCATCTTTCTCAGAAAAATCCCAAACTTTCACCTTAACTAAATATCAATGCTCCGATTTCAAAAATGAACTCCATTTTATAAAAATAATTTTCTAAATATTTTTAATTTTATTTTTAAATAAATACACTATTCACCGAAAATTCATTTTTTTCAGAAAAATCCCCAAAAATTACCATAACATAATATCGATGCTCTGAGTTCAAAAATAAAGTCATTTTTATAAAAATAATTTTCTAATTATTTTTAATTAAATTTTTTATTAAAAAACACTATTCATCCGAAAAAACTAATACTTGAATAATAATTTATGAAACCGTTATTTAACCATTTTATTGAATCACATTACTTAATCAAAGTGCCTAGCTTATTTTAATACTTTCTTTAAGTGAGATTACTAATCCATTTGGACACATTATTAATCCTAATCATAAAATCACTATTCATAATTTACTATTCATCAAAAATCAAGTTGATCTTATTAGACTCTAAATTTAGTACTGAACATAATTGCAGAAGACCATTTTTTGAAAATCATTACACATTTTTAATTATTTAGGGTTTACATAGACATATTTAAAATATCCTTTTTCTAAAATTCATCAAAAATTTGCATACTATATTTATCTGGTTATTTGAAAATTCATAAAAGAAATCGAAATTTTATTTAAAACAAAGGATTACACAAGACAGTTACGGTCTCCTTACATAGCCCCTTATCACACCAGCATAGGACCTAAGTGTAAGGTGTGCTAAGGTGAGAGAATCCGAGGGAGGCTCGGCCAACATCGCACGAGTAGTAATTTCTATCAGTTTTAACTTCTCGCGAAGGTGATCCCGTTCTAGCTTTATACGATGAAGTTCAGCTTGGGTTTGGTCCAGAGCAAAGCCCAGTGGTGCTACCTCTTTCCCAAGTTCTGTTAGATGGGCTTCGATCGGTCCAAGACTACTGGGTGAGGCCATCAAATCTTTTTTCTATATTAATTAACCAAGATTGCTTGTATTTAGAGACAATAGTCAAAATGTTTAGTTTCCAGCGGTCATATTGACCAATGGTCAAATAACAGTCAAAACCCAACAGTCTCATTTTAATTATATTCATGTTACCAAATGAAACATTTTTGT
The DNA here is from genome assembly GCA_963277665.1 of Viscum album. Lineage (NCBI taxonomy): Eukaryota > Viridiplantae > Streptophyta > Magnoliopsida > Santalales > Viscaceae > Viscum > Viscum album. The sequence continues at coordinate 1,903,684,190 of OY728150.1, read as the reverse complement.
TGAGTATAACAATAACACATAAAATTAGGAAACAAAATTTATTTAAAAATTTCGGGTCGTTACACCCTAAGTCTATAACCAGCTGGCCTCCCTCAACTAGTCAATATAGTGGTACATCCCATCTAGCCTATCTACAATCCAGGGGGTACCAACCCGTCTAATTAGGGTTGGTTAGAAACTGTCACTTGATCCCCTAAAAGACACCCAAGAACTCATGGTAATAGTAAACTGTGTAAGTGGGAGGTCCTCGCACGTGTGACTCACCTTTCCTACCACCACCACACTTACCTACCCCAATCACAGACTTCACCTATACATTAACTCATAAAGGGAAATCCTAGATAGGGGCTCCCACTATATACATGTATATATATACATCACTTCATCAAAAGTTCCAATCGAGCCAAAATATCACTTGATCATTCAACCTTTTCTTTAAAAACATGAAAAATGACAAACATGCCTTTAACTTTATGTGCCCAAATGCCCTTTTTACAAAAACACCTCAAAATCCTTTGCTAAACAATGTGAAACCCCATTTTCAATAATCATTTCTCAATGGTATTTTAGGTTCCAAGTTCTAATACATTTTCATAAAATCATTTCTGAACTTTAGAGAAATACACATTTTTATAAAACACACTAAACAACCCCTTAAGCCAAACATTTACCAAAAATGACTCCAAGTGCAAAATGGGCATACCTTTTGGGATTTCATTAAAACCCACATTTTAGAAATCACAAAAAGGAACCAACATTATTTAAAAACCAACAAACCATTCAAAAAACCAAGTTATAAGGAAACACCATTTTAAAGTGAGTAGTTCCAAATCCATCTTTATTTCAAAACTAAGATAAAAATACACAACACACTCAAAAATTCCAAACTGGATTCCATACCATTTAGAATCTGACCATATTTTCTAAATCCCCAAACTGACCATAATTTCAAACATGACACTTCTAAACCATCTTTGATCCATTTAAGATAAGGATGTGTTTGGGTTTGAAAGGAGGAGGAAGAGAGAAGGGGGTAAAGTTTTTGAAATACGTGTTTTAAAATTAATCCCAACCATTTTCATTTGTTTGCACACCCAAGTGTGCCTCTCAAGCACAAATGGGTGGGCCCACATCCAATGGCACACCACCAAAATCCAAGACATTTTCCAAAAACCAATTTTCAAGAAACACTACACATATTTTAACCAGCACAAAAATCCATAAACAAGCACCAAGATTTAAGAAATTACTAATTTACACTCACAACACCATCCCAAAATTTAACAATTCTATTAAAATTTAAACAAGGCCAAATCCTTCTTCAAATCACCCAAATACATTTAAAAGAAAACATGACATGTTATTAAACACTTAAACAACACAGTTACTTAGGCATAACTCAATATTCACTTGAAATCCTATTTTTAACAAAATCTATGAATTCCAAAATACCACAATAAGCTAAATAGAGGTACCATAGAGCTTCAAAACAAGTTTATAAATTTATTAAAAATGTTCAAGCATCATTTGGTATGTACATACATAGGCATAAATAGGGAAATCATCTCAAAACCTATTTTTAGAAAATTTAACTATTGTGAAAACACCAAAATAAGCAATAAGTATGTACTAAAAATGTGAGAATAAAATATAAAAAATTATTGAAACTCTCAATCATCAATTAGATTGCATCGGAAACAAAAAACATAGAAACACCTACCTCGATGGGGTGCAGATGCAACAGAACTTCAATGGAAGGAAGAACGAGGCCTATAACAACCTTACTTTTTATTAAACACTTAGACATGATTTATTACACAAAAAAATAACTTTATAAAACAAATAATATCAATATTTATAGTGTTTTTGGGGATTAGGAACGTTACATAATTACTTAAAACATTAAACACAACATATTTATTGAAAACTTCCTTTACATGACCACTACATTCTCTCATACTTAGCATTGCATGGGATAACCTGAGGACATTGATAAGAAAAGGGTGAGATATTAAGCCTAGTAAGGGAGTAAAAAAGTCATAACATGAAGAATAAAATAAATTTTAGGCAGTAGACATATCAACGGAGCATAAAATAAACATGAACATAAAGGTAAGATATAGCGTGATTATCATGACAAGGAAATGTGGAAACAACACTTAACTTGGAATTAGCATGATCCAAGGATCATTGCACAAGAAGCATGAGTAAACCCTAATTTCACTTGAATTATCATGATTAAATCATTATTTCACTTGACGTATCATGATACTAATCTTTACCCAATGCATTGGAGCACTATCAGGGCACACCCTTCTTAAACATTTCATTTAATGCATAAGTGTGTCACATGGATCATACAACATGGAATAATTCATCATAATTTATTCAAAGATAAATTTATGTTGAATAAATACATTAAGATTTATAATAAATAAGTAAATGTTCATAAATGTGAATACCCTTGATAGAGAAATGATCATGGTATTCACTACACAATGACATTGGCTTGGAAAATCGGTGCAATTTCGGCAGCATAACGGCATGACATAAGAATTCATAAAAATGGTTGATGAGAGAGAAAGGGGTGTCTCATCATATATAAATTAAATGGATATTAAGGGGGTAATATGGATACATGTCCCAATATAGGTAATGAACTTTAGATTCATAATACAAAATAATTTCTTGAATGTAAATGAGGAGAGAAAAATTCCTTACAGATTTTCGGCATGGTAACGGGTATACATGGAAGGAAATGATGAGAGATAAAGGGGTATCTCATAATTAAAACATAAAGAGGACAGTATAGGGTAGGTTATAAATCATACCTCAACATTTATAATTGAAAATAAAAGGTCATAACAATATTAAGAAACTTGCATAAAATGAGAAAGGAAGGAATCCCTTGGAAGTGTGATCCCAAAGGCTTGAGAGAGGCTTTATAGAGGCTTATTGGGAGCTTGGGGTGACTTGGGAGGATTCTAGAGAGAGTAGGTCAGAGTTTGGATGAACTAAAAAGGCTTTGAGTAAAGAGTAAGTGGGATATTGGGTGCGTTTATATAGGAAAGGAGAGAGAATTCTTTATTATTTAGGTTTGGGACACAACACATTAAACTAATCAAAACCACAAATGAGCCCATGGTTTTTGATAAATGGTAGTGGAAAACAATATTTTATAAGTCCAATGTCCTAAATTCTTAAAATAATAGGGTTTATTATGTATAGGTGAGTCATACTCTCAAAGAAATCAATTTAAAAAGATAAAATGTTTTATAAGTCTTGGAGGGTCCACTAAAGCTTTGTAAAATAAATCAAATAAACCTAAAATCACATTATTTTAATTTTAAAACATATAATGGCTAAACATAGTGGTTATAGTATTTTATTCATCATTATTGGGTCATTATGATGTCATAAAACACATTATATAATTAAACGATATTTGATTTTTACCCAAAAAATCAACTATCTCAGAAAATTATGAAAAATTCACCATTGGATAATTTCGATGTCATGATTCCAAAAATAATATTCATTTTATCTATATAATTTTCTAAATATGTGAATTTTTACTTTTAAAATAAAAACTGGCATTTATCGAAAAATCATGGGTTTTGACAAAAATAGCTTCCAAACCTTAATAAAAATTACAATTGCATTCATAAAATTATACAATAATTTATATTTAATAAAAATAAATTTAATAATAATAATAATATTTTATTAAAATATTAAAAAATCTATTAATTCATCAAAATTGATTTCTTAGTTTAATATTAACTAAAAATACTATTTGTGCTTTAAAAACTATTTTCAAAGTAACAATAATAAAATGAATGTGTATTCTATATACAAAAATAGTGTACATAATCATAGTATTAGGGTATCATTACATAACCCCTTATAACACCTTCATAATACCGATGGGTAATGTGTGCGATAGTGACAGACTCTTGGGGTGGCTCAGATAACATCGATCGGGTGGTAATCTCTATCAAATTCCACTTCTCCCATAGGCAGTTCCATTCGAGAATAACGTGTTGAAGCTCGGATTGGTCTTAGTCAAGAGAGAAGTACAATGACGCCACCTCATTTTTGAGCAATGACAAATGGGCTTCATACGGGGCAAGTCTACTGGATGATGTCATCGCTTCCTTTGTCTGAGTAAATTGGATTTGTTAAAGCCCTATATTTATACTAATTATGTGATCATTGCTCAATGACTATATTAGCAATGGTAACAATTCATAGTGGTATTTTTAAATTCAAAAACATAAAACCAAGGAAGTGCACATTTTATATAACCATTTTACATAATGAGAGATTTAATTAGATCAAGAAGAATTTCCATTAATAAAATTTTGGGTCATTACAATCTTCCCCCCTTAAGAAATTTCACACTCAAAATTTCATTTCCCACACTAAAATAGATTTGGGTAACTATGCTTCATCACTTCCTCTAATTCCCACATCGCTTCTTCAAACTTGTAGTTTCTCCACAACACCTTAACGAGGGGCATTGTCTTATTTCGTAGAACTTTTTCTCTACGATCTAAAATTTTCACTGGTTGATCCTCATAAGAAATATCATCCAAATGTACTACCTCTGAATATAGTACATGTGAAGGGTCTGGTATGTACTTCCTTAAGAGGGATACATGAAAGACATCATGTACTTTGGACATGATGGATGGAAGTGCTAGTCGATAGGCCACAACCCCGACATGATCAAGAATCTCGAAGGGGATGATGTACCTAGAACTTAACTTCCCTTTCTTTCCAAACCTCATGACCTTCTTCCATGGAGATATGCATAAAATTCCATGTCTCCAACTTTGAATTCAAAGTCTCATTAATGGTTATCTGTATAACTCTTTTGTCGACTTTGGGCTTCTTTGATATGCTATTGAATGGTTTTCACCTTCTCCACCATTTCTTCAAGAATTTTAAGTCCTATAATATTACACTCACTGACTTCATCCCAACATTCCAGTGTTCTACACATTTTCCCATAAAGGGCTTCACATGGTGTCATTCAGATGCTCGAGTGGAAACTGTTATTGTAGGATAATTCAACCAGTGGAAGATGTTGGTCCCATCCTTCTTTTAAGTACATAGAACATTATCTTAACATATCTTCCAGTTTCTAAATAGTTTTCTCAGATTGGCCATTAGTTTGAGGATGATAGGTCATACTGAAGTTCAGTTCTGTGCTTAGAGCATGCTGGAGACTTTTCTAGAACTTTGAGGTGAATCTCGGATCACGATCGGATACAATAGATAGTGGTACTCCATGTAGCCTTACCACTTCTTTGATATAAATCCATGCAAGTTGATCCAATGAGAAGTCCTATCGAATCATGATAAAGTGATATGACTTTGTAAGATGATCCACAATGACCCATATAGCATTATTTCTTCTAGATGTCCTTGGAAGTCTAGTGAAAAAGTCCATGGTAATGTTGTCCCACTTCCATGTTGGTATGGGTAGTGGTTGCATCATCCCCTTAGACTTTTTCCTTTCATCCTTCACTTTCTGACATACCAGGCACTTTGATGTATATTCAGAAATCTCTTTTTTCATATTGTCCCACAAAAAGTTTTCTCAGAGATCTCAATACATCTTTGTGCTCACCAGGTGAATAGAGAAGGTTGAGTTATGTGCGTAATTCAAAATCTCCTTCTTTATCTCTGGATCGGATGGTACACATAAATGTGACCCAAATCTCACAATTCCATCTTTGTCCACCAAGAACTCTAAGGATTTCCCATTTCTGATAGATTCCACCCTTTTCAGAATTTCCACATCCTTTCTTTGAGCATCCTTTATTTTCTCCATGAGGAATTGTTGAGAAATCATTTGAGAAAGTATTGATGATTTTCCTACCTTAATGTTTCCCATGTCCATCCTTTGAAAATCTAAGATTATTGGATCCTTTTCAATTCTCGTCATTGATAAAGATGTAGGATCCTTTCTACTTAGAAAATCTGCCACCTTGTTCGCTTTCCCAGGGTGGTAATGGATTGAGAAGTCATAATCCTTGGTGATTTCTATCTATCTTCATTTGTGCATATTAAGATCTTTTTGTGTGAATATATATTTGAGGCTCTTGTGGTCAGTATATATCTCACACTTATCCCCATAAAGATAATGTCTCCATATTTTCAATGCTAATATCATAGCTGCCAACTCCAGATCATGTGTGGGATAGTTTTTCACATGGATTTTTAGCTGCCTTGAGGCGTAGGTTATCACTTTACCATTCTGCATCAACACACAACCTAGTCCCTTCTTCAAAGTATCACTGAATACCACAAAAAGTTATCCACTTGTGGGTAAAGTGAGAACAAGCGTAGTGATAAGCCTTTTTTTAACTCCTTGAATATTTCTTCACATTCATCACTCCAAGAAAACTTGACTCCCTTCTGAGTTAGCTTGGTAAGAGGGTTTGACAATCATGAGAAATTTCTCACAAATCAGCGATAATATCCATCTAACCCCAAGAAGCTACAGATATATTTTACCAATGTTGGCCTCATCCATCCCTCAATTGCAGTTGTCTTGGAGGGATCAACAGATATCCCATTTCTTGTGATGATATAACCCAAGAATGAGACCTCCTTCAACCAGAACTCACACTTGTTGTACTTTACATAGAGCTTCTCCTTTTACAAGGTCTCTAGTACAGTTCTTAGATGATCCTCATGATCCTCCTTGGTTTTGAAGTATATTATAATATCTTTTATAAATACTACCACAAATTTGTCTAGGTAATCTCTAAAGACTCTATTAATCAAGTCCATAAAGATTGTTGGAGTATTAGTGAGTATGAAAGGCATTGTTATGAATTTATAGTGCTTGTATCTTGTACCACTACTACAAAAATGGCTTATATCAGTGCTCAAAACGGGCTTTAACAGCGCTAAAAAAGCTTTGTAAAGCTCAGCGCTAATATATGGGGGTCCCTTTTATCAGCGCTTTTTTTAGAACTGATAAAAGGGGCCTTTATCAGCGCTTTTTAAAAAGCGCTGATAAAAGTCAAAAAAAATAAAAAAAAATTAAAAAAATTAAATAATGCACGGGGAGAGCTTTTATCAGTGCTTGACCACCCCTTTATTAGCGCTAGGACGTCTCCCGCGTACTGCCCTTCCCACGCATCCTCACACGCACGCACCACCTTTGCCTCCACCCGAACTCAAACCTGCAACCTCCCCATTTTGTGGCTGCACCTTTACCACTAACTTATTTCATTATTTTCTCTATTTAATGATATATCTCTTTATATATATTTATATATAGTTATATTTATTCGTATATTGATATATATTCATATTAATATAAATATATTTATTCGTATATTAGTATGTATATATTCATTCGTATATTAATATATATTTATATTTATATTTATATATTTATATATATATTTTTAGTTATTATTTTTTATCCGTTTATTTATTTGTATATTAATATATACTTATATGATTATTTTTAAATACATTTATGAAAAATGTTTTGTATGTGTGTTTATAATTAAATAAATAAATACATACATACATACATATATATATATAACACAAAGACACACACACAGACACAAACACACACAAACACATATATATTTACGAATAAATACATATATACGTGTATTTGAAGAGCCATAGAATGTTAAAATGACCATAACTTATAATCTAGAAGCCTGTTTCAACTCCACAACCTATCAAATCGAAAAAAATGAAACAATCTTAGATATCATATGTGTTATAGGATTAACGGAAATCCGGATCATAATTTATACCTATTTGAATGTTAACAAATCAAGGTATCCTGACTAAAAACTCAGTTTTGGAGGCCTTCTGGGCCTTTTTTGGACTCGAAAAATGTGACAGAGGCTTTTCCTTAATTGTTAGCGTATAGAGCTCGTCACAGGCTTTGATTTGATATGTTGTAGAGCTCAAACGGACACCCGGATCAAAAGTTATGATCGTTTGAAGTTTGAGTCACATTTTCAACTTATTTTAGATCTTTTATTAATTATTTTGATTTTTGTGTCTTCAAATTGTTATTAAATGATTTTTAATCGATAATAATTAGAAAATTATTAGTTAATAATATTTTTTTAAAATATTTTAAATCCATTTACACTAAATTTCTTATATAGTAAATGTAATATTCTATATATACGTATAAAAACATATTTAAAAAATACATATTATATTTATATATGAATAAATATACTTATATAAAAAAATTTATTTTTCATGATTTTTTTTGAAATATAATTTTTTTCAGTGCTGATAAAGCCCCCCTTTATCAGCGCTACTAAAAGAAGCGCTGATAAATGGGTCCCCTTTATCAACGCTCAAAAAAAGCGCTGATAAAGGGGGGCCTTTATCAGCACTGATAAAGTCCCCCCTTTAGGAGCGCTTTTTTTGAGCGCTGATAAAGGCCGCCTTTATCAGCACTTTTTTTGAGTGCTGATAAAGGGGTAGAGCTTCCCTCGCCCGTTTTTGTAGTAGTGTACGAAAAGCAATCTTTGTGATGTCTTCCTTCTTCACCCTTACTTGATAATATTCTGACCGCAAATCCACCTTGGAGAATTATTGTGCTCCACATATCTAATCAAACAAGTCATCAATTCGTGGTAGATGATACTTGTTCTTTATCGTGATTTTGTTGAGCTCATGATAATCAATGCAAAGGCACATTGACCCATCCTTCTTCTTGACGAAGATAACTAGCGCACCTCATTGTGAAGCACTTGGGCATATAGACCCTTTATCCAGATTCTCCTGTAGTTGTTTTTTCAGCTCCTCAAGCTCCACAACATCCATTCTATACAGAGTCTTGGATATTGGCAATGCCCCAGGTATAAGGTCAATTGAGAATTCAACATCTCTTATAGGAGGAAGACCAGACAATTCCTCGGAAAACACTTCAGCAAATTCCCTCACAATAGGCATGTCTTCAAGGATGGTTTCCTCCTTGGACTCAATCATCTGAGCCAGATACGCATGTTCATAGGGCAGTAATATCCATGCTTGAGATGATGGTTCTAAAGAATATTCATCTTCCTCCTTGCACTTGTATAGAATCAGGGGGTCGATTCTCTATATGGAGAGTGATTTCCCTCTCACAGAAATTTATGTTGGCTCTATATAAGAAAAGTCAATCCATGTTGAGAAGTGCATAAAATTCCACCAAAGGGAGTATGATGAGGTTATTCAGGAAGTTCAATCCACAAATTATGATAGGGGAGGAGTTATAATCATGGGATGCAATGATTTCCTCATTTTCCGTACTCACCGACATCTTTGATTCCATGATTTGTAGTGGTATTGGAATTGTTCTACTAAACTTTCAGGATACAAAAGAATGCGTATTACCAGAATCAAAAAGTATGTTCACTATTCTTGAAAGAATAACTAGAATTCCTATCACCACTTCGTTTTCAGGGTTTACTATGGCAGTAATGATAGAAAAATCTCTCCCTTGCTACCTTGGAGGTTGTTGGTTACCTCCAAAAACCCTTGGCTCAGGGCACTGATTTTCAAGGTGCCCTGGTTATTTTCAGTTGAATCAATAAACAATGCATTGAGATTCGAACAAAGTGTTCCTCTCCTCTATCACAGCTGTGGGTTTTTCTTGTCGGAATTTAATGTCTAGGTTCCCTTCTCTTCTATACCTAAATCATTTCCTTGTCCACTTCAGGCAATTTCTAGGGTGCTTCTTTCCACACCTTTGGAAAATAGGGTGTTGGATTTTCTTATCATTGTTGGATTTATCCATCGGACTACCAAAATTGAAGTCCACCTTACGCTTCCGATCCCCATGATACCCCTAAGATTCTTAGATCTCCATTTCGACCTTGAGGCACATCAGACAATTTCCTCATAGTTATCGAAGTCACTGATCGTCAGGGCTTTCTGTAGGCTAGGTTTCATCCCACCAAAGAAGCGGTCAACCTTGAATTATAGGGTAACAACAAAGATGGAGGTGTATCGTGAAAGCCTTGTTAAGTTTTCCTCGTACCCTCTGATGTAATTTTCATCTTTTTTCTTGAGGTCAAGGAAGTACCTTTCCATCTTTAGTCAGAGGGTGTGCGGAAAATATTTATCAAAAAACATCTTCCAAAAATCCTTCCATTCCAATTATTCAATATCCTCCTAAGGCTTCATATTTTTTTATTAAATTGGACCATTTATTGGCTTCACCCTCTATATGATAAGAATCCAGAAGAAACTTCTCTTGTTCGGAACATTGAAGGATGGAGAAGATATTTTCAATGGAGTTGATCCATTTTTTAGTGATTAAGGGATCAGATGATCTATTAAAAGTAGTTGGCCTTTGTCTCGTGAATCTCTTGATAGTGAATTATTATTTCTTAGGGGTGGTTGAACGTTCCTCTTGAACCATGTTTCTATTCAAATCTTGAGTTAACTAAGAGATTATCATGACAAAGTTTGTGATTCATGCTCCCATCAGATTGGGCATCTCATTCGAATAGTCATCACATTGATATTTGCATCGGTTGTTACCTCGAGTCCTCCTATTACCGGCCATTGGCTAGAATAAAAGGAAATTTAGAGGTAACACATAAAGGGTAATCCAAGGACAAAATGGCTGACTTATAAATAACTTTTATTTCCTTAACTTATGAATCTATAGGCTTCAATCTACGTTTTTCATGATCTAATTTCTAACATATATTCTTAGGGGATTTTTTTATTCCCTTAATAATGGTTAATACTAAGCTTTTGAATTTACCAAAACATATCCCCCAGGAGTTTCATAACCAAGAGTGTAGCAAGGCCCTTTGTCGTGTACTAGGATACCCCAGGTTAAACCCAAAACTCCTTGTCAGAGTTTTCACTCCTAGGTACATCTGTGCCAGAGCCGCCTCTACCTTCTCGTATCCAAACAGGGATGTATTTTCTTGATAAAACACTTACTCAATACTCACCAAAACTTAGGGATTTTTTATTATACTTAGTCTTATACCTAAGTCTTTCACTAGGGTTTTCTAATCCTAATCCCAAAAATAATTAAACCTATCCTCTGATACCAACTATAACAACCCTGCTTTTTATTACACACGTAGACATGATTTATTACATAAATACATAACTTGATACAAAAAATTAGACCAAGATATATAGTTTATTTGGGTATTAGGAACATTATATAAGTACTTAAAACACGAAACACAACATCTTTATTGAAAACTTCTTTTACATGACCACTATATTCACTCATACTTAGCATTGCATGGGATAACCTGAGGACATGCATGAGAAAATGGTGATCTATAAATCCCATTAAAGGAGTAAACAATTAATAAAATTAAGAATATAATAAATTTTAGGTAGTATTAATATCAATGGATCATAAAATAAACATGAACATAAAGGAAATATATAGCATGATTATCATAACATGGAAATGTGGAAACAACACTTAACATGAAATTAGCATGAGCCAAGGATCATTGCACATGGATCATGAGTAAACCCTCATTGAAATTTAATTATCATGACTAAATAATAATTTCACTTGAAGTAACATGATACTAATCTTTACCCAATGCATTGGAGCGCTATCAGGGCACACCCTTCTTAAACATTTCATTTCATGCATAAGTGTGCCACATGGATCATACAACATGAAATCATTCATCATCATTTATTACATGATAAAGATATGTGGAATAAATACATGAATATTTATAATAAATAAGTAAATGTGCATAATGGTTAATACCCTTGATAGAGAATTGGGCATGGTATTCACTACACAATGACATTGGCTTGGAAAATCGGTGCAATTTCGACAGCGTAACGGCGTTACATAAGAATTCATAAAAATGGTTTATGAGAGAGAAATGGGTGTCTAATCATATATAAATTAAATGGAAATTAATTGGGTCATATTAATACATTTCCCAACATAGGTAATGGATTTTAGATTCATGATAAAAAATATTTTCCTGAATATAAATGAGGAGAGAGAAATTCTTTACAGAATTTCAGTATGGTAACGGGTATACATGGAAGGCACCAATGAGATAGAAAGGGTTCTCTCATAATTAAAACATAAATAGGTCAGTATAGGGGAGGTTATAAATCATAACCCAACATTTATAATTGAAAATAAAAGGGCATAACAATATTAAGAAACTTGGATAAAATGAGAAAGAAAGGAATCCCTTACTTGGAAGTGTGATCCCAAAGGCTTGGGAGAGGCTTGAGGGAGGATTCTTGGGAGATTGAAGCACCTTGGTAGTATTATAGAGAGATAAGTTTATAGGTTTGACGAACTCAAAAGGCTTTGAGTTAAGAGGAAGTGAGATCTTGGGTGGTTTTATATAGGAAAGGAGAGGGAATTCTTTAATATTTAGGTTTGGGACACCACACATTAAACTAATCAAAACCACAAATCAGCCCATGGTTTTTGCCCATAGTTTTTTCCAAAGGGGAGTAAAAAACAATATTTTATAAGTTAAATGGACTAAATTCTTAAAATGATAGGGTTTTTTATGTGGAGGTGAGTCACACTCTCAAGGAAATCAATTTAAAAAGATAAATTTTTTTAAAATTCTTGGAGGGTCACTAAAGATTTGTAAAATAAATAAAATAAACCTAAAATCACATTATTTTAATTTTAAAACATATAATGGACGAACATATTGTTTATAGTATTTTATTACATCACTATTGGGTCATTATGATGTCATAAAACACATTATATAATTAAACGGTATTTATTTTTTACCCAAAAATTCGACTCACATAAAATTATGAAAAATTAACCATTGGATAATTTCAACATCCTGATTCCAAAAATAATATTAATTTTATCTAAATAATTTTCTAAATATGTGAATTTTCACTTTTAAAATAAAAACTGGCGTTTATCGAAAAATCATGGGTTTTGACAAAAATAGCTTTCAAACCTTAATAAAAATTACAATTGCATTCATAAAATTATATGATAATTTATATTTAATAAAAATTAATTTATTAATAATAATTATATTTTATTAAAATATTAAAAAATCCATTAATTCATCAAAATAGGTTTCTTAGTTGAATATTAACTAAAAATACTATTTGTGCTTTAAAAACTATTTAAAAAGTAACAATAATAAAATGAATATATATTCTCTATAAAAAATAGTGTACATAATTATAGTACTAGAGTCTCATTACATAACCCCTTATAACACCCACATAAGACTGAAGGGTAAGGTGTGTGATGGTGATAGACTCTTGGGGTGGCTCAGATAACATCGCTCGGGTAATAATCTCTATCAACTTCCACTTCTCCTATAGGTAGTTCCATTAGAGCTTAACGTGTTGAATCTCGGCTTGGGCTTGGTCAAGAGAGAATCCCCATGACACTAACTCCTTTCTGAGCTCCGAAAAATGGGCTTCGTACGTGGTAATTCTACTAGATGAGGTCATCGCTTCCTTTGTCTGAGTAAATTGGATTTGTTAAATCCCTATATTTATACTAATCATGAGATCACTGCTCAACAACTATATTAGCAATAGTAACAATTCATAATGGTATTTTGAAATCAAAAAACATAAAACCAAGGAAGTTCATATTTTATATAACCATTTTACATAATGATACAATTAATTAGATCAAAAAGAATTTCCATTAATAAAATTTTGGGTCGTTACAAAGCCTCACGGACCACCCGCACACCCTAAAATCCAGAGGAAATAACGTCACACCCAAACCCTAACCCCTAGGGTTCAATAAAACCCTACTCACCCCATAAAATCAAATCAAACCCCAAAAATTAGTGAATATGATTCTCATCATAGGGGGATCCAACCGCACAAGGGTGGAGGCACTGCCGGAGGAGAGTGGCGCCGCGCAAGGGAGGCCCACTAGAGGAGGGTCTAGTCGAGGCAACCATATGCAAGCATGAGTCCATGCGAAAGAGGCCGTATGAGGGAAGGGTCATGTGAGGAGGGTATACCCCCATCATCAGAAGAGGGCGTGCCATAAGGGAGGAGGGTCGCCGGGGGAAAACACCAGAGGAGGGCACACTGAGATGGGGGAAGTGGTGGAGGAGGAGAGGTGTGTAGGTGGGGGGTTCATGTCACATCGCACAAAGGGAGGGATAAGGGTTTGGTCTATCCCTCTAGGGTTTCTCCAAAAAAAAAACAAAAAAACTAAATAATTATAATTATAATAATATCAATAATAATAAAGTTAATAATAATAATATCATTATTATTAAACATTATTTTAGTTTTATCTTATTATAATTTTATTTTATTTTCATTTAATTTTATTTTTCATTTAATTTTTATTATTTTTAGATTCATAATAGGCCACACAGTCTTCCAGGTCATGTGCCAACTGTGTGCAGTCCAAAAACTCACCCGAAAGTTTTAGAATCTAAAAACTTTACTCGGGTCTCAACCCAAACCCCAACCGGAAGGATACAAGACCAAGAAATGAATAAAATAAGGGTGTTTCCAAGGTTGGGGTGTGACAGTGTTTCAAATATAGGACACAAGGGTTAAAAAACTTTTAAATTAAAATAACCCATTTCAAATATTTAAACACTTTCAAAATACCCAAACACTTGGTTTGAAAGTTTATTGATGTAAGAACGCCTTTAAAAACATCAATACAGTTCTCACCACCACTTTCGAAACCAAAAGTATTCTTTAAAATCCATTTAGTAATTTTTAAAAACACTTATCATAGAGGGAAAATGTATTTCTACTATGTAAATAGGGGTCTTGCATGGATTTGAACAAATAATAAGTGATATAAGTGTGAATAATAGTGTAATGGAATAGTAAGAAGAAGAATAAGAGTTCACATTAAGTTTTTTTTTGAAGAGTTTTAATCATTAAATTGTGTTTGTGTTGAAGAATTATGGAGGAAGTCACACCTATTCTACATTAAAGAAGTACAATATCACTATATGTTGTTGGGAGATAATAAAATCAGAGTAAGAGGGATAATCCCTACACTGTCAAAGTACAGGACAAAAATAAAACTTATCAGGTGATTTGTTATGAGACTGCATTATTTTAATTCTTGTGTTATGATTCATAGTTATACCTTAATCGTTATATACACAGTGGTGATTATAGTGGACTGTTTGGTATCTGGTTTTTCCAAATCATGCTATGGAAATAATGTAGCATTTTGAGTAATAAATCTTGAATATGAGATGTTATTTTTTTTCTTTTTATTAGTGTGTGATAAGTTTAGTGGTGGTGTTATTTACTCTAACAAGTTATAAAAGTGTTTTTCATAGGAAATCGTTAAAAGAAAAATGGAATATTGTTCACTAATTCACCTCCCCCCGCATTGAATAAACACAATATGATAGGGCCATTGGAAATATCATCTTGATCCATCATGAATCATGATTTTTATTAATGGAAGATCAACAAATAATCATCTTATTTACATATTATGATTCACTTGAGAATATATATTAATCTTATGTGACACTCTAAACTATCTTATATAACCTTTGAAAAACTCAGGTTACTCTTACACAAAATTAGATTTATTATTATGTGATCAAGGTTTAATCTTAAGTAACCTCTATAAACTCTAAATTATTCTTTCTTATCCTCAAACTTAATCTTATGCAGCGGTGTATCTTTGAAGTTGATCTTGCATAGCCATAAATTAATCTTATGTAAGATCAGTTTAATCTTACGCAAACTTTTAAACTTTTGAGTTACTTGATATACTCTTATGTAGCTGTAAAATATTTAGAGTTAATATTTCATAGATCCAAGCTATACTACCTTATAAATAGTTTAATCTTTTGTATCATTCAGTTATTCTGATATAGCACTAGTTTACTCTTACGTTGCCTTTGGAAAATCAGAGTTATTATTACACACCTCAAGAGAAATTAGGATTATTATTACACAACTATAGTTTAATATTATGTGTGAGAATGTTACTCTTATTTACCTCCAATTTACTCTTACATGAGAGTAGTTTATCCTTACAAATTAATTAATTTTTAAAAAAAAATTAAAAAACATGAAAACTCAACTCCTACCTTTTCAAAATCTATTCAAAACACCTTTAAATGTTATTTTTAATCATTGAAACTATCTTCATTAAATTGAACTGATTCACATATATTAAAAATAAATAAAAAATCATCCTTAATTGGATCAACACTCACCCCTACCTACATACATGGAATTGGTTTTATGTACATTAGTGGAACTTTATGTTTCATTACAGTCATAGGTATCATCTTGGAGATAGATGTCTGGCCCAAGATGAGTAGTGTATTAGTGTCCAATGATTCAGTAGGATAGTTATAGTGAGTTGGGTTGGAGACCATTATATGTTTATTTTTTAGTTATATATAATATGTATTAGTCAATATACTGACCTGTATTTATTGATTATTGTGTTGTTTATTTGTTCCATCATTGTTTCTCTATTATAGATGTACATATCATGAAGATTATTTTAATTTATGTACATGATTGTGGTAAAACGTCTTGGATCCCATAATATTTTTCTATAGGTTTTTGGTATGTTCATTATATGGAAAATTAATGTTAAATTTTTGGTAAATTTAGGCGTGACCCTTATTTTTTTTTAAGGAATAGTCTCCCCATGACCTGTCCCTACCCTAACTACTAGTTGACAACCTCTGGTGTAAATAGAGATGTGTTTGAGGTGATGTGGTTCCACTAGTTTAGTTACTACATGGGTAAACCATCTTTGGGTGTTAAAATTTCTTTCCATAACTCATTATTGGGCATATTTGTATTCATCATGTGATTATTTTTCATTGAATCATAGTTAATGTGGGTTTTCAAAGCTACTAATAATTATTTCTCATATTTTGGATGGTGATTAAATTATAATAATTTAATGTAAATTAATATTAGATATTAAAGGGCCTCTACAATGTGACTATAGTGAAAAGGAAAAGTTTATATCTTTAGAAACATTCATGGAGGATTAATTTCATTAGTTTTATCCATTTTGGGGTTTATGATCATGTGATGTGTGATTTTATTTGGGTGATCAATTCATTAAAAAATTATTTATTGTATACCATATGAAATTTTTTGATGACTCATTATTAGCACACAATTTTTAGACATTGTAAGGAAAATTTGTGAGTATTTATTTTTAACATGAAAATTAAGGATTTTATTTTAATTCTTCATGAAATG
This sequence comes from Viscum album, assembly GCA_963277665.1. Taxonomy (NCBI): domain Eukaryota; kingdom Viridiplantae; phylum Streptophyta; class Magnoliopsida; order Santalales; family Viscaceae; genus Viscum; species Viscum album. Next base: position 1,903,666,979 of record OY728150.1, on the reverse strand, counting down.
ATTGAGGATGTGTTTTTATTAAAAAAATTATTTATTATAATAAATAAGGATTCCATGAGTATTTTAGTATATCTTTGTGAGATTCATTTTAATAATGTTATCTTGGATTTTTATATGTTATCCATGATGATTTGATTCATATCCACCATCCATATTTACTTAATAATTTAAGTACATTGTTCATGGATTGGTTGATAGGGTTAGTAAGTTTATCTGTGACATCAATTATATACCATTTAATAATGGAATATTCACATGATAGAATCTTATCCCATAATACATACTCTTTTATCAGTAAATAGAATCCTTTGAAGTTTTATTCTATTTATTTTCTGGTATTAGGGTAAGGAAAACAAAGAATTATTTTCTCTTGGGATGATGTTGGGGTGAAATGTTATTATTATGGATTGGTCTGGAGTTTAAGAATAAATATTATAATTATGATCACAATCACATAAATATATTTATATGATTATGATATTGAGTACAGAGTCATAAATTATTATTAACTCTAGTGATTAAGGAAGGTGTTATTATTATCCCAAGAGACCAAGGTAGGTGTTAAAAAATATTATTATTTCAAGGGATATTGATGAAAGAAATATACTATTATACTCATCATGGTTAGAGTGTCAGAGTAACTGAGGAATAAGTCCTAAGTGATATATTATAATCCATAACTAGGGGTGGTAGAATATTTGTTTTATTTGTAATCGAAACCAATATTCAAATAATAATATTTTTTTTTTATAAAAACAAATCCAATATACATTTTAATTTTTTTATTTTCAATTGATAATGTAGACTAACCATTTAGTTATTTTTAATTCAGTTTTTAGTTAACTGTTTGGTTAATAATATTTTTGACCACTGTTTTCTTGTAGAATATAAATTTCTACTATAAATACATTGTCAAGAGAAACCAAATCTTGAATACTTGTTCTATATTGTTTGCAAGTGAAGATAAACTTAAAATTCTATACTGAAAATAAATTTTTAAACTTTGGGAATAATGAATATCTTTTTAACACATGGATAACTTTCTCGAGAGTATGGTTTGTGGTTTCCTTGGGTCTCCCCTGATTGGTGGTTTTCTTATTTTCATTTTCCATTTTACAAGTTTCATTTTGGACTGCTATTCCAAATGAATCTAGAAGATTGAATCAACTACTGATTGGGAATTAATTCCTGGTCTAAAATCTTATAAAATTGGGTCTTTATAATTGATTTCTTCTGGTGGAACTATTTAATATAGGTATTATTAAGAACACGGGATCCCTTTGGACTATATTTATTACACATAATTGTAAAAACATAACATTCTTGATCAACTAATAATAGTGAAGGATCTTTTGAATAATTATCCCAATTTTATATTGTTAGAGAATAAGAATTTGTTATCAATGATTCCAATATAAGTATCGATAAAAGCTCAAATATACATATCTTATTTTTTTCTTTATAGAAAAAAATTTCTATAAAATCTTGAACTTTCCAGTTATTAGGAATACACTTTTTAATATTCAATGAATGAAAGAGTGTGTTTCTATTAGAGATATTGAATCAGGTATTTTTTTTTAAATTTTTTAATAAATATGATAAGAAGAAGGTATTATATAGAATTCCATGGTGTTTTAATAACAATATAGTTTTGATTTCATTGGAATATTTAGAAGGGATAATATTTGATTTTGATTTTCATAGGTCCCCATTCTGGGTAAGGATTAAAAGAATCCTTTTTAGATGTATGAATTTAAATTTTATCCATCAAATTAGTGAATCCTTTGGTGGATTTATTAAATGCAATAAAATTTACCTAATTAATGAGGGAAAATATCTCAAGTTTAGAGAATGGTTTCCTATTAACCAACACTTGATTATAGGAATAACTTTGAATATTATTGGAACATGATGATGGATTAATTTTGAGTATGAATGACTACCATTATTTTTTTATATCTATGGGATTATGGGGTTTATAGAGAACCGATTCATTTCAATAGAGATAAATACTAATGAGAAAGTCATGTTTCAATTTGGGTCATGGTTTTATACTAAAAATATGAAAATGTATGTGGTTTATGATAAGGAAAATGGGAAGTATAGAACTCATGTTCATAATTTACTTAGTGAAACAACATTAGGGATGATTAGTAGCACTAAAGTGGTTAATATTAACTCATATAAATATGGTGTTAATGTTAATAGGTTTTAATATAATGTTAGTATTTTAAAAAAATGAGAAGAAACATAAATTTTAACAAATATGGGATTATAATTGTTAAACTAAATACTACTTTACTTGATAATTTTGATACAAATACAAATTTTCATGATGTGAGTGAGATAAAGAAGAATTATTTACATTCATATATATTTTTATATTCGTTTATAGGTTTGAAAACTCAATATCTTATTTTAAATGAAATGGAGAATGATAGGAATAAGATAGTGTAAGGTTTTCTTATAAAGAATAATCTAAATAGGATCTCATGGAAGAGACAAAATTTTGTGGTTGTTAAAGATGTAAATGAGGTCAAAAATAGATTAATGAGATAGTACACAAAATTTGTTGAGGATGATAGGGAAGTGAGTAGCGAGAATATGAGACTTTTTAGAAAACCCATGTTTAATAGTGTTGAGAAGTTAGAGGTTAGTGATGTAATGTTGTGATTTACTGATTAGTGAGAAAGGGAATGGGTAGAGAAAAGAAAATTATATTTAATAGAGAAGAATTATTACATGAATTCCCCAAACCCAATCCTCCATTTATTTATTGTTTGAAGCTCTCAAGGATCTCACAATGCAATTAAGATCATTGGATTTTGTTGTATGATCAAGTATTCTCCTCAAGAACTCTTTTTATATCCATGAATAATGCATTTCATTTAATGAAAAATGCATTGTTCATATTTAATACATTAATTTTTTTGACACTTATTAATTGAATATTATGGGAATGTAATCCATTCTATTCATGCACCTAAATATTAAATGAATATTCCAGTTTTAAAAACCTCTTTAATTCTCCCCCTTCAGTTGTAATCCATAATAGGACCTTCAAAAATATAGCTTCTCCCTAGCTACCACCTTCATCAGCATTTCAAACAAGTTCTCCTTCTACCCCCCCCCCCCCTCATTAGTTAGAAATAGGTAATCTAAATATAAATATTTTATTGATTAAATCCTTCCTTATAAAGATCTTCAAACCTATGAAATATTAGGTTTGGGAGGCACAATATCAAATATCTTTTGTGATGGTTCTATAACTTCTGGTGGAGGTGGTTGAGTATCCCTCTAATCAATATCTTCCTCTACTTATTTCTAATCTACTATTGATGAATTATATTTTACCACCTCCTATTTATTGGTAGGTGGTATTGATATAGGTGTTGGATCGGGAATTGATTCCTCAACACTTTCACTTCAATAAATTCTGGTATTTTAAATAACCTTGATCATCTAGTTCTCATATAATATGGCATATTTACTTATAATCATTTAATTCTCTTTTGGATCTCAAATATTGTATCTGAACTCCCTACCACCATGGATGATGAAGATGTATGGAGTAGATCTACCATCTAGCTTCTGTCCAATCTCTTTGGATACATGTTCAAAATCTAAACATCCAAATACTCATAAATTATAGTAAGAGGGATGTTTAATAGAAATATTATATGGAATCTAAAAATTTAGTGGAACCAATGATGGTCTATTGAATAGGTATCAAGAAACTCAAAAAAATTATCTCCGGAATGGATTTGGAAGCTTATCCAAACTCACCATACTCTTAACCTTATGCATGATGGTTTTTTTCATCCTTTTTGTAACTATAATGTGTTGTGGGGTGTGAGTAACCATCCTCTCATGTCTAATTCCTTGAATCCTCTAATAGGTATCAGAATATATGGATGTGTAAACCCCTCCATTATCTGAATGAAGACACTTTATCTTACTTCCAATTTCATGCTCCACCATGGCATGGAACATCTTGATGTAGTCCAACGCTCGGTCCTTCATTCACAAGAAGAACACACACACCTTTTGAGATTCATCATCAATAAATGTTAGGAAATACTTGTTACCTTCTAGTGAATCCACCTGCATTGAACCGTATACATCATAGTGCACTAGATCCAAAAACTCCAATCTCTTTGATAAAGCAGTATTGAATGGGACTCGATGTTTCTTCTCATACAATAATTATTTACAAGGACCGAGTTATGCATCCTTTTAAAAACTGATTTAATTCTTCTTCATCTGGGTAGATAACCCTTTTTCACTCATGTGTAAAAGTCTAATATGCCACACATTGGATAATTTATCTCCTTCCACCATGTTGAGGATATCAAAACATATCTTCACATTAATTTTGTACAACATACTGCATATTTTTTCTTAAGAGATGATGATGGATCTCTTCATCATCTTCCATGCTTCATTTTCGAAGTTGTTGTAATAGCCCTGTCTATCAAAGGTTATCCCTGGAAGGTTAATCTAAAGGCTTGAAACATGTCAAACATTATTAAAGATGATAATGTTTCTGATGTTCATCTTGACTTGGATATCACCCATGCCAACAGTCTCTTCCAAAATTGTATTCCTGATATTGACTACACCAAATTCACCAACTTGATAAGTTAATAAATGATCATTATGTAGTGTTAAGTGGTATGATGTTGCAATATCAACCACCAATTTCGTGTCTTAGCCTAATGTGTGAAATAAAGTCCCTTATTTATCATTGAAACAAATCATAATTTCTCTGGGATGTTCACATGTGTGTATTCATTTCGTATTTTTTGTTTACTACCATGGCCTTTATATTATAGTAACTTTAGAAAATTCTTCATCAAGTGTCCCTCCATGAAACAATGGTATCATTTGTAAGTTGACCTCCTACCATCCATGGACATTCCTCTACTATTTATTTGACCACTACTTCTTACCCCTAGAATGCCTCCTTGTTGTCTCCCTTTATTCTCTAGGATGAGGGCCTACATTTGGTTATAACTTATGTCCCTCCTTCGGGACTCTTCATTAAAGAATGCATCCTTTACCATTGTCTTGGTAAGTTTGTATCTCAGCATTGAGTTTTTGAGGGAGACCACCAATGTGTATTAACTATCAATAAGTGTAAAAATTATATGGTTTTCTTGATCTTCATTGGTCATAGTCTTACTAGTATCCACTTGTTGATTCACCAGGATTTGGAACTCACTAGTGTGCTCGGCTATAAAGCTCTCACTCTGCAGTCAAAGATTCATTAATCACTTTAACAATAGAATATTTTTTTGATTTTTATTTGACTAGTATGTATTATCCAACTTCATCTAGAGTTAATAATCACTATTCTTCTAAAAAAAATGGGTTTATATGTTATGATCGATCCATTAGTGGATTACACAAATCGTTTTCTTATTTAACTTCTTCCACTCAAATTCCTTGGTGGCATCAGGGTTGACTCCCTTGTTCAAAATGGGGTCAAATATATCTATGTAATTAATGAGATCTTCAATACCAGACTTCCAAATTGAGTATTTTGAGGAAGTAAACATGATCATACCTCCCATAGATGGTCCCTCCATTGAATTTAAATTTTGTATAAATTAGAGCATAATTTTGAAAAATAGAGTGTATGGTTGCATCCAAAATGATTGAAAATGGTGTAATTGACTATCAAATCATTGAAATTGAACTTATATTGATCAATATGTGATCAAAATGTTATCAACGATTGATATTGATCGGTGATGTAGAACACTGGAGCACCTATCTAAAAACTCACCAAAAAAATCAACGGTACCAAAATGGTATTGTCTCACCACAATTATATCATTAAACATATTATAATACCACTTGTTATGATTTACTAATCACTAATAAAGGTTATGGGTATATAAAAGAAAATTTTATTTCATGTAGAATAATGATTACATGAATCTCCCCCACCTTCTTTTCATTTTCTTTCTCGCTTGGAGCTCTCAAGTCTCTCACAATGAAAATAATCTCTCTAGATTTAATCGAATGATCAAGGATGATCCTAAGGTCTCCTTTTATATACATGGATAATGCATTTCATTTAATGAAAAACACATTAGTCATATTTAATACATTTATTTTTATTAAGACTAATTCATTGAATATTATGGGCATTTAATCCATTCTATTCATACACCAAAATATTCAATGAATATGCCTACTAGAAAAATATCTTCATGTCCAACCCCACATAAGGTGATGTGTCTTTTATTTTTTAACTTTTGGGGACTTGAAAACCCCTAAATAATTGAAATACTCTATAAGTGTGGTAGAAAATATAGCCCTAATATATATTTACTATCTGAAACTATATCTGAATACAATAAAATCTGTCATCTAAAATTAAGGATTATCTCTCTTAATGATTTTTTAGTAGGAAAGAGTAGATTCTTGAGAGTTCGTTATTTTTTTATAGAAAGATAATATTAATGTTTCTTTGAAATAATAATCATGTAATCATATTATGGTGCATACACATGAAGTTATTAAGAATGCTTGGATTTTTATTATGGTGTATGGTTGTCCTAGTTTGGGGGATAAGTGGAACATTTTTTAATTAATAAAATTATTGAGGATAGACATTAGTGGGTTGTTTATTATGGGAGGATACTTGAATGAAATATTTTTATAGTTTTGATATGGAAGGGGGTCTTTAAGAAACACTGGGTAGCTGCAAGCATTATGTGATGCTTTATCATATTAAACACTCAAAAATATTGGACTTGAGGTATAAACTTTCACATGATATAGAGGTAAGAGGATGTAAATTACAATTAGTAAAATATTAGATCATTTTATGGGTTATGATGATTGGCAGAATATAAATCCACTTTCCAAAATATCTTATTTTTTTCACCGATCACTTTTAACAATTTCCCTATTATTATTTATTTAAATAATAACAATGTTAATGGATGAATAAAAATTCCATTTATATTTGATATTATTTGGTTAGATTTTCCTAATTGTATTGATATTGTTAAATCTATTCAGGAGTAAAAACATGGAAAATAAATAATAAATTCAAACTATGGGAGGAAATTTGAATAAGTGGAATAGAAACAAGTTTAATAGACTAGATAAGAGAGTTTATCAGGTGGAGGAAAATATATAATCATGTTAAGGTTTAGGAATAGATGAGTTTGTGTTGGATAAAATTTCCTTCCTAGAGAAGTATTTAGATGTGAATTTATTTTATAATGAATGTTATTGGAATATATGATCAAGGGAATCACATATCAAGTAAGGATATTAGACTATTACTTTTTTCCACTAAAAAATATCTACAAAGAGGAGGAATCATTTCATTTTCAGACCAAAAAAATTTTAATGGGTTCAATATTGATGATCCTAGTTTCATTAGAACAATTGTTATCATTTTTTAGGAAAAAAATATTTCTACAAGTTATTTTTCTATTTTAGATACTATATCTAATAGTATTATTCCTATCATTACTCCTATGATCAATGAATTTTTGATCTATTATATTGAAGATAAGAAGGATCATGTGGTGATTAAGTAGATTCTCCTTATTAAGTCACTAAGTTTAAATGGATTTCATGTTGTGTTCTCTTAAAAATTGAGAATATTTTAGAGATTTATGTTATAATACTATTGAATGATTTAAAGAATAGAGATATAGATCTCAAACAGTTTAATGAAACTCTGATTACTTTAATTCCAAAAATTTAAACCCATATTATATAGAGGAATTCTGGAATATTGGTTTGTGTAATGTTATTTATAAGTTTTTTTCAAAAAAAACCATGTAAATAGGTTACCACTTGTGATCTCTAAAGAAAAAAGGTATTTTATTCCTATGTGTAATGAACCAACTTGGGATGGCCTAACACATCACTCATCCTAGTCCCCCGCTTGGCCCATAGGGTGTTCCTGATCCCCATGGGCAAGAAACTAGTTCATAGGCATCAAACATACTCCATTGGGAATGATTTAACCTGATAAAATAATAAAAAATTGAGGGAACTCCCCCCATAAAATTCGACATGACCATTCCATAAGTTGGATAACCATGCAGATGATAAATAAAAAAGAAAAATGATAAGAAGATCCAAATTAGTAATAAACTAATAAATATAACTCAAGAAAAATAAATAATTCCACACAACTGCATCCAATAATTTCCAACAACAAGTAATACAAACCTTTAGTTAAATTACCAAAACAACTTTAGTAGACATGTCAACATGTCATAATATGTCATTCAATCAAAATAAAACTAAAATAAAATAGACCACAACAACCTATCTATGCGCACGAAGTGAAGAATCATCACTTACGACCTCCAACACACCCGAACCAAGATCCAACAACCCAATGACACATGCAAGATGAAACTACACTAAACCTGTAATATATAAGCATGATAAAAAAATTCCCAATAGGTATTCTCCCCACACCTCATGAATAATAATTAAAGATAAATCCATTTCATAATGGTTTGAAATATAAATATAAACATATGATTTTTATATTATATTAAAAACCAATAAAAACTTCCATAATTTAAAATGAGTCCATTTCAAAACATGGGAATAACCTTTAAAACACCCTTTCATACCAAATGTGGAATCCACCAGTTTTCAAAATAGAAATTTCTTTAAAAATTATGGTTGGTGTAATTTCAAACCAATAAAACAAAATAAAAAACATTATATATTTCAAAAACTTTTAAAAAAAAGCTATTTTTTAATGAATTCAAAAAGTAAGACAAATCATGAGAAATAAAACATGCATAGTGGGAACCCTCACTTCTAAGAAGTATAATAAAAATAATGAAGTAAATGGTGCGAATAATATAAAATATAATTAGGGGATACATTTAAGTTCAGAATTGGGAATACCCTAATGAATTCATTGAAAACAACTATGTGTCATGGAAAACTCCATAGGACTCAATTTATACAGACCTAAACTAGAAAATGGAACCCTAGGCTGACACTAAAGAATTAGTTAATGACTCAATAGACCTATAGAACTAATTGGGATATATAGTATCTCCCAAGATCACTTAGCATCCACATGACACAATCTATCCCAAGAGTGCTTAGCATCCAAATTGCACAATTCCCTAGTCAAAAAGAGATCTAAACTAAGGGTGGGAACTCATCCAGGTCATCTACCAACTCTTAGGTTTCCCATGAAAAAACTCAATGGTGGTGAGTGAAAATAAATAAAACAATCCATTCAGCCATCACATGAATCAATAATAAGGCATAAGTAGTAAATCTAATCTTACCTCCTGCACCCTATCAAGAAATAACCTCATTCCACATCATAAACATCAATAATGAATAAAAAATAAGGGACTCATGTTAAGGTTGATGCAACATCAACTAAACTCATTTCATAAGGTGTCAATAAATCCTTTAGAACACCATCTCAAAAAAACAATTTAAGAAATCCTTTTTAAAAACCAAATCACATAATAAACATTCAAGAACCCATATAATCAATGGGTCACATGACAATAGGATGAACCCACCACACCATCGGCTTAAAAACAAATCCTTTAAACATGGTTTAATTTATTTAAAATCATATAAGAATCAAAACACCACTTAAAGAACAGAGAAAAACCTTATTTTTAAAGTTAAACATTAATAACATTCATCCTTAATGAGGAAATCCATTGAAAAGGCTATACAATTATTTAATCAAACACTTTTCAAGCTTGAAATTCAAAAGTAATCTTGAACACTTAAAACCAATAGAAAATCCCATCCATGAGTGTTGAAATTCCAAACCATGTCATTTTATTTTAATAAATAAATTGGATACAATTATCAAAATTCATATAAAATTTAAATAATAGGTTGGAAATCAATAAGAAATAATAGTTTTTAACTTTAAATAATTATATATTGAGCAACCTACCTTGATCACATCACTTCCATAAATAATGGTAGAAGCTTATAATAGCTAGGAATGGGGGTCCTTAGAAGACCATAAAGGACCCTAAAACCATAAAATCACAAATTAAAAATTGAGACACCATTAATACCTAGGTCACCATGACCATTATAGGGAATAAACAAGTAGTAAAAGGAAGGAAAAAAGGAGATTAAGGAGTTTAGAGGATCATACCTTGATGATACCACCTTAAATCATTGAGAGAACCCATGAAATTTCCAAGTAGAATAATGAAATTGAAGGGGGTGAAACATGATATTCTAGGGTTGGGAGGGTGAATAAGTATACCCCCCAAGTATTAAAACACAATAAAGTAAAACGGTGAATTCACACTTTTTATAACTTGGAAAGTTTGCACAGCTTGGCCGCACAATTTAACAAACCGCACGCCAATTGTGAAGTTAAAACTGGAAAAACTTATGGAACACTACATGGTTTCTATTAATGGTTTTCCCAACCATGAATTAACCATTAAAGGTCCATTTAAATTTACTATAGTCTTTTCATGGAAAGGTTTCACAGTTTTCACCATGTGCTAACCATGCAACATGCACTACTCCCCCAAATCTCTTAGAATTCAAAGAAAAACCACTCAAAGCCAAGAGAAAATAATAGGACCAAATAAAAAAATAAAATAAAAGGAATAATCAAGGTAGGGGTGTTATAATTCACCCCACCATAATGCTTTATTCCCCTATAAATCTTCCCATATGAAAGGTCAACCAAAGACAAGATGAGGTTTAACCTCCTATGCTATAACTCGATTACAAAAACCAAGGAAAACCATGATATCAAATAAAAATTGACCCATGAGACCTATAAATATAAAATACATAGCCAAACTTAAACACTCTCCTCCAAGAAATTCATACACTAAGGCTGAAAACCAAATTCTATATACATTACAAAAGTTGGGCATTCCATAAGCACATAACCTTTTTCATAGATGAGAAACCATTTAAGACTCACAAATCAAAATACCAGAAGGACTCAGGGAAAAGAGAATATAATAAAGTGTAGGTTATTCTTAGGTTTGGGTAAACTAAACACCTCACCATATAGTTTTACACTACTACCTTCACAAGGAAATATTCTAAAGAAAAAAATCACCCATGGTTGTATCCCCACCATTTAAGAATCACTAAGGAATTGAATATATAAATACAAACCATACTTCCAAGAACCAGTAAAAGACAAAATTATCTCTATAAAATAAAACCAAATAAGGATAAGAAACCCCCAATAGAATTAACTAACACTCAAAAAAATCCATTAATATTATCACTAAGGTTCTAAGTCATATCATTCTAGGATTATTCTCAATAAAATATAAGCACTCCATTAGAATAGAATCTTGGAAGATCTAATACCTAAAATAAATATGATCATGTTAGACTATATGAAAAAGTAAAGACTCAACATAAGATTACTTAATCCTAATCATTCGCTAACAAGAATGACATGGTCCTTACTTTGGGTCAAGTGTGAGTAACCTGGGACCTCACACTTGGGAAACTGATTCTCAGTAGACCCGACTAAAAAGTAGAGAACCATTCAGAGTAAAATCTAAGATAGGAATAGCAATTATCTTAGTTACCCCAAACACACACCCCAAGACTTCTCATGTATAACCCCACAAAATAGGACCTCATCATAAGGCTAATATAACATCAAAATCATAATACACAACCAATATCGGGGCATGAGCACCAATAAAATCACAACATCCCACAAGGAATAACCAAATAGGTATCCAAAGAATAAATTAATCTATAATTTCCTCAAAACTTAAATTTCTCTAAGATTAGAAAAAATAAACTTGAAGATATATATCCATCAGGAATTTCAAAACTGATTCACCCCTACAAAACAAAGTAGACACCATAGAGGCCAACTTTCCACTATTCCACTAAACCTTTACAGGGAATACTTGAAATAACACAAAACATGGATCCTTCCATTAATGTTTCCCAATTCAAATTAAATTATTATGATCTAAACCATGGGATAAAATTTAATTCATAAATTTACTAAAACAAATGTACTTCAAAAATCACTTTCATTTTAAATATTTCCCAAATTACATAATGAAAACATGTTACACAAAAATTCATTGAATATAATATCCATATTTATAGTGCCAATAAAAAATTAAAAATACAAATGAATACACATAGAAAATTTTTTATATTGTTTAAAAAACTAAATAAAACCCCTTTCACAACTTCACTACAAGTTAAAATCTCAATTCCCACTAGGGGAATTTAAATTATTTATAACAATCCTCCTTTTTCAAAAAAAAAAGACCCATATTTTACTAAAAAATCATTCACCTATAAAAATACCCATTCAAGAATCTAAATTCTTTCTCAATAAAAGTACAAAAATTGAACTTAAAAGTATGAATATATAATTTCAAAAAATCTCAAATTAACTTCTTAAAACCATTCACAAATTAAAACCTTTAAGGGAACTCAAAGAGTTTTATAGAACCCTATAATAAATCCTTTAAAACATTTTAATAACTCTCCATTTAAAACATTTTGGACATCCTCTAAAATAATTATCATAATTTTTAAACACCCTCAATCAGAACTTAAAACACATAAGAAAAAAGCCTTTAATATTTAAAATTCACCCAATACCTTAGATCACCTCCTTCACAAATCTTATAACATGTAGAAAAACCACATGTTATTTTAAAAGAATTTCAAAAACACTTTATATCATAATGAGGAACCACACTTTAAAAATCCAATTATTCAAAATATTTTTTTTGAAAACACTCACTAATCAAAATATTAAAAAGATCCTGAATTATTTTATTAAACTACACATGGAAATCCTTAAAAAAATTACATGCCTTTGGGAATTACAAAATCTACCCATTCCTTTTAAGAACAATACCAAGGTTTTAATTTCAAAATTATAACATTTATCATCCAAGACAGTGTCAATATTTCAATAAAACACTCTAAATCATCTTAAAAAGTCAATGAAAATGGATGAAAACAATTTAGAAACTCATGAACCAAAACCCAAAAAACTAAAAAATCAAAAACTATGCATGGTTTAGCCATATGGCCTGAAAAACTATGTGCTAACCATGTGAGTCTCCAATAGAAGCCTACCAATACTAGATTCATGGTTTTCACATGATTTTTTAGACCATTCATAGTAACCATGCACCCCATGAATTCTTCCAAAATTCTACCCCAAATATGGAGTTTCTCAAAAATGAATCATAATTTTTCAATAAAGAACATGAATACTTGAAATAAGACTAAAACAACTAGAAAATAGTTGAGAACAAATCTAAAATTCAATACATAATTATATTGGATAAACTTATAAACTTAAGGGTTCAATAAGAAAAGTGTTGGACATAACCTATTCTCATATATTATTTGAGTCTCAATAGTCATGACTCCCATCTTCCATGACTCCCCAAATCACAATAAGACTATAATACCATTTGTAACAAATCAACTTGAGATGACCTAACACATCAATGATTTGGTTATCTATCAGACCCATATGGTGTTCCTGATCCTCACGGGTTGATAACTAGTTCCTGGGAATTAAACATACTCCGCTAGGAATTATTTGACCCAATAAAACAATAAACAATCAAGGGAATTCTATAGGAAAAATTTGACATGACCATTCTATAAGTCGAATAGCCATGCACATAATAAATAAGAAGAAAAATAATAAGTAAATCCAAACATGGCATAAAATACTAAACATAACTCAAGAAAAACAAATAAGGACATATAACCATATCTAATACATCCCATCAATAAGTAATACAAACCTTTAATTACATTAACAATATAATCAAGGAAAGAAACTCTACCAAATATGAAAATGTTGAATAATACATAAGGTAAGAAAAATAAAACCATAATAAAATAGAGTATAACAACCTATTTCTATGCGTTAAGTGAAGAATCTTCACTTACTACCTCTAATACACCCAAACTGAGATCCAATAACCAAAAAATGCATCCAAGAGGAAACTGCACTAAACCTATAATATATAGTCATGAGAACAAATACATGGTAGGTATCATACTCACAACCCATGCATAATATTTAAAGATAAATCCCTTTTATGCTAACTTGAAATACAAAAATAAATATAATCCTTCTCTCTTTTATCAAAAACTAATAACAAACTAACATCATTTAAACCCATTCCATTTCAAAATATGGGAATAACCTTTCAAAACCCACTTTTAAACCAAAGGAGGAATCCAAAAACTTTCAAAACTAAAAGGAATTTAAACATTAAGGTCGGTGGACTTTCAAACCAATAAAAAAAATCAAATCATTTCCTTATTTTGATCACATTTTACAAAAAAAAACTCATTTTTAATGATTTTGTAAAGTAAAAAAAATCATTGGAAACAAAACATGCATAGTGGGAACCCTCACATCCAAGAAGTATAATAAACACCATGAAGTAAATTGTTCCACTGAGACAAACAAGAATAAGGGGATACAATCGATGTAGGAAGTGGGAATCCAGTAATGAATTAATCGGTAATAATTAGGGATCAAAGGAAAATACCTAGGACTAGAGTAATACAAACCCAAATTGGTGACTAGAACCCTAGGAAAACACTAAATAATATTTCAAAATCTCATTAGTCCTATAGAACTAGTTGGGATATATAATCCCTCCTAAGAGTGCTCAACATCTGAATTCCATAATCCACTTGGGAGAACTCGGCATCCATGGGCCATAATCTCCTATCCATAATAAGATCTAAACTAAGAGGGTGAATTCATCTAGGTTATCTACCAACTTTTAGGTTTCTCTTGAAAAAACTAAATGTAGGTGAGTAATAGGCAAGTAAATAGGCCATATGAAAATCAAATGATTCAATCATAAATCATAAGCATCATATATCATCTCATATATTATACCCTCTTAAGAAATAACCCCATTTCAAATCATGAACATTAATAAAAACTATAAAAATAAGGGGATGAAAATAAGGGTGCTACAACATCAAGTAAACTAGTTTCATAAAGTTCCATCTCGACCTTTGGAACATCATCTTAGAAACCAATTTAAGAAATCCTATTTCAAAACCAAATCACATAATCAACATTTAGGAACCCATATAATCAATGGGACACACATAGGATTAACCCACCATACCCTCATCTTAAAAAAAAAATCCTTTAAACATGATTTTATTTCTTTAAAACCAAATTAAAATCAAGAAACCCTTTAAATAACCAAGAACACTCCTCTTTTTAAGGTGAAAAATTAAGAAAATATATCCTTATAACCAAAAACCTCTTTAAATGAGTAAAACCATTGAAAAGTACAAACAAGAATTTAATCAAACACTTTGTGTGATTGGAATTCAAAATTAGGTTTGAACATTTAAAACCAAATAGATAATTTCATTCATGATTATTCAAATTCCAAACCAACTCATTTCTATTTAGAAAAACCATTGGTAATAATTAGTAACATTCATAGAAAATTTAAAGAATGGGTTGGAAATAAATAAGAAATCATGGTTTTAAAATTTAAATAATTATTCACAGAGAAACCTGCCACATTCATGTCGCTTCCATAAAGAACAGTACAAAATTTACATAACAAGGCATGTGGGTCCTTAGAAGACCAAAAGGGGACCTAAAACCATAAAATCCCAAATTAAAAATCAATCCAACACCAAGACCTAGGTCATAAATACCAACCAAGGGCATGAACAAGAAGGAAAATTAAGAAAAAGAGGATATAAATAAGTTTAGAGGATCATAGCTTGATGAAACCACCTTAAATCATAGAGAGAACCTATGAAATCACCAAGGGGTAGGTAAATTGAAGGGGGAGGTGCACCACAAGATGCTGGAGTCGAGAGGGAGAAGATGAAGACTCTAAAGGCTTGAAACCTGAGAGGAGAAAAGGGGTATTCACACATTTTTATAACCTAGACTGTCCACACTATTTGGCCACACAGTTTACCAAACCATGCACCCACTATATAGATTAAATTGGAAACACTTGTGGAACACTTCATGGTTTGACCGTATAGTTTTCCCAACCATGAGTCAACATGTGAGGGTCACTATAATTTACTACATGCTTTACACGGTCGAGTCGCATAGTTTTCACTAACTGTGTGCTAACCATGTAACATACACTACACCCTCAAATATTCTAAAATTCAAAATAAAACCACCCAAATCCAATAAAAAATAATAGGACCCAAAAATAAATAAGATAAAAGGGATAAGTGATATTGGGGTGTGGTACTAAGAATCTCATCACAGATAATGTTATCATCACCCATGAAGTCTTCCACTCAATGTTAATCAGAAATACATCAGATAAGGGAATTATAGAATTAAAAATTGATATGATGAAATCTTACAACATAGTGGAATGAGGATTCCAGCTATTTGTTTTGAGAAAATGGGATTCAGTGAAATTTGGACTAATATTGTGATACAATGTGTCTCTATTTTATATTGTAAAATTAATATTAACATAGATTTGTCTAAAAAAATTGTACCTACCAAAGCATTACCCCCTAGAGATCCATTTTCTCCATGCCACTTTATTCTTATTAAATATGTGTTTTCAAAGATAATATCATGTTCACGGTCCTAAGGTGATATTCATGTCACTAAGGCTGGTCAAAGGGGTTCAAAAAATATATAATTTATTATTTATTGATGATATAATTATTTTTACTAGTGTTATGTGAGAGTAATGCCTTAATATTATCAATTTAATTGATAATTATCAGAATGATTCTGGGTAAAGTAATAATTTTAGTAAATCATAAGAATCCTTTAGTTGGGAGTTGGTGAATTAAAGAATAGAATAATTATGTGGTATCATGAATCTTTAACCTATTGAAAAGAATAATTAATATTTGGGACTCTAGACTATTATTGGTTAGTCTAAAAAAGATTTTTTTCATATATTATCAATAAAATAGAGAAGATATTGCATGGGTGGGTAGACAAAAATTATTCAAAAGCTAGGAAGGAGGTATTTATTAGGGTGATGCCTTAATATATACCAATATATGTTATGTCCATATTTAAAATGGTGGATTATATTGAGGTCTATCTACATTATTTTTATGAAATTTATTTGTGGGGTCAAGTGGAGGTTCGTAAAAAATGCATTGGTGCTCATGAGATAAACTTTGTGTTTCTAAAACTATCAAGGGTTGTGGATTTGGATACTTGGGGAAATTTAACAATGTGGTTTTTTTAAAACATTGGTGGTGACTCATTAATCATCATTAATCCATGTGTTTTTGAGTTCTTAAGTAAAAATATTTTCTAAGTTCATATTTTCTGAAGACAATAGTGAGTTTCAAGCTAAACTATTTATGAAGAGTATTTGGGGAGTGATACCACCTCTTGAGGATGGAATTTGTTAGAGAATCGTGGATGGGTATATTGTAAAGGTGTGGAAGGGCTCCTTGTTGATTGATCACAGGGTAAATTTTGCAACCTCTATCCACCATCAGGTTTTTAGGATGTGTCTGTTCAAGATCATATGAATTATGAATTGTAAAATTGTTGTTTTAATAAGGTTTGGTCTTAATTTAATGATAAGGAAAGGAGTATGATTTTGTTTATTACAATTTGTTTATGTGTTATTGTTGATCGTATGATTTGGTCATGTCCTAGGAATGGTGATTATTCTATGTGATCGGGTTATCGTTTAGCAATGCAAATAGTTGTTTTTTAGATGAATAGTTTTCAAAATCGGTTTAGTAAGTTTACCTTCCACCTAAGGTTAGGTAGTTTTTTACGGAGGATGTGAAAAAACATACTACTGGTGAGGAAGACACTGTGCTTGATGCATGTCATTACTATGGATATTTATCTGCAATGTTTGGATCCTTTGGAGGTAACTGCACATATTGTCTTCTATTATGGTAAAATTTTGAGAATATGGGAGTTATCATTTTCACAATTTCTAGTAGTGCCTGAATATTTACCTAATGCATAGAATGTTTCCAGGTAATGGAATGAAATACATGATTTGAAAGTGGTTAAAGAGGCATGCATGATCACATGGTTTTTATGGAAGTGAATGAATGACTTTTTCATTCATAAAAAACCACACTTGATGAGATTTAGGATTGAAGGGGTTTTAGTTTTGTTGAAGTCTAGTATATGAGGAGAAATTTTTCATTAGCTTTATCATAGAAATCTCCAAACTTTCTAGACACCACTATGCATACGGATTCACTACTAAAAAATATACCTTTGACAACACTGGACTTTATCAGCACTAGAAAAAAGCACTGATAAAGGAACCCTTTATTAGTGTTTTTTTAGCACTGATAAAGGGTACCCTTTAACAACACTTTATTTTTAGAGCTGATAAAGGGTATCCTTTATCAACGCTTTATTTTTAGCGCTTTTAAAAGTTATCCTTTATCACTGTTTTTTAGTGCTAATAAAGGCACCAAATAAAATGAAATAATTAAACAAATAAAAATTAAAAAATTGTAAACTAAAAAAAAGTATTAATTTTTTTATTAATTAAACAATTATTGGTAAAAATGAATAAATTTAATATACATATATAAACATTATTAATACTAATAAATATAGTATATATTAAATATATATATATATAAAATGAATAAAATGAAATAATTAAACAAATAAAAATTAAATATGAGTAAATTGATAAAAATATTAAAAAAATTATTAATGAAATAATTATTGATAAAAATGAATAAATTTAATATACATATATATTGATTATAAATATTAATAAATAGTATATATTAAATATATATATATATATAATGAATAAATTGTAAAAATTAAACAAAAAAATTAAAAATGAATAAATTTTAATAATTAAATAAAAAAATTAAAATGAATAAATTGTAATAATTAAACAAAAAATTAAAAATGAATGAATTATAAAATTATTAAAAAATTATTAATGAAACAATTATTAATAAAAATGAATAAGTTTAATACATATATATATATATATATTAATTACAAATAGTAATAAATAATATATATTAAATATAAATATAGAAAATGAATAAAATGTTATAATTAAAAACATATTAATGTATTATTCATTTTTAATGGTTTTTATACATAATTATTCATTAATATATTTAATATAAAAATATATTCATATATATTTCTCTATATATATAAATGTATATAATATTTCCTAAAATATGATTTATATAATACAAAATATTTATGCTTTACATTAAATAAGTCCTATATTTAGTGAAGAATGATTTATAATTAAAAATTAATATTAATTTAAAATACTGATTACATGAGTAATGGACATAATTGAATGTCATTTGATTTTTCAATTTAACATATATCAAATGTGTGTTACATTTATTTCACATACATATACGTAATTAATGCATTTTTATATACAACAAACATAGAGACAAATATTTACATAATTAATGAAATCTTATATAGAAACACATACACCTAATATTTATGTAATTTATTCAAAATTTAGTATTCATTTTAGAATTTCATTATAACATGATACATTTAATATATTATGTCTTTAATCTATAAATTTTATTTATTTATTTTTAATATTATTACAGTTAGGTATTAATTCATTTTTAATATTTTTTGTTTTTTGTTTTTTATTTTTTATTTTTTGGGGAATTTAATCATTTTCTATTATTTATTTTTATATATATTTACTATATTTTAATATTTTTACTATGTATTCATCTTTCCACCAGAATCTATTTTTTTGTATTTTCAAATGACGCTTTTAAAGGTTAAGTGTGAACCCTAACAACTTCAACCAATTAAAAACATAAAAAGAAATTCATCCCATATAGAGACTATAGGAACTGCCCCTCCCCAGCAACTACATCATTATTTAAAGCCTCCACCTTCACATGACCACTCAGCTAGCTATCCTGTGCAGGGTTGCATGGGTCTTGTACCGATGGAAAAATCCATATCCTCTCGTTCATCTAAATCTGGATGGCCGAGCTTTGGTGAAAACTTCCTGTTCCGACTCCTCATCTGGAGTTGTTACTCATAGAGTGTCTAGATGCTTTCACATTCCATAAACAAAAGTCGTTTTAGAACATCACATCTTCGAATTCATCAACCTCAAAGAGACAATAGAGATAGAACCACCACAAGACGCATGTGATTGCTTGCCCTCACATCCCAAACCACCATGAAGACCACCACTCAGATCCACCTTGGAGAGATTGGCGGAGTCCTGAAGTAAGAGAAGAGGAACGAGTAGTTAATTTCCTTGACGGATCAAGTCTCCATGACACCACAATGTCGATGACCACCACTGAAGTCAACGAAAAAACATCACAGAAGCCAAAAATACCAAACACAACTCATCCAACAACATCAGATCTCTTAACCATTCACAGAAAAAATCCTAGAAACAACGCAAGTCCAACACAAGCTTTTGGCACCCAAACCACATCGACCAACAATGGGATCCAACATTCCTACTCCTCCATGCTTCAATTTGGCGGTCTTCTGAGCAAGATCAACTTGACTCGAACAAAAAAGGGAATCTATAAACATACTTAGCTAACTGATTCGACTAGCATCAGTCGCGTTTCACATTAGATATGCATCTTCCAAGATCAACACTGAATGAAAACCTCCTCTCACACCATATTTGGTCACGATCATCGAAGGGAACCACAGATCAAAAATTGATAAAACCACCTACCGCTCCAAGCGGTCACACCGACGCCAAGATTCAACATCACTACTCCTGGATTTGAAAATCAAACCTATGCCACCAAGATCCAAGTAGAAACTAACATGTCATCAGATCTCGACTGAGACCTAAAACCCGAAGGCCGAACCCTAATCGCCAGATCTGAAAGACACCATCGTGATGTTATCGTTGTTATAGATATTGAGAAGCTATTTCGTCGAACCCATCGTCGTCAGAGAGAGACGCCACAACGAGCCGCCGCACGCCGCCTGGGAGAGCAGGGGGGAGCTGTCCCCACCACTAAGGAGGAAGTCGCGACCTCCAGAGTTTTCTCTTGACCTCTATTTTGATTTATGTATTCATTTTTATTTCAATAAATATTCATATTTTTTTAATAATTTATATTTAATTAATAAAACTCATCCATTTTTTCAATGTTTTTAAAGTGTACTTATTTTTAATTATTCAATTTCACTCATTTCTTAACTTGCATGCATTTAAGATTATATATTAATTAATAATGTTAAAAATATATTTGTAAATATTTATAAATAAATATATTTTAATGTATATTTAATATATTTATAAATTTATATATTTATAATTATAAATCAATAAATATTATTTTTTAAGTATTTATATATTTATAAATATTTAATTATATATATTTAAATCATTACAAAATTATATTAAATTTATTTAAATAATGAATACATTTACTCTATTTATATTTATATTTATATATATTTATTATATATATATATAATTATATAAATATATAATGATATAAATATATAAATATATAAAATATTAATTTTTAGAAAAGTATATGTATTATTATATATAAATAATTATATACTTAAATAATTATAAAATTATAATAAATATATTTAAATAATTAATATATTTATAATATTTATATTTATATATATATATATATTAAATATATATATAATTATATAAATATATATAATGATATAAATATATTTATAATTAAAAAATTATAATAAATATATTTAAATAATGAATATATTTACTATATTTATATTTATATATATTTATTACATATATATATTTATAATTATATAAATATATTTACAAAAAAATTATTTATGATTATAATTATAAATCTTTTATCAGTGCTTTTTTAGTGCTGATAAAGTTATATCTTTATCAACACTTTTTTGGAAGCACTAATAAAAGTGTCTACGGTCTATTTAAAGAACCCTAACCAGCCATGATATCTGAAGCTTTCCATGGAATCCACCTACTGTCGACACTTCTCATTGAATCCTAGCTCGAATCAAGGCTTGAAAAATTACAAGGGTTGAATCCAAGGCTCAAATGAATCTAGGCTCGAATGAATCCAAGACTCCAATGAATCCAAGATTTGGCGATATCTTTACTTTCTCGCGGAAAATTCAAAGCTTCAATCCAAGGTATGTTATTTTCTTCTCCTCCTCACTCATTGATTATTTGTTTGGTGATATATTTTTGTGTCTTTTTGTTCATTATCTCCTGTTATTCATTATTCATTGCTTCTTTCCCTTCTAGAATGAATTTCTTATTTTGATTTCTATGATTTTGGGTTTTTATTGAACCTTTAAGGGATTTTCTTACTTCCTTGTGGCATATTAAGACTTCCAAACACCGATTTTATCCATTCTGATAGGTGTCTCCATTTGTTTTCATTTAAACATGGAACCATGAATTATTACATCTTCTAAATCCATGTTTTTATTTAAAGTAAATTCTATTATAATTATCCATGATGGGGTTATGGATTTATAAGTGTTTTTATTAAGTTTTCATTAACATTAAATAAGATTTTATTAAGTTTAAATGTTTTGAAATTCATTTCATGGAAATATCATACACAATGTTTTTTAAAATGTCACCCATGTTTTTTATTGAATAAATAAAAATGGATTTTTTGAAATGATTTCTTATGAATTATAATGAATTTTCATTATGTTTTGATCAAGGATTTCTATGAATTAGACCGTGTTTGTCTATTTTTCAAGATTCTTTATACGTTAGCAAAGATCATGGAAGTGTTGTTTCCTTTCATTATTTTAAATGTTTTGGATGGGTTTCAAATAAAAATGTTGATGTCTTTTATCATATTTTCATAGGAAGTAAGCTATGTTTGATATGTTTTCCCAATTAGATTAATATTTTGTGTTATATAAACCCTTGAAGTTAAGCCCCTTATTGATTCATAAGTAAAAAAGTTGTTTGTTATTGTAATATGGATTGATCATGGATCATTGGTATCATTATATTGTTTATGTTATTATGAAGGGGGGTTTTCATTAAAGGGTGTTTGAAGGTGCGAGTGAGTTTATGTTTGTTGAACTATTTTAATAATTATTTTTATTGTATTGAGATATGTTGTATTGTATTGTTCTCCTCTACTTGCATGTCATGAGAAACCTTGGGTATCTTGGTGAAATATCTAGGTATGAGTATTGCACTAGTGTATGATCACGCTTTGCACTAAATAGTTCATTTTAAGGGTTTTAGCTCAATTTATCTATTAATTTTTTCTCCTATATCCCTTTATATATATTTTATAAATGGATATGAAAGGTTCTTACATTATTTTACATAAAAAATTATTATGGTTCCATTTTATAATAATTATCTCATATATCAGGTTTAAAAATAATATGTTTAGATTTTACATTACACATGAAACTATAATATTTTAACATTGTAGCTTCACTGCCATAAGTAATGGAAATAAGAGGCGTTGGAATATTACATAACTTAAATTCCATTAATAAATTTATGGTTTATTTTTTCCATTCTATAAGTTGTTAAATTATTAAATCCTAACTTTAATATTGAAATTGAAATGCCTGTTTATTTATTTCCCACCCCAGAAATGACAGAATCCCTAAGAGTAAATATCCATCTAATTTGGTATTAATAATCTCCAATGATGGTATTTCAACTTGAATTAGTGCATACTTAATGTATTTAGTTAATCATTATAAAATAAACTTTATTTTTTTAGACTTCTTTAAGCGTAAAAATATTCTAATTATACATGTCCAATAATCCATGCTAGCATTAATAGAATATCAATTCATTTGAAAACCACAAATGTGATATTGGTTTTATTATATTATATCACATGCATTAAAGAACAAATTGTACTAGAATTTTCATGTTTTGATACGACTATGTCTGTATTAATAAAAAATTTAACACCAGAGTCAAATGGAGTATTCGCATCTTTTAAACCAATAAGATCAAATGTATTCAACATATTCACAATATAATGAGACTGATATAAATAATAACCCTCACTATGTTTTATTACTTTAATAATTAGTATAGTATCTATTATTCTAATTTTATTCATTTTGAATACTTATTGTAGTCACCAGTAAAAGTAATAAAGTATTTTTTACCTCCACTGGTTAATAGACCATTTAATTAAAATATATTAGAATACAAATAATTCTAACATTTGTAAATTCTTCCATTGCTATGATTTTTTCACATTTTTATATTTTATTCATGCATCATATTTATTTAATTTTCCTTTAAAATTATCTAAATGCAAATTCTTCACTACTGTTAGTGAATTAAAATTGGTATAAGAAAAATAGTCATGTCATATATCATAACATGTCCCCGCCGAGACCCCTTGAATCATAGATAAGAACATTTATGCCCCCCAAATCTCACCTTCAATAGGCCATGAGTTAATAAATAGCGCTAATGGTGTAATTATCATAAATGGAAGGCATTATCAATTTTATAGAACACAATGGATTACAACTATCATCCTCATCGACTTCATCTCCTGAACAGTTATTATTGCATTTTATTTCTTGAGACTTGTCCCTCATATCTTATGCATTATTTGGACTACTCTGAGTAGTAGTCATCCAAAATGATCATCAGTACCCAATATGATATGACTACTGCTTATATTAGTTCAAGAAACATCGGTGGATGTCGACAATATATGGGAGTTGAGTCTCAAGCAACAAAATTCAATAATAATTATTTGGGAGATGAAGCTGATGAGGATGAAAGTTGTTTATAACTTTCACCTTTGGGTGAATTCAGAGGATAACACCTACCATAGTGGAGTAATTCTTTTCCTAAATTCAATTACCCATTTCCTTCAAATCACACAAAAATTATTTGAAATAATCAAATTTTGGGTTCCCTTTATTAGAATTATCTATAGCTTTCACCTTTGATAATTAATATCTTATGTGTATTTATTTATTTATTGTAAAAATGAATATTTTACATACCTAATAGGATGGATATGGATAAAAAATGTATGCACGCTAATCGTTTGAAAAACGAGTATTAATATAGAGTTAAATAGTTTATCAAGTTTGTAATATAGCATACATGCGACCCTTCTTAAATCCTTTTTTCATTTTTACGTTGTTTTTATTCAAGAAAAATTAGTCTAGAAGAGTTAAAAGAACATTTTTTTGTCACAGAATAGATTAGAGCTATAAATTTTGGACTAAACATGGGGAAAAACTAAATGTGCACATTGATTGGGATGATAATGCGGTTTATGGATCATTTGATATGAATATTAATGTAAATGATGATAGAGATCGTATAAAATAAATGAAAATAGCACTTGAAGTTGACCATAGTAATTTTCTAGAGTTGTTTGAGAAGTTAAATAGTTGTGATGAGAGACCATTGTATACTGGTTGTACTAAATACTCAACGTTGTCAGCTGTATAGTATTTATATAATTTGAAATCTGGCAGCGGATGGAGTGAAACTATCTTTATAGAACCACTTCTTCTCCTAAATGATGTGTTACCATAATAAAATAAAATTTCATGTCGAACATATGACACTAAACGAATGATATTTTCAATGGGTATGATCACTAAAAAAATACATAATTGTCCAAATGACTGTATATTATTTCTCAAGGACCATGAATCACTCATAAAATTCCCTAAGTGTGGTGTGGATTGATACAAGAAAAATTAATCAAGTTCTTTGAAATTTGTATAGTAATTTACTATAATTCCATGGTTTATAAGACTATATAGATGTAAGGAAACTGTGATAAAATTAACATGTCATGAAGATACAAGAATTAAATATGGGAACCTATTTCATCTAGCAGATTATCCTCAGTAGAATAAAATTGATTATGAGAATCCTGAATTTGTAAATGAGATGAGAAACTTTCATCTTGTGTTATCTAAAGATAGAATAAATCATTTTGGTGTACAAATTAGTACTCATAGTACATGTCCCTTCATGTTGGTAAATTATAACTTTCTTCCATGGTTATATATGGAGCACAAATACATTATGTTGTCTCTGCTTATATCTAGACCAAGGAAACTCAGTAATGATATTGATTTCTATCTGGCTACCTTGATCGAAGATCTGAAATTGATGTGGGATACAGGTGTTACAATTTATGATGCTCATAGAAGTGAAGAATTCACATTGAGGGTCTTATTGTATGGGATAATAAATGACTTTTATGCTTATGGAAATTTATCAAGATATATAATTAAATGGATGTTGGGGTGTCCCATTTGTGAAGAATGCACACACTCAATTTGGTTGAAACATTCCTTGAAGATTTTTTTAGGACTTCATAAATTTTTACCTTAACGACATAAATACCAATCATGGATGACAATATTCAATGGGAATACCAAACAAGGTACAACACCGTCTCCACTAATGGGTGATTAACTGTTTGATAAATTAAAAGATATTGACACTATTTTTGGTAAACCATTTTTGAAAAACCAAATGAAATCAGGTTGGAAGAAGATATAAATTTTCTTTGAATTATCGTATTAGAATTATTTATATGTGATACATTTTCTTGATATCATGCATGTAGAAAAAAATTTATTTGATAGTGTTATTGAAATGTTACTAAATGTTCCTGGAAAAATGAAAGATAACATCAAGGCTAGGTTGGACATGATTGACATAGTGATAAGGGAGGATTTGGCACTGGTGAAGGGTAAATGATATACTTTTCTTCATCTACAAGCTTACACTCTATCTAGATAGGAAAATTTTCAATTTTTTCTTTTCCTTAATAGTGTAAAAGTTCCAGAGCGGTATTCATCACATATTAAGAATGTCGTATCATTGAATAATTTGAAGTTATAGGGACTAAAATAACACGACAATCATGTTTGATATAATATTTGATGCATATTGTTTTTTATTGCATTATACCTAAAAATGTACATCATTTATCAACTAGAATCTGCTTTTTTTCAAAGTCATGTGCAGTAAATTTATAGACCTGACGAAGTTTCTAATCATGAATAAGGAGTTTTTAGTCATATTATGTGAATTAGAGAAGTTCTTCTCACCATAATTATTTGATATAATGGTCCACCTGATGGTTCACTTGGTTAGAGAAGTTTAACTATGTGGTCTTATCCATTATAGAGGGATGTACCACATTGAATGGTATATAAAGATTTTTAAAGGGTATGTTAAGAATTGAAATTAGGAAGAAATTTGTATTGCAGAATGATATATTGTTGAAGAAGATGTTGAATTCTGTACCAATTACCTATCAGATGTTGACAGCATCAGTCTCCCAAAGTCTCTTCACAATGAACACCATATGGGTGAAGATATTTCTAGAAGAGATGTTGTTACAATTATCATCACAAAGAGGGAGCAAGTGAACCTTTACATTTTATATAATAGTGAAAATTTTGATCCATACGTTGAATCCCACAAAGCAATTCTTAGAGATTTGAATCCGTCAAGGGCTGAAGGATGGATATGAAATACACATAATCAACAGTTTATAGGATGGTTCTGAGATCAAATTTATAAGGAGTTATCTGAAAATTTGAATTCAATTATCAAACAACTTTGATGGATAGCTAGGGGAGCAAATGCAAATGTTATATCTTACACTGGTTTTGTAATTAATGGTTATAAGTTCTATAAAAAAGAACACAATGACTATAGTATGATGCAAAACAGTGGATTTACATTTTTGGGTGAAGCGATGCACATATCTAGTTCTAAGGATAGAAATCCAATTTATGAAAATATGTCATATTTTGTCATTATCGAATAGATATACGAGTTAGATTATATAACATTTCAAGTGCTGATTTTCCATTGCAAATGGGTCGACAATAAGAGTGCAATAAAAGTTGATTAAATGTGATTTATGAAGGTGAATTTCAATGTGAAAGGGGAAAAAGGAAAGTCATTCATAATGACATCACAAGTAGTGAAAGTATTTTATGTATTATATCCAACAAACAAGAATTGGTTGATTATCCTGTCGGTGACTAAAACAGTTGTAGGGTCAGATGAAAATTCAATCGAGGATGAACCTTTCATTGGGATATCACAATCAGTTCATGCTGACCCCAATATAGACAATGACTTTTATGTTAGAGTTGACCAAAAATAGGGGATTTAGATTCTTGATAGAGGATCCAAATACCTAAAACCTTTAAAAAAATAAAGAGAGTTCAATGAGAAAATAAAATTATTTTTTTAATATATGATGTTTTTCCTCATAATATTATTTGTTCTCTACTATATTAACATAATATAAATTAAATGTTTGACTACTCATGTAGATAATTTATTCTTCACATGATGATGTTACTAATCCTACATAAGAACATACTATAATGAAATAAACCCTTTGATAAGATGTAAATGTAATGTTATGATATACTTTATCTATTTTGATGAAAAGTTATATAATGAAACATTGATTTAATTTTCATTATTCCTTGTAGAGTTTGTTTATTTTAGAAGATTATTTTCCATATTTCATGTCTTTCTTCCCCAAAACTTCCATAGACTTCTTCTCCCTCAAAACATTTCCCCCCCTACAGTGTTAGCACTTATCACTTTCTTTTAAGTTCCTTCCACTACCTTTGTAGGAATAGCAACGACACTGCCTCTTCTCAATCACAGAGACAATCTTGATGTTTTCATAGTAAAATAATTATCCATAAAAGTAATGTATTGTTTTATATTTATGTTTAATTTATTTCCTTTTAGTATTAATCACATAAGAATTTATTTCTTATACATGTGAATTCTTTTGTTCAAGTTGGGGAGGTTTGTTCAAAGCTTCTCATGCTTGTGATAGATTGGACTTTGAGGTTGTAACTGAGATAATGAAAACAAGGAAATGGGTTAAGAATTTATACAACCATCATGAAAAATTTGAATTCCTACTACTTATTTAATTAATTTTATCATCATTTTATAAGTTATTTATAAGTTAATTTCCTTATCATTTTTATCTAATACTTATTTAGTTTTTTTCATAGATATTTTGGGAAGTCATATTTTTATTCCATCTATCTACAACAAGAAAGAAAAGAGATAACATGTTTCTTTCTAATGGAAAAGGAAACCCCATGCTGCTTGAAATGTGAAGTGTTTCAAGGAGAATGGACTTTATTTTATATAAGAATGGAACATGTTCTATATTTTCTAGATTTTTTCACATTGTTGAAATCAAAACACATATCGCATACTCAATCAGTCACACCTCAATATGATACACAGTGTGCTTGGTATGACTTGTACTATATGTTTTTAGTTTATAATTTACATTTTAGTTCAAAACACACATTACCTACTCAAAACTGAGAAAACACATTAATATTTTTTTGGTAATTTAAGACAAAAATCTATAAGTCATTTGTAATGTGTAATAATTAGTTGCACCTCAATCTAATTCATGACATGCCTAATATGACTCCAATTGTTTCTTTTTATTTAAAATTGGCATTAATTTTAGTAAACAAGAGAAGTGGCATATTGAAAACTAAAAAAACACGCTCATATTGTCTTGATAATTTAGGACAATGATCCATAAGTCATTTGTGACATGTAGGAATCAGTCTCACATAAAACCAACACATGATGTGACCGATATGACTCAAAGTACATGTTTCCAGTTTAAAATTTCATTTTAGTAAAAAGGACAAGTGACATACTCAAAATTGAGAAAACACATTCAAATTGTTTTAATAATTAGGAAAAATATTCATAAGTCATTTGGGATGTGTAGGAATTATATTCACCTCAATTTGATGCACAATGTGACTGCTATGACTCCAAGTGTGTCTTTTTATTTAAAATTGACATTAATTTTAGTAAAAGAAACCACTAACCTATTCAAAACTGAGAAAACACATTAAGATTATTTTGATAAATTAGTAAAATGATCTATAAGTCATTTTTGACAAGTAGGAATCGTCTAAACATCAATTTGATACACGATGTTATCGGTATGACTCAAAGCATTCGTTATTAGTTTAAAATTAACATTTTAGTTCAAAAAGTGTCACTCACTGAAAACCTAGTAAACATGATCAGACTATCTTGATAATTTATAAAAATGATTCATAAGAATTTTTTTACATATAGGAATCAGTCTCATGTCAAACTGACACATGATGTGACTGGTATGACTCAAAGTGTGTGTTTCCAATTTAAAATGATATTTTAGTAAAAAAAGAAAAGTAACACACTCAAAACAAAGCAAAAACATTTGGATTGTTTTGATACTTTAAAAAAATTATCCATAGGTCATTTGGGACATGTAGGTTTTAGTCACACCTCAATATGACACACGATGTGATTGGTATAACTCCAAGTGCGTCTTTTTATTTAAAATTGACATTAATTTTAGTAAAAATGACAACTCAAAATCAAGAAAATACATTAAAATTATTTTGATAGATTAATAAAACAATCTATAAGTCATTTTTGACATATAGGAATCATCTTCACCTCAATCTGATACACAATGTTCCTGGTATGACTCAAGGTGTCTGTTATCAATTTAAAATTGACATTTTAGCTCAAAAAGTTTCACTCACTAAAAACTAAGAAAACATGCTTAGATTTTCTTGATAATTTAGGAAAATTATTTATAAGGTATATTTGATGTGTAAGAATCATTCTCACATCAAACTAACACACAATGTGACCGGTATAACTCAAAGTGCGTGTTTTGAGTTTAAAATTACATTTTAGTAAAAAAGACAAGTGATGTACTTAAAATTGAGAAAACTAATCCAGATTATTTTGATACTTTAGGAAAATTATCCATAATTCATTTAGAATGGGTAGGAATTATCCACAGCTCAATCTGATGCATGGTGTGACCGGTATGACTCCAAGTGCATCTTTTTATTTAAAATTGACATTAATTTTAGTAAAAAAGACAATTGACATACACAAAATTGAGAAAACGCATTCATATTGTTTTGATACTTTAAGATAGAGATCCATAAGTCATTTGGGACATGTAGGAATCAATTGAAGCTCAATCTGACACATGGTGTGACCATTATGACTCCAAGTGCATCTTTTTATTTAAAAGCGACATTAATGTTAGTAAAAAAGAAAAACTGACCTACTCAAAACCGAGAAAACACATTTGTATTGTTTTAATACTTTATTAAAATAATTTAGAAGTTATTTTTGATGTGTAGGAATTAGTCACACCTCAATACTATACACGATGTAGCTGGTATGACTCAAAGTGTCTGTTATCAGTTTAAAATTGACTTTTTAGTTCAAAAAGTGTTACTCACTGAAAATTGAGAAAACACACTCGAATTGTCTTGATAGTTTAGGATAATGATTCATAATTCCTTTTTATTATGTGGGAATCAATCTCATGTCAAACCGACACATGATGTGATCAGTATGACTCAAAGTGTGTGTTTCTGATTTAAAATGACATTTTAGTAAAAAAGATAAATGACATACTCAAAACCGAGAAAATACATTTTTATTGTTTCAATACTTTAGGATAACGATCCATAAGTCATTTGAGTTGTTTGAGAATCAGTCACACCTCAATCTGATGCACGGTGTGACCAATATGACTTTAAATGTGTCTTTTCAATATATAAGTGTCATTTTAGTTTAAAATGCACATCACGTCGCCAAAATCAAGAAAACGAGACTAGATTGTTTTATCATCAATATATCTGCTATTACTTAATTAATTTCCTTATCATATTTATATTATAATTATTTAGTTACTTTTCACAGAGGTAATGCTTGAAGATGAATAAGAAATTATGTGACGTGCAAGAATAAACAGTAACTCAATCTGATACATAGTGTTCCTGGAATGATTCAATGTTTAGTTTAAAATTAACATTTTTTGTTTAATTTATTTCTTTATATTATTATTAAAATAAAAATTGTTTTTTTATATCCACTTGTTATTTTTCTTGAGCAGGGGTGGGTTGTTTGGAAATAGCATGATTCGAGGCCAGGGGAAAAAGACAAAGAAACATTGATGTTTTTGAATGTATGTAATAATTTTTATTTACTCATATAATTGTACAAACCAATGTTTGGAATTACTATAATATCATGTTTTTTCCCTGTATTTGTGTTGTGAATTTTATTTCATTTAAATTATGTATTTTTACTTGATTTTGCTGTTTTTGGTGCTTTTTTTGGTGTTGCAGTGTGTTGTTACAGCACACACCATTGGTGGGGTAGTGTGATGTTACAACACACTGTAGTATACCCCTTTTATCATCATTTTTACAAGGGTTGATAAAATCTATCTTTATCAGCGCTTCTAAAAGTGATGATAAATGAGGTCCTTTATCAGCACTTTTTTAGCACTGATAAAATATTTGGACTTTTAATCGCGTTTGAATAGTTAGCATTTTTCTAGCGCTGATAAAGACTGATTTTAGCGCTGTTAAAGACCGGTTTTATACAAGTGGATATTAAGATTAATATTGATATCACCATTTTTGGAGGGTGTTAAATTCGAGTTGGTTTTGTCTATAAGATATATTGTAATTGTTTTGCCTTCAGTCCACTGTACAATTATCATGAAAGTCCAATTATTGAAAAAGATAAAATAGTTTTTGATTCTATGAATTTTTCACTTGGGCAGTTATGGAAAAAAAATAAATTGGAATCTGATTTTCAAGTTTTTATTAATCTCCTTTGATGTGTGTAGAGAATATTTCATTTTTAGGGCTAATTTTGGATCATATTTTATAGATTTCAGTTTGTTTTGAAAGGTGTTGGTTTTATTTTTTGAAGATATGGATAACCAAGTGGTGCATCAATTATGTGGTCTGTTTTAATTTAAGGTATTTTTCAAGAAAAAACACAGTAGGATTGAAATTTATAAATTCATTTAGTTTGTGCGGTTAAAATTAATATCCAAAACCAATGAAAAATACCTTAGTTGTTAATTAAAATTTTTTTGAATCAAAACAAAATCTATTATATATACTAAAATTAGCTTCTCTGGGCTTATGTGTCACTTTCCAAATTGACCTCATCACCTCCAAATATAAAATCCTCCTACGCCTTTCGGTCATCCTGCGATGGGCTTCGCATATCCCCCGTGATATCTAAACCCCTCCCTCATGTTTAGGGTTTTCTTCGTGCATCTGTTTTCTCCGACGATCAACCAATATTCCTCCCGTCTCCTCCCTCATCTGTCATTAATCCCTCCACGAGCTTCTAGTTTCCACCGAGCAGCCGCACTTAATTGATGAAGCTTACGATATTATTCGTCTTTTGGTAGGGTTTGCAAACTAATACTCTTACAAACATGTTTCTTCCTATCTCTCTTCTCACAAATCGCACTATAGTTGCAATATTCCCTCTATATTATGGTATCCGAGCATCCGTAAGCTTCATCGAGTCTGGTAACGATCTTCCTGCATCTACATGTTCATGTATCTACAATCTCGCATATCACGTTGGACCTACCTCTTCACCTATATTGTGGCCTGATTCGTCAACGCGTGCATAAAATTTCCTAATCTTTATCCCCTAAGATGGCAACTGAGTCCTTCTACTCATGTATCAATCCTCCTAAAGTTCATTGACTATATATCCCACGATGTTCTACTACTGTTATCCCTACATTATAAATATGTTGTCTGTTTCGGGTGGAATAACACCCTATTACACATCGGAGCAGTTGTTCTTCATGTGCAACGTATGAAAAGAGCATCAACAGTACTTCAATCAATTCCATCCAAAATTATTTAAGAGGTAAAACAATTCTCATTTTCTCTAACAACCCAATTCACAACTTTAATGCAGTTACAAAAAATTAATCACATGTATCGATGTGTTTGTAGTTAATATGTCCTTTATTGATTCAGCAAGAAACATTTTAACAATATGCATTCACTGTCTACCTTGTCTTACCTGCTATACATTGCAATTACAAAAAAATATAAGTTACAATATATTTATGCAAAATATACAATTGTATTACCATTTTATTTTTTAATTTAATCTACCTACCAATAAACATACTATGGATTTCTTCAAAAACTTGACAATTCAACAAAAAGAAAACCAATACAAAGATTCAGACACCATCAGCATCGATAGATGTAAGGTTACAAAGGAGACTACATATTATAGAATGAAAAAAAGATAGACAACGATTGTAACTTTTTTCAATCAGTCCATAATATTAGCTACTCTTTTATAAGTTCGTACATGTCTAGGAAATTCACCTATAGACTACCATCACCTATGTTCTACTACAATGTATGAAGTAGTACAACTAAATTCCAATTTGAACAGAGGAGCACACATACCACTGTCACCTTTATCTACCAATGGTGAGTTCAATTTCAATTTACCAAAAATTTGAAATACAATCGATATTTTACTTCTAAATAACATCGAATACTTGACTTATTCTACTGTTGAATTCACAGTGCCTCAAGAATGTGGAACTTCAGCACCAATATATGTTAGAACAAGCAATATAAAATATTTTCATTAAAAAATTAAATGTAATTTAAATAAGTATTACTTCTTTTCATTCTTGAAATACATTTGTTTAGTTTATTACAATTTCGTACATGTACTAGATATTGACCTATGGACTATACTAACTTGTGTTGTACTAAAACATTTGAACCACTACAATAGATTTGCACCACCAAAGGAGGAGCACGCATATCATTGTCACCTGTATCTTTGATTGGTGAGTTCCATTACAATGTCACAGTATATTGACTAAGAATAATACTTTTACTGTGTCGTAACATTGATTATTTAGTTAACTATTATATTTCATTGAGAGATCATCATGACTATGCAACTTCGTCAACAAAATCTGTGCGATGTAGCAAGACAAAGCATATATTTGAATACAATGTTGAAAATTATGTCCCCTTTGTTGAGGATTCTGTAAACCTATTCTTATGAACAATATTCAAGTTACATCCCCCTTCTATTAAAGAGTTAACTATATATTCATTACTTATGCTAGATCTAATGACTGATACAAACATTCTCACTTACCCATCGCCTGCCTCTTTATCAGATTGAGCACAAGTCATGCCTTTAAATGATTTTCAATTTTCACATAATGTAATTTGTTGCATTCTCCATTTACAACAGCTACTGTTTACCTTCTTCAACTACTGGCAATAAATCTTATTTTCCTGGCACAGGTGTGTTGTAAATTGTAATCATGCTTTCTTATTAATTTGTATGAATACATAGATATCTTAATGATTTTGGAATCCAATAGTAGTTTAAATGCAGATTCTACCCAAGAACCAGAGGTGCCAACTACATTAACTCTTAGTAGATCGGAAATACATGAAACAGTAACTAAAAAAATACATGATTAAGGAAATTATGCAGGATAATTTTTAGGTATGAGTTACTACACATTCATTTGTTAGTGTACAATTATTTCAGATGAACTATCTTACTAACTTTAGTAAATAATGTTGCAGAAAGAACACAACTACTACAAAAGGCAGAAAATATAGGTCACTGTATTATTTTTACCTATCAGTATACTATGATTCAATTCATGACACATTTATGAAAATTATAATGCCTATTTTATTTTCCCGACACAGGTGTGTTGTAAAGTTTAATCATGCTTTCTTATTAATTTGAATGTTTACATATATATATCTTCATGCTTTCAAAATTCAATAGTAGTTTAAATGCAGATTATACCCCAGAACCAGAGGTGTCAACTACATTGACTCATGCTAGATCATAAATACATGAAAAAATAATTGCATAAATACATGTTGAAAGAAATCATGCAGGTGACTTTTCAGGTATGAGTTACTACACATTCATTTGTTAGTGTACCATTATTTCGGATGAATTATCTTACTAACTTTAGTAAATATTTCTGCAGAAAGAACACAACTACTACAACAGGCACAAAATGAAGGTCACAGTATTATTTTTACCTATTAGTATACTATGATTCAATTCATCACAAATTTATGAAATTTATAGTGCCTATTTTATTAACACCTTCTATTTAATCATTATTCACCTACATATTATTTGAATAGTGGAGATCCTTCTAATGTATGTCAGTATTGTGGTTCTATGTTTTGGTTTGATGAGAGAAATAAAAAATACAGTACCAAATAAAACCCATGATATGCTCTATGTTGCTTTCTTGGTAAATTTTCTTTGGAATTACTTCTATCATGTCCTCAATACCTTATAACATTAGTGTTCAATCGCAACTCCACAGAGGCAAGAGCATT
Source organism: Viscum album (assembly GCA_963277665.1). Classification (NCBI taxonomy): domain Eukaryota; kingdom Viridiplantae; phylum Streptophyta; class Magnoliopsida; order Santalales; family Viscaceae; genus Viscum; species Viscum album. Next base: position 1,903,630,711 of record OY728150.1, on the reverse strand, counting down.
CCAGGAAAATATGCATATTTACAATTATATGTTTGCATTCATGTCAATGGGTGGGAAGGTTGATAGGTCACTAAATAATGGTAGAGCACCAAATATATTCATATTGAATGGGAAAAACTACCATCCCATAGGTAGTTTGTGTCCTCCTAAGGGACAACCACCAAGGTTTTCCCAGTTGTATGTGTATGATTGTAACATCTCGGGTAAATAAATAATATGACATTTTCATATTTATTAATATTTTTGAATTAAATATTAATTTTATTTTAAATGGGGTGATATGTTTGATGGATTACCTGATACGCAACAATGGGTTTCTTTGAAATCTTACATTGTACAAAATGTTGAGTTATATTGAAAAATAATAATATAATATTATTATTTTAAATGGTAGTTAACTCATAGTCATTGTATTGGTGGAAATGAACATAACTAACTACAATATGATTATAAATGTTTTTTAAAAGTTTTTACATTTATCCAATAAAAGTTAGAGCCTTAAAATGTAAATGAATCCAATTTTAAGCATAAATACTCTAATATTCTTTAAAAGGTCGATTTACTGCCTTTTGATGGTGAACCCTTATTAAATCTATTTTTTGTTACTTTTGTATGTTCTATTTGAAAAAATAAAATTCTTCTTTAGAATCAGGACATAAAAATTTACTTTGGATGAAATTTTGGTATTTTTTTAATAAAGTTCATTTTTTAATGAACAGTGAAAATACTGCATTTTAATTCAAAATTGCCTTTTAATGTAATTTATTTATATGGTTAGATTATCTTCTTAAATAGTTTTAAAGTGTAATTGGATTATATTTTTACCATTTAATCCAATTTTGGTCATTGGAAGTAATTTCACTTTGAAATTAGACATAAATAAATGTCAATATTTTAATAGTTATTATTTCTTAAAAACACATTTTTTGTTTTGACAATGAGAATTAATTTTAAATTAATTTCTGAAACTTTTGTGTTTGGAATTTGGAAAAATGGATTCTATATTTGGAATCAGGAGGTCTAAATTGTGTAAATAGGAAACTTTTATTTTTAGACATTATGAATATTTACTTCAGTAAATATTTTATTTACTATGGTTAAAGGGTAAATTTGGTAAATAAGGGTAAAAAATAATATTATAATAATATTAAATTAGCCTTACACTTGTCCTAACCCTGTTTTATGAGATATTTCTGACCAAGGGCATCCTTGGGTCTATTTTGGGACCCCATGGATCCACTTGGGAGTGATAATGACACTTTATATTAATTAATTTAAAGTTAAAGAAAATATAACATAAACATATATCTATTAGTAGTAAAAAAATTATAATGAGTTATATAAGTGATATTTTTTACTATAAATATTCATTATAAATCTAAAAATATTTTCAATATCATGATATTTTATTTATAATTTTTATACATCATATAAATAAATTTATTTATGACACAATGATGATGTAATGATTACCTCGTTATTGAATGTTTTAAATAAATTAGATAATAAATATTAATATAAATTTGTTTTGAAACTTTTTGTGACATCCATGATTTTTAGATAAAATAATGACTTTTTTTCTTTGAATTAATGAAGTTTTTTCTAAATAATCAAGTTATAGATTTTTTAAATGTAATGATATGAATAGTTTATAAATTGATATAAATGAGTTTTTAAAACAATTATTATTTTATTAAATTTTAAAATAATACTAAAAATATAAGATTCATCAAAATGAAATGTATGACGTTAAAAATTTCATTAATGATCCATTTTGGGTCTCTTGTCATTTTATAGTAAATATATTAACCTTATAGTATGAATATGGTAAAAGTTAAATAAGTTAACAAAAGGTTAAATACAAATGATAAGGATTAAAAAAATATTCAAAACCTATCCAATTATTATTGGTTGGTTTTATTTCGACTTATATGCACATTTTATTTTAATTAAATAAGTTTTAGACCTTTTGAAACCAAAATTCATTTTATAATAAAATAATATTTTCAAACTTTCCTAAAGAGCCCCTCCCTCCACCTATAAAAATTCATCACCTCTTACCATTACTCACACCTCTCAAGCCACCTTGGCTTGTCCAACCTCTTCAAAAATAAGCTCCCAACGTCCCTCTCTTCCACCTATAAGCCTTACCTTAGGTAGAAGGTACTTCAAGAGATCCTTTTGGTTCAAGCCAAAGGGAGTTACCCGATTTAAAGGTAACATCTTCTCTTAAATTCTTTTCTTTTATTTTACTTCTCCAACCCCCTAAAATCTCTTTATTCCTTTATTTTATAATAACAACAGTATCCTCAATACACTAGGTTGTTTTTATGATAAGTATTAGAACTACACTTACACACACCTTCATCTAATGGATGCGAACATATTGTTTCTGTGGACACCAAACTACTACCTCATGAAACGATGATTGTTCAATTATCTCCTACCGCCTCTCATGGTGACCATTATGATGGAAATGTATTTATATATAATATATATTATATTTATATTGTCTCTATTCTTCTTTATTTTTCATTTATATCATACATTTATGGTTTCCATAATGGGTAAATACAATAATTTCATTTGAGGAAGTGCGGACTACCGTCCCCTCAAAGTGATATGACTCGTTCATGCCATACGTGGGACATATAAAGGATGGTGTTAATTAAATTATGTAACATATATAAAATATGATACTATACTGGAATAATAATATACCTATTTATCATTGTGTTTTCATTCCATTAAATATGAAATCGAAATGAAAGTAGTGTTCATGCATACGTACGACTTACCGTCTCCATGAACGGTGCATTTCATTTCTAATCTCCAAATGTTATATAATAATATAAATACATATATATAATATATATATATATGATATATAAGATATCTAAATCATAAATATCATTTTTTAGATAATGGACTTTTTACCACATTGACAATTTGTAATTATAACAAGTTCATTTTCTACTCAAGTACCCAATATCGACAAACCAACCGATATTAACTTAAATAATTATGTAATTTTTATAATGTTGTAATAAATGATATAAAAGTAATAATAAACTTGAAAAAGGTTATTAATCAATTAGAAATTAACTTAAGTTTATTATTCAGTATGAACAAGGAACAAACAAGACAAACCAGACTTGAGGTAAGGAGTTTTCATCTCACTTTTTATTCCCGTGAGGTTCATGCTATATTTGCCACTATTTAATTTTGTGTAGTGTGTGTACTGCCCATGATTATATTCTTTGAGTAATATAATTTAATTTATGGGTATTTACATCTTCATTGTATGACCCTTCTTTCATGTGGTGTATGTTTCGTAAGTTACCAAATCGGTAAGGGAACCTTTCACCCTCCTCTTCTAGTCAAAGACTTATTTTATGTTATGTCTTTAATTTTCAATTCTAAAATTTTGGGATATGTTATTATATATCCTCATTTATTTACATTTTATGTCCAAGTGATGAGAGAAACTTTTATCTCTCATCAACTCATTTTTTTTAATTTTAAAGCGACGTTGTTAAGCTGTTGAATTTCTGTAAGAGAACTTCTTAACCCAATTTCAATTCTTTGGATTAAACTTATAATTATTGATTATGTTGTTCTATGAATATTTGTGAATGACCTACGATTTTTTTACACTTAATATCCACTTATATTGGGTGTATTCTTATTTTTCACACATAATTATGTCATTGATATGTCCTTAATCTAAGGATATAATCTTTGCAAGGGAATTTGTTTCAATTTCTATTCCATTGAGACTTATTTGTTGTTATACACCAATTCACTTTTATATGGTGTATATACTACCCTTTTACACATGATATCACGAATATCCTTATTATTATGATATTATAAGTTTTGTTTGATGTTATTCTTTAATTACTTTTATTCAAGTATTTCCTCAAGTGGTAATGGACTCTTTAACTAAAGCATCATTTTAAATGATTTAAATATTTCTCATTAATGTCCATGTTTTTTAAATGGTATTAAGGATTTATTTATGTATACATTAATGTTTTAAAATGCTAATTCCTTTAAAATCTTCAAAGTGGTATGGGGTACTTTGATTAAAAAATCTCTTTATTAAATGTTTTAAATGGTTTGGAAAATGGTTTGATAAAGAATTGATTATGTCAATATATTGAAATGATATATTGTGATTGAAATGTGAAAATGTTATTTTTCCTTTATTATTGTTTTATGTGTTATGAATATGTTATAGTTATTGGGCACTGTTTACGTATACAGGTGGTTCCATGATAAACCTAGGTAGTGTGAGCCCGAGATAGCTCTCCAATGCATTGGGTAACGTGAATCGGGTAAATGTTAATGTTTCTCCTAAGAGATTTAGGGAATATATTGTGATGTTTATTCCAAATGTAACTCCCTACATAGATGTGAAAGCTACAACTTAAGTATGTTATGAATGCCACAAGTTACCTTTATGATTTATGATTTCCATTTGTTATTCATAAATCTTATGATTTTGTGTGGTAAGTTAAATATTGAAAAGTATGATTTCATTGATTTGTATGTATTTATGGACTAATGTTTTATTTACTTGTTTTATAACCCTTACTGAGATTTTTATGCTCATCCCAAGTTTTTTAAATGTTTTTCACTGGATCTGAGGAAGGGTAAGAGAAAGGAAAAATTCAAGAAGATTTTTATCAAGAAAAGAACTCTTGTTTTCTTTTAAGAGTTTTTATTTTATGAAAAAAATGGATACTAAGTAGAAGTGTCTACTTTGTAATAATTGATAGGTAATGTAATAGTTATGGCCTAATTATCTAAAACTCTAAACCTGAAAATATTCTCAATGTGAATTATTAACTTAATTCAAGATTACATAATGTTTAAGGCCAGGTCCTTATAGTTGGCATCAGAGGTAGGTTTAGACAACTTTAGGGATTATGAGTTTTTGTTTGACACATGGTTAGTCTCTATGTCTATTATTTAAGTTAAATCCTTATTTTGTAAGTTTTTCAGATCAAGGAAAGTTTGTTAAAAATGGAAGGAGGAGGATCTCAAACGACATTCTTATCTCTTCCTGATGAATTGCTTGCAATAATTATTTCAAAGTCATCTCTGGATGAATCTAAAACATTTTCTAACATACAACTCACTTGAAAGAAATTTTTTGAGATATCAAACACCTCTGCTATACCTCGATACCATCGTGGATCATGGGTTGTATTTAATTAAATCTTATTTTCTTAATATTCTCATATTTTCAAGAAAGGTAAATATTATCAAGGCATTTTTAAATATTTTACCTTATCACAAGATTTTGAAGGATATTATGATTTTGAAAAGGTTCTGAAAAAGGATAGCCTTGCACAACCTATTCATATTTGCTTTTAAATTATAGTCTTTCAGCACATACTTATGGTATTTTAAAAGGACCATTAATTGAATGTTTCAACTCAAAATTGGTAAGACTATTTTATAGAAATCAAGTTTTATCAGATGTTTTGAAATTATATGTCATAAATGATTATTTTATGAAACTATTTTTCTGTGATCACCCATATGACCCAATTTGTATGAGGTGTATTTGGATAAAGGAAGAAGATGATTTTGAAGGATCTCTAAATCATTGTTGCAATGCATGGACCATCTATCTATGTGAACAAGATGACGATGAAACCAGGTGGACACCATGATCAAGGTACGATGTTCTTTCTTTGGTAATAGTTTTATTTTATGGAGGTAAAAAAATTGTCAATAAATATATGACTTCATGAATTAAGATATTGAGTTCATTATGAGTTGGAATGAAAATGAGAGGCATAAGAAAACCATTGAAGTTAAATCATGTTATGGTGATTTTTGAGGAGTTTATCTCATTTTTGAGAATGTTATAAAATTGTATAGTTTTTTAAAAAGGACAACATGCAGACCATGTGACAACTCGTCGCGTCGGACAAAACTGTGGGAATCGAACCCACAACTAAAGTGCGATTGGGATTTATCACCTACCACTAGACTACGTGAAGTCCCTGGTTAGTATGAATTATTACTTTTTAAAATGATTTTATTGATCAAGAATGAGTTGATTTTGGATATTATGTTTTATCAAATGGATATCCTTAGTATAGGAAAATTATTTGGGGATTAAGTGATAAAGGTTATTTTGGAAGATGTTTTCTCTTTTTGGGAAACTATATGCCTAAGGAAAATAGAATAATTTGGGATTTCAATTGTGGAGTAATGGTGGAATTTTATTTTGGAAGAATCTATGTTTTTATTATAGACATATAGATATTTGAGTTATTTATGGAAATGATTAATATATCATAGAGAATATGTGATTTGGTTAATTATACTTTAGTATGATACTTTAAGAGTAGTCGATGTTATTTGGAGATAAATGTTAATATTTACTATGGAAGTCTATGTGATCAAATCCTTCTGAATTTTGGGTTTTAGACTTAGTTTAGATTATTTTAATGAATTTTAAGGACATTTTTTTATTGAATGGTCTTTGTTGAGATTTTGGTATTGTTTATTAAATTTTGGAGATTAAGAGTATTATTTATTTTTTATAAAAGATTATCCTTTTGGGGATTATCTGATCTTATACTAACCATTTTGGTTTTGGTTAATGTATAAAGATAGGGGAAATATATGGTTCATCTTTTGTAGATTATGTGATTCTCTAGAAGTTCATTCTAGCACTCTGGTGTGACCAAGTCATCTTGAATACTCATCGTTTGGAGAAAATATGAGTTTTTGGTAGATTCTTACTAAATGATGAAACTCTACTTGAAAATTAAGTATATTTTCTTATGTCCTTAGTCAATATCATTAATAAATTATCCAAATTTATGAAATAAAACTTAAAACAAAAACGTTGCCCATTTACTTTTCCTACTAGGAAACCAATGAGCGTTTAACCCATCATAAGTTTGTGGTTTTCTTATTGTTAACTTTCTTCTGATCATGTTTTCTATCACTCTCCATCAAAACATGATGGTTAGTTTTCTCTTTCATATCCCTATTTTCATGGAATACTAGTATGGGTTATCTCTGGTGACCTTTATACTTTTCATTATTTTTTTTAAAGTGATAGTTTTATTGACTATATTTCCGATGTGGGACTTTTAATGAAATTTCCAAGCCCAATTTTAAAATTGTGAGGACGCAATTTCCAAAAGGGGGGAAGGATTTAACGTCCCAAGAAAATAAAAAATATAACATTTTCATATTTATTAATATTTTTGAATTAGTTATTAATTTTAATTTAAAGGGGATTCTATGTTCGAGGGCATGCCTGATACGCAATAATGGGTTTCTTTGAAATCTTATGTTGCACACAACATTGAGTTATACTGAAAAATAATAATATAATATTATTATTTTAAATGGTAGTAAACTCATAGTCTTTGTATTGGTGGGAACGAACAGAACTAACTACAACATGATTATACATGTTTGTTAAAAGTTTTTACATTTATCCAATAAAAGTTAGCGGCTTAAAATGCAAATGAATCCAATTTTAAGCATAAATACTCTAATATTCTTTAAAAGGTCGATTTACCACCTTTTGATGGAGAACCCTTTTTAAATCTAGATTTTGTCACTTTTCATGTTATATTTGATAAAATAAAATTCTTCTTTAAAATTGGGATATCAAAATTTAATTTGGATGAAATTTTGGTATTTTTCTGATAAAGTTCATTTTTTAATGAATAGTGAAAAATACTGCATTTTAATTCAAATTTTACTATTAATATAATTTATTTATATGGTTATATTATTTTTTAAATCTTTTTAAATTTTAATTGGGTTATATTTGTACCATTTAATAAAATTTTGTTCATTGGAAGTAATTTTACTTTAAAATTAGACATAAAAAAATGTCAATCTTTTGATAGTTATTATTTCTTAAAAAAACGCATTTTGTTTTGACAATGGGAATTAATTTCTTCCACTTATGTGTTTTTAATTTGGAAAAATGGATTCCATATTTGGAATCAAGAGTTCCAAATTTTGTAAATAGGTAACTTTTATTATTAGACATTAGTAATATTTACTTCGGTAAATATTTTGTTTACTATGGTTAAAGGGTAAATTTAGTAAATAAGGGTAAAAAATAATATTATAATAATATTAAATTACCCTTAAACTTGTCCTAACCCTATTTAATGAGTTATTTCCGACTAAGGGTATCCTTGGGTCTATTTTGGGACCCCATGGAGCCACTTGATAGTGATAATGACACTTTATATTAATTAATTTAAAGTTAAAGAAAATATAACATAAACATATATCTCTTAGTAAAAAAAATTATAATGAGTTATATAAGTGATATTTTCGACTATAAAAAGTTATTAGAAAGATAGAAATATTTAATACATCATGGTATTTTATTTATAATTTTTATACATCATATAAATAAATTTATTTATGACACAATGATGATGTAATGATTACCTCATTATTGAATGTTTTAAATAAATGAGATTATAAATATTAAAATTTTTTTTTTTTGAAACTTTTAATGACATAAAAAAAATTAGAGATAATAATGACTTGTTATATTTTAATTAATGAAGTTTTTTCTAAATAATAAATTTGTTATATATTTTTTAAAAGTCATGATATGAATATTTTATAAATTGACATAAATGAGTTTTTTAAAAAAATAATATTTTATTAAATGTTAAAATAATCCTAAAAATCTAAGATTCTTCAAAATGAAATATATGATGTTAAAAATGTCATTAATGGTCCATTTTTGGTCGCTTTTAATTTTATATTAAATATATTAACCTTATAGTATTAACATGGTAAAAGTTAAATAAGTTAACAAAAGGTTAAATAAAAATGATAAGGATTAAAAAATATTCAAAACAGGTCCAATTCTTATTGGATGATTTTATTTTGACTTATATTCACCTTATATTCTAATTAAATAAGTTTTGTATCTTTTGAAACTGAAATTCATTTTATAATAAAATAATATTTTCAAACTTTCCTAAAGAGCCCCTCATCCCCCTTATAAAAATCCATCACATCTAACCATTAATCACACCTCTCAAGCCACATTGGCTCATCCAAACTCTGACCAAATAAGTTACCAACATCCCTATCTTACTCATAGGAACTTTAACTTAGGAATAAGTCACTTCAATAAATCCTTTTGGTTTAAACCAAACAGAGTTACCCGATTTAAAGGTAACATATTCTCTTAAGTTCTTTTCTTTTATTTTACTTCTCCAACCCCATAAAATCTCTTTATTCCTTTATTTTATAACAACACTAGTATTATAAATATACTAGGTTTTTTTTATGAGAAGTATTCAAAGTACACTTACACACACCTTCATCTAATGGATACGAACATACTGTTTCTATGGACGGCGAACTACTGCCTCACGAAACAATGATTGTTTAATTATCTAATAATGCCTCTCATGGTGGCCATTATGATGGTACTATATTTATATGTGATATATATTATATTTATATTGTCTATATTCTTCTATATTTTTCATTTAGAGCATACCTTTATGGTTTCTATAATGGGTAAATATGATAATTTCATTTAAGGAAGTGCGGACTACCGCCCCCTCAAAGTGATATGACTCGTTCATGCCATACGTGGAACATATAAAGGATGTTGTTAATGAAGTTATGTAACATATATAAAATATGATATTATACTAGAATAATAATATACCTATGTATCATTATGTTTTCATTCCATTAAATATGTAATAGAAATGAAAGTAGCGTTTATGCGTACGTATTGCTTACCGTCTCCATGAACGGTGCATTTCATTTCATATATCCAAAATTTATGTACTAATATAAATACATATATATACTATATATATATTATATATAATATATCTAAATCATAAATATCATTCTGGAGATAATGAAATTTTTATCACATGGACAATTTGTAATTATAACTAGTTCATTTTCGACTCAAGTACCCAATATCGACAAACCGACCGATATTAATTTATATAATTATATATTTTTTATAACATTGTAATAAGTGATATTAAATAAATAATAAACTTTATAAAGGTTCTTAAGAAAGTATAAATTAACTTAAGTTTATTATTCAGGATGGACTTGAGGTAAGGGGTTTTCATATCACTTTTTATTCCCATGAGATTCATGCTATATTTTCTACTATTTCCTTTTGTGTGGTGTATGTAATGCCCATGGTTGTATTATTTAATAATATACTTTAATTTATGGGTATTTAAATCTTCATTGTATGACCCTTCTTTCATGTGGTGTATGTTTCGTAAGTTACCAAATCGGCAAGGGAACCTTTCACCCTCCTCTTCTAGTCAAAGACTTCTTTTATGTTATGTCTTTAAATTTAAATTCTCAAATGTTGGGATATGTTATTATATATCCTTATTTATCTAAATTTCATGTCTAAGTTATGATAGACCCTTTTCTCTCTCATTAACTCATTTTATGAATTTTAAAGTGATGTTGTTAGGCTGTCGAATTTCTGTAAGAGAACTTCTTAACCTAATTTCAATTATTTGGATTAAAATTATACTTCTTGATTATGTTGTGATATGAATATGTGTGAATGATCTATGATTTTTTTACACTTAATATCCACTTATATTGGGTGTATTCTTATTTTCCACACATAATTATGTCATTGGTTTGTCCTTAATCTAAGGATATGATCTTTGCTAGGGACTTTGTTTCAATTTATATTCCATTGAGACTTATTTATTGTTATACACCAATTCAATTTTATATGGTGTATATACTACCCTTTTACATATTATATCATGAATCTCCTTATTCTCATGATATTATAAGTTTTTTTGATTTTATTCTTTAATTATTTTTATTCAAGTATTTCGTCAAGTGGTAACAAACTCTTTAACTAAAGCATCGTTTTAAATGTTTTAAAGATTCATTCTTCTAAATATTTCTCATTAATTTACATGTTTTTAAAATGGTTTTAAGTATTTATTTATATGTACATTAATGTTTTAAAATGTTAATTCCTTTAAAATTTTCAAAGTGGTATGAGACACTTTGATTAAAAAATCGCTTTATTAAATGTTTTAAATGGTTTTGAAAATGGTTTGATAAAGCATTGATTATGTAAATATATTGATATGATATATTGTGATTGCAATGTGGAAATATTATATTTACTTTATGCTTATTTTATGTGTTATGAATATGTTATGGTTATTGGGCATTGTTTACATATACGGGTGGTTCTGTGATAAACCTAAGGTAGGTGAGCCCAAGATAGCTCTACATTGCATTGGGTAATGTGACAGAGGTAAATGCTAATGTTTATCCTAAGAGATTTAGGGAATATACTATGATGGGTATTCCAAATGTAACTCCCTACGTAGCTGTGAAATCTACAACGTAAGTATGTTATGGATTCCACAAGTTACCTTTATGATTTATGATTTCCATTTGTTATTCATAAATCTTATGATTTTGTGTGGTAAGTTAAATATTGAAAAGTATGATTTCATTGATTTGTATGTATTTATGGACTACTATTTTCTTTCCTTTTTTTATAACCCTTGCTGAGCTTTTTATGCTCATCCCAAGTTTTTGAAATGTTTTTCACATGATATAAGGAAGGGTAAGTGAAAGGAAGAATTCAAGAATATTTTTATCAAGAAATTAACTCTTGTTTACTTTTAAGAGTTTTTATTTTATGAAAAAATGGATACTGAGTAGAAGTGTCTAATTTGTAACAATTGAGATGTAATTTAATAGTTATAGCATAATTCTATAAAACTCTAAACCTAAAAAGATCATCAATGTGAATTATTAACTTAATTCAAGATTATGTAATGTTTAAGGCCAGGTCCTTATAATGATACTGCTAATGAGTCCGAAAATAGGATTCAGAACATCATGTAATATTTACAGTTGTAAGTTAATACAATGATGTGATGGTGATATTTTCACTTCATTATTAATTTAATTTACTGTGTAGTTATAATGGAGAAAATTCAAACACAACGGTCAATTTTAATATTATTGTCAACCTAAAAAATATACTTCATGAAACAAATTCTTTAGCTCATCATTTCAGAAGTGCAAGGTATGTTCTTGATCTTCAAGAAATTCCAAATTTAAATTTGCAACTACTTAATATAAGACAAACAAATTCAGTGACATACAACTCTCCTACTACTTTTGAGACTGCTATGCTTATTGTCAGTGACATTGAAGATCTGAACTGTGAAAGAGATATTATCCTTCAAAACAATTGGTGAATTACAGCAGATTAATGGGCTTCATCCCTTGTATCTTCCATTGCAATATCCACTGATTTTCATAGGTGGTCAAGATAGATATGTTGACAACATTACACATCATTCTACATTAATGAGTATAAGTACAAATATTTGGAAGGTTACAATATGAGAATACTTCTCTTATCACTTGCAATGTCGTTTCAATGATACATCAACATTACAACATTCAAGAAGACTATTGCAACAATTTATTTTTGATGCTTATACAATGATAGAGTCTTAGAGACTTTTCTCCATTCGCTTCAATCAAAAACGCTTGAGGGTTGAGTTGTACAATGGGTTTCAAGATGTTTTTCTTTTAGGTGACCGTGATGGGTACGCATGCAGAAAGCGAATTATTTTACCGTCTACATTTATTGGTGGTCCTAGGTATATGATTCAAAATTACCAAGATGCTATGTCAATATGTAATTGGGCAGGATATCTAGATTTGTTTTTAACATTTACATGCAATCCACTATGGCCTGAAATTAGTAGATTTGTTTCACATTACAATTTTCATCCATCAGACTGTCCGCACATTGTATCCAGAATTTTCAATATTAAGGTTTATCAATTAATGAAAGATTTATGAGATGGGTGTTTCTTTGGGAAGTCATGAGTAGGTAACTAACTTTATACTAATTAGTTGTCGAGTTATAGATTTTCTTATTTAATGTATCGATTATTGAACTGTGTCATTAGCATCATGATTTTATGTGTGGTTGTTCGTACAGTTTAATTTCAAAATTTTGGATTGCCTCATGTACACATTTTAATATTTTTATGTCAAAAAAACAAAATAAGTACTCCTGCGTGCATTGAAAAAAAAAATTGTGCTGAAATTCCAAATCAAGGTGACTTCCCAAATCTTCTTAAATCTATGAAAAAGTTTATGATACATGGACCTTGTGGTGATTCAAATCGTAACTCTCCTTGTATGAAGAATGGAAAATGTACTAAATTTTTTCCAAAAAAAATTGATAGTACAATAGTTGATGATGATGGGTATGTTCTATACTGACGAAGAAATGATGGAATCACTATCGTGAAAAATGGTGTCCCTTTGGATAATCGGTTTTTTGTACCATATAATCATGTCTTTCTAATGAAGTATCAAGATCATATGAATATTGAAGTTTGCAATAAATCAACTTCCATCAAATATATGTTTAAGTATATTAGCAAAGTTAATGATCATGTTACAAAAACTTTGTATCAGACCAACAATAAAGAGTTGTCAGGAAATAATGGTGGTGAGATTAAGATGTATTATAATTTCCGATACATTTCTCCTTGTGAGGCTTCTTGGATGATATTTTCTTATGATATCCACTATAGATATCCTCCAGTAGAAAGGGAACATTTCCATTTACCATGATAAAATAGTGTTACGTACACTGACACTAATCATATAGAGGATGTCTTGAGTAAGGGTAACATTTCTGAATCAATGCTTACGACGTGGTTTCAAGCTAATGTTGCTTACCAGGAAGTTAGATGTCTCATATATTCAGAATTTCCAACAAGATTTATATTCCACCAACGAGAAAAAAAAATGGTATCCAGGAAAGCAGAGTTTCGGTATTGGTAGACTTTACTACGTTCCACCAATAACTAGAGAGCTATATTACCTACGATTAATGCTCACAAAGATCAGAGGTGCAACTTCATTTGATAGTATTAAAAGTGTGAACAACATTACTCATGGTAATTTTTGGGAGGCGTGTTCTGTATTGGGAATTATTGCTGATGATAGGGAATTTATTGAAGAAATAAAAGAGGTATCTACTTGGGCTACAGGACAGTCTATGCACAAAATTTTTGCCAGCATTTTGTTCTCAAACAATATGTCATGGCCAGACATTGTGTGGCATGAAACCTGGAAGATTATCAGTGAAGACATTCTTTATGCGCAACAACAGAGGCTACAAATGCCAAGTATAAATTCGAACTGTTGATTCTCTAGCTTCTTACCTATGTAATTATTCATTTTGTTAACTATAATTGATTTAGTAAAACATTATAATAATTATATAACACTATTCATGAATTTCATTTAGATTTGACACTCACAGATGATCAAAAACAGATGTATGCTTTGCTTGATATAGAGAACCTTCTTCAGAGTAATGATAGACCTCTTAATTCTTATCCACCAATACCAATTCCAGATTCTGAAATAGTTTCTCAATGAAATCAGTTGGTAGAAGATGAACTAAGTTATAATAGAGATAGCCTTTGGAATGAGTATCTGAATTTTTAGAGTAAGATTATAGGTAAACATAAAGACGTGATAACTATCATTATGTTTTCATTAACTACATGTGATGGTGGTTTATTTTTCTTGCATGTAAATGGAGGCACATGTAAGACCTTCCTTTGAAAATTATTGACACCTCTACTACGGTCGGAAGGTAATATCATTCTAGAAGTTGCATCTAGTGGAATTGCATTATTACTACTACCTGGTGGGAGGATAGCACATTCCAAATTTCAAATTCTGGTATCTATTTCAGAAAAATATATTTGCAATATTCAACAAGGGAGTGATGACGTAGATCTTCTACAGTTAACAAAGCTAATTATTTGGGATGAGGCACCTATGATTCATAAGTATTGTTTTGAAGCTCTTGACCGTACATTAAAAGATATAATGTCTGTAAAAAGTGAAAATGCTTCAAACTTACCATTTTGTGGTATAACGTTTGTCTTGGGTGGGGATTTCAGGAAAATACTACATGTAGTACTATGTGTTAATAGAAATGAAATAGTGTTCGCAAGTATAGAATCTTCATACTTGTGGCAACATTATCATGTTCTAACACTAACAAAAAACATGAGATTTCATTCCAATTCTTCTATAATTTCATATGAAATTCATTCCTTTTCTAAATGGAATTTAGATATTGGTGAAGGTTGTATTGGAGATCCAAATGATGGTGAAGCTATAATTCCAATTCCATCAACATATCTTCTTTCTTAGACTATAGATCTGATGTCTGCAGTTTTTGAACATACTTATCCCAATTTCATGGGTAACTATGGTGATGTAAATTATCTTAAAGACCGTGTCATCTTAGCTCCAACTCATGATATTGTTGAAGAAGTAAATGAGTACATGATGTCTCTCATATGTTCTGAAGGAAAAGATTATTTCAGCTTGGATTCAGTTTGTGATGCAAGTTTTGATACAGACAGGCCACAAAACATTTACACATCTGATATGTTAAATGGGGTTAATGTTTTAGGGATGCCTACCTATAAAATTACACTCAAAATTGGGGTTCTCATCACGTTTCTTTGAAATTTATATCAATCTATTGGATTATGTAATGGGACTCGCTTGATTGTTATACACTTGGGTGACCATGTCATCGGAGCAAGAATTTTATGTGGCTGTAATTTTGGATATCTTGCATTCATTCCAAGATTAAATATGACACAGTCTAATTTTCAATGGCCTTTTAAACTACAAATAAGACAATATCCTTTTATTGTTTCTTATGATATGAATATTAACAAAATTCAAGGACAATCATTGTCTTTTGTTGGGTTGTATCTTTGGAAACATGTGTTCTGTCATGGTCAACTATATGTTGTTGTATCTAGAGTCACATCACCATTAGGTTTGAAAATAGTACTTGGTGATAATAATCCCACAACCTCTGAATCGACACAAAATATTGTATACAAGGAAATATTTGATAGATTGTGTTAGGTATATTTTAAATTAAATGTTAAATTTTTAGTGTTGGGTTTGTTCGGATTATTTATCTATGATTTCATGAATATCAATGTTACTAAATATGATATCTTTGTAGACACATTCAAACGGTACATATTTTCCAACACGTTGCGATCTATTACCCCTTTAAATGATATCATACCTAAAACTGATGAGAAATTGAAGATACAAGTGAGTATTTTTAATTTTTTGTGCAACACATCATCTAGGTACTCTAATGATGTTTTTTCCATTGATATGATTCTTGGAGATCAACAGGTGACTTAAGATTTAAAATATACTACATTTTAATTTTTTCCTCTGTATTTCTCTTTTCATTACAAATATTCAACAACATTTTCAACTTGATATATCTATTTTTAAATTATTAACAATCTTAGAAAAATCATTTTGTAGGGAACAAAGATACATTGTACTATTACTGTTCAACAAATTCTCTCTAAGTTCAAAAATTTGTTTCATGAAGGAATATGTTATTTTATACAAAACTTCCAAATAGATGCTAATCAAGGTAGCTACTTAGGAACTAGACATGTTTCTCAAATACTTTTCACATCAACAACTCATGTCCAGCCATGTGATGCACCACTACCACATTTCTGTTTCAATTTTACTTCTTTTGAAGACATAAATCAAAGAAGGGTTCCAGAGAAATATTTAATAGGTACAAATTTATTGCTATTTTTTGTAATAGTTTTAAAATTATTATAAAGTTCCTCTGTAGATCATTACATAAATTAATGAAATACTTTAAACTAACTATAAGTTACATTACATAACATTTTGTTCTTTATTATCTATTTTAGAAATAATTGGGCATTTACGTTGGACACATCCTCTTGAAACTTTGGGTAATTCCCATTTTAAGATGCAGATTGTCTTAGAGGATGAAAGGTTATTCATTATGGAATTTTAGTATATCTGAGCATCTATTTACATTTAATAATATGCTGTACTTATTTTCGTACAGTCGGTTACAAGTTAAATGCAGTTTATGGGGTGACTATGCAAATCAGATATCACGTTACTTGGAAGACAATGTTGGGTCATCGAATTTTTTAATATTGCAGCTTATCAGAGTGAATAAATTGAATAGTAAGATTTTAAATAACAAAATTCCTTACTGTCCTTTCGATTATTCATTACTTTTTTAAGTTATAAACCAATTTTCCCTCTAAATTGGTTTCAAAACTTCTTTCAGGATCTGTTATAATAAAAACTGCCATTAATGCGACAAAAATATTTTTCAACCTTGATATTGAAGATATAGAAAATTTTAGAAAAAGGTACTCTAAATACTTAATGGAACTGTGAATTTTATATCTGTTGTCCAATGTGTACTGTATCATTAATGTACAGATTCTCTTTCACAATTGACTTGTATTTTTCATTATTCAGATGTGGGTTTATAATGGTATCAGAGAATCATAGTCCAACACCAATATACCCAACTTCTTCCTCTTCATCAATGCTTTATTGGGAAAATAAAAAACCATTTATGAAGTCAAGAATTGTGAACAGGTATGTAATATATGGTCAAATTATAAATTTAATTATGCACTTTATTATATTGTAAGTACCAGTAATGTATTGTACAAATTAATTAACTATTGTATTCTCAATGTTTCACATCCTATAAAATGCTTAATTTCAATCAAAATACAAAAAATTCAAACCACTCACAACTGGTTCTATGAATCATGCAATTCTTGCTTGAAAAAAATCAAAATATTGATGGAAATATTTGGTATAACAATTGAAAAATTTCTATAAATTGCACTACTCCCTGGTTCTTATTTGTTCTCTTCCTTAAAATTTTATTAGTCATTTGATATTTTAAAATTACTGACTAATTTTACTAATATGTAATCCCTTAGTAATCACATTTAAAAATCAACAGATTTAGAGTGCAGCTGCTTGTGACTGATATCACTAACTCCTTCTCAGTAGTCCTATTTGATAAACAAGTAATGAAATTTGTAAGAAAAATAGCTAGGGATTTGAGAGAATATTTTATACAGGTATTACTGCAAAATAAAATTTCATGCTGACAAAATATGTTTTGTTCATTTGAACTAACAGTTACGTTCATTTTCAAATTAGGATGATGATGTGTACGGTTTTCCTATAGAATTAAATGTTTTCAAATAAAAAAAGATTCTGATGTCAATTGAAGTATAAAATTTTAATATTCAAAATCATCAACATTCAATAGAACAAAACGCATACAAGGTAATATTCATTAGCGATAATGAAAACTATATCAGCAATTTCAATGATAGCTTCACAGAAAATCAGGTACTGTCTATTATATATTCCTAATTTTATTAATATGGATAAAATGAAAAGTGTTAATCCTATTATTATTTTTATATAGTATCATTAGAGCAGTGGCTGTACAAATTTAAGTTGTGGGTATGAGCAGAGTCAGGTACAATATATTCCATTATCTTCATTTTCTTTAGCCTACTTGTAAATTACATGTAAATGGACTATTGCTTTTATCGTTCCATCATAGGATCATCAGAGTGTTGAATCTTTTCAAATCAATGAAAAGGTTGACTCGAAATTTGTTACATCATCTACGATTTTATCAATAATTCAGGTATATATATGTTATCTTCCATACATTTTGTTTAATAATCCCTTATTTTAAACCTTCAATACAGTTGCTGCGAGAACCACTATTTCTTTTAACTACATTCTATATGCAGAAAAACCTACTAACTGAATTTGTTAGTGAAGATGTTTTTGAGAAATCTCATCATTTACCATACGATAGTGTGGGTAGAACATGCCAAGCAAAAAATATGGAAATCCAAATTAAGGAGAAATTAAAAGACAAAACGGAAAAGAATGAATGATATTTTCTGCAGAAATGGAAGGTAATACAATATCAGTGATTTATTTCTTCTATTTTATTCTATGTAATCCAATTAAATATTACTTTCAGTTATAGTATTTCTCTTTTTATTTCACATTACCATTAAATTAAATCAAATCTACACAAATAATACATGGAGTGATATGTGTTCAACAACACTACAAAAAATACAAGATGTACACCATATATTGTTGTTGTTTTATAAGGTTAACTGTATATAACATCATTGTTTGCATATTCAGATTACACTCTTAGAGTTATATTCTTAAATATTTTTTTATCATTTATTTACCTTCTATGTAATAAAAATTAATTCAAGGTATCATTACTGCGTTTAATGCAACAGGGATTAATGTAGCTTCATTTTGGAGATATACAACTTCATCGAAGAGACAAGTTGTGAGGGGATGCATGAGCTATGGAACTTTTTCTAATGTTTGTGTCATTAGTTTCTTCTACCTGTATTACATATCAATCGTCAATCATGTATTTCAAAACTAGAACATTATCTTTTACAAGACTGATCAACCCACTTAACTAAGGGATTTATATTTCCTACTTTTCATTTGTTAAATCACCCTTTTAAAGGTGTAGTTGACCATTTGACAATGGTTAGTAGTCATCCTGCCTCTTTTCACACAGGTATACCTTACATTTTTCATTTTCCCACATTCATGTGTGTATTTCTGTTTATGTTGAAGTATTTTTCAGTTGCATGCAATCTTACTGCCTTTATATGTGTTTGAATTCATTATGGTTATCCTGCCTCTTTTCATACAGGTATACCTTACAATTAATAATTTCCCACATCCATGTATATGTGTATTTTTGTTTATGTTGAAGCAGATTTCAGTTGCAGGCAGTATTACTGCCACTAAATGTGTCCAGCTTCAATACAGTGATCCTGCCTCTTTTCATGTAGGTATAGCTTACAATTATAATTTTCTCATATCCATGTATGTCTGTATTTCTATTTATGTTGAAGAAGATTTCACTTGCAGTCAGTCTTACTGCCTCTAAATGTGTTCAATTTCATTACAGTGATCCTTCCTCTTTTCATTCAGGTATAACTTACATTTTTCATTTGCCCATATCTATGTATGTGTGTATTTATGTTTATGTTGAAGAAAATTTTATTTGTAGGCAGTCTTAATGCCACTAAATGTGTTCAACATCATTATAGTGATGCTGACTCTTATCATGCAGGTATATCTTACCTATTTCATTTTACCACATCCATGTATGTGGGTATATTTGTTTCTGTTGAAGTAGATTTCAGTTGCAGGTACTCTTACTAACTCTAAATTTTTGATTATTTTAATGTATTTATTCTTTTTCTGATTATTCTTTTAATTTTACATATTTTGTTATAAAAAGAACATGCAAAACATGTTTGGTAAGCCCAGATTTTCCTGTTATTAATCATCTTAATGAAATGGTTTATCTTTGTAAATTCATAACTATCCAGGTTTTTCTTTAATCATTTTTTAGATTTGATAGGTGTTCATTCATTATTATTGTGTGTTTTCCCCCATTCTTGAAATTTCATTTGAGAAAAGTCCTATTTTTTGAGAATTGGATCATTTCAATCAATTATATTTCAGTAATCAGTTTGTTTTCCAATAAATGGTCTTCTACAGTTTTTTCCTTCACATATTTATGTTATGTAGCTTGAATAAGTGACTTGCTTTCACCACCATCATCATGAAGAAAGACTTCTTCGCTACTGTGGCATGGTATGTCATTCTAATCATTGCAACACTTGCATTCATATTCATCAACAATAGCGAAGTAACATATGATAATTTATTTTTTACTGAAAACATGCTAACTGAATGTGATTGAAATGAATAGATCATGTTAATAAAAAGTATTGAACCTTTTGTAATAGGAATAACTTTTCTTTTATCTTCAACCCTGGTTATGCATTAAGGCAGGGATGAAATTGTTTTTTTAAAGGGTGTCATAACAGGTTTTAATTGACAGAAATGTTTCCAATTTACTGGGCTTAGAAGTAACATCAATAGACTGACTTTTTTCACTTACAGCTTCTTTCTTCAGACCGGGGGCATGATAGAAGAAGAGATCCTTGCTTGGAATGACCCCTCTCCATCCCATCATTCCATGTCTGCATGTATCCAGATTCGCTTTTTCCAAAACCTGCTCTACTATTAACTGTTGATTGATCCTGTGTCTGTTCATTGATGCCCACCGTGCTATAACCAGTGATTCACTTAGGTGATTCCAAGGGTGTTGAAGTGTGTGGATTTATACCCTCCAATGGACCAAAGGCCTTCAATTTTTATTGATTTTTGATAATCCACCTTTCAAAGGGTGAGGTGAAACCCTTACAAGACCCATAGGCGTAAGTATTACATAGATCATAGGCCTTAGAGGAATTTATTACCCGTAGGATTCAAACATTACATACAACCTAGGTTCTTGAGTTCCATGGAATATGCATCCAATTTGAAGTTTCCAAATAACACTTTCAAGAAGTGGAATAATACTTATCACTGTGAAGAATTCACTACTCCGTCATTCCTACAGCCTCCTAGATCGAGCAGGGTATGTGATATGTCCTTTATACTATCTAATATGTTAATATCTCATCTTTTATTTTCATGGACATGATTTTATGTCATTTCTCATAACAGGGGATCAATGCATGCTTTCAAATAACCAAGGATTGCCATGATAACTATGACAATTGTTCTGATAAGCCTCTATATGGTTGGTATGGAGCAATTCAGAGGCAACTACAGAGGTCTCAATATCAACAATCGATTTGTGTATTGCTTAGCAACTATACAAAGGATTTGAAGAAGTCAAAATATTACGTTTATCGAATAGTTGCAGATTAAAATTGGTAATATCTTCTACTTGCTAGAAAATTTCTCCATGTCTATACATCACAACATCTCTGTTTGTGGACAATAGTTTTTTCTTCATGTATTATAATTATTCCTCCGCACATCTCATATTTTTTATTAGAACAACTCTTCTTTAAGTAAATTCTCTTGAACTATGTGTTTCACAGTATCCAATATTGTTTTTCTAAATGCAGTTTATATTGAAGTGAGGTTTCCATCCTTAACTATTCAAAAGTGTTTCACTTTAAAATTAATGTATCTGATTAGAACTATTATAATGTTGTCTTCTTATTAGATTTACTTCTATTTCAAAATTATTCACCACTTATTTGTGATTAAAATACATTAAATGTTACTGTTTTTTGTACTCTCTTATTAAAAATAATAATAATAATTACATATCACCATGCATATGCACATGCACAGGTGAGTACTGGTTAATATAATTGTTAATGTTATGAAATTTTATTAATGGATTTCATAATTATGACAATAATAATGACTCCTCAATTCCCAATTAATTCCCCTCTTAATGACTAACCTTAAATATTCTCAATCCATTGGTATTCTAGTCGTTGGATTAAATATTATAGGGATTAATTTGAACCATTGGATCAGATCTCATGTACTCTATAAATATGGTGATATGTTAATAAAATGGGATGGACTTTGGGCTCTACATTGTGTTCTTTACTTTTGTATTTATTTTGTATTTGTATTTCCATTTATTGTTATCATCGTCATACGCAAATACGACATCTGCTTTCTCAACGATGCGCTTCGCCTACGATCGATCTTATATTTCCGGTTTCGAAATGCTTCGCGGTTTCAATCAGCGTTCGATCAATTTCATAACACGTTATCAGCATGATCGTCTTCTTCACATTGCACATCGTGACGTCGCTGCCTTCATCCCCATCATCGGTATAAGAAAAAAATTGTGGGAAAAAGGTATGTCACATGTTTTTATAAACATTATTCTTTTGACATACTCTTTCGCATGCGCATCAGCTCCACTCATTCGAAGTGATATATCAAAAGGGTGAGTCTTATTTTATATTTAAGATATTGTTACATTTATTTTTCCTCTCTTGATAAATCTGAAAATAATATATGATTTCTTTAATCTTTTGCTGCGGGAAAAATAATGAGCTCCTGAAGAGCTGTAATGACTCACGGTTGACAAATTTCACTTCATTCCCTGGAGAGAATGTATTTGATTAATAACTGATGTGGTCGATGTCGATACAAACATCATTCATCAAATGAATAAAAAAACTACACCACCAGAAGTGGATGAATGATAAACATCGCGTACTCGTCGTACGTCGAGCCGTTGAATGATGAGCATCGCGTACCCGTCGTACGTCGAACCGTTGAAGGATGAACATTGCGTACCTGTCGTACGTCGAGGTGTTGAATGATGAACATCGCGTACCCGTCGTACGTCGAGCCGTTGAATGATGAACATCACGTACCCATTGTACGCCGAGCCGTTGAATGATGGACATCGCGTACCCATTGTACGTCGAGAGGAAGTTCGATGAACATCGTGTACCCGTAGTACGTCAAGACGAAGTTCGATTAACATCGCGTACCTGTCGTACGTCGAGATGAAGTTTGATGAACATCACGTACTCGTCGTATGTTGAGCCAAAGTTTCATCATCGCGTACCTGTCGTATGTCAATCCGAAATTCGCTAATCATTCCATGAACCATGAAATTTCATATCTCTTATTTATTGTTCACCCTGAAGGTGTCAAGTTTGATTATGCTATATAAAGGTTCATGATGGAGATGATATTTACTTTGAATATTTGTAAATATTTGTTTTATTTCTTTTCTCTTTCTTTTATTTCTTATAAAATGTTTTAGAGAAATTAAATATTCTTGATAAACAAGCGTAAATATATTTTATATATATTAATCCCCCGAAGTGAATGAAATTGATGAAATTGCTGAATTGAATATTCATGCAATTGTCTTGAAGACACTATAAAAATAAAACAAATAATTTTATTCTATTCCCTGGAGTGGATGATAATATTTATTGAAAATGATTTATTTCATTCCCCGAAGTGAATGCAAATATACCTGGTTTTATTGTAAATCAAGTTTGAGGTGAATATGATGTTTTGCGAATGATCATTGTGTTATATTTTTTTATAACAAATAATAAAAATATAACCACCAGAAGTGGTTTGATGATAGTAAATATTTACAGAGCACAATGAATTTTATTGATATTTATAAAATATTTCATCCCTAAAGGATGATATGAAAATAATGTCATTTGACATTATATTGAAGAATATATTCATTTATCATTTATTGTTCCTGCAGCAACAATATCAAGAGAAACATTATTATTTATCATATTCTTATGGTTTATCAATATCATCTCATGTAATTCATCTATCCCCTGAAGTGGATGTTGTTGTTCATATAATTCATAAATGAAATGATTGAATTATATAGTTTTGATAATCTGATATATATTATGAAAATGATTTTACCACCTGAAGTGGTTAAAACAATGATCACCATCATCAATAAAATTTATATTTTATGCAAGATGATCATTATTGGTAAATAATAAATTATCATTCATGGATCATGAAATCCGATGAATGAGTTCATTCCCCGATGTGAATGTAGTTTTAACTACTATATCTCATTCCTTGAAGCGAATGAAATTATTCATGATTTTTTTATGATTTATGATATCATGAATATTTGAGAGTTGATGAGATTTGATCAAATGATTTATCTTTCATTTGATAAAGTGAATGTTGTTTATGAATTATAATTTTGGATAGTGATAAAGTGTGTCGTGAATCCAGAATATTCTTCCACATTGGTTCTCGCTACCACATTCACCAGCTTTAAAAGACGTGGGGGATCCTATCCCAGGTAGATGTATTGTAAAATAATATTTAGACCTGAAGTTCCAAAATATTTTGGCCAGAAGTTCTAAATTATGCAATAATTCGCTTGGTGATGGGCCTAACCCGTTATGATTATATTATGAATTCATCAACCACCATAAGTGGAAATTATAACGACAAATATGAGTTTTCACAATGAAAGATCATAAAGATCTTATATGTGTCGATCTTGAAGCAAAATATTATTTTGATTAAATGCTTCAAAGGAACTCATATATGCATTAATATATGCTCATATAAGTACATTTACTGGTAGTGAAAATTAATAAACGACTCCAGAAGAGCGAATATATTTCTACTTGGTAGTAAAAATTCTTAATGCTTTGTTAAGTCTCAATGAGATATATGAATGGTATTCTTGAAAATGAATATCATATGGAGACAAAAGAGGTACCTCGATATGTAACAAGCATTCATAAAAGTGATTATAACGAATTTGTTATGTACAATCGAATCAATAATGGTAAACCAGGAGTTTACTGATCCTGGCACTTCAAATATATGACATGATGATTTAGGCCATCTGGGATTAATTATAATGAATGATATTGATTCAAGTATACACGAGCATCGATTTATTGATAACATAGTAGACATCCATCAGGGAGAGAATGATGAATTTATTTAATAGATGCATGTCTACAAAATTATCAATGAATTTATTATCATTAAGTCATTATGAATTCCCCTTGTATGATAATTTACCATGAGGTACCCATTTTTGAGGTAAATTATTTATATCATTAGCAGCTATTATGGAAATAAATTTCCCATATACTTATGAAGAAGTATATATGGGCGCGCCCACCTACCATGTGATCTATCTATATGAAAGATGCATCCACTAAGTGATCACATGTGTTATTTGCTGCTGGTGAGTATACATTGCATGATATGCATGTTGATTAAATGAAATATTGAGTATCATATATTATATGGTCCTGCAGAACCATTGACAAGATGCTCACAACACTTACATGAATGTAAAGTGTTGAAAATCAATAGTCTGATTATACACACTTGAAGTGTGGTTGAACTGATTATATAAAATCATTGCTCATCATGAGTAGAAATCAATAAATATATTTTCCCTTGAAGAGGAAAATGAATATATCGACAACATTATATCTTTTTAGATATTGTCCCTAAAGTGACACTGGTACTAGAAAAAATTATGAGATCTCAATCAAATGTTGTTGATGATATATTTTTAAAACTCATTGACTATGGATTTTTATAGATGTCGACATCATAATAATTGGCCAAAATTATTAAAGGAACTTATGAAATGTTCAACATATAAAGTTCTGGATTGATTATCCAAACTATAAAGACTATTGAATATCGATGATCTTATATTCTTCCTTATTTGGATATTTATATGAATCCCAGAAGGATTTGAAACGCCTGAAGCATATTCAAAATTATGGAAGTTTCACCCAATCTGATAAATTATGCTGTGAATTGAATAAGATTTATCCATATCAAGTTAAGGAAGAATATAAGTTGAATTTATCATCCCATGGTTTGTATGAATCATTGTATTATTAAGGTGTTTTGAAAAACATCTACACTCTTGAATAGTTTTCTGAAATCAATGAATTATTTGATCATGAAATTACATGGAATGTCCTTGTATTTTGAATTAATCATCCTGAAGCTGAAATATTAAATTTTTGGAATGGTTTTACCCATAATGAATAGTTAAAGTGATAGATTTCATACATAAGGGGTTGATAAAGAACATACTTATCCCAGAAGGATTAAATATAAATGCACATTTTATTAATCTGTGAAGGATATACATGTACATGTGCGTATGTACCATGCAAATGGCAATGAATCATATTATGATGCAAGGTAATGTTCTTCCCTATTCATTGAAATCAAAAGGGTATAGATTATTATTATTCCAAAATTCAAAATTGAATGTTTTGGTTATGAATTGATCATGGACATTCTATGAGATAAATGATGATCATTATGAATGAGAGATGTAATTGTTGTACTCTTTTTCCCTTAGTCAAGTTTTTCCCACTGGGTTTTCTTGATAAGGTTTTTAACGAGGCAACACTCAGGGGACTTGATGTTATTGTACTCTTTTTCCCTAATCAAGTGTTTTCCCCTGAAGGGTTTTTCCTTGATGAGATTTTTAATGAGGCAATCATACATCATAATAGATATCCAATGGAATGTTATAAATTATTATGGATATCTAAAATTAATGACAATTTTTTGTCTTCCCCGTGAGTTGTAATTTTTAATGAGACCATTCATTATTACCTATGGCCTTCCTCCCATGTCCTGAAGACATAATTAAATAATAATATTAATTGATGTCCTGAAGACACAATTTAATGATATAATCAGGGGGGTTGGGAATGCTACACTCTTTTTCCCTTCATCAGGTTTTTTCCCACTGGGTTTTCTGATAAGGTTTTTAATGAGGTAGCATGACATGAAATTCTTTTATTTTGGCTTCACTTATTTTTCCCACAAGGTTTTTTTAAGTGAAGATTAAAATAAGATTCCATGAAATTATGACATCCAAGGGGGAGTGTTATGAAATGTTATTAATGGATGTCATAATTATGACAATAATAATGACTTCTCAATTCCCAATTAATTCCCCTCTTAATGACCAATCTTAAATATTCTCAATCCATTGGTATTCTAGTCGTTGGATTAAATATTATAGGGATTAATTTGAACCGTTGGATCAGATCTCATGTACTCTATAAATATGGTGATATGTTAATAACATGTGATGGACTTTGGGCTCTACATTGTGTTCTTTACTTTTGTATTTCTTTTGTATTTGTATTTCCATTTATTGTTATCATCGTCATACGTGCTTTCTCAACGATGTGCTTCGCTTACGATCGATCTTAGATTTTCGATTTCGAAATGCTTCGCGGTTTCAATCAGTGTTCGATCAATTTGATAACTGTTAATTCATTTTCCCTATTCTTTGTAATTCCCTCCAAGATCGTTTGTTACAGTTTTCTGATTATCCGTACTGTTGGTGACCCCTGGTCACGGCGGCCAGCAGAGTTTTATGTTGGGGCAGCCCGAAGGCTGAGGCAGGCGGAGGACGGCGGCTGAGATGAATCCATCGAACCAGACGCCTGATCAATCTTCTTCCCTTGCCCCCTTTCTGCATAACCCCCTTCAATTTTCCATATTTTTGCCGCAATCAAACCCTAACGCGAATCACCACGAGGATTCCACCCCTTCAAACCCCAACCCTAATCTCAGCCAGTTCCTATCCTTCGCCGTTCCGAGAAGGCGCAGGCGTGGGAGGCCTCGCAGCACAGCATCCTCCCTACCATCTCAAACCCATGTTTTTAGAATACCGTCTTTCTCGAACGGCAGGGCCAGCAGTAGCAACGAGCCTGGTTCTTCATCGTCCTCTTCTTCGTCTCTAGCCGCTTTCCCGAGACCCTCTGGGGAAATCCCTTTCTCTTTGACGCCTTATGCCCCTGATGTATCGGATGAGATCATTTTCATCAACAAGGAAGCCACCGGGGAGGCGTTGATCGCCCTCACCTCCGGGTTCCCCGCTGATTCTCTGACGGACGAGGAAATTGATGCTGGTGTAGTTTCTACTGTTGGAGGAATTGAGCAGGTGAATTACATCCTCATTAGAAATCACATTATTACAAAGTGGCGTGAAAATGTATTGAATTGGGTGACTAAAGAGATGTTTACCGAGGCTATACCTCTGCATTGTAAAACCCTTCTGGATAACGCGTACAGTTTTTTAGTTTCGCACGGCTATATTAATTTTGGAGTTGCCCCAGCAATCAAAGAAAAGGTTCCGGCAGAGCCCTCCATGCCAAAAGTGATCGTGATTGGTGCAGGGCTTGCTGGCTTGGCAGCATCACGGCAGTTGATGGCTTCTGGATATAAAGTGACTGTTTTGGAGGGTAGGAAGCGAGCTGGAGGGCGGGTTTATACAAAGAAAATGGATGGAGGGAACCGATCTGCAGCTGCAGATTTAGGTGGGAGTGTTTTGACAGGTACATTGGGTAACCCGCTTGGTATTTTGGCTCGTCAATTGTCTTATTCACTTCACAAGGTGAGAGATAAGTGCCCGATTTATTCTTTTCATGGACAACTGGTTGATCCTGATATGGACATGAAGGTGGAGGCTGCTTTCAATCGGCTTTTGGACAAGGCAAGTAAACTTAGGCAACTAATGGGAGAGGTTTCGGTGGATATTTCTTTAGGTGCAGCACTTGAGGCCTTCCGCGAGGTTTATGGGGATGCTGAAAATGCTGGAGAGATGAACTTGTTTAATTGGCATCTAGCAAATTTGGAATATGCAAATGCAGGTTTGCTTTCTAAACTGTCACTTGCCTTCTGGGACCAAGATGATCCATATGATATGGGAGGGGACCATTGTTTCCTGCCTGGAGGGAATGGAAGGTTGATTCAGGCCTTGGCTGAGAATGTGACTATCCTTTATGAGAAAACTGTCCACACTATAAGGTATGGTGCTGATGGTGTGCAGGTCATTTCCGGGAGCTATGTCTTTGAGGGTGACATGGCTCTTTGCACTGTGCCACTTGGGGTTTTGAAGAGCAGTTCTATTAAGTTCATTCCAGAGTTGCCTCAGAGAAAGCTCGATGGGATAAAAAGGATGGGATTTGGTTTGTTAAATAAGGTTGCCATGCTTTTTCCTCATGCATTTTGGGGCACAGACCTGGATACATTTGGGCATCTCTCCGAGGATCCAAGCCGCAGGGGGGAGTTCTTTCTCTTCTACAGCTATGCCACTGTGGCTGGTGGTCCTCTCTTAATTGCTCTAGTCGCAGGAGAAGCGGCACATAAGTTTGAGACCATGCCTCCTACTGATGCTGTGGCCCAGGTTCTTCATATTCTCAGGGGTATCTTTGAGCCCCAAGGAATTACTGTGCCAGAGCCCACACAAACCGTGTGTACCAGATGGGCTAGTGATCCCTTTAGTCTTGGTTCTTACTCGAATGTTGCAGTGGGGGCATCGGGTGATGATTACGACATCTTAGCTGAAAGTGTTGGAGATGGAAGGGTGTTCTTTGCAGGAGAGGCCACCACAAGGCGATACCCTGCAACTATGCATGGGGCTTTTGTTACTGGCCTCAGAGAGGCTGCAAATATGGTTCAGTATGCTAATCGCCGAGCATCAATGACAAGTATTGAAAGGAATCGGGCTAAGAATGCACATTCGTGTTCTTCCCTACTAGCAGATTTATTCAGGGAACCCGATTTAGAATTCGGGAGTTATTCTGTAATTTTTGGAAGGAAGAATTCTGATCCCAAATCAACAGCAATTCTGAGAGTGAGCTTTTGTGGGCCTCGAAAGAAGAATCATGATGGTTTCAAGCCAGATCAACAGCATTCAAATAAATTACTGTTTCAACAGCTGCAGTCTCATTTCAATCAACAGCAAGAACTTCACATTTATGCTTTGCTCTCAAGGCAGCAGGCACTTGAACTGAGAGAGGTGCGAGGAGGTGATGACATGAGGTTGAATCATCTTTGTGAGAAGTTCGGTATCAAATTGGTGGGTAGGAAAGGTTTGGGGCCTGCTGCGGATTCTGTTATTCTATCGATAAAAGCTGAGAGGAGCACTCGAAAGCCCACCAAAATGTCTTCGGCTCTTGAATCAGGACCATCAAAGATGAAAACAGGCTTGTTTAAGCAAAAGCTGGTTAGAAGAGCCAAAATTGTGGGCAATGACAGTTGTTTGGTTTCAAGTGCTAAAGTTGATGCCTCATCGTCTCCTCCAGCTGCAAATGCAAGTCTATCTACTGTGAACATGAATATTATGCCTATTTCTGAAGTGAATTTGCCTCATTCTAGTGTGGATGTGTTGCCTTCTCCCATGGCAAATGCAAAGCCTCCCAATCTGGATGAGCAATCTTCTTTCTGCGCAGATGCAGTTACTTTTACCACAGTGGGAACAACAAATGTAAGGCCAGCAGAGGCAAAATAGAAGGCATGAGAATCCCTTGGGGAATGTCTTGCTCAAGATCAACATCTCTTTGGATTGGCACCAAGTGACTATTGATGGGAGCTGTTTCCACTCCATTTTCAGTTGTAGGCTTGTTTAAAATTTTCTAATGTAAAGTGTTGGAGTCTGTTCCATATCGGATTTTGGTGTTTTGACATCTTTATTTTTCATTATAAATAAACATTAAGAGCTCTCTTGAGGCATCTTGGGTATTGAGTCCATTCCTCCTTTTTAACATGGTATCAGAGGAAGTTCTCCAACTCTAACCCAATCTCTCGTCTCTCTCTCTTTTTTTTTATCGGAAGAGACCTATATATTTCCCCCCATTGGGGGGCGGTGACCTAGGCTATTGGCCACCGTCACGACAGTGCCACCCCTCGTGGCGTTCCTCCTAGGCAACGACCCATCACGACGCTCCTCTTGGGTCTCCGGTGCCATCTACTCTCGCCAGCCCTGACCGCGAGGCTCCTCTGCTGCGCCTCGTCGTCAGCCCGCGCGACTCCTCCGCGACGCCCCATCACCCGGCCCATCGTCGACGGCTCCTCTGCGGCTCTCTCGGCCCACCATCGTCCGCCCCTGCTTGTGCGGCTTTTCCGGTGCTCCCCTCTGTTCGTCGCGACTGGATGCCAACCACCCCCACCCGCGATGCATCCCTGCGACGACACCGCTTCTATGTTTGTGCCCTGCGTGACAGTCTCTTTCCACCTGGAGCTCCTGCGCATCGTGGTAGATTTGAAATCTGGGTGATTCCTCGCCCAATCCCAGTCGCACTAACAAGCGCCAATCCCTCTTTCGGGCCTCTACCATCTCTCAACTGTTGCGTGAATTCTGCTGCATTGCCAAACCAGTTCGCGCCTTTCATGTCAGACTCTGATCCTGTCGTGTGTTGTTCCTGCACGCTTCGATGCTCCTAACCCAACTACTCATGTCGAGGCTTGATCCGACTATTTTTGTCGGTGTATTCTTTTTCAGCTATTCCTACTGTTCTGCATGAAAGGTGTTGTTCTAAGGTTGACACATCTTTTTCACCGGCATCATCTATCAACTTCTTGAGGGAGAACAACATCCATGACAATTTATCTTTTGTTATGTTACATACCCAGCTTGAGAGGGAGTGCTGAAAATGTCTTTGCTTTGTTTTACTTTGGTTTGTTTTCTTTAATTATGTGTCCAAACTAGGTATACCTAGCTTGATGGGGTGTTGGAGTCTGTGTCTCATATCGGATTTCAGTGTTTTGTCATCTTTATTATTCATTATATATAAACACCAATGTCTCTCTTAAGAGACATCTTGGATATTGGGTCTACTCCTTTTTAACATAAAGAATTTAGGCCTAGTTTTGTACGAGTGAAATTTCATGGAATGGAATGAAAAGGCCAATTTAAGAGGTGGAATGAAAAAAAGTGTGTTATTATCATCATGATTAGTTATGTGTAATGGTTTATTATTAATGCTTTAGCGGATCACTAGGCATGTAATTATTATTTCTAGGTACCAAGGCCCACATGTTGGGATTCACTTGTCTAATCTTCCTCATTCATCTTTTATGGTCAATATTATGTCCAATAAATGTTTCTTCTTTCATTTTTCATCCATATTATTTCATTTTTAATATCCCCTTTTGTAGACTAAGTTATTATTTATTCTCTACAAAATTCTTTCTTTTTTTTGGTCTTTTTTCTAATGCTTTGCTTGGAATTTCATATTCCTTCTTTTCTTTACTTATTCTTTTATGGGGATTTAAATGTTCTCCTATTTCTTCTATGGATTGCTTTTACTTACAATTTTTTTATTAATTTTGTAAGAATTTCAATTCCCCTATTGATTCCTCATTTCTACTATGAAGTTTCTTTACCTCATTGATGACATCTCTCCTCCATATGATGCCAAATGAATGTCTCTATCCCAAATTTTTCTTAAAACATTTTTGTTTGCCCTCATGTTTACTTACCTCACTTTTCAATGATTATTTTGAAGTAGATGATATGTTATATCTATGATTATATTATGAAACCGGTTTCCATTTCATCATGGGTTATCCATGTTATGCTTATTGATTTATGTATGACTATTGTTTCCTACCTTTATAATGTGTCCTGCATGATTTTGAATATACTATGATATGATAGGTGAGACCGAAATTATATAACCTTCCAATACATCGAGTAAAACTTTACATCTCATGATATCATTATGTGTGGACATGATGTCATTGTCTTTGTCCACAATGTTATGCATGAACATGATGTGGTTATCTTTGTCTAATATGCTATGATGTCTTGACAATGAGCCTTGACTTATGTTTATGATGTTTCATTATTATGCATGTGTTAAATTCCATGTCTTCTTCATATGATTCCCTTATTCTTATAATTATGATCATATGTTTATGATGCGATAACGACTGAATTTCCCTTTGGTTGTGGCTACATTTGTTGTTAATGAAGCATGCTAATATGTATGTTGTCAATGAGTATAGAGTAATGAGTGATGGAATAAGTATCCACCCAAGGAAGACATTGAAGCTTCTCATGCTTAGTTGAGCAAAGAGATAATGAGATGACAACTTGGTGCACAATCCCTAAAATCATAGGATTGATTGAGTTTGTCCTCATGTAAAAGACAAATGCTAACAAGTGTGAAAGTTTTGTCTGCAAAAGTGTAAAAGAACAAAGTGTTGGTTGCTATAAAAAACTTAGACCTGTAGTAATATGAGTGAAAAGCTAGCATGATTTGGGAGATTGAAGACCTAAGATGTTTGAGAAACAATCCAAAGAATACTTCACATGGAGGCTATTGAATATGGTGATCAATATCCAATGGATGATGGTTTTGAAGGCTGATTTTGAAGGCTAGAATTAAGTGTAGCGAGATTTTTGAAAATACTCACTTGAGTATATATGCTGCTAAGTACCATAGACGATAGTTAAAACGAGTTTGGAATTATTTTAATAATTCCTATAATTTATTGGAGCTATTCTGAGATGATTAGAAGTGCTTGAGAATCCCAAAGTCAATTTGAAATAATTTTGAAGTAATATGAAGAAAACTGAAATTCTGTACAGATACAAAAAAAGGAAAAGGCATGAGTCTAGATGAGTCATCTAGGAGTTCATATGAGTAACTCTCAAGTTTGGAAGTATAAGGACTCGTCTTGAAACATTCTATAATCTAGTAAATTATTTTAGAATTCACTTTCTTACATTCCCAAAGATCTTTTCAGTTTAAAGTTATAGAGAATTAGAACATAATTCATAAATATCAACCCACAAGTATACAAAGTGGGTACTACTAAAACAATATCCATTTCTTCCATAATACAAAAGTTTTTAATAAAACATGAAATATTTTCATGAATTATCTTCACAACATTCAGCTTGACTTCTTTTATCTTACTCATCCTTAAACCCTATGAAAAACATTTTAAAACTTGGAATGAGCATAAAAGATCAATGAGGAACATAAAAAGAAGGAAAAAAACCATTAGTCCATGAATACTTATAAACATATAAAATCATTTTTACGAAGACATACTTCTCACCCATAAAGTAGCATATACTTACTTTGTGAAAACAAGAGATTTCCATAAAACATAAAAAACATAAATAAAACTATAAATGTATCTTGGAGCATTACATACTTATGATTTGTAACCCTCACGACTACCATATGATTTGTAACTCTCACAGATATCTCACAATGTAACCACCACAACTACCTTATGTTGTAACCCTCACGACTACCTTATGGTGTAACAATTGCAGTCACACTTGAAGTAACCATACGGTCGATCTCCAATATAAACATACCCAAAATATTGGACGGAGATATAGGTCCCACCCTTCATCATAAACAATGCCCAAGAACGAGAACATAATCATTAAATAAGAATACTTGCATCATAAAAACATTCCTTTTGAATTTTGAAAAAAAAGAAATTTAAGAGAGGATTTTTAAAGAAAAGTCCCTTACCTTGGGTTCATCTTACTTCAAATGTGTTCAAACCTCCAATATAATGATTTAAAGAGTGTTATTAATATATTATAGAACTATATTCATATATATAACACCTTATATGATCTTTTAACAACAAATTTTCATCAATTTATTGATAATATTTTGTTATATTGATTTTTTAGGTGCGCTCTTTTCATGGTTTTCATGGTTGGTTCCATTTTGATTTTCTTGTCAAATGGAAGAAAAACTCCAGAATTGAACCAAGATAGTTTTTCATTCGAAAACGAGTTAATTTAGAAAAATAATGGTGCCTTAAAACAAATTATGGAGTGCACTTGAAAATTGGTAAGAAATCGGAAAGTTCTCTTTAACCGGCCTTACTTATCGGGAAGAATTGAGAAAAGAACCTTTTAAAACATGTATATCCCTGAAAAAGAAGGATGCAATGATCTAGATACATGAGTTTGGAACATATACAAAGAATATAGAATATGTATATAAAAAGAAAGAAGATTTACATTGGGGAAAAGAGAGTGAAAGCATAACCCGAAGGAAAAATGGGTGTCTCGTGAGAATCCCTTAACTCATGTCTGAAAGTGTTCAACACTTGAACTAAATATCCTGGATAATTAAGTTACATATTTTAATTAATTAATTCAAAACCTTTTATTCATGTATTTTATTTAGTATAATTTTATCAAGTTCATTTATGATCTTTTTGATGAGTTATAAGATACAATTTTATCATTCGGTGGTGTTCATTTCCTTGGTTTTCATGATCGGTCTACTTGTATACATGTATGGAAAATCATGTAAAATGAGAATAGTTGTCCAGAATTGAAATTATATATTATTAATGAAATTACAGAATATTAAGTGGTCTTATATATCATTTTGGTTATATGGTATGAGGATGAATCATTAAATAAAACATTAGTGATGAAAGTTAGTTTATTTTGGTGAATTTTGATCATTACGAACCACTTTTGTTTTATTAATTAATATTATGTATAAACACTGGTTCCAGAACATAATATAATATATAATAATTATAATAAAATCTGATTTAACCATAATAATGGTTTTATGACCAGCATTGAAGGTGGTAATAGAAAATGAAAACACATCGTACACGATATCGGTAAATCGACACATCATGAACGATGTTTTTATGTTTAGAATAAAAGGGAGAGGAGAAGGAGTTTGATGATGAATTTTTACAAAAAATTGATAACATTCCAGTATATGTAAGATACTGGAGTTTTAATTCCATTTGGATTAGGGGAGTTAAGGAGAGAATAAGAAAAAAAATGAAATTGAAAAGAAAATAAAATAAAAAGAAAGGGGATTTTACCTCTTGAATTCTCCTCCTTGTGAACCTCCTTAAGGACCTTGGTTTTGGCCTCTTGGTGTGACCAATAGGTCTTGGATGTGGATAATTGTCTTGGGAAGGGAATTGATCAGAAATTGAACAAGCTACAAGGCTTTGAGTTGTGAGGAGAAGAGGTGGTGAAGGGTGATATTTATAGTGGAGAAGGGCGTTTCTCATCATTATATTCATTGGTTTATTATTTTGGATCAAGACTATGAATAGTTTGAGCATTATCACTAAATATATTCAAATAATTAAGGAGAGTTTGATATTTTAGGCCTACAATAGCCATACATCTACCATGACTCAATAATTCATGAATTTAGCATTTATTGTAAATTATTGTATTTTACTATTCACCAAAAAATCAACTATTTCAGAAAAATCACAAAAAATAACCATAACCATTTTTCAATGTTTAGAATTTAAAAATGAACTTTATTTTTTGAATTTTTTTTTCTAAATATGAGAAATTTAATTTTTAATTAAAATCACAGTTTATTCAAAAAATACCAATTTTAAAATAATAACTGATTTTATAACACATTGAAAAATTAATCAAGGTCTCATAAAATTATCTTATAAATATAATAAAATAAAATATTAATTTATGAAACTATTTTATGAAAATAAATTTTCTTTAAAATCATTAAATTAATTATAAAATTATAAATAAACATTTATTTACTTATTCCATGATATAAATATATCATATTTTCACTTTTAAGATACATAAATTTTATTTATAGTTTCATAGGTTAGGTTACTATTATATTGGCCAAATTTCTATTCCTAAGGTCATGTTACCATTCTTAAGGTCAAGTTACCATTCCATCAGTATAAATTCTTTAATTTCTATAAATATCAATTATTTCATTATAAATTTATTATGAATTTAAATCTTTAATTACAGAATGAAAAATATATATTATAAGTACCCAGGTTGTTACATTCTCCCCACCTTCTAGAAATTGCATCCTCGAAATTTTTATTCACTTATTAAATAAGTGAGCACCTTTCCTTTATAGCATTTTCAGATTCCCATGTTGCTTCTTCAATCATGTGGTTTCTCCACAAAAGCTTAACCTCATGGATAACCTTATTCCACAATACTTGCTCTCTATGATCAAGAATATGAATAGGTTTCTCTTTATAAGAGAGGTTCTCTTCCAACTGAACTAAATCTGGGCTCAAAACGTGAGATGAATCTGGTATATACTTCCTTAACATCGAAACATGAAAAAAATTGTGTACCTGAGATAAACTTGGTGGCAAAGCTACTCGACAGGTAACTGGTCCAACTTTCTCCAGTATTTCAAAAGGTCTAATGAACCATTGACTTATTTCCTTTCTTACCAAAACACATAACACTTTTCCAAGGAGAGATTTTAAGGAAAACATTATCACCTACCTCAAATGAAAGGTCTTTCCTCTTGTTATCTGCATAACTTTTCTACATGCTATGAACTGTCCTCATGTGTTTCTGGATCATCTTCACTTTCTCCACCACCTCCTCTACTAATTCTGGTCCCATCAACTTTCTTTCCCCAACTTCATCCCAAAATGATGGAGTTTGACACCACTTCCCATATAATGCCTCAAAAGGTTTCATCTGTATAATGAAATAATTTTTTTTATTATAATAAAACTCAACTAAAGAAATATGTTGATACCAAATTCCATGGTAATCCATTGAACAAGATCGAAGCATATCCTTTGAGGTCTAAATTGTTTTTTCCAACTGTCTATCTAATTGAGGATGAAAATCTATGCTAACATTTAATTCTATTCCCAATGAATTCTGAAGGACTTTCAAAAAGTTATAAGTGAACCCGAGATCACGGTCATATATAATGGATAGATGAACTCCAAGCAACCTAACGACCTCTTTAAGGTACAATAGAGAAAGATGATCTAGAGAAAGAGTGTCTCGAATAGGAAGGAAATGTGAAGATTTAGTTAGCTGATTAACAATAACCCAAATCAGATTGTTACCTTGGGAAGTCTTTAACAGTCCCACTATGAAGTCCATGGATATATTTTCTCATTTCCACTCTGGTACTGGAAAAGGCGGAAGCATCCCTTTTGGTAGTTGTCTCTCTTCTTTAACCTTTTGACAAGTCAAACATTTCATTGTAAAATCAACAATATCTCTTTTCATTTCATCCCACCAGTATTACTTTTGAAGGTCTCTATACATCTTAGTACTGCCGGGATGAACTAAAAACAAAGAACTATGAGCTTCACTTAACAATTCATTCTTTATCTGGGGATCACAAGACATATATAATCTCTTTTCAAATCTCAAAACAAAATCCTTATCAAAGATAAATTTTGTAAACTTACCCTTTTTAACCAATTCTACCTTTTTCTGCATCTCACGGTCTTTTTTCAGTGCTTTTTTAATTCTATCTGACAGAGACGACTGCACTGACATCTGAAAAAGTGGAATTTATTGCACCAATAACTTCCAAGCCAAAATTCATTAAATAATTAATCAAGGGATCATGTTCCAAATATAACATGGTTAATGTAGTATGGTGTTTTCAGCTCAAAACATCTTCCACTTTGTTTTCTTTTCCAGGATGGTAATTGATCATACAATCATAATCCTTTATCTGTTCAAGCTATATTCTCTGCCTCATGTTCAGCTCCTTCTTTGTAAATATATACTTCAAAATTTTAGGGTTAGTATATATTTCACATTTGGATCCATATAAATGATGTCTCCAAATTTTTAAAGCAAAAACCACAACTTCTAATTTCATATCATGTATGGGATAATTTAACTCAGGAGGTTTCAGTTGTCTTGAAGTATAAGCAATTACCTGATCATTCTGCATTAGAACAAAACCAAGTCCCTTCAAATAAGTACAACTGTAGAGGATAAAATCACCATTTCTGGAAGGTAGAGCCAAAACTAGAGTATTCACCAATCTTCTTTTCAGTTCTTGAAAACAAAAAATCATAGTCTTCTATCCAAATAAATTTAATCCCTTTTTGTATTAACTTAGTTAGTGGACTAGATAACCGTGAAAAGTTTTTAAAAAACTGTCAGAAATAACCTTCTAATCCAAGAAAACTACAAATCTCTATTACATTTGTAGGTTTTTTCAATTCATTAATCACTTTTGTTTTTTTAGGATCAAATGTTATGATATCATTATTTACAATGCACCCAATAAAAGAAATTTTTTGTAACCAAAAATCACATTTACTAAATTTCATATATAACATATTTTCTTTGAGAGTTTGCAGAACAATCCTTAAATATTTTTTATGATCATCATAACTTTTTGAAAACGCCAAAATATCATCAATAAAAACAACAAAAAACATATCCAAGTAATCATGGAAGATTCTATTCATAAGATTCATGAATACAATAGGGTAATTTGTTAAACCAAAGGGCATAACAACAAACTCATAATGCACATATCTAGTTTGGAAATCTATTTTTGGAATGTCATCCTCCTCCACCTTTAGCTGATAGTACCCAGTTCTCAAGTCAATCTTTGAAAAATACTGAGCTCCCTAGAGACGATAAAAAAAGTCATCGATATTAGGTAATGGATACTTATTCTTATCATTAATGTTATTAAATTATATATAATTAATTCAAATTCTCATGGACCCGTCTTTATTTTTAATAAAAAAAATAGGAGCACCACATGGTGAAGTGCTAGGTCAAATGAAACCTTTATCAAGCAACTCATGCAACTGCTTTTTCAATTCAACAAGTTCCAATTGATCCATTCAATAAGGGGGTTTTGAAATTGGCTTAGCACCAAGAACTAAGTCAATAATAAATTCATCTTCCCGATCAGGTATAACACCAGGTAAATCATCAGGAAAAACATCAAGGTATTAATTTACTATTGGAACATCATTAATCTAAACAGTTCCCTTGTTTTCAAAAATATATAAAAGATAAATTTTATTTACATATTTTAATAGTTTCTCAGCTTCATGATATGTTATCAATGGTTTGGGTTTATTCTTGTATACAAACTGCAACTCTTTCTGAAAAATAACCTCTTTAGCTCTACAATCGATCTTAGCATGATAAATAGAAAGCCAATCCATACCCAGAATAACATCAAACTCTACTAAGATCAAAACAAAAAGTTTTGTAGGTAATGTATTTACACAAACTACAACAAGAATATTCTTATAATATCATTTTTCCTTAATATTTTTCCCTGGTGTTTTAACCATAATACCTTGTTTCATTTCTTAAGGTGAAATTTCCAATTTACTAGAAAATTTCTTAAAAATAATGGAATGTGTAGAACCCATATCAAACAAAACATTAGAAAAAATTTGAGTAAACAAAAAAAGTACCAGATACCACTTCATTGGATGGACCAATATATACTAACATAGTCACAAAGGATCCCATTGCACCTTTATGCTTATAATCTGGATGCTTCCCATCATTCATATCTTTCTCTGGGTAGGTATTTGCATAATTCCCATCTCACCACATTTGAAACACTTTACAGTTTGCTTATCATAATTAATCTTAAGATCATTTTCATTGCAATATTAGGCCATATGTCCAAACTTAACACATGAAAAACATTTACCAGATTTTTTAAGGAATTCCCCATGGTGCTTTTTACCACACTTCCCATAAACTAGAAACTTGAATTTATTACCTTCAGATTTATTTGGTTGATTCTTACCCATTTCATTCCATTTGGACCTTTTCTTATGCTTGTTGTCAAAGTAAAAGTGATCATAAAAAAACTCCATTTATACCCTCTATTCACATTGAAAAAGTTTCTCATAACTTTTGAATTATTTTGAGGTCAATTACCTCCGGTATATTGGCTTCAATCCTGAGTAAAAATGATTGATTTTACTATCAAGATCCCAAATGATATTTGGAGCATACCCTTCCAATCAGGCGAAGTTTTCTTCATACACAACCATTGAATTTTCCTCATTTTTTTTTGATGAAAGGAATTTCTTTTCCATCCTAATTCGAACCAAATTAAAAAAATATTTTTTCAAGTAAAATATTCTTAAATTCATCCCATTCCAAGGCATCAATCTCATCACTATCTCTGATATTCTTGACTATTGACCACCACTGGTCAGATTCACCTTTAAAACGATAAATAGAAAGACTAAAATTTTGATTATATAAACATCCCATGACATTGAATATATTTTTAAGGGCTTTAATCTAACCTTCATCCACCACTGGTTCAAAAGATCCACTAAAAGAAGAAGAGCGTTTCTTCATAAAATGTTCCACTATCATCATGTTCCTTTATGGTAGTTTTGGTTGGTCTCTTTCATGGATTCCATTTCCATTTATTTCCCATGTCAGCTGATCAATTACCATAAAAAACTACTTAGTTCCAATCCCTACCATTCTAGTTTGTGTATTTGGAAAGATATTAGCCTCTCGGTTCCTTCAAACTTCATCTTCCTTGTTTCTTCCGCAGAAAACCATTCTGAACAGATATATCTTAGATAAAACAACATGGTAATATTTAAATGCTATATCATTTCAACATAACTATAAGGTAAAAATTATTTATGGTATTCTATAAAAATCATCATAACCCCTAAAGTTATCTAAACCTTTCTCTGATACCAACTATAAGGACTAAACCTTAAATATTACATAATCTAGTAAATTATTTTAGAATTCACATTCTTACATTCCCAATGATCTTTTCAGTTTAGAGTTTTAGAGAATTAGGACATAATTCATATATATCAACCCACAAGCATATAAATTGGTTACTACTAAAATAGTATCCATTTCTTATATAATACAATTTTTTTAAATAAAACATGAAATATTTTCATGAATAATCTTCACAACATTCAGCTTGGATTCTTCTTTTCCCTTACTCATCCTTAAACCCTATGAAAAATATTTTAAAACTTAGGATGAGAAAAAAATCTCAGTAAGGAAAATAAAAATAAGTAAGGAAACCATTAGTCCATGAATACTTATAAAAATATGAAATCATTTTCACAAAGACATACCTCTCACCCATAAAGTATTATATACTTACTTCGTGAAAACAAGATATTTCCATAAAACATAGAAAACATAAATAAAACCATAAAGGTATCTTGGGTAATTAATTAATTATGATTTTTAACTCTAATGACTACCATATGATTTGTAACCCTCATGGATACCTTATAGTGTACCCCTCATGACTACCTTATGTTGTAAACCTTATGGCCACCTTATGATGTAACCATCATAGTCACACTTAGAGTAACCATACGGTCGACCTCAAACATAAACAAACCTAATGAATTGGAGATATATATAAGTCCCACCCTTAATCATAAAAAATTCCCAAGAACAAAAAAACAATCATAAAATAATAATACTTGCATCATACAAACATTCCTTTTGAATTTTGAAAAAAAAAGAAATTTAAGAGAGGATTTTTAAAGAAAAGTCCCTTACCTCGGGTTTGTCTTACTTCAAACATGTTAAAAAATCCTATATAATGATTTAAATGGTGTTATTAATATATTAAATAACTATATTTATATCTACAATACCTTATATGATCTTTTAATAAAAACTTTCTACCTATTTATTGATTATATTTTGTTATTTCCATTGTTTCGGGTGCGTTCTTTTCATGGTTTCCATGGTTGGTTCAATTTTGATTTTATTATAAAATGGAAGAAAAAATATATAATTGAAAAAAGATAGTTTTTAATGTTAAAATGAGTTATTTTATAAAAATAATGGTGTCTTATAATAGATCATGGAGTGCACTTGAAAATTGGTAAGAAATCGAGAAGTTCCTTTTAATCAGACTTTCTTATCAGAAAGAATTGAGAAGGAAAAATTTTAAAAACATGTATATCCCTGAAAAAGAAGGATGAAATGATATAGATAAATGAGTTTGGAATATATAAACAAAATTTAGAAGATTTATATAAAAATAAATAATATTTACATTGGGGAAAAGAGAACAGGGGTTCGGTGAGAATCCCTTAACTTATGTCTGAAAGTGTTCTGCACTTGAACTAAATATCTTGGATAATAAAGTTAAATACTTTAATTAATTAATTAATAACCTTTAATATATTTATTTGATTTATTATAATTTTATTAAGTTTATTTATGAACTTTTTGATGAGTTATAAGAACAATTTTATCGTTCAGGAGTGTTCGTTTCTTTGGTTTTCATGATCGGTTTATTTGTGTATAATGTATGGAAAATTATGTAAAATGAGAATAGTTGTCCATAATCAAAATTAAATTTTATTAATGAAATTAAAAAATATTAAATGGTCTTATATATCATTTTTATGTGTTATGGGTATGAATCATTAGATAAAACATTAGTGATGAAAGTTAGTTTATATTGGTTAATTTTGGTCATTATGAACCACTTGTTTTATTAATTAATATTATGCATAAACACTAGTTACAGAACATAATATAACATATAATAAGTAGAATAACATATTATTTAACCATAATAATGGTTTTATGAACAGACTTGAAGGTGGTTATGGAAAATGAAAACACATCGACCATGATGTCGGTAAATCGACACATCACAAACAATATTTTTATTTTTAGAATAAAAGAGAGAGGAGAAGGATTTTGATGATGAATTTTTCCATAAATATGATAAAATTAAATTATATGTAAGATAATAGAGTTTTAATTTCATTTTGATAAGGGTATGTAAGGAGAGAATAAGAAAATAAATGAAAATGAAAAGAAACTAAAAGAAAAAGAAAGAGGATTTTACCTCTTGAATTATCCTCCTTGAGAACCTCCTTAAGGCCCTTGGTTTTGGAATTTTAGTGAGACCAGAAGGTCTTGGACATGGAGAATAGTATTGGTAAGGTAATTTTGAAGAAATTGAGAAATATACAAGGCTTTGAGTTGTGAGAAGAAGAGGTGGTGAGGGGTAATATTTATAGTGGAGAAGAGGGGCGCTTTCTCATTATTATATTAATTAGTTTATTATTTTGGATCAAGGATATGAATAGTTTGAGAATTATCACAAAATATATTAAAATAATGAAGGATATTTCTATATTTTGGTTTT
Source organism: Viscum album (assembly GCA_963277665.1). Lineage (NCBI taxonomy): Eukaryota > Viridiplantae > Streptophyta > Magnoliopsida > Santalales > Viscaceae > Viscum > Viscum album. Next base: position 1,903,586,567 of record OY728150.1, on the reverse strand, counting down.
ACATGATCCATCCATCATCCACGACTCAATAATTCATGTATTTAGCATTTATCGTAAATTATCGTATTTTACTATTCATAAAAAATTCAACTATTTCAGAAAAATCCCAAAAAATAACCATAACCATTTTTCAACGTGTAGAATTTAAAAATGAACTCCATTTTTTAAAAATAATTTTCTAAATATGATACATTTAATTTTTAATTAAAATCATAATTTATTCTAAAAATTCAAATTTTAAAATAATAATTACTTTTATAACACCTTGAAAAATTAATCAAGGTCATATAAAATTATATTATAATCATAATACAATAAAATATTAATTTATAAAACTATTTTATGAAAATAAATTTTTATATTAAATCATTAAATTAATTATAAAATTATAAATAAACATTTATTTACTTATTCCATGATATAAATATATCATATTTTCACTTTCAAGATACATGAATTTTATTTATAGTTTCATAGGTGAGGTTACTATTCTATTTTTCAAATTACTATTCCTAATGGTGATTTTAATATTCCTAAGGTCAAGTTTCTATTCCATCAGTATAAATTCCTTAATTTCTATAAATATCAATTATTTCATTATAAATTTATAATGAATTTAAATATTTAATTCCAGAATGAAAACAAATTATTTTATAAGTACCCGGGTTGTTACAAGAACAATCATTTAATGGACTTCGAATGGGTCACCCTACACTTCAGATGAGTAAAATAGGACTTCATATGAGTCATGAGTAAGTTTAGATGAGTCATATATGAATTTAGATGAGTCACATGTGAGTTTAGATGAGCCTTTGATGACTTCAAATGAGTCAAGGAAAAGTTTGGATGAGTCATTAATGAGTTCGAATGAGTGATTACCCAGTTCAGATGAGTTAACACTTAGTAAAAATTTATTTTCATCCATTGGATGAAAAATGTGGTATCCATAATTTAAATTTTGAATAAGGAATCTGGATGGGATGATGTTGAAGTTGTTCTTCATAGATCTAAACATCATAAACACCTAAAAGAGTGTGTGATTCAAGCACTGAATTAAAGAGAAGATAATCTTCAATCTTAGTAAAGAAAGATCATAGTTGATGAATTTCTTAAATATTTAAATATTATTTTAATAAATAAATTATATATTATAAGGAAACAAATCAGAATATTCCTGGATTTTTTTTCATGGATCAAAATATCACAAGTAAATGCTGATCCAAGCCTATTTGAGAGCTAAAACACTTTGAGCTATTAAGAAGAAAATCTAATTCAGGATGAATTTATGAGATGGTTTCAAATTATCAAATATGGAAATGAATAAAAAGTGAAGATACAATAGCTGTACTTAAATTATTCTAAATATCACAAAAAATATTGTGATCCTGGATAGGACCGAGTTAGGGGAGTTAGATCTAAGCTAATGATTGATGTTTGCATATTCACGCTAAATTTGTACATGTTTTATATTTAAGCTCTCATTATGTGAAGAGATTCTCCATGAAAAAACTATGAATTTTGTGTGATTTTAATACAGTAATGAATAATGATTTATTGTGGAATATTTGTGGTTTATTTTTACAAGAAGATATGGAATAAATCAAGCGTACTTGAATTTTGGAAGATACATTCTACCGAGAAAAAGAGAGGAGAAAAAGAAAAGAAAAGAAAAGGGAATTCCTATAATTGTACAAGAGACAATCATTGAGAGGAAAAAAGGAATATTCTTGATCATGGAAGACACCAATGTATGAAAAACGTGAGAAAAAGTGAATAGTGATGAGGCCATAGAGTTTAATGGGAGATTTTCTATATGGAAAAATATATAAAATATTTACTGGTGACCTACATATAAAATGAAAGAAAAAATAAAGAAAATGTTGGAATGCAAACCAAGACCTTGTGTTGAGTGTGATATGCAAATATATCTCAAAGAAGAACAAGGAGGAACCGATACAGTTTTTGATAAGAAGATCTTCCTAGTATTGAAGAAGAAGGAAAATAAGATGAGGATGCCGACCTGGTTTTTCTAAAACAATGTTAGTGTGTCGAAGGTGAAGAATAAAAGAATATGAATGAGATACCGATACACACATCTATTCAAAATTTTTGTATCAATACTTTAAATTATTGATGAGATGATAGATAGTTTAAGACCGCATGAGCTTGAGTTTTATTTGAGAAATCCATGTGAGAAGAATCTGGGGAAGTTCAGTGAATTCATGTTGTGTATAAAAATTGAGTTACATGTACTGCTCTTGAAGACATGATGGAATTTTAAAATTCTTAATTGAAGAAAAAGAGCATATTAATGGATGCATTAACATACTTGTGATGATTAGAGATCAACTTAAAAAGTTGATGAAAGTAAACACTTGTATATACATGGTGGGAAGCTTGGAACTAGTGTGACTCGAGGTATACAAGGAAAGTAAAGTGTGAAGCTATGATACTAATGGGAATATGGTAGTGTGAACTCTAATGAGATGATGGAATTGTATACACCCTGAGACTCTATGTAGGTGTGTGATGCACCACAACCAAGATAATATGAGATTTATTATAGTGAAGAATCCATGATTGAGGAAAATAAACAATCATGACAAGGTGTAGGTTTTCCACAAAGGGGTTGAACCATGTTAAAATACTATATGATATATTTATATGCATTACTTTCATTTCATGTGGTGTTTTATTATTTTATAAACTATAACAAATACCATTTATCTTAACCAACAACATAGGTTCAAATATTAAAGGTGGTAAAACGTTTAAAAGTATAATTGGAACTTGTTAAAAGTTAACAACACCCGATTCACCACCCTTTCAGGTGTCTACACTGAGCCCAAGGTGCATTTTAACTGACATTAAAGTAAAGGTTCCCTATTATTTGATCTAGTTTTGATGATACACTAATTTTTACCTAAAGATATGAAGTGCATATTTGTTGTTTTTAAAGAAGAATCTCAGAGCAGGAATTCTTTCACTATTCATACTAAATATGAAATGAGAGTTTCAGCCATGAAATTACAATATAATAGAAATAAAGGGGAAAGTAAAATGAGAAAATCTAAAATAATAAAGAGTAAAATCCACCATCTTGAGTAAATCTGAGTAGTATCTATCTTGATGAAACCATTGGTTATTATTCCTCTAATAAAGAAACTTCTAGCTATGAAAAAGATGAGTTTAGTGATAAATCACTTTGTGGGTTTTATTCTAAAGTAAAAGTTTATCTTAATAAAGTTCCTGATGATGTTTTTAAATATATATTATCTCAAATTAAAGGACTATAGAATGAAAAATCATAGTCATAAAAGGAAGCTAATGCTATGGAAGATTTATTAGCCAAAAATGTTAACATATGTAATAATCTCACAAAGCTAGTTACAAAAAAGGGTAAATATATCTTACATTGGAATGAAATTTTTTCTTATACTGATGAATAATTTCAAAGGGATGTATGTGAGAAATATTCATTTAAAGTGGTTGTCACTGAGGTGGTCCATGCATTAGAGAAGTGGTATAATGTCACAGTGAATGTCAAATATGAACAACTAGATGCCAAAGAAAAAAGAATGAAATATCTACACAAATCACTACTATTGGAAATAATAATTCATGAAGTTTATGTTAAAAATATTAAGTGATATTTGGAAGTGAAATTTGACTCAGTTTTGGTAGAGAATAATACACTAAGTTTGAAGTTCCTTTAGTTGGAAGTCAAGTTGAAAAATCTGGAAGTAATACAAGTTGGAACTTCCCAAGATAGTGAGAAGAAGTGTTCTTACAATCAAGTTTCTAAGATGTTTTTTTCCCTAAAAATGGACTCATAATGGTGGTAAATAAATCTTGAGATCATTTGAAGAATCATCCACCTCAATCTCATGCATGAAGTTATCCCACTATCCTGATAAAGTTGATGTTAATAAATCTATTTTAAAAAATAGTACAGTAAAAAAGTAAAATTATATACAAATTTGGGTAATAAAAAATTATAATAAACCCACCACAATATCCAAGGTGTATATGAGAATGTATAATAATATAATCCTCTAAAATAGACCCCAAAAAAGTGGGGTTTCAACCCAAAAACATCATAATTATAATCTAGAAAATCAAGAAAAATTGTTACTAATAATAAAATAAAAATAATTATTGGAAAATGTTGCCATTGTTGGAAATTTTGGAATAGATATTATTAATTCTAGAATAATATCTTAGTGGTTGAAAATCATATAAGGATAGAATTCATGAGGAGAATAGATGAAATAAAGGTGAAAATTTCTATTCAAAATCAATTGTCACAGACAAACAAAACTTATCTCTAAAGAAAAGATTTAAATACCTTGAAATATTGTATTATTATTGAAATAAGTATGTTCATTGTTATGAATAATTTTGGTATGTACCTACCTAACATGACTTATATACAAATAATAATAGGACACTACAATAGTTTAAGAAACAAAGAGATGAAAATGAGTTTTCCTTGATAATTCCAAAAAAGAAACAAATTGAATTAACCACTCCTAAGAAGTTAGTGGAGAAAGATGTGAAGGGTTTCAAACCAATAAGAATAATATAATTCTATTTTGGTAGGAATAACTACATCATGGACTTTTTCAAAATGTCTATAAACATCAAGGTTGAAGGGAAAAAGCTAAAAACTAAAAGGGAATCTATCTAAGAGAGAGATAGATTGATTGGATTATTGGTTGATAATCATGAAGAAGTTGAGAGGTTTCCCAAAAAGGGAAACTCTAAGGAAAATTAAGAGGTGTGTGGAAGGTTCAAACAGGCGGGTCATATAACTTTTAGATATATGACATGGATTCCTAGTCAAAAGAAGTTGATAAATGATAAGGTAAAAACATCATTATCTCCCAACATAAAAAGGTTTCTGTAAAGAATAAGTGAACACTCTGGAAGAAGGAAGAGAATGTGCCTAAAGATATATTGATCATATGACCAAATTAGTTAGGAGACACCAATAATTTAAAATAAATATGAAAATAGTGGAACTGCCTTGCCATCTTAATAAAAGAAAGCTATTGTAACTAAGAAGGAAGCTGGAAAAGCGAAGAAACCCATACTTCCAAAAAATGTTCAGATCTCAAAATCTAAAGAAAATGCAAGCATGTAGGGGTCCAGACACTTTAGAACCAAAACTAAAGGAGTATTTAGGTTGATAAAAAAGTATCAAAACCATTGTTATAAGTAAGGATCTTAATGAAATCTACCCTATTCCCAAATAATATCAGTTATAAAACTTGGATAAGGGAATTAACGGTGATTAATGAAAAGAAGATATTGAATGCTATGATGCCATTACCACATGAAAAATCACCCATCATGGAGAATATTTCAATTGGAATATATTTGTTTTATTGAAACATGATACCTGATCTATTTCAAGAGGTATCAGAAATCAAATGGTACCATGATTTCTTAGATCTTATTTCTGAAGAACGATACCATGATAAAGAGTAATGGAAATTATCCCTTAAGGGGGATCTATCAAGTGAAGAAAGATTCCATACATGAATTATTTTTTATTAAATCTAGAATCTGGACAACCCTTGAAAATCCTTAAAGAATTTGGTATGATTTTCACTCTTCTAAAACTATTTTAGTTTATGGTGGTTATATTATTAAGGGGGAGTTACTATGTAACAAAAATAGGGAAGCAAAAAAACTTTCACTTGAATGTACTGATGTGTTTTGTGATGTTGAGTGTAGGTTCATACATATTATTGAAAAGTATTTTTAGACAACCCTAAATAAATTAATTTCAGATGGTACCATATTGTGAGTGTATATGGACAAACTTGATGCTTGGATGAAATAATTCTTGTTTTCTACACCAGGTTAGCTCACATGAACTTAGAGTTAACTTACCTAAGGATTATTGTAGAGAAATTTGTGGTGCCACTCTTCTCTTATACAATTACTTGAGTATAATGGAAGTGGAAGACCAAAAAGGGAGAATATGATTCTATAATTCAGAAGAGAAATGGGGAGAAAAATTTACCCTTGTAAATCTTTCACTTGCATCTATGATATGAATAAGGGGGAGGGAAAAATATTTTTCTCCTTTTTATTTATTTTCATTAATGGGGAGAGTAAAAATGAAATTTTAATGGAATATTGACTTACAAATCTTTTTTTTCGAAGTTCAAAGTATTGAAAACAAATACAAAGGGGGATTTTGAAGTTCCCTTTGGTGTGTGGTTATATATTTTTTCAATAAAGCATGTCAATATGTATGTTGTCAATGAGTATATAGTAATGGGTGATGTAATAAAAATACACACAAGGAATATATTGAATATTCCTATGCTTTGTTGGAAAAAATGGAGAATGAGATAACTTCTTGGTGTGAAACCCTTGATATCAAATGATTGATTGATCTTTTCCTCATGGAAAATATGAGTTCTAAAAATTGTGAAAGTGCTATCTAAAATATTGTACAAGAATGAGGTGCTGGTTGCTGTAAAAATATTTAAGAGCTGTATATGTATGAAAATCTAGCCTGGTTTGGGATATTTAAGACCTAAGATGTTGGAGAAACCATCAAAGGAACACACACATGGAGACTAATGAATATAGTGATTCATATCCTGTGGATGATGGTTTTAAAGGCTGATTTTTAAGGATGAAAATAAAAGTGTAGTGAGATTATTGAATATATTCTATCTTGAGTATATATATTGATAAGTACTTTCGAAGATAGCTAAATGGAGTTTGAAATTATTTTAATAATTTATATAATTTATTATAATAATTCTGAGGTGATTGGAAGTTCTTGAGACGCCTAGAATTAATTTGAAATAATTAAGTAATATGAAGAAAATGTGAATTCTATATAGTTAATTTTATTTTCTAAGGCATGAGTTCAGATGAGTTATCTAAGTGTTCTGATGAGTATCTTCAAAGTTCAGACGAGTGATTTAAAAAACTTCAGATGAGTCACCTTGAAATTTAAATGAGTAAAATAAGACTTTAGATGAATCATGAGTAAGTTCATATGAGTCATATGAGACATCATATAAGTTACATGTGATTTCAGATGAGTCTTTGATGAATTTGGATGATATAAGTCAGAGTTCAGATGAGTCATCTACGAGTTTTGATGAGTGATTACCGAGTTCAGATGAGTCAAAAATTAGTGAAAATTTGTGAAATTTTTTGTATGAAAAATGTGATTTTCAAAATTTAAATTCTGAAGAAGGAATTTTAGTGGGGTGATTCTAAATCTATTCTTCATAAATCTAAACACCACAAACACCTAAAACGGTGCGTGATTTAAGAAATGAATTAAATAGAGTCTTATATTCAATCTTAGTAAAGAAATATCAAAAGTTGATGAATTTATTGAATATTTAAATATTATTTTAATGAATAAATTCCAGATTATAAAAAAAATTAGAAAATGTTTGGACTATTTTTCATGTACCAAAACATCACATGTAAATTATATTCTAATCATGTTTGAGAGGGATAAATCAGTTTGAGTTATCAAGAAGAAAATCTAAGATAATATGAATTTCTGAGATGCTTACAGATTATCAAATATGCAAATGAAGAAAATGTAAAAATATAAAAGTTGTGCTTTAATTATTCTAAATATAACAAAGAAATATTATGATTCCAATTAAGAATAAGTTAGAGGTGTTTGAGATGAGATAATTATTGGTTTGTATAGATTCATTTTGAATTTGTACACGTTTTATATTGAAGCTCTCTGCTGTGAAGAAATTCTACATGACGCAATTATAAATTCTATATGATTTTAATTCATTAATGAATAATGATTTATTGCATAATATTTTGTGGTTTATTTTGAGAAGAATATGAGGAATAACTTGAGCCCATTGGAAGTATCCATAATATAAATTTATCTGATACAAATATAGAAGAAAATGAGATTAAAAGAAAAGTAAGGGAACTTATGTAAATTTATAGAAGATAACCATTGAGATGAAAATGGAATACCTTTGATTGTGGGAGACACCCATGTATGAAAGAGGTCAGAAAAAGTGAATTGAGATCGAGCCATAGAATTTAATGGGATATTATATATATAAAAATATAAATAAAATATTTACTGGTGACCTATATATAGAAATAAAAATAAGAAGAAAGATAAGGTTGAAATGTGAATTGAGAGCTTGTGCTGAGTGTGATATATATATATATATATATATATATATATCTCAAAGAATAGCACAGAGGAACAAATACAGTTCTAATAATAATATATTTCTGTTATTGAAGAGGAATGATAAGAATATGTGGATGTATACTTGGTTATTCTAAAACAAAGTCAGTGTGTTGAAGATAAAGAATAAAAGAAGTGAGTGGGAGACTAATACACATAATTGTTAAATATATGTGTGTCGAAACCTTTCAGTGATTGAGGAGCTACTATATATCTAAAGATAACACTATCTTGAGTTTTAATTGATAAATCTAGGTGAACAGAATACATGGAAGTTCTGTGAATCCATTTTGTGTGTAGAAATCTAGTTTCATGTACTAATCTTGAAGACCCACTGATAGTTAAAGATTCTGAATAGAGGAATGAGATCAGATTAATGGATGTAATAACATCCTTCTAATGATCAATGATATACTTAAAAATGGGTTGAAAGTAAAAAAATTGGTATATACATGGTGGGAATTTTTGGAACTAGTGTGACACTGGATATGCAAGGAAAGCACAACGTGAAGCTATGATCTCAATGGAAAATTAGTAGTGTAGATTCCAATGATATGTTAGTAATTATAAGAACAATGAAACTCTATGTAGGTGTGTGATGCACTGAAACCCTTTTAATATGATATTAATTATAATATATAATCCATGATTGATGTGAATAACCAATCACCACAAGGAGTATGCTTCCCATGAAGGGGAAAAACCTTGTAAAAACATTGTGTGATATCTTTATCCAGTTTACTTGTATTTAATATTTTATTATATGATTATTTAAACCATAACATATCTATTCATCTTAACCAACAATAGTTGTTCAAAAACCAAAGGGGATAAAAATTTTAAAAGGATAAATGAAATTTTTTAAAATTTGGCAACACCAGATTCACCCCACCTCTCAGGAGTTTACACCAATCCTAAGGGGCATTTCAATTACTATTATGCTCACTCATGTACTCGGGTTAATTCATATCTCTTTTTTACTTCATATTATTCCCCCTTTAATGGGATATTATCTTAACCTTTATTTAATGTATTTCTTGAGGTGTTCACATGTATTAAGAAGATTATGAATGTCTATAGAAGGACTATGACGAAGGCTTTACTAAACTTATTGATTTTTGGATGTGTAATGTTATGTATGTTTATATTTGAAATGATGTAATAATTATATAAGTGATGTATGGGTTGGTAAAAACTATACAAAGCCAAACCAACAACTCATGTGATGGATAATGCAACTACTGTTCCACTAGGATCAATGCAACCACACCAGGGTGATTCAGTGTGAGTGACTTATTACCGATTAAATACTTTCCCCTATTTAACTCTGAACCTATTCAGTGAATGGATCTTTGAACCTTTCCACATATTTAGTTTTATGGAAATAAAACAACAAGACACACAAGGATTTAAAAGTTTCACTCACAATTTATGATTTAGTCCACAATGTATGGCGATTATTATCCCCCATACACATGATTGATAATTTTTTTATCAAGAATAAATCAAGGATAAGGGAATATAATTGAACCCTTTTATATCTATAACTAACCATTACATGTAAGCACCAAATTTCTCTTTTCCCAAGATCTAGTACCAATCAGTCCTTCCTCAAATACCATGTTCGACTAGCTCTTATGAAGTGTGATTAATAGGAATTATTATGACTTTTATAGACAAAATGAATATGATATCCTTCCAAAAATATACAAAAAATCAACAAGTTTTACCCACACATCAATATTCAATGATATCTCACTACTCCAGTCCCTATGATATAAATATATTTTAGGTTGGTCTTCTTGATTCCTATTATTTGGACTATAATATCTTCAGTATATAGTAAGAAATCCAATCTCTCTCTCTCTATCTCTCTATCCCCTTCTTATTCAACACACATGAATAATATCTTACAACAGTATTGGTTCTCCCATTTTCTTTAACACATAAATATATTTAGGATCAAAATAGGTTGGTCTCTCCCTTTCATATTTGATGATAGTGAATATTAGAATTGTTCTATAACTAGTATCACTAATTAGTTTCTTCTTCTTATTCTTATAATATTCTCATTTATATTCTCCATTATCATGTAATATATTTTCCATATTTGAAGGAATAAACCATATTATAATCTTGAACTCATAATCTCTCATTCAAAAATCTATAATTCTTGGTCAAGTGTATCCAATATTATTCTCAATATTAAATACATGAATACCTCTCCAAGATGAATCCATGATATCTCTTTGTTAATTGACCTTTAAATATTTAGACATAGCTATAAAATATTAGTCAATACTATTGAAAGAATACATCCTTGACTCCCCACAAAATTTAGCCTCTTATTTAATACTTGTTCTTCACCACTCTTTACAATTTCCACAATTACCATGGAAACTCTCCTACACATTTCCACTAAATTCACAATAGTTATTCCATAAGTTCATGCTTCCATGTATGAAAAACTACGATGTGAATCTTTTCATCAGGGAACACACATTTATTCATTTCTAGAATAAAGTTCTTCCTCAATTGTTTATTAATGCCTAGAAATATTCTTCACATTACAACTTATTTATCTCCTTTAATATTCATATGATACACCTAGTGGACTGTGCATACACACCTATTGGGGGGGGGGGGTGAATATGGTGTTGTACAATTTTACGAAATAATAATTACTTATTTTAAACCATTATAACCCATTAGGAATTTCACCTATGATTCCGATTAAGTTTATTGGATCTTATGTTGTTTAAACTAGCATACACCTATATGCAATTTAGTATATGAAATTAAATCAACACATGTGTTTTTAAAAGGTTAGGTCCTTCCAAGGTAACCCATTCCTTACTATGATTGAGATGTCCAAGTCATGGATTCTATAATATACTATTACCATCAATAAAAGTGGATTTTTCTAGGTATCATATTGAAACTAAACACACCATATTACACAGGAATGTGATCACAATATTACATAAGTGATCACTGTAGCATCCCAATGATCTTGTTTATACAGGTATCCCACCACTTTCTCTTCATCTCTTTCTTATCCTTTCGAAGTAGATCATAATATTTCTAGGAATTTATCTAAAAACAAAAGTAATGATCTCCTTCCTTAAACCTTATAGTCTCAGACTACCTAAATATATTTAATAAAAACACATAAAACTCAGTCTTTAGTATTCTTATGAGTTTCTAATTCTTCTAAATATGTTCACTGGCTTCTCAAACTCACTTCTCAAGAACACAACCCAAATAATATTCACCAAATATTCTAAATTATTACTCACTAAAGGGATTGAAACCAAATATAAGAATCATGAAAATTAGGCCAAACTTTCCTTAACTTCTTCTTCTTCCTCTTCATAGCTCTGTCTCACTCATATGATCATAAAAAAATGGCCAAATTATTCTTCCTTTAGTTGTGATACCTAGTAATCTTTAGTTTTATCTTAGTATTTGATCTTTCTTGTTCATACTTTGAGAGTTATTTAACATTTAGCACACCAAAACAACTCTTAGATTCAACCTTTTGAACATCGCACTCTCACTTATTTTTCCTTTTATATATAGGTCTCCGAGAATATTATTTTTTATATATGAAATATATAATATTTCCTTAAAATCAATTCCCATGATCCTCATTTACTTTTCTCTCACTTTTTATATATGTGGGTATTCCTCTATAATCTCCATATTCTCTTTATCTCTCAAAAAACAGCATCCTAGTAAATACTAGGAGTTCCCTTACCTTTATATGTCATTCTAATTTATGATCTTGTCTTGGCCAATAAATATTCTAGAGTCTTACAAAATTTCCAAGACTCCCACCTTCTTCTTCTAAGAACAATCATCACTCATATTGAGATCACTTTATGTAGACTTCTCTAAAAAAGGTTACAAAAAATACACTATGACATGGTTCATTCCATTTCGATCTCCATCCTTTGACTCAAAACACCAAAACTTCCTCTATAATTTATTTTTAATGGCTATTTATCACATGTATATTTCTTTTATGAAATAATATGTATAATGGAAACAAAAAATTCACTATGGTGTGGTTACCATTATTTCACAGCTCATGTGGCATAGTCTCCATATATTCAACGTAGAGCATCTAAATATACAACTTATTCCTTCACTAGAACTCCAAACTCAATAAATATAATCACAATAATTATTAGTGATTTTGATATTTAATTTCATTGAATATTAGTGTTAAGAATCATTTGATTATTTTCTTTAATATTTCATAGTTAATATTCTAGAAACACTCTTCATATTATAAAAAATATTGACCTTTAAATATCCTTAAAATTTAATGAGATACCTTTACCTACCTCACATTTACCTTGACACAACTCTCTGTAATTCATTTCCACCTTTACATGAGAAAGTATTACCATTATGTAGGCCTCAGAACTCTATAGTATCATTACACAGTGCCTGGATACCTATATGTAGCCTTTATATTTATAGTGGTACCCTTATATAGATCAATTCTAGATGAGATTACCTTTATAATTATTGGATTACCTTTACGAATATCATAGACTAAATTTATACAAGTAGTGCAACATCACACTTATATAGAACCAAATCACATCTACACTGAAGTAGAATCACACTTACATAGAAATTCATTTTCTAAATTTTTGGATCCACTAAGCATTAATTGTATTCTGAACACATGTGAATATTACACTAAATATAATAGGATTACTTTCATAGGGAAAGGCTTATGCTCAATAATGAATTTATATGATTTTCTCAAAGACACATGCTAAAGAATTACATTAGACATAGTCATATGAGTTCAAGCCAAGTCATACAATGTTAGTTGAGTCATATAATGAACTTGAAGTCTTATGATTAACCTAAAGTCATATGATCAAGAAAGATTCATATGACCAAAAAGAAAATTCATAATATCTAGGATGTTTCCATTTTTTAGCTGAAACTCTAAAATTAAGACTTATTCAAATGACTTTGGGGATTCTACAAATGAACTCCAACCATTATAAACCACTCATAAACACCTAAAACCACCTATATAAATTTATTAAGGCCTTTTAAAAACCTAGTAAATATTTCCAAGAACTTATGCAACATATATACTCCTATTTTAGTTCTTTAACGTGGCTCACTGCACCTATCACTCTCATCTCCACTCAATCCTTTCTAAACCATCATCCATGTGTCATTTCACACTTATTTAAGTAGTCATTGATAATAGAACACTTGATGTCAAGCTATCCAATCAGATATCTATTTATCATTGATAATAAAAAATTATTCAAGTTATTCACTACATCTATTAACTTTCAACCTTTTTCTAACTATTGTATACAACACCTTTATTCCAACTCCAACTGCACTTTTATTTTCTATAAAGACTAGTTAAAACAATTGTTTGATGTGTGTTATGCCCATTTAAATCTATAAAACCAGGTATTAAAGGTAATTAAACTCTAAATTTATTTACCCATTGGTATATGGGCACCTTCTAATTAATTTTCCATCAAGAGATATATTCTCCTTTTCATAGTTCATGGTAGTCAACTCTTCATTATTCAACACCCATTGATTGAATTCATATTGAAAAAAAATATGACCAAATACCTTTAGGCACTTCAATATCACCCTTTGTATTTTTTTTAGATTCCTAAATTATCTTAAAGTTAATGTAATCTTTCTCCCCATAATTGACAGTAAATGAACAAGAGGGAAAAATATATCACCATCTAATTTAAAAGGCATGTAAGGTTTTCTCATATTTAATTTTTAGAAATATATATTCTCACCAATTTTTCAACCACTTTACAATGTATCTATTAGTTCCATGAGAGAAGGGTGATACCCCATTATTCTTAGAAAATTTCCATTAATAATCCAAATCCATGTATAAATGGGATAACCTTTTTTAGAAAACAAGAGTGAAAAGTCTAGACAACAAAGTTGTCCAAAATCCTCACATTAAGGTGTCACTTGACTCAATATTCCTTTATCAATGTTCTGATCAAACTAAAAACATACAATCACTTGAACACACACATAAAAACATTCACATGCAATTTATTTTCCCATTTCATTATATAATCAATCATAATTTATAATCCAATTAAACACAATCAAATAAAGTATTTAGAGAGTGAAAATTATACGTCATCTACAGATTTTTAAAGGATATCCATATTTAAAAATTAATATAAAATGATAAATTCTGGAATCATTGCTTATTTTGAAGGATCCCCCTCAAGGTATGCTCTCTATTGCTCATCATATTCAATTTATAGATTTGTAACACAAAAAATCAAAGGTGGGAAGAAGGTAGATCCTCAAACAACTCCTTATCTTGAGAAACATGGATGAGATATATTTTTTAACCTAGAAAATAATTTTATTGAAGGTCTAAAATGTATAGAACTATTAATTATATCATTTTATTCAACTTTATAGATCTAAGAATCTCTTAGAATCATGTAATTATTATCTTTTCCAATTTACTTCTTAGTTGTAATGGGATTCTTTACTTGAGTAACTAAAGAATTTTTATTCTTTTCAACTTGCTCTAATATTAAAACCTCTTCCAATTGTTCAAGAATTATGTTTAATATATATTTAGGCTCATAATATTCCTTCCACTCTTATGTGGACTCCATATTTATTGAAGATTTTTTAATTTTGGGAGATAATGGTTCCTTTTATTTTTCTCTTATCAGTTCCTTTTGACTAGGAAAAACAAGAATTCATCTGAATACCTAGTGTCGTGCCTAGTTTCACCTTCCACATATGCCTACATCATCTTTTAAGCTACCCTTTTTAGAGGCCTTTAATCCTATTCACTATAAGTTTCAATAACCATACCTATTCTACTATCCCATTACTAAATTGATTCCCTTTTAATTTCATATTTCTCCCTAATTTCATGATATTCATGTCCATTTTACAATGGTCTATGATGTTACCTATTTTTCAATAATAAAATTATCTCTTTCCTACAGGTTGAGCATCCTGTTCATCTTTATTCATTGGATTATTGGGAGGATATGATTCATTAACCTTCTTCCCTGATTTATCCCCTAAGGAAGAACTTATTTTCTCCTTTACCTACTTCTCAGACCATAGTGAATCTTTATTCTCTTTATTATATAAATGATATTTAGAAGGTTTATACTAATATTAATTATAATAGTGGACACCAATTTTACAAAACTCACATAATTTTTCAAAACACTAAACTATGTTCTTCATATAAAGATTTATCTTTTTTTTAGATTCTATTTTCAATCAACAGATTTATTTTTACTTTAAAATTTGATCCCACTTGCTTTAGGGCTTATTGAATTTATAAAAACCGACATATTATACTAGTAATAAATGGATCTATATTCAAATTAAATAGTAACAACACTTTCCAATAAAACTTGTTATTTTAATTTTGGGTGTAGTTTGTACAACATGGAATACTTGATGGTTTTGGGATAGAACACTAAACATTTGAGATATTTTTATAGAGAAACATTTTTTGGGGTTTACTTACCTCCATGCTTGACTAATTGGTGGGTTTTGCATCATTATTACTCTTCCAAAATTTTATATAATTTAAAATTTTTCCTGCACATCCAAAAACAATAGATTTAGAACAAATATATTTTATAGGATTGTGAGATACCTTTTTCCCTGAGATTGAGGTGTCAGGTTCTCTTGATGTTCTTAAGATATCTTTTATACCATCATGAACCAATTTTTAGGAAGAGAACATCTCAGATACTTTGATGGAAGCTATTTTCTTCTTAGTATATTTGGAGGATTCAGGTTGAGAAATTTTTAGATTTCTCAACTCTTATTCATGATTTAAATACATCATGTTAAGTGAATAGTTTTCATCCTCAATTAATTTGATCTTTCACTCACATTCACAATTTAGATTCTGAACTTGTTCATCATGTATCATTCTTATCTCTTATAGTGAACTATTTAGATCCTTCACTTTATTTTCTTTTACTCCAAGCTGAGCATCCTTTAAATTCGAATCAACCTCTCATAGGTTCTCTAATGCATATAATAACATAGAAAAAAACCTTAAAAAATATTTCTCACATAAATCTCTCTATAATTATTCATCAACCATAAACAATCTTTCATTAAAATTTAGTCCATTTCTTCTTTAACTTTTACAAGCTTTGTAAGAGTGTTGGTGTAACTCGTCTTATTTGTTAATGCTATATTTATAGAATCATCTTCTTCTTCCATCCGTGACTTTTCATCATTATGTCCCTTGATAAATTTGAATATATAGGTTATAATCTCAATAAGTAATTTTTCAAATAATATTTAACCTAAAGATATAAGTATTTAGTATATTCAATGCACCCTATCACTCAAATTGAACTTTTTTTAGTAGAGGAATAATAATCAATAGATTTATCATGATTTTTACTGCTTTGAGTACCTTCAACTAGTGGTTCATCCTTTTGTACACTTCCATTCTTCCTCCATTCTTTAGATTTTTCATTTTTCCTACTTCTTAGAGAATTGAAAAAAACCTTTACTTTAGTACCAATGGTAATATTGATAGATTTTTCTATCTGAGGTTTTCTAAAAGCTCTTAAAATGTTAACTTCATATATGAAAAGTAAGAAAAATTGGGAAAAAATTTAAAACATATCAGAGGTAACCTTATGCTTCTAATTCTAGTTGTGATAGAAATCTATATCCAATTTAGAGTAAACCTTGGCTCCGATAGTGATTGATAATTCCTATAGACCATGAAAAAACACTTGAGTGGGGGGGGGGGAGTGAATCATGTGTTTTCCCATTTTACCAAATTACAATTACTTCTTTTAAACCTTCAAAACCATTTTAGTCTTAAAATTATAATTTTAATTAAGAAGATCTTTTGTCTTCGAACCTAGAATACACCTATATGAAATGAAATAGATGAAAGTAAATCAACAAAAGTGTTTTTATAAGGTTTGGACCCTCCTTGAAAACCTAATACTTATTGTTCTTAGTATGTCCAAGTCTTAAATTCTCCACTATAATCTTATCATCAATATAAGTGGAGTTTTCTAGGTATCATCCTAAAACCAAGAACACCATAATACGTAGGTGTGAGATCACTATATTACATAAGTGATCACTACAACATCCCACAACTCTTGCTTACACTGGTATCCCACTAGTATCCCACTGGTTTCTCTTTATCTCTTCCTTCCCCTCTTGAAGTAGATCACATGATATCCAAGGATGTATCAGTACCCATAAGTAATTATATCCTTAATCAAACCTTAGAGTCTTCAAAATCATGAATATATTAAATAAAAACACATGAAACTCAGTATTTGATATTCTTCTCAGTTCCCAGTTCTTTTGAATCTGTTCACTATCTTCTAAATCTCACTTCTCAAGAACACAAGCTATATAATCTTCACTATATCTTATTAGTTCTTACTCATTGAATTTATTGATACCAACTGATAAAGGCCATGCATAACAGGTCAAACATTCCCTATATTCTTCTTCTTTATCTTGAAATATTTGACTCACTCATTTGATTATAGAAAAATAGATGAATTATTATTATTTTAGATGTAATACCCAATAATATTCAACTTTATCATAGTATACAATCTTTCTTATTCTTCTATAATGAGTTCTTCAATATTCAATACAACACAATAACTCTAAAATTAAATATTTCGAACACCATACTCTATATCTTATTTTTTTATTTTATATCTAGGTCACCTGGGATAATATTATATATATATAAAATATAGAATATATCCTTTAAATCAGTTCCTATTATCCTCATTTATTTTTCTCCCATTTTTTTGTATGTGGGTATTCATCCATGATCTCCATATTCTATTTTTCTATCAAACCACTATATTCTAGTAAATAATAGGAGTTCCCTTACCTTTATCCCAATTTCTAATTTCTAATATTATATTACCCAATAGATATTATAGAGTCTTCCAAAAGGTCCATGATCCCCATCATCTTCTTTTTAGAATAATCATTACTCAGCTTGAGCTCAATTTTAATAGACTTCTCTCAAAATGGTCATAGAAAATACACTACGGTGTGGTCCATACTATTTTTATCTCCATCCTTCAACTCAAAACATCAAAACTTCCTCTATGGTGCAGTTTGGCTAGACATTTATCACAAGTATATTCCTTTTATGAAATTATTAGTTAAACAAGCATAGAAAATTCATTATAGTCTGGTCATATTCATTTCATAGCTACTGTAGAGTGTTCTCCATTTCTTTGATATGGAACATCTCAATATCTAACTTCTTCCTCCAATAGAACTCAAAAATCAGTAGTTTGAATCACAATCATTCTCATTTTTTGTGATATTTAATTTCATTGAAGATAAGTTCTTGGAATCATTTAAATATTTTTCTCTAATACTTTATAATTAATATGCTAGAAACAGTCTTCAAATTCTAAAAAAACTTTACCTTTACATAGCCTTAAAATTGTATAAGATACCTTTAAACACCTCAAATTTTCCATGAATGAGCTCTTTGGAATTCATTTTTACCTTTACATGATCTATAATTACCTTTACCCAGGTCTCAGAACACTCAAATTACCTTTACATAGTGTCTGACTATCATTATGAAGCCCTTAGGTTTCTAGTGTTACCCTAACTATAACGCCTCAACCCAGATTGCCCGAATGACACTTGAGTGGGGGGGGGGGGGGGTAACTATATAACCTCATACATACCTCCCCATATTAAATAGGTTACCAACTAGTGTATAAGTATTTTCAAATCCATTGGGAGACTATAACCTCTAAAACAAGGCTTGAGGGTCATGCCTAAATCTATTGAAAAATTTTCATGACCCATATGTATAATAGAAATCCCCAAAACCTATAGAAATTAAAAGAGAGCCAGTAGGGCCACCAAAATAAAAAATATAAAGTAGAAAAATAGTCTATATGATGCATCAACCATAACAGAGTAGAAGAAAATAAATAAATAATAAAGTAGGAATAATATAAATAAAAAAACACTAGATGGTACACATACTAAATAATAACTAAAAAATAAATACAATGGAATACGAACCAAATAACATAATCATCCTATTGAATCCTTGAACACCATGACCTATAAACCCCATACCACATGTCATAATATAAAACAAGAAGGTATAACCACACATATCAAAACCCATACCATGTATATAGGTAGGGGTGAGTGAAATGACCCAATAGGAATCCCTAATGCCTCAATGATGATGAGTGTTGTATTGATCAATTGTATGTGCATGAAATAAAAATTTATAGTGTTTTTGTGTCTTTGAAACACACCCACCCAGAAACATGACACACAATGCATATAAAATCACACAAGTTAGGCCTCTGTGTGATAACCAGGACACCACGAAACCTGACCCTACCTACTTCAGCACCATGCTAGAATGAAGAAGGTCACCTCATACCATAACCAAAACAACACCCAAAGATACAAGGTAGGGTGTCTAACCAATTCCTTAACCCATACATAAATATCTATGGTAGGGTGTCATTCCAAAATATTGACCCATCCCTTTTACTATAGGGATGCCACATATCAAGTATCCACCAAGTCCTAACCCAAAATCAAAGACTCTGGGTAAGGAATAATCCAAAACCTTGACCTAATACCCAAAGTAATAGAGAATAGTCATATTTATTTAAGCCTTGATAAATCTATACTCACCCAAGGGAGGTCTATCAACCATGTATCACATCACATCATGACCCAACCCTCTCATGGGAAATCCCTAACCCAAGCTTGATGACCACGATATGGTATACTATCTCAACCTAAGCCTACTCAAGGAATTATCCTAATACTAAAACCCATTCCTTCTTACTTAAGGAAAGTTCAGGCATCAGGATCCCTCTCCCCATTTGGGTCGTCACATAGCATAACCTATGAAACACATGCAGTGTAACGACCCAAACTTTTCAATTATATTTGTTTTCTAATTTTGTGTGTTATTTTATTTTATACTCAAAAAAACTATATCCTTTAATTAATGAAGTGGGTATAATTAAAATGAGACTGTTGGGTTTCGACTGTGATATGACCATTGGTCAATATGACCATTGGTCAATATGACCATTGGAAACTATAATCTTAACGTTGTGTTTTTATAAATATGGTTATCTTGGTTAATTAATACAGAAAGAATATTGAATGACCTCATCCAGTAGACTCGAGCCATATGAAGCCCATCTGTCGGAGCTTGGGAAGGAGGTAGCATCACTGGGATTTTCTCTGGACCAAGCCCAATCCGAACTTCAACGTATGAAGCTTGAATATATTCATCTAAGGGAGAAGTTCAAGCCAATAGAAATCACCACTCGGGAAATGTTGTCTGAGCCACCCCAAGATTCTATCACAATATCACACCTCACACTTAGGTCCTATGCTGGTGTTATAAGGGGCTATGTAACGAGACCTTAGCATCTTTGTGTAATCCTTTTATATAAATAAAATTGTTATTTCTTCTTATGGAAAAGTTTGTAAATTTCAAATATCCGGATAAATATAGGATGTTTATTATTGATGGATTTAGAAAAAAGGGTATTTTAAATTATTTTGGTATTCATTAAATAATTAATAATGTGAAATGATTTTCAAAAAATGGTCTTCTACAATTGTGATCAGTGAGAAATTTAGAGTCTAATAAGATCAACTTGGTTTTTAGTGAATAGTAAAGTAGGAATAGTAACATACCCATATGAATAGTAATGAATATTAATTTGACCAAAAAAATAGAAACTTCACCCATGAATGTATATATACATTTTAGACATCTTAAAAGTGAAAAAACGATCATAGTTTAAGTTTTGGTTTTTTTGTACGCCATAAATATTTTATTTACAATTTTATAATTAATTTAATAATTTAAAATGGAAATGTATTTTCATAAAATTTAATCATAAATTGTTACTTTATTGTCTTATGGATATACAATAATTCTATGAGACCTTGATTACTTTTTTAAGGTGTTACAAAATGAGTTATAGTTTTAAAGTTGTATTTTTGGAATAAATAATGATTTTATTTAAAAATTAAATTAAAAATATTTATAAAAATATTTTTATAAAATGGAATTCATTTTTGAATTCAGATCATCGATATTAGGTTAGGGTTATTTTTTGGGATTTTTCTGAAACAGTTAAATTATTGGTGAATAGTAAAAATGCAGTTTTGAGTTTCGGGTGTTTAATGACATCATTAATGATGTAATAATGATGTAAGATTTCTGGTAGACTTATGAATAGTGATATATTCTATGAGGTGTCATAATTGGACAATACCATGGGAAAATACCATGGTCAAGCCCATGGTTTTTCAAATATCACCGATGAGGTGTCCCTTGGAAATTAATAATTTATTCACTCACTTTTCCTATAAATACCAAGACATTTAACTCATTCATTTCATTCCAAAATCATCCTCAACTAAGTTATGGTCTCCTTAACTCCCAATGAGTCCTCCCAAGGTTCCCTAAAGCCTCCCAAGGTCCCAACCTTCAAGCTTTCAAAGTTACTCTTCAAGGTAAGGGATCCTTTCACCCTCCTCTTTTAAATCCACGACTTCATTTATGTTGTGTCTTTTTGTTTCCATATCTTTATGTTGAGGGTATGTTCTTATATGTTATCATTAATATCCATTTCTTGTCTAATTTTTGAGATACCCTTTTCACTCTCATAAATTTACTTTCTGAATTTTTAAGTGACGCCGTTAGGCTGCCGAAATTTTTGTAAAAGAAATTGCATCTTCTCTTTTCCTTCGAGTTTCATTTTCATATGGTATTTACTTCAAATATCCATACCATTATCTTATTTATTTTTATTCTATACCCATAATTTATTATTATTTATTTATGAGTGGGTTTCTCTTTTCCCCTCTCTTTTCAATGTTTTATAAAACCATGTTATACAGCCGTTATGCTGCAGAATTTTCGTCTCAAAATATCTCTCTTTTTCTCAAGAAATTATCTTGTATTATTTATGTGAATAACCAATTATATTTTCATATAAAGAGGTATTCTTCAATACATAAAATTTATCTATTTGATTCTGGAATTGACATACATATAACCCTCACTCCCTTTCCATGGGTTATAAATGACTTAATGATCAAGTTTTTAAGAACTTTTAAAATGTCATGATTTTGAAATGAAACCCATTTCTTTTATTCTCTATGGGTTATTTATGAAATGTTTGATTATTATCTATGTGGATCACATGAAAATAAATACATATTGAGGGTTCTCTCTAATAGCGCTCCAATTAATTGGGTAAATAATTAATCTCCAGAGATGACAAGTTTCACGATACCTTGGTGAATAACCTTGGTAATTTTTATGACACCTCGGGAATAAAGCTTAGTGATATGTTCATGAATGTCTAAATGAAATGTTTTAGACACATATTAAAGTTATGATTCAAGTTTTTTTATTATTATATTCCTATTCTTCCATTTCTCAGGCCTTTATGACTTTTATCATGTTCTTATTAATATTTCTCAAGAACACATGCCAACTATTTCACTTGTTTTCCTTATTGAGCCTTTTTCTCACCCTTTTCTTTGATGCATGTATCCAGGATATGAGATGCAGTAGTTTTACATAGGATGAACCTATGATTAATCCTTACAAGTGTTTTATAAGAATGTTTTATGTTGTTTTCATGTATTATGTTCCTTATTTCTAAGACACTAGATTTTAAAGATCCTATGTTTGTAAAATGTAATGAAAAGTTATGTAATAAAAAGACGGGATGCCATATGCAGGGCCCGTAACCCATCACACAGCTCACCATATTTTTACTAGGGAATTAGTATCTTGGGACCCATTCCAAAATCTCAATCACATCCCACTAATCATCTCAACCTTATAAGTTTTTTGTTTTATCCACTCAGACCAATTCACCACTTTGATACCAAAATCAATGTTATCACATGGTTACACACACAACATGCATCATCATGCATCAACATACACTGCAAGAAATAATAATCAATAAGAACACAAGCTTATGGAAAACAAGTCATCACACATACAATGTAAAATAGACCAAATCACTTTCATACAATTCCCTTCCAACTTTCCTATCAAAACCAAGCAAAATACCCTTTCACAATCATTTAGAAAATTAAATGTGTTAACTCTACTCAAGCTAGGACCTTAGCCAAAAATTCCATTATAATTAATTATAAAATCTATTTCTTATTTTAAATACCATTTCAATACCCATTTATCAAAACACCCAATTTTCCTTGAAATTGAATTTTAATCAAATCTTCATTTTAAAATCATATTCTTAAAAGAAAGTCTATTATTATTTAAAATCAAATCACATCACAATAAAACTATAAGGAGGGCCACTGACACTTTTTTTGAACAAGGAAACGTGATTAAACTATTTAGAAAGTTATGCAGTTCATGTTGACTATTAGGTCTACATGATCCCATCACAATTTTATGGCATAACCACACAATAATGAAACATACCAAAAGATAATACCATTGACGACACACAAACATAAAATCACCAATTAACCAAGACTGTCAAATAAATCCAAGTCCATTTACCTCAGAAAATGATCATAAACCTATCCCACAGTCATAATAACCTATAATGAGTCTAAAATAACCCATATCATTAATAAACATTCTCAAATTAAATAATTTAAAAAATAAACCAGAAAACCCAAATTGGCATAATCAATGGAAAACTCACTGGGTGACTCTATGGCATCAAAACCATGAGAAAAGGGGTGCGGTACACTCTTGACACACACCCATAACTAAGATAAAATAAATCCCTAAATTAACTCACTTATTCAATAAAAAATTTAAACCAAAATCACCAAAAACCCTAAGGAAACTCACTATACAAAATACCTTATGGAAAACAATAAATTACGACTTGATTTCCTCCTCCCAGGACATCCTCTATAATACACACATGAAATAACCATAAAGCGTGATGTTTTTTACATTATTTAGTGAAATAATTCCTCTTAAACCCTATATAGATGAAATAAAAATTTAAAAAATGAGGGAGGAATAATAAGGGAGAAGATAAGAGGGATCTTACCTTGAATCAGTGTGATGAACCACACCTGAATGGACTGGATTGAAGGGAGACAAGGAGGAAGAAAAGGGGATAGTAGGTTCGGCCTCCCCTCTATTTGTGTTCACCTCCCTAAGAAACCCTAAGGATCTTATAAATTATATAACCTAATAAATATCCTCCAACACTAAAAAATAATCCCAACACCAGTTCATGACATGAATATGGGATTCACACGAGGAATTGTCCTCCAAGAAGAGGGAGGATTCTCTACCTTGAAACTTTCAAGAGATAGACCCTAAGGTCATTCCATGAATTATCCTAGGTAGTAATTCCTCTCCCCACTATCATTCGAGTCCTGAAAGGCACACTATGGACATCATTCATGGAGTGAATGACCCTTCATATCGTGAATGACATGTTGTTGCTATTTTTCAGTAACCCAACCCTCTAACCACTACTTTGACATACTACCAAACCCTAAGGCATCTACCTATCCCCAAAACAAATCCAAAAACACCTCTTAAGGATTTATTTTCACTCCAAATCTCAATTCTAATCCCATTTCTAAAAATAAACCCCTCATTTTTTTTAAATTCACTTAGGTACTCACAACCCATAATGACATGGGTTGTTATCAACTCCCCACTATAATGATTATCATCCTCAAGAAGATATGTTAGTCCTATGACCATAGACCATGACCTAAATTATTATTCAAATCATGATTAAACCACCATGTCTCATCCACGAGTGATGAACATGCTTCCGTTATGAAACTCTAACACTAAGCCCATACACACTAGTTTTCCTACAAAATCCCAATATGATCCTCAAACCACCATAACCGCATCCTGAATGATGATGTTGATATAGTTTCCACCTCAATGCATCTATCTATACACAACCACACTTGAAAATAATCATCTAGAAAACTTCTCCCAAAAAAAAAACAGCCTAAACCACCAACATACCACCACTTCAGTAGAACACCTGGTTACGATGTTTTAACACTTGAAGGATTCATCAAATCATAAAAACACCCACACTGAGGTTTTATCTAGGCACTAAGTGTGATTCTATATTTAAATCCTTATCTAACCCATTAAACTATCACACTCTACTCATGATCACCGATGCATCACTGATCTGACTCACTCTCAGGTTAATATTCCTCCACACCAAGTACATTGATGACACTTGAACTCTATTGGACATCATATATAAATCGAAAAATAATATCTATCCACTCTCCAACACCCCAATACTTCCACCACCATCATTTTACCATTTCCACTGCACTCTGACCCTTCCGATGTGAGGGTTTTACACCCATGGATGATTTTATGTTCCCCACCATAGGAGTATCCTTGTTGTTTCCCTTCTGAACTAAACACCAAATATCCACAACCAAATTCTCATATGTTACCACAAAAAAAACTTTTAAATGACCACTCTACTCACACCTGAGTGATAAACATAAAGAAAAAATCTCCAATAACAAAGAGAATGCCTAACCACACCTATCGTTTCTGAAACACAAAAGTGTCAACAATCAATTCATCCTGAGACTTATGGTGCTTCCCACCATAAGGATTATATAAAAACTAACATTTTCATAAAATGGTTCTACCAACCATTGGAATTGCCTATAATAAGCACCCACCAAGTGGTCTAACCCATGAAAACATAAAAATCACATTAGGGTGTTCAATCCTTGAAGCCACCAAAACACATACAACCACTCAAGACCAACATCATCAAAAACTCATATCATGAGCTAAATACAAGTGGATCCATCTAAAAAACTCTAAATACTCACCAAATACAAAATTTAATAGTCGGTGTCATCTAAGAACATCATTGAAATTAGGAAAACTTGGTCTATATAGGGACCAGTTGCTTTCCCACATCACCTGATCAAACCAGTTCCATACCTTCCAACCTCCTTTGTAGTTCCTAATAACCACAACATACAATCCAAGAATACAATTAAAGTATTTCGGTCACTCCTAGCCGAAATACACAAATTGAAGAAACTTAGTTTATGTAGGTAACATTGACTTATTTTAAAACCTATTTAAATAATTTTACACACACCCAAACTCACTCAATTTTTCCAAAACACTCCTTGGTATCCAAGGGTTTTCATCAGAAATGAAAATCACTAAAAACCTTGTCCTAGTTGGTCTCTTCACAAAAAAACTGATCTTTATTTCCAAAACATTTTGAAATACAAATTTTAAAAATAATTCATTACATTTTCATAAAAAATGAAAATTATGATCATTTCAAAATCTCTAGCTCCAAGAACTATTTCAAGTAAAACCAAATTATAAAACCATTTCATAGACACCACATTCTACCACATGAGGTTTCCTTTCAAAACAAGTTTTTTCTCAAAAATACACACTTCTTGAAAACCATTTCCCTATAGTGGCCAAATAAACACAATTGTAAACAATCAAATAGGTCCATCGTATCAATATTAATCTAATAACCTGTTATAATTTAATTTAGAAAACACATATTATATTATAAGATTATTCAATTGAAAATGGATTCTAATGATGTTTCATTTCAAACAACACCACCCATAGACATGTGTATCATGCCTCTAGCATTACACTATAATTATGTATGAACAAATTAGAGTCTCCCAAATGATCCCTTTGACTCATGTCAAGTTTTATCCATCCCACTTGGGATTCTTAGTCCAATCCAAAATCTAAATCATCTTGGAGTTCATATTCTCAACATTGGACATTTCCATGAATCATTGGTTTCAAACAATGTAATACTGGATAGACATACACTCAGTCTACCTCCTGAGTCTCAAAAACCTAACACCACTTCTAACTATACTATCCCATCCCAAAGATGCTATGTTACCACTTTTTAACACCCTAGATCAGATCTCTTAAATGACACCTGAGTGAGGGGTGTCTCTATATGACCTCAAGGACACCTTGTAACGACCCGAAATTTTGAATAAATCTTGTTTCCTAATTTTGTGTGTTATTTTATTTTTCATACTCAACAAAACTGTTTCATTTGATAACATGAGTATAATTAAAATGATACTGTTGGGTTTTGACTATTATATGACCGTTAGTCAGTATGACCGTTGAAAACTGAATGTTGCGACTTTTGTCTCTAAATACAAGTGATCTTGGTTAATTAATATAGAAAGAAGATTTGATGGCCTCACCCAGTAGTCTTGGACCGATCGAAGCCCATCTAACAACACTTGGGAAGGAGGTAGCACCACAGGGATTTTCTCTGGACCAAACCCAAGCCGAACTTCATCGTGTGAAGCTAGAATGAAATCTCCTTCATGAGAAGTTCAAACTGATAGAAATTACTACTCGTGCGATATTGGCCGAGCCTCCCTCAGATTCTCTCACCTTAGCACACCTTACACTTAGGTCCTATGCTGGTGTGATAAGGGGCTATGTAAGGAGACCATAACTGCCTTGTGTAATCCTTTGTTTTAAATAAGAACTTTGATTTCTTCTTATGATGAAGTTTATGAATTTTCAAATGTCCGGACAAATATAGTATGCATATTTTTGGTGAATTTTAGAGAAAGGATATTTTAAAAAAATGTTTATGTAAACCTTAAATAATTAAAAATGTGTAATGATTTTCAAAAAATGGTCTTCTAAAATTATGTTCAGTACGAAATTTAGAATATAATAAGATCAACTTAATTTTTGATGAATAGTAAATTATGAATAGTGATTTTATGCTTAGGATTAGTAATGTGACCAAATGAATTAGTAATCTCACTTAAATAAAGCATTAATATAATCAAGGCACCTTGATTAAGTAATGTGATTCAATAAAATGGTTAAATATCAGTTTCATAAATTATTAGTCAAGTATTAGTTTTTTTGGGTGAATAGTGTTTTTTAATTAAAAATTTAATTAAAAATATTTATAAAATTATTTTTATAAAATGGATTTCATTTTTGAACTCAGAGCATCGATATTATGTTAAGGTAATTTTTGGGGATTTTTCTGAAAAAATGAATTTTCGGTGAATAGTGTATTTATTTAAAAATTAAATTAAAAATATTTAGAAAATTATTTTTATAAGATGGAGTTCATTTTTGAAATCATAGCATCGATATTTGGTTAAGGTGAAATTTTTGGATTTTTCTGAGAATGTTGAATTTTCGATGAATATTGAAAATACAGTTTTTAAGTTACGGGTGTTTAATGACATTATTAAATGATGTATTAAGTATGTAATCAATATGGTAGACTTATGAATAGTAAGATAAGGTATTAGGTGTCCCAAGTGGCCAATACCATGGGCAAATACCATGGGAAAGCCCATGGTTTTTCCAAAACCACTAATGAGGTGTCCCTTGGCCATTAATGCATTGTCCCCTCACTTTCCCTATAAATACCAAGCAATCCTCTCATACATTCGACTACCAACTCTTCCCCAACGAAGCTATGGTCTCATTACCTCCCAAGAAGTCCTCCCAAGGTGCCCCAAATCCCTCAAGGTCCCAACCTTTGAGTTTTAAGAGTTACGTTTTAAGGTAAGGGATCTGACCTCTCTCTTTCTTTTCAAGTAATCTCTTTTATGTCATTTCTTTTATGATACATGTTATTATGTTGGAGGATGTTCTTTTATATTAATCTTACTTCCCTTTTCATGTTCATATTATGAGAGACCCCCTATTTCTATCATCAATTCTTTTTAAGAATGTTTAAGTGGTGCCGTTAGGCTGCTGAATTTTTAAGGGATTTGTTCACCTTTCTCATTTTTCAAAGTTCTACTTTCATGTCAAGTCTTTCAAGTTCCTTTTTATTATGTTGGGGTATGATATCTATATCTATCATAATTAAATCTTATGTTCATATGATGATATACCCTATTTTATCACTTTAATTCAGCATTTTTAAGTTTTAAGTGGCACCGTTAGGCTGCCGAAATTTTAAGGGATTCTTTCACCCTTCTCGTTTTCAAGATCTATTTTCATGTCAAGTCTTTCAAGTTCCTTTTTATTATGTTGGGGTATGATCTTTATATATATAATATTTAACTCATATGTTAATATTATGAGAGACCCTATTTGATCTTGTCAATTCATTTTTGGTTGAAGTTTAAGTGACGCCGTTAGACTGCCGGATTTTCATAAGAGAAATCTGATTTTTGTCTTCCTTCCATGTTTTTCATTTCAAATAGTATGCCCTTAAAATTTCATTACCATGTTCATATATCCTTCATATTTGGTCCCTATACTGTTTTATGGGTCATTTATGATTGTTTGACCCATGTCCCCTCTCTTCTCAACGTTTTTTAAAACCCTGTAATGTAGCCGTTATGTTGCAGAATTTTCGTCTCAAAATGCCTCTCTTTTCTCAAAATTATTTTATGTTATTAATTGAATACTCAAATATCTTATTTCTACAGGGGTATTCACATATATATCAAAATTTTCTATTTTAAATTCTGGGATTTACATACATGAAACCCACTTTCCCTTTCTGTGGGTTTAAAGTGACATAAAGATCATGTCTTTAAAGCAGTTTTTAAAACGTTATGATTATGAAATGAAACCCATTTATTTTATGCTATATGGGTTGTTTATGAAATTATTTATGATGATATATGTGGCTCACATGATGATAAAGTCAAATATAAGGGTGCACCCTGATAGCGCTCCAATGCATTGGGTAAAGACTTAATCTCTAGAGATAACCTTTTAGAATGATACCTTGGTGAATAACCTTGGTAATTTTTAATGACACCTTGGGGATGGACCTTGGTGAAATGAAATGATTTCCAATATTAAATGTTGTAGCCACATCTTCAAGTTATGAAAAACATTATTTTTATTATGATATGCCTCATGATTTCTTTCTCATTCCTTAAAGTTCTTTTTCATGACATTGTTGATGTATCTCAAGTTTACATGTTAAATGTTTCCCCTTGTTTCCCTTACTGGGCCTTCTTCTCACCCTTTATTTTGATGTATGTACCCAGGTTATGAGATGCAGTAATGAACCTAGGATGAACATAAGGATAAGCCTTTCAAGTGTTTAAGAAGAATGTTTTTTTGTTTCATGTATTAAGTTCCTGGTTTCCAAGACACTAAACCTTAAAGATCCTCAGTTTTGTATAATGTAATGAAAGTTTATGTGACAAAAAGGTGGGATGATATACACCTCCCCATATCCCAGAGGCTTTCAACTAGTAGTGATAACATAACATAATTATTGGGAAAATATTCCCTCTAAAACAAGGTCTGAGGGTCATAACCGAATCTATAAAAAATTCCACATGACATGTTTGTATAACGGGAATCCCAAAAACATGTATCCATAAAACAGGGAGCCGATATGGACCCCACCATTCATAATAAAATGAAATAAAATAGTCTATATGATACATAAACAATAACAGAGTATCAAAAACAAATAAACAACAAATAAATCACCATATAAAAAATTTCACACTATCTAGTTCACATGATGATCAATAATTTGAAAATAAATACACTAGACTCTAACCCAACTCACATAATCATCATTCCAAATCTTCAGCCTCCATGACCCGCCGGACCTGTACCACATGTCTAGATCTTAGTGATACTTCTTTTATGAGAGAAAATAATAAGATCTACCTGTGTACATCAAAATCCATTCCCTATATGCGGGTAGGGGGTGAGTCCAATGATTTAGTAAAAATACATAATTCCTCAATGATACTGAGTGCTACTGTGATCAAGTGGATGCACATAAAATACATATATAGAGTGATATCATTTTTATGAAACATAACCACTCGAAAACATAACACATAATGAACATAAAATCATAAAATTCAGGTCTTCGTGTTATAACTAGGCCACTATGACACATGACCCTACCTACTTTATCATTATATTAGAAGGAATAATTTCACCTCATAACATAACCCAACCCATTCTCGAAGATTCAGGGTAGGGTTCCTAACTAAGTTCTTAATCCATACCCAAAGATCTATGATATGGTGTTTTTCCAAAACCTGAACCCATCCCTTCTACTGAAGTGAGGTCATACATCAAGTATCCACCAAGTCTCAACCCAAACCTGAAGACTCTGAGTAAGGCATAATCCAAAACCTTGACCCACTACCTAAAGTAATATGGATCGTTTATAAATCCACAGGCCTTGACCCATCCCTCTTCACTCAAGGGAGGTCCATCATCCATGTATCACATCACATCACAACCTAAACCTCTCATAAGCGGTCCTCAACCCAATCCAAATTACCCTAACAAGGTCCATTTTATCGACTCAAGACTAGTTAAGGAAAGGTCCTAATACTAAGACCCAATCATTCTCACTCAAGGAAAGATCATTCCTTAGTGTCCCTCTCCCCATCCAAGTCTATCTCCTATAAAAAACTATGAAACACACATAAGTCCCATAGACCATCACACAATACACCACTCCTTCCCTAGGGAACCAGTCTCTCAAGACCTAGTCCCACATCTCAAGTACATCCCTATACTCATATCAACCATATAAGGGTCCTATTCCATCCACTTTTACTAATTTTCCTCTTTGATACCTAAAGAAAAATTCTCATAGGCTCACACACACAACACACATCATCATGGATTAAAATACACACTATGAAACCGCAATTAAGAAGTGTAAAAGCTTAAGGAAAACATGGATCACCCATACAAGGTCAAACAAAACAAATTGCTTTTAGAGAAATACCATCCAGATTTCCCTTCAAAACTAAAAAAAATTCCCTTTTGCAATCATTTGGAAAAGTCACTATGTTTTGTTTTACTCATTCTAGTCCCTTGTCCCCAAATATCATCAACATTCCGTAGATAACCCATTTCCTATTTAAAATACCATTTCAAAATACATTTATGAAAAACCAAATTTTACTTGAAATACCATTTCAATAAAATCATCTTATTTAAAATCACATTTTAAAAAGGATGTCTCTTATTATTTAAAAACCACTAATGACACCAAGGAAAACCATAAAGAGGGACATCAACACTCATTTGACCAATGAACCACCATAAAACTATTTAATAAGAAATATGGTTTATTTTTACTATTAGTATAATGTGATCCCATCCTAACATTATGATAGAACTACATAGTCACGCATCATGTAGGCAGATAATACTAGTGATGACACACAAACATAAAGTCACCAATTAACCAAGAGACTCAAATAAATCCAAGTCCAAGTACCTAAATAAATGACCATAAATCCATCCCACAATCATACCAACCTCCACCGAGTCCATGAGAACCTATCTCATCAATAAAAACTCTCAAATTAAATAATTAAACCCAAAAAACCCAAAATTGGTATAATTGATGACAAACTCACTATGTGACTCCACAATGATATAACCCTGAACAATGTGGTTCAATCCACTACTGAAACATACTCAAAACTATGATGCACTAAATACTTAAATTAAATTGACAATTCAATGGAAAATTTCACCTGAAATATTTAGAATCACCAAGGAAGCTCACCATGAAGCATACCTTATAGAAAGTGATGAATGATGAATTGATTTCCTCCTCCAAGGACATCCTCTATGACCTGCACATGAAAACCCCATCAAGAATAATGATTTATAAATGATTTGGAGAAATAATTATTATATAACACTAGATGGATGAAATAAAAATTTTATAGATGAGAGAGAAATAAAAAGGTATAATAGAGGAGGGACCTTACCTTGAATTAGTGCATTCAACCACCGCTTAAAGAACTGGAATGAAGGGAGGCAAGGAGGAAGAAAGGGGGAGAGTG
The DNA here is from genome assembly GCA_963277665.1 of Viscum album. Lineage (NCBI taxonomy): Eukaryota > Viridiplantae > Streptophyta > Magnoliopsida > Santalales > Viscaceae > Viscum > Viscum album. Next base: position 1,903,553,413 of record OY728150.1, on the reverse strand, counting down.
GGTTCGGTCTCCCCTTTATTCACAAAACCATCCACAAGTACTCCTTAGGGGTTTCTAAATTAGAAACACTTAAAAAATATCCCCAAACACTAAAAAATTGGTCTAACACTGGTTCATGGTGTGAATAAGGGTTTCATGCCATAAATCCCACTCCTAGAAGAGTGGGGCCCATCTACCTCGATACATTCATGGTGTGAACCATAAGTTTATTCCATGAATACTATTTGGTAATAATACCTCTATTATCTCATTCACATCTTAAAAGGCTGTGAATATTATTCATGGTGTGGATAACCCTTTACACTGTGAATGGACCATTGATGCTATTTTTCAGTATCCCAGCCTTCAGACCACTACTCCAACATCCTTCTTAATCCCCAAGGCATCCAACTAGCTTAAAAAACATCCACAAATACTTCTTAATGACATAAAAACACTCATAATATTAATTTGATTATAGGTATTCAAAATTATTCTCTTTCTAAACCAAAAAATTAAATTCCTTATAGAACCCACAACCTATAACAATGTGGGTTATTGCACTTACATAGATCACTTCTAGTCTAGGTTAAATTTATGAAAAATTTATAATTATTATCATTCCTTTACATATCTCATGGACTAACTTTATTTAGGTAGTGAAATATCACACTTACGTAGATACAAATCACATCTATGATAGAGAAGAATCAAAAGTACACATAAATTCATTTTATAAATTCCTAGATCTACTACGAATCACATGTACATTGGATATATATGAAACATACACTCAATAAAAAAGGCTCATGATCATGGGAAAAAGTTTACACTTAGTATTTAAGTTATAAAATTTTATTAAAGACATGCATTGAAGACTTACACCAATAATTCATACAATTTTTAGCCAAGTCATACAATTTTAGTGAAGTTATACAATGAAATTGAATTCTTATAATAAATCCAAAGTCATATGATCATGAAAAATTAATAAAATTTATAAGAAAATTCATATGATCAGTGGATTTTCCATTTTTTATCTCTATCTCCAAAATGAAAACTACTTCAAATGACTTTAGAGATTTTGTAAATGAAATACATCCATTCTCAACCACTTATAAACACCTAAAATTACCTTTTTTAATTTATCAAACCATTTTAATCACCTCATATCCATTCACAAGAACTTATGAAGTACACATAATCCAATTTGAGTTATTCAATGTGGATCACTGCACCTATCACTTTAGCTCTGATTTATACTTTCTAAACCACCATCCAAGTTCTTTTTCACACTTATTTAAGAATTAATTGATAGAAACACACTAATATGGATTCTATAATTCATTGGTTCTTCAAAACATCAAATCAGCTAGCCATTTATCATTGATAACAATATCTTATTCAATATTCTCACTAAATACAACAACTTGAAACTTTTTTATAACTATTGTCAAAGCATATTCATTAAAGAATAAAAAACACTTTTCTTGTACATGAATACCTAATAAAAAAAATCATATTTTGTGTGGGATTCCTACTTTAACCTATCTAGATAGGTATTCAAGGGTGGCCAAATCTAAACCCATTTACCCATTTATTTATGGGAAACTTCTTCTTCTTTTTCCAACAAGAGATAGATTATTCTTTTAATGGTTCATGGAAGCCAACTAATAATTCTTTATCACACATTGAATGAATTTATTTTTATATAAAATATAACCAAACACCTTTTTTAACTTCATTATCACTAAATCCTTTTGATTTAATCATGATTATAAAGTGATCATGTTATTCAAGTCACTGAATAATAACTCAACATTATCTGATTTTTTAATGATAATTTGTATTCATAACTCCATTTAAGTTCCCATTATATCAGACTTTGGATTATTATAAATCTTGTATTCTCCAAACTATATTATCTTATATAAGAAATAAATATCTTACATATTACTTTAGTGATATTATGTAATTTTCCACATTTCACAATTGGAATAATCTTACATATCCTTTGGAGATCTAGTGAAACCATTATGTATGAGTAGATGGATATTATGTATTAGATGTTGACCTTAATTCATTATTTGAAAATTCTTAAACATCATTCAAAACTTCCAAAGAACCCTTACATGGCTCAGTTAACCTTAATACTTTACTAGATTCTCAATCATCACAACCCTTGCATATATGTTGAGTATACTTATGTATAACCTGAGTACCCTCACACATAATAGGGAAACTTCATAATATTCCAAATTCTCAGTATTCTCTATGAGTACCTTTATGAATTAACCTTTATTCGTGTACTGGATAACCCTTTTGTATGTACTGAATAACCCTTATGTATTCAGTCCCTTTTCATTTTTCTAAAAATCCATGACACAGAATGACACTTAAGTATTCAATGTAACTCTTATGAATATAAGAGTTTTAAAATTTTTCAATAACATGTATCTCTAAAATTCTATATCCTTCTCCAAACTTCTTCAAAAAATATCAAACACTTAAAATTACTTTATAATAACTTCAAGTCATCTTTAATCATCACTAAAATAATTCCAAAGCATATGCAATATATATATACTATTTAGGGTACTTCTTTGTTCTTGTACTTCCTCAACTAAGTTCATCTCCTTATCAAACATCATCCAAGTATTTTCTTCATGTAAAATCTATATTCACCATATGATAATACTTTGTATAGAAATTCACAACTACATTTCCTAGATTCTTCACAAATATATAATATCTAACAATCACCACACTCCATGGAACACTTCTCAGCTTCTGATTTTCTTAATCTCAGTGAATTAAATAGATTTCCATATTAATTATGAACAATGATCATTCATAATATCTTCATACTCTAAGAATCAACATCCACATAATCTTAAAACATCTTTCCCAATCATTGGTAGAAAATTAGTATTTAATAAATATTGGAATAAACTAAAATAATTTTCCATATATGAATTGGATCTCTAAGAAAGTATCCAATGGAAGACTCTCACTTTAAATATCGTTTCCCAAGTTAAAAGTGGAATCAACTCACTTCTAAGCTCCATTTTTTCTTTAATCATCATTCATTACTTAAAACTCAACATATATTGACACATTTATTCTGAACTACAATCTTCTTCTCATCAACATACTTGAGTACTCCAAACTTTTTCCAAGATTCTATTAACACATATTGATATAATTCTTATTGACATTATTCTTATTTACAAAAAATAAAACTCAACACCAAGTGTGTCCAACAATATCCTCCATTGTATTTGTTTTAAATACTCATATAGATAATAAATGTCAACATGTTTTCTTCCATTTTGTTATCTCTTCCCCATTATTGATAATAAATTTAAATAATCTTGAGATAGGGTGGTATGAATTCAATTATATCAATGTTCCATCAATTATTCTGCTATAATTCTACATGAGAAATCTTGGGGTATAAAATTAGAGGGGCTAATATAGACAACAAAGTTATTCATTATCAACCTAGAATATGTTACTACCTCAAAATTACTTTGTCAAGGGCTGTTTACATAGACTTTATCTTAATATAAATTATTAAATACATTATAATTATATTTCAACCTAAATACCTTTTCAATGAGATATTTCAATCATTTTTTCAGAATTCCAAATTTGTATAAAATATAATGATTATGGTATATTTCTCAAACTCCCCCATAATGAGTACAATCCAATTTTTTTTTTATAAAGGCAAATCCTTTTATTCAAATATAATTCATTATATCAAATGTTATATCACTTAAAAAATAGTGACTTCTAATTTATTATCCTTATTTGACAACATCCTCATCACCCCAATTCTCTACATGCATCACCTTAAATTTCCTATATAGAAATTACAAAAATAATATTTATGGTAATAAGGTGGAATCCATAGATATTTAATGAAAACAATAGGTATGATATATATTTATCAACAAATTAACTCTATTCTTTCTATCTCTATTTTTAGATAACTCCTCATGCTTTCTACCATAGTCTTCTAAGTAACAATCTTATGAAACATGGGTTTATTTCCTTTTTACAACTACTTAGTTATATGGAATCTATTTATTTATATTAGAAATCAAATCACATGAGTCTCTTGGTACTAGATTCATATTATTTATAATTTCTTCTTGATATAATAGGATGATCAAACAATCATTTGATATACGACTTGATTTCTTATAAACTCGACATAGTTTTTTGGAATTTACTCCTCCAAAACAATCCTCTTATTTATTTCTTGTATTTATTTTTTCTTTTTATTCATATTTTATCCATCAAAAATTATTTCAATTTATTTTTTGAAATGGTCCATGGTGTGACCTATTCTACAAAAATAGAAATAATTTCTTCTAGTTCTTAGTGAATCATCCATCTTAGACTTCTTGGATTTTTTTAATAATTGTATTCTTTTTCTTATAACCTAAGGATAGATAACATTCTGTTCTCTTTAGATTCTAATTTTGTGTTATTCTCATATATATTGTTTTTGGCATATTCTTGGTTGATTAATCCTATATTTTTCTTTACTATTACTACCTTGATTGAAAGTTACAAAGATATCTCCATGAATTTCAAATCTTCTTGAGATAGATAGATTCTTAATTTTATTTTTTGAACCTTTAATCAACTCATATTTCCCCCTTCTTTGTAGTATTTATTTTATTTACAGTGGATAACATATTATAATAGTAGTCAAGATCCTTGTTACTAAATCTTTTAGAGAACCAACAATAGCTAAAAAAATCTCAATCTTTATCTCTTTGACATAATCTAGCCTGCATAAACACCTTGTGGTTTTTGTGATATTTTGTTATTTAGTTGGGATTATTTTGGGGAAAAATATTCTATAAATGTTAAAATCCACCCTAAATTTAGTGATTGGTTTCTCATAAATTTTATTCATCCATATTTTCCCATATTTTGATATGAAACCTATATTGTGTATGATAATAGAATTAACACAATCATAATTTTCTTAAGTGGGATGTGACTCTTTATTTTTTATTGTAGTGGATTTATTATAGAATTATTTTTGGATATTATTTCCTATTATTATAGATATTTTAACATAAATATCCTCATTATAACTTCTCGTTGTAACAAGTCTTTTATTAGTATCTCACGAGGACTCAAATTATATCATTGTTATATTTTTTAACCTAACTTCCAGATTTAGGTACCTAATGTTGAGGTTATTTATTCCAACCTCATTTGATCTCACATTTTATTAAAACTCACTTCTTATTTTCTCAATATTCTATTTATGTAAATAGTTATTCTATTATAAGGAAATATCAAGCTTCTTAATCCTATTATTTTTAATCCCTAGTTGAACATCCCTGAAATCAATTAATTATTCCAATGCATGGATCTTTTATTTAAAATTTTTCTTGGATTTATCCTTCTAATAGATTTATTTAAGCCAATCATTCTCAAATCTAGGTCATATTTCTTTTATTTAAACATTCATGGAACTTATGGATCCAAATTTCTTAGATATTTTTACACAATTCAATACCCTTTACTCTAAATTCTTCTCCATCCTCTCACAATCATCTTCGAGTTAGGTGATCTACTCCAACACACTTCTAAAAGTTATACAAAAAAAGTTATTATTTATTTTGGATAATTATAAAATATTTCCTTTAAAATAACAATTGATTCTTTTTTTAATCCTCAGGTTTTTGATCCTCCCTACTTGTACTTATTTTATCAGGACAATTTTGACATGAATTATTAGTTGACCTTATTCATGTAATGATTGTGGATATTATGAGGTAGAAATTTTATCCACACCACCAATAGTGGATTTTCCCACTAGGTTTTCTCTATTCATGTTGTGTCTAATTTATTCACAATAATATCATGTGGAAACTATTTTTTCTTTTTCTTTTTATAATAAGGATTCCTTATTAATTATTTTTAACTATTTCTTTATTATAATATTTTGATTCTTAGAAGAGATAGAGTTTTGATTAGAAATATATATATCTTCTCTAAATATAAAATTCATCATGAATTTAGAAATAGAAACTCAGAACTCTAAAACATAAAATCTTTAATTTATTGAAAATCTATCAGTGGTAGAACTATATCTGTAATACCAATTATTATTCCACTAGGATTGGTAAAAATATAGCGAGGAGATGGAGCATGGGGGGGGGTGTATCAATGTGAGTGAATTGCTACCAATAAAAACAGTAACCTCTTTACTTATAGAACTATTCGATGAATAGAAATCTCACCCTTTACTCATCTTTAGTTTGTATAAAATTAATATAATAAGGAAATAAAAACAATAAGGCACACAATGATTTAAAAGTTCCACTCACAATGTGTGATATAGTCCTTAGTTTGTGGTGGTTATTATCACACACACATGGATCATATTTTATTATTAGGAATAAACCAAGTGAAATGGGATGGACTTAAACCCTTTAATATTCGACATAAATTATATTACATAAAAGAACCAACATGATATCTTCTTAGGATTTGGAACAAAATAATATTACCTTGAATACTAGGTTTGGCTGGCTCTTATGAAGTTTTATTAACTAGAATTATATTTTCTCTTCTAGAAAAAATTAATATGATCTATAAATTTGAGGTAGAATCCTATTTTGTATTATCAAAAAAAGGAAGAACCTCTTTTTTTCTAGGTTGAGGGAAACCCATTACATGGGTAGTAGGACCATGGGAACTATGGCCCAAGGAAATATCCCTAAGAACCATGAATTGAAGGTCCAAATACATGGTCCAAAGAATCGATAACCTATAATCCCATATGTGACTATATTTCTATGTACACTTATTCTCAAGTGCTCCACAGCATAGCCCCACACCATCACCCTCATGCCCCCCTACACCACTAGACTCGAGTCGTCACCTATGATGCCCCACCATAATCCAAAATCTCCAGAACTCAAATTTCACCCACTGTTATGCTCATTTCCCCACACCATCAAACTAGGGGCCACCACTTTTTATGCCCCACCATCATCCTTAAGAACCATCCCATCAATGTTTACTACCGTGCCACTAGACTTCCTATGATTATCCTTACCTTCATCCCATGGTGGCATCATGGTGAATCCGAATCTACCACATGTTATCACATGTAGGGAAGAGAAATCCCGCCCCTTAAATAGAGGATCAATGAGAAATGGTTGAGAATAAAATCCCATCCACATTTAATATAATCTAATCCCTCAAATATTCAGAAAATTAACAAGGTTACCTCATACAAAAATCATCAAGTCTATCTCAATACTTAAATCCTTATGATATAAATATATTATAGACTGGTCTTCTCAATTTATCTTTTTTGGCATGTAATATCATCAGAAGATAGTAAACATTCTATTTATTATCTCTTCTTCTTATTCAACACACAAGGGTAATCTCTCATAACAACATTATTCATCCCTTTTTCTTTGACACAAAAAGATATTCAATATCACAGTAGGTCAGTCTCTCTCTTTGATCTTTGGTGACAATGAACATTATAATTGTTCCAACATCTATATCTATAATTAGTTTCTTATTCCCCCTATCTTCCCATTTATTTTCACTGTTATCATGTGAGATATTTTCCATATTTGAATATGGGAACCTTTTTCTAATCTTAACCTCATGATCTCTCATTCAAACTTCCATAATTTTTTATTCAATTTATCCAATATTATTCTCTTGCATGAGTATCCAACCAAGATAAATCTATGATATCTCCTTATTAATCAGAATTTAAATATCTAGACATATTTGTAAAATATTATTCAATAATAATGATAGCTTATATCTTTTAATTCCTAAAAATCTTATCCTCTTCCTCAAAACATGGTCTTCATCACTCCTCATGACCTCTAGAATTATCATGAAAACCCTCCTTTCACATTTTTACAAAATATACAAAAATTATTCCATGAGTGCATGATTCCATGAATTAATATCTATGGTGTAAATCTTTTCATCATGAATCAAACCTTTCTTTATCTACAGAATAAAGTCATTCCTTGATTTTTTATTACAACTTGGAACTATTCTTTATAGTTAAACTCATACATATTATTTAATCTTCATCACTTAATCCTTTAGATTGAATCATGATTATAATAGTAATCATGATATTTAAGTCACTGAATAATATCTCAAATTTTTTGATTTGTTTCCTAACATTTTTCTTCATATCTTCATTTAAGTTCTTGTAATATTAACCTTTGAATTCATAGAAACCCCACATTTATAAATTTTATAATCTTACGTATGAAATAAATATATTATGTATTACTTTAATGAGTCCATGAACTTTTCCATATTTCAAAATTATAAAAATCCTACATATACTTTAGAGATCCAGTGACACCCTTAAACATGAGTATAATACACTTACATATTGGATATTAACCTTTATATATACTTTATAAATTCTTATGTATCCTTAAAAACTTTTAATGAGCACATATATATCTCAACATATCTTAATAATTTTCTTGATTATTAATTAGATTAACCCTTAAATATGTGTTGAGTACTATTATATATGAGTTTATCACCCTTATTCATCACATGTAAGCTCTATACTTCTCCTAAATTTTCAATCCTACCATTGAGTACCTTTAGGTATCAACCATTACACATGAAATGGAGACTCTTAAATATGTATTATAGAACCTTTATATATTCAATAATTTTACATTTTTTTAGAAATATATAACATATAATGAGTCATATGAATCCTTAAATATTATATAGGATCTCTTATATATAGAATAGTTTTACAAATTTTCAACAACCTACAACTCTAAAATTCTCCAGCCTTCTCCAAAATTCTTCAACACATCTCAAACAATTAAAATTAATTTATAATAACTCTAAATTATCTTCAATCACCACCAGAATAATTCTAAATATTATACAACACATAAATATACCTTAAAGTATTTTAATTTTCTTTCACCTCCACATCCAACTTCAAATCCTCTTCAAACCAAATATATTCTTCATGTATTATCTATCTTTACTATATAATAAAACTTAAGATGGGAATTCAAAACTTTCTTTACAAGATTTTTCATCGAGATATAACATACAATAATAACCATAATCCATGGAACACTTTTTAGCTTGTGATCATTTTAATCTTAGTTAATGAAACAACTTTCCATATTAATGATTCATTATGAGCATACATAATATCTTTATACTCCAAGTAGAAACATCCACATCTTATTTTACCAGATTTTACAATCTTTGGTTAAAAATTAGTCTATAATAAATACTTGAATAAACTTATATACTTTTCCATATATTAATGGATTTCATATAAATAATTACAGCAACTCACTTCTAATAACCAAGGTGTTTCTTCATTCCCCATTCATTATTCACAACTCAATATATAATTACACCTTCCTAGAGAACTTCATCCTTATTCTCATCAATATTACTGGGTACTACAAAATCCTTACAAGATTATATTAACACATATTGAAATCATGATTATTAGATTCACGCTTATTGATAGAAAATAATACTCAATACCAAGTGAGTTTAACAATAATTCTTATCCAAATGACATTCATAATGTAACAAACCAGGTAATAATAGAATAAGTATTTTTTTATATTTTTTAATATTTATGAATTAGATAGTAATTCTACCTTAAAATGTATTCTATATCTGATAATGTACCTGAAATGAAACAATGAGTTTCTTCTAAATCTTACGTTGCACACACGACTGAGTTGTACCGAAAAATCATATGTTGTTAATATTATTATTTTAAGTGGTAGTTATCACCTAGACGTTGTATCAGTGGGAATGAATAGGAATAGATATATTATATTTAAAAATTTTTATTAAATGTTTTTATATTCATCCAATAATTTTTATATGCTTAAAATAAGAATAAATCCAATTTTAAGCATAAAAAGCTCTATATTTTTAAAAGGTAGTTTTTCTGCCTTTTAATAGCACACTTATTTTAAATAATTGTTTTGAAACTTTTATAATTTTTTATGAAAAAATAAACTTATTTTTTGAAATAAAAATATCAAAATTTACTTTGGGTGAATTTTTGGTATTTTTCTGAGAACATTCATATTTTAATGAATAATGTACAATACTGAATTTTAGTTTAAAACTGCTTTTTTGTCCAATTTATTTATATAGTAAAATTATGTTTTGGATTGGTTTTAATGTATAATTAGATAAATTTTATATAATTAAAACTAATTTATTTCATTGGAAACAATTTCACATTGAATTTAGATATACAAACTTACCAAACTTTTGAACATTTTCACTTTAAAAACTCGCTGTTACATCCCGTCCGTAGGATTAATTTTAAATTCATTTCTGCAAATTTTGTGTTTGGAATTTGGGAAAATGGATTACATATTTTAAATAATAATAATTTATAATTTATAATAAGGTAAAATTAGTTTTTTACTAAAATTATTAGTAAAATTAATTAAAATTAATTATAGTGATTAAGGAAAAACAAGCTTAATTAATGACTAAACTTGGAAACTAGGGTGTAAAAATGACCCTAAAATTTTCCAAAAAATTATTGGATGACCATATTTCTACCATAAACCTATAATTACCTATAATGGTCTATTTTTAACCCTTGGGGGACAAGTAAAACGTGGGGAGCACACAATTCTTTTCAAGAATACTCAATGTGTCCTTTTCCCCTCTTATAAAAAGCCTCCTATCATCCCCTCTATTTACACCTATTAATACCTTTTTTATCAAAAAAAACTATCCAAATAATCTCCCAACATACCTCCTCTCACTATATATTCCTCACCTTGGGAAAATCTAATGAATAAGTCCTTTGGTGCAAACCAAAAGGAGTTACTTGAAGAAGAGACAACTTTCACCAACATGTATTTTTTACTTTGTTTCCTTCTCCACTAACTTAATTTATATTTATTAAATGATAATATAATAAAAATATTATATAAAATATATTGAAATATTTTTATTATAAGGTTTATACCTACATCTACACACACTTCCATCAAATGTGTAATGAATTTACCATTTGTGTATGACAAACTACCGCCTCATGTAATGATGTCATTCATTTTTCCTTTACCACTTTTCATGGTTGGGTATTATGATGGAATATATATATATATATATGATATTTATTATGTATCCAAAATTTTTTAACTTTTATATACACATACCTTCATGCTTTCCATTTTGTGTAAATACGATAACGTCATTTGTGGACGTGTGGAGTACCGCCTCCTCAAAGCGATGTGATACGTCAACAAATTACATGGAATGTATTAAGAATGAGTTTAATTAAACTTATGTGAAATACATGGAATATATATTATATTAATTAAATAATTAATTTTCTCTAAATATAATATATCGTTTCCTTTATTACCCTTTCACACACAAAAAAGTGATAATGTCGTTCGTGGGCATATGGACTACCGCCTCCTTGAAGCAATACAATTCCTTTTTACATCACAATAATTCTATATGTAAGTATATATAAATAAAAAATATTATATATATGATATAATTATCATTATATAATGATAAAGTTTACTTACCATCTTTTCATAACGATCATTGAAAAATGGGATCGTTACTAATGAGTACGTATGACTTACCGTGATTCATTTTTCATAACCATATTTCATGATTGATTTTAAAAGTGTTATTGATGTATAAAAATAATAATTATTTCATTATTATTATTCTGGAGTTGTTTATGTAATGACACCTTTGACCATAGTTGACCAACCAAAGTCGTTTTTGACCCATAAACTGAATATGGTTAAAACACCCGATGTAAAATTAATTAGTTACAATAAGGATAAAATTAAAAAAGGTTATGAAGAAATTAAATAATTAACATAAGTTTATTATTCAGGAATTAAAAGACACTTGTGATAATTCAAAATCATGGTAAGTGATTTCTTCTCAATCTTCTTTCATTGAGTCATTTCTTGATGATATGCCCCTTTATTATTTTATAATGTGTATATAAAACACATTTGACATTAAATATAAATATTATATCTATTATAAAGTTATTTTATATTTTATTAAATGTTCTTATTTCATGTGGATTATGAATTAAATGTTAAAAGTGGTATGGGACGCTTTGAATGTTAAAATAATTAATTTTCATAACTTTTCCTCCATTTCAATATTTTTGACATTATTTTACATATTTATTTATATGGATATAAAAGGATTATAAAGGAAACTTTATAACTATTTTTATATTTTTATTCCTCTATAAAAATTCATGTTTTTAAAAGAAAATGAAACCCCACTTTTCCCTTTTTGGGTATTTTGATATTGAAAATGAGTTTTGGGAAGGGATTGATTATTTAAATATCTTGATTTTTTTTGTGATTAAAAATGAGATTTTATGAGTGAAATGTATAAAATTGAAATCTTTTATGTGTTATTATTGTATAATGGTACTCGTACATTTGATGGATTGTTCCATGATAACTCTCTAATGAATTGGGTATAGAAGTCGACCATATAACTATTCTATTTGTAAGAGTGACATGTATGTAAGTTAACCGCATGGTTATTCCATTTATAAGAGTGACAAGTATAATGATGTTCCAAGATAACTTTATGTAATTTTTATTGGGTTTTATGGTAATATTGTTATTAAAAAAAAGGTATGGAATGAAATTATTTTCAAAGGAAAGTATTTAAAACTTATTAAAGGAAGAAAGTATTATTTTATGATAAAGTTTTCATGGGTTTTAATGTTTATCAATGGACAAATGGTTTCCTTCTTTTTATATCCCTTACTAAGATTTTTATGCTTATACCATGTTTTTTAATGTTTTTCACCGGACTTAAGGATGAGTAAGGGATTGGAAGAATTCATACTAAATGCTATGAAGAGTATCATAAAAGAGATCATGCTCTAAGTTTTAAAAGTTTTAGATTATGGAAAAAATGGATACTGTTCGGAAGTATCCAATTTTTATTTTTTGGTTTTGTTATGCATGATGTAATGACCCAGGTATTTATAAAATAACACTTTTTTCATATCTATTAATATTTATGAATAAGATATTAATTTTAAATTAAATAGGATTATTTTTCCGATAGTGTACTCGACGTGCAACAATGGGTTTCTCCGAAAACTTACGTTGTACACAACTTTGAGTTATACCGAAAAATAATATAATATTATTATTTTAAATGACAGTAAATACCTAGCTGTTATATTAGAAGGAATGGATAGAACTAACTAAAATAATATTATACATTTTTTATATGTTTTTACATTTATCCAAAAAAATTTAGAGGTTTAAAATGAGAATGAATCCAATTTTAAGCATAAAATACTCTAATATTTTTAAAAGGTCGGTTTACCACCTTTTGATGGAGAAACCTTTTTAAATATAGTTTTGAACACTTTTATATGGTATATTTGAAAAAATAACCTTCTTCTATAGAATAAGTACATCAAAATTTGCTTTGGTAATTTTTTTGGTAATTTTCTGATAAAGTTCATTTTTTAATGAATTGTAAAAATAATGCATTTTAATTTAAAAATGTGTTTTTATCTAATTTATTTATATAGTTAGATTTTACTTTTAATTGGTTTTAAAGTTTAATTGGATTATATTTTTATCATTTAATCCAATTTTTTTCATTGGAAGTAATTTCAAATTTAAATTGGACATAAACACGTGCCAATCTTTTGACAGTTTTTACTTATTAAAAACCCACTTTTGGTTTTGACAATGAGAATTAATTTTAAATTAATTTCTGCCAATTTTGTATTTTGAATCTATAAAAATGTATTCCATATTTGGAATCATAAGGTCCAAATTGTGTAAATAGATACCTTTTATTTTTGGACATTATAAATAGTAACTTCAGTAGTTATTTTTATTTACTATGGTTAAAGGGTAAATCATGTAAATAAGGGTAAAAAATAATATTATAATAATATAAAACTACACTAACACATGTCATAATACTATTTTATGACATATGGCCGACCGTAGGCATCCATGGGTTAATCTTGGGACCCCATGGATTCACTTGGCTGTGATAATGACATGTTATATGAATTAATTTAAAGTAAAGAGAAATATAACATAAACATGTATCTTTTACTAAAAAAATTTTATTTTGGTTTATATAAATGATATATTATACTATAAATAGTCACTAGAAAGATAAAATTATTTTTTACATCATGGTATTTTATTTATAATTTTTATACATTAAATAAATAAATTTATTTATGACACAATGATGATGAAATAATTACTTTATTAATGAAATATTCAAATAAATGATATTATAAATATTAAAATAAATATAATTTAAACATTTTGATGACATCCACGAATTTTTTGGATTACATTAACATTTTAAAGATGAGTTAATTCATTTTTTTCTAAGTAATAAAGTTTTTATGATTTTTTGAAAAAGGTAGGTATGAATAGTGTCAAAATTTATATAATTCATAACATAAAATATAAAATAGTTTATTAAATGATATTAAATTCTTAAAAATCTAATATTAATCCAAATGGTTAAGATAATTACAAATATGTCATAAATAATTTTTTTTTGTCTTTTTACATGATATGGTAATTACATTAACCTACAATGTGTAAATAACATGATATTAAGGTAAGATTAAAAAGGTTAAAATGAGGGTTAAACCAAAAAGACAAGGATAAAAATATATTCCAAACATATCTAAAAATTATTGGATTATGGAAATTAGAACCAAAATTATTTTAGATTCTAATTAAATGATTTTTGTACCATTTTTAATTGAAATTAAATTTATAATAAATTAATATCTCAAGACTTTCCAAAAGTGCCCCTCCTCCCTCTTATAAAAGGCCACCACCTCTACCCACTTACTAACACTTCTCAAGACCCTTTGGATCATCCAAATTCTACTAAAATAATCTCCCAAAATCACTCCTTTCATCCTATAAGCCTTGCCTTGGGCAAAAGTTAATTCAATAAATCCTTTTGGATCAAATCAAAAGAAGTTACCCGATTTAGAGGAAGAACAAGGAACATGCGTGATGAGTTGGACTCAAGGTAATGGAACCTTTAACCCTACCCTCTTAGTCAAAGACTTATTTTATGTATTTTATTTTAATTTAAATTTTATTATGTTGGGGTATGTTGTTATATATCCTTATTTTTGTCAATTTTATGTCCAAGTGATGAGAGACCCTTTTCACTCTCATCAACTCATTTTCTGAATTTTTAAGTGACACCATTGGGATGCCGAATTTTCTTAAGAGAATATACCACCCTTATCTTTTAAAGCACTCCTTTAATGTTATTCATTTTTAATTTCTATTTTCTTATGTTGTGATATGTCATTCCATATTCCCCTTACTGTCCATATTACTCTCAAATGTTGAGAGACCCATTTTTCTCTCAATCAACTCATTTTATGAAATTTTAAGTGACGTCGTTAGGCTGCCAAAATTTCTTAAGGTAATTTCTAAACTCAATTTCTACACATTGGGATTTACACATACTTAATTTATTATACTATGCCAATATTATGTGTGGAATCACTATTTATTTATTTATGTTGTAATTTCCACTTCCCTTTGTGTGAATCTACTGTTTCAACACATAATCACCCCATTGATAAATTATTACATAATTTATACAAACTTTGTAAGGGAAATATTAACTCAATATCTATTCATTGAATTAAACATCCATGTAATTGGTTTTTTTCAACGAATATGTGTGAATGTCCTCTAATTTTTTTTACACTGAATATCTACTTATATTGGGTGTATTTTTATTTTTACACATAATAATGTCATTGATTTATCCTTAATATAATGATATGACCTTTGTAAGGGACTTCATCTCAATCACCTTTCATTGAGGCATATTTTGATGTTATACACCACCTTCTTTTATATAGTGTATAATAAACCCCTTTTAATTTTTATTTCATTCAAAGGGAATATTTTTTCTATGAAGCGTTTTACTAAACGACAAAAATTAATGTTTTTAACGTATGTGGAAACAATGAATTTTCTGCCACCATAACCATTATTTGATATTTGGATTCCTCTATAATCCTTATTTTTCTTAAAAAGGAAAAGAAATCCCTTATTCCCTTTTTGTTTTTTTGGTATTGAAAATGGTCTTGAAAGTGGATTTACTATTTCAATATATTGAAATGATTTCTTGTGATTGTGAATGAAATTTTATGAGTGAAATGTTGATAATTTAAATCTTTTACATATTATAATTTATGTGGCTCATATGAAAATAAAGACATATTAAGGGTGCACCCTGATAGTGCTCCAATTCATTGGTTAAAGAAATTAATCTCTAGAGATGAGAAGTTTCATGATACCTTGGTGAACAAACTTGGTAATTTTTATGATACCTTGGTGAATAACCTTGACAATTTTTACGATACCCTGGTGAATGACCTTGGTAATTTTTATGACACCTTGGGGATGGACTTTTGTGATATAACACCTTGGGAATGGACCTTGGTGATATTCTTATGAATGTATAAATTAAATTTTGTATCCAAATTTTCAAGTTATGATCCAAGTTATTATTGTTATGATATTCCTCTTTCTCATACCTTTATAAAAGTTCTCATGTTATTATTTATATCTCTCAATATCACATGTAAATTGTTTTCACTTGTTTTCCCTTACTGATATTTTTATGCTCATCCCAAGTTTTTTTGACATGTTTTTCATAAGGTATAAGGAAGGGTAAGAGAAAGTAATAATTCAAGAATATATTTATCAAGAAAAGAACCATTGTTTTATTTAAGTAGTTTTATTATTGTGAAAAAAATTGGATAGAGTAGAAGTTTTTAATTTGATTTTTTTTAATGTAATGTAATATTTATGGCCTAATTATCTAAAAATATAAACCTGAAAAGATCCTCAATGTGAATTAAATTCAGATTATTGACTAATATCTAGATTAAGTAATGTTTTAAGGCTGCGGTATTATAGTTGGAATCAAAGGAAAGGTTTATACAAATTTGGAGATTAGGATGTTTTATTAAGGGTTAGGGATATCATCATGGGTTTATAATTTTAAGGTAGATCATAAGTTCAATGTTTTAGAAACCCATTTTGAGGCTTTATGATCTTAAATATTAAGGCAACTAATGGTATTTTTGGATACATTAACCTTTGAGGAAATTATTGGTTATTAATTTTTTTGGGATGAAAAATGCAAGGTATGAGATAAAATTTGAGGTTAAAATATGTTATGGTTATTTTGAAGATTTTATCTCATTTTTAGTAATGTTATAAAATTTTATAATTTTTGAAAAAGGAAAACACGCAGACCATGTGACAACCTGTCGTGTCAGACAAAGTTGTGGGAATCGAATCCACAACTGAAGTGCGACTGAGATTTATTACCTACCACTATACCACATGAAGTTCCTGGTTAGTATGACTTATTATCATTAGTTAAATGATTTTATGGATCAATAATAAGTTGATTTTGGAAACTTATATTTTATCAAATGGATATACTTATAATAGGAAAATGATTTGGTGATTAAGTGATAAATATTATTTTAGAAGACATTCACTATTTTGGGAACACTATATACCTAAGGAAAATAGAATACTATGAGATTTCATTTAAGGAGTATTGGTTGAATTTTATTTTGGAAGAATCTATGTTTTTATTGTGGAATTAGAGAGATTAGGGTTATTTATGGAAGTGATTAACCTATTTTGTAGAAAATTTGATTAGGTTAATTACTTTTAAGTATGATAATTTAAGAGTAGTCAATGTTATTTGGAGATAAATGTTAATATTTATCATGAAAGACCATGTGATCAAATCCTTTTTAATTTTGGGTTTCAATTTTGACTTTGATTATTCTTTTTGAGTAATTATATGGAAAATTATTTATTTAATAGTCTTTTTTGAACTTTGGAGTATTGTTTGTTGAGTTTTAGAGATTAAGAGTAGTATTTATTTTTATGAAGTATTATTATTTTTGGGGATTATCTGATCATGTACTAACCATTTTGGTTTTGGTTAATATATAAAGATAAGGGAAATATATAGTTCATCTTTTGGGGATTATGTGATTCTCTAGAAGTTAATTATATCACTTCAGGTGTGAACAAGTCATCTTGAATACCAAACATTTGGAGAAAATATGAGTTTGTGGAAGATATTTATTAAATTATGAAAATTTACTTGACAAGTAAGTATGTTTTCTTATATTATTATTCTAAGTAGTAAAATAATTCATAAAATTTATGAAAATGGTATTAAAACAAAAAAATACTTTTCATTTTCTTTTCCTACTATGAAATCAATGACCATTTAACCCATCAAAAGTTTTTTGTTTTTTGGTTGTTAACTTTCTCCTGATCATGTTTTCTATCACTCTCCATCAGAACTTGACACTTAGTTTTTATTCCATATCTAGGTTTTCCTACATGTAATCCTAGTATATGTTATCTTGAGTGACCTTTGTACTTCTCTTTATTTCTTTTAAATTGATAGTTTTATTGACTCTTTTTCTAATGTGGGATTTTTGATGAAGTTACCGAGCCAAATTTTAAAATTGCAGGGCTGTAATTTCCAAAAAAGGGGGAATGATGTAACGACCCATGTATTTATAGAATAAAACTTTTTTCATATCTATTAATATTTAAGAATAATATATTAATTTTATGTTAAAGAGGATGATTTTTCAGATAGTGTACTTGACATGCAACAATGGGTTTCTCTGAAAACTTACATTGCACACAACTTTGAGTTATACTGAAAAATAATATGATGTTATTATTTTAAATGGTAGATAATGCCTAGAAATAGTATTGGTAGTGTAAGAACTCGGGTTTGAGCCTATGAGACTTTGAATTTTCTTGATGTTATTCCAGAGCAGGACGTTCAAACGGCGTGCGATTCCAAGCCCTGGTGTGGACGGAATTAAATTTTAAGTGCGTTAACACTAGGCATGCAAAATAAATAAAATAAATCCTAAACGGTAGCTCGTAATGGAAAACCGAGGTCACTGTTGAGTCCGGAGCGTGCCGTTTACCCTAGGAGGGGTGTAACTTTCGTCGGCACGACCCTTCTGTGGAAAACCCCACCTGGGGAGTTTTCGTAATTTAGCAGCCTCAGGTGTGAAATTTATAACTTCTGAATGGAGGCTCAAATTAAACTTTTGAGACCACCGTTGTGCTCATAACGTGGATTTTACCATAGGAGTAGCTTAACCTCAACCCCATCGAGAGTTTGAGTACATGCCTACTAGTGGGTGTTTAAAATTAATTAATTTTTAATTAATTTTTTCCCTACTTAAACACATCCAACCCCTCCTTCTTCCCCCTTACAATCTTCCTGGTAGAAGATCTTCCAACAAAGGATCCACCTTCTTCAATCTCCTCTCCCCACCTCTCCAAGGTGGTTGCGGCTCCGACGGATCGTTTGTGAAGCGACGGGCTATGCCCTGCGAGGTAGGATCGTTGCGCTTTCATTTTAAATTTATAAAACTTCTTCGAACTCAAATTATATCATTGAAATGATGTTTAATTTTCAAGATAAGGCCATAGATGCATAAGGTTCGATCCGAGATTTCCAACACTCTTTTCAGATCGAAAATCCGAGTTCCAGGGTGTCCGGGGTGGCCCCGGGAAGTTTTCTGACCAAAACCCCTGTTTTCCGATAGTTCCAAGGTAGTCTGGTGGCTTCGCGCGGCAGTCCAGCGAGTCCAGGTGGCGGCGCGGCTCCTCGGCGGTCGACGCAGGTGAGCTGGATGGTGGACCAGCGCCTCGGCGGTCCAGGCGGCATCCTTTGGTGGTGGCGTGACCGGCTGCGGGCGAGCAGCGTGGGATCCCCAGGCGGCATCGGCGGGGCATGTGGGAGGCCAGGGGTGCGGGTCAGTCGGCTTTGCCGATCGGCGTGCAGCGGGAGACCAGGGTCTTTGTGACCCCAGGAGCAGACCGGGACCCGCGAAACGTGGGTCCCGTGGAAAAGAGCCAGACTGGCTTAAGCCGGTCCGGGTGAAGCGGTATGGACCACTTAGTGAACCGTGGGCCGCGGTGGACCGGGCGGTCCGGGCGGCCAAGCCGCGGACCACCGTTCTAAATGGGTGGACCGGTCGAACCGGTCCGACCCACCCCATCTCCGTCCGTTGGATTTAAAACGCCTCTAACATGCAAAACAGGTGTCAGATTTGTGTGCCGTCTACGGCGACATGATCCTCGGATCAAGACGGAGGTTTTGAGATGGTCTTGGGTATTTTTAATTCCCAAGAAAGGGGGGCTCAGTGGTGTGACACACCCTTTAATTGTTACTTAGTGCCTCACCGGGATTCTTGTTTCGGATGGCACGAGCACATCCGGAGTCCGTTTTGGGCGCCGTCAGTGGAATTGTGACCTTGGCATCATGAAGAAGTAGTCTAGGGTGGTTTCGGACATTGAAGACGGAGTTGAGGTGTGGGAACCACGGGCCGTCTTTTAAGCTGTGTGCAGCATACTGCAACTTTTTTATCAGACATCCATTCGGGGAGAATGAATAGTTAATTTGGCATGTTTTTCCAAGATCATCGTGATGGCACAGTTCGCCCGACCTTTTTCAAAACTGAGTTGTGGGCCCTACGAGACGCCGTATGGGTATAAAGTGGTGTTGATTGTATTTTTCATCAGGAGTCCGTTTCAAGCGAGTAAATAGTCTATCTCATGTGTTTTTCCACGAGGATTGCAACGGTGCAATCTGTTTGGGAGTGCGGAGCCTCATTCAAGATCTCCTTAAATGTGGAAACATGAAAGGGCGTTGGTCAGAGGTTCCTTTGACACACTCCGAACCAACGCACGATAGCAATGTTAGTGACACCCAGTGATTTCATGGGCAGTGCGGAGTTATCAGACCACTTCCGGGTTTACCCTCCAGTGAGGCTGGGCAGTGGGTTACCCACCGACATATTAGGGTTTACCCTCCAGTGGGGCTAGGCAGTGGGTTACCCGTTGACCTTAGGGTTTACCCTCTAGTGGGGCTGGGCAGTGGGTTACCCGTTAACCTTAGGGTTTACCCTCTAGCGGGGTTGGGCAGTGGGTTACCCGATGACCTCTTAGGGTTTACCCTTCAACGGGGTTGGGCAGTGGGTTACCCAATGACTTCTTTCAGACTCATCCCTTTTCTATGAGGCTAGTCAGTGACTTTTCTCCGTGATTACCAGAGTGAGACCCTTAGTTGTATGGTTCAACAATGAGACAAATTTGGCGTGCGGGACTTTTGGGCATCAGTGATGGATATCCTTAGAACTGTTGGAAACTTTTCTTGAGCTGAGCTTGGAGATGGAGATCCCCTAACACACTTGTTCGGGTTTCTTGTTGAGCATATATATATATACACCTTAATTTTGTTCCCACTCCCTGGGTTCAGTTACTCTCCTTCTAGGAGGGGCGAAGACGCGCGGGGTATGCCACGTGCTTTCCGTGTCTATCTCATCTTGGTTGGATGAGTCTACTTCCTTTCTTTTTTTTGGGTTGAGCTGCACTCTCTCTATTGCACTCTTATAATATTCTTTTTTCTGTCTACTACTCACCGTTTTAGTACCTTCTTTGTCTCTACCTCGAGCTTTCAGAGAATCCTACTGAGTATCTTTATACTCACCCCTGCTTGGGCTTTTCCCGCACTTGGTGTGCCCTTGCAGATGACGAACAGGTCGATCGAGACTACGGAGGAGCGTAGAGGACACAAAAGATTAGGTTGCATTCAGTGGTCGTAGTAGGACTTTCAGGTGTGAGACTCACCATCTGTTTACTCTTGTTACATGTTGTTGGGTTGTGGCACCTTTCTATTTGGGCGCGTGTTTTCCCCCTTTACTGTTCAGTTTAGTTGCCAGTTTACTTTTCATCACTTTACTTGTTCTGTTTTTAGAGGTCGATGCATGCTTTTTATTTGGGATATTGTAGTCCGTACTTTGGTTTCCCTTTTAATCCACACTTCTGCATTGAGTGGGTTGTGTGTGTGGGTACAGGTACTTAGGAAAAGGCCTCCCTGATATTGTTACGCATTCGGTGCTTGTCGCCAGCCCCTGGCCTATGGGGGTGGGCTTGGGGTAGTTGCAGCTCGAGACTGGTAGGGTTAGGTCATGAAAAAGTGGTATCAGAGGATGGTTTGTTCCTTGGGGAATTGTTCGGATGTCCCTAAAAAGGAATTGGTTGGGATTTAGTTAAATAGTGTCGATGTGTCTTGAGAGCGGCTCTCAGGCCAGGGAGTCCAGTGATGGTATGGGTGATCGACATATCCATTCAACAGGACCCTGATTACCCTCTTTTTTACTCGGCACACTGAGACATTTGCTGCAGGAAATTTGGAACATGCATCTAGTAGGATTGAGTCTTTGATTGTCCTTTTTGATTCATCTCCCCTTTGTTATTATTGATATATATATATGCTCATCTGATCACGGTAATCCTATATAATTTTCAGGATGCCCCCACGACAACAGCCATCCAAGTTACCCTCTCCAGTTTGTGAAGACGACCTGGTGAGTGACGAGGCGTTAGTTCAGGGACCCTCATGTGATCCCCTTCCACCAAGTGGTTTAGTAGTATACCCTCCATCTGAAGAGAGGCATTTAGTACCGGCAGAATAGTCCGAGGTTGAGCGTAGGATGAGTGCGCTCCAAGTTTTCCAGTGTCAGTGGCCACAGAAGTTCTGTGGGGACCCAGATCCCCAGGCAGCCGAAGACTGGCTAGAGATTGTGGACCACCTTTTTAGGCTAGTACGGACACCAGTAGACTAGATGATAGCCCTAGCTTCCAGCCTTTTCCTCGGGACGGCTGGGTGTTGGTGGGGGTTGGTTAGGCAGACCCACGACGAGTCATCTCTCACGTGGGATAGCTTCCAGTAGATCTTCTGGGAGGAGTACTCCCCCTCTTGTTTATGCTCCATTCAGATTCAGGAGCATCTGGAGCTGAAGCAGGGGGGATTACCATGGCGTAGTACTCAGTTCGGTTTATTGATCTGACATGCTACTCACAGGATATGATCCACAATAGTTACTTCCAGTTTTGGAAGTTTGAGTGTGGTCTTCACAGGGAAATCTGTGCTAGTGTAGTACCCTTGTGCATCCCTACTTATGTCGGGGTGCTAGAGCAAGTGCTCATGATAGAGAGATTCTTGGATGAGGGACGCTAGCTGGCAGGGCCTAGTAGTGGCTGCTTCAGAGCAGAGTCTTCGGTAGCAGGCATGCGACAAAGAGCAGGGCCTCAGTCGAGGAGACCCTTCCGTGAGCAGACTCAGGGGAAGGGTCGTACACCACAGTGGAACTGTAGAGTACTGGGGCAGTCAGGAGAGAGATGGTGCTATACTTGTTATGGATAGGGTCACCTAGCACGGGACTGCCCGACCAGGCGTACCGAGCAGCCTTGGCAGGCAGTGGGTGCACCGCAGCGGCAGAGGCAGCGCTGTGACTAGGGATCTCCCAGGAGAGGATAGGGTGGTCCTTAGGGAGGAGACATAGGAAGAGAGGCAGGACCTGGAGGTGGGGGATGACGTTTCGAGCTACTTCCACCACCACCACCGGGCGGCCCACACCAGGATCAGGGAGCTGGTGGTAGGGGCCGCGGGAAGCTTCATGCTATGGGTGTTCATGACCCCCCAACAGATGAGATGGTCCAAGGTACGCTTTGTGTTTACTCTACACTTTCTTTGGTACTAGTAAACATAGACTCCATCCACTCTTTTATATTGTTTCTCTTGGTACGGGAGTTGGAGCTCCCAGTTGAGGCACTGACACCTGCACTTAGCCTTGAGGTTCCTACGAGAAGTGCCTTGTCAGTGACCTTTGTTTGCAGATAGTGCGAACTATCTTTCGGAGGATAGAGTTTTACATGGGACCTACTATTCATCACGATGTAACCTTACGACATCATCCTGGGCATGAATTGTCTTTCTATGGTTCGTGCCCAAATTGACTGTCGGTGCAGATGAGTCAGATGCGTGCATTCTGATGGGACGAGGTTCACCATCCTCAACGAATGAGACCTCATGGCAGAGCAGACGGGTACTCTGAGCAGGAGACCATGGCCTTTTTCTCACAAATTTTCAAGCATGGATCTCGGAGCATTAGATGCTACAGGAACCTGGATCCCTACCATTGTAGAGGACTATATGGATGTTTTTCCTAAGGATGTCCTGGGACTACCTCTAAGGCGAGAGATGGAGTTCTGCATTGACTTGCAGCCGGGGACTGCCCCGATATCATGTGTAGCATATTTGATGTAACCCACAGAGCTTTGGGAGCTATGACTTTAGTTGGAGGACCTTCGTGAGAAGGGATTCATCAGGCCTAGTGTGTCCCCCTGGGTAGCTCCGGTTTTGTTTGTGAAAAAGGCAGATGGGATTCTGTGACTTTTTGTGGATTATCATCACCTGAATCAGGCCACAATAAATAACAAGTACCATTTTACAAGGATTGATGACCTCTTCGACTAGTTGAGAGGTGCGAAGTGGTTCTCCAAGATTTATCTTCAATCCGGCTACCACCAGTTGCGGGTTCGTGAGGCTAACATCCCGATGTTGGCTTTCCGTTGTCGCTATGGGCATTACGAGTTTCTGGTGATGCCCTTTGGCGTGATTAATTCCCCCGCCATTTTCATGGATTTGATGAACAAGATCTTCCAGCCGTACTTGGACCAATTCGTGGTTGTCTTTATTGACGACATACTCATCTATTCTGCGACGGAGGAGGAGCACGCAGAGCATTTGAGGATGGTCCTAGACTTACTCCGGGAGCACCAGCTGTATGAGAAGATCTCAAAGTATCAGTTCTGGATTCATGAGGTTCACTTTCTGGGGCATGTCATTTCAGAATAGGGTTTAGCCGTAGATCCCACAAAGATAGAGGCAATGCTTACTTGGGATCCACCCAAGAATGCGTATGAGGTTCGGAGCATCCTTGGATTGGCAGGGTACTACAGAAGGTTCGTGGAAGAATTTTCCAGGATTTCTTCCCCTTTAACCACATTGACGTGGAAGGGAAAAACGTTCACCTAGTCTGATCAGTGCTAGAAGGCCTTTGAGGAGTTGAGGAAGAGGCTGACTAGTGCTCCAGTGTTAAGGCTTCTAGAGGAGGGAATTGAGTTCGTGGTATACTGCGACTCTTCTGGAGATGGTCTCAGGTGCGTGCTGATGCAGCAGAAAGCAGTGATTGCATATGGGTCGAGGAAGTTGAGGCCGCATGAACAGAATTATGCGAATCACGATTTGGAGCTGGCATCGGTGGTCTTTGCCTTGAGGTTATGGAGACACTACCTTCTGGGTGAGCGTTTTGTGGTCTATTCAGACCACCAGAGCCTCAAGTACATCTTCACTCAGAGGGATCTGAATCTGAGGTAGAGGTGCTGTTAGGAGTTTCTGCAGGACTATGATTTCGAGATATTCTACACTCTAGTGAAGGGAAACGTAGTAGCAGATGCCCTTAACAGGAAGTCCCAGGCACATCTAGTGCGGGAAGCTTCAGAGCAGTTGGCTTCCCTACAGCTGACCTTGGTGGGGAAGGAGGGTATGGATTTTCTACAGTCGATGGTGTTGAATCCTTCACTCCTTGATCATGTGAGAGAGTCACAACTGGGAGATGTCGACAACGAGGTACTGCGTGATCGAATATCCATGGGAGATGCACCCGATGGGTATTATGAAGGATGGAATAAAGTGATCCTATTCCATGGGTGAGCTGTAGTACCAGTGGAGATGCGGGAGGAGGTGATGCGGGAGTTCCACACTTCTCCCTTGGCTGTACATCCCGGTGTGGGGAAAATGTATAAAAACCTTCAGCAGCAGTTTTGGTGGTCTGGCATGAAGCAGAGCGTAGCTAAGTTTTTTTCTCAGTGTCTTACCTGTCAGTAGGTGAAGGAAAAACATTAGGTTCCGGTAGGGTTGTTGTAGCCCCTTGATACCCCGAAGTGGAAGTGGGATTTTGTATCTATGGACTTCGTCATAGGGCTTCCACACATAGCAAAGGTCCATGATTCCTTTTGGGTGATAGTGGACCGACTCACGAAGTCGCAACACTTCCTTACCATCAGGGAGCAGAGCTCGGTGGAGAGTCTAGGGCAGCTATACGTTCGGGAGATCGTACGCCTTCATGTAGTACCCTTGAATATTGTATCCGACCGTGACGTGCGGTTTACGTCGCGATTGTGGAGAGGCCTGCAGGAGGAATTCAGGACTGAGCTGTGGATGAGTATAGCTTTTCACCCCCAGAAGGATGGGCAGACAGAGCGCACTATCCAGGTGTTGGAGGATATGCTCAGGGTGTGCGTGTTAGACTTTGGCCTAATCTGGGAGGATCACCTGCCCTTGGTGGAGTTTTCATATAACAACAGTTACCACTCTACTATCGGCATGGAACCTTTTGAGGCCCTCTACGGGAGACCCTGCAGGTCACCGTTGTGTTGGAAGGATGTTGGGGAGACCTCCCTCATGGGCCCAGAGTTGGTGCGGGCAACAACGGAGAAGGTGCATGTCATTCGTTAGCAGATGAGGATGGCTTAGAGGATACAGAAGTCCTACACAGACCATCGTCGTAGGCCTTTGGAGTTCGAGCAGGGGGACCATGTCTTTTTTAGAGTCTCCCCGTGACATGGAACATGGAGGTTCGGCTGGGGAGGCAAGCTATCCCTGAGGTTCATTAGGACTTTTGAGATTGCGTGCAGGATTGGTGAGGTTGCCTACCGTCTTTCTCTACCCCCACAAATGGAGAGGGTGCATGACATCTTCAATGTGTCGCAGCTAAGGAAATATGTGCAAGACCCCATGAACATCATCAACTGGGGAGAGATGGACATTGAGGATGAAGCCACGTTTGCAGAGCACCGGGTGGCGATTGAGGACTGGTAGGAGCAGACTCTGCATGGATAGACAATTCCTTTGGTTTGAGTGTCGTGGTAGCACGAGAGGGTACATGAGAGCACCTGGGAACGGGAGAGCCAGATGTGGGCTCAGTATCCCGAGTTGTTTTTGTAGTTTTGTTTTTCTGGGGAGAAAAACTTTAATGAGGAAATGATGTAAAAACCCGGGTTTTGAGCCTGTGAGACTTTGAATTTTCTTGAAGTTATTCCAGAGCAGGACGTTTAGACGGCATGTGATTCTAAGCCCCGATGTGGCCGGAATTAAATTTTAAGTGCGTTCACACTAAGAACGCCAAATAAATGGAATAAATCCTAAACGGTAGCTCAGAATTGAAAACCGAGGTCACTGTTGAGTTCAGAGCGTGCCGTTTACCCTAGGAGGGGTGTAACTTTCACGGGCACGACCATTCTGTGGAAAACACCACCAGGGGAATTTTGGTAATTTAGCGGAATCAGGCATGAACTTTATAACTTCTGAACAGAGGCTCGGATTAAAATTCTGAGACCACTGTTGTGCTCAGAACGTGGATTTTACCCTAGGAGTGGTATAACCTCGACCTCGTCGAGAGTTCGGGTATGGGCCTACTGGTGTGTGTTTAAAATTAATTAATTTTTAATTAATTTTTTTCCCTACTTAAACACATCCACCCCCTCCTTCTTCACCCTTACAATCTCCCTGGAGGAAGCTCTCCCAAAAAATGATCCACCTTCTTCAAGATCCTCTCCCCACCTCTCCAAGGTGGTTGCGGCTCCGGTGGATCGTTTGTGAACCGATGGGCTGCGCCCTGCGAGGTAGGATCGTTGCGCTTTCATTTTAAATTTCTAAAACTTTTTTGAACTCAAATTATAGTGTCCAAATGCTGTTTAATTGTCAAGTGAAGGCCATAGATGCGTAGGGTTCGATCCGATCATTTCAATTCTCTTTTCGGATCGAAAATCCGAGTCCCGGGGCGTCCGGGGTGGCCCCGGGAAGTTTTCTAACTAAAACCCCTATTTTCCGGTGGTTTCAGGGCGGTCCGACAGCTCCGTGCGGTAGTCTGGCGAGTCCAGGAGGTGGCGCGACTCCTCGACGGTTGGTGCGGGTGAGCGGGACGACGACCCGGTGCCTCGGTGGTCCAGGCGGCGTCCTCTGGAGGTGGCACGACCGGCTGTGGGTGAGCGGCGCGGGCTCCCCAGGCGGCGTCGGTGGCATATGTGGGAGGCCAGGGGAACGGGTCGGCCAAATTTTTCGGTCGGCGTGCATCGGGAGACCAGGGTCTTCGTGACCCCAGGAGCGGACTGTGACCCACGAAACGCGGGCTCCATAGAAAAGAGTCGGCCCGGCTTAAGCCAGTCTGGGTGAAGCGGTGCGGCCCCTGCGGTGAACCGTGGGCTGCGGTGGACCGGGCGGTTGAGCCGTGGACCGCCGGTCTAAAGGGGTGGACTTGCCAAACCGGTCCGGCCCAACTCGTCTCCGTCCATTGGCGTTAAAATGCCTCTAACTTGCAAACTGGGTGTTGGATTCGCATGTCGTCTGCAGTGATGAGATCCTCGGATCAAGACAGAGGTTTTAATATAGTCTCGGGGATTTTTAATTCCCGAGATGGGGGGCTCGATGACACGACACGCCCATTAAGTGTTACTTAACGCCTCGCCGGGATTATTGTTTCGGATGGAGAGAGCATATTTGGAGTCCATTTTGGGCACTGTCAGCGGCGTTGTGACCCTGAAATCATGATTAAGTAGTCCAGGGTGGTTTCATGCATTGAATCCGGAGTTGAGGTGTGGGCCCCATGGGTTGTCTTTTACGTTGTGTCCAGCATACTGCGACTTTTTCATCAGACGTCCGTTCAGGGTGAATTAATAGTCGATTTGGCGTGTTTTTTTGAGAGCATCATGATGGCATAGTTCACCCAATCTATTTCATAACTGAGGTGTGGGACCCAAGAGATGCTGTTTGGGCATAAAGCGGTGTTCAATGTCTTTTTCATCGAGAGTCTGTTTCAAGTGAGTAAATAGTCTATCTCGCGTGTTTTTCTGTGGGGATTGCAACGGTGTAATCTGTTTGGGAGTGAAGAGCCTCATTCAAGATCTCATTAAATGTGGAAACATAAAAGAGTGTTGGTCGGAGGTTCCTTTGATGCACTCCGAACCAACACACGGTAGTGATGTTAGTGGCACCCAGTGATGGCACGGGCAGTGCGGAGTTATCAGACCAGTTCCGGGTTTACCCTCTAGCGGGGCTGGGCAGTGGGTTACCCACCAACATATTAGGGTTTACCCTCCAGCGGGGCTGGGTAGTGGGTTACCCGTTGACCTTAGGGTTTACCCTCCAGCAGGGCTGGGTAGTGGGTTACCCGTTAACCTTAGGGTTTACCCTCCAGCGGGGCTGGGTAGTGTGTTACCCATTAACCTTAGGGTTTACCCTCCAGCGGGGCTGGGTAGTGGGTTACCCGACAAATTCTTTCAGACTCAGCCCTTTTCTATGAGGCTAGTTAGTGAATTTTCTTCATGATTACCAGAGTGGGACCCTTGGTTGTACGGTTCAGCGATGAGACAACTTTGGCGTACGAGACTTTTGGGCATTTGTGATGGATATCCTTAGAACTGTTGGCGACTTTTACCGAGATGAGCTTGTATATGGAGATCCCCTTACACACTCGTTTGGGTTTCTTATTGAGCATATATATATATATATACTCCCTAATTTTTTTCCCACTCCTTGGGTTCAGTTACTCTCCTTCTAGGAGGGGCGACGACACGCGAGGTATGCCACATGCTTTCCGTGTCTAGATCCTCTTGGTTGGACGAGTCTACTTCCTTTATTTTGTTGGGTTGAGCTGCACTCTCTCTATTGTACTCTTACACTATTCTTTGTTCTGTCTATTGCTCACCATTTTAGTACCTCCTTTGTTGCTCCCTCAAGCTTTCGGGGCATCCTACTGATTATCTTTATACTCACCCCTGCTTGGGCTTTCCCCGCACTTGGTGTGCCTTTGCAGACGACGAACAGGTCGATTAAGACTACAGAGGAGCATAGAGGACACAAAATATTGGGTCGATTTTTGGACCCCATGGAGCCACTTGGGTGTGATAATGACATGTTATAAGAATTAATTTAAAGTATAGAAAAATATAACATAAACATGTATCTTTTACTAAAACAATTTTATTTTGGTTTATATAAATGATATCTTTGACTATAAATAGTCATTAGAAATATAAAATGATTTATTACATCATTTTATTTTATTTATAATTTTTAGACATTAAATAAATAAATTTATTTATAACACAATGAGGATGCATTGATTACCTTGTTAATGAAAGATTCAAATAAATGATATTATAAATATTAAAATAAATATAATATGAACATTTTGATGCCATATAAAAGTTTTTTGGATGACATTGACATATTAGGGATGATTTAATGCCTTTGGTTCAAAGTAATAAAGTTTTTATGAATTTTTGAAAAATTTAAGTATGAATAGTGTCAAGATTGATATAATTCATAACATAGAATATAAAATAGTTTATTAAATGATATTAAATTCCTAAAAATCTAAAATTTGGTCAAATGGTTAATATAAGTCCAAATATGTCATAAATGACTTATTTTTGGGTCGTTTTATATTATACAGTAATTAAATTAACCTAAAATGTGTAAATAACATGATATCACAGTAAGATTAAAAAGGGTAAAATGAGGGTTAAACTAAAAAGATAAGGATAAAAAAATATTCAAAACTTTTCTAAAAATTATTGGATCATGGTTATTCAAACAAAAATCATATTATCTTCGAATTAAATGAGGTTTGGATCATTTTTAATTGAAATAGAATTTATAATAAATTAATATTTCAAGACTTTCCTAATGTGCCCCTCCTCCCTCTTATAAAAGGCCACCACCTCTACCCACTTACTTACACTTCTCAAGCCCCTTTGTCTCATCCAAATTATGATAAAATAATCTACCCACATCCATCCTTTCCTCCTAGAAGACTTTCATTGGGTAGAAGGTAATTCAATAAATTCTTTTAGCTCAAATCAAAAGAAGTTACCCGATTTAGAAGAAGAACAAGGAACATATGTGATGAGTCAGACTCAAGGTAAGGGAACCTTTCACCCTCTTCTCTTAGTCAAAGACTTATTTTTTGTAATATAATTTAATTTTAATTTTATTATGTTGGGGTATGTTCTTCTATATCCTTATTTATGTCTTTTTTATGTCCAAGCGATGAGAGACCCTTTTCGCTCTCATCAACTCATTTTCTGAATTTTTAAGTGACGTTGTTGGGCTACCGAATCTTCATAAGGGAATCTACCAACCTTATCTTTTAAAAAACACCTTTAATGTTATTAATTTTTTAATTTCTATTTTATTATTTTGGGATATGTCATTCCATATTACCCTTACTATCCATATTATTCTCAAATGATGATAGACCCCTTTTTCTCTCAATCAACTCATTTTATGAATTTTTAAGTGATGTCATTAGGCTGCTGAAATTTATTATGGGAATTTCTAAACTCAATTTCCACTCATTGGGTTTTACACATAATTTTTTGATTATATTATTTCAATATTATGCATAGAATAACTATTTTTTTGTAATTTCCACTTCCCTTTGTGTGGATATACTGTTTCTACACATAATCACCCCATTAATAAATTATTACATCATTTATACAAAATTTGTAAGGGAAATATTAACTTAATCTCCGTTCATTGAGTTAAATATCCACTTCATTAGTTTTGTTTTTCAAAGAATATGTTTGAATTACCTATGATTGTTGTACACTGAATTTCCACTTATATTGGGTGTATTTTTATTTTCACACATAATAATGTCATTGATTTATCCATAATCTAATGATACAATATTTCTAATGGAATTCATTTCAATATAATTTCATTGAGGAATATTTTGATGTTATACACCACCTTCTTTTATACAGTTTATAACAAGCCCCATTGAATTTTAATTTCATTCAAAGGGAATATTTTTTCTATGAAGTGTTTTACTAAATGACAAAAAGAATGTTTTTAACGTATACGATGACAATGAATTCTCTACCACCGTAACCGTTATTTTATATTCATATTCATCTATAAGAGTTAATGTTTTTAAAAGGAAAATAAATCCCTTATTCCCTTTTGGGTTTTTTGGTATTGAAAATGGTTTTGAAAGTGAATTTACTATTTTAATATCTTTAAATGATTTCTTGTGATTGTAAATGAAATTTTATGAGTGAAATGTTGATAATTGAAATATTTTACATGTTATGATTTATGTGGATCACATGAATATAAATACATATTAATGGTGTGCCCTGATAACACTCCAATGAATTGGGTAAATAAATTAATATATATAGATGATAAGTTTCATGATACCTTGGTCAACAACCTTGGTAATTTTTACAATACTTTGGTTAATAACCTTGGTAATTTTTACGATACCTTGATGAATAACCTTGGTAATTTTTATAAAACCTTGGGAATTTACCTTGGTGATTTGAAACCTTGGGGAAGGACCTTGGTGACGTGATTATGAATGTCTAAATTAAATGTTGTAGCCACATTTTCAAGGTATGATCCTAGTTCTTATTGTTATGATATTCCTATTTCACATGCCTTTATGAAAGTCCTCGTGTTCTTATTTATATCTCTCAAGATCACATGTAAATTGTTTTCACTTGTTTCCCTTTACTGATCTTTTTATGCTCATCCCAAGTTTTTTTGAAATGTTTTTCAGAGGGTATAAGGAAGGGTAAGAGGAAGGAAGAATTCAAGAAAATAATTCTTGTTTTATTTAAGTAGTTAAATTATTGTGAAAAAATTGGATAGATTAGAAGTGTTTACTTTGAAATTTTGAAATGTAATGTAATAGTTATGGCCTAATTCTCTAAAAATATAAACCTGAAAAGATCCTCAATGTGAAATAAATTCAAATTATTGTCTAATCTCAAGATTAAGTAATGTTTTATGGATGGGGCCTTATATATGAGTTATGGCCTAATTCTATAAAACTATAAAATTGAAAAGATACTCAATGTGAGAGAAAGTAAAATTCTTTACATAACTCAAAATTACGTTATGTTTAAGGTCAGGACCATATAGTTGGTATCAAAGGAAAGGTTTAGATAACTTTAGAGTTTAGGTTAATTTTAGTAGCATTCCCTTAGAAGATTTTTCTTTAGGGTTAAGTTATAATGATATAGAATTAAAAGATTACCATGTCACTTTATCTAAAGTATGATTTTTCAGAATGTATTTCCATAGATAAAACAAGAAAGTTGCAGTGGGGAGGCACCAAGAGGAAGATATCCTTCCAAATTAGCATCCTGAGATGGTCGAAATCAGAATAGAACTATTTTTTGCAATGATGGATCAGTTTAATTAGGGGAGAAATGGTGGTGGTATTCATACTATAGAGGAACCCAATATACCCTAAAGGAAAATGTATTTTATAGAGAATTTTGTGAGGCAACACCCCCATAATTCAGAGAATCATATGAACCTGTGCTATCCAAATGATGGATTAAAGATCCATAAAATATATTCTGTATCATGGGTTGTTTGGATAACTAAAAGGAAACAATTACTATTTATCATTTTATAGGTGAATCTAATTAGTGGTGGTAAATGGTTAAGAATATTAGAGAAAGTGAAGAGTTTGATACATTGGAATGGGATGAATTTTATAATATTTTCCTCGAGAAATATTTTCCTAAGGTTTTTCAAATTTGGATAGAAAAACAATTGTTGGATAAGTTTCTGGCTGTGTTTATAGATGATATTTTTATATATTCTAAAATCCATGAGGAACATTAAAGGAACTTAAGGATTATTTTGAGAACCTTAAAGGAAAATAAAAAACATGTAATGTTTAGTATGAGTGAATTTTAGTTGAAAAAAATTTCATACCTTGGTCATATTATTTTTAAAGATGGCATAACTTCTGACCCTATTAAAACAAAAGTTGTTAAGGAGTGGACAAGACCTACCAATATCACATATATTCATAGTTTTCTTGGACTATATAGTTATTACTAACATTTTTTTGAAAACTTTTCTCGATTATATATCCCACTAACTAAGTTAAAACAAAATGAAATTAGGTTTATCTGGATAGGATAATGTGATGTTTATTCTCAAGAACTGAAAAGAAGACCAGTCAATGCTACTATTTTGGACCTTCCTTCCAAAAATGGTGATGTTTTCATCTACAATTATTTTTCATTAAAAGTAATTAGTTGTGTCCTGATGAATAATGACATAGAAATTACTGATAATTCATATCATTTGAAAACTCAGGAGTTGAATTACCATATGCGTGATTTGGAATTAGCTGCTATTTTATTTGATTAAAAAATTTGGAGGCATCATTTGTATGAAGTGAAGTGTGAAACATATACCGATTAAAAAATTTTGAAGTATATATTCACTCAGAAGTAATTAAACATGATACATAAAAGATGGTTGAAACTAATTAGGGATTATGATTTCATGATTTATTATCATTCTGGGAAATAAAATAAGGTGGCTGATGCTCTGAGTAAAAAAAATAATGCTACATTAACCATTTTATGTTTGGAATGTGACCCTTTGGTTATTGATTTTATGAATTTTTTCCTAAAAGTTGTGTATGCAAGAACATCTACTAGTTCACTTCAGGTTTCAGTATAATCGACATTGTTATAAAGAATTATGAGGTCTCAGAAGGTGGATCAATATTTTCAATAAAAGATAGAATCTGTTAAGATTGGTAAGTTGCCTAATTTTAATATTGACAAGGAAGGTGTTTTTTGATTTTAAAAATGGTTATGTGTGCCTTGCGATTCATAGTTGAGGGAATATTTTTTGACTAAATCACATAGTTCTCTATTTTTCATCCATTCAGGAAGTACTAATATGTACAATGACTTTTAGGAGTATTACTAGTGGGATGGAATGAAAAGAGATATTGATGAATTTACCATGAATTGTTTAACTTTTCAACATGTTAAAGTAGAGTGACAGGTACCAAAGGGGATGCTTCAACCTTTTCCAGTTCCTGAGTAGAAGTAGGAAAATATATCAATTTATTTCATGGTAGGATTTACAAATATATCTCAAGGTAATAATACGATTTGGGTTATTGTTGATAGATTAACCAAACCTTTACATTTCCTTCCCATTTGAGATGCAATGTCTCTATATCATCTTTCTAGATTGTATCTAAAAAAGATTTTTAGGTTACATGGAGTGCCTCTATCCATTGTATTATACCAGGATCCCAGGTTCACATCCAATTTTTGGAAAGGGATTCAGAATTTGTTGGGTACTGAATTAAATTCTAGTGTAACTTTTTCATCCTCAACCTGATGGATAATCCGAGCTAATGATTCAAAACTTGGAAGATATTCTTCTTTCTTGATCAATGGATTACTAGGGATGTTGGGATCAACATATTTATTTGGTTTAGTTTTCTTATAATAATTTTTTTTATTCCAGTATAAAGATGGCATCTTTTAAGGCGTTATATGGAAAACGGTTTAGAACACCAGAGTTTTGGGATAATGTAGGAGAAAGAAAGTTAATGGGACAAGAGTTGGTAGAGGAAATTATATAGAAAGTTTAGTTGATTCAGTGAAACATGAGGAAAACTCATAGTAGGTAGAAAAGTTAAGTGGACAACTAGAGGAAAGTTATTTTTTTGAGGTAGGTGATTATGTCTTTCTAAAAGTTTCTACATGGAAAAGTGTGATGTGTTTTGGTAATAAGGGGAAGTTGAGTCCACGGTTCATTGGAAAATATGAAATCATGGAGAAAGTTGGATCAGTTTCCTACTGAGTGTCATTAACTCTAATTTTTTCCCAGTTACACAATGTATTTCATGTTTAAATGTTAAGGAAGTATGTACTAGATTCATATCATGTTTTGAGTCCAGAAGTAGTTCAATTGGAAGAGAATATTTCTTATGAGGAACAACCAGTTCAGGTTCTTAACTGTAGAGAGAAAGTGTTGAGAAATAAGGTAATTCATCAGGTTAAGGTTTTATTTAAAAACAATATGGTTTAAGAGGCAACATGGTAATATGAAAATGTTTTGAGGGAAAAATATCCCCACTTATTTGATAAGTGAATAAAATTGTGAGGATGTAATTTTCAAAAGGGGGAGGGATATAACATCCCAAACAATGTTAAAAGAATTATTTTTTTTACATTTATTAATATTTATTAATTAGATAGTAATTTTATCTTAAAAAGGGATGCCAACATGCAACAATAAGTTTCTCTAGAATCTTACGTTGCACGCAAGCCAAAGTTATACAGAAAAATAATATATTTTTAATATTATTATTTTAAGTGGTAGTTATCACCTAGCCATTGTATCAGTAGGAATGAATAGTACTAACTATATTATGTTTACTCATTTTTATTAAATGTTTTTACATTAATCCAATAAATTATATTGTCTTAAACTAAGAATAAATCATAATTTAAGCATAAAAAGTTCTATATTTTTAAGAGGTAACTTTTTCGCCTTTTAGTGGAGAACCTATTTTAAATAATTTTTTTGAAACTTTTAGAATTTTTATATGAAAAAATAATTTTTTTTAAATTTAAATATTAAAAATTTACTCTGGGTGAATTTTTACATTTTTCAAGAACATTCATATTTTGATGAATAGTTAATAACACCGAATTTTAGTTTAAAATAAAATTTTCATCCAATTTATTTATATAGTTAAATTAAGTTTTGGATTGGTTTTAATGTATAATTAGATAAATTTTATTTTAGTAAAACTAATTTATTTCATTTTAAACAATTTCACATTGAATTTAGATATAAAAACTTACCAAACTTTTAAATATTTTCACTTTAAAACCCCGCTGTCACATCCTGTCTATGGGTTTAATTTTATATTAATTTCTACCACTTATATGTTTGGAATTTGGGAAAATATATTATATAATTTTAATCAGAATAATTTATAATTTATAATAATTTTAACACAGTTTTTGACCAAAATTATTAGTAAAATTAATTAAAATTAATTATAGTGATTAATGAAAAATGAGCATAATTAATGACTAAACTAAGAAAATAGGGCGTAAAAATGACCATAAACTTGTCTAATGATTTTTTTGTTACCATATTTAGACCATAAAACCTATAAGTATCTATAATGGTATATTTTTAATCCTTTTGGGACAATTAGAACATAGGGATCACACAATTATTTTCAAGAATACCTAATGTGTCCTTTTCCTCTCTTATAAAAGGTATTCTCTACTCCACCTATATTTAAACATATCAAGCCATTTTGGCTCAGAAAAAACTTTCAAAAATAGTCTCCAAAAATCACCCCCACACCCTAGTGTCCTCACATTTTTCATAAATTCAACAAACAAGTCCTTTGGTGCAAACCAAAAGAAGTTATCCGAAGAAGAGGTAAATTTCATCAACATGCATTTTTTACTTTGTTTCCATATCCACTCAATTTATTTTTTATTATTACATGATTATATAATAAAAAAATTATCATAAATATTATTATATGTTTTTATAGTAAGGGTTATACCTACAACTACACACACTTCTATATAATGGGTAACAAATTTACCATTCATGTACGACAAACTACCACCTCACGTAACAATGTTGTTTTTTTCCTTTAGCACCTTTCATGGTTGGTAATTATGAAGGAATATATATATATATATATTATATTTATGATTTATTCATACTTATTTAATTATTATATACACATAACTTAATTCTTTACATTTTGTGTAAATACGATAACGTCATTTGTGGATGTGTGGACTACTACCTCCTCAAAGCGATGTGATATGTTCACATATTAAATGGAATGTATTAAGGATGGTTTTAATTAAAATTATGTGACATAAATGAAATATATATTATATTAATTACATAATTACCATTATGTAAATATAATATATCATATCTTTATTACCCTTTCACACACTGAAAAAAGGATAACGTCATTCGTGGATGTGTGGACTACCACATCATTGGCACGATGTGATTCCTTTTTTAAATCACAATAGTTCTATATATAATTATATATTAATAAATAATATTTTATATATAACATAATTATATAAACATAAATATAAATTTTACTTACCCTCTTTCCATAATGATCATTGAAAAATGGGAACGTTACTCATGCGTATGTACAACCTACCGTCTCCATGATTGTAACATTGGTTCATTTTTCATAACTATCTTTCATGATTAGTTTTAAAAGTGTAATTTATGTATAAAAATTATAATTATATCATGATTATTATTCTGGATATTTTTATGTAATGACCCGTTTGACCATACTTGACCCACCAAAGTCATTTTTGACACATAAACCGAATATAGTCAAAACACCCAACGTACACTTAGTTGTTTAAGTAGTTGTTTATAAAATTGTAATATGTAAAACAAAAGTAATAATAAACTTAAGAAAGGTTCTGAAACAAGTAAATAATTAACATAATTTTATTATTAATGAAGTTAAAGACACACGTGACAATTCCGACTCAAGGTAAGGGATTTCATCTCAATCTCCTTCCATTAAGACATTTCTTGATGATGCGAACCTTTATTATTTTATAAAGTGTATATACAACCCCTTTGACATTACATATCTATATTATATATATTATCATGTCATTTTATGTTTTTTAAATGTTATTATTTCATGTGGCTTATTATTTAAATGTTTAAAGTGGTATGAGACACTTTTAATGTTTAAAGATTTAATTTTAAATTTTTTACTCCATTTCAATATTCTTGATATTATTTTTCACATTTATTTATATGGATATAAAAGTATTATAAATTATAGTTTATGTCTATTATGTTATTTTTCTTCCTCTAAAAATATTTACATTTTTAAAAGAAAATAAAACCCCTCTTTTCCATTTTTGGGTATTTTGTTATTGAAAATGGGTTTTGGGAAAGGATTGATTATTTAAAAATCTTGAAATGTTTTCTTGTGTTTGAAAATGAAATTTTATGAGTGAGATGATTAAAATTTAAATCTTTTATGTGTTATTATTATATAATGGTACTTTGAAATTTGAGAGGTGGTTCGATAATAAACCAATCACGGGTGGTTCTGTGATAAATCAAAAACAGGTGGGTCTGTGATATCCCACCAATACATATGGTATGGAAGTCAGCAATATGACTATTCAATTTGTAATAGTGACATGTATAGAAGTCGACTGCATAGTTCTTCCATTTATAAGAGTGAAAAGTATAATGATTTCCCAATATACCTTTATATATTTTCTATGCTTTGAGATTAATTTCAAAGGTAAGTATTTACTACTTATAAAGGGTGGAAATTATTAATTTATGATAAAGTTTTCATGGGTTTTAATGTTTATCAATGGACTAACGGTTTCCTTATTTTTATATCCCTTACTGATCTTTTTATTCTCATACCATGTTTTTAATGTTTTTAAAAGGACTTAAGGACGAGTAAGGGATTTGAAGAATTCACGTTGAATATTGTGAAGAGTATAATAAAAGAGATCATGCTTTATTTTCTAAAAGTTTTAGATTATGAAAAAAATGGATACTGTTAGTAAGTTTTCACTTTGTATTTTTTAGTTTTTTTATGTATGAGATATGGCCTAATTCTCTAAAACTATAAACTTAAAAAGATCCTCAATGTGAGAGAAAATTAAATTATTGACTTAACTCAAGATTATGTTATATTTAAGTATGTGGCCTTATACCTAATGCAATGGGATATGGATTTTAAAACCTCATGGTGGTGTGTAACCGATTTATCTAGGTTAAGAACAACAACATGAACTATGGGTTTTTACCACATTCACCCAAGGAGAAACTATCCATTAATTACTTTATATAATAGTGAATAACTTTATTTTATATATATTTAGATACACTTATTTTTGAAGAATGGGTTAACTCTATAAAAAATATTTTTTATGCATAATTATTCTAAAAAGAGAGTGTGTCTCTAATCTTAAATAATTTATAAGGAGAAACTGATAAATTGTGTGAATTAATCAAGGATATGAATCTAAATGATGAATTCTAATCAATGGAGTGTAGATAATTCTAAAAAATATTTATTGATAGGTTTTCCCCCATACTCTTTATACCAAAATGCAGAAGGTATTTAGATAGCTCAAGAAAAAGTAGAATGATTTTTTTTCATCTTATGGGGTGATTTTAACAAGGTTTTCAAGGTATGAATATAATTTTTATATCAAATAAAATATAAAAATAAATAGGTTCTTTCATGGTTTAAAACCATATATCCAAGAATCCATAACTATCTATGACATTGGGAGTTATATAAAAGTAGTTAGGTGTGATCTCAAAGTAGAGATAGAGTTTGTAGAATGTTATAATAGATATAAATATAAGAAAGTAATGATAGAGTTTTATATGAGGGATTTAAATGAAAAAAAGGATTAAAGAAGAATAAATCCACCACATGTCAAAAATATGGAAAGAAACACTTCGG
Source organism: Viscum album (assembly GCA_963277665.1). Classification (NCBI taxonomy): domain Eukaryota; kingdom Viridiplantae; phylum Streptophyta; class Magnoliopsida; order Santalales; family Viscaceae; genus Viscum; species Viscum album. Next base: position 1,903,512,990 of record OY728150.1, on the reverse strand, counting down.
GAATTACCTTAAGAAAATCAAGAAATGCTTCAAGTGTGGAAAATGAGTTCATTAAGAATAATTTTTTTTAAGGGACATCAATATGTATCTTAATAAAATTTAGTAAAGTAAGACACAATTTATTATACTACAAATGGTCCAATACATCAACTTCAAAGAACTTGGTTATGGTGAAATCAGTTGTACCAAACCAAGGGTCTTTGAGGATAATCAATGCCAAAATATATAAATCCAAGGGAGAAAGGAAAATATTATGCCATCACCACTGCTGATGTAGAGAAACAAAATGAAGTGGTTAAAGGTAAACTTATTATTCACTAAATAATGAAGAAATTTTTATTTGATTTTGGATCAATGAATTATTATATATAATTAAAGTTTTATAGAAATATTAAGTAACATTATTGATACATTGAAGTTGAAATATCTGTTCAAACACCTATTGTTGTAACAATTGTATCCCAAATGTATTAATCTTACCTAATTAATGTTTTTTGGGAATATTCATCCAAAAATATCATATTCATTTAGTGTAATTTGATTTTATACTAGGAATGGATTAAATCACATTATACAGAGTTCACATAAAATTTTTAAAAAATAAAATCAATTTCTATATCCCAAACCATCCAATAACTCTATTTAAATGAAATAAAGATTATGAATATCATTTTTAATCTACTTCACATGTATGGGTGTTGATACCCAATGAAGAATCATATATTTCTCAAATGGTTGATATAACAGAAAATTTATTCCCAAAAAGACATGGATATTATGAGGGAATATATTGATATATTTCTCAAGTATTTCCCTATCCTTACCCCATATCATGTGGTAGAGTTCTCAATAGAACTTACACCATGATAAGAACTTATATCAAAGTACCCCTATAAAATGGACCTAATATAATTGGAGTAATTAAATAATCTACTATAATATAATTTGAACGAAGGGTGTATATGCCTTAGTGCATCACGTTGGGGTGAACCAGTTCTCTTTTTGAATAAGAAGGACTGATCAATGCATCTTTTCATAGAATAATAAGAGATTAACATTACCAATATAAAGAATAAGTATCCATTACCACATATTTATGACATGTTAAATAAAATTCATAGAGATAAATAATTACATAACTAGAAAATTCACCTATGATGACAATTTCAAATAGTGGTCGTAGGCCAAAAAACCACGGTAATAGCCTATTTCCATAGTTTTCCAAAACTGTGGACGTAGGCCAAAAAACCATGGTAATAACCTATTTCCTCTATTTTTCAAAACCATGGTGTATATCATTGTGGAAATAGGTTATACCTATTACCAAGGTTTAAACCATGGCAATTGACCACATATAGCCATGGTTTAACTGTGGCAATTGGAGCCTATTGCCACAGTTTAAACTGTGGCTGTTTCAAGATATAGTCACAGTTTAACCATGGAAATTGGGACATATTTCAATAGTTAAAACCATGATATTAGGTCCTATATGTCCATGGATTTAAACATGTCTATTTCTTGATACAATCATGGTTTAACCGTGGAAATTAGAGAATACTGCCATGGTTAAAACTGTGGCTTTATCCATTATACGACATAAAGAAAACTAATACCTGAACCTCTAAATTCCAGAATCCACAGACACATAGAGCAGAAATGTATGAATCCATAAACTTTAGGAGAAACAGTTTTCATATATTACCAAATACAAAAACACACAGCATAAATGAGAAACAATTTGTTTATGTTTCCAAAACAAACATCAGAAATGGAACCACACCATTCATCTTTTACCTGATCAAACCACAAATATGTTTCACTCTCTTCTTATGGTCTTCCTTGGATTATTATCATCCTTACAAGATTTTTGGTTGAGTACAAGTGGGGATTGAATCCTCTTTGATCCATCTACATACCATTTTCATGGAAATAAGAACTCTACAACATCACAATCATTCTGAGTCTGGTTTTGTATGGAAGTTATCAATTGGTATTGGCAACCCAATCCATATATGCTTTCCAAATTCAGACAGTGAAGTAGAAATATCTCTACTATAAATTTTTTTTAGAATATTAATTATTTTCATAAACATTAGAAATACCATTAATGAATCATCAAAAAACAAGACATTAATTATTCAATAAAAGTCTTGTTTTTTTTGAAAATCAAGATGTAAAAGTTGTTAAAAACAAGATAATTTTGAAAACTGGTGATCAATGTTCATGATAATACAATAAAGTTTCTAAAGAATAATGTTATTATGGTGTGTGTAGCCTGGGGGGCATGGGGCTATAATAGAATCAAAATAAAACACCGATGCTGGGTAAAATATAGTAGACTTAAGAGCTACAATGTGGGTGAGAATAATGGTAGAAATTACTGATGAAAATATTATCGATGATTGGAATTCCCCAGTTAAGATATGAAGTATCTATGAAAAAACTCTAATTCATCTCAACTGGAGCCTATGATATTGGAAGAGACTACCAAGGATGATAATTAGGTTGATGATATGCATTAAGAACTTTAACATAATTGGAAAGAATAAAATGTGGGAAGTTATTTCAAGGCCAGAAGACAATAACATCATCATAACTAAGTGGGTGTTCTTGATTAAATATAATGAAGATATATAAGTTATAAAAGATAATGAAAATCTAGTGTGAAATGGGTATTCCAAAATTAAATTCATCGATGTTGATGAGAAATATGTACTCATGGCATAGTTAAAAACTATAAATATGTTTTTGGCCATGAATGTTCAAAGGGTTTTAAAATTATACCAAATGGATATTAAATCATAATTCCACAATAGAGTACCTAGGGAAGAGATTTGCATCAGAAAAATAAAAGTATATTTTGTAGATGAAGATAATAGTAGTTTTTTTCAGTTAAATAAGGCTTAAAATGGATTAAAATAATCACATATGGCTTGATACTCTTAACATGATCATTATTTTTAGATTCATGGATTCCAAATAAGAGGGATTAATCAAAACCTTTATATCAATATGAAAAAGGAGAAAATGATACTGATTCTTATATATGTTGGAGTGGATGAAACATGTCCTATTATAATGTATTATGAAAACTCAAGTGTTATCAACGTAGAAAAAATATCAATCATCACTCAATAACTATGGACATTAATATTAAATATAATTTAATTAATGAGAAGGTTGAACTATAACTATTGAGGTTGGATTATGTGTCAACAAAAAATTGGATATCAGATATCATGAATAAGGCACTACCCATGGTGGATTTTGTGAAGTATCAATTATTGGGATGTCATGGCTAGGGTATTATTTACTATTGATATAGGGGGAGAAAACTCTTTCAAATATCTCAGAAATAGGGAGAGTTTTTAATTCTTAATCATGAGGAGAATCTATGGGAGAAGCTATTTTGGAAGTTTTGGCATGCATGAAAAACATTAAAGTGTTTTAATGAGGTTAATTTCACTTAAATATTTAAAGAAGTTAGCTTAGAGTTGGTGATTAGTGAATCATTGACAAACTCTATAAAGGTAAGAGGTTTATATCTAGTCAGTCTATAAGTTTTCTCCTAATATTGTGATTGTTTTTTATTTTTGGAGAGGTAATGGATTGTGAACAATCCCAAAGGGGAATATTTTTAGTAAAAATAACCTTATCTATTTTTGGGTTGGGTTTATTGAATATCATGCTAGAGAGGTCTCAAAAGAATAAACACTATCATTATAAGGGTATGAATGAGTTTTGGAAATGTTTTACCAACTTTGTATACTGGAGAGAAGTTTCATTGTGATACCTATTGTCACTCCACAACCTTACCAAGGTACATTAACCTATCTATAGTGTGTGGATACAAAGAATCCACTTTTGTGATAGAATCCCAGAATTTTTAGCCAGGTACTGTTATTCCATGAATTGGGAATACATGATTCAAAAAAAGGAAAATTCCCTACTTCATAAGGTTAATCTGAATTTTCAAAATGGTTACCAAAATTTTGTACAATTTATTTTGAAGGATAACACTAAATCTGTGAGGATAATGACCACATCATGAAGGTATTTTTGCTATAATTCAATGTAAATCCCTACAGGAAGTGACATTATGAGATAAGGGTGTTACACCATGAAGAATCAATATAAAGAATGATGATTTTGAGGGATCATGAAGTCACACTGTGAAGACACATGTGATGACATGAATCAAGGATGAGGAAGATTTAGTAGTGCTATAATTTAGAAGGTGTAAGCACTATGAAGTTAGTGATGAACCGTTGATTCACCCAAATTTACCCTACTGTTAAAAGCGATCATTGAAGTACAAGTAGGGATCGAATCCACAGAGACCGAAGAAGAAACCTTGAGACACTGAAAATTGTTGATAGATTGGCTATGAAGTGGCCAAATTTGAGGTAGATTTTAATTGGATAAATAATGGTATAATTTAAATAAAATACAAGAAAAATGATGTGAACTAAACAATTATTGATGATGGGTTTATCTTAGGGTTTCTCTTGGGGTGGATTGGATAAATTTATTTTCTTAAAAATTTCATGTCATTAATTCAAGATGTATCCAAACAACGAAATAATTCTCCCAAATCATTCACCAATTTAATACCTACACAATTCCAAGTCCAATAACCAATTCAATTTGAGGATCAATTTTTTGATCACTCAAATGAAATAGATCGTACTAGTACTCAAAATGTGTCGTCGTTAAGGTTGGCGAAGATGAAAAATAATGTAACTCATCAAATGGAAATCCTAAAATAATGAAAAGATTTAAATATTAAGTACATGAAATAACCTCTAATACATGACCTTTCTACTCCATTGGATCAACCCTTAAGTGGTTATCCCTCCATTTATGATATTCTACCAATGGAAGCAGGATTTATACTTATGGGGGCGGAATTGAAGAAGAAGAAAAATATTAAAAGAACGAACACTCCACTGTTGTGTGATTGAATTCACATGTGCTGGTGTGAATAAATTCACACCTAGATTCAACAGTGTCAATGTATGAAGAAAAGGAAAAGAAAAAGTGAAAAATAATAAAATATTTTATTAAAATACTGAACATGAAAGAAAAACTTACATGGGAGAAATTGACGATGCGATTAAAAATTGAAAGCATGAAATTACAATTGAAAGAAATATAATGGATGAAAGAAAAACTCATATTGAAAGAAAAATATTATATGATCATTCAATTCACCACCAGCTCCTTATATAGGCATATTTAGAGCCTTAGATACAGCCCCCAAAAATAAATTCTATCCCCATTAATTGGGAGAGTCAAAAGAGCATGAGAAATTCAAGGGAATTTGACGTTTTGAAGTTGACTCGGAAATTCATCTAGATTCGTACATTGTTTTGACGTGGGAATTTTTAATTGAAGGAGGCTGAATCCAGAGGGTTCTTAGAAGAGAAATATTATTTTATAGATGTCTCATATTAGTTGTAAAAATTTCAGGTCCTTTGGTGAATCAGTTTGGAAGTTATGATTGAAATGGTGGGACGATTTTATGTGCATTTATATCGGGCCCACCATTTAAATCTCAACTTCACATCCCTTTATCATCACGAAAACTTCAGAATTAGCTCCATCCATAGTTAAATAAAATGATCTCCATATTCTTATATTTCTTTATTAAACATTTTAACTTCATTTGACTTGGTTTTTGGGCCCCAATTTTGTTTGATGGGCCTTAGGCCCATTATGCTTTCTCCAGAAAATTTCTTCATTCATGCTGAAAAATATCCATCTTATCCTGGGATTCATCCATCAATCCTAAAAGATAAAATATTCCAAACAAAGTGATCAATGATATCCCAAAATATTAAATTCAAAAAAATGAATATAACGTTCTCCACAAATAGATGATTGATTGGGCCCAAATTTTCATTTTAAACGTGAATTGCATTTGAGATAAGAAATGAAGTTCAATTTCTACAATGCACTAAAAATGATGTTTATGGACTTTGTAACACATAAATATTAAGATATTAACAATGAATATTATCCACATTCAGTGTCTAATCAACTCTGATGGGTATTTAAGGGGTATAAGTCATTGTTTTGTCTATATTACATTCCATAAAGTAGGATATAGATAAATTATAGTGTTTCTATCCATGTACACATCACACCATGGATGAAGAGATCATTCCTTGAGAAATATTTCGAGTCACTAAAGATTAAAAGATCCTCCCATATTTTTCAGGGACATAAATATAAGATATTAATCATATTTCTTGAATCTGATTGGTGACTCAGGATTAAATATGAAGTAATTGGTCTCACAATGAAAGGATATAATTTGAGATATGTCACACCGTGAATAAAGGTATCAAACTATGACCAAAATTTTTCTAGATTCCTATATAAAAATGATCATAGAATAATACAAAGGAAGAGAGACATATAGGAAAAGATGAGAGAATAGAGAGAAAAGGTGGAGTTCTAGGTCAGTACTAGAAATAAAAAGGAGGAAAAATAAGACATCTAAGAGTCCCTCTAACTGAACATTTGGTGAGGTTCTTTAAGAAGAAGAAGGTGGAGTAGATCAATTCACAAGAGTAATATTATTCAATGGACATATAGATTCAAAGAAGTTCTTAGGGGCAATGAGTTTCATAAGTTTTTAAGACTATTAAGCTTCTTATTTTCTATGAAGGTTGTAAACATGAAGGGTTAGTGTGTTTAATCCATATTTTAATACAAGTAGTGAATTAAGTGCTTCAGGAGCATCGACAAATCATTGTTGCATTATCCTTTGATTATCTAAATTTCAATGAAGTAAAAATATCATATGTCTTAAATTTTTTGTTTTATCACTCAATTATATATATGAGAGAGGAAATTCAATTAAATGGTTGAAAATGATCATTGGAAAGGATCAATTTAAGAATTTATAGTACCTTGATTCACCTAACCACTTAAGGAATACAAATTTTTTAGACCAAAAAATGAATCGACCAGCTGAATTAAACTATAATAGTGGTGTTAGACTAGTTAGTTAGGTATTTATTCATCACCGATTATTAGTGATATGATTGGATGACTTATCAAATGAGATTATAATCCTTGTAAATTCTGATTATGATAAAAAGTGTAGTAGTGTTCTCCCATTTATGTAGGAATCACATCCGAATGTTTATATGAGTTATGAGTTTGTTTATAGTGTGTGCAAGGTTAGTTTGGTTTGTTGATTTAGGGTAAGGGTTTTTCTTCCAAATATATTGTACATCATGCTCGTGGGAGTCTTTCTAGTGTAGGAAGTTATGTATCTTCAATTTTCCACTATGTTGAATATTTATTTGAATGCTTCTAGAAGATCAATATTCACTAGTTTTAGTGGTCTGTGGTTCCCAAAAAAGTTGCATCAAGGCTTGGGGTTCCCAACTCACTCACAACACACTCAATAATAGCATTAGTAACTCTGCCTCTCTTTCCTAGATATATTTTTAAATTTTAGTGGGTGTTTACCATTATCATAAGTAATGGTGTCAGATGATGATAAGGTTTGGATATAAAACTTCAATAGATTGGAATTTCACTTATGAAGGATACTGATGGAGGACTATCTCATTCAAAAGGATGAATATTTTTTATTTATTAGGGTTGATCTGGTTAAAATAGATAAATTAGAGTGAGAAACCCATAATGTTTTCAAGGTATTGAAGGAATGATAAACTTTTTTAATGGTCATATCTAATGTTTGGATGATAATCAAAAGGATATTATGAAAGGTATTAAAATTTTTCTTTTCAATGAATCCAATTATGAAAGTGAAGAATATAAATTGATAGAATAAAATATAGTTCATTAAATGTGTAGATAGTGTAAAAGTTTATAAAATAGTAGGAAATGAAATATGTACTGCTTAGTAAAAAGACATTATTGGTCTATTACAGAAGTGAATTGTCCATGTACTTTCATTATAAGAAACCACCTATAAGGAAATAATGGTAAAAGAAGTGACCTATAATGACTTATTATTATATATATGTGATCAGTGTGTTATCTGTACGTGATAAATGATACATGAATCAATAACCAATAATGAACAAATAATTTTCAAATTGATATGTACATCCCAATATATACTACAATTTCAGTTCATGATACTACATGCATAAAAAAAACTATTTTGTGCACTAAATATTTGAATTCATAAATCATGAGGGGAAAACCAAAAGAGAATAATCCTAAAATAAATGAATTACTTGAAAAAGGTGATGGATTATATCCCGAGTACTTCCAACTTCAATTTTCTTGAGATTATCTTTATAAATACTTTTCTTTGTGTCTTCTCTAATATCTAACAAGTCATTCAAATACATTTACAACCATTAGATATCAGAAAATGTTAAATGAATGAAAAAAATGCTAGAAGTAAATTTAGGAGGCTTGGGAATGGTACTAACAAGGTCCAAACTGAAAATGAATTTGATTGATACCTATAAATTTTTGGATGATGGATCAAGGAGATCAAAAATCTATTCATTGTATATTTCAAAAAATGAACACTAGGAGATAAATTTTAATTTTCCCTCTCTTTGAGATTCCTTTTCCTGTCACATTAATAATAAAATGTGTATTAAAAATGAAATCAACTACTACTAATATATATGTGGTTACTTGACCAAGATTTATCTTGTGCATTTATAAATGGTAATAGAGTTAGGTGGTATGGAATGAGGTCAACACACTTCTAGGAGCCAACACTATTAGAAGAAAAAATCTAACATCACCATCATCTTCTAATATTAAAACATCATTCCATAGAATTTTCCAACCGAACAACATAATAAATAGAACAAAAAAACAAAAAAAACCTAAATAAAATCACCACCACTAACAAGAAGAAACTCCACACAAAGACTGACCAAACACACATGAGAATATAATCGCCTCCCTACTAAAGAACCAGGCCACCCATGGGTAAACAATATTCTACAGCCTAAATTTTTTCTACTTGAAGACTGCACCAACCCAATAGATGGAAGACACCATTAAGGAAGAAATCATCCCATAAAATCATTTAAAGAAAAATCAAAGAATGAAATATAGGTGATGAAGAAACCAACCACAATGAAGAAATAAAACTTATACTGACACCAGTCCCCATCCAACACCATCACATGCTTCCCTGAAATTCACATCAAGCCTGACCAAAATGGGGTCTGTCTAACCAGGTATTATAAGATAACAACCTGACTCTTCATTCATCTTTAACCAAATTTATGGGTCGCACCTTCATATCCTTTGTGTTAAATCTCAATATATCACCCATATTCTCTAGGATATACATATTGAAACATATTAAAGACAAATATAAACAACACAAAACATTGGCCACTTCAGTTTAGGTATACCATAATTTCTATTGATAAGATAATATTAATGGAATATAAGTTAAATTATATTGAAAATAATAACATGTTGGATTTAATGTTTCTTTCTATGAATAAAAAATTAATAGTTACAAATTATGGTTTCTAGAATAATTTCAATGTGAAAATAGAAGTATGAAAAAAACACTAAAAAAACATAGAGAACCAAAAAATCACAAAATCCTTAATTAAAATTGGGACAAATAATAAAATTGGAAGAAAATTTAACCAAATCCAATGTTGAACTCACTACCTTCGATGGCGGTGGATAGAATCTAACTCATCATAAGAAACCACCTGTAAGAAAATAATGTGAAAAGAAGTGATATATAATGAATTCTTATATATATGTGATTAGTGTGTCAATTGTACATGATAAATGATAAATGAATCCATAACCAACAACAAATAAAGAATATTCATATTGATATGTACATCCCAATAATAAATAACATGATTATTAATAAAGAATTTTTTTTCAAATGATATCCAATGTCATTCATTACATACACTATGAAGTGACCTATATAAACTCTTCCGAGACAACACTAAACCATAAAAAATTTAAAATATTTAAAGATAACATTTGGATTGGTTTAATAACAATAAATAAACAAAATAAACAATGAAAACTTATTAGGAATCCAATATTTAATGTCCATAAGTTATACTAACATGAAAGATGAAATAAATAGTTTTAAATCAAAAGGAAGCCAAAAAAACCCAAATTTTAAATAAATTACTATCTCAATTTAAATATAACATAATAGAGATACAAAAATCATAAATATCAATCCCAAAATACTATTCATGATTAATTGGTAGTAATATACTTCATAAAAAAAGAAACCATGAAATCGGTAATACTAAAAGAGAAATATACTCATGAACCCAATTATTTATCCAATATAAACAACATATCCTAATCCAATAGTGACCTAAGACAAGGATTTCAAAAGAAAAAGCTTATTAGAATCTTTATCCTATATACCTAAAAAATCCACGGAGTCTAGAAAAAAATGAGTGGTATATGTAGGGTGTGAGAAACATTTCCTAGTTGAATTTTATATAAAATTATTTGAATTTACTTTTTAAAGACATTTTATAAATTCTAGTTTGAAATAAAATAAAGAAATTAATGATTTAATTTTAAAAAAATAACTCATGGTCATGTTCGAAATCATTATTTTTAAATCATGTGGTGTACATACATAAATCTATTCATTTGAAAAAATGTTCAAAACTAACTTCTTTGATGGAAACAACCATTGAAATCAAATAACCTTAAAAAATTCCATTTCTATAATATTTTTAAATATCATAAGAAATAATTTAAAGTAATCTAGTAAAAAAATAATTTTATAAAAAATATGTAAAATTAATATACAAAGGTAAAAACCAAGTGAGTTATGTACCAAAAAAGTCACTATAAAATAATGTTAATTTTCAGAAAGCCACATTAGGATATGAAATATATTAAAGCTTCACCATAAAAAATGATAATGTAAGGTAGTACATATCATTGTAAGTAGTGGATGAAAATAGAATAAAATCATTATCATAGAGTTTTTTCAAGGATAATTCTAGGTAAAGTATTTATTATATCATATGTAACCTTTATAGATCATAGTTAGACTATCCAAGATGTACTCAGGTAGAATAAACTTTAAAACTATCAAAGAACATCCTAATATATAATGTCAATGAATTTCTCTAATTATCATCACCTAGTATAATTTCCTCTAGATAGATTCACTACATCTATTAAATGATCCTAATAAATATATAAACATGACTATCATAGCTAAAATTTATCAACATCCCACTTAGATACCCAAAGATCCCACAAATCTATCTATTGGAGGTAGGGGATCATTTTATAACACATCTACCACATATTTAAAGTATAATTCATAGAAAGTAATCACAATATCAATACTTTATCACTTCCCCATATACTATTTTTATGAAAAAAACCTTTTGATTCTGCATAATATCAAATCACATTCATATTCAATTCATAAAATATATATGCTCTTATAGAACATAATATCAAGGGGGATTAATCCAAGGGTATAACTAATTAAATGAAAAATATGTTATAAAATTTTTCAAATAGGCCTTTGGTTTTCAAGTTAATATCAAGACACTTTCGATACTTTATAAAAAAATATTTTGAAAGCTTATTTAATGAAAAATTATCATTGAAATCAATAGAAACATAACATTAATCCAAAAAGTAATAATAGAATATTTTTTCATTAACACAACATCATTAAAAAACATATGTAATAACATAAAAAAAGTTATTTATGAGAAACATAAGAACATATCAATGAAACACATACAATTATAATAGTAATGAAATAATAATGGCTTTAGAAAACACAAGAATCACATGGTTTGCAAAGAAAATAAAATTGCATGGAAAAACCCACTAAAATCATGTGAAAATGGAATGAAACCATCAAATAATAGTTGAATAGAATCAAAGAAGTAATATGAATACCCTTGATAATAAGAAACATAAGGTGTGATCAAAATCCTAATCTAGTGTTTAGAAACCATTGACCCATTATCAAAGTGAGACCCAATCCAACCTCAATCAGGTCCATGGAAGCCCACAATATGGAATAATCCCTTTCTGCAAGGAGAACCCACAAAAATCAGACCATATGGGTTCCTTAGGGTTAGGCCAAACTCACACCGAAACATTGGAACAACATCGGTAGGGAGGTGGGGAGGCTGCATCGGAGCTGCGCCAGTGGGGAGGTGGGCTGGCTACGGTGGAGCCACGTCGAAAGAGGAAGATTGTTGGAGGAATGAGGTGGGTTAGCTACATAGACACCATGTTAGAACTGCGTCAAAGCCATGTCAGAGGAGGTAGATCACCAGGGGTGGGAGGTGGGATGGATTTGTTGGAGGAGGAAGATCTCCACAGAGGCTGAGCCTCGATTATTAATAAAAAACCACATGTATAAAAGAGGAACCACACAAAGTGGGGAAGGGGACCACCGTAGAAAGTGGGGAAGGGTACCACCACACAAATAGGGGAAGGGGACCACCATTAAAAGAATATAAGGGGAAGAAAGGGTTATTTCCATGATTTGAATAAAATCATGGCCTCGTATAACATATTTCCATGGTTTATTAAAATGGTGGCAATGGATGTGTAGTAATAGGCCATATTTCTAGTTGTGTTATAATAAGTATATATTTTCTATAGAAACCATCAATTTAAGGTTTTAATAACCCAAATATAGTAACTCAGAGCTAGGAACTACTCTATTACATTGTAATAAAATACAAGGGATCACATAACCAAGGATCAACTAGTTTAGTAGTCTTTAAGAATCATATTCATAAATGATTCCCATTTTATATTAGAAATAAAATATAAAACATCATAAAGTTAAATAACCCATATCCTTGAAACACATTCAAATATACCTTATTCACATCTTGAGGAAAATAAAACAAAATAAGGGTGATCTCAAACACTCTATAAGGCTTTCAGGTAGTGGAAATTATCATGAGTAAATAAGGAATAATCAATATGGAAATGTAGATAACTAAAAACACATTCCATTTAATAAATAACTTGAACATGAAATGAATCGATGGATAATATAAATGTAATAATCTCATGGATAATAATAACTAAATTGTCAATGAAAGAAATTTTTTCTTTTGAATTCCATGATCAAGTCCTTGTAGTAAGATATTTTTAAACATGAGTAGTTATACACCAAAAACCCATTTAATAAGTCTAGTTAAATAGTTTGTCTCATGAGACCTATCAATGCATCAAGGGGATATGTAATTAAGGGCACCAAACATCACTACATGTAAAATTAATTTCTCATATATTGAATGATTAATTTAATTCATAAAAAATATTCCTTATTAATAAATATATGTATTGATTAAAGAATATAAAAAATCAAAATTTCCCCAGTCAATCAAATAACTTTCACAGTGAAACAAAATATATAGAAATGTCATAAATTTTAGGAAATAATAATTTTTATGATACAAATAATATGAATATGGATGATAAATTTAATTTATAATGAATTATAATCACAAGAAAGTGAATGTGTCAATATAAAGTTAATGACCACAAAATTAATAAAAGATGGACATCGATTCCTTAGTAATATTGGTTTTGTAATAAAATAAAATATTTTGGAGAATTTTATAAAATTTTAGAAAAATATTTATAATAAGTTTTAATTAAAAAACTTTATTTTAAAAAATATTTAAAACCCATATAAGAAGCTAAATAGTGTAAAATGGTTATGATAATAGGACAATATGTTAACACCGGCCTTCCTTTTGACTTTTTGTAAAGAAAATTGAAAATGAACCTCTTATAAAAAATTATATATATTCATTTAAAACCATTTAAAAGTCATGTATAACATAAAATTTAATTAATAAATTATTTGAGTAAATAAAAAGAACTTTTGTAAAACATTTTTTAAATATATGGACATGGAAGAAAAATACACCCAATCAAAAAGATAAATAATATATACTTTTATTTTGTACATTTATTTTCTTGATTAAAGTAAAAAAGAGAGTAAAAGTTGGAAGAAAACATTAAAACTTATTAAATATTTTGAGTATAATAAAATATAAGGAGTTTATGAAGGATAAATTATAATATTCCTTTAACAAAAATAAAATAAATCCAAAAAATGATATTAGAAAATAAATTCTTACCTCTTTTGTAAATTTTAAATTATAATACCTTGAATGATTAAACTTTAATTGAAACATTAATTACCTTGAATAAATATAGGTACATATTAAATACATCAAATGTTTATTATATACACCACATAAAATAAAATAGGCATATAATACCAAATATGTATCAATGGTGTAGAAATTGAGACAAAATCCCTTACCTCATGCTTTTAGATAGTTGAATGTGCTTTAAACTTCAGTATTATAAATTTATATTTATTATAATAATGTAAAATAACGATATACATATCTATAATAACATACACAACTAAATTATAACATCTTATCACCTATTTGTTAATAATCATTCAATATAATCATTGTTTCAGGTGTAACTGCTTTTTTTTCATGTATGTTTTAATCTATCAGTAATGATACATGTGTATTTATCATGGTTATATCATATAAATAATTTTAATAATGATATTAAAATAATACATATTCATTATATAAAAATGTATAATCATCTATGAAAGTATGACATGAAAAATGAATCATATCTCTTCATGGGGGAGGTAATCCACATGTTTGCGTGTGTGGCGTTATCATTTTTTAACAGGTGGAAGGCTAAGGAGGTATATGATGTATTAAATTAAAAATATCATAATTATTTCATAAATATAATATATATTCACTATTTACATCATTATTACTAGCCATGTGATGTGTTGATGGAAAATAAATTACATCGGTTCACAAGGCGGTAGTCTTCCATACACACGAGCGATGAATTTATTTCCCATTTGATAGAGAAAGAGATAGATAAATATTATGAAATAAACATAATAACATCTAAGTATATGGGATATTTTTTTATTATACTATAATGTTTAGGAAATAATTTAAGGTGGTAAAATAAGAATAAAAATGAAAGTGTTTGGTTAAGATGATTATATCTTCTTTGAAAAATATCCTTTAGATATCTTCTTAAGTACCTTAGGGTTGGTATTTTGGGAAGAAAATAAAATATAGAACATGTATATAATTTTTTTGGAGATATTTTTTTAGGGTTTGGTTGACATAAATGGATGAATAGATGTGAAGAAGTGAGAGGAGTATGTAACCTTTTATAAGTGAGGGAGATGACACACTTAGAATTTTTAAAATCATTATAATATTATAAAGTATATTTCTTAAAAAAATGTTTCTAAAATTATTAATATTATAATTTTATAAGGTAATGGTTGAAATAATCTCCACCAATATGATTTATAGAAGTTTTAGGTCATTTTAACCCTTAGTTTTTTAGATTAACCAATAACAAATCAGTTTTAATCTTAACTGTGGTAACCAATTTTTACTGTTTTTACTATTAATAATGAACAAAAATGAAAGTAAAATCCTTAAAAAAATTTAAATGATGATTCAAAATATGGAAACCATTTTATCAAATTCCATTCCAATAAATGGTATAAATTAATTTAAAAATAAACCTGTAAAATGTTATGAAAAAAGGTTTTTCATAAAAATGCATTTTTCAAGTATAAGATGATCTTATATTAACTATATAAATAGTAATAATAATTATACAAATTTAAATTAATATAGTTACATATATAATCTATAAATTTCATTTAAATCATTTATAATTAGAGATTATTCTTATTAATTAATATGGGAAAGCATTATGCAGTTAATTTTTTTTATTGAATAATATCCCTTTTAACCTCCAAATGTTATTATCATTATTTATTTAAAATTTATAATAAATACATGTTTAATTATAAATATTATAAAAATTATTATAAATAAAATGAGTATTAGATAATTAATACATTTTCAATTATTCATAAAATTTTATTTCTACAGGAAAATTTCAAAAATTCATTCTAGGATTATTTTGACATAATAAGTTAAAAATAATTATTCATCCTATCATATTTAAATTTCTGTGCCACAAAATATTAAAATTTTTATTATACTATAGTTTCATTAAAATATAATTTTCACTTATTATAATTGAATATCAGGTGTTACATTATTCCCTCCTTTACAAATTTCATCGTTGAAATGTTCATGTATATTAATTTATAAAAAAATAAAGGTGGTTCTTCTTCATACCATACTTTGGTTCCAATGTTACTTTATTTCTTGATTTCTAAAAAGTAACTTTATCAATTGATTTTTCTGATTTAGCAACAATTATTCTCTAGTTTTAAGAATCTATATTGTATCTTCACAGTAAGATTGATCAAGTTCCAATTATATTTCTTCAAATGTGAGCACATATATGGGGCCTCACATATACTTCCATAATAATGATATATAGTTTCATAATGTACTTTAGAGAGGCTCTATGGCATTTCCAAATGGTAAGAAATAGATCCAATTATTTTTATAATTTTAAAAGGTCTGATGTACCCCATAATCAGATTTCTATTCTTACCAAACCTTATAAAACCCTTCTATGGAGATACTTTCAAGAAAACATGGCCCCCCACTTGAAATTCCAAATATTTCCTTTAGTTATTAGTATGAAAATTTTTCCTTCTTTGAGTTGCTTTAATATGGATCTGAATAGTATTTACTATCATTTCTATCTACTCAATAAGTCTTGGGCCCACAATCTTTCTTTCATCAAATTCTTCAAAACAAGTTGGTGTATGACATATATTTTCGTGTAATGCTTTATACAACACCATTTGAATACTTGAATGGAATCTATCATTATAGTAAACTTCACTAAAGTTAAATACTGATCCACTTAACTTGAAAGTCATGTGAGAACAACCTCAATATGTCTTCTAATTTTTTAATAGTCCTTTTAGGCCATCCATCAATTTGATGATGATGTGAAGTGTTCAAATGAAGCTCAGTATCAAGAGTCTTATTAATACTTTTCCAAAATTTTGATGTAAATCATGGACCATAATCAGAAATTGTTGAATGAGGCACACCATGAAGTCTTATAACTATATTAATATAGACCCATGTGAGTCACTAAAGAGGTAAATATTCTCTTATAGAGAGTAAATTTGTGGATTTGGTAAGGTGATCAAAAATGAACCATATGGAATCAATATTTCTAGGAGTGATTGGTAATATAGTGAAAAATTCTATGGAAATACTATCTCATTTCCTCATAGGAATAATAAGAGGTTACATGAATCCATTAAAATATTGTCTATCATCCTTTAACTATTGATAAAATAAGCATATTGATACATAAAGAACAATTTCTAATATCTTATTATCCCAAAAAAATATTCCTTAAGATCCCTACACATATTGGTTCTGTTGAAATAGTGGGTTCCCTAGACCCAACTATGTGGTAATATTGATTACCATATCGTGTATATAGTTAGCTATGTATGATGTTTTCTTACCATTATAGTGTAAACTTTTCTGCATCCACTATTTAATGGTAATGTCCTAGATTAATTGTCGTATCAAAAGTTTATAGCAAATCCTAGGCTATAATTAGAACCTTGAGATATTATGACATTAGTCTTAAATAATGGTACTATGGTCTAGATGAATCATACTGACTGGACATAGTTGATGTTTGAATATCAGGTGCTGGGGGATCATAAGCATTGATACTTCTTCTCATGAAGTTTTCACTTGGTGATCTATAGTAGTGAGATCACGAGGGCATACCCGCCAATTGGAACACCACATGTTTTGGGTGCCATTGGTTGTTCTTATTTATGGACATGTGTATTCGTCTCCTGACTTGAGACCATTACCAATGTGTATCATTTGATTTCATACTTTGATGTAAGGAGAAAACCATGATATTGAAACTTTGGTGACGTATCTTGTGTTGGGTGCATCGTTGGTAGCATGACATTGGTTGAATGGTCAAGAAAGGATTTGTCGCTTCCTGGTTCTGTAAGTTGTATATCTCATGCCTAGTTGATTAGGATGGTGCTACCTTCATTAGTCTTTGGCCAAAGTATTCAAAAGGTAAATACATCTGAATAGATCAATAAATAATAAATCAAGAAAAGGACAATGACATAAGTGTGCATCCTACTTTATGAGACGTTTAAAGAAAAAGAGATTATAGCATACAGTATGTGTTCGCAGGTTGGTTGTCGTTGCTATGAAAAATCTTATCTCTTTAGGGGTCTTGATGGGTTTTTAGACTCTACTCTTGGTATGTGGATTTTATTCATTGCTATCGAGATAAGGTTATAGAGGGTCACACACAATAGCGTATTCAAGAACAATTTACCTATTCAACCGAATAGGTATATTGGACATGGTGGGCCCCACCATGGGGTCTGAGTGTTGTCCAAGGTATCAATCACCAATAATTAAAATAAATTCATTATTATTAAAGTTATGAATAATTTGTATTGAATTTATTTAAATTATTTACAAGTTAAGTAAATATGAGAAAATATTAATCGAACGAATATTATTTTAATATTAAGTGAGATGGTGAGTCGAGTTAATTGGCACGGTTTTATCACGTAATATATTTTATATATTTTACAAGTATGCGATTAATTATTATTAATATTTATGGAATAGTTTAGTTCATCATAATTATTATTTAGTGGACGTTAAAATAAATGGGGGCTGGGGAACCCAACCGGGTATTTAGAAACTCCACTATAAATAGAGGAAGTGACTCTCTCACCATTAACTATTCATTAATTTATGAATGAGACCCTATATATCCTCCCACTTTCTAGAGAGCGATAATCTCCCTATCAAGTGGAAATCCAAATTCTGCCTTCAAGCATCAAATGAAGAGGATCACAGTGATCATCGGGACGTCAAAGATATCATTGAATGACTGTGATAGCACCAAGAATTCAATGATCGGTGCTCCAATGGATTTTTGTTGCACCTATGGACTATCTAGAGAGATATTTCTATTGATCCTTTAAGAAATGATCAACAACAATGAGTTGTAGTCGACCGCACCTTAAGATCTGAATAATTATGTTCTCAGTTTTTATTTACATAATATTTTTAATTTACATGATATCCTCAGACCTTAACATGGCTTAATCACTAGCAACGACAAGTTATGTCACCCCGTTGGTGAAAAATTTAAAATATACAACCCACTGGCTTCCGCCGTGGGCCCTAGTACCTTCAATTGGTATCAGAGTGATCACATAGATTTTTTGAGCCTATAAAAAATAATCTGCCTTAAAATTTAGTAGAGGGTTTGAAATCGGTCCCAACGGTTCAAACCGTGTGTCGATCTGATTTCTAATGACCAAGTTATATTCATTTTAAATTTTTGGATTAGATTAAATTTGTGATTTGATCTCATATTTTAAAGTTTATTGGATTAATTTCATTCATCCAGAAGACCTGACCGGTTTGAACTTATCAGAAGTAATTACAATTATATGAAATTTTTTAATTTTACAATTTTTAATTTGCATAATAATTTTATTATTATAATAATATTTATTTTATTATTATAATAATATTTATTTTATTATTAAAATAATAATAATATAATAAATTATTATTTTATTATAATTATTTTTTTATTATTATATTGAAAGTATAATGAATAACCTTTGGAAATTAAGTGTGGAAAACCACACTAAAGGTTGGATACTTAACTAATCATGGAGTCATTTAAAATTAAAAAAAAAGGGATTCAAAGGGGTCTGCATGGAACCCTCCCTTGAGTTAGATAGCACAGCCACCCCAGGCCCATGATGCCCCTTTGGTCTCCTATCTCCTCTATTGAGGACCACCATACCAGGAAATGACCTGTGTCCCACCTCCCTACCGGCTCGCCCAGACCCGTCCTTCCACCCAAGCTACTCCCTGTAACCAGGCACTGCCCTCCACCTCTCCTATCCCAGCCCACTTAGCACCTAGAATTGCACCCTACTAGCATCGGCCACCCCGTGTCCGAATCCCTCCCGGGTGACCTGCAATAGTCGGATCCCATGACCTCCTCTAGACCACCCTCCTACCTCCCTATTGTAGAGCCGACCTCCCTCATCTCAGCCAACCCGTGTCCAGGCCAGACCTCATTCAGATCAGCACCATATGTGTGCCGCTGTCACGCTCCCTCTGGCCTCATCAAGCCATGGTTTAGAAGACCACAATAGCGCTGCCTCCAGGTTTCGAGCGTCATCCTACCCTCCATGCGGACCTCCATTCCGGTTCTAGGAACCCCATGCCATACCTCCCTCAAGAAACACCCGCTTGGGCTCCAGCTCTTCAAAAAGATTGGTGGCCAGATCCATGTACTGCCATCTAGGAACAAAGGTAACCCTGACTAGTTCTGAAGGACCCAGAATGCATCATAAATGGCTTGGGTAGGTCTGCCCAACCCGAAATGGGACTGGGCATACCTGCCTGGCCGAGATAAGCCCAACATAGGCTTTTATCGGCTCGTTACGGGTGTGTGAAAGTTCGGTGCGACCCGTAATGGGCCAGTGCGGTGTTACGTGTCCTATCAGTTTTAAATTAATCAAAATTAATTAATTTAATTTTAGATTATATTAAATTAATTAATATATTAATTTTGATTTAATTTTTTTAATTCCCGAGTCAACTCAATTTAATTTTGGTACATAAATTAAATTGATTAATTAATTTAATTTTGGTATAAAATTAAATTAATTAGTGTAATGATAAATAATTAAATTATTTTAATTATTTAATTCATTTAATTTAATTAAATAACTCTCATATTTATTTAATGCAATCTAATTTTATCGTGCATTTTATACCCATTTACTGGTCTTGAGCACCGACCCATGTATGTATACATTTAATTATTTTGTTAATTAATTATTTAACTATGTGCAATGGTTTTTATTAATTAAATTACGGTCTTCGCATTGTCTTTTTTTCAGTTAAAATGTATAATAGCTTGTGCGCCCAATTTTTTCTGATGTATATTACACCCCTAGTCCCCCTCTCCCGCGCGCGAGTATTTTTGTACTTCAGATGAAGACAATGTATAAAGTGTACCCCACCAATATGAGGAGGCATACATTGACCAAGAAGATTCAATATGTGACGTGGACCCCCACCAATATGTTGCAGTACTCCAAGATGTGATGTGGACCTCGCCAAGATGAGGCGATACTCCAGCCGAGCAACATACATACTGGTTGAGGGTGAGCTATATCTAGAGTCAATCTTAGACGTTGGTATGATGTCCTTAGGTTATATAGTTTCTCAATAATATTTGGGTAGTAGTTTAGCTTTATGAATTTAATTATTATTTTATGCATTTTAAAATAGTGAGAAAATATATAAAATAATTAATAACAAAATGCATAAAGAAGCAATGTGTGTTTTTCTATTAATGTTTAGTTGTGAGTGTGACAACATAGATGAACAAGATTAATAGAAATGGATTACATTCATCAAGAGAAAATTAGAAAAACCATCACAAAAATATTATGTCTTTACCGCCTTCCATCATTTAAATTTGAACAAAATCGGGTGTTTGGGGTGCCGGTCATGCCATAGATGGGGGTGCCTCTTACTATTGAGGAGTTATTATAAGAGTGGTGGGTCTAAATAACTAAAGTGGTAGTGAGTATTAGAAATAGATAACTTGTTATCATTTTATAGGTAAGCATTGAGTAAATCAAATTTTGATTTTAGAAGTTGGGAGTTCACTCAACAGATCAAGGAACTGCGGGTTAATGCAGTTGGCCAGTCAAAAGCCTACCTTGAACCCTCTGAGTAGTGGCATAGCCATACCTTGTAGACTATTAGGAGAAGTTCAGGTATCATTGCATCTAGAATAATCACATGATAGATTATTCCAATTCTAGTATAGAGGGTTCATAGAATTTAATAAAATAATGGGAGACATTTAATGATTAAATTAATTGCTAATGTCTAATTCGATAACCAACATTAAAGTAATAATCTTATAAAATATTATTTTTGTAGAAAAATGGAAAGAAATAACATAAGTAAAAAATAGTGATAAATATTGGACAAAGTTAAATGCCCAAACTAGCATGAATTTCCAAGTGTAGTATAGGCGCTTGCGCATAATACTACTATATCGGAAATTCAAAGTGCTGTTGTACCAACCTGTTAGTCCACCTCGGGATGAAAGGGTGTAAAATTTCATACATGATACTCATGAATTAATAATATGATGGTTTTTTCATAATTATATCATCAACAATTGATGTTTGTTGCAGATACAACATCATATAATGGATGATATCACATGCAGACTCATCTCCAAGAAGTTTTTGAGGAAAAAGTAAAGCAATAATTGAATGCGATTATTTACAATGGATTTGTGTAAACATAAAACAAAAAACTATGATCTTTCATGAAATCCAATTCTTATACCTTTTCACCTAATTAATATAGTTTTGTTTAAGGATACAAACAAACAGTATCGAGTAAGCGCTTCATTACCTTTAGGTAAGGTTTTCCAAGTAATAAGAATATTAAAGAAAGTATTATCTTTGGTTCTTGTGGATAATATTTTGAAAGGAAATGTTAAAAGGCCAATTGATAGTGCAACACCAAAGGCACATTCACAATTCCTTTTAATGAAGGGTTGGATTATTTAATAGAAGGTTATTTTCATCACATATTTTATATAAATTTATGGAAGTTTAAAACGCAATGAACTGAATTTAAGAAGCAAGTAGCCACTTCTTCTTCAATGTATATTCATCAGATTAAATTATTGTTTTTGACATAATTATTGGGTATTAAATACAATATACCTTTAACATATGTTTATTGAAATATAGTAACCAAGTAATTATAGAAACATTACAATAAGTAAGGTTTCTTCTCCAAGTGGCTGGGAAAGGGTGATTCCTCTATCAACAGTGAGAAGTACACATAATTTCATTTTTCCAAGTGATTGATTCAAGTTGAAATTTTTTTTGAGTATAACCAAAACATTTATCTCACTTTACCTTTGGAAATAATGAGACATTATTCCAGGTTTTGGAATGAATATTGTTTGTGGTGTCTCATAATCATCATATAGTTCAATGATACTAGAATCATAGGAAATGAGTGATGAATATAACAATGTAATAATTTTACCAAGATGTAGCTAGATAATTATTTTTCAAGAAAAAATAAAAGTATTTCAAGGATATACCTAGTATGGTATTTAGGCTTGGCAAAATTAAACACCTTTGGTATAATTGACGTATTTAGTTTGGACAAAGAAACATTAAAAAATAAAGGTATGTGGCAAAGCTTTTTCAATTAGTTCAACAAGTCAGAATGAAGTATTTCAAGGAAAATCTAGTGTTAAAGATACTTAATGAGAATCTTTTAAGTTATTAAAGAATTTAATAGTGAATTATTAGCATGGTCAGAAGATATGAGTTTATTTTGGATCAGAATGCCGAAGAATATATTGACCAAGCATTCATTGATCATGATAATGTAGCGTGGAGTAATTCCTAAATGCACATTACCATATCTACATCACAACATTGATGTTAATAAGGAGGATCAATGATGATTATTACATATTAACATTGATAAAAAAACATGTAGTATGGAGAAATTCCTAAATTCACATGTTATAAATCAAATTTATGATGAAATAAGTTTCAATATTACAACCTATAGTAACTTCCATAATATTTCAAGACATGATTTGAAAATAACAATGAAAACCCATAACTGATATGCCAACTAAAAATGAAAAACAGATATCATATGAGTCATAGTATGATGGAAATACATTATGTCACAGGACATGTGTTTAGATGAAAGGAGTTTTTTAGGATTTAAATAAACATGCATCAAGATAAACACATTGTGCATCTAAGGTAATTATCCAAACAATTGTTTAGGATATTACCTAAATCCCTAATATAGAAAAGTGGTAGTACAGTGATAGACAAAATTTATATAAATAGGGTGAAAATATCTACTTGCGATAGTGGGAGAAAGATTTACTTGT
This sequence comes from Viscum album, assembly GCA_963277665.1. Taxonomy (NCBI): domain Eukaryota; kingdom Viridiplantae; phylum Streptophyta; class Magnoliopsida; order Santalales; family Viscaceae; genus Viscum; species Viscum album. Next base: position 1,903,488,975 of record OY728150.1, on the reverse strand, counting down.
GTCTAGTAAATGCTTGAGATTCACAAGTAGTTTCCATAGGAACAAGTTCCACAAATACATGCGGAAGAGGAATGTTCCAGTGAAAAATACTATGTAGGAAGGTTTAAAACCATGGTGATGGTTTTGAGTTCACCGCGTCCGGTGATATGTTATTCATTGATAATAATAATTCCTAAAAGTAAGTAGTATATGGAGATCAACTAAGATTGAAAAGATCAATTAAAATTCAACAATGGATTCCATTTATCATAGTGCAAAGGGAATTATAAATTGAACATTGTAGTGGATATTCAAGAGAGTTGATCCATGGGTGGTACAAGAGAAGTAAAAATAAAGATCAATTGGTTATACCAAGTCAATATGGCTAAATAAATTATATTTTTACTTGTCATAGCTAACTTCTAAAATCATTGAATTGACCATTGGATGTCAAGATCAACTTTCATGGAAGGTGTCTAAATGACGCAACCAGAAAAAGACGATGACATTATATGATGCCAATAAGGGTTGCAAGTTACTGAAATATAGTTTTGGATTAAAGTAAGAAACATGATCATAGAAAATTCATTTGAAATTAATTTTTTCCATGTGTCTACCAGAGTTTAGTGGGGGCACCATAGTTTTCTAAGAGAAATATGTTTGACAACATATAGAAAACAGATATTGATCTTATTGTTAGTTAAGACTAGGATGAAAGTAATACTCCAGTGATTGACTTAAATTATCAACCTAAGTTATAGGGAATAAGATCTAATGAGGTAGATTTAGCGGTTGTGTGGACCTAGTCAATCATACATATATTGACATTGTATTAAAAAATACAAGTTGAAACAATTCAAGAGAAGAATTGTTACCAATGTCGCATGGAGTAAATATCTCCAAGATAACATGTTCGAAACATGGGAGGAGATTCATGTGGTGATTTTAAATCCATACGCTTAAGTGGTGGATCAATCACATATGACCTAATATGTATAAGAATTGATATTTCCAGGATATACATTATAGTAGGAAGATATCAATTATATCCAAGATCACTCAAGTTAAGCAGTCATAACTATCATATTGTACTTAAGAAAGTAAAAATGATATGTAGTTGGTAATAGGATAAGAAGGATAATAGTTATTGTGGGACACAAACTATTATTCCATAGATCAATTTGATCTAGTATCACAGTTAGGCTAAAGTTATGGGTGAGTCAAGATCATAAAATCTAGTAGTATACATACCTATAAATACTGAGTACGTTGCAACTTCTAAGTCAGCAAAGAAGAAGTTAAATGCAATGATTTTTCTAGTTCTTGGAATCAAACCTAATAAGTAAGGTATTATCATAACATAAATTATGATATTCTTACAAGCCAAGATGTCAATTTATGACAATGTAAAAAAGTGATATACTCGGGGATACCATCACTTGAGAGGTTTTACTCAAGAAGATGAGGTCACATATAACAGACTTTCTATGAAGTGGAAACATGGAAGAACTAGCAGCTAAAGCCTTTATTATACATAAGCATGATCTTTATCATGTGAGTAGCTAACAAGTATGGTTAGAAAGTTGGATCAAGTGCAAGTGGTAGTGTTGAAATAGTGGGTGCCCTAGACGCAAATATGTAGTACTTTGGATGAATTGCCTTTCTTTGATCATGGAAATCAACTACATTACCACTAATGCCTTTCGTGAAGTGAAAATAGTTGTTTATGGTATTTACAACAAGGGGGTTAACTAGGACATTACATGGAATGATGATTTTACTGGTTATTTTCTCCCATTTTATGATAAAGATTGTAATAAGACCCCTTCTTTCAGACTCTTATAACCAGTTTTTTTCTATTTTCAATAAATTGTGCCTTGGTCTTTGACTGAGGCACCTCATTCCTTAAAAAAATATCAAAAGGTCATAGAAGATCCTAGTATATAATGCGAACCTCGAGATACTATAACATTAGTCTTAAACAAATGTCCTATGGTCTAGATGCATCATACTGATTGGATGTAGTTGATGTTTGACTATCAGGTGTTAGGGGATCATAAACATTGAGACTTCTTCTCATGAAGTTCTCACTTGGTGATCTCTAGTAGTGAGATCATGAGGATATACCTTCCATTAGGAACACCACATGTTTTGGGTGTCGTTGGTTGTTTCTATCTATGAATATGTGTATTGGTCTCCTAACTTGAGACCATTACCAATGTGTATCATTTGATTGCGTACTTTTATATAAGAAAAAAACCATGATATTGAAATTATGGTGATGTATCTTGTGTTGGGTGCATCATTGGTGGTATGAAATTGGTTTAATGGTCAAGAAAATATTTTTCTCTTCCTGGTTTTGGAAGTTGTATATCTCAGGCCCGGTTGATCAGGATGGTGCTACCTTCATAAGTCTTTGGCCAAAGCATTAGAAAGGTAAATCCATCCAAATAGATCAATAAATAATAAAGAGATAAAAGGACGATGACACAAGTGTGTGTCATTCTTTATGAGATGTTTAAAGACAAAGAGATTATAGTACAGAATACGTGTTTGTAGGTTGGTTATTGCTGCTATGACAAACCTTATCACTTTAGGGGCCTTGATGGGTTGCTATACTCCACTCTTGGTCTATGGATTTTATTCACTGCTATCATGAAAAGAGCCTAGAGGGTCACACACAATAATGTATTCAAGAATCCTTCTTATTCAGCAGAATAGGTATATTGGACATGGTGGGCCCCACCATAGGTTTCGAGTGTTGTTGAAGGTATCGATCGCTGATAATTAAAATAAATTCATTATTATTAAAGTTATGAGTAATTGGGATAGAATTTATTTAAAGTATTTACAAGTTAAGTAAATATGAGAAAATATTAATCGAACAAATATTATTTTAATATTCCTAGTTTGTTTAATATTAAGCAGGATGGTGAGTCAAGTTAATTGGCTCGGTTTTATCATATAATATATTATATATATATTATAAGTATTTGACAAATTATTAATAATATTTATGGTGAAATTTAGTTAATCATAATTATTATTTAGTGGATGTTGAAATAAATAGGGGCCGAGGAACCCAACCGAGTATTTAGCAACTCCAATATAAATAGAGGAAGAGGCTCTCTCACCATTAACTATTCTTTCATTTATGAATGAGAGACTCTCTCTCCTTACGCTTTCTAGAGAGAGATACTCTCCCTATCAAGTGGCAATCCAATTTCTTCCTTAAAGCATCGAAGGTATAGAATTACGGTGATCTTCGAGACATTTAAGATATCATCAGATTACCGTGCTAGCACCCAGAATTCAACAATCAGTGCTCCCACTGATTTTCGTAGCATGTGTGGATGATTTAGAGGAATCTTGTTATGGATCCTTCAAGCGATGATTGACAAAGATGAGTTGTAGTTGACCACAACTTCAAATATGAATATGTATGTTCTCAGTTTTTATTTACATGCTCTTTTTAATTTATGTGAGATCCTCGGACCTTACCAGGGCTCAGATCATCTATGACGACAAGTTTCGTCAACCCATTGATGAAAAATTTAAAATCCAAGGCCCATCATCTTCCACCTTGGGCCCCGATACCTTTAGATTCTACCATGTTGTATAATGAAATTTGAGCTTTGGGAATCATCTAATAATTTCCTTTTCAGCTAAGGTATTGATAGAACAAATAGACTCTTTCTAAATCTCAGAATACTATCTTTCTAAATGAAGTATGCCAATTTACCATCATTCACAGCTAAAATTTTCTTTTAAAAATTATCATCATCAGGATGATAAATTTTTATCTTTTCCACTAAGTATGGTTTTAAAATCATTTAAAAAATGAGTAATGTTTCCCATTCCTTAATAATTATTATATCCATCTTCACTAAATCCATGAACATATTATCCTTTTCAATCCCCATTTTTTCCAAGACTCCATGATATTTCCTAATCAAGGAATATTCTACCTTATTTTCCTTCTCTAGGTGGTAGTGTATTGAGAAATAATAATCCTTGAGTATATTGAGCCATCGTTTTTGCCTCATGTTGAGCTCTTTTTGTGAAAATATGTATTACATAATCTTATGATCTATATATATATCACATCTTTATTAATATAGATAATATCTCTATATATTCAAAAAAAATATTACAGATTATAAATTAATATAATGTGTTGGATAATTATTTTCATGATTATTTAACTACCTTGATGCATAGGTAATAACTTTAACATTATGCACGAGGACAAAACCAAGTACCTTATTTGATGCGTCACTATATATTATAAATCCATCCCTTCCCAATGGTAGTGTCAATATCAGATAATTGACCAATTTCCTCTTTAAATTTTTAGAAATATTATTCACATTCCTTTGTACATATGAACTTAACCCCTTTTCATGTAATCTTGGTTAACTAGTTAGCTAATCAAGATTTTTTTTGAATAAGTAACCAATAGAAACTAGCCAAAACAAGAAAACTAAACACCTTAGTTATGTTTTCTAGTGTAGGTCATTCTCTGTCTACTTTTTTCTTCATAGGATCCAATGATAATCCATCCTTAGAGATAATATGGAAAAGTAAAGAAACTTTATAAAGCTAAAATTAACACTTGCTAAATTTCATATATAACTTTTTCACTATAAGAGTCTCAAGAGTGATCCCTATATAATTCTCACGGTCCTAATAGATTTTAGAGTACACCATGATATATTCAATAAATACCATAATAAAAATTTTAAGATATTCCTTGAATACTTATTTCTTTAAATCTATAAAAATAGAGGGTGAATTAGTCAATCCAAATGGAATTAATCTAAACTAGTAATGTATATACCTCATATGAAATTATATCTTTGGAATATATTCCTTATTTAATCATAATTGATGATACCCAGAATTAAGGTAAATCTTCGAAAAATATCGAGCCCCGTGGAGTTGATTGAACTAGTCATCAATTTGAGGTAGAGGATACTTATTCTTTATAGGAATAACATTTATTTCCCAATAATCAACGAACAACCTCATAGATCCATCTTTATTTTTAACTAAAATAATAGTGTCTCTTCAAGGTGAAACACTATAGAATATAAATAATTTATCATATAAATACTATAGTTGTTTCAATAGTTCCACTAACTCAACTATGACTATTTTATAGAGTTTCTTTGATATAGATCCTTAATTAGGGATTAAATTAATGGAAATCTCAACTTCATGCTATGGTGGATGCCCAAAAAATTCCTTAAGAAACACATCAATGTATTCTTGTATAATAGTTACATCTTCAATTTGAAGATTACCTTTTACATCCATATATTATGTATGTTCTTATTTCTTAAGAAAATATTTTAAAATATCTACTAGTGGTGGATCTAGACATGACCCAAATGATGAATCTTCCCATATAAAGATAAGTAATTACACATCTTCACCATGGATGATAATTTCCTCCTCTTGGAAATAAATTTTTTCATTATATTTTAAAAGATAATATATACCAAGAATTATATCAAATCCAACCATAGGTATAATAATAAAGTCTATAAATTTGGTACATCTATGTTTCATTATGGGTTTTGACTAGAAAATTATTGTTTTTGTAAGATTTACTCTTGGATTCTTGAATAATAATTCCCTAATTAAGGTGCTAGGGAAATATTTAATTTTATTTGAGAAAATAGAAGATATAAAAGAGTGTGAATATCTAGAATCAAATAAATAATTATCTAAATTTTAGGCTATGATTAAAGTACCTACCACTATATCTTTAGAAACTTAAACATCAATAGTATTGATCACATAAGCTTTGAATTATCCCCTCAACCTATTTTTATAAGGTTCCCTTGAATATTGGGACATTTATGTGAGTAATTCCCCTAGTCTCTACACTTTTAACAAACTCCCATGACCTTAAATCATCTTCTAAGATGTTTATTTCCATAAGTTTTATATGATGGAAATTGTTTCATTCCATTATTGTTATTTAGAACATTACCTTTTTCTTAGTGCTTAGTTGACCACTTGTTCTCTTGATTTCACTTGAAGATATATTACCTAGAAAATTACTTTTATATTTTGATGGATCGTAATTCTATTACATAATATGATGATTTTTTTGAGAAACCAGCGCCCTTTAGAGGCTTGGATTAAGAACTTCAAAGAAATGACCAATATTTCTATTTAGATTACATATGTAATATATAACATATCTGGTTAGTATTTTAATAGTATCCTCATACTCTAAAACACTTACTTCTTAATTTTTATTTAAGTTGGGTAACTTTCTCTTTATTTTGGTTCATTTCTCATGGGGGAAATATTTTTTGAATAATGTTACATAAAAATCTCTCTATTCCATATGATATATTTCTTCTTCATCCATAGTATTCTGGATCAATAACCACCATTGATTAAAATACCATTTAATACAATACACTACCAGTATAACCATTTCCCTATCATTACATCCCAAGGTCCTAAATATCTTTTCAAGGGACTTAATTCATTGCTCCACTACCACTGGATTAATAGTCCCACTATAATATGGAGGCTTCTGTCACATGAAATGATCCAATATAGGTGTATCATGTCATGGAACATTTTATTTCTCTATATTTATAATGTTATTAGTCATAACCTTGGTTATATGTCATAATATGGCCATGATATTCTCATCTCCAACAACAGTTGTATTAGCTTTCTCAATAGGTAATTATTTACATTGGACACAAGTATTGATGCCATTATTTTTTCTAGGTTCCATTTCAAAACAATGACATAAACTAAATTATCTCATAACATTATGAATATTAAATCATAGTATTTAATTAGTGTAACATATAACATTAATTGAAAAATTTATGCATAGCTAATATCAGAATCATAAAATTGGTTTCTTTGGAGATATCATTAAATCATATAAATATTTTCCAAAAATTCATAATGGTTCATAAAGATCATATAAATTAACCAGATCATATTCCACAGGAGCATCAAACTAGGTATACAGTACGAGCCCATTCACTGTGCACCAGAATAGTGGCTAAGATATACTATACCAACTCTTTTCGTGGTTATTAACCCTATATGAATATGTGTCAAAAACACATCCACTTGTAGTATCCATACATGGATATTTTTATAAGAAAACTACATAATCTTAAACTTATCAAAAAAATTAATATATTATACTAAAATTATAAATACCATCATAGTCATTCATAGGGCCATGTTCCCTAATATATGTTTCACTAAATCTAGTTCCTGATGTTTTTATTAAACTTTCTATGATACCAACTATAACAAAATGAATTTAATAACTTAGATCCGATGACTACTTTAATATAGTGTCATAAGATATAGGGGATCACATCACTAAGGATTGATTAGTTTAGTAATCTTGAAGAACCAGATACATACATGATTCCCATTTTACATTGGAAATAAAATATTTAATATAGTGAAATTAAGTAATCTTCATCCTTGAAACTCATTAAATGATTATTTCTTCATATAATACAAAAAATAAAATAAAATATACATGAAATCCAACAATTAGTAAGGTTTTTATACAATTGAAGCTATCATCAGTGAATAATGCATAATTAATATGGAAATGTAGATAATTGAAAACACATGACATTTAATCGATAAATTTAGTATGAAATGAATCCATGAATAATATTAATGTAATAATATCATGGATAATAACACATAAATTCTCAATGAATGAAATTCATAATTTTAGATTCCACTATCAAGGTCTGGTGCTAAGATGTTTTCAAATATGGGTAGGTAGACACCAAGAAACCCATTTAATATGGCTAGACAATTGGTTTGTCTCATGAGACCATTCAATTCACTGAGGAGTTATGTAATTTAGGTACCCACCTATCACTTAATTTCCAATTAATTCTTTATATATTGAATGATCAATTAAATAAATAAAAAATATTACTTATCAATAAATATCCATATTGAAAAGAAAATATAGAAAATCAAGATTTCACTTATTAATAAAATAACTTTCATAGTAAAACACCATATGTAGAAATGTTATAAGATTTAGGAAATAATAATATCCATGATATAGAGTATATGGACATGGATCAGAAATGTAAATTCTAATGAAATATGATCCCAAGAAAGTGAATGTTTCAATAGAAATTAAATGACTAAAAAATTAATAAAATATGACTATCAGTTCATCAGAAATATTGGTTTTGTAATAAAATCAAGTATTTTGGAGAACAACAGAAAATGGAAGTAAAAAATTTAAAACAATTTTTCAATAAATAATTTTCTTTCAAAAACAATTAAAAAATTATAGAAAAAGCTAAATAGCATAAAATAGTTATGGTGGTGGTAAAATATTTTAACACCGTATATGTTGAAAAGAAACATTCCTTTTGAATTTTTATAAAGAAAGTTACAAATTATACTTTAATAAAACATTATAAATATTCATTTACAACCATATAAAAATTCAAGGATAAAATAAAATGTCCTTAGTAAATCATTTTAGTAAATAAAAAGTACTTTTGTAATTTTTTTTTGAAAAATATAGACATGGAAGAAAAAAATACCTGAATAAAAAGAGAAATAAGACTGGATTTTCTTCTAAAAATTTATTTACTTAATTAAAGTGTATAAGAGAGAAAAATTTGGAAGAAAAAATGGAAAAAAATTAAATATCTATATTATAAGAAAATTTTTGGAGTTTATAATGGATACATTATAATACCCCTTTAATGAAAATAAAAGCAATCCAAAAAAAGATTATAAAATAAATTCTTACCAATTTGGTAACTTTTAAATCGTAGCCCCACAAATGAGTAAACTTGAATTAAAATTTAATTACCATGAATAAATAGATATTAATTTTAAATACATTAAAGGGGAATTATATACACCATATAAAATAAAATATGTGTATAATACAAAATATGTCTCAATGGAGTGGAAATTTAGACAAAATACCTTACCTCATGCTTCCATTTAGTTAAACGTGATTTAAAATCATATATAATAAATTTAAATTTATTATAATTAATTAATATAACTATATTCATATATATAATATCATATATGATCAATTTATAATATTTTATCACCTGCTAACAATCTTTCATTATTATCATTGTTTCAGGTGTTAACTGCTCCCTTTTTAATGCATGTTTTGATTCAGAATTTATGGTCCTTGTAACTTGATCATGGTTATATCATATGAGGTATTTTAATTAAAATATAAAAATAATAAATATTCATTATATACATTTTTATAATCATTTATGAAAAGTTATCATGAAAAATTAATCACATCGCTTCATGGAGGTAGTAGTCCATACATACGCACGAGTGACATTATCATTTTTAATGGGTATAAGGGTAAGGAGGTAGATGATGTATTTAATTTAAATAATAATAATTATTTCATAAGTATAATTTATATTCATTAGTTATATCATTATGATCATCCATATGAGGTGACAAATTACATCGATTCGTGAGGTGGTAGTCTGCCGTACACATGAGAGATCATTTTGTTTCATATTTGATAGAGGAGGAGATAGATAAATAGTATTTCATAAACATAATAAAACATAAATATATGGGAGATAGTGGTTTTATTATATTGTAATGGTTAGGACATAATTGAGGGTGGTAAAAGAAGAATAAGACTGGAAATGTTCAGTTTATATGATTACCTCTTCTTTGGAAAGCTCTTTCAGATATCCTCTTAAGGACCCTTGGGTTCATATTTTTGAAAAAACAACACTTATAGAAAATGTATAATGAATTTGGGGATATATTTTTATGGATTTTTTGAGATAAATTTCGCAATAGGTGTGAATAAGTGATGGGAGTACCTTCCCTTTTATAAGTGAGGGAGAGGACACAGTTCTAAATTTTCAAAAGATTAAAATATTATAAAGTCACTTTCTTGGAAAATGGCTCTAAAATTAATAATATTTTAATTTTATACGGTTATAATCTAAATAAACTAAAATAATATAATTTATAAAATTTTTATCTCATTTAAACCTTTATCATTTTTGATTAACCCCTAGTAAACCCGTTTTAACCTTATTCATGGTAACCAATTTATACTATTTTTACTATTCATAATGACCAAAAATGAAAGTGGAATCATTAAAAAATTTATAAATATTAATTCAAAATAGGGAATCTATATTATGAAATTCAATTCCTATAAATTATATAAATCATTTTAAAAATTATCCTACAAAATGTGATGAAAAATGGTTTTTCATGAAAATGAATTTTTCAAGAATAAGAAGATATTACATTAACTCTATGACTAATAATAATCATTAAATAAATTAAAATTAATATATATATATAATATATAAATTTCATTTAAATAATTTATTATTATAAATTATTTTAATTAATTAAAATTGAAAAACATTATGCACTTAAAAATAGTTTTCTAAAAAATATTCCATTTTACCTCCAAATGATCTTGTATTTATTTCTATAAAATTTATAATCAATAAATGATTAATTATAAATATTATAAAATATTATTATTAATAAAATGAGTATTAGTTAATAACTACATTTTCAAATATTCATAAAGGCTTATTTCTAATGGAAAATTTCAAAAAATCATTTCAAGATTATTTTGACATAATAAGTTAAAAATAAATATTCATCCTATTAGATTAGAATTTTTGTTCCATAAAATGTTAAAATTTTCATCTTACTATTGTAACGACCCAAACATTCATTAATGTAAATCCCTCTTGATCTAATTAAATGTATCTTTATGTAAAATGTTTATATAAAATTTCAACTTCTTTGGTTTTATGTTAAGAATTATGACCATTGCTAATATAGTCGTTGAATAGTAGTCACATGATTAGTATAAATATAGGGCCTTAACAAATCCAGTTTACTCAGACAAAGGAAGCGATGGCCTCATCCAGTAGACGTGCCCTATACGAATCCCATTTGTCAAAGCTCAGAAAGGAGGTGGCATCATTGGGCTTTAATCTTGACCAAGCTCAATCCGAGCTTAAACACTTTAATCTTGAGCAGAACTACCTACGAGAGAAGTGAAAGTTGATAGAAATTACCACCCGAGCAATGTTATCCGAGCCACCCAAGAGCCTGTCACCATCACACACCTTACTATCTGGTCTTATCCGAGTGTTATAAGGGGTTATGTAACAAGACCTTAGCACTATGGTTATGTACATTATTTTTTTATATAATAATAAATATACTTTCATTTTATTATTGTTACCCTGTAAATAGTTTTTAAAGCACAAATAGAATTCTTAGTTAATGTTCAACTAAGAAATATATTTTGATGAATTAATGGATTTTTTAATTAAATAATATTTTAATAAAATATTATTATTATTATTAAATTAATTTTTATTAAATATAAATGATCATATAATTTTATGAATGAAATTGTATTTTTTATTAAGGTTTGAAAGCCATTTTTGTCAAAACCCATGAATTTTCAATAAATGTCGGTTTTTATTTTAAAAGTGAAAATTAACATATTTAGAAAATTATTTAGATAAAATGAATATTATTTCTTGAATAAGGATGTCTAAATTATCCAATGGTGAATTTTTCATAATTTTCTGAGACAGTCAAATTTTTGGGTAAAAATTAAATACCGTTTAAATATATAATGTGATTTATGACATCATAATGACCCGATATTGATGTAATAAAATACTATAAACTTTATTTTCGGCCAATATATGTTTTAACATTAAAATAATGTGATTTTGGGTTTGTTTTATTTATTTTACAAAGCTTTAGTGGACCCTTCAAGACTTATTAAACATTTTTTCTTTTTAAATTGTTTTCCTTGGGAGTGTGACTCACCTCCACATAAGCAGCCCCATTATTTTAAGAAGTTAGGAATTTGGACTTATAAAATATTTTTTTCCACTTCCCTTTTCCAAAAACCATGGGCAAAAATCATGGGCTGGTTTTTGGTTTGGATTAGTTTAATGTGAGGTGTCCCAAACCTAAATAATAAAAAATTCCCTCACCTTCTTATATAAACCCACCCAAGCTCCCACTTCCTCCTCACTCAAAGCCTTTGGAGTTTGTCAAAACTATTCCATCCTCTCTCTAGAATCCTCTCAAGGTTCCCCAAGCTCACAAGAAGCCTCTCTCAAGCCTCTCTCAAGCCTTTGAAAGCACACTTCCAAGTAAGGGTTTTTCTTCTTTTCTCATTTTTTTCCAATATTCTTTAAATTGTTATACCCTTTTAATTTCAATTATAAATGTTGGGGTATGGTTTCAAACCTTTCCCATACTTATCTATTTATGTTTGAATGATGGGATACCCCTTTATCTCTCACTAAATTCCTCCCATGTACACCCGTTACTATGCCAAAATTCCGAAAGGAATTTCTCTCTCCTCATTTACATTCTAGCAATTATTTTGTATCATGAATCTAAATTCCATTACATTTGTTGGGACATGTATATATATGACCCAATTACTGTCTATGTAATGTAAATATTATGAGACACCCCTTTTTCTCTCATCAACCATTTTTATGAGTTCTTATGTCATGCCGTTATGTTGCCGAAATTGCACCGCGCTTTTTCAAGCCAAAGTCATTGTGTAGTAAATACCATGCCCATTTCTCTATCAAGGGTATTCACCTTTATGAACATTTACATATTATTTAAGTAGTTTCATGTATATATTCCACATTCTTTTTTCATGGAATAAATGATTATGTTGAATGATTCAATGTTTTATGATCCATGTGGCACACTTATGCATGAAATGAAATGTTTAAGAAGGGTGCGCCATGATAGCGCTCCAATGCATTGGGTAAAGTATAGTATCATGATATTTCATGTTCAATGAGTGTCGAATCATGATAATTCAAGTGAAATGAGGGTTTACTCATGCTTCATGTGCAATGAGGATTTACTCGTGCTCCATGTACAATGAGCCTTGGCTCATACTAATTCCATGTTAAGTGTTGTTGCCACATTTCCATGTTATGATTATCATGCTTTATCATACCTTTATGTTAATGTTTCTCTTGTTCTCTATTGATATGCCTATTTTATAACATGTATTTTATCCCCCATGTTATACCTTGTTTACTCTCTTACTGAGCTTTATAGCTCACCCTTTTCTTATGCATGTCCTCAGGTTATCCCATGCCATGCTAAGTATGAAGGTCATGTAAAAGAAGTTTCCAATAAAGATGTTGTGTTTTATATTTCAAGTTGTTATGTAATATTACTAAGACCCAAAGACACTAGACCTCTTGATCTTCCATGTTGTATCAAGCGAATATTTTATGTAATAAATTATGTTAAGTGTGTAATAAAAAGTAGGGTTATCATAGTTGGTATCAGAGGGAGGTTTAGTTATTTTTGGGATTAGGATTAGAAAACCCTAGTAAAGCCTTAGATAAAAGACTAAGTATAATAAAAAAATCCCTAAGTTTTGGTGAGTATTGAGTAAGTGGTTTATAAAGAAAATACATCCCTGTCTTGATACGAGCAGGTAGAGGCGTCTTTGGCATAGATGTATCCTAGGGTAAAACCTGAAAATAGAACTTTGAGCTAGACTCGAATGGGAAATGGTGCACGACAACGGGCCTTGCTGAAATCTTGGTTGGGACACTCCCAGGGGATATGCTTTGGTAAATTTAAAATCTTAGTATGAACCATTATTAAGGGACAAAAAAATTCCCTAAGAATATATGTTAGAAAGTAGATCATGGATAACATAGACTGAAGCCAATAGATTCATATGTTAAAAAAATAAGAGTTATTTATAAGTCATCAGTTTTGTCTTTGTATTACCCTTTATTTGTTACCCCTAACTTTCCTTTTATTCTAGCCAATGGCTGGTAATAGGAGGACTTAGACTAACAATCAATGTGAAGATCAATGTGATGACTGTACTAATGAGATGCCCAATCCAATGGGAGAGGGAATAACAAACCTTTCCATGCTTCTATCCTAGTTAACTCAAGATTTGAATAGAAACATGGGTCAAGAGGAACGTTCAACCCCCCCTAAGAAAGAACAAGTCACTATTGATAGCTTTATGAGACAAAGGCCTCCTACGTTTAATGGATCATTCGATCCCTCAATCGCTGAACAATGGATCAACTCCATTGAAAAGATCTTCTCCATCCTTCAATGTTCTGAACAAGAGAAGGTTATCCTGGATGATTATCATATGGACGGTGAAACTGATTAATGATGGACATTGATAAAAAATACAAAGCCTGAGGAGGAGATCAAGGCGTTGGAATAAAAGGATTTCTATAATATGTTTTTCGATAAATATTTTCTGCGCACCCTCCGACTTAAGATGGAAAGGGACTTCCTTTCCCTCAAGAAAAAAGATGACAAATCTATCGAAGCGTATGAGGAAAACTTCAAAAGTATTGCATGATATGCCTCCGGCTTTGTTGTTACCCTCGAATGCATGGTTGACCGCTACTTTGGTGGGTTGAAACCTATCCGGTAGAAAGCACGGCGATCCGTGACTTCGACAGCTATGAGGAAATTATTTGATGTGCCCTCAAGGTCGAAATGGAGATCAGATAATCTCAGGGGTATCATGGGGATAAGAAGCATAATGTGGATTTCAATGTTGGCATTCTGATGGATAAATCCAACAGTTATAAGAAAATACAGCACCCCACTTGCCAAAGGTGCCAAAAGAAGCACCCTAGAAATTTCCTGAAGGGGACGAGGAAATGATTTAGGTGTGGAAGAGAAGGGAACTTGGCTATTAATTTTCAGCAATAAATACCCACAGTTGCGATAGAGGAGAGGAATGCTCTATTCTAACCTCAACTCATTGTTCATTTCTACAACAAAGAACCAGGGAATCTTGCAAATCAGTGCCCTAAGACAAGGGTTTTCAGAGGCAACCAACAACCTCCAAGGAAGAAAGGGTGATATTTTTCCATCACTACTATCGAAGTGAACCCCAAAAAAGAAGTGGTGACAGGTAAGCTAGTTATTCATTCAATAATAGAAAACATACTTTTTGATTCAGGTTCTAAACATTATTTTATATCTCAAATGTTTAGTAGAACAATCCCAGCACCACCACAAATAATGGAAGTGAAGATGACGGTGAGTATGAAAAATGGGGGAATTATTGCATCCCATGAATATAACTCCTCCCCTATCGTAATCTGTGGATTGAACTTCTTGGAGAACCTCTTCATACTCTCTATGGTGGAATTTGATTCAATTCTTGTCATGGATTGACTTTCCTTATATAGATCCAAAATAAATTTCCATGAGAGAGAAATCACTCTCCATGTGGAGAATCAACCCCCGATTCTTTACAAGTGAAAGGAGGAAGATGAATATTATTTAGATCTATCATATCAAGCATGGATATTACTACCCTATGAGAATGTGTATCTGACTCAGATGATTGAGTCTAAGGAGGAAACCATCCTAGAAGACATGCCTATTGTGAGGGAATTCACTGAAGTGTTTCTCGAGGAATTTCCTGGTCTTCCTCCTAGAATAGATGTTGAATTCTCAATTGATATTATACCTGGGGAATTTCCAATATCCAAGACTCCATATAGAATGGATGTTGTGGATCTTGAGAAGCTAAAGAAACAACTACAGGAGAATCTGGATAAAGGGTTTATATACCCAAGTGCTTCACCATGGGGTGCACCAGTCCTCTACGTCAAGAAGAAGGATGGGCCAATGCGCCTTTTCATCAATTATCATGAGCTTAAAAAAATCACAATAAAGAACAAGTATCCTCTACCATGAATTTATGACTTGTTCGATCAGATTCATGGAGCACAATACTTCTCTAAGGTGGATTTGCGGTCGGGATATTATCAAGTAAGGGTGAACAAAGAAGATATCCCCAAGACTGATTTTCGTACAAGATACAGGCACTATGAATTCATAGTAATTCCCTTAAAACTCACTAATTCTATATCAATCTTCATGGAATTGATTAATAGAGTCTTTAGAGATTACCTCAAAATTTTTTTGGTAGTCTTTATAGATGACATTACGATATAATCCAAAACCAAGGAGGATCATGAGGAGTATCTAAGAACTGTACTAAAGACCTAGCAGAAGGAGAATCTATATTAAAAGTACAACAAGTGTGAGTTATGGTTGAAGGAGGTCTCATTCTTAGGCCATATCATCACAAGAAATGGGATATCTATGGATCCCTCCAAAACAGATGAAATTGAGGGATGACCGAGGCCAACATCAGTAACGGATATTCGTAGATTCTTGGGGTTAGCTGGATATTATCGATGATTTTGTGAGAAATTTCTCATGATTGTCCAACCCTCTTACCAAGATAACTTGGAAGGAAGTAAAGTTCTCTTGGAGTGATGAATGCCAATAAAGCTTCAAGGAGTTGAAAAGGAGGCTTATCACTGCGCTCGTGCTCACTTTACCCACAAGTGGGGAACTTTTTATGGTATTCAGTGATGCTTAGATGAAGGGATTGAGATGTGTGTTGATACAAAATGACAAAGTCATTGCCTATGCTTCAAGGAAATTGAAATTTCAGGAACAAAACTATCCAACACATGACCTCGAGTTAGCTGTAGTGATCTTCGCTTTGACAATTTGGTGGCATTATCTCTTTGGGGAGAAGTGTGAAATATATACAGACCACAAAAGCCTCAAGTATATATTCACATAGAAAGAGTTGAATATGCGCCAATGAAGATGGTTAGATATGATCAAAGACTATGACTACACAATCCATTACCACCCTGGGAATGCAAACAAGGCGGTAGGTGCCCTAAGTAGAAAGGACCCAACGATTCTATCGTTGATGAGAATTGAAAAGGATCCAATATTTTTAGATTTGATAAATATGGACATGGGAATCATAAATAAGGGAATATCATCAATCATTTCACAAATGATTTCTCAACCATCACATTTAGAAAGGTTAAAGGATGATTAAAAGGATGATGTGAGAATTCAGGAAAAAGAGGAAGTTATCGAAAAAGAGAAATCCTTGGAGTTTAATGTTAATGAAGAAAGAATTGTGATATTTGGGAAAAGATTATGTGTTATATCTAGTTCGGAGATGAAGAAGGAACTTTTGGATGATGCATACAGTTCAAATTTATCTATTCACCCAGGAAACACAAAGATGTATCAAGATATTCGAGAGAATTATTGGTGGGATAATATGAAGAAGGAGATCACTGAATATACATCAAAGTGCCTGGTGTGTTAAAAAGTGAAGGCAGAGAGTCAGAAGTCTAAGGGGATGATGCAACCATTGCCCATACCAGAATAGAATTGGGGGAACATCACCATGGACTTTGTCACTAGACTTCTGAAGACATCCAAAGGCAACAATACAATCTGGGTTGTTGTGGATCGTCTTACAAAGGTTGAACACTTCATTGCTATTTAGGAGGATTTCTGATTGGATCAACTGGCATGAATATATATCAGGGAAGTGGTAAGGATGCATGGAGTACCACTAACTATTGTGTCTGATCGAGATCCAAGATTCACCTCTATGTTTTGGAAGAGTCTTCAACATGCTCTGAATACTAAACTGAACTTCAGTATGGCCTATCATCCTCAAACTGATGGCCAATCCGAGAAGACTATCCAAACACTTGAGGACATGTTGAGAGCATGCTCAATGGACTTTAAAGGAGGATGGGATCAATATCTTCCTCTGGTTGAGTTATCTTATAATAACAGTTTCCACTCGAGCATCCAAATGGAACCATATTAATCCCTTTATGGGAAAAGGTGCAGAACACTAGTGTGTTGGTATGAGGTCGGTGAGTTTAAGCTTCTTGGACCAGAAATGGTCGAAGAAATAGTGGAGAAGGTGAAAACCATTCTTCAGCATATCAAGGTAGCCCAAAGTCGACAAAAGAGTTATGTAGAAAACCATCGACGGGACATTGATTTTAAAGTTGGATACATGGTATTTCTATGCATATCTTCGTTGAAGAAGGTCATGAGGTTTGGAAAGAAAGGGAAGTTAACTCCAAGGTACATCGGTCCCTTCAAGATTCTTGATCGTTTCAGAACTGTGGCCTATTGACTAGCACTTCCACCTACCATGGCCAAAGTACATGATGTCTTTCATGTATCCCTCTTAAGTAAGTACATACCGGACCCTTCACATGTACTCTCTTCAGAGGTGGTACAGTTAGAGGATGATCTTTCTTATGAGGAGAAACCAGTGAAGATCTTAGATCGTAGAGAAAAATTTCTACGAAATAAGACAATTCCCCTCATCAAGGTGTTGTAGAGAAACTACAAGTTTGAAGAAGTGACATGGGAATTGGAGGAAATGATGAAGCAGAGTTACCCACATCTGTTTTAGTGTGGGAAAAGGAAATTTCAAGGGCGAAATTTCTTAAGGGGGGAAGATTGTAACGACCCAAACTTTTATTAATGGAAATCCCTATTGATCTCATTAAATGTCTCTTTATATAAAATTTTTATATAAAATGTAAACTTCTTTGGTTTTATGTTAAGAATTGTGACCTTTTCTAATATATCCATTGAACAGTGATCACATGATTTATATAAATAGAGGTCTTTAAGAAATCTAATTTACTCAGACAAAGGAAGCGATGGCCTCATCCAGTAGACGTGCCACATACGAAGCCCATTTTTCAGAGCTTAGAAAGGAGGTGGAGTCATTGGACTTCGCTCTTTACCAAGATCAATCTGAGCTTGAACATGTTAACCTTGAGCGGAACTACCTACGAGAGAAGTGAAAGTTGATAGAGATTACCACCCGAACAATGTTATCCGATCCACCCCAAGAGTCTGTCCTCATCACACACCTTACTCTTCCGTCTTATGCAAGTGTTATAAGGGGTTATGTAAGGAGACCATAGCACTATGGTTATGTACATTATTTTTCTATATAATAATAAATATACTTTCATGTTATTATTGGTACCTTATAAATATTTTTTAAAGCACAAATAGTATTTTTATTTAATATTAAATTAAGAAATCTATTTTGACAAATTAATGGATTTTTGAATTAAATAAAATTTTAATAAAATGTTATTATTATTATTAAATTAATTTTTATTAAATATAAATGATTATATAATTTTATGAATGCAATTGTAATTTTTATTAAGGTTTGAAATCCATTTTTTTCAAAACCCATGAATTTTCGATAAATGTCGGTTTTTATTTTAAAAGTGAAAATCAAAATATTTAAAAAATTATTTAGATAAAATGAATATTATTTTTGGAATCAGGATTTCAAAATTATCCAACAGTTAATTTTTCATAATTTTTTGAGACAGTCAAATTTTTGGGTAAAAATTAAATACCGTTTAAATATATAATGTGATTTATGGCATCATAATGAACCAATAGTGATGTAATAAAATACTATAAACTTTATTTTCGGCCAATATATGTTTTAACATTAAAATAATGTGATTTTGGGTTTGTTTTATTTATTTTAAAAATCTTTAGTGGACCCTTCAAGACTTATTAAACATTTTGTCCTTTTGAATTGTTTTCCTTGGGAGTGTGACTCACCTCCACATAAGTTGCCCCATTATTTTAAGAAGTTTGGAATTTGGCCTTATAAAATATTTTTTTCCACTTCCTTTTTCCAAAAACCATGGGCAAAAACCATGATATGGTTTGTGGTTTGGATTAGTTTAATGTGAGGTGTCCTAAACCTAAAAATAATGAATTCCTTCACCTTTCCTATATAAACCCACCCAAGATCCCACTTCCTCCTCACTCAAAGTCTTTAGAGTTCATCCAAACTCTGCCCTCCTATCTCTAGAATCCTCACAATGTGCCCCAATCTCCCAAGAATTCTTTCTCAAGCCTCTCTCAAGCCTTTGGAAGCACACTTCCAAGTAAGGGTTTTTCTTCCATTCTCATTTTTGTCCAATATTATTTAAATTGTTATTCCCTTTTAATTTTAATTATAAATGTTGGGGTATGGTTTCTCACCTCCCCCATACTTCCCTATTTATGTTTTAATGATGTTATACCCATTTCTATCTCATTAAATTCCTCCCATGTACACCTGTTACTATGCCGAAATTCCGAAAGTAATTTCTCTCTCCTCATTTACATTCAAGCAATTATTTTGTATCAGAATCTAAATTCCATTAAATTTTTTCAGACATGTATATATATGACCACATTACTTTACATTTCATTTAAATATTATGATACACCCTTTTCTCTCTCATTAACCATTTTTATGAGTTCTTATGTCACGCCGTTATGCTGCCGAAATTGCACCGCGCTTTTCCAAGCCGAAGTCATTGTATAGTGAATACCATGCCCATTTATCTATCAAGGGTATTCACTTTTATGCACATTTACATATTATTTAAAGATTTTCATGTATTTATTCCACATTCATTTATAGTGGAATAAATTATTATGTTTAATTATTCAATGTTTAATGATCCATGTGACACACTTATGCATGAAATGAAATGTTTAAGAAGGGTGTGCCCTGATAGCACTCCAATGCATTGGGTAAAGTATAGTATCATGATACATCATGTGCAATGAGTGTTGACTCATGATAATTCAAGTGAAATGAGGGTTTACTCGTGCTTCATGTGCAATGATGATTTACTTATGCTCCATGTGCAATGAGCCTTGGCTCATGCTAATTCCATGTTAAGTGTTGTTGCCACATTTCCATGTTATGATTATCATGATTTATCATACCTTTATGTTCATGTTTCTATTGTGATCCATTGATATGACTATTGTATAACATGTATTTTATCACCCATGTTATACCTTGTTTACTCCCTTACTGGCCTTTATGGATCACCCTTTTCTTATGCATGTCCTCAGGTTATCCCATGAAATGCTAAGTACGAAGGTCATGTAAAAGAATTTTCCAATAATGATGTTGTGTTTTATGTTTCAAGTTGTTATGTAATGTTCTTAAGTCCCAAAGACACTAGACCTCTTGATATTCCATGTTTTATCAAGAGGATATTTTATGTAATAAATTATGTTAAGTGTGTAATAAAAAGTAGGTTTGTCATAACTATAGTTTCATAAAAATAAAATGCTATCTTATTATAATTTAATCTCAATAGTTACAATAGTGAAGTGAGAAGATATTCAAAATATTTTATTTCATACAATATATGGACACTATGAGTTTTTAGTGATATCATTTTCACTTAAAAATTACCTAAATATCATCATATAATTGGGGAATATAGTATTTTAAGGACACATATTTAAATTTATGATTGTTTTTATTGATTATATTCTCATATAATCTAAGATAAAAAATATCTTGAATAAAATATAATGATTTCCCTGAATACTTTAAGGATAAATAAATTATTTTCAGAATCTAAAAAGTATGAATTTTTGATGATTCAAATCAAATTATTAAGGAATGTGATAAAAAAGATAGGTAATTTAAAAATATCCTTTAAAGAAAATAGTAATTGATTAATTACTGAAACCAATAAGTGTCACAGAGATCTGTATTTTTCTTGGATTATTAGGGTATTACCGATGACTTGTAAGAAAATTCTCTTAACTATTTAGACCACTAACTAAGTTAAAATAGAAGGGAGTAAAGTTTGTCTGGGTGGATGAATATGACGAAATATTTAAGGGCCTATAAAAGAGTATATTCATTTCACTTTTACTCACACTAACCTCAAGTGGAGAAGGATATTTTATAAACAATTATGCTTCAAAGACGGTGTTGGGTTGCATCCTCATGAAAAATGATAAAGCGATAGTTTATGAAAAATGATAGTTGAATATTCAATAGAAAATTTACCCAATTAATTATCTAGAGTTATAAGTTGTTATATTTTTATTGAATATTTAGAGACACTGCCTTAATCAAGATAAAATGTGATATATATATATGTATGTATAAAAAGGGTTTAAAGTGTATATTTTCACAGAATGAACTGAACATGTTTGAATGGAGATGGTTGGAGCTAATCAAAGTATATAAATACTAAATACATTATCATCCTGGGAATTTGAATATGGTAGTTGATGATCTTAGTAGAAAGTTTCCTATAACCCAATCCATGATAAGGATTTAGAAATACTTAATATTTCTGGATATGAAAAGGGTTTATTTTTAAATTTTAATGGTAGGGAATGCATTATAACTTTCCAAAATTATTATAAAACCATAAATCCAATAGAAAACCAAGGAGGCATAGAGAAATTATTTGAATCATTAAAATAAATTGAAATCATATAAGGAAGGACTGTTTCATAAATTTAGAATTTAAAATTATATAATCATTTAATTTAGATTTAAACTATGTACTCTATCAACACTTGATTTATAGAAGAAATTATTAGATGATGCACATAGCTCATTGTTCTCCATCCACCCAAGAAGTACCAAGATGTACTGGGATATTTGAGATCACTCATGGTGGGAAAACATGAATAAAAATATTTTATAGTACACCTCAATGTTCTGAGTATGTTATCATGTCAAGGAGGAGCTTCAAAAGTCTAAAAGATGATGGAATGATTACCCACACCAATATAGAAATGGGTGAACATTAATGTTAATTTTATTTTGGGTATTCTCAATAAAAATAAAGGAATCAATGTAATATGAATTATTTTGGATTTAATTACCAAGACTAATTACTTCATTACCATTCATTAAGATTTATCACTCGATCAAATTTCAAAAATATGTTTCAAATAAGTATTGGGGATACAATAGGAACCATTATGGATCATATATAATTGAGATTCAAGGGTTTACTTAAAATTTTAAGGATTGTTTAATATTAATTGAATATGGAGTTGAACTTCATTTTAAGTTATCATCCTTAGTAATATAGTTAATCTAGAAGGAAAAACCAAAAAATTTAAATTTTATTGAGATATTTCTCAATGGACTTTAAATTAGGTTGGGATCAATATCTTTAACTAGTCATTTTCTCAGACAAAAATAGTTTTTTCTCAATTATAAAAATTATTCAATCCAATTTTTGTGTGTTGTATTTGTTTTCAATGATCAATTAGTGTTAATAATGTTTGATGTAAATATGTTAAAGAATATAGAACTAATAAGTTAGGTTCCACTTTATATTTAGTGAATAATGATTGAAAGACGCATATTTAAAGTTAGTGTTTGAAGTTGTTTGGATTACATTCCTTGGAATTACTAGATATGTGTTGAAGTAAAAAATATATTTAAATATTTGAAGTTCTATGTATAATCAATAATAATCAAAGTTTTATCTTTTTATGATGAAGTTTAAAGGTAAATGAGAAGAGGAATATAAGTTTTTATAAATATGGTATTTGGTTTTAATAGAAAATTTTAAATTATTATGTATATGTTAATATTTGAAAATGAAGCCAGGGTACCACAAGGACACCTGACCAAGATTTAATGTTACAAGTAGACTTGAGTGGAAAAGAGGACACATAGCCTCTATATGGGGTGAAACATTATCAAGATTATCATAGCCACCATATGGGGTGGTATGGTATAACCATTTATATAGTACGTTCCCTAAGGTATTTGAAGAAAAGTTGATAGAACATTGTAGGTAATAAGGAATTCTACTTCCTAAAGATTTTTTATGAGGGATGGATCAAAACATAGGTACGATTTATCACTTAAAACATGCATGATATTATGATGATATGAAATCATTTCAAGTTTTTACTCACTTGAATAAATATTTGATCATTCAATAATATTCATACTATGTTATACCATTGGATATTACACTGATTATTATGGAGTTCTTGGAAGATCACTGGAACTCCATGCATGCATGTTGGAGGATCCGAAGAGTATAATTAAGGAAAAATAAAGAAATGTCCTGAGGTATAAATCATTAGAAGAAGTTTTATAAATTCATAAGAAGGTAATAAATATAAAATGAAAATGAATATAATGGAGTTGAGATGATAAGAATATCTCTATAAGCTGTGTACACTATAAGTACATTAGAAGTTCATAAAAACAAGGAACATAGAATAACTTGGATGGTATGAATGATATTAGAAGGATAACTTGGAAATTTAGATGGATATGTGTAGACATAAGGATAAAATGGTTTTATATAAGGATAATGGGTATAGATATAATATTGGGAGTAAACCACATATGATTTTACATATAGATCTATGTAGGAGTCTTATTCGAGCTGCTTATAAGTGTTCAATGTATGAGTCTTGTGAAAGTTTCTAATGAGTGTTCTTTGTGAAAATATATGTATGAGTTATTGTATAGAGACTATAATCCATACACTCATATGATGATGTTGTACTTGGTGATTCTTTTCCATATTTTAAAATTCAAGTATCAAGATTTGGTAAATCATGATCCTAGATAATGTTGGAAAGAAGAGATCCATAGAGAGAATTTTTCTCCAAATAAAGGAGCACCAAGATTGTATAAGTGTGAGAGCTCATGCATATGAATAATTTATTTTTACGATACAATATTTTTTGGAATATATATGATGTTGTGATGTTTCCAAATTGTGAAAGAAATATATTGATTTCTCAATATATATTTGAGGAGGTTTGGAATTACCAAAAATCCAGGTAATTCAATACTCAGTATCCCCCTCATATAGGTAATTACTAGAGAAGAAGGAGGTGAAATATGATGTTGAAAATCTTAAAAAATATATATTATAGGTATAAAAAGAAATTTTTTAGAGTATATCATGTATTATATCAAAATTATAGAACTATGAGTATTTAATAAAATAATAAACAAGAGCTAGTTCATACCTACTCCACTTAATAAAGAAGAAGAAAAAGTGGTAAGAGAAGGGAGGGAGTTTTTTGTATATAAATTTTCATATGAAATTAATTGTCTTATAGTTAGTTTAAGAAAAGAAGAAAAGAATAGAGTAGTGTGATATTCGGTCCTCACAGGAAGAAGAAATGTATTGAATTTGTGAAATAATTATAAAGAATAAGGATAAATGTCCTCTCTAGTTACTACTATAAATAAGAATAGACAAAAACACTCAAGTGGGTAATGTAAAGAGAAATAATGTTTTTGTACACTACTAGGCATACATGAGGAGGATAAGTTATTGCATGTTGTTGTGTAAGTAAGATAAGGTAAAATAAGAATACCTAAGTAGCACACTAATGATAAGTAAAAACATATACTAGTGAAATATCTTCTTATTGTTACTACACTTATTGTGAAACTATTAGGATAGAAGTATAAAGACACAAATAGATGATGCTACATGAGTTTTAGGATAATCCCTACTCATTTTTTCTCATTGGTTTATTGCTATTGGGTCATGTGATCATGAGGTTTTACTATTTTTACTAAGGATTATCTACTCTTATTGAGTAGGGAACCTTATAAATCACTATCCTATTTGTGCGTGTGTGTGTTTGGATGAGTTAGATAAAAAAAGAGGGTTAGAAGAGAGAGTGTGATAACCATTTACCTAAAAGTGACATGGATAAAATAGATAATGGATTAAAATGTTTAAATTTCTTAAAATGTCACCAATATTGATTCACCCCTATCTATGTTAAATACATCCCTAACCATTCCTATCAATTGGTATCAAATAATTGTCCACTAATGATTGGATTATTATTTTTAAAGTTGTTCTATTTTTAATATTTAAGACTCTTTTTTAATTTATAATGAAGTTCAGTTTTGGAGAAGATATCTATATCTTTGATAAGAATTTAATTTCTATCAATACTATGATGAGTAGGAAAAATAAAGAGAATATAAGGTTGAAAAAGGAATCCATCTCATTCCAAGAAGAAAGAGTTTTAGTTTCTACTTAAAATAAGGCTAAAGAAGACATATCTATCTTAAAAGAGGAAAATAGGTGGTTTGGTTTACCGCTAAAATTATAGAAAACATTTCTAACTTATAAGATCCAAGGAATTCGAATGATCAAGTGGTAAGGGAAATTTCTTGTAGATATTTTCCATAAGAAGAACCAATCATCAGTATGAGTGATCAAATTTCTATAGATTTATAGAAAATATCACTTGATGCATCAAGAGACTTACTGTATTATTTTCCCAAACAAATAGACACTTTATTTGTGGGATATATGAAATTATACTAGAATAGAACACCTAACTTTAAGGAGAGGAAGATAAAATGGGAAAATTTTTAAAGGAAAAGGTATTGTCTTGTCTTGTATAAATATCTCCATAAAAGTTAGAGTCAAAGAAGCTATAAATATATAGCTTGAAGTGACATGATCAAAATATGAGAGTAAATAGATCAAAAAATTAATGAGAAGGATGATATATAGAAGATCATTAAAGAGAAAAACCATGCATTGGAGGCGAATCAGAAAATGTATTTGAACTAAAAAAAATGCCCCGTTGGATGTTAAGGTAATCAAAATTAAATAACTAGACACATTTTTACAAGATAAGGTCAAAATTAATTATGAATAAGTTGAAATAATAAATAAGGAGAGTGAAAAAAATGATGATAATGGAGGATAACAAATCCATTCCCTATATTAAGTGTCTTGATATTGAAATCCAATTAAAAATTTTGAAAACAACTTAAGCCATATCTTTATAAGAAGATAAGGAAAAACTTGTTTCAGACTCACATATTTTAAAGGGAGATTATTATTCTAAAATAATTCCAACTAGTGTAAATAAGGTCATTATATCATCTAATTATCATTCTCAAGAAGTTGTAAAGAAGAAGGTACCATCCATAATTAATTCAAATGTTTGTTCAAAATTTGTTTCGGTAAATTATGTAGGTTCAAATACAAAATATATATAAATATATATGAGTATAAGTGATTATAATCCTACCAACATGTCATGGGTGGATATAATAAGGTGTATTAATATTATTCCCCCAAAATTATTGAAGAAAATGGTGAATAATACTAAAAAATAGTAAGCTATCAAACATGGACAACCATCAATTTTGAAAAAATATCAAGGTTTATAGGGAATTATTGGTGGTAAAATAGTTTTGGTCACATTTCAAAAGATTTTTGGTATAATAAATCAATTCTATAAGTATAAAGAATTCAATTTTATAGGGGGAGTAAGTTTGGGAAGAAACAATATTCACAAATGAAAGTGAGAAATCTGTCAAACTCAAACAAATTTGGAATACTTATAAATATCTATAGTGTTTGTAATGGTTATGGTCATAGGGGTAGTGAATGTTTATCATAATATATATCAAAATAAAATTGGAAATAAAAATCATATAATTCAATAAGGAGATAAGATATAAACTTGAGTTATATTATAAAGAAAGATTAAAATCATAATATTCCTAAGAATACTTTGACGAAGACAAGTGATAAATACTTGGGTGATAGATCAAAAAATTCAAAGAGGAGTTATATATCAAAAAGAAAAAACTATTTTTATTATGGAATAAGGGTAAATATCATGTAGGAATGAAAACAATCCATTAATGTATGAATTTATGAATCTAAGAGAAAATAAGAAGGTAACTAATCTAATAAAGACATTAAGGTACTAGTTTAGTGGAGATTACTCTAAAAAATCTTTGTGGAGACTCTAAGATAGTTTTAAATGTTACCAAAGAATTTTTAGTCATTTGGAAATGATATTTAGAGAAATAAAGGACTATGGAGGAAGTATATATAAAAGATTGTGCCAAAGGTAAATAAAGGGTTCTGTATAAAGAACACAAATTTCAAGAGAGTTTTTCAAAAAATGTTAGACCAAGAGTTATAGAAGAGTTATTTAGATGTAAGATGACTAAAAAAATCTCAAATAATTGATTAAAAAATGATTCCATCATACCCGGAATCTATGAAAAGGGTGAATATTTTACAAGGTGGTGTGTTTGTAATAATGGATAAGGATAAGAGAATTATTCCACACAAAATAATTGATAATGTGAAGAATTCCTTGATGCCTAAAGTGAAATAAAGTATGAAAAAAAAATGTTAAATCATGAAGGATAAAGAAAATAGAACAACATGGTTTAGAAAATCCTCTCAACATTACTATTCACATTGAGTAATAAGAAGATCCATCTTATTCCCTATCACTTTTATTGTGTTTGTGTGCTAAACATTCAAGGAATTAAAGGTGAAGCAGATTTATAGGGTGGTAAATAGAGAAGATTTGAATACTGTAAAAAATAAAAAATATTAACAAAGTAAAGGAAGATATCAGATCTAGATATCCACTTGAATTGATCCATTTTGGTGAATTCCCAACATGGGATATTCTAAAATCTATTCTTTGAATAGATCAAACTTGATGAAGATAGTACAAAGTGTCACTTTGAGGGGGATATATTTGAAGAAGATTATAAGAAACTAATCAAACTTGGAAATATCATTAAAATATAAAATTATAGATGGTTCTTGGAAATGATGTCATTAAACAGGTTTGAAGGAATACTCTCTCATCCTTGGTTTCAAAAACAAGATCCTAATTTTTTTGGGGTAATGCCTCAGACAAATACCGAAGAACCATTTATTAATTAAAGAAACAATAGTTTACATGAGTCAAAAGGATGTGATTTTATTAAAATCTATTTCAAAGAGGTGAAGTAAATCAGCTGGCAGTGCATCCAGCCAAATCATGCTCTGGTGGACACCTTTGTTGGAAAGGGCATCAGCAACAACATTCGCTTCACGGAAGACATGTGTGGAAATGTATTCAATCTCCTGAAGTGAATTCAGGCAATTCATCCAATGAATAGTGAGCGTCCAGGCGAGATGAATAACACCATTCCAAATGGCTTGAACAATGGTGGTAGAATCACTTTCAATCCACAGTTTTCGCTATCCTCTTTGGAGAGCAAAATCAATAGCATGGATGAATCCTAGAATCTATGCTTCAATGGATGAGGCAATCCCACACCCACTATAAAAGAAACCTTGGCAATGGTCAATAGAATCTCTAAAAATGGCCCCACAGCTGGCAGGTCCAGGATT
The DNA here is from genome assembly GCA_963277665.1 of Viscum album. Lineage (NCBI taxonomy): Eukaryota > Viridiplantae > Streptophyta > Magnoliopsida > Santalales > Viscaceae > Viscum > Viscum album. The sequence goes on along the minus strand of OY728150.1, from coordinate 1,903,460,041 downwards.
GCCTTTTGAGGCACCGTCGACATTCACTTTAATCTTACCCGGCATCGGAGGTTGCCAGAATACTTCAAAGGGGTGCTTGGTCTTTGGGAAATTCCCCGGGACACGGATACATCTGAGGATCTCGAAGTCTCCAATATAATTGCTGAAATAATCTTTTTGAATTGAGGAAACTTCATGTATCTCAATGAGAATTTGATATTTTCCTACATTGAGACTGAAAGAGTGATTATTATGGATAAGATCATTTCTTACATACCAGATTTCATGCAGTAGTTCCGCCACTGCCGCAAGAAACAAATTTTTGACTTTCTGAGAGGCTTCATGTTTAGTACATTTCTTCAAAAGTAAACAAATTGGGTCAGATAAGGACCATGAACAATTAAAAAGATCAAAGATGTAGTTCCATAGAGCTGAGGCCATAATACAAGACAAGAAAATATGATCAGAATCCTCCCTGTGCTAATTACATAAATGACATTTTGAGCAAAGTTGAATGCCAAAGGCTTGAAGTCGAGTTTCAGTGGGCAATCTATTATGATAAATATGCCAAATAAGGGTGAACCTAGAGGGTTTGATCCAAGTCTTATTGAAGGTTATCATGAATTTATAATTAGGTTCATTTCCAGAGAAGTTGTGCATGTAGAAATTTTGCGAGTCAAGTATGCCATTGGGAGCAGGTTCCCAAACAAGGAAGTCCCCAGAAATGGAGAAGGTATAATTTTCAATGATTTGAGAAATTATATTGGGGAGATCATTCCTATGAAGCTACATAACATCTTTAATAGTATGGCTAGTGTCTACAAGAGTGTTATTAGGAGGAAGAATAGAAATTAAAGGATTACCCATCCAGTTGTCACACCAGAATTTAATGTTGGAGTCAGTGCTGACCATCCATCTAGAGTTAGCCATAATATTCTGATAAGAGTTTCTAATAGAGGTCCAGATCGAGGAGTTAATGAAATTAAAATTTACTTTTAAAAGTTTATTTAGGAATCTATGATTTAAAAATTCAGAAGCTTTAGAGTTGCTATTAATGAGACGCCAAGTGAATCGCACTTGCAGGGCATCATTGAACATTTTTAAGTTTTTGATGCCAATGCCTCCATTATCAAGAGGTTTAAAACAGGTCTTCCATGGGATGGTGACGAGTTTTCCTTTCAAAGATACTTCCTGTACAAATGAAATTTTTTATATAGGTATTGATTTTCTTGAAAGTACCTATGGGCCATTTATAAATCATGAGCGAGTAAACCAACTTAGAGACAATGGTTTATTTGACACAACAAATTCTACCAAACATGGAAAGGGATTTCCCCTTCCAAGTAGAGAGTTGATTTATGATTTGATCAGTGATATTAGAGAAATAAAATGATTTAGGACTTCCCTAGAAAATTGGGACACCTAAGTACATGAAGGGAAATAAACCTTCTTTAATTCCAAGGTTACTAGTGATAGTGGTTTTCCTTCTAACAGGGAAATTTTTTCCAAAGAAAATATGATATTTGTTCCAGGAAAAAGTTTGGCCAGAAATTTTCTCCTAATGAGAGATAGCTTGCTTAAGACATTGAATATTTCTTTGATCTCCCTTTAAAAACAAAATAATATCATCATCATAGAGGAGGTGAGTGGGGACATTGAGGTTTCTAGCGGCTTGAATGGGTTTAAGTTTATTTTGATCGACCCGATTATGAATGAGTCTGCTAAATTAGTCTTTTGCAATAACAAACAGAATGGCCGAAAGAGGATCTCCCTATCTAACACCTTTAGAACATTTGAAAAAACCTCAAGGGGTGCCATTTATTAATATGGAAATGATAGCATATTGAAATAAGGTATTTATTCTCTTGATAAAAATCTCATGAAAACCAAAGTTTTTCAAGACTCCAAATATAAATCCCCAATCAATGGTATCAAAGGCTTTTTTAATATCAGTATTTATGGAAACACAACCTCCTCTATTTTTTTTATTGAGGATGTTGGTACATTCTGAGGCAAGACAAATGCAGTCTTGGATGGATCTATTTTTGATGAAGCCAAACTGATTCCATGAAACAATTTTGTTGCAAATCGGAACCAATCTATTGGAAATGATTTTGGTAATGATCTTGTATAGGGTATTTATAATATCAATCAGTCTAAATTGATGAATTTCAGAAGAATTATCAACCTTAGGTATTAAGATGAGGAATTGAGCATTGATACCCTGAGGAAGAGATCCGTGAGTGAAAAAGGACATTACCAGTTTACAAACATCTGAACGAAGGGTGTCCCAGTGATTTTGATAGAAACCATTGTTAAATCCATCCGGTCCGGGAGCACTATCCGGATTTAAGCTAAAGACAATGTATTTAATTTCATGCTCTAATGGAATAGTTAAGAGAGATTCATTGTCTTCCTCATCCACCATTAAGGGAATAATATTGGGATCAAGATCAATGCTTATCTCAGGGCCATTGAAAATTTCATTAAAGTAAGAGACAACATGATCCAAGATGGCCTCTTCCGAGTCAATGATCAAGTCATTGTGAATCAGTTTAGTAAGTGACCGATTGGATTTTCTGGTTCTTTGGATAGAGTTATAAAACTTAGTATTTCTATCCCCATCAGCCAGCCATATGGCCTTAAACATTTGCTTTCGAATTTTATCCTTGAAGGTGAGTAAAGTGTTTAGCTTAAGATATGTATTAACCTCTAGTTGAGGGTCAAGGGTAAAATTAGAGTTGGTACTACGAGTTTGGATTTGATTAAGATCATCTTCAAGAGAGGTGATGTCAGAATCCATTTGTAAGCTCTTGGTTTTACACCAACCTTTGAGAGCTTGTTTTAAAATTTTCAATTTGAAGATACAGTCAAAAGAGTCATGATTATGGTTCATAGAATTCCAAGTGTTATTAATCAAAGTGACACAGTCAAGGTCTAGAGACCAATCATTATTGAATTTAAAAGGAAGGGGAGTTCTGAATTCATTAGATATGGAGCTGAGTAATATGGGATGATGATCAGAATTGAGCCTGGGAAGCGTTATACAAGAGACATTATCCCAGATGTCCATGGCCTTCATGTTAACAAAGGCCATGTCAAGATTACTGGCAACATTTTTTCAACCTATGTGTTGAAGTTAGTGTAGGAAATTCAGGTTAAAATTTTAATGATAAATTTCATATCAATCGGTATCAATTACTTAAATCATCCTGAAAATAGTTTTTATTGCTTCTATGAAAGGTTTTATGTGTCACATTTCAGTTGGTATCATATTATATTTAATAACATACAAATTTTATGTCTAAATAAAACCCTATTGTTTTATACAATGATCACGATTCATATAGAATTAGAGTGGAATTATTTATGTCACATTGCTTAAATATGATTTTGTCACATCTGTGATTTTGTCACATTTGTGATTTTATTTTTGAGGTATTCCTTTGTTTATTTTGGCCTCGTGTTTATCCTTCAGTTTCCCTAAGGGTTTTTAGTGAAAAAAGGAGTTTTTAGTCCCAACAGTAGGTTGCGCATAGTTGGAACACAGATAGGGGAAACCATGTGCCAGCCCAAAGGAGACCATGTGCTTGGGATAATGGAAATTCCTAGGTCACATGGCTTGCCACATGAGCATGCGCCCTACCCCAGAAAACTTTGTAACCTTGTTCCTCTTGGACAGAGAGGGATACATGGTTTCTTCATGGTTTGGAAAACCATGCAGGCTAACTTTGTGACATGTCTAGGACATTAAAAGTTATAAATTACTCTTCTAAACTTCTTCAAATTTAACCCTAATCACCCATAATTTGACCCATATGGGATTTTCAACCCTAAGAGCTTCCTCCACTCTCTCTTGTATCCCTTGAAATCTAATTTTTTTGGTGGATTTGTCCCATGATCTTCAAAGGACCATCAAGCAATCTCTTTTCTCTCAATTTTTTCCTTCTTCTAGGGTTTCTCTTCCTCCCTCTTTTATATCTTCTTTTCCAGGGGGTTTTTAACCTAATAAGGGTTTGATCTTAAGTTATTGGGTGAAATATTGATGTTTTTGGTTTGATCATGCCTTTATAGGGATCACTTGAGGTGATGTTGTGGTTTTCCACTGGATTCTGGAAGTTTCCAAGCCTAAGGTAGGTGGTTCCATACTTTGTCATTTTTATATGATGTTGGTATACTTTCTTTTCTTCTTAAATGTGTTTTATGGTTGATTTGGGTGGTATGAAATTTGTTTTTAAATGGTTTTGAGGTGCATATGTGTTGAAAGATGGTTTTACAAATTAAATTGGTTGTATTTCATGTGTTCTTCCTCATTGGATTCTTTAAATGTGTTTTATAAATTGTGCAAGTGGTGTGAAGCATGTTTAAAAATGGATTTGGTGTGAATATGAACTCGATATGGACTTTTCCTATGAAAATTGGCATTTTTTCATGTGTGTTCATGATTCTTGATGTGTGTATATGAAAGTGGTGATTTATGTGACATGTAAAATGGAAATTGAGCATATAGGGAATCCTAGGTATCTAGGGGGTGGACTAGGAATGTAATTCTAGTTGGATTGGTAGGGCCAAGGCATGTTTTCTTCTAGAAAGATTGATGATAAAACACTAAATAAACTATGATGATGATTAGATACCACTAGGCCATGGTATGGATCCTCATCTACTGAATCGTTCATGAGGATGATTTGGGTTATGGTTTCTATACCATGTTTCACTAAGATACGAGGTTCCTAGGGTCCCACTATTGCTAGTTCCTTTAGGGGTTTCCCATGGTGTGGTTCTCTCTTGTGTTGTGGGGCCTTCTGTCTGCATACGGTGGATCTTCTTTTTTTTAAGATCTAAATCATTTTATTTGAAAATGATTTACTTAAAATGTATTTATTAAAAGTGCTTCTAAAGTTCTTTCTTAAAACTTTCATGGTGATTTATCTTCAAATGTTATGCCATGAAATCTATTTTTTGGTGGAATAATACTGGGATTTATATCACACCCTACATACACCCTTAGGTGTATGTAGACTTTTCTATGTTTGACTTAGATAAAGGAAAGATGTTTTGTAGTGGTGATGATGAATCTGATTGCTAGTGTTCTTCTCTTATAAGTGGTTTTGGTGGTGGCTTGAGGGTGATGGACCTCATGTTGCATGGCGGTTTTGGGTTTTGGTTTAGTTTCTTCCCTTATCATTTTGGTGATTTTGAGATTTTGTTAAAGTAGTAAAATGTTTAAATGTGAATCATCATATCTCTTTTGGTTATGTATATTGATCATGATGTGATGTTTCATTTTTAGTTTTGTCTATAGTGGCTTATCATTGATGAAATAATTACCAAAATAACATTGTCGATACCTAGGCATTATTTTCTAACCTATGGGTATTGGGAATGACCTTTAGGCCTTATCATAGGCTGGGTTGAGTGTTTTTTGGATTAAACCCCAGCTTGGTTCGTGAAAAAATAGTATTAGAGCAGGTTTATCTCTTTCTTTGGGTCATGATATATGGGAGAGTCTCGATAGACTAGAGCTAGTATTGTTGGGACTTGAGGCTCTGGTTTTGAGTGGGGTGTTTAGCCAACACATCTTGTGATAGATCTTGAGTCACCATGGGATATTGGGATTAGTTGAATTCTCCTCTAGGTGAGATGTACAGGATGTAGTCTATGCATGGAAACTAGAAGGGGTGAATTGGTTTGGCGTTTTGTTGAGTTTGTGTTGGATTTATTTTGATTTATGGAAGTGTTTGGAATTTGTTTTTGTTGGTAAAAATTTTCAGAATCGTTTGTTGATGGTTTTTATATATGTTTGTTTCTTGATGTAGTAAGATGCCTCCCCGAAGACTTCTTGTTAAGCTGTGGGAAGAGGTCATAGAGAATTATCCCTCACCAGTTGATCATAGATTAATGGAAGTTGTGGTTCGGGATATCCATGCTTTGGGTTATGGAGTGGGCTCTGATCATACTCATGATGGGGAAGCCAAAATAGGTCTTGTAAAGGAAAAATCTCAAGAGTTTATGAAGAATAAGCCTCCCTCCTTTTAGGGTAGTATGGATCCCCATGAGGCAGAGGAGTGTCTTGAAAATATTGGTAGGATTTTCAAGTTTCTTGACACTCCTAAGGTAGTCAGAGTAAAACGTGCTTTATTCTTGTTGGAAGGTCCTAGTCGGTGGTAGTGGGATTATATGGTTCAAGTTGTGTAGCATGAGAAGATGGGTTGGAAGGATTTCAAGGTCATATTCAACGAGCAGTATTTCACTGAGACCTTGGACTTCACCAAGAATTGAGAGTTTTTGGATCTTCACTATGGAGATTAGACTGTGATGGAGTATTCCAACCGTTTCACTGAGTTGGTTCAGTTTTCACCTGAGGTAGTTTCCAATGATAAGATGAAGGTTCAAAAGTTAAAAATGGGGTTGCACCCAGAAATATGATCCCAAGTATTATTTTTTATGTTGAAAACCTACACTAAGGTGTTTGATCATGCTTTGATGGTGAATATTGATCATAGTGGAAAGTATGGTTTCTTCGGATCTGTATCGGTAGTGGGCCAAGGCAGTGGCAGTTCTCATGAGAAGAAGAGGAGGTGGTACAAGTAGGAGAAGAGGGGAGGTGGTATCTTAGGTCATCCTTCTCGATCATTTTCACCTGTGGCTTCAAATACTAGATTAGTTCTATGCCACCATTTTGGAAAACAGGGCATCTACGATCTACATGTTCAGCTCCACCTAAGTCAAGTCATCAACAGGGAACTATGGGACAATTGTAATAGTTTTTCAAGGTGATGTGACCATATCAGAGTGGTGAAACTTTATAAGCCTTCATGGGGATTTCATCCCAATCAGATCTATCTGGGATAGTGGGATCTTGGTTTGGTGGTCATGGTGGTAGGACTGGATCTTATTTTGGTCAGAGTTAGCCTAAGGTAGAACCATATTCTAGTGGTTGTTATCAGGATCATGTGAAGATGAGGCATATTTACATGGTGGATTAAGCATAATCTAAATTGGATGCATGACCTGTGATAGTTAGAGGTACTTTTCTTATTTCATTTACTTTAGTTGTTTCCTTGTTTGATATTGGTTCTTATATATCCTTTATTTATGACCATTTTGTGGATTTGTTGAAATTTTCCACTGAGTATATTCCATATGAAATAGAGTTGGTGACAAAGCTTGGTAATAAGTGATATAAAGGTTTGAGGTTCCTGTATTGTGCACTCACCGTGTCAGGGGTAAAATTGGAATGGTATTTTCTAGTTCTGGAGATGGAAATATTTGATTCAATCCTTGTTATGGATTGGATGGTGTGATTCTAGCCACACATCAATTCTTATCATCAAAAAGTGGGTTTTGTATCTCCTTATGGAAGTACCCAAATTTTTAAAGGTGAATGGAATTATCAGTTGGGATGTGGTGGACCTCTACTTATAGATTTGGGTAGTCTTGTTTGTCAGATCTCATCACTCATGTTGGTGGAAAATGGTAGTGGTCTTGATAATGGATTGCCTCCGATGGTGGATGAGTTCCCAGAGGTGTTTCTAGAGGAATTATTTGGGTTTCCCTGTAGCAGGATGTGGAGTTCACAATTGAATTAGCACCAAATACATAACCAATATCTCTTGACTCATATCATATTCCCCCCACAAAGTTGAGGGAATTAAGGGTACAACTGGACGATTTGGAATCCAAAGGATTCATTCACACGAGTGTCTCATCTTGGAGTTCCCCAGTTCTATTTTCTAAGAAGGATGATGGATCTCTTAGGTTATATATTGATTAACAAAATATGAACAAGGTGATAATAAATAATAAATACCCCTTGCCCCATATCGATGACCTTTTTGATCAGCTTAAGGGGGCGAGGCAGTTCTCTAAGACCGAATTATGTTCTGGGTATCATCAAGATAGAGTTAGTGAGGCAGATGTTCCGAAAATAGCCTTTTAAAGTAGGTACATCTATTTTGAGTATTTATTCATGCCTTTTGGATTGACGAATTATCTAGAAGTATTTATGGTTATTATGAATCGAGTGTTACAAAAATGTATTGACTCCTTTATCATGGTATTTTTGGATGACATCCTGATCTATTCTAGGAATAAGTAAGAACATGAATAGCATTTGAGAACTATGTTGGAACTCTTTGAGATCAACGTCTCTATACAAACTTTTCAAAGTGTACCTTCTGGATCAGGGAGGATAAGTTTCTAGGTCATGTGATCTCTGACCATGGGGTTTTAGTGGACCTCAATAATATCAGTGTGGTGATGTCATGGAAACAAATGAAGAATATTTTTGAGATCATAAGTTTTCTAGGCCTGGTGGGGTATCATAGATGTGTTTTTCAGGATTTATCTTAGATTTTTTTCCATGACAGTGCTTAACTAGAAAGGGGTAAAGCTTGAGTGGATCCCGGAATGTTAGACATACTTTGATAAGCTTAAGAAACGGTTGACCACAACCCCTATTTTGATTTTTCTAGAATCTATAAAATGATATGTGGTCTATTGTGATTCTTTAAGTATAAGTATTAGGTTTTTGCTGATGCATTATGACCAAATGATGGTCTATGGTTCACACCAGTTTTGACCAAATGAAAATAATTACCCGACCCATGACTTGGAGCTTACGGCAGGGATTCATGGCTTGAAGATGTGGAATCACTATCTTTTTGGGTAGAAGTTTTTATTATATTCTGGTAATAATAGTTTGGATTATATATTATACTATAAAGATCTAAATATAAGGTAATGTCATTAGGTTGAGTACCTTCAGGGGTTCAATTTGATACCATATATACCCCCAGGTAAAGGTAATGTAGTAGCAGCTGATTTGAGAAGGAAAGTTCTAGTGAAAGCATTGAAAGAGTATAATGATGAGTGAAACTTGATGGTTCTTTTACCCAGATGTATCTTGATACCAAGGATCATAGTAGAGGTGCATTCTTGGAAAGTTTTTAGTTGAAAACTTCCCTTATGGAGTTGATTCAGTAGGATCATCTGAGTGATGAGTTCTACCAACATTCTATGAAATTTCTTAATGGTGGGGAGGTTTTGGGTGAGTGTTCATTACCGCCTGAGGGAGTTATATGTTTCAAGGTTCTCTTCATGATTCTATTGTTATTGTAGAAGGTGGTGATGTAGGATAGACACTAGTCTCAATGGTTCATTCATTATGGTACCACCAAGATGTTTTATGATGTGAGACATCAGTTCTAGTGGTTGGGAATGATATAATACATAGCTGAATCTATATCTCAGTGTTATAATTTTCAGTAGGTTAAAGAAGAGCACTAGAGACCCTTCAGTTTTCTTCAACCATTTCCCATTCCTACATGGAAGTGGGATGTGGTTTCCAGGTATTTCATCATTAGTTTATCTCATACACACTAGGGAAGGAATTCTATTTGGCTAGTGATTAACCATCTAACCAAATTATCCCTTTTCATTCTGATCAAGGATTCATCCAAAGTGGATAAATTTGTATGGTTTCATATTCAAAAAATTGTGAGTCTTCATGGTTTGTCGTCAATAATTGTTTCAGATAGGGACCCCCATTTTACCTCAATGTTTTGGGAAGGCCTTCATAAGGAATTAGGTTCAGAGGTCCAGTTTAGTTGGACATACCATACTCAAATAAATGGTCAAATAGAGCAGTAAAATAATATTTTTTAAGAAATTATCCAGGAATGTGTGTTGGATTTTCTAGGATTTTGGGATATCCATTTGGGGTTGGTCAAGTTTGTGTGTAAAAATAGTTACTAATCCTCGATTTGAATGTCCCCATTTGAGGTGATTTATGGCTATCCATGTCAGTCCCCTTTGTGTTGGGATGAGGTTGGTGAGGCTTCATTATTAGGGAAAATCTTGGTGTACGAAATTAATGATAAATTCAAGTTGATCATGAAACATTTTTTGGTAGCATAGATTCATCATAATTCTTATATCGATAGGTGGCTCCGAGCCTTGGAGTTCTTGGTTGGTGACTGTTTTTTTTTGAAATTTTCCCCTCACTCGGGTCACCATCGTTTGGGTAATCAAGGGAATCTAACACTGATGTATGTCAAATGTTTTGAGATTAATGAGAGGATTGGTCAGGTGGATTACATGTTATATTTTCCAACTCAGTTGACATCAATTCAGGATGTGATCCATGTATCTCAATTGAAAAAGTATAATTCTAACCCATCTCATGTGTTGAATTGGGAAGAGTTGGATATGTAATTAGATTTTTTTGTGTTTGAGAGGCCAGTAAAAATTGTGGATTCACAAGATAAAGTTATTTGGGTGAAATCCATACCATTTTTCCAAGTCCTTTGATATCATGATAATTATGAGCAATAGACTTAGGTGTAAAAGTCTTGGTTTGAGAAGCAATATCCAATTTTTTTTTCTGATTAGACTTTGGAATGAATTTTTGAGGTAGGAAGGTTCTTATAGTGGGGATAATTTACACATCCATGATTTTATTTTGAGTAATTCCTTTGTTTATTTTTGGCCTCATGTTTATCCTTCAGTTTCCCTGGGAGTTTTTAGTGAAAAATGGATTTTTCAGTCCTAAAAACTAGTGGTGCACAATTGGAATACGATTAGAAGAAACCATGTACCAACCCAAAGTAAAACATGCACCTGGTATAGTGGCACTATCCAAGTCTCATAGCTTTCTGCATGAGCATGCGCCCTCCCCCAGGAAATCATGCAACCTTTTTTCTCTTAGACATAGATGGATTCACGGTTACTGCATGATTTGGAAAACCATGCGAGCTAACCGTGCGACCTATAAAGGTCATCAAAAGTTGAAAATTAATCTTCTACCCTCCCCAATTTTTGATCCCAAATCACTCATAATTTGCTCCATACTAGATTTTCATCCCTAGTAACTTCTTCTACCCCCTTTTAGCTCCCTTGAAATATAATTTTTGAATGGATTTGGCCTTGTATCTTCAAAGGATCATCAATTAAGTCTTTTTTCTATTGATTTCTTCATTCTTCTAGGGTTTCTCTTCATCCCTCTTTGAGTTTTTCTTTTCCAGTTGGTTGTTTGACCTAATAAGGGTTCGATCATAAGTTTTTGGGTGAAATATTGATGGTTTTTGTTTGATCTTGATTTTATAGGGTTTGTTTGAGGTGTGGTTGTGGTTTTCCACTGGATTCTGGAATTTTCTAATCTTAAGGTAGGTAGTTTCATTCTTTATCTTTTTTAGATGACATTGGTATACTTTATTTTCTTCTTAAATGTGTTCTATGTTGATGTATGTAGTGAGAAATGTGTTTTCAGAGGGTTTTGAGGTGTTTGTATGTTGAAATATAGTTTTAAAAAATGAAATTGGTTGTATTTCATGTGTGATTCCTTATTGGTATCTTTAAATTCATTTTATAAATTGTGAAAGTGGTGTGAAGAAGGTTTCAAAATGGATTTCGTGTGCATATGAACTTGATATGGGTTTTGACTATGAAAAGTGGTGGGTTTTCATGTGTGTTCATGATTCTTGATGTGTGTATATTAAAGTGGTGATTTATATGACATGAGAAATATAAATTGGTCATAAACAGAATCCTAGTTTTCTAGGTAGGTGGACTAGGACTAGTACGCTAGTTGGATCAGTGGGGCCGAGGCCCATTTTCTTTTAGTAGGATTGATGATGGAACACTAACTAAATTATGATGATGATTGAAGACCACTAGACCTTGGGATGAATTCCCCTCTAGTGGCTCATGCATGAGGATGCTGTGGGTTATGGTTACTATATCATGTTTCACCAAGATACAAGGTTCCTATGGCCCCATTAGTGCTAGTGCATTTAGAGATTTTCCATGATGGAGTTCTCTCTTTTGATGTGGTGTTTTACTTTTAGAATACGATGGATCTTATTTCTTTATGAAAATCAAGTTTCTTCAAAAATTATTTCCTCAAAATATCTTTATTAAAATTGTTTTCAAATTTCTTTCTTAAAAATTTCATAGTGATTTATCTTCAAATGATATGGCATGGAATCTATTTTTGGGTGGTATCCTACTGGGAATTGGGTCACACCCTACATACACCATTGGGTGTATGTATAATTTGTTATGTTTGAATTAGGTAAAGGAAATTTGTTCCATAGTAGTGATGGTGGATTCATTTTATAGTGTTCTTCTCCGGCAAGTGGTTGTGGGGGTGGATTAAGGGTGTTGGCACTCATGTTTCATGGAGGTTTTTGGTTTTGATTTAGTTGGTTCCCTTCCCATTTTGGTACTTTTTGTTTTTTGGTTAAAGTTGTAAAATGTTTAAATGTGAATAATTTTATCAATTTTTGTTATTAATATTGATCATTATGTGATGTTTCATTTTGAGTTTTTTCTATAGTGGATTATCATGGGTGAAATTGTTCCCAATAGAACATTGTCGATAGCTAGGCACTAGTTTCTAGCCTGTGGGTATTAGAAACACCCTTCGGGCCTTGTCACATGTTGAGTTGGGTGTCAGGTCAGATGGAACCCTGACTTGGTTCATGAAAGAATTGATACCTCCCTTTATCATTTACTTTGTATTTATTATCAATAAGGGGATAGGGAAAATTAAATGAAAATTTGGTGAGAATTAGGGAGAGAAATAAAAATAAGAACACTTTTTGATATATCATTTTAGTGGGTACTGATAACAAATAAAAAGGGGGTGATTGTTAAGTCCTCTTTGTGGGTATTTTATTTTTTTCAAAGATAATGGATTTTCAATGATATTTGATTTCAATATACTAAATAAGATGGAGTTCCCAAGTTATGTGTCACTTTATATAAAGTAAATAATTATTGAATGGATCATCATGAAAGTTTGTGATTGAAGTTGGTTGAAGTCCACAACTTATAAGTGTTACATAAATATTGAAGAAAAAAGATGTTTGATGATTTGAAGTTACATAGAGAATTTAAAATGATCAAAGTCTTGTGAAGTTTAAAGTTAATAGATAAGAGGAATTTCAGTTTTTAGAAGACCAATATTTTGTTTTACAAGAAATTACAACACTATTATGTATATTTTATTATTGGAAAGTGATTTTTTAAAGAGTTGAGTGAAAAAAATTTAGCCAGCTCAATGATATCACATTCACATAAGAATAAAGGGAATCAAAAGACCACCAGTACAAGCATAAAGGTAGAAGCTATCCTCAAGAAACAATGAGGAGACAAAGCCCCTACATAGTACGACGTTGGAGTAAGAGTATTTTAGATATTATATGGGGTAGCAAGGTAGACCCAATGGGTTGGTATAATCCCTAAGGAATTTGAATGATAGCCGATGGGGTGATACATGTAATAAGGAAGTTCCCTCCTTAGAGTTGAGTGAAAAAAATGTAGCCAGCTCAATGATATCACACCCACATAAGAATAAAGGGAATCAAAAGGACACCAGTACAAGCATAAAGGTAGAAGCTATCCTCAAGAAATAATGAGGAGACAAAGCCCCTACACAGTACGACACTGGAGTAAGAGTATTTTAGATATTATATGGGGTAGCAAGGTAGACCCAATGGGGTGGTATAATCCCTAAGGAATTTGAATGATAGCCGATGGGGCGATACATGTAATAAGGAAGTTCCCTCCTTAGATAATTTTCAATGTGCGATGGTTCAAAACATGGGTATTGTTCATCACATAAAACTCGTATGATATTGGGATGATACAATATCATTACACTTTTTTTCCTTATGTGAATGGATACTGATGTGTTAGTAATATTCTTCTATTATTTTAAAATTGATGATTCCATAATCCATATGGGAGTTCTTATAAGATCATTATAACTCCATGTAAACTTGAAGGAGTATATAAAGTGTATATTGGAAGAAGATGAAGGAAATACCCCGAGGTATAGATCATCAGATTATTTTTCTGAATTCATTGGATTTTTTTACTAAAAAATAAAAATAAAGACAGTGGAGTTGATATCATCATAATTTTTCTGTAAGGTGTTCACACTATAAGTACACTATAAGTTTGGAAAAATCCATAAGGTAGAACAACTCATATGGAATGGATGATCTTAAAAGAATAACATATAATTTCAGAAGGATATGTGTACATAGATGGATAAAATCATATATTATAAGGATAATGTGGATAATTATAATAGTGGGAGTAAACCATGTATGGGTATTTATACGAAACATTATATAAGTCTTATGGGAGTAAGATATGAGTGTTTTGAGTACGAGTATTGCGTGAGATGCATACGAGTGTTATGCATACGAATCCATGTATGAGTCATTGGATAGAGTATATGAGTCATCAAATCATATGGTAGTGTTATATTTGTTAGTGATTTGATGCAAGTTCAAATTAAATTATCACAATTTTGTAAATCATGATCCTATAAAAAGTTGGAATGAATAGATCTGTGGTGAAACTTTCATTGTAAATAAAAGATAACCACAACTATATATGCGTGAGAACTCATGCATACATGGAATTTGTATTTATGTTGTATATTTTATGGAATGGAAAGGAGGTCCTGATTTATCAAAATTGTGAAGGAAATTTATTGAGTTAGGTGAGATTTCATTAGGTTTTGAATTACTAAAAATCATGAAAATTCAAAACTCATTATTCCCCTAGCATAGGTAATGGTTGTAGAAGAAGGAGAAGAAATTTGATGCAGAAAATCTTGATAAATATATATTATAGTTTAAAGAAGAAAAGGTGTGGAGGAGATCTAATATTTTATTAAAATTCTAGAACAATGATTATTAAATAAAAGAAGAAATAAGAACCAGTGCATCCCTGTTGCGTTGAAGAAAGAATCATAATAAATGGGAATACAATTTAGGGAGTTTTATGAATATCATTTTTCACATAAAATTAAGGTATTATAGCTAGTGTAATAGAAGAGAAAAATAATATAGTGTTGTGATATCTAGTTCACATAAGTATAAAAAAGGCCTTGCATCTATGAAATAATTGTGAATAAGGAGTAGAAACCTCTCTATGTAAGTTAGAGATGAAACAATAAGAAGACCCAAGTAGTACCCTGAAGACAAGGTGAAATCTATATTGTTAAAATATATTATTTTTGTTACCAAAATTATTGTATAACTATTAGTATGGAAGTATAAATACCCATTGGGATGGTGATATATGGTTTATAGGATACACCTTGCTCATTGTTTCTCATAGGCTTATTACTAGTGGGTAAGTTGATAGTGGGTTTTCCCATTTTCATCAACGATTATATATTATTATTGAAAAAAGAACCTTAAAAGTCATTTCAATATTTGTTTTTGTGTGTTTATATGTGTTTTATTCAAAAATGAGGATGATAAGAGAGAGAGTGAGAACCATCCACTTAATAGTGATGCACGTAAAATAGATAATATACTAAAATATTTAAATTGTTTATAAGGTCACCAACACTGATTCACCCCATCATTAAGTGTTGAATACATAACTAATCAATAATCTCACTAAGAACACTATATGAATCTCTATATGGTAAGTTACGTAGAACTCCAATGTACCTGAATGAAGTTGGTGAACAAAAGATATTGGCACTGGAACATGTGCAGGAAATGGTAGAGAAGGTTCAAGCCATCAACAACACATTAAAGATGTAAAAAAAGGACACAAGGGAAATACTAAAAATAATTGAAGATACCTAGATTTTAATGGTGAGGATAAAATATTCCTTCAAATATTTCTTTGGAATAGAATTATGTGCTTAAAAAATAAGGGAAATCTCACCCCTAGGTACATTGTTCCCTTCATGATTTTTGATAATGTAAGAGTACATTGTTCCCTTCAAGATTCTTGATCATATAGAAGTTTTGGATTATCATATGCACTTCTACCAAACCCTTCTTAGGTATATAATGGGTTCCATGTATCTATACTAAGGAAGTATATACCCGATACCTCATATGTGCTGAATTCGAAGGTGATACAACTAGATCACAATCTCTATTATGAGGAGCATCCATTGATGATATTCAACTATAGAGATAAAGTTATATACGAAAAAGAAACTCAACCTATTGAATTAATTTGGTGAAACATTATGTATGAAGAGGAAACATGGGAACCTGAGGATATAATGAAATAGAATCACCCCCCTCTATTCTTAACTAATGACATAGATTGAAAATTTTAGTGAGAAATTTTTAAGGGGAGGATAGAACAACTTAGAATTTTCTATATGAATTTTTTATTCTTAACATATATGTCTATCATACATAGACATATTATAAAGAATATTATAAATAAATCACATGCAAAAAATAAAAAAATAAAAAATATTTATGATATTCATTGTAAAACATTTCATATAAAGAAAAAATGAATTCTATAAAATTAAAACAAGTATAATGGGGTAATAAAAACAGGTAAAAAACAAGACTAGAATTTATAAATCTATAGAAACATGAGAGAAACGAATTTAAAGGGTATATATAGGGCAGATAAAGGCATTATAACCCTTTTAAATGTGATAATTAGAATAGTAATCTGACTGTTAGAATAATAACCATATCGTTAGAATAGTATGTTGACCATTATAAATCTACAATTAATAATGTAATTAAAATACCAATATATGAATATCAAAATATTATAAATTAATATCAAAATATCATAAATTAATATTTAGACTAATAAATATTATGTTTTAATTCATCTGAAGTAATTAATTTTGTAATGTGTTTATCTTTAGTTATAAAAAACCTTTGTATTTTAATACAAAATAAATATTGAATTTAAATAATATAGAAATTTATTTTTTATAAAATGGATTAAAAATTAAGAATTATCATTTCAAAATTAGTTAAGAGTTGATTTTTTAAAATTTCCTAAAAAAGTTAAATTTACAAGTGAATAGTAAGATAAGAAATTATATATTTGCTGTAATATTTTCAAAAAATAAAATTGTGATTTATTAGATAAATAACTTATTTTATAATATTAAAATTTAATTTTAAAAAATATAAATATATTTATTAATCCTAGAATAATATTTTTTAAGAGATTAGGAAAGGTTTTGTATTATAAAAAAAATGGATTTTTAACTCATTAGGTGATTTAAAAAAAGATTTTTTTTATAGTTAAAAATGAAAATTTATAAAATAAAATCCATATTTTGAATAAGTATATTTAAATTATATTAGGGTGATTTTTTTATATTTTTCATAAATAATAATAAAATACCCAAAAAAATTGGAAAATATGATACAATAATGATGTTATGATGACACCATCATGGAAAAAACATTCACCATGTTAACATGGAATAGGTTCAACCAAAAGGGCATCGAATAATATTAATTTTCATACATAATACCACTATTTCAAATCTTAGACATTAATTAATTTTATATTTAATATTTTAAGTCAGAATACCTCTTCTCTCCAAGTATAAATACCCCCTCTCATCATTATGTAAAATCACATACAAAATTCATTCCATTACCCAAGATCTATCAATATACCTCTTCTTTAACATCCTAATAATATTAGATAAATTCTGGTCTCACTCCACTCCATTCCTTCAAGACATTAGGTCCTTAGAAAAGGAGTGATTTCAAGGATGAGGTAACAATCCTTTCTTTTTCATTTTATATTTCTCCTTACATTCTTCAATTCTCAATTCTATTCTTTAATATAATACTATATAAACCTATTAATTAATATATTAACAATATATTAATGTTATTATACTATTATATTATTTATATAAACTAATTCTAATATATTTATATATTATATCTCTCTACCTCCTTAATGTATCTTTGCATGGTCAATTCTACCACCTATAAGGATGATGTCTTTCTTCATTTATCCCTACCTTTAATAATGGTCGGTTCAAATTACATACAATATATGTATGTATATATATATATATATCTATGTGTTATTGTATGTATTTTATATATTTTTAAGATTTATGAGGTAGTGTAACTAATGGATAAATAAAAATAGTCAATACCATAATATTGAAATGAAAATAGAATAATTTTTAAAACAAATGTCACCACACATTTTTTTCATTAAAAGAGGTAAATAAATAATTTAAAATGATAAAAAATGATAAAAAATAAATCAAATTAATGAAAAATAAATGTATAATAATTTTTTAATTAATATAATTTGGTTATACTTGATGTGTAAGAATAACGAAGAAAATCATGACCAAAGCTAAGGGTTTTTCTTTTCTAAATTTTCTTTCATTTAAGTTTCACTTGGATAATATTATACATTCATAATTTATGACCCATATTCTATCAAATAATTGGTTATAATTCATTTTTATTCTTTTAGGATATTATTTCATCTCAAATATTTCTTTTTTTGTGGACTATGATATTATATATAATTTGTTCCATATTCTTTCCAAAATTAATTATTTTTCACAATCTTCTTTTTGAATCTTTGAACGAAAATTTATAATCCTTATTATTTTATGTTTTATTGATTTTTCTATATTTTTCTATCGTATCCTATTTATTTTATGGATTTAATTTACTTTTATATTATTTTTATTATTTTTTAATGGGAACACTCTTCAATTATCCTCTTGACTCCTTATCATTTATACTAAGGGGATTATTTACCTCATTGATGCTATCTATCCTCTATATGATGTTGAATGAATATGTATTAATATTAAAGGTTTCTTAATACCCTATTTTTACCCTTTATGATTACCTACCACTATTTTTAATGATTTCTTCAATGTTAATGATATGATATGATATATGAGTTTATTATGAAATCCGTTCCCATTTCATCATATGTTATCCATGTTATGATTATTGATTCATGTATGACTATCATATCATATATATTCTATATTTTATACATGATTTTTAATATATTATGATGTGATATGTGATCCTATAATTATAAAACCCTAGAATGAATTCGGTAAAGCTTTACATCTCATGAGATAATTATATGTGGACATGATGCAGTTAGTTTTTGTACACTATATTATCAATAAGAATAATGCAGTTAGAGATCTACAGTATGTTATGATTTCTAACTTGTATTTATTGACTTATGTTTATGATGTTTTGGTATTATGCATGTTCCATATTACATGTATTCTTTATATGATTCCCTTTATTCTTATGATTATGATCCTATGCTTATGATGTGATAACGACTATTATGATAACCCATGTACCCATGTTGATTCATGCTCCTTCCTATTATTCCTCCTATCACTAGACTATTAGATCACCCTTTATTTGATGTATTTTCCCAAGTGATCACATTTATTAAGAATATTATGAAGGTCTATAAGAAGACTATGATGACTACTTTAAATAATATTCAAAATTTTATTTATTAATATTATATGCACCTAATTTTTCAAGACACTAAACCCATTAATTTTAGGTTATGAAATATTATGTATTTTTATCTTAAAAATGATGTAATAATTATGTAGTAGTGTATGAGTCACCATATGAATTAAATATTTTATTCACATTAATGCAATAAAACAACATCATTAACAACACCAAAGTCATAACACCAATAGAATTTGTAAAAAATAAAAATAAAACTAACTTAAAATGAGCTACAATATAGTTATCATATACATGTTCTAAAACAATTTAATTATCCCTAATTAAACTAATGAAAAAAACCATAAAAAATAGAAATATTATTTATAACCCATTGAAAAATGGTTTCCTAAAAAATATATATTAATAAGAATTAAAACATATAACACTAGAAACAATATTAGGTACACTCCTTGGAAAATATACCCCCCAAACATGTCATTGAGTGGAATTATAATCCATAAAATAAAACACTAAGGTTACTTAAAGAGAAATCCATCAGAAGTCACAACTTGAAAATATTTTAGCTAGATACTTCACTTGTTTCAATATAGAACACAATGGAACCAAATCTTACTTCTGATATCAAAGTAGATAGATTAATAGATAAAAATCATATTTCCAAATAATATCATAAATTCCACATGAAGTAATAAATTTCAAGTGAAATAGAACAACAATAGACTCTATAAAAGCACATTAATTATCATAAATGACCACATTAATAACACCATCCAATATATAATCTATATCATTATAAAATACTAGACAAATATCATTCCCATATTTTTTCTAAAAAGAAAAATAAAAAGTTAAAGTATTTGGTCAAAAAAATTGTATAATACCACCCTTTCCCATAAAAGATAAAGTAATTACAATCCCTCCACAAATATACTCCATAACTAAAATAAGAGTTCTTATTTTCCCACCTATAAAAGATAAAAAATTCACCACTAAACATTGAAATCCACCACCATAAAATTATGGAAGAAATAAATTAAATAAATTTTAAATGTTAAAAGTGAAATGAAGATAAAAAAACATATTGAATTCCCTCAAACCCCACACACCAAGTAAACCTATTTGAATAAGAAATACCATTCTTCAGTAAGATATATGAGTAGGAAGAGCACCCTCAATAATATCTAACATAACACCTTAATCATTTATGGAACTTTTATATTCCATAATATATTCAATATAAGTATGAATATACCAAGTCAAAAAGGAACCACTATCCCTTTTAGAGATAAAAGACTAGTCCTAAGAAACCTAGTATAAAAAATAAATAAAAAAACCCATCTAAATAATACCACCAAATATTCATATATTATTCTTCTCGAACCAATAGAGGAATACTAAGAATAAATTTAGACTAATATGGGATAAAAAATATCCAACAAGCCTATAATTATATTTCATATCATAGAATAAAATTTTAGAATATACCTTAATAATAGAGTTATTCTAACCACATGAATACACCACAATACATGTAGATGGTATATAAAAACAATTTTCATGTAATAAGTAAATATATAAATCAAATAACCATTACCAATCATCAAGTGATATCCTATAATAAGTATATTCCTAGCCTCAAACAAACCCCAACATACAAATAATTGTCTAAACCCAAAACTAATAGAAATGTAATCACTAAGAGGGAAATATTTAAATTTAATAAATTTATAAGTCAAAGAGCCAAGATTTAGAAAAAACATCCAATATTACATTTCCAACATAGTTTAATTACTGAAATTTAGGTGTTAAAAACCAATCCCTATATAATGTTTATAATCACACTACACATCCCAATTTACCCAATGAATAATCCTAGAAACGCGGTCTTCTTTCCACCAACATTAAGAAATAAAAGAATCAAGAATATTATATAAACCTTTAGGTAGTTTAACAGAAATAATATTAAAATAAAACATATTAAGAGCCCTTAAATTAATAAAAATTTCACAACCATCATTAGATAAAAACTAACCCTTCTACCAATAAATTTTACCCACCATTTTCTATTGAATGATTGAAAAATATTTTTATGGGGACCAACCAAGAATAAGAGATAACCCAAGATACTTACCATGGTATCAAACATTACTTAAACCTAATAAATATTTAATACACTTATTAACCCTCACCAATTAACAAGGATAATAAATGGTATTTGTTTTGAAATTTAACTCCTTTTCCAATGTAAATCCACAATGATTGGGAATACCGGTACTTTGACACACTCTATAACTAAATATGGAACAAAAAGAAGAGTATAATTGACCTAAAAAATATGGGAGACCAATGTAATACCTCAAAAAAATATATAAACCATCCAAATAATTTTCTCTCTAATAGTATATTCTGAGACATATCTTAAAACCTCAAAAAATAGAAGAAAAAGATATAGAGATAATGGGTCACCCTGCCTTAAACCTATACAAGGTCATAGAAATCCCCATTATATTCATTAATAATAAAATATTAAGAGACTAAAAACAAATTTTATTATAAAATTAGTAAATGAAGGTGAAAATCCAATGTGAATCATGAAGACAAAAAGAAAGTATTATTCAACCCAATGATACTTTTTACTCATCCAATTTAAGAGTCGTATGACCCTATAAAATTTTTCAATTATTTTTGATATGATTAAGGTGATCAAAATATACTAAAATTTTATCATAAAATTAACCACATGGGAATAAATTCATTCAATAGAGTAGAAATAACATATAAAACCCCTTCAAAATTAGATTATCAAGAAAAAAAGCCCTAATTTTATAAATCACACCACACATACTAATTAGATGAAAATTTCTAACCATGGAAGGGAACTTGATCTTGGGAACTAAAAAAAATATGAGTAAAATTTACAATTTAATACATAATATAATAATTGAAAAATGATGGCACAAATTTAGTGATATTTTCTCAAAAATAAATTCAAACTTTTGGAAAAAAAGAGATATACCATATGAACACAGTGTTATATTTGGATTCACTTAAAAAATAATCGCTTGAACATTATAATCAGAAAAAGGTTTCAAGAGTTAAACATTCATATAATTAGAAACCTTACATTCCAAAAATCATAAATCAATATAAAAATTTACTGGAGTAAAATAAAACTATAAAAAATAATAATTCATAAATAGATAATTGATCTCCATATCATTAATGGTCGTAGTCCCCATTTCAGTACATATAACATAAATAAAATCATCCCAAATCCTCTAAATTTTCATTAAATAAAAAATGAGTATTTACATCACCTTCTCTAAACTAATGAACTTTATAAATCTATCCCCAAATATATTCCACCCATCATAGTAGTTTTTTCATCTCATATTCAATCTTCCTATTATCAAGAACCACATTGAAGGAGATGATATTTATTAATTGATTTATTAATATCTCTCTATTTTTATGAATAATCCTATGTAAATTACTAAAAAAACCTCTATTTATTTTAATATTACCCAATTTTATATTACAAAACTGAAAACATATACCTCAAAATATATGCACCCCAATATATTCACTCTAATAACTCCTCATAATATATACACAATAAGTACTTCTGATCAAAAAATTTCCAATATAAACTATCTTGAATGAGGATGATGAGTATTTTTTAGAACTTACATAAAAAGATAATGTTGATCCTTAAAATAACAGAGAATACAAATAATTAATGAATTAAGAAATATCTCATGCCAGTGAGATATACAGGCCCCTAAATCTATTCTAGCAAGAACCCGTCACCCTAACCATAACTATTAGTCTAGTTAAAGTGACACCCACATTTGCAATACAGAAAAACCATAAATTAAAAATTTATTATAGATATCAACCATCTAATACCATGAAAAAAGTAGATAATCCAATTAGTCTAAATTATTAACTCTCTTTAAAATCGTCAAAATACGACCACACTAAGAAAAATCTCATCAAACTAATAGTAAATCACTAGATTGTCACTGCTAACCAACCATTATACAATAAAAAAACTCAATTAATATCCAATCAACTCTTCTATATCCAGAAATAACCATGGAATTTAAATAAGACTAATAAAATGATGATAATTTAAATCAATTTCATTATTTTTATTAGTTAAATTCACCCCACACAACCCACACTATTCTCAAAAAATGCACATACAAAACTTAATGTCCACTTAATCTAACCACCTTCCTAGTAGAATATGCACATCCATGATAAGAAAACCAAAATAGGCACATAAAATTTTATCCAATGGATTAGAATGAGAATTTAATGAGGGAATATCATGCTCCAGATAATTCAAATAAAGCATTTTCATTGAAACTAGAATGGTTTCCTAATATACTACACTAATTATCCAAAATTTTCATACTGATTCACCTTAAAATTCATTTAAACAACACATATTAGGAATTACCCCACAAATAGTCCTACAATAAAACATTTCACCAGGGAACTATTGAATAATAACTAAATTTGATATTTTTTTCATGTGTTAAATTTTATAGTTTTTAATTGGATTTATATAATTCCCCAGATGGGTTTACCCAAATGGTGATGATATGGGGGTGTTAAGTGACCATATTCATGCCTCCCTATGTTACAGAGGATGAAAACTAGTGATGAGGGCCTAAAATAGTCATGGGGATACTATTCACTCAAATATAAAGCATAAGGATCATCCCAAAATCTACTAAAAATTCAATATAATCCATTTATACATTCTGTATACTAAATACCTATATTCATAACATAGGAATTAAATAGTTTTCTATACAAAATGTGATATAAAATAAAGCATTATACCAACAAATAAAAATAATATGCATCACATAAAACATAATAGGAGTTCTCTTCGATTTATACATATGTAGTTTAACTAAAAGATAAATACAACGACCTATGAACTAACTCATAAGTCAACTTCTACCAAATCATAAGCCTTAAATGTAATAATCTTTCTAAGAAAATCATCTAAATATGATCTAATACAAATTATTAAAATGAAAACCTAAAGGTCTACCCATCCACATCAAAACTCATTCCATGTACATTGGTATGGAGGGAATCCAACGATCAAGTATAATTTCCCCACTAGATTTGACACACTAAGCACTGGTGATCAGGTAGATTTGCATAAAAATATTGGGAGAGTGAAAGTTAATGATAATTTCAACTCACCCTCCCATAAACATATCTCATGTATTATTAGGAAAAGTTATTCCTATCTTCCATCATAGATATAAGACACACACCCCCCAATGAATCACATTGGTACTACCCAACTTATGAAAAGATCTTCCCACCTATAATTGATAACATGCATACACTCATGACCTAATGATATATACCTCACAATAACTCTTATATATATCATCAAATGTAATCATATTGTGGTCTCATTATATCCAAAAAAATCACTCATCAAGGAAAAACCTAGCATATAAGCGATCTTACTTCCTTTCAAAACATAGACATGAAATATCATGGGAAATAATGATAGTGTTACGAATAAAAAAATAGGCAATAAAGATAAACTAACCATTACATGAAATTTTAAAATTCAATGAAAAAAGGTAGTTAAATAGGGTTTGATAAATAAATATCATCTGAATAAAAATACCATGATAAGGAAAATAGATAAATAATGAATACAGACTAATGACATGAAATAACATAACCCAACACTCACTCCATACCCTATATCATATCACCAATCCTCACCAAATATATCTTTCAAAAACACCATAATCCACCACTAACTCATTACCATATATCATAAGTAATCATAGGGGTTGGATCCCATTTCATGATGATGTAACTCTATGACTACACACTAATAACTTAAATCATATAAAAAATCATCAAACAAACAATGTATGTGACATGGAAATAGTCTTATCTCAGGTGGATCCCTGGTATAATGGATGTTATCTTTATCTCATACAACCACTAGTCACCTAAAAGGGGTATAATTACATCCCTCCTAGTGTCTCATACATCTCTCCACATATAGATGACCAGAAGGAAGAGTAAATCTAGAATGAGTATGATCCCAACTAGGTAAATAAAAAAGTGTATGTCAACTCATAAATGAAGTAGATATGATATTTGAGATGAAAATTAGACCTTGATATTAGCCTATATATCACTTCATATATGTGTCATATCTCATACGTGAATTCCATCATGTAATTCACACTACTTATAAGGCTATGGGTCCAGTCACTCTATCTCAAGTAGCATAATCCATCATCAATCCAAAATGAAACTTAAAATATTATCAATAGAACAAAAGAGGCATATCTCATCTCTTAAAAAAAATACTATGGATGTAAAAATTGACTCCTATACCATATCTAGATCCATATTGTGGATCATCATACCATTGAGAAAATTACTCATGAAGCTGACCTAACTCGTCAATTGAATAAAAATGAAAAAACTCCCACCTCAATTTCTAAGGTATATCAAGAGAAAATACTACATGGGACTAAGTAGGTCCATCAATTCTCTCGAATATAAACACTAATTGAAAGGAAATAGTGAATGATGTCACAAGGTCTTGGTGAACCCCATGTTTTAATCTAACAAGTAGGGTAAATCAATATTCCTAGAACCAACACATCACTAAAGGGTATCTCTAGGTTTCAATGAACCAATTCCAAATAGGAAACCTAATAAGTATATTTATGTTTCCTCACACATTGACTAATTTTCATAGGCTTTAGTTAGATTTTAATTTCTTTTTATCCCAAACCACACTTTCTACAATGATGTAGTAGAGCGGTAGTGAGGGGTCGAACCTATGTGGAAATATTGGTAGATTAGGAACAAATGACATTGAAACCTTTATATAGGATTCATAATGAATTGATTTGGGTTTTTGATTTAATTAATGTTGTTGATTTTGTTTTAAGATTTAGCAAGAAGATAGGGATCAAGGTCAATTTCAGGGTTTAGGTAAAAAGGACAATCTTGGTCCTAACTTGGGATAGTCCTAAGGTTTAGGCTACAAAGTGGTGCATAGAGCACTAGTTGGTTATGGTCAAAACAACTAGATATATCTAAGTCAAAATTATTCATTAGTATAGATATAGAAAAAATCCTAGATTCTTTAAGCCTAGATTATATGGAATAAATTTTCATTGACTAATGGTCATAACCTACTCTACTCTAATTAGGTCAGGTTCATTCATTTAAACTTCCCATGGTCAAGGTTTCCTAAAAGAATTAAATAACTGACATTATTTAACCTGATTAATAGCCTTAATTTTAACAAGTTATGATTTATATATTCATTAAGTTCATAAAAACCCTTACTCTTGACCATTACCCTAAGCGATTTAGCCACTCATGATGGTAATAATCGAAATCAAAGAAGTAATTGCAGGAGTGCTTAGCAGATTAATAAAACTATTGAAATAAAATAGTTTTGAAATCAAGGGTTCAAGAATAATGTGTGTTTCAACCAAAACTAGTAATAAACTGATCAAAAACTTACTCAAAACACTAAAAATCAAGAATGTGGTGTGAATCCACTATCGAGTGGAGATGACAATGAAAAAAAGATGTCAGAATAGTAAACAATGTTGAAAGAAATGAATAAATCTTGTAAATCAATCAATGACACTTAGATATAATCAAAATAATAAAAGGAGTTGTCTAAAGTAGTATTGGAAGGGAAATAAGGGGAGTAAAATGAGAGAGAAAGGGATAAAAATGGTGTTCTGAAAAATGTTATGCATGGCTATCTATGCCCTATAAATAAAAAAATGGAAAATTAAACATCGTATAAACTTCTCACTTTGTGTAATCTCGATCCAAGTTTTCCTTGGCATATTTTGGATCTGGTGAAAATATCATCCTGAATATTCAGGATTTTAAGATAGAATATGTTTCATGACATGCAATGTAAACTCAAAACATGTTTTATCCCTCGGCATGGTTTTTTTACGGGAAGTGGACTTCAAATTTACATGATGTGTATTATAGATTAAATTTTTGTAATCTTTTAATGACTTATAATTTATTCATGAATTGTGCTTCATGACTTCATATATGCTTTTAATGATTCATACATGCTGCGTAAGTGATTCACGATGTGTAATGTCCACTTTTGGATAGTTTTGTTATCTTTTCCTTTAAACCTTGAATAATTATTCTCTAAAAAATTCAACAAATACACAGTGCATTATCAAATAAGACATGAATAATTATTAATTAAATGAATCCAAAATATATACACAATTTCATCTTATCAAATTCCCCCACACATGAACAATTTCTTCTCCTCAATAAAAAACATCTCAATAAGGATTCCAAAAGAAATAATTTTTAAAACAAAAAATATTCATTACCACCAAGAAAATAAAAATAAGTGTTATCAGAAAAATACAATCTTCTAGAATCAATCCTAAAGAGAAAATCAATCATTTTTCATGGTTCAATTCTTTATCCAGATTCTTATTCTTTAAATTATTATATCAAAACTAACCATTAAATTCCATACCCATTTTGTTATTTACCTCATAATTAATTTTCTCTCATCACTCAATGTAAAATGTAACTAGAGTTATCATCATTCCCTGAATACATGTCCCTAAACATAGGTATGAATTGGTTCTATCAACTCCATTTTGTAAAGACAAATACCAAATTAATCACTGGGGATTCAAGAAAAAAAATTTGAATGACTCTGAGCCTGAATGAAGGTGGTTATAAAATGAAAATCAAGCTCAAAAGGTGGGTAATCTCTAAAGTACAATGCATGGTAAACATGAATAGTGCAAAGAAATAGCTCCTACAGGATTAAATAGTGTCCATTCTCTAAGCAGCTTGAGTGGATCCTTGAGTATACCAAGTATATATAAAAAATGTACTATGTTCCTCTCTTTTTATTTTTATTTATTGATTTTTCAAAATTCATGTTTTTTATAGATCTCACATCTATTCACTAACCATATATGATCCCTCATAGGGTTCATCAGTCTGAAAATGGTGATCTTTGACCTTCTTAATACATAGCCTAAAGTATTTTTCTTTTTTCCTTTTCTTTTTCTTTAATTGGAACATGGTAGGCATGAAATTAAAAAATAAACTATAGATTATATCATATTATTTTGGTAAAAGTACCATAATACATCTCCTCAATCAAAACATCCCATGTCCATCAGCTAAACAATTACCCCACACTTGTTCAAAATATAATCATGTATAATAAAAAGAGAAGGGTAGGAAGGGATAATCATCTTGGAATAGATGCGTCCTAAATAGGTCATTAATTGAAACTATGTGCCAAATGAAAGAAAAATTCAAGGTGGGTGTAACATCCCAGGTAAATAAAGAATATGACATTTTCATATTTATTAATATTTGTGAATTAAATATTAATTTTACTTTAAAGGGGATGCTATGTTCGATGGTGTACCCGATACACAACAACGAGTTTCTTTGAAATCTTACATTGCACACAACATTGAGTTATACCGAAAAATAATATAATAATATTATTATTTTAAATGGTAATTAACGCATAGCCATTGTATTGATGGGAATGAATATAACTAACTACAATATGATTACACATGTTTGTTAAATGTTTTTATATTTATCTAATAAAAGTTAGAGACTTAAAATCTGAATGAATCAAATTTTAAGCATAAATACTCTAATATTATTTGAAAGGTTGATTTAACGCCTTTTAATGAAAAAACCTTTTTAAATATATTTTTTGTCACTTTTATATATTATATTTGATAAAATAAAATTCTTCTTTAGAATAAGGACATGAAAATCTACTTTGGATGAAATTTTGGCATTTTTCTGATAAAGTTCATTTTTTAATGAAGAGTGAAAAATAATGCATTTTAATTCAAAAATGCCTTTTAATCTAATTTATTTATATTGTTATATAATATTTTTAATTGGTTTTAATGTATAATTAGATTATAATTTTACCATTTAATCCAATTTTGGTCATTGGATATAATTGTACTTTGAAATTGGATATAAACAAGTGTCAATCTTTTGATAGTTATTATTTCATAAAAACACACTTTTTTGTTTTAACAATGGGAATTAATTTTAAATTAAGTTTTAAAAAATTTGTGTTTTGAATTTAAAAAAATGGATTCCATATTTGGAATCATGAGGTACAAATTTTTAAAATAGGTAACTTTTATTTTTATACTTTATGAATAGTAACTTCAGTAAATATTTTATTCACCATGGTTAAAGGGTAAATCTGGTAAATAAGGGTAAAAAATAATATTATAATAATATTAAATTACCCTAACATGTGTATTAATCCTTTTTTTATGATACATGTCTGACCATGGAAATCCTTGGGTTGATTTTGGAACCCCATGGAGCCACTTGTAAGTGAAAATGACACTTTATAAAAATTAATTTAAAGTTAAGGAAAATGTAACATAATCATATATCTCTTAGTAAAAAAAATTTTATAATGGGTTATATAAGTGATATTTTCTACTATAAATAGTAATTCGAAATATAAAAATATTTCCAACATAATGGTATTTTATTTAAAATTTTTAGACATTAAATAAATAAATTTAATTATGACACAATAGTGATGTAGTAATTGCTTCATTAATAAAATATTCAAATAAATGATATTATAAATATTAAAATAAATTTATTTTGAAAATATTTATGGAATAAAAGAATTTTAGGGATAATAATGAGTTGTTATATTTAAATTAATGAAGTTTTTTTGAAAGAATAAAGTTTTTATAGATTTTTTAAAATTCTTGATAAGAATAGTTTATAAATTGACATAAATGATTTTTTAAAACAATTAATACTTTATTAAATGATAACATAATTTTAAAAATCTAAGATTATAAAAACTAACATATATGATGTTAAAATTTTCATTAATGATCCATTTTGGTTCTCTAGACATTTTATTATAAATATATTAACCATATGGTATGAATATATACGAGGACATGGTAAAAGTAAATTAAGTTAACAAAGGGTTAAATAAAAAAGATAAGGATTAAAAAATATCCAAAACCTATCCAATTATTATTGGATGATTTTATTAAGACTTATATGAACCTTATATTCTAATTAAATAAGTTTTTGACCTTTTGAAACCGAAAATCGTTTTATAATAAAATAATACTTTCAAACTTTCCTAAAGATCCCCTCCTTCCTCTTATAAAAGGCCACCACCTCTAACCCATTACTCACACCTCTAAAGCCCCTTGGATCTTAAAAAATATGCTCTAAGAAGCTCCCAACATCCTTATATTGCTCTTAGAAGCCTTCCCCTTAGAATAAGGCAATTCAAGAAAGCCTTTTGGTTTAAACCAAAGAGAGTTACCTGATTTAAAGGTAACATCTTCTCTCAAGTTATTTAATTTTATTTTCCTTCTCCAACCCCCTAAACTCTCTTTATTACATTATTTTATAACCAAAAATGTATCTTAAATATATTATGATGTTTTTATGATGATGATTCTAACTACACATCCACACACCTCCATCTAATGGATACGGATATACTGTTTCTGTGGATGGCAAACTACTGCCTCACAAAATGATGATTGTTCAATTATCTCCTACCGCCTCTCATGGTGGCCATTATGATGGAAATTTATTTATATGTGATATATATTATATTTATATTGTATCTAATCTTATGAATTTTTCATTTATATCATACCTTTATGGTTTCCATAATGGGTAAATACGATAATTGTATTTGAGGAAGTGTAGACTACCACCCCTTAAAAGTGATATGAATCGTTCAGGCCATACATGGAATATATAAAAGATGGAGTTAATGAAATTATATATTATATTATTCTATAATTATAATATACCTATATATCATTAAGTTTTAATTCCATTAAATATGAAATATAAATGAAAGTAGCATTCATGCGTATGCACGACTTACCGTCTCCATGAACAGTGCATTTTATTTGTTATCTTGAAATGTTATGAAATGTTATAAATACATATATATACTAGATATATATGATATATAAATCATTAATATCATTCTGGAGACAACAGAATTTTGACCAAATGGATAACTTTTAATTATAAGAAGTTCATTTTTGACTCAAGTATCAAATATCGACAAAATGACCATTATTAACTTAAATGATTATGTAATGTTTATAACATGGTAATAAGTGATATAAAAGGAATAATAAACATTAAAAAGGTTATGAATCAAGTATAAATTAACTTTAGTTTATTATTCATGGGATTAAAGAATGAAAAAGTTAAGTTGGACACGAGGTAAGGGACTTCATCTCAATCACCTTTTATTGAGGAATATTTTGATTTATGCATGAATTTATTTTATACGGTGTATAAAACCATTTTATTTTTCATTTAATTTAAAGGGAATATTTTTTTCTATGTAGCATTTTACTAAACAACAAAGGGAATGTTTCTTTTTAATGTACGCAGTGACAACGACCTTTCCGCCGCCACAAACATTATTTGATATTTGGATTCCTTAACAAGACATGATGTTTTTAAAAGGAAAATAAATACCATATACTCTTTTTAAATATTTTGTTATTGAAAATGGTTTTGATAAATCATTGGTTATTTCAATATCTTGAAATGATATATTGTGACTGAAATGTGGAAATTTTATCTTTCCTTTATGTTTGTTCTATGTGTTATGAATATGTTATGGTTCTTGGGAATTGTTTACATATATGGGTGGTTCCATGACAAACCTAGGCCGGGTGAGCCCAATATAGCTCTCCAATGAATTGGGTAATATGAAGGAGGTAAACATTAATGTTTATCCTAATATATTTAGGGAATATACTATGATTGGTATTCCAACGTAACTCCCTAGGTAGACGTGAAAGCTACAATGTTAGTATGATATGGATGTCACAAGTTACCTTTATGATTTTTGATTTATATGTGTTATTCATAAATCTTATGATTTCATGAGGTATGTTAAATAGCTTATGTTTTGAATGTATTTATGGACTAATGTTTTCCTTCTTTATTTTATAACCCTTATTGATATTTTTATGATCATCCCAAGTTTTTGAATTGTTTTTCATATGGTATAAGGAAGGGTAAGATAAAGGAAGAATTTAAGAATATTTATATCAAGAAAAGAATTATTTTTTTATTTTACGATTTTTTATTTTATGAAAAAATGGATAATGAGTAGAAGTGTCTAATTTGTAATATTTAAAATGTAATGTAATAGTCATGGCCTAATTCTCTAAAACTCTAAACCAGAAAAGATCCTCAATGTGAATTATTAACTTAATTCAAGATTATGCAATGTTCAAGTTCAGGTCCTTATAGAGGGTCTCAAAAAATAGTACATAAAAAAATATTACCTCAATCATATGAAAATTATATTTGTTCAGTCACAGCCTCAATAAGATCTCAATGCAATTTATGACAGGTTTACATGCCCTGGGTGTCTCTCAAGAAATATGCTCAGAAAAGAGTATGAAATTGTGGGCTCAGAATCCTCTTAAGAATGGGAGTACACAATAAAAAATTGGAAATAACTTAAGGTATAAAATCAAGTAATAATCCCATCATTTTCTTTAAAAAAATTGAACATAAATTAAATTACTAAACCCAGAAATCATAATAAAAATATAAACATGAGAAAAACATGTATTTTAAAAATTACATACTTTTTTTGTTTCTTTTATTTAAATGGGTGAAATGATTTTTTAGTTTTAAATCATTCTTTCAGTAAAAAATGTCTCCTAGATAGATGAAATCAAGAAATAATACAAGTGTATCAATAATAAAGCATAAGAAAGACTTCCCCACACATAAAATGAGATAGTGTATACACTATCCTAGAAATTACCATGAGAGAGATATCACAGTCATAACATAGATAAAATAAAATGGAAACTTGAAATTGAATGTAGGCAATCGAGACCTTCCTGTAATGAGTGTCATGCTCTGGGAAAACTTAGTGGATGTTGGTTTGTAATTTTTTCTACCTATATAATTTGTTATAAAGATAAATCCTTCACTACATAAAACATTAATCCATAAGGTTTAAACATTTTTAAAGAGGTGATATGGGTAGGTTCATATAATGAATTACAATTAAAGACAACTCAGATACATGCAGATATGTGGGTATAATAAAGTTCAAAGTGACCTAAGAACGGAAATGAAACTAAAAGGAAAAATAAGAAATCCTAAGAATAAGAATAAAAATGAGGAAAAAATGAAATATTCTTATCCTCCCATAAAGTTCTAACAAAGATGTTGTCATCCAGACAGATGGAAAATATAATAAATCAGAGGGATTCATCTGGTCAAAAGTCCACTACCTCTAACAAAAACTGGTTGCTATTTCATTGAGCTCACAAGGATGCTTGTTGAGATTAACCACCTCAAGAATGCACTGATAATGAATCTAGTGTATTAAGAAAATCATCCATTGTCTTCATGGTGGTGAACTCTGTTGAGCATCGATCTAAAATGATAACTCCTCCAGCTGGTGCTCGACATCAGTTAGGTGTTGATTCATCTGAAGTACAAGAGAAGATGGTGGTGGAACATGCATATTGGTGACCATGGAATAGGTATAAGATCTTGAAAAGGATAATATAATATAGTAATGAAATTAAAAATAATTCAGGAAATAATGAATCAAAAACTATATCCCATGTATATATATAGAACAGTGATACATCATAGGAAGGTAATACAAGCAATACAAAAAGTAATCACCCAAATAGTGGAAAAATGGGGGATGGGGCCAAGGGATACTAAGAATAACTCAAATCATAGAGATACTCATATATGATCTTATCTTGAACATAAAATGGATACAACTGTCTTGCCTGATCAATATTAGTAATGGATAAGGGGGCTGGAGGATCAACTACTACAGTGGGTGTCGTGGTGTTGGCAGCTATCTCAGATGATGGTGGATGTGAGGTACTGATCCGAATGGTGGCCATATGTCCATAATATGTTTCAATGAACAACACCTCAGTGGATGGAGAAAGGGTTGCGATCTTTCCTCACCAGTCCTTCTTCTCAAAGAACTACCACTGGGCAGTAGGGTCTATCAGCTCTGAGGGAAATTCAGTTGGGGTGGTAGAGGTGAGATGGATGGATGAAGATGAAGGGCCATAAAAGTATGGTGGATGATAGGATGTGGTGGATAGTGGTAGTGTAGGGGTAGTAAATAGAGAAAAATATATGATGGGGATGCCCAGGCCGTGGGAAATCTGGTGCATATTCTCCAAGATTCAAAGGTGCATAGCCTAGAGATCTGCTAGGTAAGATGTGGTGGATGGGGTAGTAGGAAAGTTGGTGGTGGATGGAGAAGGGATATGGGTATTTTCAGAGTGTGTAATGGAATAAATCATGGATTGGGGTATGGTGGTGTTGGTATTATGGGTGGGGATAGATGTGGTTAGATATGGGGTGCGGTCGGTGGCAACGATAGGTGAAGGAGCGGGGTTGGTGGTATGGTTTTCGAGCACCTCGTTAGCTTGGCTCCCATCGATAGATGTCACCATCCTTCATCAAAAAATTAATTTTTTTAAGTAAGGTGAATTCAATAGACTTCATTGGTATATGATATTTTAGGGAAAGGGAAGTGTCAAAGACATCGAGATGTTGGGCTAAATGAGTGATAAAGGACCCAACCATCATCATGAATCATGTTCGATGTGCATGCGCCTTGAAATTGAATGTGAACTGAGATTATATTTTAACTAAAGGTATTACCATGTAATCTTATAGGATAAGGAAATTCAATTGGATGATTCTCTCTTGAGCCTCTACATGTGAAAACCAGACAAAAGTTAATGTCTGATGATGAATCCGGAGCATGGGACATCTCAGCCAGGTGGATTTCATAATCCAAGGATCATGGAAGCTTTGAGGGTCCCAAAAAATCATCCTCTAGAGTTAGGATTCATATGACTTTGTCGTATTGAGATGTAGACTCTGAAATACCTATGAAGTGGTAAAGTTGGAAGAACAAAGACTAATCCTGACATCGAACTCGACAAAGGAGAACTCATGTGGTCTACCGCCAAACAGGAACCAAATACTATCAACAGTTATCTCAATAGTATCCAAGAACTTTAGAAAAAACTCTTGATAGTTATCCTCATGGATATAGACAATTTTGGTGATCTTTAGGAATTCAAGGAGGTGGAGGACCTCCTGGACAATGTGTAGGCAAGCGAGGATGGCTAGATCCAACATTTTGTTGGTCTACATTAGATTTTCTTGAAAATGGACTACTGTGACTTGGTTATTGGGATTGTAAGGATGAAGGATCTGGTGAAAATGGGAATGTGCTATGTCCTATGTCTTACTGGATGTCGAATTATATTCCTCGGTGGCTGATGGGGTTATGGAGGAAAATGTGGGTCATGATGAGGATGAAGTGGGAGGTGATGGAGGTTCAAGAGCCCTTTGGCACTTGACTGGAGGTGAATCTTCACACTCAGACATAGAATCAATAGGGGAAGGTTGAGATATCTTTATTCTGGCCATTTTGAACCTAATAGATAGAAGGATATGGAGAGGAGATGAGGGATGTGCTCAAGGAAGGTGGAGTAAGTAAGGTTGATGATGGAGAGGCAAGGGAGATGGAGCGGCCATAGGTGGGGGTGCATGTGAGTGCGAGTGGTAGGAGAGGAGTGGTGGTTCATATGGGGTTGAATTGTTATGATACCTTGGTTCATGACCATTAAAAACATCACATAGTTTCACTTAATGTAAATTTACATGACATGTAATGCATGAAATTATGAATTTTTAGGTCGTGAACTATACACATTGTGTATTGGATTACACGATTTGTAATTTGTGATTTTTTCATAATTGTGGAATAGGGCCAGGTAATTCGATTTTTTAATTACCTAAGATTTCCTAAACATTATTATATCATAATCTAACCTATGTGACCTATCTTGGGTTTCCTCTCAGTCATTTCTTCTTTTAATGTTGATAACTTTACTCATTCATGCTCAGATTAATCATAAAGTGATAACACATCCCTCATGGAATGGTTCCTGATAAAATTTCAATCATTTAACATTAACATTGAAGTGTGGTTCACCTCCTCTTCAAATATCTATGGTACCATAAGGGAATAAATGTACGACTACAAAGGGTCATGACCATTTGGATTTGAACTTTCCAACGAACAACCCCAATCGTGTATTGAATAACAAGACTTTTCCCCTGGTGTAAAGATTCATCACACTATGTGATGATTGTGCCACTTCTTGGTGTTTTATTTCTAAATATTTTCATTCTCATAGGAATATTTTCTTATTTCCTCCATCTCATCCAATTACAACATCCTAACTTTTCCATCTTTTTTAGAATCCAGATTAATTTTCTTAATCACCCAATATGAGTGATTCTTTAGTTCTACTGAAAAATTAAAAGGCTTTTCATACACTAATAGGAATGGAGTGGTACCTATAGGTTCTTTGCATACAATTAAGTATTCCTAGAGTGCATCATATAACTTGAGACTCTAGTCATTTCGAATTGTGTTTACGGCCTTCTCTAGGATTTTTTTTGATTTTCCTGTTTCACAAGTCAACATGCCCACCTGTTTATGGGTGGTAGAGATTTCTTATGTTATATCAGATTCTGTACATTCCTAAGAATCCTTTGACAAAATTATTGTTATAGTGAGTGATTATTTCACTTATGAGTAGCTGGGGGAATCTGAACATGGAAAATATTTTTTTTTGTAAAAAGTTCATGACTACTTTTTCCATGTCATGAATGGTAGCTTCCACTTCTACCCATTTTTAGATGTATTCAACACCAAAAAGGATATGTAATTTTCCATTAAAATTAGATAAAGGTTACATAAAATAAATTCCCCATACATTGAAGATTTCTACTTCCATTATTGGGTTTTGGGGTATTTCATTTATCTTATCAATGGTGCTAGTTCGTTGGCACTAATCACATATCTGATAGAAGTTTCTTACATCTTGATGGAGTGTAGGACAAAAGAGTCCACTTTTTATGATTTTGGATCCTATGAATTTAGGTACATGATTCCTTACAGTTGGTTAATTGTGACACATGTTTATCACTATTTGCATCACGTCCTTTGGGATGAATTTCCACATTAATCCATCAGTACATCGCTTAAAAAGTAGTGGATCATCTCAGTAGTAGTGTGAAGATTTGACTAAAAATATACTTCATTTCTCATAGGTGAGGATTAGGTTGAGGGATCCCATGGTGAGATAGTTTTCAATGTTGAAAAACTATATACATTAATTTGTGTTTATTTTGAAAAGATTTTGATCAGGGAAATAATTCTCTATGTCCATATTATCATCACCCTTAATGAGGGGCAGTGGGAGTCTGGATAGATGATCAGAAACACCATTCTCTACCCCTTTCATATCTTTGATGATGATATACAATTATTGAAGCAATAGGATCCATCAAATGAGTCTTGGTTTGAGATCCTTTTTACTTGAAAAATATTTTAAGTTAGTATGATCAGTGTAAACAATCACCTTGGACAAAACTAAGTAGGAGTGAAACTTTTCAAAAGAATTAATGAATATTAAGAGTTCCTTTTTTGTAGTTGTGTAGTTTACCTGAAAATTATTCAAGGTATGACTGGAATAGTAAGTAGGATATAAAATGGAGCCAATACTCTGTTCTAATAAAATGTCTACAGACAATTCACTTGAATCACACATTAACTCGAAATATTTGTCCCAGTCTGGTCAGATAATAATGGGTATGACCACCAGTCTATTCTTTAAAATGTAAAATTCTTGCCAAAACTCTTTAGAGAACTAAAGAGGAGTATACTTGGATAAAAAAGTGTTAGAGGGTAGGATACATTCAAAAAATATTTTACTATGTGGTGGTAGAGTCCTGCATGGCCCAGAAATCTCCTTATGCCTTTAACAATTCAGGGCTCAAGTAAATATTTGATCTCCTTGATCTTTCCTGGATCAAATTACATGAAATTTTTTGAAATGTTTTCTAAGTAATATGACTCCTTGGATGGTAAAAAGGCATTTCCCAGTCTAAAACTAAACACTTCTCTTCACGGTATTGTAGAACTAATTCTATATTGCTTAATAATACATTGAAGGATCTTCTATAAACTAAGAAATAATCTATACATATTTCCCAAAATTACTCTTCCATATCATGGAATATATGCATCATGCACATTTGAAAGTTCTCTGGTGAATTTTACATATCAAATAACACACGTCTATAAGAAAATGTACCTAATGGACATGTAAATGTAGTTTTTGAGTAATTGGTTGGGTAGATTTCAATTTTATTGTATCCTGAATATCCATCCATGAAGTAGTATAATTCATGTTCTTCTAGTCTCTCCATCATTTGATCCTTGAAGGGAAAGGGGGATTAATTTTTGAGTTACTATATTTAAGTTTATTTAGTCCAAACATACTCTCCATACAATGATGGTGTGAGTTGAGATCTGTTTATCTTTATCATTCATTACAACTGTGAGGCTTCCTTTCTTTGGAATAACCTATAGAAGACTCACCCACTCACTATCAGAGATGGAAAACATTATTCCAACATCCATAAGTTTCAATAATTATTTCTTAACTACCTCCTTCACTGGTGGGGTGAGTTTCTACTAGGGATAGCATTTGGGTTTTTTTTCCTTCATCCAGTAAAATCCTGTGAGTGCATAATGTGGGGATGATTCCTTTTATGTCATCCATCCCCCAATCAATTGATTTTTTTTGTCTTTATATGGATTAAATAAACTTGTAATCTTGTTTATTTTTTAGTTATATGTTAATGATTACTGGTAGTGTAGATGTAGTCTCTATAAATGAATACTTGAGTGTTCCTGGGAGACGTTTCATCTCCAGTGTTGGTGGCTAGATGAACAAGGGTATGAATGGAGGAATAATGAAATTTATCAAAGGTTTTATATAGTCCACTTCCTCAAATCCATACTCCTCATATTTAGTAGGATATAGTTCATCACTATCATCATCAATTACCATGTATTAATTCTTCTCTTTAGTGAAAAAGATAGCTTAGAAGTCAAAATAATCATCTATTTGTTTTGCAACTTTCACTAGGTCAACCAAAAATTGTTCATTGCCTAATTTAAATATAAGTCTCCCTTGATTCACACCAATCTATTCCTTCACCATGTATAGGAATGGTTATCCTAGGATAATTTAAATGTATCCTTCTTATTCCAAATCCAAAATGAGGAACTCTGTTGGGAAAATAAATTTGGTGGTTTTTACTAGAACATCCTCAAGAAGCCCTCAAGGATAATTTATTGATCAATCAGATAATTGAAGTTTCACTCTAGCATACCTTAGTTCCTTGAGTCCTATATTGCAGAATAAACTCATTTTCATGAGTTTAATTCTATATCTCAAGTCGCATAGGGATCTTCCAAAGATGAATTCTCATATAGTGCATAGAATGTAGAAACTACCAAGATCTATCATTTTTTGTGTAATTTTCTAACGAACAACAAAATAGAATTATTTATTTAAAGAAATGACTCCTAGTTATTCCATATTCTTCTTTTTTGAGATAATTTCCTTCATAAATTTCACATAGGAATGCATTTGGGGAATAACTTTAGTAAATGGGATGTTAATATGAAATTACGTGAACATTTCTAAAAATTTCTTATACTCCCCTTTGATTTTACCTCACCTCAATATTTTTGGGAAGGGGAAATGTGTTTTGTAAGTTGTCAGTGCAATGTAAATGTCCTATTTGGGTTTCTATTATGTTGGATATTTTTAAAGAGGTGTTAATTACATAGGTTTCTCTTGATTAGTTCTATTCACTCTTTCGTGGTCATCCTATTCAATGAATATTACTGATTTCTTGGGTTCCTCAAACTTCTTTTATTTCCCTATGCAGGGTTTTTAAAAATCCAGAAATTTTCCACTTCTTAACTCTACTACATTTTCCTCTTCATTTGGGTATGTCTCAGTATTACCAGACAGTGTACCTAGAAATATATTGGACAAGATCTTTGAGATTTGACCTATTTGGTGCTCAAGGTTTCAAAGGGAAGACCTTTGATTCAACATTTCTATCTCTTGGGTGGTCATACTCCAGTATTCCTTTTGAATGGAGGCTGATAGAATATTATCTAAATTTTATTGAGGTGGTGTAGCTGATTGTGGTGGTCTTTACAGAGTCGGTTGAAATTGTTGCTGGCCTTTGGGAGGAAAAATTTATTGGGGGTAATTGTTGACGTGGACTAAGAATATAATTCATAGGTGGAGCCAGGTTCTACCTAGTTTCTAAGTTGTTCTTGACCACTTCCTTGTTGGTAATACCCTTGATTAAATTTTGGTGGTTGTTGAGACATCCTCTGTTGATAGTACTACTGCAGTTTCTGGAATTATTGGTTCTATAGATAATAAATAACATAATTAAAATCTTGTATTTATTGTTACTATACTCTTACCCCATAGCCTTGATATAAGTGAGGGACACTACACATTTTTCAAGATAGAATCTCCATAGTAGGAGTAGGAGGGAGAGGTGGTACAACTGGTAGCAAAAAGGATTCCACATTCTTAGTCAGTGCCTAAACATGTGATGCTAGATGAGTTATTTCTTTAACTTGGATGGATTCCACACCAAGGCGGTCCACAATTTATTTTCCATAGAATGGAATTGTTCGAGAAATTTTATATAAGTGTTTAACCTACTTATGGAATTTTCAGTATTAGAACTAAATCAGTGGCAACATCTACCACTGTGTGGGTAGTTGGTTGGAGACCTTGGTAAAAGGTTTGTAGCTGAATCCACACATCTAGTCTATGATGTGGTCATTTTAGAGTGAGTTCCTTGAATCAATCCTAGGACTCCCAGGCTGAATCATTGTATTCTTTATTTTAATTATAAATTTCATTGTATAGTTTCTAGGTTCATCCTCGAGAAATTTATTTATCTAGGAACTTTTTGTAAAGATCGTCCCAAGTCATGATCGAATCAGGATCTTGACTCTTTATCCAATCCTTGGATCTATCATGCAAATAAAATGAAAACACCCATAATTGGATTACATCAGAGGACACTCCCTATTTTCAAAATGTATCCCAAACTTCCAAGAAGTGTGAGATGTTCTCATGAGGATATTCACTCTATAATCTATTGAATTCGCCTATGTTCTAGATAATTCTAATGAGTATAGGTTTTAT
This sequence comes from Viscum album, assembly GCA_963277665.1. NCBI lineage: Eukaryota > Viridiplantae > Streptophyta > Magnoliopsida > Santalales > Viscaceae > Viscum > Viscum album. The sequence goes on along the minus strand of OY728150.1, from coordinate 1,903,418,523 downwards.
TTTGAAGGAATTTACCTGAAAAGAAGGGCACACTAATATTTGTGTGATACCATTGATGGAAGGAAATCTATAATCCATGATGGTGCACTCCAGTTATAGGGGTTGATCTTACTGTAATTCTGGTGGCACATATTTCATTTTGGGCGGGTTGGGACATCTAGGATTGCTATGGTATTCCATACTTGTTTGAAGACATGAAGAAAGGTACCTTTTGATTTCAATAATGAAGTTAAGTGGTTCGTGAGCATCAATGATCCTTGAACGATTCCATGGGCCCTGATTCATGCACTAGTCTAATAGGGATAATGGACATAGTGGTGTCCAAAGGAAAGAATAGAGAATGAAAAGAGAAAGGGGGATGGGTGAGGTAATCCCAAGTTTGTGCCGAAGGTTCTTATGCCTAAGAACAATGACTCCCCAAAAATGATGAAAAAATTTGACACCCTCGTATGTGTCATTTAATTATTATAGGATACGATTAGATTAGAATTTACTTTTATCCAAAGCTACGATTTCTATAATGACGTAGTGGAGTAGTAGTTTGGGGTCAAACCCATAAGGAATGATTAGTAGATAAGGAACTAGTGAATTCAAACCCTTTATGCAGGAGTCCTTATGACTTGGTTTGGGTTTTGGATTTGATTAACACTATTGAGTTTAGTTTAATATTTAGGAAGAATATATGGATCATGGTAAATTTTGGGGTTCTGGTAAAAAGGATAATATCAGTCTTAACATGGGATAGTCCTAAGACTTAGGTTGTGAAGAAGTTCATAAATCACCTATTGGTTATGGTCAAACCAACTAGATCTATCTAAGATGAAACTATTCATTGGTCCAAATATATCAAAAAACCTTGATGCATTAATCCTAGATTCTATGGAAGAAAGTGTCACAAACTAATGGTTATAGCCCCCTCTACTCTAATTAGGCCAGGTTCGTTCATTTAAACTTCCCATTGTCAAGGTTTCTTAAAATAATTTAATAACCAGTTATTATTTAACATGATTACTAGCCTTAGGGTTACTTAGTTATGATTTAGATATTCATTAAGTTCAGAACAACCCCCACTCTTGACCCTTACCCTAAGAGGTTTATCCATTCATTAAGGTAATAATCGAAATCATAGAAGTAATATAGAAATTGTCAACAAATTAATGAAATATTTTAAATAAGATAGTTTTGAAATTGAGGGTTCAAGAATCATGTGTTTTTCAACCAAAAAAAGTAACAAACTGATCAAACACTTACTTCAAATAGTAAACAAGAAAGAACATAGTGTGAATCCACTATCGAGTGGAGATGGAAATAGAAAATGGATGTCATAATGGTAAAAAATGATTAAGGAAATGAATAATGCTTCCAAATCAATGAACAACAATAGGATTTAATCAAAATGATAAAATGATTCATCTAAAGTAGTATTAAAAGGAAAATAAGGGGAGAAAAAAAGAGATAAAGAGATAATAATTGTGTTCTGGAAAATTTTATGCACGATTATCCACACCCTAGAAATAAAATGATGGGAAATTAAATGATGTGTAAACTTGTCACATCATGAAATATATATAAAAATTTTCCTCCATATATTTTGGAACTTGCACCAATCTCATCCAGAATCATAAGGATTCATAGATGCAATATGTTTCACAATGTGTAATGTAAACTCATGAAAAGTTTCTTCTCTTGATAGGATTTTTTAGCAGGAAGTGGCCTTAAAATTTACACAACCTGTATTGTTGATTCACATTGTGTAATATTTTCATGACTGGTAATTTCTTCATGACTTGTGCTTCATGACTTCATACTTTCTATGAATAATTCATACATGTTGTTTAAGTGATTCAAAATATGTAATTTCCACTTTTATCTAGTTTTAAAAGATTTTACTTTAGAACCTTGAATACCTATTCTCTGCAAAATTCAAAAAATACCCTGTGCATTATCAAATAAAACATGAATAATTATTAATTAAATGGATCTAAAAATGTATATACAATATCATATTATAACAATCCCATTTGACCAAGACATCACCAAATGGTAGGTCATGTATATGGTACCAATACTATCACACATCATCATGTAACTAGGAATAATAATAAGGAAACTATAAAAAAAATAATCTAAAATAAGCATACAAACATTTAAAAAACTGGGTAGTTCTATATTAAGGTCAAATGAACTAAAAATCATATCAAAAAAATACCTCATGAATTACCTTTAAAATACATGCCAAAACCCTCTTTAAAATTTTATTTAGAAAATAGAATCACATTATAACTAACTCACACAAAGATCTTGGCCAAAATCATTGAAAATATCCTTGGAAAACATCTTGTTTTTTATAATAATAGTTCATAATAACCTCTTTGAAATATCCTTTCAAACTTGAAATTTCATTTAAATCCATTTTCATCAGAAATCCCATTATAATAAAATAAAACCATTACATTCCATTTTAACGGATTTAAAATATTTCCTTTGAATTACCACTTTAAACCGAATCCATTTTTAAATAACATTTTAGAAGGAACAATCCCCTTATTTTTAAAATATAACTAATTCTACCAAAATAAACCATAAAATTGTGCACCGGAACTTTTCCAACCAAGGATCCACCAATGAACCATTTAAAATATATACAGTTCTTGTTATTTATTAGGTAAATATGAAAACATGTCAGTAATGATGATAAAAAAAACAAACAAACATAATATCACAAAAAAATCAAAAGTATAAATAGTTTAAAGTCCACCTACCTCAATGAGTAATCCATTTATTTAATTCAATATTATATCAAGATCCATCAACTGTAAAAAGAACATATTTCATCCATAAACACCCATATATTAACTATTTAACTATTTAAAATCAAATCATTAATTTGGAAAAATCATAACCAAACTTACTGAGTGGTGTAATGAAAATTAAACCATAAGCGATGGGGTTCTATCCACACCCAATATACACTCGATCCAAATACATGAAAAATTATAATTCCAAAATATAAATAAATCATCAATATCATTCCAATTTTCTAAAATTACTAAATAAACCAATTATGTGACATACCTCAAGATAAATGGAATGAAACATATATAATTTAACCCTCACAAACCTCCTTTATACACTACATGTGAAAGCTCCATGTTTTTTATGTGATTTCACCATACTGTAGTGAAATCACATGTCCAAAACCAAATCAGGCCACACAAAAATTTATGAAAAATTAAAGGAGGAGGAAAGTGGAGGAAATGAAATAATCTTAATTTGATTTACTAAGAGAAATATACCAGGATTAATATCCCATCAATGGGAGAATAATGGAGAACCAAAGGGGGGAAATACAGGGGAAGAGACTGAAAAAAATGGCCTCCCCTAAGCCCCATTTATATATGAAGGGGGATTGACCCTAAAATTATAGTTCTAAAAATAATAAATAATGGCATAGAACCCCACTTGTTACTTAGTGGATCACTTGAATAATGGTGAAAGACCACTAGACACCTAGTGGTGAGACTTATCGGACTTCCCCACTGGCTGCTTCATCAGGTACTTATTTATCTTGGACTAGGTACCCAGTGGCATAAAACTACCATAAATTTATCCTTTTTGGATACAACCCGTATGATATATTATTTTTGGTATTCTCCACCTAATATTATATCTCCAAAAAATCTTATTAACCATTATAAAAATGACTAAAACACTTCTTCATCGATCCAGATCAAAAAAAAAATCAAATTCATCTATCCACCAAAATGATGAAATATTGATTCATCTACAAGTTCCCAACTATTAAATCCATAGGTCATTAAAAACTACTCAGTATAAAAATTCTCATATATAATATGTATCATAATAAATCCTGACCTATACTGGTATCTAGTTCATTTCCAACTCACCGTGTTCTACCTCTAAATTCCAATTACGTATCTGAAGCACAAATCTAATGTTGAGGAATTTTCCCAGCCATGTCCACCCAAATTCTATGCATTCCATAATATATACATGAAATTAATAACTATTAAATTAGATCCACATAACTTCTTAAAGATGAAATTTTCTTTTAGACCTCAACCTATAGAATAAGACAACCAAAAGAGTTTGAAGTTCTATGTCACACCCCATGAATTCAACACCCTGAACTAGGAATAATAGTCACCCTAGACACTATATTGATTTTCCCTTCACTTTTATTTTTGTAATGTCATGGTATTATACAATAACCTTAATAAACAATGAATAAGAAATAAAAATAGACATGCATAAAAGGAAACAAGAACAACTAATAGGAATAACGAGGATAAGAACTAGGTCCTACTCAATAAGAGAATATGAAGAAACTTTCATTAATGAATATCTGAGTTACAAGGGCCCTATTTTATAGAAACCTATCCAAAATTGAAGAAACATAAAAAAATACAGTGAACTCATTATGGATACAAGAACTTCTTGGGAAATTCCCTATATAAGTAAACACTAATTTTTTCCTCTATAATATTTCTTTCATGCAGCCAAAAAATGACATCACACACTCAATTTATAGAGATACTCTATATAATCCAATAGGTTACACTAATGGAATATCCTTATGAAATTTATGATTGTCCCTCTATTCATTCATGGAAACCAGCTGATCATCACTACCTCAATTGGCCCTTCTGATGAATAGTGAAATCCATCGTTATAAAAACTTATATTGATTTTAAAATATACTTTAAAAATATATACACACATCACATGATTATATCAAAGTTATTTATATGAAAGGTTTGACTCCACACTCCCATCATCTAAAATTAGTTTACTCTTGGTAACTCCACTTCCTTTGAAAATTTTGTGTTGCATATGGAGCATAACTTCCTTTTATATCACCTTTATCCAAAATGTAGTTACCATCAAGAAGATGAATCCATACTTTTAATTATTTTGTCCACACTTGAACACCACTATTTTTTAATTAATTTTTTACTACCACTTTCTTGAATATGAAAATTCCTAGTGCAGGGTGAGATTCCTCCATCTAGTTCTACCAACTTTAACTCTTGTATACATATTCCATAAATTTCAGCACTAATATGCACTTAAGAATTGTTTTCATAGGTTAATACTAATAATATCACACTTGAATACCATTATTAAGGATTTAACCAAAGGTAAAATTAAATAATTTATATACAATACCTTTCATTCTACCTTCCTATTTAGTGTCACCATGGTCCCCCATCATGTATGTGATAATCCAAGCTCCATCAAGAAAAAGACACCTTATTTTTTCAAACTATGAAAAATCATTTTATTCCCAAAAAACCTTCTAAATGACTCCATGAAATTTTTCCACAGAAAACAGGCACAAACCCCATTTGAATATGTTGAAGACCCATTAACAATTGTTTGCAATGCACATTCTCCATGGCCCTGTTCCTTCCAGATCTGCATCTTTTGACACTTATACTACTCTTCTATAGTGCTGAGATTCTAGTACATTGAACACCACTAATATCATTAGAATCGACCTCCATTCAAAACATAACATTTAGAAAGTCCAACCGCATAAATCTATCATACTCCCACTAATTTTTTTTGAAACAAAAGTCATTTTCTCAGTGTAATAAAGGAAAATATGGTCCTTTTATCACACAATATCTAACCTAGTCCCAAAATTTCAAAGTATCCCTATAATTATAACGTTCATTATATAAATCTAACAACCTTCCATATAAAACTATTCTAGAGGTAGAAATTCCAAATTCCTTATTTCCCTTCATTTTCAAAGAAACACACCCTTGACTTAGAGTTTTCCATATTTTGGAATTTATATGGACATGGTATACTTTTTAAAGTCTTTATAGTTGATATTATAATAAACTATCCCCATACAGACTTAAAGTATATCTATAATATCAAGTATAAAATGGAACACTGCTTTATAATAGTAATTTATATTGTTCTAGATTCAAACTCCTCAAACTACAGGCCACTTCTCTAGCATATCTTCCAAAACTCCCACTGCTTTTATACTCTCAACCCTTAGATCATCATCCAATGTACTTTATTCAACCATGGTTCTTTAAAAATAAGATTCCAAAACACCTCATATATTGGTCTTAAGAAAAAAATAATTGCACTTATATGTTATATTATTTACGAAGGTACAAATTAAAAAGGATTATAAAATCAACAAGAACCATAAAATCTTCTGATTCACAAGTACCTTCTCCTTTTATAACCAAGGACACCTTCTGATCATTACAAGACTTAACTCTGTCATAAGTTACACACTCATTATGTTTTAATTCCTATAATATTTTTAGAAATAAATTATTTTCACCATATTCTCACACTTTTCCATTATAATGGAGCCCCTATGTTAATCCCATTACATCTATAAACACTCATAAAGATAACCATGCACCTGTTGATTAATGGTAACAAAAACTTCCATAATAAGTGATCAAGCCACTCTACTTTCCTCTATTAAAAATTATTATGGATCCATCACTTATCCAACTATCATGAGGGATCTAAAACCAATGCCTTGGGAAATAAAAACTCACTTCCCATATCACATGATGAGTGATGAGAACCCCCAAGCCAGCAACCACGACTAAAATAGGCTATAGAAAACTTGATAGAATAAAATACACCCCCATTCAACCATGGTATTTACAGAACTTATAGAATATATATTCTATAATAGAATATTTTTCCCCATAATTCCTACTAAAATATTCATTTCTCTATAATTCAACCTGAGAAACCATGGGCACCAGATGAATTTCATTGAACTGTTCTTCAACTTCCTTAATTATAACACAAAATTTCCATTGAATTTACCACTTTTATATACTTCCAGATCATGAAATATCTATCCTAACTACACATTTTAAAAATATTATTTGTGGGCATTACATTCACGGTATCACATTATTCTAAATTCCATAGTTCCAGATGAATTTCCATCAACAAAACATCTAGACTCTATAGAAGTAGAAATACAAGTATCTTTCAATGTTTATTTCTTTCACCATAAAAACTATTGAGCCAATCATCACCTATTTTCAATGATATCCTAATGAAATAATGAAATCCCAATATATCTAAAAAGTTAAAGGTATTAGGACTGACATTCAAATTTCTTGAGTAGTATTCCAACCAAGTTTTGAATAGAACCTTGATAATATAACACACCTCAAGGCACCCAATATCAGCAGGACTTTTGATATACCTAAAAAAACCATGGGTTCACTACTATATTACTAGATACATTCTTATAGATTCAATAAACCACTTGAACATAAGTACCCAGGAGTCTTCCAATAGATCTCAACACCACAAAATTTTGGCTCTTTCTATAATGAACCCAACTCCAATAACCTAGAGTTATTTTCCACTTTATTACATTGGCATAAGATACAAGAAATAACATCCTAAATGATTGAATAGTTTAGTAGTCTTGAAAAAATAAATACACACTTGAAATTCAAATTTCATTTTAAAATATAAAATACATAAATAATTTTCTTTAAGAATTCCATTATTCCCCTTAGTGTATCCCTACATATCAATCATAATACTCTTCCTTTTATCATAGGGAAAATAAAACATAAGGGGTGAGATAATATGCTCATTAAGGGTAAACGTGCAGTGAAAGATATGAATAAATAAGGCATAATTAATATATATAGGTAAATAACCAAAACATACACCGTTTATTCAATAACTTGATCATAATATAAAAATAATAAATTATGATCAAATAATTCCATATAAATAATCACATAAGCATGAAACTTAACCATGTATATTCTAAATAATCAAATAATCACATGGAATATCAAGAAATGAATTCAAAATGATAGAATTTATAATGATGAAAATCTTAAACATACTATTAAATCTATGTTCTAGGACATCTAACACTGTTAAGGCCTTGTACTAAGGAATCTACATAAATGGGTAAGGCCTTGGCCAAAACCCAATATAGTCTATCTCATGAGACCTACTGATGCATCAAAGGGATATATCAAGACCAAACCATCACTTACAAATTCTAGTTAATTACTCATATGAAAGTGGTGAAATAGAATCAATATAAACATTTGTATTTAAAAACTAATATACGAAATATAAACAATTACCCTAATCAACAAACATAATAATAAACCATTTAGACTATTATGAATGGTATAAAACTAGTACAAGACCAATAAAACTGATTATAAACCATAAAAATAAATAATAATGATGATATAAATATAACATATCCTTAGTGGATCATAGGTATAATGAAGGGTTGGTTTTTTTGATGAATAGAAATACCAAAAAATATCCTTAAAAATATTTTTGAGGAAAATAATCTTTGCATTTTGAAAATAAAATTTTATAAAAAAACATTCAAAAAACATTATGGAATTAATTTTCTATTAAAATAAAATTGAAATATTTTAAAATAAGTTTTAAAATAGTTAGTGGTCATGGCGGCATGAACTTTCGTTCATGCCGTGCATGTTAAAGAAAATATTCCTTTCACATTTTCAGTAAAATCTAAACAAGAATTGTTTTGAAAACGACATGAAGATTTATTTAATTTTTTTTAAAAAAGTAAAAAAGGGTAAAATTTATTTAATAAATCATTTTAAAAAATTTATTTTTTTAGAATAATTTTAGAAAACATGGGTTCTGATGAAAAAGGATTTTCGATCGAAGAGAGAATTAATGTCAGATTTTCTTAAAAACATTTTCTCATTCATTTTAAGTACCAAAGAGTGGAAAAATATTACTATTGATTCAGAAGTTCATGAATAACTATGGGATAATAAAATATATTGATATCAATATATAAATATCAAATAATTCCCCAAAGGGAGATGTAAACATCAAAAATCCCAAATAATGATGAGATTGTGAAAGAAACCCTTAACACTTTGGTAACTTTTGAATCTTAATCCCCATAAAAGAAATTACATAAAATGAAACTTTAAATACCATGAATATAAATAGATTCATGATATACCATATCAAAAGGGTCATTATATACACCACACTAAGGAAATAAATGGTGAATATGGAATATGTCTCACAGAAGTACATGTGAGATGAGAAATCCTAACCTTGAGTATGACTCATAACGTACATTCTTTATCTTTTTAAATAATAAACTTATGTTAGTTATTAAATTTATTAATAAAAAAATTCAATTTTATTATTCCATTTATTTCACTTATTACCATGTTAGATATGATTACTTAATCAAATAATTTAACATCAGATGATTCGATGATATTTAGATTATGTGTTAAAAATGAATTTGGTAGGTTGATTGTGTTAAAATTATTCCTTATTTTAAACATATCCATAAAAATAATCATGAAATAATTATCATATTTATACATTAATTATACTTTTAAAACCAATCATGAAATATGGTTTTGAAAAATGAACTACTTTACAGTCATGAAGATGGTATACCATATGTATAAATGAATAACATTTCTATTTTTCAATGATCTTTAAGGAAAGAAGGTAAGTAACATTTTTTACTTTCCATAATTATCATAATATCTTGTTTACCATATTATTTCTTTCAATATACTTATATATACACCATTAATGTGGTGTGGTGATGAAAATAAAGTCACATCACTTTGTGAAGGCGGTATTACACACATACTTGAACAAAATTATCATTTTTCATTGTAAGAAATTAAATGATATATTATCTTTTTATAATGATAAAAATTTCATGAATATAAAAATTATTTCATTTATATCACATATATTCATAAACTTTATCTTTATTACCTTCCATATAAAGTGTTAGTGAAAAAAATCACATCTCTTCGAGAGGCGGCAGTCCTCTGTATAAACGGGTGAGGTTATCTTATACCCTATAGAATGGAAATTCATCATTATACCCAACCATTATAGGTATTAATTTAAAAATTAATGACATTGTTTCATGAGGATGTAGTCCACCATACACATGAATGATGATTTCAAAACCTATTTGATAAAAGTGGGGATGGTTGTAGGTCATGACCTTAACATAAAATAATCTTATTATATGGAAGATTTTTAGGTTATTATATTATAATTTTTTAATTATAATTTAAGTATATGGAGGAATAAATAAAATAGAAATGCTCATTTAATAACATTACCTCTTCTATGGATAATATCCTTAAGTTTTCACCAAAATCCTTCTAAGGTTGGATTTATGACCAAAATAATTTATTTAGGATGATAAGATGGATTTTAGGAAGTTATTTGGGTTGGTATTAACCAAGAAAAGGATTTTAATGTGTGAATAATAGAGGAGAGGGGGTTACCTTTTATAAGTCAGGTGAGTGGTACACTTGTAAAATTTTAAAAGAAAAAGGTGTACCCACGTTTTTCAATTCGTACAAGGGTCTAAAATGAAGTATTATTGAGACTTAGACCTTATAAGTTCTAAATATGTCCATAAAACAGATTTTATTGAAGTTTTTATGTCATTTTAACCCTTATTATTTCAGTTTAATTACCGGTAAATAAGTTTTTACCTTAACCACGATAAATAATTTTTACTATTTTCACTATTAATTATGGTAAAAAATTAAGTTGAACTAATTATATAATATAAATTATGATTATTACAAATATGTAATTAATTTTTATAAACTCTTTTCAAATGATTGAAATAATCTAATTTAAAATTAATCCCATAGACATGACGAGAAAGCAGGTTTTCAAAGAGAAAATGTTAAAAAGTTTGAAAAGTTTTCATATAAAAATTAAATATAAAAATGATTCCAATGACATAAATTGGATTAATAGATATATAATTTAAATAATTTTATCTGAAAACCAATTTTAATATAATTTCACATTATAAATAATCTAAACATAAATACAGTTTCAATTAAAATTTAGTATTTTTAACTTTTCATCAAAAAATGAAACTTTTTAAAAAAATCCCAAAAATTCACCCTAAGATAATTTTGATATGATTTTATAAAAAATGAATTTCATTTTTTAAAAATATGTTTTTATAATTTTTTAAAAAATTAATTATAAATTATTTGTACAAAGTACGACTAAACTGCCTTTTAGAAAAATATAGTTTTTTAGAAAAATATTTATTTTCTTTCAAATGGTTCTAATTTTATCTCAAATAAATATATATCTATTTTATTTATTTTATAAATTTTTAAACAAAAAATTATCATAATTTGGTTATTATTATTCATTCCCACCAACTCAACAACTTGGATATAATGATCATGTTTAAATAATAATATTTTAATAGAGTATTGCATTTTGTTTAAAATTGGTGTTGCATGAATTGAAAGCTATCAAAGTGATTGAATTTATTTAAAAATAAATATATCGTAAATTCTTAGGATTTTATATTCACTTATAATCTTGGTGTTTCATGTCATACAAAATATCAAATATTATGTTCATATTTTATAATCTCGGGGTGTTACATTCTACCCCCTTAAATAAATTTCCAAATCATCTTTTTTTTTCATAAAACCACTTTCAGTGAAAAGTGGGAACCCACACATTTTCCATACATCACTTGATTCGATGGTCATGAAATTAATATTTCAAAATGAAAAGAAGATGAAAACATCCCCCGCAAGTCCCGCAATCAACATATCACCGGTGCTGCCGCCATTAACAAATCATCGTCGTAAGTCACGTTGCTGCCGTAACATCATCATCGCCATCGCCTGTCGTGAAAGCTGAACCATTCATACCCGTCATCATCCATCGTCATCTCACCATTCACCGATTAGAAAATCCACTGAAGTCCATTTTTCACTCAAAGGCGCGATGAAGACCATCATCAAAGGGAACATAACATAGAGAGCTGAAGGGAAAAAGAAATTCATGCCACAACACCCCTTGGAATGTCGTCGGTCGCTCGAAAAACACCTCCCAAAGCCTCTTTTGGAACCATCACACCAGAATAACTCAGACGGGAGTGATGAACCTTGAAACTAGGGCAGAGTTGAGCAAAAAAAGACAAAACTTCGAGCCGCGCTTTTCAGGAAGTCCGACCAAAATACAAGATCATCCAAAATGAATAGAACCAACGAAAACAAAAGAATAGATCCTAATATTAGAAACACCATCAATACATCGACATCGAGGATGAAAATCACCATACCACCAAACCAAAACTTGAAGATATTGGATAAATAGAGGAAGAGTCGAACAAATACCTAGGAAGTGAACCATGACTGCGAACCAGAACATCCCAAACCACTGAGAAAAGAATGCCAAACAGGACCGAAAATGGAGCCCGGAATGGCGGATCTGATCAGTAGAGCAACCGAGGTTGCAATCAAATGGTCAAAAACAAGAGGCATAATTCCTGAGAAGACGACAAGGAGAAACCCCAGGAGGAGAACCGATGGAAGATAGAGCGGAATTCCAGGATAAGGAACAGTAATCAAGGATTTTTCATTTGAAAATACCCTTCTTGAAATACCACATCACGAGATGGTATAATAAAACAACCTCTTGATAAGAAATTATAGAAATATGGAGTTTATATGGAATAATATATAAATAGGTTTATAAGTAGGAGAACATTTGTGGAATGTGAATATATAGACATGGAAGAAAATGGTAAATAATTATACAGAATAATATAGGTCATTGATCATAATAAGGTTAATGAAAAATGGAAAGATAAGGAATTAAAAACTATAAATTTGGGATGATTTGAAGGACCATTGGATTCATTGTATATGAAGGTACTATGTAACGCCCCGACCCCAATTACCCAAAGTTGGTGCATTATTACGTATCATTGGCATGATTACAAAGAATCAAGTCTTGAAAGACCGATCGGCTTAGCAGTATTAGAAAATAGATTACATACATGAATGTTACATTACACATTCTAACATACAACACCAAAAGAAAATCCTTTGATAATGCCATTTTTCCCTTAGCTTAACCCTACATCTCAAACATAAAACACTTATTAGGATCCTGGGAAAATAAAACATAAGAAAAGGGTGAGCTCAGATGATCAGTAAGGGTAAATAATTTAGCGGAAGCTATAAAATTTTAAGACAAGATGTTTAATAAAAACAATATACTTTTAAAAATAAACTTGAACATAATATGGAAAAAATAAATCAAACATTACCATATAAACATGAACATGGATATTCTACTAGTCGAATAATCACATGTAATAACTAATTTCATAATGAGGGAATGTATAGTACTAGACTTTAATTTCTGTGTCAAGGCCTTGTTCTAGGACCTATGGGTTAACTATAACTGGGCCCAAACCCAGAGAGCCTCTATAACCAGACTCCATCCCGGAGAGCCTCTGTAACCGGACTCCAACCCGGAGAGCCTCTATAACCGGACTCCATCTCGGAGAGCCTCTGTAACCAGACTCCAACTCAGAGGGTCTACTATAACCGGACCCCAACCCAAAGGGCTTAATTTTACCGGTCCCCAACCCGAAACATACTATTCCAATACATTCTTCATAAGAAAAGGTTGAAATATAACATAAACATTCATATTAAAACTAGCATACAGAATGTCAATAATTTATCTATAAACAATGAATGGTATAAATATAACAAATCCATAGTAAAATATATCACAAAACATTCAATACAATATAGAAGATTTGTATCATAATAAATCAACTTCAAAAAAGTTTAAAATCCATTAAAGGATGTTGACATAGATGAAATCAAAACCTTTTTAGTGAAATATCTCTTTCTATTTTGAAATCATTTAAAGGTCATGTAATCATAAAAGAAAACATTTATATTTAAAAATATTATTATAGATTTTAAGGAAATATTCGACGATGTTATATTGGTGGAAAATAGCTGCACCCACCGTATAAGTTAAAAAATACATTTTTACCTTAATTTTGTCGAAAAGGTTATAAAGTAACTTATTTGGGAAACGACGGAAAGATTTCTTTCAAAAACATATAAGGTCAAATAAGGGTATAAATGAATTTAACCCATTGTCTAGTAAATAGTACAAATGTTTTGAAATACATTTTAATAAACATGGATGTGGATGATAAAGAGGTCCCAGTAGATACTTAGGTAAAAACAACCTCGGATAATAAAGAGATTGTGAAATTAACCCTTACATTTTAATTTTCCTTGGTCGAGGGTAGGTTAAACTCTTGTATAATGGTGAAATAATTGTTATTAAATTATACAAGAATCATATAAATTAACATGATATCATATATGATCTTTTAACATTGCTTTGTTAATAATATTTTAGTATTATCGTCGTTTCAGGTGTTAACTGATTCGTTTTCCTTTATATGATTTGTTACGTAAGTAATTTTTGTTATGGATAGGATGCATCTTATTCATATTCAGAATGATATTAAGTATTTAAACATTATTTTTAATAATATAATGAAAATTATTCTTGAATGGATACGATGGGGAATGAATCTCATCACGTTCATGGAGACGGTAATCCGTACGTACGCACGAGAGACAATATCATTCTTTTGATAATAAAATAATATATAATTTGATGATATATCATATATAAAGAATAATTATCGTGTTATATTTATTATTTACATCAATTACACATCATTATTATACCTATCAAAATAATAATTTATTGAATAACAATTACACCACGACGTAAAGACGGTAAGCCGTACGTACACACGTATGGTGAAATGTCATTAAAAGGATGGATAGAATAATTAATATGGTTGTAACATATTTATAATAACATAACAGTATATAGAAGATACTGGAGTTATTATTTTAGATTGGAAACAACAAAGAAAGAGGAAGTGGAAGAAGAAAAGAACTTGAAAGAGGCGATGAAATATTTACCTCTTCTTCAGGTTCTTCCTTTTGATTTGATCAAAATGGATCCTTAGGTTGGTTTTATGACTAAATTAAGGCCTCTACGATGAAGGGAAGATAGTTTAGAGGTTATTTGGGTAGGGTTTGGCCGATTCAAATGGCTTTGAATGTGTGAATTAGAGATAATGGGGAGTGCCCTTTTATAAGAGGGGTGAGAGGCACCTTAGGAAAAACTAGAAATATTATTTTATAATAAAATAATTTTCGGTTTCTAATGACTCAAAATTTAATTATTTAAAGTATAAGGTGGGTATGGGTCTAAAAACACTCAACCAATAGGTTTTATAAAAGTTTGGGTCACTATATTAACCTTATCTTTTATATTTAACTCTTAGTTAAATAGTTTGACTTTTACCATGTCTCTTTGTATTTTTATATTATATGGTTAATAAAAATACCATAAACATCTAATATAACCCCAATAGGTTCATTAATTACACATATAATATTATTTAGGCCCTTTGGCCGAACCTTACAATTTTAGGATTTTTATATCAACCAATAATATAGTATTTTTTTAAAACTCAATTATGTCATTTTTGACATTATTTAATAATTTAATTTTGTTAAAGTCATAAAAGAATTATTAATTCGAAAAAAAAACATTAAATCAACCTTAATATGTCATATTTACCTATAAAATTAGTGTATGTCATAAAAAATTTGAAATTATATTTATTTTAGTATTTATAATACAATTTATTTGATTCTTTCATTAATAAGGTAATTACTGCATCATCATTGTGTCATAAATAAATTTATGTATTTAATGTCTAAAAATTATAAATAAAATACCATTATGTATTAAATTTTTTTATTTTTCCAATAAATATTTATATTCAAATAGATTACTTATATAACCCCATGTAAAAATTGATTTACTAAAAGATATTTTTTATGTCATTTTTTCCTTAATTTAAGTTAATTAAAATAAAGTGTCATTATCATTTATAAGTGGCTCCATGGGGTCCCAAAATCGACCCAAGGATGTCCATGGTCATCCATGACTCATCGAATAAGTTTAGGACAAGTGTTAAGCTAATTTTGTGTTATTATAATATTCTTTTTACCTTGAATTACCCTATTTACCTTTAACCGCGGTAAATAAAAGTCAAAAGTTACTATTCACCAAAAAAAATTCATCTTATTGAACCACATTTTACTTAATGATGTTAACCGTGTCTCTTGGATTTTTGAAATTCAACTCACAAAAACGGTAAAATTAAGTTTTATGCAAATTTGCAAATTCTCATAGGAGGTGGGTAAAAGACGGTAAAAAGTTCAATAAAATTTTAATATATATAAACATATTATAAAATGACTGAAATGAATTTTATTTAACTTATATAGGTATTATGTATCTATTTTGACCTAAAATAAATTTAAATAAAATAAATTACTATTTAAATAAAAAGTTGGTTTTAAACAAGAACTCAGTGTTTTTCAATATTCATCAAAAATTGAATTTTTTCATAAAAATACCAAAAATTCACCCTAAGCTAATTTTTATATTCCAAATTAAAAAATTAATTATATTTTACCAATTTAAAAACATATAAGTCACATTAATTATTTTAAAATTAATTTCCATTGTCAAAACGAAAAAGCGTATTTAAAAAAAATAATAACTATCCAAAGATTGACCCTTATTTATATCCAATTTCAAAGTGAAATTACTTACAATGATCATCATTGGATTAAATGGTAAAAATATAATTTAATTATAATTTCAAACCATTAAAATGTATAATTCAACACTATAAATTATTTTGATTAAAAAAGTTGTTTTAAGTTAAAATATTTTATTTTTCATTATTCACCAAAATATGAAAGTTATCAGAAAAACATCAAAAATTTATTAAAAATAAATTATTATGTCTCAATTCTAAAGAAAAACATTATTTTGTAAAATTTAATATATAAAAGTTTCCAATATTGGATTTAAAAAGGGTTCTCCATTAAAAGGCTGTAAAATTGCATTTTTGAAAAATACTTATTTTATCTGAAAAAATGAATTTGTTCTTAAATTATGTCTAAGAAACTCATAATATGGATTCTAAAATTATAAGGGTTATATAAAGTTAAAAATTCAGTTAATAATATTCATAACGGCTTTTGAACGGCTAGTTTGGTAAGTCGTGGTGCGCTTGAACTCAGTGTTGCATGTAGTGCGAGTTATTGAATTATTTTGAAGAAATAATGTACTATGAAATCTTGGGATGTTATATTCTTCCCTCCTTAAATAAATTTAATCCTCTCAATTTAAAATTTTTCTTCGAAAATAAAAGCTTGAAAATAGAAAATACCTTTGTGGGAAAACCCACATCAGAAATTGGCTTAATAAAATTTAGTCTTAATAAGAGTAAAAGGGGAATGAAAAAGTCACCATCAAATTATGATCTCAATTAGGAGAACATTGGTGGAAATTAGAGACACATAATTGGATGAAAAACGTAAATATTTATAAGGAGTGATTGAGGTCATCAGTCACAAACAATTGTAGAATTAAGGACCTCAAAGCCATCAATCTATGATGATTTAAAATATCATCGGTTCAACAAAACATAAGGTATTAGGATAACACATTGTTAGTTTTAAGATCCCTTACCTAATGTTTAAGAATTAATTTCTTCATAGAATAAGAGAATAAAAAAACATATACTTTACAAGTAGAGTTCCATCCATTAACTAATTTCTACCACAAACTCATCTTTCACTATAAATGATAATAGAACTTAAAAAAATATTCTATTTATCATATTCGTATAGGGTTCCAAAAAAATGAATTTATAATTCACCTATCAAAACCTTTAAAAAACTACATTATACAATCCATGGACTTCACGTAGTCTAGTGGTAGGTGATAAATCCCAATATCACTATGGTTGTGGGTTCGATTCTCGTAGCTTTGTCTAGTGAGATGGGTTGTCACACGGTCTGTGTGTTGTCCTTTTTATAAAAATTGAAAAATAACCTTAACAATAGTATCAAATTTAAAACTTAATCCATTCCAATATTTATAATTATCCAAAATAATTCTATCCAAACTCACAGTCCGAAATTTATAAAGAATTTAAACACAATGAAAATCCTTTTTGTCACGTAATAACATGTGAACACCTTTATCATGTACTATTTTAAAACATGGTAACACCCTGAATTACCATAAAACCTTATTGATTACATTCATGCTCCCTTATCCTTTATATAATACTGGATATAATCCTTATATCCAAAAATATTTAATATTCTAACAATGATGAAATAAACAAACTATTAATCAGTTCCAAGGAAGTCAAGAATATCCAATATAATTTATCCAAATCAACCATCTCTTATTCCAAAATCACTACCTCATTATCAGGACCATATTAAGGATTACATTTCTTTAAACCATGTATTTTCCCAAACTTTAACCGGCTATTGAGTCACTTTTCTTGTTTCCAAACAATCTCAAGTCCTTAATGAAATAGTACTGCAGTATAATCATTATATACTCTATAATTCTTATAACATGTAAATCATTAATTCAATACTAAAATGACATAATACTTTAATAACAATGTAAGAAATCTAATCATTCCTCTTCATCTTCGGTAGTATCATAACTTTATTATTATCCAGTAGTAGCATTTGGGGTATACTCTGATGATTTGGACATTGATTCACGTAGTGTCCCAACTACTTACAGATGAAGCATTGCAAATTTGAAACTTTTTTATTACCCTTGAAATCATGCACTTGGCATCTTTTTTCTCCACACTTATAACAAACTCTCATTATCTTCAAGCATTTACCAAGGTGATTATTTACACAGTTATCACATATGGGAAAATTCTTCTTTTCCCTCTTCCCTTTATCCATATTTCTCTCTTCCATCCTTTTCTTCTCTTGCTTCCCTTCAAAGTCATATGACTCATAGAATTCTTTACTTATCTTATTAACACATGATACTATTTATTCATCTGTTGAGAATACATGGGAGACTATTTCCCTTCTAAATGTTGTCTTAATACCATGAAAGATATGATCCTTCTTACTCTTTGGATCATACGTATTTTTGGAGTTCACATTCCTTCTCCTGGGTTCCATTTCTATATAATGGCATACACTAGGTCAATTTATTAATCACAATTCATAATTCCAAACTTGTAAAACAGTTAACATAAATTGAACAGTTTATAGATATAATCCATAATAATAAAAATGTTTTCTTTGAGGAAGTATATACTCATAAACCCTTTCTAATGGTTTGTAAATAAAATGAGAATTATCCTAAGCATATACCATGGGAGTGTCGTAACCAAGAGTGCAACAAGTCTCGTTGTCGTGCACCAGTTCCCGTTCAAGTCTAGCTCAAAGCGGTGTTTTCAGGTTTTACCCCTAGGTACATCTGCGCCAGAGCCACCTCTACCTGCTCATATCCAGAAAGAGATGTATTTCTTGGAAAACTCACAAAATCTATAAATTACCAAAATTATAGGAAGTTCTTCTATAATAATCCACAAAGTCTATCTTAGGGTAATGTGCTCTAATCAGAGTTTATCTATATCTAGTTTTCATGGTTATTGCTAAACTTCCTCTGATACCAACTGTAACACCCCAACCCCAGTTTCCTAGAGTTAGTGAATTATTACATATCATTGGAATGATTAAAATACAAGGAATCAAGTCCCAAAAGACCTATTAGTTTAGAATTCTTGAAAAATAGATTACATACATGAATGTTACGTTACACATTCTAACATAGAACACCAAAAGAAAAACCTTTGAGAATTCCATTGTTCCATTAGCTTAACCATGCATCTCAAACATAAAACACTTATTGGGATCCTGGGAAAATAAAACATAAGAAAGGGGTGAGCTCAGATGCTCAGTAAGGGTAAATAATTTAGCAGAAGCTATAAACTTTTAAGGCAATATGTGTAATAAAAACAATATCCTTTTAAACATAAAATTGAATATAATATGGAAAAAATAAATCAAACATTACCATATAAACATGCACATGGATATTCTACTAGTCAAATAATTACATGTAATAATTAATTTTATAATGAGGGAATGTATAGTACCAGACTTTAATTTCTGTGTTAAGGCCTCATGCCAGGACCTATGGGCTAACTATAACCAGACCCAAACCCGGAGAGCCTCTGTAACCGAACTCCATCCTGGAGAGCCTCTGTTACCAGACTCCAATCCAGAGAGCCTCTGTAACCAGACTCCATCCCGGAGAGCCTCTGTAACCGGACTCCAACCTGGAGGGTTTTCTATAACCAGACCCCAACCCGGAGGCTTAATTTTACTGGTCCCCAACCTGGAACATACTAGTCCAATACATTCTTTATAAGAAAATGTTTAAATATAACATAAATATTTGTATTAAAACTAGAATACGGAATGTCAATACTTTATCCATAAACAATGAATGGTATAAAAATAATACATCCATAGTCAACCATATCACAAAACATTCAATACAATATGGAAGATTTGTATCATAATAAATCAACTTCAAACAAGTTTAAAATCCATTAAATGATGTTGACATAGATGAAATCAAAACCTTTTTAGAGAAATATCTCCTTCTATTTTGAAATCATTTAAAGGTCACGTAATTATAAAAGAAAACATTTATATTTTAAAATATTCTTATAGCTTGTAAGGGAAGCTTCGACGATGTTATAACGGCATAAAATATCCTCACCCTCCGTATAAGTTAAAAAATGCATATTTACCTTAATTTTGTCGAAAAGGTTATAAAGTACCTTGTTTGGAAAACGATGGAAAGATTCCTTTCAAAAACATATAAGGTAAAATAAGGGAATAAATTACTTTAAACCATTGTCTAGTAAATAGTAAAAATGTTTATAAATACATTTTAAGAAACATGGATGTGGATGATAAAGAGGTCCCAGTAGATACTTAGGTAAAAACAACCTCGGATAATAAAGAGATTGTGAAATTAACCCTTACCATGTACTTTTCATTCATAGAGGGTAGGTTAACCTCATGTATAATGGTGAAATAATTGTTATTAAATTATACAAGAATCATATACATTAATATGATATCATATATGATCTTTTAACATTTCTTTGTTAATAATATTTTAGTATTATCATCGTTTCGGGTGTTAACTGATTTCTTTTACTTTATATGCTTTGTTACGTAAGTAATATTTGTTATGGATAGGATTTATATTATTCATATTAAGAATGATATTAAGTATTTAAACATTATTTTTAATCATATAATGAAAATTAGTCTTGAATGGATACGATGGGGAATGAATCTCATCGCATTCGTGGAGACAGTAATCCGTACGTATACACGAGCGACAATATCATTATTTTGATATTAAAATAATATATAATTTGATGGTATATAATATATATAGAATCATTATCATCTTATATTTATTATTTACATCAATTACACATCATTGTTATACCTATCCAAATAATAATGTATTGAATAACAATTACAGCACGACGTGAAGAACGTAAGCTGTACGTACGCAAGTATGGTGACATGTCATTCAAAGGATGGATATAATAATGAATATGGTTGTACCATATTTATAATAACATCACAGTTTATAGAAGATACTGGAGTTATTATTTTATATTAGAAACAACAAAGAAAGAGTAAGTGGAAGAAGAAAAGAACTTGAAATATGTGATGAAATATTTACTTCTTCTTCGGGTTCTTCCTTTTGATTTGATCAAAAGGGCTCCGTAGGTTGGATTTATGACGAAATTAAGTCCTATAGGATTAAGGGAGGACAGTTGAGAGGGTATTTGAGCAGGGTTTAGCCAATCCAAATGGCTTTTAAGGTGTGAATTAGAGAGAAGGGGGAGTTCCCTTTTATAAGAGGGGTGAGGGGCACCTTAGGAAAAGCTAGAAATATTATTTTATAATAAAATAATTTTGGGTTTCTAATGACTCAAAAATGAATTATTTAAAGGATAAGGTGGGGATGGGTCTAAAACCACTCAACCAATAGGTTTTAGACAAATTTTTCTCACTATATTAACCTTATCGTTTATATTTAACTCTTAGTTAAATAGTTTGACTTTTACCATGTCTCTTTGTATTTTTATATTATATGGTTAATAAACATACCATAAACTTTAAATAGAACCCCAATAGGTTCATTAATGACACATATAATTTTATTTAGTCCATTTGGCCAATACTTATACTTTTAGGAATATTATATCAACCAATAATATAGTATTTTTTTTAAAAAATCAATTATGTCATTTTTGACATTATTTAATAATTTATTTTTTTTAAAGTCATAACAGCATTATTAATTCAAAAAAAATTATTTAAATCAACCTTAATATGTCATATTCACCTATAAAATTCGTTTATTTCATAAAAACTTTGAAATTATATTTATTTTAGTATTTATAATACAATTTATTTGATTCTTTCATTAATAAGATAATTATTGCATCATCATTGTGTCATAAATAAATTTAATTATTTATGTATAAAAATTATAAATAAAATACCATTATCTAGGAAATCTTTTTATATTTCCAATTAATATTTATAGTTTAATAGATTACTTATATAACCCCATGTAAAAATTGATTTACTAAAAGATATTTTTTTATGTCATTCTTGCCTTAATTTAAGTTAATTAAAATAAAGTGTCATTATCATTTATAAGTGGCTCCATGGGGTCCAAAAATCGACCCAAGGATGCCCGTGGTCGGCCATGACTCATCCAATAATTTTAGGACAAGTGTTAAGGTAATTTTGTATTATTATAATATTCTTTTTACCTTGAATTGCCATATTTACCTTTAACCGCCGTAAATAAAAGTCAAAAGTTACTATTCACCAAAAATTATTTTCATCTTATTGAACCAAATTTTACTTACTGATGTTAACTATGTCTCTTGGGTTTTTGAAATTAAACTCACAGAAACGGTAAAATTAAGTTTTATGCAAATTTGCAAATTCTCATTAGAGGTGGGTAAAAGACGGTAAAAAGTTCAATAAAATTTTTATATATCTAAACATATTATAAAATGAATCCAATTAATTATATTGAACTTATATAATTATTATATATCTATTTTGACCTAAAATAAATTTAAATAAAATAAATTATTATTTAAATAAAAATTCGGTTTTAAACAATAACTCAGTGTTTTTCACTATTCATTGAAAATTGAAAGTTTTCAGAAAAATACCAAAAATTCACCCGAATATAATTTTGATATTCCAAATTCAAAAATTAATTATATTTTACCAATTTCAAAACATAGAAGTTGAATTAATTAATTTAAAATTAATTCCCGTTGTCAAAACAAAAAAGCGTATTTTAAAAAAATTATAAATGTCAAAAGATTGACACTTGTTTATATCCAATTTCAAAGTGAAATTACTTACAATGACCATCATTGGATTAAATGGTAAAAATATAATCTAATTATAATTACAAACCATTAAAATTTATAATTCAACACTGTAAATTATTTTGATTAAAAAAGTTGTTTTCTATTAAAATATAGTATTTTTCACTATTCACCCAAATATGAAAGTTATCAGAAAAAACATAAAAAATTTATTGAAACTAAATTCTTATGTCTAGATTCTAAAGGAGAAGTTTATTTTGTAAAATTGAATATATAAAAGTTTCAAATATTGGATTTAAAAATGGTTCTCCATTAAAAGGTGGTAAAATTGCATTTTTTGAAAAATACTGGTTTTATCTCAAAAAAAGAACTTGTTCTTAAATTATGTATAATAAACTCATAATATGGATTATAAAATTATAAGTATTATATAAAGTTCAAAATTCAGTTAATACTATTCATAACCACTTTTGAACGGCTAGTTTGGTAAGTCGTGGTGCGCTTGAACTCAGTGTTGCATGTAGTGCAAGTTATTGAATTATTTTGAAGAAATAACGTACTATGAAATCTTGGGGCGTTAAATTCTTCCCTCCTTCAATAAATTGCATCCTCTAAATTTGAAATTGTTCTTCGAAAATAAAATGTTGAAAATAGAAAATTACTTTGTGGGAAAACCCACATCAGAAATTGGGTTAATAAAATTTAGTCTTAATAAGAGGAAAATGGGAATGAAAAAGTCACTATCAAATTATGATCTCGATTAGGAGAACATTTGTGGAAATTAGAGACATATAATTGGAGGAAAAACATAAATATTTATAGGGATTGATTGAGGTCATCAGTCATAAACAATTATAGAATTGAGGGCCTCAAAGCCATCAATCTATGATGATTTAAAATGTCATCGGTTCAACAAAACAAAAGGTATTAGGATAACAAATTTTTAGTTTTAGTATCCCTTACCTAAAGTTTAAGAATTAATTTCTTCATATAATAAGAGAAGAAACAAATATATACTTCACAATTAGAGTTCCATCCATTAACTAATTTCTACCACAAACTCATCTTTAACTCTAAATGATAATAGAACTTTAAAAAATATTCTATTTATCCTATTCGTATAGGGTTCCAAAAAATGAATTTATAATTCACCTATCAAAACCTTTAAAAAAACTACATTATATAGTCCAGGGACTTCACGTAGTCCAGTGGTAGGCGATAAATCACAATCGCACAATGGTTGTGGGTTTGATTCTAGTAGCTTTGTCCGGTGCGACGGGTTGTCACACGGTCTGTGTGTTGTCCTTTTTATAAAAAGTGAAAAATAACCTTAACAATAGTATTTAATTTATAACTTAATCCATTCCAATATTTAGAATTATCCAAAATACTTCTATCCAAACTCACAGTCCAAAATTTATAAGGAATTTAAACACCATGAAAATCCTTTTTTCACGTAATAACATGTGAATACCTTCATTATGTATTATTTTAAAACATGGTAACACCCTGAATTACCATAAAACCTTATTGGTTACATTCATGCTCCCTTATCCTTTATATAATACTGGATATATTCCTTATATCCAAAAATATTGAATATTCTAACAATGATGAAATAAACAAACTATTAATCAGTTCCAAGGAAGTCAAGAATATCCAATATAATTTATCCAAATCAACCATCTCTTATTTCAAAATCACTACCTCATTATAAGGACCATATTAAGGATTAAATTTCCTTAAATCGTGTATTTTCCAAAAATTTAACCTGATATTGAGTCACTTTTCTTGGTTCCCCACAATCTCAAGTCCTTAATGAAATAGTACTGCAGTACAATCCTTATATACTCTATAATTCTTATAACATGTACATCATTAATATGATACTCAAATGACACAATACTTTAATAACAACGTAAGAAATCTAATCATTCCTCTTCATCTTCGGTAGTATAATAACTTTATTATTATCCAATAGCATCAGTTGGGGTATACTCTATGATTTGAAAATTGATTCACTTAGTGTCCCAACTACTTGGAGATGAAGCATTGTACATTTGAAACTTTTTTCTTACCCTTGAAATCGCGTACTTGGTGTCTTTTTTCTCCACAGTTATAAAAAAATCTCATTCCCTTCAAGAATTTACCAAGGTGATTCTTTCCACAGTTATCACATATGGGAAAATCCTTCTTCTACCTCTTCCATTATCCATCTTTCTCTCTTCCATCATTTTCTTCTCTTGCTTCCCTTAAAAGCCATAGGACTTATATAATTCTTCACTTATCTTATTAACACATGATACTATTTCTTCATATATTGAGAATATATGGGAGACTATTTCCCTTCTAAATGTTGGCTTAATACTGTGAAAGATATGACCCTTCTTACTTTTTGAATCATACATATTGCTGGAGTTTACATTCCTTCTACTAGGTTCCATTTCTATATAATGGCATACACTAGGTAAGTTTATGAATCGCAATTCAAAATTCCAAACTTGTAAAACAGTTAACATAAATTGAACAGTTTATGGATATAATCCATAATCATAAAAATGTTTTCATTGAGTAAGTATATACTCATAAACCCTTTCTAATTGTTTTTAAATAAAATGAGAATTATCCTACCCATATCCCCTGGGAGTGTCGTAACCAAGAGTGCAGTAAGGCCCATTGTCATTCACTAGTTCCCATTCGATTCTAGATCAAAGCGGTGTTTTCGTGTTTTATCCCTAGGTACATCTGTGTCAGAACAGCCTCTACCTGCTCATATCCAGATAGGGATGTATTTCTTGGAAAACTCACAAAATATCTACATTACCAAAATTCTTGGAAGTTTTTCTATACTAATCCTCAAAGTCTATCTTAGGGTAATGTTCTCTAATCAGATTTTATCTAAATCTAATTTCCAAGGTTATTGATAAACTTTCTCTGATACCAACTGTAACACCCCGACCCCAATTACCTAGAGTCGATGCATTATTACGTATCATTGGCATGATTACAAGGAATCAAGTCCCGAAAGACCGAACAGTTTAGAAGTCTTGGAAAATAGATTACATACATGAATGTTACATTACACATTCTAACATACAACACCAAAAGAAAATCCTTTGATAATTACATTGTTCCCTTAGATTAACCTTTCATCTCAAACATAAAACACTTCTTGGGATCCCGGGAAAATAAAACATAAGAAAGGGGTGATCTCAGATACTCAGTAAGGCTAAATAATTTAGCAGAAGCTATAAAATTTTAAGGAAAGATGTGTAATAAAAACAATATCCTTTTAAATAAAAACTTGAACATAATATGGAAAAAATAAATAAAAAATTATCATATAAACATGAACATGGATATTCTAATAGTTGAATAATCACATGTAATAACTAATTTCATATTGAGGTAATGTATAGTACTATACTTTAATTTATGTGTTAAGGCCTCATGCCTAGACCTATGGGCTAACTATAACCGGACCCAAACCCAGAGAGCCTCTATAATCGGACTCCATCCCGGAGAGCCTCTCTAACCGGACTCTAACCCAAAGAGACTCTGTAACCTGACTCCATCTCAGAGAGCCTCTGTAACCGGAATCCAACCCAGAGGGTCTGCTATAATTGGACCCCAACCCGGAGGGATTACTTTTACTGGTCCCCAACCTGGAACATACTAGTCCAATACATTCTTCATAAGAAAATGTTGAAATATAACATAAACATTCATATTAAAAATAGCATATGTAATGTCAATACTTTATCCATAAACAATTAATGGTATAAAAATAACACATCCACAGTAAAACATATCAAAAAACATTCAATACAATATGGAATATTTGTATCATAATAAATCAACTTCAAACAAGTTTAAAATCCATTAAAGGATGTTGACATAGATGAAATAAAAACCTTTTTAGAGAAATATTTCTTTCTATTTTGAAATAATTGAAAGGCCACATAATTATAAAAGAAAACTTTTATATTTGAAAATATTGTTATAGATTTTAAGGAAAGATTCGACGATGTTATAATGGCGGAAAATAGCTGCAACTGCCGTATAAGTTAAAAAATTCATTTTTACCTTAATTTTGTCGAAAAGGTTGTAAAGTACCATGTTTGGAAAATGACAGAAAGATTCCTTTCAAAAAAATATAAGGTCAAATAAGGGTATAAATGAATTTAACCCATTGTCTAGTAAATATTAAAAATGTTTTGAAATACATTTTAATAAACATGGATGTGGATGATAAAGAGGTCCTAGAAGATACTTAGGTAAAAAAATCCTCGGATAATAAAGAGATTGTGAAATTAACCCTTACCTTGTACTTTTCCTTGGTTGAGGGTAGATTAAACTCATGTATAATGTTGAAATAATTTTTATTAAATTATGAAAGAATAATATACATTAATATGATATCATATATTATCTTTTAACATTTCTTTGTTAATAATATTTTAGTATTATTGTCGTTTCAGGTGTTAACTGATTCGTTTTCCTTTATATGCTTTGTTACGTAAGTAATGTTTGTTATGGATAGGATGTATATTATTCATATTCAGAATTATATTAAGTCTTTAAACATTATTTGTAATCATATAATGAAAATTAGTCATGAATGGATACGATGGGGAATGAATCTCATCGCGTTCGTGGAGACGGTAATCCGTACGCACGCACGAGCGACAATATCATTCTTTTGATATTAAAATAATATATAATTTGATGATATATCATATATACAGAATCATTATCATATATAATTGGATTATATATCATATATACAGAATCATAATCATGTTATATTTATTATTTATATCAATTACACATCATTATTATACTTATCCAAATAATAATGTATTGAATAACAATTACACCACGGCGTGGAGACTGTAAGTCATACGTACGCACGTATGGTGACATGTCATTCAAAGGATAGATATAATAATGAAGATGGTTGTACAATATTTATAATAACATCATAGTATATACAAGATACTAGATTAATTTTTTTATATTTGAAACAACAAAGAAAGAGGAAGTGGAAGAAGAAAAGAACTTGAAAGAGGTGATGAAATATTTACCTCTTCTTCGGGTTCTTCCTTTTGATTTGATCAAAATGGCTCTTTGGTTGGATTTATGACTGAAGGAAGGCCTATAGGATGAAGGGAGGATAGTTGATAGGGTATTTGGTAAGGGGTGTCCAATCCAAATGGCTTTGAAGGTGTGAATTAGAGGGAAGGGGAAGTACCCTTTTATAAGAGGGGTGAGCGGCACCTTAGGAAAAGCTAGAAATATTATTTTATAATAAAATAATTTTTAGTTTATAATAACTAAAAAATTAATTATTTAAATTATAAGGTGGGTATGGGTCTAAAACCACTCAAAAAATAGGTTTTAGTCAAGTTTGGGTCATTATATTAACCTTATCTTCTAGATTTAACTCTTAGTTAAATAGTTGGACTTTTACCATGTCTCTTTGTATTTTTATATTATATGGATAATAAACATATGATATACTTCCAAGAGAAGCCCAATAGGTTCATTAATGACACATATAATATTATTTAGTCCATTTGGCTGATCGTTATACTTTTAGGAATATTATATCAACCAATAATATAGTATTTTTTTTAAAAATCAATTATGTCATTTTTGACATTTTTTAATAATTTTTTTTAAAGTCATAACAGCATTATTAATTCAAAAAAAAAATATTTAAATCAACCTCAATATGTCATATTCACCTATAAAATTCGTGGATGTCATAAAAACTTTGAAATTATATTTATTTTAGTATTTATAATACAATTTATTTGATTCTTTCATTAATAAGGTAATTACTGCATCATCATTGTGTCATAAATAAATTTAATTATTTAATTTATAAAAACTATAAATAAAATACAATTATGTAGGAAATATTTTTTATATTTCCAATTAATATTTATAGTTTAATATATGACTTATATAACCCCATGTAAAAATTGATTTACTAAAAGATATTTGTTTATGTCATTCTTGCCTTAATTTAAGTTAATTAAAATAAAGTGTCATTATCATTTATAAGTGGCTCCATGGGGTCCCAAAATCGACCCAAGGATTCCCATGGTCGGCCATGACTCATCCCATAAGGTTAGTACAAGTGTTAAGGTAATTTTTTATTATTATAATAATCTTTTTACCTTGAATTATCCTATATACCTTTAATCTCGGTAAATATAAGTCAAAAGTTACTATTCACCAAAAATTATTTTCACCTTATTGAACCACATTTTACTTGCTGATGTTAACCGTGCCTCTAGAATTTTTGAAATTCAACTCACAGAAATGGTAATGTTAAGTTTTATGAAAATTTGCAAATTCTCCTAGGAGGTGGGTAAAAGACGGTAAAAAGTTCAATAAAAATTTTATATATCTAAAAATATTATAAAACAACTCCAATGAATTATAATGAAATTATATAGTTATTATGTATATATTTTTACATAAAATAAATTTAAATAAATTAAATTATTATTTAAATAAAAAGTCGGTTTTAAACAATAACTCTGTGTTTTTCACTATTCATAAAAAAGTGAAATTTTTCAGAAAAATACCAAAAATTCACCCTAAGATAATTTTGATATTCCGAATTCAAAAATGAATTCTATTTTACCAATTTTAAAACATATAATTTGCATTAATTAATTTAAAATTAATTCCCGTTGTCAAAACAAAAAAGCGTATTTTTAAAAAATAATAAATATCAAAAGATTGACACTTGTTTATATCCAATTTCAAAGTGAAATTACTTACAATGACCATCATTGGATTAAATGTAAAGAATATAATCTAATTATACTTAAAAACCATTAAAATGTATAATTCAACACTATATATTATTTTGATTAAAAAATTTGTTTTCTGTTAAAATATAGTATTTTTCACTATTCACCCAAATATGAAAGTTATCAGAAAAAAATCAAAAAATTATTGAAAATAAATTATTATGTATCGATTCTAAAGAAGAAGTTTATTTTGTCAAATTGAATATATAAAAGTTTCAAATATTTTATTTAAAAACGGTTCGTCATTAAAAAGCGGTAAAATTGCATTTTTTGAAATATACTTGTTTTATCTGAAAAAAATGAAGTTGTTCTTACATTATGTCTAAGAAACTCATATTATGGATTCTAAAATTATAAGAATTATATAAAGTTCAAAATTCAGTTAATACTATTCATAACCGCTTTTGAACGGCTAGTTCGGTAAGTCGTGGTGCGCTTGAACTCAGTGTTGCGTGTAGTGCAGGTTATTGAATTACTTTGAAGAAATAACGTACTATGAAATCTTGGGGTGTTACATTCTCTCCTCCTTCAATAAATTTCGTCCTCTCAATTTAAAATTGTTCTTAAAAAATAAAAGTTTGAAAATAGAAAATACCTTTGCGGGAAAACCCACATCGGAAATTGGGTTAATAAAATTT
The DNA here is from genome assembly GCA_963277665.1 of Viscum album. Taxonomy (NCBI): domain Eukaryota; kingdom Viridiplantae; phylum Streptophyta; class Magnoliopsida; order Santalales; family Viscaceae; genus Viscum; species Viscum album. Next base: position 1,903,387,774 of record OY728150.1, on the reverse strand, counting down.
AGTCTTAATAAGAGGAAAAGGGGAATGAAAAAGTCACCATCAAATTATGATCTCAATCAGGAAAAAATTGGTGGCAATTAGAGACACAAAATTGGAGGGAAAACGTAAATATTTATAGGGAGTGATTGAGGTCATCAGTCACAAACAATTGTAGAATTGAGGGCCTCAAAGCCATCCATCTATTATGATTTAAAATATAATTGGTTCAATAAAACGTAAGGTATTAGGATAACACATTTTTAGTTTTAATATCCCTTACCTAAAGTTTAAGAATTAATTTCTTCATAGAATAAGAGATGAAAAAATATATATGCTTGACAATTAGAGTTCCATCCATTAACTAATTTCTACCACAAACTCATCTTTTAGTCTAAATGATAATAGAACTTAAAAAAATATTCTATTTATCCTATTCATATAGGGTTCTAAAAAAATGAATTTATAATTCACCTATAAAACCCTTTAAAAAACTACATTATACAGTCCAGGGACTTCATGTAGTCCATTGGTAGGCGATAAATCCCAATCGCACTATGGTTGTGGGTTCGATTCCCATAGCTTTGTCTGGCATGACGGGTTGTCACATGGTCTGCATGTTGTTATTTTTATAAAAATCCAAAAATAACCTTAACAATAGTATCCAATTTCAATCTTAATCCATTCAAACATTTAGACTTATCCAAATTACTTCTATCCAAACTCACAGTCCAAAATTTATAAGGAAGTTAAACATAATGAAAATCCTTTTTTTCACATAATAACACGTGAACACCTTCATCATGTATTATTTTAAAACATGGTAACACCCTAAATTACCATAAAACCTTATTGATTACATTAATTCTCCCTTATCCTTTATATAATACTGTATATATTTCTTATATACAAAAATATTGAATATTACAACAATGATGAAATAAGAAAACTATTAATCAGTTCCAAGGAAGTCAAGACTATCCAATATAATTTATCCAAATCAACCATATATTATTCCAAAATCACTACCTCAATATCAGGACCATATTAAAGATTAAATTTCCTTCAACCATGTATTTTCCAAAAATTTAACCTACTATTGAGTCACTTTTCTAGGTTCCACACAATCTCAAGTCCTTAATGAAATAGTACTGCAGTGCAATCCTTATACACTCTATAATTATTATAACATTACATCATTAATACGATACTCAAATGACACAATACTTTAATAAAAACATAAGAAATCTAATCATTTCTCTTAATCTTCGGTAGTATCATAACTTTATTATTATCCAATAGCAGTATTTGGGGTATACTATTATGACTTGTACATTGATTCACGCAGTGTCCCAACTACTTGTAGATGAAGCATTGTACATTTGAACCTTTTTTCTTACCCTTGAAATCATGTACTTGGTGTCTTTTGTAACACCCCTAGATTTTATGAAAAATATTCTTTTAATTTCATTAATGTCTTGTGTTGTATTCTACACCAAGATTACATTGCGCTATATGCAACACCGTATTAGCTTGCAGTATACGCAACACTATTCTTAGATCGTGTTACACACAATTTTGATAATAGTTATTCTACGCAACATTGAGTATATATATATATATATATTCAATGTATAAATGAAATATGGTTGGATTCTGTTATAAAAAACAATGAAGGATTCTTTCACAACACGCAACCCTGACTTGGCTTGCATTACACGCAATCGCGACCTTCCTCGATAGCGTGTGTTGTACGCAATAACGGGTTTTAATAAACAATGTTATATTATTATAATATTGTCATGAACTAGCCGTTATGAATAGTATTAACTAAATTTTGAATTTTATAACATTATTATTCATCTTACACATTTCTATAACATGGTATAAGAACAAAATAAATTTTTCGGGTAAAATAAGTATTTTTCAAAAAATGCAGTTTTGCCGCCTTTTGATGGCGCACCCACTTTAAATCTAGTTTTTGAAATGTTTATAAGTTCAATTTGACAAAATAAAATTCTTCTTTGGAATCAAGAAATAAAAATTTACTTTGGATAAAATTTTCTTATTATTCTGGTAACTTTCACATTTTAATGAATAGTAAAAACACGCTATATTTTAATTAAAAACAACTTTTTTCATCGTAATATCTTATGTGGTTAAATTATAATATTTAACAGTTTTAAAGTATAAATAGAATATATTTTTACCATTTAATATAATGTATGACATTAGCATTGATTTTACCTTGAATTCGTAGGTTAAATCAATTCAATCTTTTACAATGTAATAAAGAAAACCTGTTTTCTTTCGACAAAGGGATTAATTTTAATTTAATTTATTCAACTTTTGTGTATTTAATTTGGAAAAATGGATTCCATATTTGGAATCAGTGGATCCAAATTATGTTAATAAGCTACTTTTTATTTTTGGGAATTATGAATAGTAACTACGGTAAATTTTATTTACCATAGTTAAAGGTAAATCAGGTAATTAAGGGTAAATATAATATTTTAAAATTACCCTAACAAATGTAAAAATCCTATTGGATGACTAAAAGTCTACCCATATCACATAAGGGTCGGATTAGATTCATTTAATTAAATTTTGTCAATGAAAATAATTTAATTATTATTAAAACCAAAGAATGTGACAACATGTCACTTTCTTAAATATTATAAGTATAATAATTTTAATCTAGTGATAAACTTCATGAAACTTAGAACATGAATAGTCTCCAGAAATATAATATATTTATCTACATCATAGGAATTTATTTAGAATTTTTAGGGATTAAATAATTATCATTTATTATGACACAAAGATGATGCAGTAATTGTCTTATTAATGAAATATTGACATAATTGATGTTATAAATGCCCAAATAAATGTAATTTGAGACTTTTTATGACTTACACTAATTTTATAGGTTAATATTACATGTTATTGTTGATTTAATTAACTTGTTTCGAACTTATAATTCTTTTATCAATTTCATAAAAATCATGTACCAAATAGTGTCAAAATTGACATAAAATAGTTTTTAAAACAAATATTATATTATTAATTGTTATTTTATTCCTAAAAATCTAAGGATCGGCCAAATGACTTAGATAAGATTATATATATTAATAATAAACAACTTGGGGTTCTTTTGGCTTGATATAGTAAGTTTATTAACCATATAGTGTAAGAAAACAAAAAGACACGGTAAAAGTTAAATTATTTAACTTAGAGTTAAATCTAATTGATAAGGTTAAAATAATAACATAAACTTGTCAAAATCCTATTGTATGAGATTATTTTGACCCATCCCCACCTTAGCCTCGAAATAAATCAATTTGGAGCTATTTAAAACCGAACTTGACTTTATAATAAAAAAATATTTTTAGTTATTCCAAAGGTGCCCCGCTCCTCCCTTATAAAAGGGCACCTCCTCCCTCTCTTCCTCACACAACTTTGAGCCTTCAAGATCGGCCAACCCCTGCCAAATTCTCTTCTCCACTTCCCTATAAACATCCTAGAGGTTCTGGTCTTCCTCAAATACCAATTTTAGTGCCCTAAGAGGAGGTCTCAAAGAGGCGCTTCAAAGAAGAGGTAATTTCCGTTACCGATTCTTTCAACTTTATTTCTTCTTCCACTTCTTCTTATTAGGTTGTTTCATTATGAAGTAATAACATCAGTATCACTCATATACTGATATGTTATTATAAGTATGAAACAATCCTAATTCACCATCTATCCATCCTACGGAAAACGAAATCACCACGCGTGCATATGTACGGAATACCGTCTCCACGTCGTGGTGAAATCTATTTTCCACCACCACCTTACTTGGATGGGTATAATGGTGTAAATAATAACTATATATTATTATTTTAAAGTGATATTTATTCTTAAATAGTATACATACACTCCAATACAGTCCCACGATCATGAGAACGATATCATCGCTCGTGCGTACGTACGGACTACCGTCTCCACGACGCGATGAGATTCATTCTCCACATTAACCATTCATGAATGATTATAAAGTATATATAATGAATAATAATGAAATATATGATATGTTAAATCTACTGGATTTATGTATATATATATATATGTATGTCATCTACTTACTTCCATTCAAGACAATAAGGAAAGGAAAACAGCATTCATGCGTACGTACGGACTACCGTCTCCATGAACGGTGTGTTTCATTTCATTTATCTATATAATATATATATATATATATATATATATATACTGAATATATATGATATATAAATCATGTTTTATATTCTGGAATTAAGTAATCATGATCTAAGTAATCATATGAATAATTACAAGTCAAAACACGGACGACAAATGAAACAATTTTACCCAAAACGCTCTTTAACATATAATTTACAAAAGAAAGGCTAATATAAAGTCATAAGTGAACCATATATGATATCATAACAATGAATATGATTCTGTAATAAGTCAATGACATTATTTAAATCATTATACAGGAGGTTCGGACACTTACGAAGCAAATCGGACCTAAGGTAAGGGAAAATATCACAATCTCATTTTTATCCGAGATTGTTTATACTTTGGTATTTACTGGGGTGTATTTTATCATCCACATCCATGTTTCCTCAATATGTAATATTATTTCCATCCACCTACAACTATTTAAATCCAATTTTACCCTTCGGTGAGTTTTTAGTAAAAGATATGAAAGTAATCTTTTGTCGTTTTTCGTACGAGGTACTTTTTGACTTTTCCAACAAAAGTACGAAGAATGTTTTTTTAACTTATATGGAATGAATGGATTTTTAAAACATTATTTCAAAGAAGCTTCCTTTACAAATTTTCAAGTTTATTTTTAATCAACTTTTTTTAGTTTGTAATTGTACGACATGTTATGAAAGGAAAAGTGTTTTTGAAGCAGAAAGGATATTTTCCTCAAGAATGGAGTTCAAGTGTTTTATCAAAATTATTTTCCATATAAGATAATAAAGGGTTCTATTTTTATCCCTATTATTACATTGATTTTATTATGTTGTGATGGAATTATATTTTTTTCCTTTATCTTATATGAATTGTTTAATGATGTCACGATGTCTAAGATTCCCATTTTTATTACATGGGTTATGAAATGATGTATGATTTATGATTTTGTGGCACACATAAGAATGGTATCATTATGAGATGGGTGGGACCTATATCTCCCTCCAATGCATTGGGTAAAGATTTTATATCTCATGAGATAGACATGGCTGGAATGGTAGGTTATACCGGTTCAGTGAAACAGGACTGAAACGAGGGTGACTCAGTTCAAAAAGGGACTTTTTCCACTAAGATAGTCTTGGCAATGAGTCTTGACTAACAAGAAATGATTCTCTATGATTATGTGTGTATTCCACAAAGTTTAATGTTTTAAGTTATGATTATTGTGATTACATTTCACTGCCATGAGTTATCCCATGTTATGAAATTATGATCTCTTTCACAGGTTAAGATTTCCAAAAGTTATGTGCTTATGTATATGATGTGATTGATATTTCTTTTGTTTACCCTTACTGAGCATTTGAGATCACCCTTTTATGTTTTCTTTTCCCCAGGATATAAATAAAGGTTTTAGGTATAAAAAAGGAAGATCTTTATGGGAGATGTTGAAGATCTTTCACCAAGATTAGAAGATTATATTCAGAGTTTCCAAAGACACTAAACTATTACGATCCTTGTGTTTGTGTTTTTTTTATATACTAAGTATTCCGCAAAAGTAATGTAATGTCCATGTACGTCAGGCATCGGGTCTCTACAGTTGGTATCAGAGGAAAGGTTTAGTCAACCTTTGGAAACGAGGATGCGAAAACGTTAGTGAGATCCCTAGATATATTTCAAAGGTATGTCTAGGGATGTCTCTAAGGATAAGTATACGTATAGGATATAGTCCTAGAACTATGGTAACGATATTAGATTAAACCAAAGATGTTAGATATTGAAGTTACTCCCCCTTTATTATGATTTTTACCTCTCACACTATTCTTTTTGGGTTTTAGAAATGGATGGAAACAAGATGATTCACGATAATGGAGGATATGATGGACAATGGAATGATATTCTTCATGAGCAACAAAATGAAATGGGATTTGGAAGTCCAAACATCATTATTATGCCAAATCAGAAATCTCATAATATGATCAATAAAGTAAAATTTGGTAATTTTCCTGGCTCGGCTAATAAGAGAAAGATGGAGTTTCATGATGATCATAGAGGAAAGAAACTTCAATTTCCCCTATGTAAATCATGTGGGAAGAGGCATCAAGGAGAATGTTTCAAAGGAACTGGAAGATGCTTTTGGTGTGGAAAAGAAGGACACAAAGCCAGTAAGTGCAAAGGAAAAGGTTCAGTTAGCACCATGGATGAGTATAATGGTATTGCTAAGACATCATCAATGGTTAAATGTTTTAAATGTGGAATATACGGGAATTATGCAAACCAATGCCATAAGGGAAAGTCTCATGAAGAGAATCAGTATGGTCGTATGGGTAGTATTTATGTGGATGATGATGAAGATACTACAAATGATATGTGAGATGAAATAATTGTTTAAGCTCGGTCAATGGTTTAAGAATGTAGTGGAATGATTACATGTTTATTATGTGTAATGTTGTATAAGTAATCTCATGGTACTATGGAATAAAGAGGCATCTAAGGATTGTTACATTGTTGTCTTTCCTTGAGTTTTGAAAGTGTATGATTAATGTTATCAGTATCCATGGAAGGTTATTCAGATATTTTTGGAATGTAGATGATATGCGCATAATGAAGGGAAAATGAGAAAACGAAATGTTTAACAGTATTCATGAGCTCATGATTGATATAAGGACTAAGTGATATCATGGTTAGAGTATATAGAATTTTGAGGATTTTGGTATGTGGAAAGAGTTAACTTTTAACAGCATTCATGTTTTCACTAAGGTTCAATGGGTATTCAAGAGAATACCTGATTTAGGCCTGTGAATGATTGGAATGTGACCAATAAGATATATAGGGGATAAATGATGGTATTAACATGCTTGGTTGACGACATTTCAAGTAATCATTTTCTTTATACTATGAGCTTGGACCGAAGTATTTTAGATATGCCTAAAGATTGGAATGGATTATGTTGGACATAAGTTAGTATTGTTTAAGGATACAACTTTTTTGATATTGTTGATGGGATGTTATAGTATTATAGCTTTAGAAAAAGGACAACCTGCAGGACGGGCGACATCCCATCGCTTCGGACAAGGCTGTGGGAATCGAACCCACAACCGAAGTGCGACTGGCCTTTATCGCCTACCACTGGCCTACAGGAAGTCCCTGGTTAGTAGAAACTAGTTTTATTTTATTAAGCAGTATGATATATGAAGTATAAGTTATTTTTTTGAAACCATATACGATTAATCTAACCATAAGATGGACTTATAACTTTTTCTAACCTTTTGTTTGAAAGAGATGGAATGACCCATCATTCTATCACATGATCTGCTAACACATCACAAATAACAAATTCAACTTCATTTCTTTAAGGGATGAAGTGGAAATTGTTCAATTCACGAACAACAGTGAGATTGTACCAAAATCATGCAAGTATTTCTTTTAATTCATCAACTTTAGGGAAATGATCTTGAAACCCAAAAATGTTGTCCTAGTTCCCTTATATCCGATTAATCAGATTGTACCTTAGATCATCACAAATCAATAGCTTTGTGATTGTTGGCTTTTTCATAGCCATGTTCTCTACCACTCTCCATCAGAACATGATGGTTAGATTTCTCTTCCATATCCATATTTTCACCTATGTGGAAACCCAGTGATTAGTTTATTTGGGTAACCGTTATGTTTCATACTTTTGTTTTTAAAGATTGGTTTTGGTATTCCTTTTTACGATGTGGGTTTCTATTAAAGAAACTTTCTAATAGTAAACCATTTATAACCCCGACGAATTTCGAGGGCGAAATTCATTTTAAGGGAGGTAGAATGTAACACCCCTAGATTTTATGAAAAATATTCTTTTAATTTCATTAATGTCTTGTGTTGTATTCTACACCAAGATTACCTTGCGCTATATGCAACACCGTATTAGCTTGCAGTATACGCAACACTATTCTTGGATCGTGTTACACACAATTTTGAAAATAGTTATTCTACGCAACATTGAGTATATATATGTAAAGACCCGGAAATTTCAAGGAAATTTTTTTCTTAATTTTCTTTGGAAATTTACAAGAACGCAGTTTCTGACAGCGCCTGATTCCGAGGCCCGGTGTGCCCAGAATCAATTTCCGAAGTTTGGCTCGGGTACGTTCAGTGAACGAACGAGCGGGAATTTCTAACTTTTGAACCGGTGCCTGGAATCAAATTCCGAGGGCACCGATGGAACCGTAGCGCCGGTTTTTGCTTAGGAATGCCTTTCCTGGAGTTGCGTTTGATTGGGAGCAGTTGTTTATTAAGGTTGTGGTTTAAGTGTAAAGAAAAATAAAATTTGTGTTACAAATTTTATTTATCTTCTTAAGTGGTTATATCCTAAGTGTGGAAGTTGGGGTGGAATCACAAGTTCCTAACTAACCAAGTGAGGATTAAGGTGAGGTGGGTCCCACACGAGCCCCAACCCTTCACCTTCCCCTTAACTCTCTTCTACCCCCCCTAAACTCCCTTGCACTTAATGTGCCAAAACCCCTCAAATTCCTAACTCCTTAAACTCCTTAACTCCCTTGAACCCCCCCCCAATTAAATGTGACTCTTCACTTCCACCTTCATTAATTTTGGAGCCTCTCCACCCATTAATGAAGGATGTAACTTAATGAATTTGAATTATTTTGAATTCATTAAGCTAACACTATAATAAGGTGTGTTGTTTTATTGTTTGGGGTTGGCTAAATCTTTGTGATAGAGTCATGGAAGGATTGAAGAGAATTCCACCCTCGACGAAGAACACGAAGGACATCTCCAAACATGGAACAACGTCTTCTCGACGAAGAATGCCTTTTCCAAAGAAGAACGTGAAGTTTCCAACGTCGATCCCTTCTTGGATGCCTCCTTCCCACTCCTTCCGGAATAAAGAAGGGAGCGCCTTTCACGAAGAACGCCGACGTCGTCAACGGCTTCTCTTTTCCGATGTCGACGAATCGCCGCCGCCTTTCCGCGACTTCGTCAACACATAACGAAAAGCGAAGTAGGGGTTTGTTGTTGCTTTATTTAATTATTTTCCGTTCTTGATTCTAGCATGACAAACTTGAGGATGAACATTTAAGTGTTATCGTCTAACGAGAGGGGGACCGGACCGCACAAACACGGCCGAAACCCCCTCCTTTGTTCTTGAATGTTTCTTTCGGATGAAACGAGATAGCGTGGTGCCGTCGCACCATGCGGGAATCACACGGAAATTATTGCGCGGCGCCGTCGCGCCGCGCCGTGGAAAGAATTATCATGAACGCGACGTCGTCGCGCCGCGTCGAAGGAAACCGAAGACGCCGCGGCCGGAGCGGGGCCGCGGCGGAGGGGCGCGATGCCGTTGCACCGCACCGGATGACGAAGGCCGCAGCCGGTTTCGGGCCGCGGCGGATCGTGATGACCGACGGCCAGCTGGGCCGCCGGTGCCGGAAGACAGAAGAGGACCGGCCCTTGCCGGTCTTGTTGACAAGAAGCCGGCCGGCTAGGTCGGGCCGGCCGGGTTGGTGGAAACCGGGGGAATTTAATTCCCCCGGGCAGTTATTTGGCCCCCCATTATGAGGGGGGCCGGTTTCACAAAGGGGGGGCAGGCGACCCCCCGTTTCCAGCAAGCTCGGCCTTCGGCCAAGCTGGCAGCGCGCCCAGCGCGCTGCCTTCCGCCGAACCGGCGTGCCTGGCCGGTTCGCCTCGCCGGGCCACGTCGGGCCGGGCCGCGCCGGGCCGCGCCGCGCCGGGCCGGGCCGGGTCGACCCCGTCCGGGGCGGGTCGACCCAGTTCGGGCCATCCAGGGGGTCTCGGGCCGGGACGGCCCGGGCCCGAAACCCCCGTTATCGAACGGTTTGGTCAAATGCCCGTATCTTGGGCTACGGGCCTCCAAACGACTCGTCGTCAGCGGCAACGCGATCCTTGGATCGATACGGTCGTTTCGGTATACTATACTCAAGGTGCACCTTCCTTTTCGGGAGCCTACGTGGTTAAAACTCCGTAGTTAAGCGTGCTTGCCCTAGAGTAGTGATCAGGATGGGTGACCTTCTGGGAAGTTTCCCAGGATGGGTGTGAGACGGAAAGGCCAATAAATAACAGACCAGGTGTCCGATTGACGCACCGTCGGTTTCGTTGAATTCCTCTAAGTGAGATGGATCTTTTGGCTTACTCCACTCGAGGTTTGGATGCTGACAGAGTGCGGTCGGGTTGGATCGCACCGAAATCCAACCGGGCCCCTGGAACGAGAAAGCCAATAACTCTCAGACCGGGCATCCGATTGACGCGCCGTCTGTTGCGTTGAGTTCCTTTTGACGATACAGAACTTTTGGCATCCTCCGCCCGAGTTTTGGATGCAGATGGATAGTGGCCGGGTTGGATCACACCGAAATCCAACCGGGCCCCTGGAACGGAAAAGCTGATATCTTTCTGACAGAACGTCCGTTTGACGAACCGTCAGCGGCGTTGGTGATCGCGTTGAGAAACGGTCCCTATGAGTTTACCCTATGAGAGTTCGGGGTACAGTTGAGATACGGCCGGGTTTGGTTCGCTCACGAAACCAACCGGGCCCCTGGGACGAAAAGGCTAATAACTCACAGACCGGGCGTCTGATTGACGCGCCGTCTGTTGCGTTGAGACCCCTATGACGTGGCGGTCCTTTGAGATACTTCTTCGTGGGACTTTGAGATACTTGGAGTATCGACCTGTAGCTCGTGGAGCGGACCCTCCCAGTGACGAGCGTGCGGAGTACGGAGACCGTGTAGCTGGCTGAGACCCGACGACTACTGATCGAATGACTCGGTGTGTTACAGAGGTGCGCTTGGTTGTAGCGGCACATGAGAGTGCTTGGTTGTAGCGGCAGACCCACGACAGAGGTGCGCTTGGTTGTAGCGGCACATGGGAGCGCTTGGTTGTAGCGGCAGACCCACGACAGAGGTGCGCTTGGTTGTAGCGGCACATGGGAGCGCTTGGTTGTAGCAGCTGGCCCGCAGTACTCGATGGGTGGAGTTCTTCAGCAGTCTTAGGTTTGTGAACAGTACCTCGGAGTCGTGACAGGACCACTGTACACTCCAGAGACGGAGCTCTTCAGCAGTTACGGTTTCGATAATGAAAATACTTGTTTGAGCTGAGACTTTTGACCTTGTGTTTACCTCATGATTGAGATGAGTCACTTGCTAACTTAGGTATATGTATGGGCATATACCTGGGTAGTGGTTATCCGTTGATTTCACAATCCTTGTGTTTCCTCATGATTGAGATGGGTTACTTGATAACTTAGTTATATGTATGGGCATATATCTAAGTAGAGGTTATCTGTTGAGATCTTCTTTGTGGTTATCCTTGTTGGTTTAGTGAGACCTTGAGGGTCTCGGGGTCCCTACTGAGTATCGTTATACTCACCCCTGCACGGGTTGTGCCCGCACCTCGTTGTGTTGGTTGCAGACGATGGGCAGTGCTGACAGAAGCCGAGTGTTCGAGGACTGGGCAGTACCTGGAGGTGGACTATACGAAGAGATGGTACCCGGAGGAGGACCTCACGACGAGGCGGTACCCAGAGGTGGACGTGATGACGAGGCGGTACCCGGAGGTGGACCACTGGGCGAGACATACTCGGAGCGGACGGTGGGACCTGAGGAGCAGAGGAGCTATCTGTACCCACCCTTCAGGTGAGATTTCCAGTGGACAGCTCGGCGTAGCAGCTTTACTTTTTAGTTGCTGTTTTCCCTTTCGAGTTGTACTTTACAGTTGGGCTTGTATTTCCGGCCCCTTTTTACTTTTCGCACTTACTGTTGTATTCAGTTTTTACTTAGTGTTTATTTCTTCTGCTTGTACTCTGTGGTGCTTGTTTTCTTTTATAAAGGCAATGCCTTCCCAGTTATCGGGATTTTACGCCTTTGGTGCTAGTCTCCAGCCCCTGGCCTATGGAAGGCAGGCTTGGGGTAGTCACGGCACGGGCCCCGAGGACGGGTCGTGACAAATTGGTATCAGAGGAGTTCAGTTCTACCGCAGAACTCAGGACTCTGATCTTTTTCTATGTGAAGCAATAGTGTTAAGGGTACCGAGTGTGGTCTTCACTTCAGGGAGTCCAGTGTTGGTGCGGCGGCCGACGTATCCGTACACCAGGACCCTGACTACTGATTTCCGACTTTGTACACAAAAACACTGATTGCGTGTGTGTTTCCAAAGTTTTAAAGTCAGCTCAAACCAGGTCAGCTCACCAGGTATAAGACGTTGACCGTGTCGCATCTGTTCAGGATGTCTCCACGCAGACAGTCAGTTGGAGTTCCGAGAGAGTACTTGATGACGGCTCACCGAGCGACGAGGCTCTGGTGCAGGGCCCTTTTTACTATGTTGTCACCCTCGGGTGGTGTACCAGTAGCACCACCACCTGTTGGGCAGCAGATGCCAACGGCTATACTTGCAAACTGTGCACGCTGGCGGAGCGCGTTGCACGAGTTCCAGTAGTAGAGGCCTCAGAAGTTACGAGGCGAGGCAGATTTCCAAACACCAGAGCAGTGGCTGGAGGCGATTGCTAGAGTTTTCCGCCTAGCTAAGACATCAGTAGAGTGGATGGTGGACTTGGCCACTAGTGTTTTCCAGTGAATGACCATGAGGATGGTCCGCATAGTGATGAGGCTTTGGTACGTGAACCGATGCCTGAGATAGTGCCTTTGGGTAGTGTGTCAGCTATACATCACTACCTGTTGGTCAGCAGTTACAACCGGCGGTACCGGTAGGTGACACATGTAAGTTTACTGCCTTACATGTGTTCTAACTTCAGATACCCTCATGTTCCGAGGTGAACCTGACTCATAGGCGGCTGAGGACTGGCTTGAGGAGGTGGCCGAGAATTTTCTAGAACTTTTACAGTTTCGGCGGGACGATGTGTTGATAGCTGAGAATTCATCGAGGCGTACCGAACATATCAGGTACTCGATGTAAGCGTTTCGATCAGTGCAATAGAGGTCGGACCTCTGAGCATGGTATGTTTAAGGGCTTCCGAGCCAGCACCTTTTCTCTATGCATTTCTACTTAGGCTAGAGTGCTAGAAGGAACCTTTGTGGTTGAGAATTCTTTGCTGATCGAATACAGCCAGAGAATGTTAGAAGTTTGGAAAGCAGGAAACTGACACCAGTCTCGGAGACTTGGGCATCTAAAATGTTTCAAGAAGAGGAAATGTTAAAGACAGATGAATCTGCAGAGCAGCAGACATGGAGGCAGAGCTTGGAGAGCAGCTCGTGGTGGTGTACATTTCAACATGTTACCATCACCCGCCTTTGTAGTCCCCGCTAGACTCAGGGAGTTGGAGAGCAGGGAAAGAGGGTAGCTGCTTGCGGTCATGGAGTGTGACCAAAAAGGGGCTTTAAGGATGATTCGAAGTGCGGAATTTATCTTCTACTAGCTGCCGTAGCCACAGGCATCGAAATGAATCATCCCTTCCTTCCATGAATCTAGTCCCAGACCTAGAGATTCTGGTTAAGTCGTTGACTTGACCCTCACGTCTGGAGATACCTTTGGGAGGAGACTCGATAGTCACACTTACGCCGACGGTGTGATCTGACCCTTGAGGCGAGAGTCTCGGTTAGGACCTCTTGGTGGCAGCGTCGAGGCCTTACGACGTTAGTTTGAGTATGTATTTGGAAATCACTATTCATACTCAAATTGACGGTATTAGGCAAACGTTGGGATGGGTTTTCCTTGGTCGGCAAAAAGGAAACCTTGGGCAGCACAAGATAAACTCGTGCATGGGAGGGTGTAGCCGATCATTCTTGGGTCGGCCAACCTTACCCTCGTGGCAGCATGAGTTTTTAGTTTCAGTTCTAACCTAAAAAGGGAGACCTTTAGAGTTCGAGGATGGCGACCACGTTCTTATACAGGTCTCACCTCGATGAGGTTTACGGAGATGTAGCCGAGGCGGCAAGAGATCTCTGAGGTTCAATAGACCTTTCTAGGTCCCCAGCAGGGTAGGTGAGGTGGTTTATCGCTTGACCCAACCACCTCAGTTGCACCAGGTGCACGATAACTTTCACGTAACTCAATTGAGGAGATACGTGCTTGATCCTTCACACATCATCGACCTTAGGGAGTTGGACGTCGATGATAGAGAGACATGCACGGAGGTTCTAGTGGGGATCAAGAATAGACAGGAGCAGATCCTACGAGGATGATCGATTCCTTGGGTGCACTTCCTTTGACAGTACGGGAACCTCCAGGTGAGCACATGGGAGCGGAAGGCTCAGATGCGTGCTGTGTACCACTTTTGTGACCCTAGTTTGTGATGAAGCTTTACGGGGACGTAAAGCCCTGAGGTGGGAGTAATGTAAAGACCCGGAAATTTCAAGGAAATTTTTTTCTTAATTTTCTTTGAAATTTTACAAGAACGCAGTTTCTGACAGCGCCTGATTCCGAGGCCCGGTGTGCCCAGAATCAATTTCCGAAGTTTGGCTCGGGTACGTTCAGTGAACGAACGAGCGGGAATTTCTAACTTTTGAACCGGTGCCTGGAATCAAATTCTGAGGGCACCGATGGAACTGTAGCGCCGGTTTTTGCTTAGGAATGCCTTTCCTGGAGTTGCGTTTGCTTGGGAGCAGTTGTTTATTAAGGTTGTGGTTTAAGTGTAAAGAAAAATAAAATTTGTGTTACAAATTTTATTTATCTTCTTAAGTGGTTATATCCTAAGTGTGGAAGTTGGGGTGGAATCACAAGTTCCTAACTAACCAAGTGAGGATTAAGGTGAGGTGGGGCCCACACGAGCCCCAACCCTTCACCTTCCCCTTAACTCTCTTCTACCCCCCTTAAACTCCCTTGCACTTAATGTGCCAAAACCCCTCAAATTCCTAACTCCTTAAACTCCTTAACTCCCTTGAACCCCCCCCCCCTAATTAAATGTGACTCTTCACTTCCACCTTCATTAATTTTGGAGCCTCTCCACCCATTAATGAAGGATGTAACTTAATGAATTTGAATTATTTTGAATTCATTAAGCTAACACTATAATAAGGTGTGTTGTTTTATTGTTTGGGGTTGGCTAAATCTTTGTGATAGAGTCATGGAAGGATTGAAGAGAATTCCACCCTCGACGAAGAACACGAAGGACATCTCCAAACATGAAACAACGTCTTCTCGAAGAAGAATGCCTTTTCCAAAGAAGAACGTGAAGTTTCCAACGTCGATCCCTTCTTGGATGCCTCCTTCCCACTCCTTCCGGAATAAAGAAGGGAGCGCCTTTCACGAAGAACGCCGACGTCGTCAACGGCTTCTCTTTTCCGATGTCGACGAATCGCCGCCGCCTTTCCGCGACTTCGTCAACACATAACGAAAAGCGAAGTAGGGGTTTGTTGTTGCTTTATTTAATTATTTTCCGTTCTTGATTCTAGCATGACAAACTTGAGGATGAACATTTAAGTGTTATCGTCTAACGAGAGGGGGACCGGACCGCACAAACACGGCCGAAACCCCCTCCTTTGTTCTTGAATGTTTCTTGCGGATGAAACGAGATAGCGTGGTGTCGTCGCACCACGCGGGAATCACACGGAAATTATTGCGTGGCGCCGTCACGCCGCGCCGTGGAAAGAATTATCATGAACGTGACGCCGTCGCGCCGCGTCGAAGGAAACCGAAGACGCCGCGGCCGGAGCGGGGCCGTGGCGGAGGGGCGCGGTGCCGTCGCACCGCGCCCGATGACGAAGGCCGCAGCCGGTTCCGGGCCGCGGCGGATCGTGATGACCGACGGCCAGCCGGGCCGCCGGTGCCGGAAGACGGAAGAGGACCGTCCCTTGCCGGTCCTGTTGACAAGAAGTCGGCCGGCCAGGTCGGGCCGGCCGGGTTGGTGGAAACCGGGGGAATTTAATTCCCCCGGGCAGTTATTTGGCCCCCCATTATGAGGGGGGCCGGTTTCACAAAGGGGGGGCAGGCGGCCCCCCGTTTCCAGCAAGCTCGGCCTTCGGCCAAGCTGGCAGCGCGCCCAGCGCGCTGCCTTCCGCCGAACCGGCACGCCTGGTCGGTTCGCCGCGCCGGGCCACGCCGGGCCGCGCCGCGCCGGGCCGGGCCGCGCCGGGCCGCGCCGCGCCGGGCCGGGCCGCGCCGGGCCGGGCCGGGCCATGCCGGGCCGGGTCGACCCCGTCCGGGGCGGGTCGACCCGGTTCGGGCCATCTGGGGGGTCTCGGGCCGGGACGGCCCGGGCCCGAAACCCCCGTTACCGAGCGGTTTGGTCAAATGCCCGTATCTTGGGCTACGGGCCTCCAAACGAATCGTCGTCAGCGGCAACGCGATCCTTGGATCGAGGCGGTCGTTTCGGTATACTATACTCAAGGTGCACCTTCCTTTTCGGGAGCCTACGTGGTTAAAACTCCGTAGTTAAGCGTGCTTGGCCTAGAGTAGTGATCAGGATGGGTGACCTCCTGGGAAGTTTCCCAGGGTGGGTGTGAGACGGAAAGGCCAATAAATAACAGACCAGGTGTCCGATTGACGCACCGTCTATTTCGTTGAATTCCTCTAAGTGAGATGGATCTTTTGGCTTAATCTGCTCGAGGTTTGGATGCCGACGGAGTGTGGTCAGGTTGGATCGCACCGAAATCCAACCGGGCCCCTGGAACGAGAAAGCCAATAACTCTCAGACCGAGCGTCCGATTGACGCGCCGTCTGTTGCGTTGAGTTCTTGTTGACGATACGAAACTTTTGGCATCCTCCGCCAGAGTTTTGGATGAAGATGGATAGTGGCCGGGTTGGATCGCACCGAAATCCAACCGGGCCCCTGGAACGGAAAAACTGATATCTTTCTGACAGAACGTCCGTTTGACGAACCGTCAGCGGCGTTGGTGATCGCGTTGAGAAACGGTCCCTATGAGTGTAACCTATGAGAGTTCGGGGTACAGTTGAGATACGGCCGGGTTTGGTTCGCTCACGAAACCAACCGGGCCCCTGGGACGAAAAGGCTAATAACTCACAGACCGGGCGTCTGATTGACGCGCCGTCTGTTGCGTTGAGACCCCTATGACGTGGCGGTCCTTTGAGATACTTCTTCGTGGGACTTTGATATACTTGGAGTATCGACCTGTAGCTCGTGGAGCGGACCCTCCCAGTGACGAGCGTGCGGAGTACGGAGACCGTGTAGCTGGCTGAGACCCGACGACTAATGATCGAATGACTCGGTGTGTTACAGAGGTGCGCTTGGTTGTAGCGGCACATGGGAGCGCTTGGTTGTAGCGGCAGACCCACGACAGAGGTGCGCTTGGTTGTAGCGGCACATGGGAGCGCTTGGTTGTAGCGGCAGACCCACGACAGAGGTGCGCTTGGTTGTAGCGGCACATGGGAGCGCTTGGTTGTAGCAGCTGGCCCGCAGTACTCGATGGGTGGAGTTCTTCTGCAGTCTTAGGTTTGTGAGCAGTACCTCAGAGTCGTGACAGGACCACTGTACACTCCAGAGACGGAGCTCTTCAGCAGTTACGGTTTCGATAATGAAAATCCAGGTTTGAGCTGAGACTTTTGACCTTGTGTTTACCTCATGATTGAGATGGGTCACTTGCTAACTTAGGTATATGTATGGGCATATACCCGGGTAGTGGTTATCCGTTGATTTCACAATCCTTGTGTTTCCTCATGATTGAGATGGGTTACTTGATAACTTAGGTATATGTATGGGCATATATCTAAGTAGAGGTTATCTGTTGAGATCTTCTTTGTGGTTATCCTTGTTGGTTTAGTGAGACCTTGAGGGTCTCGGGGTCCCTACTGAGTATCGTTATACTCACCCCTGCACGGGCTATGCCCGCACCTCGTTGTGTTGGTTGCAGACGACGGGCAGTGCTGACAGAAGCCGAGTGTTCGAGGACTGGGCAGTACCTGGAGGTGGACTATACGAAGAGATGGTACCCGGAGGAGGACCTCACGACGAGGCGGTACCCAGAGGTGGACGTGACGACGAGGTGGTACCCGGAGGTGGACCACTGGGCGAGACATACTCGGAGCGGACGGTGGGACCTGAGGAGCAGAGGAGCTATCTGTACCCACCCTTCAGGTGGGATTTCCAGTGGACAGCTCGGCGTAGCAGCTTTACTTTTCAGTTGTTGTTTTCCCTTTCGAGTTGTACTTTACAATTGGGCTTGTATTTCCGGCCCCTTTTTACTTTCCGCACTTACTGTTGTACTCAGTTTTTACTTAGTGTTTACTTCTTCCGCTTGTACTCTGTGGTGCTTGTTTTCTTTTATAAAGGCAATGTCTTCCCAGTTATCGGGATTTTACGCCTTTGGTGCTAGTCGCCAGCCCCTGGCCTATGGAAGGCAGGCTTGGGGAAGTCACGACACGGGCCCCGAGGACGGGTCGTGACAATATATATATATATATTCAATGTATAAATGAAATATGGTTGGATTCTGTTATAAAAAACAACGAAGGATTCTTTCACAACACTCAACCCTGACTTGGCTTACATTACACGCAATCGTGACCTTCCTCGATAGCGTGTGTTGTACGCAATACCGGGTTTTAATAAACAATGTTATATTATTATAATATTGTCATGAACTAGCCGTTATGAATAGTATTAACTAAATTTTTAATTTTATAACATTATTATTCATCTTACACATTTCTATAACATGGTATAAGAACAAAATAAATTTTTCGGGTAAAATAAGTATTTTTCAAAAAATGTAGTTTTGCCGCCTTTTGATGGCGCACCCAATTTAAATCTAGTTTTTGACATGTTTATAAGTTAAATTTTAAAAAATAAAATTCTTCTTTGGAATCAAGAAATAAAAATTTACTTTGGATAAATTTTTCATATTATTCTGGTAACTTTCACATTTTAATGAATAGTAAAAACACGCTATATTTTAATTAAAAACAACTTTTTTCATCGTAATATCTTATGTGGTTAAATTATAATATTGAATGGTTTTAAAGTATAAATATAATATATTTTTACCATTTAATATAATGTATTACATTAGCATTGATTTTACCTTGAATTCGTAGGTTAAATCAATTCAATCTTTTGCAATGTAATAAAGAAAACCCGTTTTCTTTCGACAACGGGATTAATTTTAATTTAATTTCTTCAACTTTTGTGTATTTAATTTGGAAAAATGGATTCCATATTTGGAATAAGTGGATCCAAATTATGTTAATAATCTAGTTTTTATTTTTGGGAATTATGAATAGTAACTACGGTAAATTTTATTTACCATAGTTAAAGGTAAATCAGGTAATTAAGGGTAAATATAATATTTTAAAATTACCCTAACAAATGTCAAAATCCTATTTGATGAATAAAAGTCGACACATATCACCTAAGGGTCGGATTAGATTCATTTAATTAAATTTTGTCAATGAAAATAATTTAATTAATATTAAAACTAAAGAATGTGACAACATGTCACTTTCTTAAATCTTATAAGTATAATAATTTTAATCTAGTGATAAACTTCATGAAACTTAGAACATGAATAGTCTCCAGAAATATAATATAATTATATACATCATAGGAATTTATTTAGAATTTTTAGGGATTAAATAATAATCATTTATTATGACACAAAGATGATGCAGTAATTGTCTTATTAATGAAATATTGACATAATTGATGTTATAAATGCCCAAATAAATGTAATTTGAGACGTTTTATAACTTAAAATAATTTTCTAGGTTAATATGACATGTTATTGTTTATT
This sequence comes from Viscum album, assembly GCA_963277665.1. Taxonomy (NCBI): domain Eukaryota; kingdom Viridiplantae; phylum Streptophyta; class Magnoliopsida; order Santalales; family Viscaceae; genus Viscum; species Viscum album. Next base: position 1,903,367,951 of record OY728150.1, on the reverse strand, counting down.
TAAGTAACTTGGTTCGAACTTATAATTCTGTTATGAATTTCATAAAAATCATGTACCAAATAGTGTCAAAATTGACATAAAATAGTTTTTAAAACAAATATTATATTATTAATTGTTATTTTATTCCTAAAAATATAAGGTTCTGCCAAATGACTTAGATAAGATTATATATATTAATAATAAACAACTTGGGGTTCTTTTGGCTTGATATAGTAAGTTTATTAACCATATAGTGTAAGAAAACAAAAAGACACGGTAAAAGTTAAATTATTTAACTTAGAGTTAAATCTAATTGATAAGGTTAAAATAATAACATAAACTTGTATAAATCCTATTGTATGAGATGATTTCGACCCATCCCCACCTTAGCCTTGAAATAAATCAATTTGGATCTATTTAAAACCGAACTTGACTTTATAATAAAAAAATATTTTTAGTTATTCCATAGGTGCCCCTCTCCTCCCTTATAAAAGGGCACCTCCTCCCTCTCTTCCTCACACAACTTTGAGCCTTCAAGATCGGCCAAACCCTGCCAAATTCTCTTCCCAACTTCCCTAGAAACATCGTAGAGGTTCTGGTCTTCCTCAAAGACAAATTTTAGTGCCCTAAGAGGAGGTCTCAAAGAGGCGTTTCAAAGAAGAGGTAATTTCCGTTACCGATTCTTTCACCTTTATTTCTTCTTCCACTTCTTCTTCTTAGGTTGTTTCATTATGAAGTAATAACATCAGTATCACTCATATACTGATATGTTATTATAAGTATGAAACAATCCTACTTCACCATCTATCCATCCTACGGAAAACGAAATCACCACGCGTGCGTACGTACGGAATACCGTCTCCACGCCGTGGTGAAATCTATTTTCCACCACCACCTTACTTGGATGGGTATAATGGTGTAAATAATAACTATATATTATTATTTTAAAGTGATATTGATTCTGAAATAGTATACATACACTCCAATACAGTCCCACAATCATGAGAACGATATCATCGCTCGTGCGTACGTACGGACTACCGTCTCCACGACGCGATGAGATTCATTCTCCACATTAACCATTCATGAATGATTATAAAGTATATATAATGAATAATAATGAAATATATGACATGTTAAATCTACTGGATTTATGTATATATATATATGTATGTCATCTACTTACTTCCATTCAAGACAATAAGGAAAGGAAAACAGCATTCATGCGTACGTACGGACTACCGTCTCCATGAACGGTGTGTTTCATTTCATTTATCTATATAATATATATATATATATAATGAATATATATGATATATAAATCATGTTTTATATTCTGGAATTAAGTAATCATGATCTAAGTAATCATATGAATAATTACAAGTCAAAACACGGACGACAAATGAAACAATTTTACCCAAAACGCTCTTTAACATGGAATTTACAAAATAACGGGTAATATAAAGTCATAAGTGAACCATATATGATATCATAATAATGAATATGATTCTGTAATAAGTCAATGACATTATTTAAATCATTATACAGGAGGTTCGGACACTTACGAATCAAATCGGACCTAAGGTAAGGGAAAATATCACAATCTCATTTTTATCCGAGATGGTTTATACTTTGGTATTTACTGGGGTGTATTTTATCATCCACATCCATGTTTCCTCAATATTTAATATTATTTCCATCCACCTACAACTATTTAAATCCAATTTTACCCTTCAGTGAGTTTTTAGTAAAAGATATGAAAGGAATCTGTTGTCGTTTTTCGTACGAGGTACTTTTTGACTTTTCCAACAAAAGTACGAAGAATGTTTTTTAACTTATATGGAATGAATGGTTTTTTAAAACATTATTTCAAAGAAGCTTCATTTACAAGTTTTCAAGTTTATTTTTAATCAAATTATTTTAGTTTGTAATTGTATGACATGTTAATAAAGGAAAAGTGTTTTTGAAGCAGAAAGGATATTTTCCTCAAGAATGGAGTTCATGTGTTTTATCAAAATTATTTTACATCTAAGATAATAAAGGGTTCTGTTTTTATCCCTATTATTACATTGATTTGATTATGTTGTGATGGAATTATATTTTTTTCCTTTATCTTATATGAATTTTTTAATGATGTCATGATGTCTAAGATTCCCATTTTTATTACATGGGTTATGAAATGATGTATGATTTATGATTTTGTGGCACACATAAGAATGGTATCATTATGAGATGGGTGGTACCTATATCTCCCTCCAATGCATTGGGTAAAGATTTTATATCTCATGAGATAGACATGGATGGAATGGTAGGTTATACCGGTTCAGTGAAACAGGACTGAAACGAGGGTGACTCGGTTCAGAAAGGGACTTTGTCCACTAAGATAGTCTTGGCAATGAGTCTTGACTAACAGGAAATGATTATCTATGATTATGTTTGTATTCCACAAAGTTTAATGTTTTAAGTTATGATTATTGTGATTACATTTCACTGCCATGAGTTATCCCAAGTTATGAAATTATTATCTCTTTCACAGGTTAAGATTTCCAAAAGTTATGTGCTTATTTATATGATGTGATTGATATTTCTTTTGTTTACCCTTACTGAGCATTTGAGCTCACCCTTTTATGTTTTCTTTTCACCAGGATATAAAGAAAGGTTTTAGGTATAAAAAAAGGAAGATCTTTATGGGAGATGTTGAAGATCTTTCACCGGGATTAGAAGATTATATTCCGAGTTTCCAAAGACACTAAACTATTACGATCCTTGTGTTCGTGTTTTTGTTATGTACTAAGTATTCCGCAAAAGTAATGTAATGTCCATGTACGTCAGGCATCGGGTCTCTACATCTTTTTTCTCCAAACTTATAAAAAACTCTCATTCCCTTCAAGCATTTACCAAGGTGATTCTTTCCACACTTATCACATATGGGAAAATCCTTCTTTTCCCTCTTCCCTTTATCCATCTTTCTCTCTTCCATCCTTTTCTTCTCTTACTTCCCTTCAAAGCCATAGGACTCATAGAATTCTTTACTTATCTTATTAACACATGATACTATTTCTTCATATGTTGAGAATACATGGGAGACTATTTCCCTTCTAAATGTTGGCTTAATACTGTGAAATATATGATCTTTCTTACTCTTTGGATCATACGTATTACTGGAGTTCACATTCCTTCTGATGGGTGTCATTTCTATACAATGGCGTACACTAGGTCATTTTACCAATCACAATTAATAATTCCAAACTTGTAAAATAGTTAACATAAATTTAACAGTTTATTGATATAATACATAATAATAAAAATGTTTTCTTTGAGGAATTATGTACTCATAAACCCTTCCTAATGATTTGTAAAGAAAATGAGAATTATCCTAAGAATATCCCCCCGGGAGTGTCGTAAACAAGAGTGCAGCAAGGCCTGTTGTTGTGCACCAGTTCCTATTCGAGTCTAGCTCAAAGCGGTGTTTTCAGGTTTTACCCTTTGGTACATATGTGTCAGAGCCGCCTCTACCTGCTCGTATCCAGATAGGGATGTATTGCTTGTAAAACTCACGAAATCTCTACATTACCAAAATTCTAGGAAGTTATTATATACTAATCCTCAAAGTCTATCTTAGATTAATGTGCTCTAATCATAGTTTATCTAAATCTAGTTTCCAAGGTTATTGCTAAAAATTCTCTGATAACAACTGTAATGCCCCGACCCCAGTTACCTAGAGTCAGTGCCTTATTATGTATCATTGGCATGATTACAAGGAATAAAGTCCCGAATGAGCGACCAGTTTAGCAGTCTTGGAAAATAGATTACATACAGGAATGTTACATTAAAAATTATAACATACAACAGCAAAATAAAATCCTTTTTGAATGCCATTGTTCTCTTAGCTTAACCCTGTATCTCAAACATAAAACACTTCTTGGGATCCTGGGAAAATAAAACATAAGAATGGGGTGAGATCAGATGCTCAGTAAGGGTAAATAATTTAGCAAAATCTATAAACTTTTAAGGCAAGATGTGTAATAAAACCAATATCCTTTTAAACATAAACTTGAACAGAAAATGGCAAAAATAAATCAAACATTATCATATAAACATGCACATGGATATTCTACTAGTAAGATAATCACATGTAATAACTAATTTCATAATGAGGGAATGTATAGTACCAGAATTTAATTTCTGTGTCAAGGCCTCATGCTAGGACCTATGGGATAACTATAACCGAACCCAAACCCAGATAGCCTCTGTAACTGGACTCCATCCTAGAGAGCCTCTGTAACCGGACTCCAACCTGGAGAGCCTCTGTAATCGAACTCCATCCCGGAGAGCCTCTGTAACTGGACTCCAACCCTGAGGGTCTGCTATAACCGTACCCCTACCCGGAGGGCTTACTTTTATCGGTCCCTAACCCAGAACATAATAGTCCAATACATTCTTCATAAGAAAAGGTTGAAATATAACATAAACATTCATATTAAAACTAACATACATAATGTCAATACTTTATCCATAAATAATGAATGGTATAAAAATAACACATCCATAGTCAAACATAACACAAAACATTTAATACAATATGGAAGATTTGTATCATAATAAATCAACTTCAAACAAGTTTAAAATCCATTAAAGGATGTCGAAATAGATGAAATCAAAACCTTTTTAGAGAAATATCTCTTTATATTTTGAAATCATTTAAAGGTCATGTAATTATAAAAGAAAAAAATTATATTTGAAAATATTCTTATAGCTTGTAAGGGAAGCTTAGACGATGTTATAACGACGGAAAATAGCCGCACCCACCGTATAAGTTAAAAAAGACATTTTTATCTAGTAAATAGTAAAAATGTTTTGAAATACATTTTAAGAAACATGGATGTGGATGATAAAGAGGTCCCAATAGATACTTAGGTAAAAACAACGTCAGATAATAAAGACATTGTGAAATTAACCCTTACCTTGTACTTTTTCTTGGTAGAGGGTGGGTTAAACTCATTTATAATGGTGAAATAATTGTTATTAAATTATAAAATAATCATATACATTAATATGATATCATATATGATCTTTTAACATTGTTCTGTTAATAATATTTTAGTATTATCGTCGTTTCGGGTGTCAACTGATTCGTTTTCCTTTATATGATTTGTTACGTAAGTAATGTTTGTTATGGATAGGATCTATCTTATTCTTATTCAGAATTATATTAAGTCTTTAAACATTCTATTTAATCATCTAATGAAAATTAGTCTTGAATGGATACGATGAGGAATGAATCTCATCGCGTTCGTGGAGACAGTAATCCGTACGTACGAATGAGCAACAATGTCATTATTTTAATATTAAAATAATATATAATTGGATGATATATCATATATAAAGAATAATTATCATGTTATATTTATTATTTACATCAATTATACATCATTATTATACCTATCCAAATAATAATGTATTGAATAACAATTACACCACAACATGGAGATGATAAGCCGTATGTACGCACGTATGGTGACATGTCATTCAAAGGATGGATAGAATAATTAATATGGTTACCATATTTATAATAAAATCACAGTATATATAAGATACTGTATTTATTATTTTATATTGGAAACAATAAAGAAAGAGGAAGTGTAAAAAGAAAAGAACTTGATAGGGGTGATGAAATGTTTACCTCTTCTTCGGGTTCTTCCATTTGATTTGATCAAAAGGGCTACTTAGGTTGGTTTTATGACTAAAGGAAGGATTATAAAATTAAATAAGGATATTTGAGAGGGTATTTTGTTAGGGTTTGTCCTATCCAAATGACTTTTAAGGTTTCAATTAGATAGAAGGGGGAGTTACCTTTTATAAGAGTGGTGAGGGGCACCTTAGGAAAAGCTAGAAATATTATTTTATAATAAAATAATTTTCGGTTTATAATGACTCAAAATGAATTATTTAAAGTATAAGGTGGGTTTGGGTCTAAAACCACTCAACCAATAGGTTTTAAATAAGTTTGGGTCACTATATTAACCTTATCCTTTAGATTTAACTCTTAGTTAAATAGTTTGACTTTTACCATGTCTCTTTGTATTTTTATATTATATGGTTTATAAAAATACCATAAACTTCTAATAGAACCCCAATAGGTTCATTAATGACACATATAATATTATTTAGGACCTTTTTCCAAACCTTAGACTTTAAGGATTATTATATCAACCAATAATATAGTATTTGTTTTAAAAACTCAATTATGTCATTTTTGACATTATTTAATAATTTATTTTTGTTAAAGTCATAAAAACATTATTAATTCGAAAAAAAATTATTAAATCAACCTTAATATGTAATATTCACCTATAAAATTCGTGGATGTCATAAAAAATTTGAAATTATATTTATTTTAGTATTTATAATACAATTTATTTGATTCTTACATTAATAAGGTAATTACTGCATCGTCATTGTGTCCTAAATAAATTTAATTATTTAATGTCTAAAAATTATAAATAAACTACCATTATGTAGGAATTTTTTTTATATTTCCAATTAATATTTATAGTCGAATAGATTACTTATATAACCCCATTTAAAAATTTATTTACTGAAAGATATTTGTTTATGTCATTTTTGCCTTAATTTAAGTTAATTAAGATAAAGTGTCATTATCATTTATAAGTGGTTACATGGTGTCCCAAAATCTACCCAAGGATTCCCATGGTCGTCCATGACTTATCCAATAATGTTAGGATAAGTGTTAAGGTAATTTTGTGTTATTATAATATTCTTTTTACCTTGAATTACCCTATTTACCTTTAACCGCGGTAAATAAAAATCAAAAGTTACTATTCACCAAAAATTATTTTCATCTTATTAAACCACATTTTACTTACTGATGTTAACTGTGTCTCTTGTATTTTTGAAATTCAACTCACAAAAATGGTAAAATTAAGTTTTATGCAAATTTGCAAACTCTCTTAGGAGGTGGGTAAAAGACGGTAAAAAGTTCAATAAAATTTTTATATATCTAAACATATTATAAAATGACTCCAATTAATTATATTGAACTTATATAAATATTATGTATCTATTTTTACCTAAAATAAATTTAAATAAATTAAATTATTATTTAAATAAAACGTCGGTTTTAAACAATAACTAAGTGTTTTTCACTATTAAACAAAAATTAAAAGTTTTCAGAAAAATACGAAAAATTCACCCTAAGGTAATTTTGATATTCCAAATTCAAAAATTAATTCTATTTTACCAATTTAAAAACATATAATTTTCATTAATTAATTTAAAATTAATTACCGTTGTCAAAACGAAAAAGCATATTTTTAAAAAATAATAACTATCAAAAGATTGACACTTGTTTATATCCAATTTCAAAGTGAAATTACTTACAATGATAAATATTGGATTAAATGGTAAAACTAAAATATAATTATAATTCCACCCCATTAAAATTTATAATTCAACACTATAAATTATTTTTATTAAAATAGTTGTTTTCAGTTAAAATATAGCATTTTTCACTATTCACCCAAATATGAAAGTTATCAGAAAAACACCAAAAATTTATTGAAACTAAATTATTATGTCTAGATTCTAAATAAGAATTTTATTTTATAAAATTGAATATATAAAAGTTTCAAATATTGGATTTAAAATGGGTTCTCCATTAAAAGGCGGTAAAATTGTAATTTTTAAAAAATACTTGTTTTATCTGAAAAAATGAATTTGTTCTTACATTATGTCTAAGAAACTCATAATATGGATTCTAAAATTATAAGGATTATATAAAGTTAAAAATTCAGTTAATATTATTCATAACTGAATGACTAGTTTGGTAAGTCATGATGCGCTTGAACTCAGTGTTGCATGTAGTGCAAGTTATTGAATTACTTTCAAGAAATAACGTACTATGAAATCTTGGGGTGTTACATACTAGGATAAAATTTATGTTTCAAGTTCCATTCCTTGTGTTGAGGAATTATTTTACCATCTAAACTAAGAACATATAAAACTATACTTAATATATTTCTATTTCATAGGTATAATTTCATCTTTTGGTGGTGCTTTTATCATTTTATAGTTCATTTATTACTATAATAAATTAATATATAAGATTTTTTTTATTTATAAATCATTAAAATTACCTTTTAATAGATTGTAAGATCCATAAAAGAGTGAAAATATATTTCTCTTGTCTTTACTAAAACAAAAATGGTTTGAAAAAGTTATCCAATAACACCCAAAGTTAAAATTTATCCATTCCATTAATAGTTAACCTTAAATCTCATCCAAAATATATATGAACAAATTTAGAAGGAAGCTCGCTAAATAACATTATATTTCTTATAAAATATAAAGTGGATCTTAATCATCACATACCAAACATGTGAATACCATTATCATGTATTCTATTAAAAAATAGTAATAACTTAAAATACCATAAAATATCATTGAAAAATGCATTCTTCCTTATTTATTAAAACACAAATTATTAGATATATTTCTTAAATTAAAAACTAATTTAAACTCCATCAATGATATCATAACCCACTTTGTCAACAAATCATTAATAAGATCCATGGTATTAGGTATTATTCAATTTACTTTATCCATATCAATCATCTATTTATCCCAACGGCATTATCTCAATATGAGGAATATATTAAGGGTTATATTTAACTCAATAATGTGTTTTCAAAGAAGTTAAACTTTCCATTGAATAAAATTTCTTGGTCATCAGTACCATTCAACATATACTCTCAAATCCTTTAATAAATTGTACTATAGTACAATCCTAATGAATTTAATGATTATTATAACAGGAATATCATTGAAAAAATACTCTTATAAAATAATTCTTAAATCAAAACACAATCACACAAATCATCTCAATTCATCTCTGGTAATAGAATAAGCTTGACCATGACCCATTTAATTCTTTTGAGGCATATTCCCTTGATTCTTAGGATATTCAATTGCATAGTTCCCAATCTCCTTATAGTTGAAGAATTGAACATTATAAATTTCTTACTTTACCTTTCAATCATGATCAAGGTATAATTTCTATCCACACTTGTAGAAAACTCTCATTCCACTCAATAAAGTACTAGGGTGTTTATTTCCACAATGATCACATTTGAGAAAATACTTCTTTCCCTTTTCCCCTAATATATTTTTTTCTCTTCCATACTCTTATTCTAAAACTTCCACTTGAATCCATAATTCTTAGATAATTATTTCTCTATCTTGATATAACATGATACTATGTCTTCGTATGATGAGGATATTTGGGATACTAGTTCCCTTTGAAATATTGGCTTAAGACCATCAAATTAAGGATCATTATTAATCTTTGGATTAAGTGCATTGATATGGTTTCCATTACATCCACTGGGAACCATTTATAAATGATAAAATTCACTAAATTATATCATATCATTATGAAACATAATGTATAATCCCAAAACTAGTGAAAAAATTAATATAAATTGAAAAATTTATAGATAGACAATATCATAATATTAAAAAAGATTTCTTTAGGGATATATTTATTTTCAAATCCTTTATAATATTTTTTAAATAAAATATGAATTATCCTAATAATATCCACTGGGAGTGTCAAACTAAGTATGCATTGAGGCTCATTTTCATGCACCAAGTGACGATCGAGTCAAGCCCAATGCACCTTTTTCGAAGTTATTACCCCCAGGTACCTATGTTCCAAAACCACCTCCACTAGTAGTATCAAAATAGAGATTTATTATTAGGAAAAAACACATAATATATTCCCTGCCATTAATTTAGGATGTTTTTATATACTTATCCTCAAATTCTATCATAGTTTTTTGTTCCCTAATATATGTTTTTCTTAATCTAGTTCCCATGGTTTCTACTAAACTTCCTCTAATACCAACTATAGTGACCTAAACTCCAGTAACCTAGAGTCAGTTTCTACTTTATCACATTGGTATATGATAAAAGGAATCACATCTTGAAGGACTCAATACTTTAGTAGTCTTGTAAATCTAGATACGTACTTGAAATTCACATTTAATTTTAAAAAATAAAACAAAAAAACAGAATTTTCATTGAGAATCCCATTATTCCCCTTAGTGTATCTCTGGATATCAATAACAAAACTCTTCCTCATATACTGGGGAAAATAAAAAATAATAAAGGGGTGATATCATATGCTCAATAAGGGTAACCTTATAATGATATATATTAATAAATAATGAATAATCAATAGGTCAAGGTAATTAACTTAAACACTTGTTGTTTAATCAATAACTTGAGCATAATATAGCATGAATAAATGACTATCAAATAATGCCACATAAATAATCACATGATCATGAAACTAAACCATGGATATTCTAAGTAATTGAATAATCAAATGTAATATCAATAACTAAATTTATAATGATGTAATTCATAATGATGGAAAAACTAAAACATACAATCTAGGCCTTATACTATAAAATCTAATACTGTTGAGGCCTTATTCCAAGACATCTATATAAATGGGTAAAGCCTCATCCAAAACCCAATATAGTTTGTCTTATTTTATCCACTGGTGCATCGAGGGTATATACAGCCCCTGTCTATCACTTACTAATTCTAATTCACTCCTTGTATGAAAGGGTTGAAACATAATAAACATAAAAATCAATATTGAAAAAATAGTATAAAAAATGTTGACAATTACCCCTAATAAAAAAATCATAAACCATCAAGTGTAATATGAATAGTATCAAACTAGTACATCCACAATCAAATTGATAATAAAAAATCCAAAGAAAGAATAAGGATGATATCAATATAACATATCCCCAGTGGATCATAAGTACAATGAAGGGTTGATGTCATTGATTAATAGAAATACCATAAAATATCCTTAAAATTATTTTTGAGGAAAATAACCTTAGCATTTTGAATCCCACCTTTTAAAAAAAAGTTCACAAAACATTTTGGAAATAATTTTCTTTTTAAAATAAAATTTAATTCATGTAAAATAAATTTTAAAACATTGAGTGGTCATGGAAACATAAAATTATGTTCATGCCGTATATGAAAAGCAAAGATTCCTTTCACATTTTTGGTAAAATCCAAACAAGTATTGTTCCGAAAATGACATGAATATTCCTTTAAATTTTTTTATAAAAATTAAAAAAGGATAAAATGAATTTAATAAATAATTTTTAAAATTTTTGAAACATTTTTAAAACATTTTAAAAAACATGGGTTTTAATGAAAAAGTATTTTTGATCTAAGCGAGAAATAAAGTCAGATTTTCTTAAAAATATTTTCTCAATAATTTTAAGTACCAAAGAGTGAAAAAATGGTACAATTACTTAAAAAATTAATGAATAAACATAGTAGAGGAAAATATATTTATTTTATGATATAAATATTAGATAATTCTCCCATAGTATATGTAAACATAAATAATCTTGAATAACGATGAGATTGTGAAATAAACCCTTACCACTTTGGTAAATTATGAATTGTAATCCCCATAAAATAAATTAAATAAAATGAAAAATTAAATAACATAAATATAAATATATTCATGATATAATATATCAAAATGCGTATTATATACACTATATAAAGTAAATAAGTGGTGAATATGTCATATGTCTCATGGAAGTAAAAGTGAGACTAGAAACCCTGACCCTGAGTCTGAATCATCACGTATGTTATTTATATTCCTAAATTATAAAATATATTAATTATTTACTTTATTAATAACCTTTTTAAAGTTTATTATTCATTTTATATCACTTATTACTATTCTATATATGATTACTTAATCAAATTAAGTTTATGTCGAATGTTTCGACGATATTTGGCTTATGTGTCAAAAATGAATTCGATAGGTTGAATATGGTCAAAGAGGTTATTATTTAAAAATATAAAGAATTATAATTATGAAAAAATTATAATATTTATTCATAAATTATAATTTTAAAACCAATAATTAAATATGGTTTTGAAAAACGAACTATGCTACAATCATGAAGATGATAGGTTGTACGTACGCATGAGTAACATTTCCATTTTTAAATGATCGTTACGGAAATAAGGTAAATGATATTTTATATTTATAGAATAATAATATTATGATATATACCATAATATTTTTTAAATATACTTTTATATATCATCCATGTGGCGTTCTGATGAAAAGAGAGTCACATCGCTTTATGAAGGTGGTAGTCCACACGTACATGAACAAAGTAATAATTTTTCTGTGTAAGAAAGAAAATGATATATTATATTTTTATAATGATAAATATTTAATTTATTTAATAATTATTTCATTTATATCATAATTATTTATTAAAATTATCCTTATTAAAATCAATGTAAAGTGTTAGTGAAAATCGAATCACATCGCTTCACGAGGCGGTAGCCCACCGTACACACGAGCGATGTTATCATATACCCTACAAAATGGAAAGTAAAAAGGTATATGTGACATAAGTCTTAAAGAGGTATAATTATTTTATAAATATCATATATATAATTTATATCCATCATCATACCCAACCGTGATAGGTGGTAATGGAAAAACTAATAACATTGATTCATGAGGCGGTAGTCTTCCATACACATAAATGATGATTTGATAACCCATTTGATGTAAGTGGGGATGGTTTTAGGTAATTAAAATAACATAAAAATATCTAATTATATATAATATAATGATTTTATTATATCATAATGTTTTAATAATAATAGAAGGAGGTGGAGGAAGAAATAAAATAAAAATGCTCGTTGAAGAATGTCATCTCTTCTTTAGGTAACCTTCATTGGTTTGCACTAAAATCCTTACAAGACTGAATTTATGACCAAAATAAGGCTTATAGGATGATATGATAGATTTATTAAGTAATTTTATATGTATTTTCTGAACCAAAATGGTTTGAAGGTGTGAATAAGAGAGGATAGGGGTGGCCTTTTATAAGTGAGGTGAGCGACACACTTGTATTTTTTGAAAATAAAAAGGTGCATATACATTTTTCACATGAAAAAGGGTCCAAAATGGTGTATTATAGAAACTTAAACATAATAATATCGAAATATTTACCAAAAATTAAATTTTATACAATTATTTAGGTCATTTTAAGCCTTATATTTTTAGTTTAACTATTGGAAAATCAGTTTTTACCTTAACCACAATAATTAATTTTTACTGTTTTCAATATTTATTATGGTAAAAAATTAAGTTTTACTTATTAGATAATATAAATTATACTTATTCAAAATATAAAATATATTTTTATAAATTTAATTAATAGAAGTGGAAATTTTTTATTTAAATTTAATATCGCAGACGCGATGAGAAAGAGAGTTTTCAAAGAGAAATTATTCAAAGGTTTACAAAGTTTGTATATCAAAATTAAACATGAAAATGATTCCAATGACTAAATTAGATTAATATATATATAATCTAACTAAATTTACTTTAAAACTAATTTAAAATATAATTTAAATTTATAAATAATTAAAAAAATAAGTTTTCAATTAAAATTTAGTATTTTTTACTATTTATCAAAAAATGAAACTTTTCATAAAAATACAAAAAATTCACCCTAAGATAATTTTGATATGAAAATTTAAAAAATGAATTTTAGTTTTTTCAAATAATTTTTCTAAAATTGGTCAAAAGTAATTATAAATTATGTATGAAAAGCACGATTAAACAACCTTTTAGAAAAATACAATTTTTTCAGAAAACATTTGTTTTTCTTTCAAATGGTTATAATTTTATATCTAATATATATATATATATATCCATTTTATTTATTTTATAAATATTTAAATCATATAATTTTCTTAATTTAGTTATTACTATTCATACCCACAAACTTAACTGCTAGGTTATAATGGACATATTTAAATAACAATATTTTAATAGAGTATCACATTTCATTTAAACCTTGTATTGTGTGCATTGAAAGCTATCAAAGAGTTTGAATTTATTTAAAAATAAATATATTATAAATTCTTGGGACGTTATATTATATTACAATCTTGGTGTTTTGTGTCATATATGCTACCAAATATGAGGTTCATATTTTAAAATCTTGGGGTGTTATACTTTAAAAACTCAATTAAGAAATCATCAATTATCTAAAACTAGGATCTGACCCCATTTTTTGGATTATCAGTCATTATAACTACCCTAAATATGGTACCACATAATGTGATATATGTTATTAAAATAACACTAGATCTGATACCACTTTTTAGAGGAATTTTCCCTACCGTGTCCATTAAAATCCCATTCGTCCTATACTGTATCCAGAGAATTTGAAACCAAAAAATTGGAACCACCCAACTTTTGACATTTTAAATTTTCTTTTAGAACATAGCCTATGGAACAAAGCACATTTGAGGGTATAAATTTCCATGGTATACCCATGTGAATTCAAAATCCAGAACTTGGAAGACCACACACTTTTTCTACCATATTGATTCTCTATTCACTCTGATTCTGGTAACTTAGTCATCTTCAACAATATCTACTATAAATAAAAAAAGGAAAGAATAAACAAATGAATAAAAAAACAAATCACAAATGAATAAATTAGTTCATAACTTAGTCATATTCCATTAGAGAATACACCAAAACTTTTATTAGGGAACACGACTTACAAGGGCCCTAATTTATAGAACCCTTTCTAGAATCAAAGAAACATAAAAATACCTCCAATGACCTCCTTCTAGCTATAAAAACTCTATAAAAAATTTATTATGGGAATGAGTACTAAATTTTACCCCAATTTCATTTTTTTCATGAACTCAAAAAATAATATCTCAATCTCAATCGCTAGAGGTGCTATGCAACATTTTGTAGGCTCTATAAGTCGCAATACCTCTAGAAATTTTTGATCATCCCTCCATTTGGTCTAGGAAACTGGCTAAACATCACCACCTAAAATAACCCTTTTGATGATTACTTCAAGATCTTATTACAAATACTTATATTGATTTTTATATTTCTTTAAAAAAAATTAGCCTATATTAAATGAGTAATTCAATGTGATTCTTATGCAAGGTCTACTTTAACATTCCCAACATTAGGAATCTGTCAGCTCGTAAAAATTCCACTTTCTTTGGAACATTCATGACACATCCAAAACTTACCTTCTTTCTTCATCACACTTCCTTAAAATGTGGTTTCCACCAAGTTCATATGTTCAGAATTTGATCCTACTATATTCCCATAATTGGAAACAACTACTACTAATTCTATTACTTCTAACACTAACATAAATTTGAACATTCCAAGTTTATAAGGATATGAATTCATCTAGTTTGACTAAGTTTAATTCTTGAAGATATGTTCTATAAATTCAAACACTTAACCAAAAACAATTCTCATACCATAACCTAATATCCAACACACAATTACACTATTAATCAAAAACCTCATTACCTGGTCATTGATATTACAACTAAATTTTCCATGATAACCATTACCTCATAGGAATAATTTTACTTTGAATTTTCCATTAATTATCATGGAATTTTATTCCACCCACATGAGAACCCTATTCACATCCATCTATAAAATAATAAGATGACACAAAATTTACCCAACAATCTCAAAACATAAAAATACCAAAAACTAATCATTATTTAAATATATGGTTCTCCACACCCTAAGGATTGACTAATAAAAATTAATCTCATCTAATAGTTCCCCCACCATAGGAATCTTCTTCTGAATCAAAAATCTATGTGGTCTAAACCATAACTAATTTACATATCAAGATACATGATCCTTACTCTAATGACCTCTCTAATGAGCCTAAACTACATGGATCATTTAAAAAAATTCATCCTATAATACCCAAACATTATAAAAATACATGGGTCACTTGTGGTCCAAACTACAAAATCAAGATAAAATTATTTACAAAGATATTGATACTTATTTTCTAAAACCATCCCAAAACACCATTACATATGCCAAAAATCTGTTAATATTTGAAAAAAAACCCTTGGAATATAATGTTTTTCATAAAAACCAAAAGTATAAAAACCTATTTCCTTAGTGGTATTTTCACTAAAAACCAAATCTATTTTCCTAAAAACCAATTTGAATACCATTTACAAAACCATTTACCTCAGTTTTCATAAAAAGCTAAAAATCCTATCCATTCCAAAATCATAGGATTCGTAATCCATTTCAGGAAAAATAATTTTAAAAAACTATTTTATGATTTCCTCATGCTAGCACATGAGTTTTCTTTTATTAAAAATTATATTTTTCTCAAAAATAAAAACTCCCCTAAAACATTTCCCTATAGTGGCTAAACAAGCACAAAAAATAGATCACATCATAGGTAACCTATAAGATATATATTAATCTAATAACCCCTTATTATTTATTCGATAAATAATTGAATATATTATAAATTTACTTAATTAGTAATGGATCATGATAAGGTAATATTTCAAACAACAACACTTACATGTGTGCATATAATGCCCTAATCATGTTACAAACATGATTCATGAACAACAAAACTAGATCCCAAAAAACCCTATAATTCATCCCATGATTCATCCATACCAGGCTGGGATACTCAATCCAAACCTCACTAAACATAGTGTGTACACTCACAAACATAATAAATCCCTTATTAACTTGAGTTTCAATCGAATAAATGTTATCCATGTATACTCTGGTCAAGCTCCCAAGTTTTGAAATCATATCTCCACCTCTAACTCACTTTGTCCCAACCAAACACATGCTCTAATAATATTTTATATTTCCACTTCCTAGTTAACCCAAACAGTACCAAGTCGGGGTTTCTATATTACATCTGGTAGGCCTCCCCATATTTTAGAGGCTTCCAACAAACTACAAAGACCTAAAATAGTCATTGATAGACTATTACATCCAATATAAATCATAAGAATCAGGCACCAATCAGTAAAAAATTTATTATAGCCTATTAATATGATGGATAAAAAACTAATAGGCATAAAACTTAGATCCAAGAGGGTGTAACACAATCCAGAATATAAAATAAAACATCCAATATTTACTCAACATAAAACATAGTAGCAATATATATACATAACATGTATCCCATAATACATAACATGATGTACCTTAGTCTGATACATATATAATAACATAGAAGGATAAATACAATATCCTCTATACTAACTCATAATAAAACTATTGTCAAATCATCAGCCTCTAATGAAATAATCATCCCAAGGCATACGTCCAACTCCAAAGTGATACCTATCCCTAAAATGAAACATTAAGGTATACCCTCATACATCAAAATCCATTCCATGAATGTAAGTATGGGTTGAATACAAAAACCTAATAGGATCCCCTAATTACTTTTATATACTGAGTGATAGTGATCAAGTGGATGTGTATGAAAATCCATAGAGAGTGAAATTTTGTGATAAGTATAACTCATCCACCTAAAAAAATAACTCATACATGATCATTAAAAGCCATAACTAATTCCACTGAGTCTAGAAGACACATTCACCCCAAAGACTCACATTAGTACTACCTAACTCGGGACATTACCCAACTTCCTATAATTATATATCCTCATAGCCTGATATGGTATTCTACATAGATACTCTCAACTCATCTAATGTAATCATATTGAGGTGTATCTTATATCTAAGTCTTGTGTTTAATCAATTTGTGAACTATTTTAGCATGTAGTGGTCTTTTCTACAATCAATGGTTTTCCATTTTCCCTCAAAATGGATTAATAAAAAAAATTAAATTTGGAGAATCACTTAACCCATCAATCATATTACTCTCCATTATAAAAAAACATGAAATATAATGGGAAATAATTATACTCTTAGTAATAACAATAATAAAAAACAAGGATGGATCAACATTCATATCAAATGTAAATTGACAATGAAAACCAAAAAGGGAAGTTTAAGAGGGTCTAAAGAAATAAATTTCATCTAAAAAACTATCCAATGATAAAAAATGTGAAAAATTAAATAACGGGGATAAAATTCATTAAATAGAATAACCTATCTCTCACACCATTCCCTATATCATCTCACTAGTCCTCACTAGAGTTATCTTCTAGAATACCCATAGAGCACCACTGGTTCGATCTCTTATGTCACAAGTTATCACAATGGTTTTCTCTCCCAACATAATGGTATAACTCTTCTACTACACACTAATCACTCAGATCATATAATAAAATCATCATTAAACAATCAAAGTGTGTAGCATGGATATGGTCTTTCCTCAAGTGGATATCTAAGAGGATGTGGGTTAGATTTATCTTAAGCAACCAATAATTACCTCAATAGTGTTTTCTACCATCCTACCTAGTGTAATTTTATCCATCACTTGTTCTCTGGACACCCACATGGAATAGTAGGTCAATAAAAATTCTTATCCAAATTCTGAAAATCAAATAGTGTCCATGACCTCATAAATAAAGAAGTTATGATTTTTGAGTTGAGCATTGAACCTTGAGTTTATCCTATACATTACATTCCATAGAAATAATTTCTCATACAAGAGGTCCAGCATGTGAGTCACATTGCCTATGAGACTATATTCCTAGTATCTCCATCTTAAGTTCATAAGAAAACGACACTTGGGAGGGAAACCTACACTCCTCATATCAATTTTCCAAATAAAGAACCTATCATATCCTATTGATACTACTCAGGAGAAGACACCCAAACCCTATAGAATCTTTATATCCATGCAATGGATCATCATATAATTGGGACTTCTACTCAAGAATATGTCCTAAGTCATCAATCAAATAACATTGGGGAAACTCGCACATCAAGAACTGAGGACTATCAATTGGTACCCTAAAAGTTAATAAGGAGGATCATAATTCATATATAATATCAAAATTGCACAAAGGATAACAATGAATGTTATCATAGTGTCATGTTGAACCCTATAGATCACTCTAAGAATCCAGGTAAATAAATATTACTTGAATCAACACATCTCTAAAGGGTATATCTAGGTTCCTATAGACCTACACCAAAAAGGAAACCTAAAAAGTATATCAATCATATATAACCAACCCATCACCCAATGGAAATTATCACATATGGTTCTCATAATATCACATGTCATCATTAAATAGCGAATAATAACAAGGAAACAATAAAAAAAATCACACATAAGAATACAAGCTTTAGAAAAACTAGGCATTCCCTTAACAAGATCAAGTAGAACAAAAACCCATATCAAAACAAGACCTCATATTTTCCCTTTAAAATATAAGTCAAAAAATATCTTTAAAAATTAATTTTAATAATGGAATCACAATATGGCTTACTCACACTAGGACCTTGTCCCAAACCATTGAATATCACTTATAAAAACACCTCCTTTTTTTTGTTTTGAAATAGTATTTCAAAGACGCGTTTTTAGAATATCCTTTCCACCTTGAAATTTCATTTAAATACATTTTCTATAAAAATAACATTAAAATATAATTCACCCTTCAATTTAATGGGATTTAAACCATTACCATTAAATTAATTATTTAGACCAAATCCCTTTTAAATAACATTTAATAAGGAATAATCCAATTATTTTTCAAATCCAACTCATTCTATAAAAAACAATAAAATGTGCCACTAGAACCCATTTTTTCAAGGCACCACTAATGTACCATTTAGAAAGCTATACATCTCTTGTTTACTATTATTTTGAAATAAATTAATTTTATTCTATGGAGTGATATTATATAATTTCATGTAAATACGACAATAATAATTATAATAATAAGACAAAAACATAATATCACTGAATGATAAAAGAAATACATAATGTAAAGGTCACCTACTTCAGCTGGTAATCTATTTATTTAATGTAAAATTTTACTAATATTTATCGACTCTAAAGATAACCTATCTCATAAAAAACCACCTATAAATCAACGATTTATTCTTTTAAAATTATGTTCATAATTTGGAGTAATTGATGCCAAACTTACTAAGTGTAATGACATCAAAACCATGAGTGGTGGGGTACAATCCACTCTCAATACACATTTGATACTAAGATATGTAAAAACCCCAATCCCAAACTCAAATAAATCAACTATCTCATCCTAATTTTATAAAATACCTAAATAAATCAATTAGGTGACCTAACTTAGGATACAAAATATGAAACATTGATAATCCAATATTTTTTAGTCTCCTCTATGAACTTAATGTTAAAACCCCATGTTTCTGATGCTATTACACAATACTCTGGTGGTATCACATATCTCAGACCTAGTCAAACCACACTAAACTAGAGGATAAAGAAAATTGGAGGAAAATAGAGGAAATAAGATAGTATTACCTTTATTATCAAATATAAATAGACTTGGATAAACCTTCCTTAAAAGGGAGTCCAAAGGAACACTAAATGTGAGAAAAAGAGGGATAGGTACCAAACAAACTAGTCTCCCTTGATCCCCATTCATGTATAGGAGGAAGGGAGATCAGCCGTAAAAAATGACCATGAAAACCATAAAATGATGATTGAACCATATTGGGTAAATAATATACTTACATAGGGTATCCAATGGATCACCGAGTACATTGTTGAAGACCACCAACCACCTGATGGTTAGACTAATGAGACATACCCATTTTTACTCCACTAGGTACATGGTGGTCCTAGATTGGGAACCTAATGTCATACATTAACCAAATCCTTCTATTTTTAATCACCAACTACCTAAGAAATTATTTTAGGTCTCTAATAAAAATCCCACCCCCAAAAAATATGATTAAACATTATAAAAATGACCAAATAACACTTTCATTGATCCTTATAAAAAATAAAATTCACCCAACTAACAAAATTATAGAAGACCAACTTGCCTCCTAGTTCAATTTCACTTAAATTATAGGGTCATTATAATTTCAATAATAGTCCCCTTTCCTCTCTATCAAGACCTCACAAAAAAACCATAATAAAATCTAGGAAAGATAAAATAAAACATCCCACATAGACCAATATACTAGATCATAAACCTACAACATCCATATCTAAAATCTTTTGAACCTTATATAGAGACTAAAATAATCTATTACCAATATCCATCCCTATCATGACCCGCCTTAACCAAGATGAGAAAAGGCATAGAAAAATGTCATACCCTTACTTCTTGAAGTTGAAGTAGAGATAATAACCCCTGAGTCCCACCTTCAATAGGCCTTGGAGTGGTGAATAGCGCCAATGGTATATAATCTCACGTAATATGGAAGGCATTACCCTTTTTATAGAACAAGATTGGGAGATAAGATTGTAAATTCGAAACAACTCCAAAACTGAAAGTAAAAGTAAAGAAAAAAAATCCAATCCCATATGCATGTTCAAAAATAAATTGATACAAGGTACAAGAAAAACTCTGAAAGGGAGTACGAAAAGAAATAAAAAATAGTAACAAAAACTCCTGATGCCCAAACTATTAAGGTTCATCATGGTCTTCAAAGTACTCCTAGAAACCTGAATACAGTTTTATATATGTAGGGTGATTATACAGGTATACTCAGTAGGGAAACCCAAAAGCTCTCATGCACAAGTGGGGATACATTCTAATTCCCCATGAGAAAAAAGATAACAAAAATACCTAGCAAGGAAACTATCCACCTAGCCTCACTAAGGCACACTCCCTAAATAATGCAAGTCAGGTAAAGTAATAGTAATAACACATCAATATTTGGGTATCCTGCGCCTCTTTCCCACTGGTTATTTAGGACATCCTACGCATCAGACATCCCCTATAGATTCCACTATTATCCCACTTCCGCCCTAACATAAATATTATGGGCCATACAAACCACACATCTATCTCGCTCACAAACACCTAGGCCACCACAAACACACAAAACCACACCCGTAGACACCTGGGCTACAACAACCACCGTCACGCCATCAGAAACCTGAGCTAGAACAACCTCTACCATGCTCGAAGACACCTAGGCCTCATCCCAAAGACAATTGGGAAACAAAACTGCCTGTACACACCTGGGAAAACCACCACAACACACCCTACTCGAAGAGTCTTGGGATACCTGGGAGATGGATCATAAAAGAGATAATAATCAACCACTCATAGAGTGTTGGAAAAAACACCCTCCCCCATGAAATGGGGGTGTTCGGCACGAAGTTCTCAACATGGGTGGGGTGAATATAAGAAACACAAGAACTAAATATTATACATATAGGTAATCAAGCACTCATCCCAACCTAAGGGTTTTGAAATAGACAACCAACCCATACACAACCACTCTTTCTACTATTCCAACATGCACAAATACACAACAACCACAACTAGAACACAACCCATTTCTAGAAAACAATTCTATCATTGTACCTATTCTCATTATCGTGTTTGAGTGATTCCATTTAAATATTATTCTACTACCGGGCAACTAACAAGAATAACCACAAGGCAAAGAAACAATTAAAAGAAACAACCAATCATACATTTAAGAATTCACACTCGGTTCTCTTGTTAAGTAACAACATAAAAAGGGATATGAGAGATCCCTAGAAGTACTAGAACCAAACCAATCCTCAACATAATGGGTCCAAAACATTCACCACCAACTCCACATGTCCTCAGATTCATAAACCAAAAACCTCTCACCTAGAGATCCCATTACCATCTACCTCACCACAGAAGTCATCAAACAGAACAACCATACATATTACCATAATAGAGTAAGGAAGTTTACAGATTTATCCAATACCATTAAGTTCATTACTTCTATTTGGTTAACCAGGGTGATCACACAAGGGTTCTTATTCATCTGAAATCTATTTAATCAACCAAGTTTATGTGATTAACTCATTTCCATGTTACAACCATTAAATCACCAAATTATCCGTAAAACAGAGTTTCATTAGTGCACAAGAAAAGACCACCAACAGCCATGATTTTTAGTGGACATAAGCCATTACAATTCACAACATAAAAAAGGTATAACACAGAAACCTCATCAAATTTACCACCCCTGCATTATTTAATAACAGTCCTCTTATTATCTTTGTTAAAGTTGATTTCATCTACATCCTGAAGGATAATCATCATACCCACCCCACATGATGCACAATAAAGAGATAAGAAGGAAAAACCTACTTGGATGATCAAAGATCAAAGTTTTCTCCTTGAACAAAGAACCGGTGTCACGCGACAGGAACTCCATGAAGAACCTGACAGGAGGGCTCTCATGTAGGCACAACTAGTATCTGAACGGGGAATCCAAGCGCACCAAGAGTAAACAAAAAGAGACTGAGGAAGAAGATATAGATGTGATAAAAAGTCCCAATCCTAGAGTTACAAGATGTGAAATCTCTAAGCGCTTAAAAAGAAGATCCTAGTTTGACCACGAGGTTGGGAAGTTTCACATGTTAGAATTATTTAAGATTTAATAATTCCCTCAAAGACAGTTGAGGTGGACCAGAACATGACTGTGAGTTGATAAATAAAATTTAATTGTATAAAAAACATAATAGGGAAAAAACAAAAGAGATTTATAAAATGATAGAAAAGGTTGTGAAACTAATTAAAATTCCACATGTTTTGGTAAGTCAAGGGTTTCCCCACTCTTATGGGAGTTAAAACATCATTAATGGGATTAAAAACAGCCTCAAACCACTTTAAAAGGTTAAGAAGAATTAAAAGAGGTGTTGTAGGGAAACTGTGGAAAGAACCCCAACACCCCACGGTGGCACCATTCAGGTGAAACACTGATCGGTGATACCAATCTGTGGTGCCAATCGGTGAGGCTGATCGGTGGCACCATAGTGACACCCTGCCCCCGACATCAACGCCCTCCTAACTCACCGATGGTGTCCAGGACACCCAAAACACTAGAATTTGGAAAATTAATGGAACAAGATGGTCCGGTACATTACATAAGATACCTCTCAAACTATTCTCATCCTTGAGAATCAATACTAAACCTGAAAAAAAACAGGGGTCCGAAAAACCACATAGTAAGATACCTCTCAGGGACAGACCACCCTAGTGTTGTTTGAAACCTAGAAAAACCCTAGAAATCTAGAAACAACTCTCGTATCTATCTCTTGAACAACTGTGGAAACACTTAGTAACTACATAACATAAAAATAAACACCATCCAGATATATGGATATGGGAGTTCCTTCCTCCATGTCAAGATACTATCCACTTTGGGCGGAACTGACTCACCTGCATAGGTTTAATCGCATCCACATTAATGCATCTTGATTAGGGATTAGGTTCTCCCCTCCCCACAGTCAAGAATTTTCAAACACATTCAGAGAACAAGGGAAACAATCCATCTTATAGAAATAAGGTCAAGAATTACATCACAACTAAACACAAAGAAAACACAAGATCAAAACTCTAAACAAATCTAGGTACTGGGAACACATATCTACCTCATGTCCCCAGGTACTCTCCTTGAGTCCATCATGCCTCCACAACACACAAACCAAGGGAATGGTTTGTCTATGAAGCACCTTCTCCTTACGATCCTCGATTATCACCAGTCGCTCCACAAACATCACATCATCCTCGATATCCAACTCTCCCCAGTCGAGGACATAGGAGTAATCATGTAGATACTGACAGAGCTGAGATACATGGAAGACATTTTGGATACACTCCAGTGGTGGTGGTAACGCCAGCTGATACTCCACCTCGTTAACTCATCCTAACACCTCGAAGGGTCTAATGAACCTTGGAGAAATCTTACTCCCCCTTCCAAACCTTTGCTTCCCACACTGAGGGAATACCTTTAAGAACATTTGGTCACCAACCTCAAACTCTAAGGGTATCCTCCTACAATCTACATATGGATTCTTGTGGTCCTCAGAAGCCTTCATCCTCTCACGCACAAGATGAACCTTCTCTGTCGTTCTATGCACCACCTCTGGGCTAAGAACAAATACCTCCCCAACCTCTATCCATCACACGGGTGAACAACACAGTCTCCTATACAAGGCTTCAAATGGTTTCATTCCAATGGTAGATTAATAGCTATTGTTGTAGGAAAACTCTACCAGAGGCAAGTGTCGTACCCACGATCCTCCGAAGTCCAGAAGACATGCTCGTAGCATGTCCTCTAATTTCTGGATGATCCTCTCTCTCTGCCCATCCATCTGAGGGTGGAAAGTAGTGCTAAGGCATAGCTGGGTTCCAAAAGCATGCTAAAATTCCTTCCAGAATTGTAAAGTAAAACATGTATCCCGATCCGAAATGATGTTTCTAGGAACTCCATGCATCCACCCAACTTCACCCACATATTTTTGTGCTAAGGTATCCACTGTGCTTGACTCCTTAACCACTAAGAAGCGATCTGATTTCATCAATCGGTCTACCACTACCTAGATGGAATCATAGACTCTCTCATCCCTATGTATTCCTATGAAAAAATTCATCGAGACATCATACCAATTCCACTCAGAAACATATAAGGGATGCAATAGACTGTCGGGAACACGGTGTTCAACCTTTACCTGCTGACATAAGACAAACTTTTCCACAAACCCCACTACTACTCGCTTCACTCCAGACTACCAAAACTAACCTCTCAAGCCCTAATACATCTAGGAGACTCCTGAGTGTACCACCAAAGATGAGATATGGAACTCACGGAGAACTTCCTCATGAATCATCTCTGGGACAAACAACTTCCTACAAAAAAGCATCTGATTCTGACCATCCTCCAACCATACTTCTAGATAATTTCCCTAGTTAATGAGATCATGCATCACTTAAGCCTCTAAATCTCCCCATTGAGACTCCTCTACCTTCGATACCAAGGAATACTGCACTGTCATCTAAAATAGACAGCCTCTACTATTCTCTACTCTCATGCTTAGATGTAAAGCAACAATCTCCTCTATTGCTTTCCAAGCATCTGTTGACAACTTAACCACGTCCTTCTATGACTTCATTCTCAAGGAATTAACCATCACATTACCCTTTCCTAAGGTGTAGGATATCTTGAAGTCGTAGTCCTAAATAAACTCCATCCACCTCCACTACTACAAGTTTAGGTCTCACTGGGAGAATATATACCTCAAGATCTTGTGATCTGTGAAGACCACGAAGAATTCATTGATGAGTTAATGCCACCACAACTTCAGCATGAACACAACCACTGCAAGTTCTAGGTCATTGGTGGCATAGTTACGATCGTGAGGATATAACTATTCAGACCCATAAGAAACCAATCTCCACTACTTAATCAGCACACACCCCAAGCCTTGACTGGAAGCATCACATAACACTTCAAAAATTACCCATTCTTCTGGAAACCTCAGCACTGGGGCACTGACCATATTTCCTTTCATATAACTAGAAGATGTCTGGAACTGATCACCCAACACAAAAGCCTGGACCTTTCTAGTTAAGGTTGTCAAAGGTGCTGAAACTTGAGAGAAGTCAGGTATGAACCTCCAGTAGTAACCTGCCAATCCGAGGAAATTACAAACCTCTGCCACGTTCTTGGGTGCTACCCAAGAAAAAACCAATTTGACCTTCGACGGGTCCACTTCTATTCTCTGATGGGACACCACGTGTCTGAGGAAGGGCACCTCTCATGTCTAAAATTGCACTTGGACAACGTACAGTAGAGATGGTTGTGTCGGAGGACCTCCAAGACTGTCCTGAGATGCTCGACATGATCCTCATCTAATCTTGAGTAGATCAAGATGCCATCGATGAACATGACCACAAACCAGTCCAGATACTTGCAGGAAACATAGTTCATGTGCCCCATGAACACAACTAGTGCATTCTTAACACTAAACAACATGACCACAAACTTGAAGTGCTCACATCTACACCTGAAAGCAGTCTTCGAGATGTATCCCTCCATCACCCCCAACTGGTGATATCCATACCATAGTTCGATCTTAGAGAACCAACCTACTCCCTTCAACTAGTCAAAGAGGTCATTGATCCTTGAGAGGGGGTAACGGTTCTTGATTGTCACCTGATTCAGTCTTTAATAGTCTATACATAGCATGAGACCACCATCTACCTTATTTGAGAACAAGACTAGATCACCCCATGGTGATGTGCTTGGTCGGATAAAACCATTATTCATCAGGTCATCAACATGAATCCAAAACTCTCGCAACTCATAAGGTTTCATCAGATAGGGATCCATATAAATTGTATAGGCACCGGTTTGTAAGTCTATCCCGAACTCAACATCATGTCGAGGGGGTAGAGTCACAACCTACTTAGGGAAGATGTCCAGGAACACACTGAAAATCCTAATAACTTCCACCATCTCCGAGTCTACCGATTCCACTGACAACTCAGCTAATAAGAAAATAAGGGTATCCAGACGTAGGCTGCCCTCTTGGAAACCCCTCATGTCAATGAAAGCTATAGGATGGACACCCATATCTAAGAACATGACCCTTCTTCGGAAGCAGTCGATAACATAATGCATAGAAAATAGCTAGTATATGCCTATGATGACATTTTACAGCTGCATTAGTAGTAGAAGGATATCCTCATTGGACTGATGCGACCCTAACATCAGTCTTCATCCTTGAAAACATCAAATAAGATGGTATGACCTCCAACTAGCATACTCAAAACCTGGGGCATGTGAATTATCTCTATGTCTAGACCCAAGGAATGGTATATAATGGGTGAAACAAAGGATTGAGAAGTTTCAAAATCAAACATTTCATAGATAAGAGTACTAAACAGACTGATCTTACCTCAAAATACCTTTGGCCCTGCTAAAAATGCTACCTATGTGGCATGAAACTGCCCACACTCAGCTCCTATACCCCTCATCTGTCAGCCACCTCCCCAAAAATACCTCAGTTGAGGTCCCTGAGGAGCACCCTGAGGTCAGCCTCCTCTGGCACTGTCTTCCCTTGGTGGAATGGGAGCTCGCTTCCCCTACTGTTTCTGCTAAAAATGTCTGATCGAAAACTGGTGCTGCTGAGGTGGGCGCTGAACCTACCCACCCCCACTGTACTGCACTCGGTCTGGGCACTAATTTCAAAGGATCCCACAAATTCCACAAATAAAGCTCCACAATCCTAGGATCATGGAGAAAGGTTGAGGACCGGGAGATCAAAACTAGAGCTGTTGGTCCAGCTCTCTACTGTCCGAAACCTGGAAGGCCCTGATGTGGGAGGCCAGCTACTAATAGCCTTCTTCTTTAATGAGCTCAACTGGATCTCCTATCGCGACACACCTCCTAGTGTGTGTGTACTCTCCACCACTCCAGCATTCTTCTAGACCTCCATGAACATTAGTAGATTAAAGGGAGTAACAACATACTGAAGGGAAGGTAAAAGCCCCTCCTCTAAGCATCTTTCCTGTGTCTCCTCATCTAGGAATAGGTCTGGAGTGAAATGAAGGAGATCCTTGAACTTGATCCCAAAATCCCTTACCAACATAATACCTTGCTAAAGGAAGAGAACCTCTTGCCTCTTTTCGGACTTCATCATGGAAGAAAGGAATTTTTCACAAAACTCCTTCTGGAAGTCATCCCACAAAAACCTCAGTTTCCATTATCTATTTGAGGTAGAGCATCCACCATTGATGCATTGCTCCCATCATCTAACTAACTAAATGAAACACAACACTCCCTTGGAGCACAGATCAAGGTAAAGGTGATCGCCAGCTCTATAATCCAACCCTCTGACTCTAAGTTAGAAACACTGCTCTCATGCTTCTTTAGGGCCTACTGCTGGAAGGAACATTGAGTCTTCTGCCACTTTTCATCCTCTTCCTCTTGGTCAATCCTCCACTAATCGAATAGATAAACCTGTTGGGCCTCGACTGTTCACACGACTTGTGGATATCATTTGGGTTCCATAGCTATAAGGTAAATAAGGAATTCCTAAGCCTGGGTAGTGTAGAAGATTCCTTTTAAATTTAGTTTGAACTTTTTCATTTATTTTAAATTCCCCAAAACACCCAATACATACAAGAACACAATTCATTATGATGCATGTACCTTTATTAGGATCTCTAGCCTTCAATCAGTGTATCCTCAATTGGCTGTTAGTTAGGTACAGAGTCCTTGTATCAAATCACTGGGGCCCTAAAATCTTGTGTCCTAGCTGGTATTCCCTATCCCATTACACACACCAAGATTGCCTACCACTGTTTCCCTACCATCCCATGAAATCATCACTATTCCTAACCCCGAACTCCATCCTATCTCTTAACCATCAGCCTCTAATACCATTCTGTCATGACCTTCCTTCACCAAGATGAGATAAGGGACAACACACTACCATAACCTTCCTTCTTCAAGTTGAAGGAGAGATAATGACTTCTGATTCCCGCCTTCAATAGTCCCTGGAGCAGATACTAGTGCCAAGGGTGTAGAATCACAAGTAATATGGAATGAATTACCCTTTTTATAGAACAATATCAGGAGATAAGATGGTAAATCCCAAAAAACTCCAAAACTGAAAGTAAAAGTAAAGCCAAAAATCCATTCCTATATGCATGTTAAAAAATAAATTGATACAAGGTATAAGAAAAACTCCAAAAAGGAGTACCAAATGAAAGGAAAAACAACAATGAAAACTCTCAACGCCCGAGATAGTAAGGTCTAGAATGGTCGTTAAATTCCTCCTAGAAACCTGAAAGTAATTTTATATATGTAGGGCGAGTATATAGGTATACTCAGTAGGGAAAACCAAAAGCTCTCATGCACAAGTGGGGAGGCATTATAATCCACCATGAGAAAAAGAGATAACCAAAACACCTAGAAAAAAAACTATCCACCTAGCCTCACTAAGTCACACTCCCCAAATAACACAAGTCAGGTAAAGTAATAGTAATATCACATAGATATTTGGGTACCCCGCACTGATTTTCCACTAGTTATTTAGGACCTCCTACACATCAAACCTCCCCTACAAGTTCCACTACAATCCCACTGCCACCCCAACAACAACCTTTTGGGACATCCCAACCGCACGTCTATCCCTCTCAAAAACACCTAATCCACCAAAACCACACACAATCATGCCCGTAGACACCTGGGCCACAACAACCACCATCACGCCCACAGAAACCAAGGTCATAAAAACCATTTCCACACCTGAATACACATGCTCCTCATCCCAAATACACTTGGAAAACAAACCAACCCGCACACACCTGGCCCAACCACCACAACACACCTTTCCTAAAGAGTTTTGGGCTACTTGGGAGAGAGAGAAGAAAGAATCTAATAACTAGCCACTCATAGAATGTTGGGAAAACACCCTCCCCCATGAAATGGGGGTGTTATGAATGAAGTACTCAACATGGGTGGGGTGCGTATAAGAAACATAATAACTAAATATTATACATATAATTAATCAAGCACTCATCCCAACCTAAGGG
The DNA here is from genome assembly GCA_963277665.1 of Viscum album. Lineage (NCBI taxonomy): Eukaryota > Viridiplantae > Streptophyta > Magnoliopsida > Santalales > Viscaceae > Viscum > Viscum album. The sequence continues at coordinate 1,903,337,562 of OY728150.1, read as the reverse complement.
TTCCGAAACAGACAACCAGCCTATACACAACCACTCTTTCTACTATCCCTACATGAATAAATACACAACATCCATAACCAGAACACAACCCATTTCTGTAAAACAATTCCCCCACTGTACCCATTCTCGTTATCATGTTCGATTGATTCTATTTAAATATTCTTATACTACCGAGCAAATAACATTCATAACCATAAGCCAAAGAAACAACTGAAAGAAACAACCAAGCAGACATTTAAGCATTCACACCCAATTCTCTTGTTAAGTAACAACATCAAAAGGGATATGAGAGATCCCTAGAAGTACTAGAACCAAACCAAGCCCCAACATACTGGGTCCAGAACATTCAACACTGGATCCACATGACCTTAGACTCACAAACCAACAACCTCTCACCCAGAGATCCCATTTCCATCTACGTCACCCCACAAGTCATCAAACAGAACAACCATGCATATTACCAGAATAGAGCAAGGGAGTTTCTAGATTTAGCCAAAACCATTAAGTTCATTCCTTCCATTTGGTTAACTGGGGTGATCACATCAGGGTTATTATTCATCTGTAATCCATTTAATCAACCAATCTTAGGTGATTAACTAATTCCATGTTACAACTATTCAATCACCAGATTATCTAGAAAATAGAGCTTCATTAGTGCATAAGAAAATACCACCAATGGACATGATTTTCAGTGGACATAATACCATAAAATTCACAATATAAAAACAAAGGTATAACACAACAACATCATTAAATTTACCACCCCATCATTATTTAACAACGATCTGATTATTATCTTTGTTAAAGCTGGTTTCATCTACATCCTAAAGGATCATCATCATACCCACCCATCATGATGCACAATAAAGAGAGATGAAGTAAACCCCTACTTGGATGATCAAATATCGAAGTTTTATCCTTGATCCAAGAACATGGGTCGTGTGATAAGAACTCCAAGAAGAACCGAATATGAGGGATCTCACATAGGAATGACTAGTCTCTAGAAGGGGGACTCCATGTGCACCAAGAGGAAACCAAAAGAGACTGAGGAAGAAGATCTTAGTGTGATAAAAAAATCATGATCCTAGAGTTATAAGATCTGAAATCTCGAAGTTCTTAAAAATAATATCATAGTTTGACCATGTGGTTGGGTGGTTTCACATGCTTGAATTATTTAAGATTTAATAATTCCCTCAGAGATGGTTTAGGTGGATCAGCACACAGTTGTGAGTTGATAAATCAACTTTAAATGGAGTAAACACATAACATGGAAAAACACGATAGATTCGGAAAACACAGAAAAAGGGTGTGAAAGTGATTAAAATTCCACATGTTTTGGTAAGTCACGGGTCGCCCCACTATTAGGGGATTTAAAACATCATTTATGGGATTAAAAAAGGACTCAAACCACTTTAAAAGGGTAAGAAGACTTAAAAAAGAGGTGTTATGGAAAACTAGGGAAATAACCCTGACACCCCACAATGGCACCATTCGAGTGCGGCACTGATCGGTGAGGCTGATCAGTGGCACCACAGAGACACCCTTCCACTGAAACCAACACCCTCCTGACTCACCGATGGTGCCCATGACACCCCAAACACTAGAATTTGGAAAAGTAATGGACTATGAGGGTCCGGGCCATTACAAACCCTCACTTAATACTCATTTATTTCTAATTCAAATGTCCCTCTATATCTTTTCTATATTTTTTATAGAACATGGGAGCTAAAATAACAAATGATCCTAAAAATGAGAAAAAAATAAATAAAAGGAAAGAAGAAGAAAATAATTATCTACACGATTCATGAAGAATTTATACTTCTATAGAAAACTAGAAATTTTTTTTTATTCTAGTGTGTGATGTACCATCCCAAATCACCCGATTAAAGTAGCTGAACCGGTTGACCACATGGCCTCAAGCACGCCTCTCCATACATGAGAGGTTGTCGACTACTAGTGAGGGTATGAGGTGGTATGGTGGGGAGAAAATACCCTCATAATCAGAGTGAGACATAGTGGTAAACAATGTATAAATAAATAAATGAAAGCAATAATAATGAATAATGTAGTGGAACAGGTATGAACATCTAAGAAATAAATAATCAATTTAAAAATATAAAATCAGTACCATATATGAAATAATGTCATGTATCTAAAAAATGGATCAGTCATACATGGAAGAAAGAAGAAATAATATTCTATACAAAAGAGTAAAAACAACAAAAAAATCTCTCCAAGCATCTTGAGCCCTAGCTTGGTAATATTCAACCAAGCTCCCATCCCAATATAAGAATTCACACATCCATAACCGGATTCTTCCCCTTATTGACACATACAATCACATAATATTCCTAGGAACCAACAACAGCCTAAATAAGGTGTGAGATAAACTTAGCAGGGAACCACCAACGGTGTCTATTAAAATCCATTTTGTGAATATAAACTGTAAAAATGCGTAGGTATATAAAATTAAACAAAAAATAAATATAACCCAAGTTGAGCTTAGGTTCCTCATGAGATGTCGATCTGACCATACCTTCTTTAGCCTATGTTGGATGTCTCTAAGAACATGTTTATTCAATTTTTAAGTCAATGGTTTTGGGAATATAATAATAGTGACCATATATTAGTAATGATGATTTTAATGAAAATGGATCCAAGGAGGAATTAAGGAATCCTTGACCTTAGAAGGTCGGGTTAGCTCACGGTACACAACCATGCATCTTAGAAATAAGGGGATAAGTGTAATCCAATGGGTAATTCCATTGAAAATATGTATAAATGAGTCCATAGATCAAGTATAAGTTAAATCCTGATCTAAGAATGATAGGATTACAAGGATAATAGTCTAAGGTGTCTCATGTCTTAGGATATCATGTTGAATTCAAGAAGTGAATCTAATTAATTATAATTTTTCAAAGTAGGATAGTGATCCTAAAACATCACATTGAGAATCCATTAGTAGAAAAGGACCAAGTTACATGGTGGGTATCTCACTTGGAAACTAGATCAAAGAATCATAGTGGCATCCATTGAGTGATCAAGTCATTCCCATGGAAATCGAAGGCCGACTCAAGTCTAACAATTCCTATAAAGATAAAAAGGTCCATATGTGATATGAATCATATAATCATATCTAAAAATATTTATAAGTCATCATAGGACATGTAATAACCATTCCCATGAAAATTTATTTTTGTTCATTTTAATAACGTTTCATTAAAATAAAAAAGGGTCATAAAAGGACTTACAACCATAACAATTTAATTATCTGATAAGAGTGTTTTATAAGTGGCTTCCCTAAACCCAGCTTTATTAATACTTTTTGATTACTATCTCATTTATATATTGAGATATAAATTATTTACACTTACCATTATAGTGTATACATTTTTCATCCACTATTTAATGGTAATGTTCATAGATTATTTTTCATATCAAAAGATTATAGAAGATCCCAAGATATAATTATAACCTCAAGATATTATGAAATTAATATTAAACATATGTATTATACTCTAGATATATCATACTGACTAGACACAGTTTACGTATGACTATTAGATTTTAGGGTCTCATAAGCACTGAGACTTCTTCTCATGAAGTTCACACATGGTGATCTCTTGTAGGTGAGATCATGAGGACAAACCCACTAATAGGAATACCATAAGTTTCAGGTGTCATTGGTTATTCCTATCTATGAACATGTGTATTGGTCTCCTAACTTAAGATTATTATAAATGTGTTCCATTTGATCACGTACTTTGATTCAATACAAAAAACATGATAATGAAATCATGGCAAGGTAGCTTGTGTTGTGTGCATTATTGATGGTATGTAATTGGTTGAATTATCAAGATAGAATTTTTCACTTATGGGTTAAGGAAGTAATATCTTGGTCCTGGTTGATCAGCATAGTAGTAACTTTATAAATCCTTGTCCAAGGTAGTTGAAGGTAAGTTCATATAGTTAGATCAATAAATAATAAAGCAAGAAAGGATGACGTCACAAGTTTGCATCTTACTTTAAGAGATATCTAAAGATAAAGAGGTTATGTTACACAATGTGTGTTCATAGGCTGGTTTTAATTGTTATGACTATTAATTATCTCTTCATGGGGTCTTTATGGGTGATATAATCCACTCTTGGTCTATGAATACTATTCACTGCTATTGAGATAAGGGCCTAGAGGGTCAAACACAATATTATATTCAAGAATCTTTCATATTTTGGTGAATAGGTAAATTGGACATGGTGAGACCCACCGTTGGGTCTGAGTGTTTCCCAAGACATCGATCAATGATGAATAAATAAATTTATTATTATTCAAATATATAATAATTCGATTAAATTTATTTTTAGAATTATTCATGAGGTATTTTTTTAATATAAGAAAAATATTATATGAACGGATATTATTTTAACATTCTAAATTCGTTTAATATTAGTGGGAATTATGATTCAAGTTAAATGAATTAGTTTTATTATGTAATATATTTAATATATATTATAGTTATGTGATAAAATATATATAATACTTATGACACCATTTTGTTCATCATAATTATTTATTTATTTCTTATTTAGTGGGCGATTTAATTCTGGGGGTCGGGAACCCTATCTGGGAAATTGAGAAATTCACTATATAAGAAGGGAGAGAGCTCATTTCCATTGTGCTATTCATTCTAGTAAAATGAGAGATTATATCTCCTCCCAACATATAGAGAGAGAAAGTATCTCTCCAATAACCAATATAAGAACACCTTTGATAGATATAAATAATGAGATCAAAGTGATCATCATGAAAACTAAGGATTCATCAGAGGTCTGTATTAGCACCCAAATTATGATGAAAATCGAGTGCACGAATTCTTGGAGTGTGTGTGAACAATTTAAAGTGGTTAAAATTAATATTATTTGAGAAAAATCACCAATAACTAGTTATAGTAGATATTTCTTTGTTTAAAACAAGGTATTTTTTTAGTTTTATTTTCTCATGCTATGTTTAATTCATGAGAGATCCTTAGACCATATCGGGGCTCAGATCGCCGAATATGACATGTTTTGTCACTCTCATGATGAAAAATTTTAAATTCTTGGCCCACTAGATTCTGATGTACACTATGGTACCTTCAATTGGTATTATAGAGATCATATGAATTTTAGGAATGAGGAAAATTAAATTAGATTTAAATTTTAGTAGTGGTCTTTTATTTGGTCTAAAAAAACCGCACATCGATCCAATATCATATGACCAAGATATTACCATCCAATTTTTTTATATGAATTGTTTGTGGATTTAATTTGGGTATTAAAATTTAAGAACATTATATTTATATATGTTCATATAGTAATTTTTTCTATGTTTTTCTATTGATCATTTAATTTCGGTTAGTCTACTACGGAAATATGGTTTTCTAGTGGCTGGAACATTTTCACCTGTTTGGTCTAAATTCCATTGGTATTGCTATTAATTTATTATAATAATAATTATTTTATTTATTTTAAAATTTTATTTTAATATTCTCTAGAAAAAACTGAAACATAGACCAAATTTTTGAGTTTTCCCCAGAAATCATAAAAAAAGGGAAAATGGGAATGACCCACTCGGTCAAGAAAGGAAACAAACAAACAAATAAATAAATAAATAAAGGAGAGGCCACCACTTTTGTATTACCCTAAAATCTAAGTGATTTTTACAACACACATCCTACACCGATTGTTTTCCTCCCCTCACTGACAATCCACCAGTTTCTTCCCATCTGTTCGAGTATGCCGCTCCTCCCCTGGCGCAGCTGTGGATAGTTGGTGGCCACCCACACCAAGACGCAACTCCCTCCTCCAAGATGATCCCCTGCTATACAGCTATCCACCATCATGTCCACCCATGGGCTTTGTCACTTCCCTCCTGATGTCACACCTTCTAGAGATCCCGAATAGATACAGCCTACGCCGCCACTCACAGCAATATCTAGGAGTGCTTCCCCCTTTACAAGTGAGCATTGCCACCACCCACGACCACCTTTCCCCCCAGGGATATGGCTTCTTACCTACTGTTTCCACCAGACCACCACATCACGACCACCCCTATGCATGGTCACAACAAGACCACCCTGGACCTCCCCATCCCGGTCCACCAGGAACATACTCGACTGGCCTCTTCTCTACTCCGGCCATATCCTAGCCGTCATTTTACCCGAAGTCAGAATATGTCCAACCCACCTTCACTGTCATCGGTTGTCCCTTCCATGTTCTAAACGGGTGATCCATGTAAGAGGTACCCCCATGAACCACCCTAAATAGTCAGGATCCATCCATTTAGAGCTCTCGATGGACTCCCTTAGGCGCTATTTGACCCGACCAACCTTGAAACATGCCCGAGTAGATCTTCCCAACCTGAAATGGGTTATGGAAGGTCTTCTTAGCCCAAAACACCCCATGCTTAGGTTCAACTCAACCTACTTTGGGCCTGTGTGGGGTTTTGGGCCCCGAGTATTTTTATATAATAAAAAAATTGATTAGTTAATATAATTTTAATATTAAATTAAATTAATTAAATAATATATTTGGTTTAAAATTTTGATATTTTAATAGTTCTAAAAAATAATTTAGTTTTGGTATTAAATTAAATTTATTAATTAATTTAATTTTTATAATTAAAATTAAATTAATATAAGAATGAATAGAATTAAATTATTTGAAATTTAATAAAACCTTTAATTTAATTAATTATGTTATACTTAATTTATTGCAATTTAATTTTAATCACTTATTTACTTTTACCCGCAAACCGATCTTTAGCATTGACCAACCCGCGTATGTATGGTTTATTTAATTTAAATATTTATTATCTAAATGCATTATTTTAAATAAATAATTTTTTTTATTTACGATCTACATATCTTCATATTCATTTAAAAAATGTATAAGGGTCTGCACGTCCATCATTATGTGTACTTTTTACCCCAAGACCCCTCCGCCAGTGTGTGACTATTTTTATACTATGAAGAGAAAGGATAAAGTCATAGACCACACCAAGTTGAGGTGAAATCCAAATGAGAAGTGGACATACTAGATAAGGACGATCTGTATCACGATTCAAGGTATAAGTCAAGTATAATACCCCTAGGCCATGGTTAGTCCTTTGAGTTTGAATGGACTTACCAATTTTAGATTCTCAATAAAAGTTAGGTATATTTAATTTCCTTTATGAATTTTACTGTTTATTTTTATATGAATTTATGATAATAGGAAACACATAAAATTATAAACAAGAAAAATTCATAAATAAGTGATGGATATTTTTCTATTAATGTTCAATTTTGATCGCAAAAATATCGAATGAACTAATTAATAGAAATGGATAACATTAATTGAATAATATTAAAAACTCTCATAGAAATATTAATTCTCAAAACACCTTACATTGTTTGAATTTGAAAAAAATAGGTGTACTGGGTTCTCTGTCAACCTTAGTTGAGGGTACCTCCTACTACTGGGAAGTTCTTATGAGAATGATGAGTTGACTTAAATAAATTTGGAAACAAAGGAGTAGCCATAGCTAGCTTGTTGAAACTTCAGAGGCAATAATTGAGTAAATCATTTTTATGATTTTAGAAGTTAGGACTTCACTCAATAGATCAAGGAATTATGAGTTAATGTAATTGTCCAGTCTAAAGAAAACCTTGAACTCTCTGATTAGTGGCATAGCCATAGCTTGTAGACTATAAGGGGAGGTTTAAGGATCCTTACCACTAGAATACTAAAGCAACAAAGTATTCTGATTATATTATAGAGGGTTCCTCGAATTTGATAAAATAGTTAGAGACATTTAATAATGAAATTAATTAACCAATAATGTCTAAATCGGTAATCAAGATAAAAAAATGTATTATTCTACAAGAATTTATTTTTTGTAGAAAATGAAAAATATTACCACAAGAAAAATGTGGTATTTATTAGAAAAATTCAATTTCTTATTTATCATGAGTTTCCAAATATTAGTACAGGTGATTTCTCACAATACTATGATATAGGAAATTCAAGGTGTTGGAGTCCCCAATACCTGTTAAGACACATCAAGAAGTGAGGGTATAACAATTCTTATAGGAGACTCATGTATGTCGCATATCATGGTTTTGTTATGATGTTATAATCAACATATGAAGTTAGTTGTTGATATAACATTGGCACATGGATGATTTAACATGTTATCACATATCTGGGAATATTATGAGGATAAAGTTAAGCATATATATGAATAGGTGATGATTACATTAGATATGTTTAAATTGAAATATGGATCACTATATTTCAATTGATACATTTCTCACATCATTTTCAACCATTTATTCCAGTTTCTTTTAAGATAAAAAAATGAATAAAATGATTTTTTATCTTTTAGGTAAGTTTTTACAAGAAATAATTATATTAAAGAAGGATTAATCTTTAATCCTAATATTGAAAAAGTTGAAAGATAATGAGAAAATTCTAATAGAAACATAGATGCCAAAGGAAACTTCACCAATTCTTTAAAATAAACAGGTATTAAAAAAGAGGTCATTTTCATCACATATCATGAAATAAATCAATATAAGTCCATAAAAAATAAACTAAATCGATGAAGAAAGTAGTTTCTTCTTCTTCTGGAATATTCATCAATTTTTTGTAATGTTTATATTATACTTTTTGGGTATTAAATACCACATTCCTACTATATATGTGTATTTAAATAAATTAACCAAGTATAGAAATGTTACTAGAAGTAAGGTTTGATTCTCAAGCGGTTGAGAAAGGGGGGTTACTAAGTTAGCCGTGAGAAGCACACAAATTATAATTTCCAAGTGAATTATTCTAAAAGAAGTTTTATTGAGTGCAGAAAAACATTTATCTCACGTGTCCTTTGGACACAAGGAGAAATTATTCTAGTTTAAGAATAATTATTGTTGGTTTTGTTTAATACTCAATCAATAGTTCAATATTACAATAATCATAGGCAATACATTATGAATATAAAATGTAAGACTTATATACCCAGTTGTGGAAAGATAATTCCTTGTCAAGTAAAACTAAAAGTGGATGTCAAGGATATACCCAATTTGTTATTTAGACTATTTGTAGTTAAACAACATAGGTATTATTAAAATATTTATTTTTAGACAAAAAAAACTTTTGAAATAAAGGTAATCCATAAAGCTTTTAGAATTAGTTCAGCTAGAGAGCATAAACTATTCCAAAGGTAAGCTAGTGGTAAAGACACTTCATTAGATTCCTTTAATTATTTATTAAGTAATGTGAAAGTCAAGTATGTTATATGAATGGTCATAAAATATGAGATGATTTAGGCTAGCATGCCAAAGAATATCTTGAACAAGCATTAAGAGTTCAATATAATGTAGTGTGGAGTAATTAATAAATACACATTAGCTTATGTAAATTAGGGATATGATTTTAATAAGGAGGATCTATGATGAGTTTTACATGTTAACATTGATCAAAAAATATATCATATAGAAATTACTAAATTCATATTTCCTTACCCACATTAGATACATAATGTAAGTAAAATGAGTATCAATATAGGAACTTATATTCATTGAAGATATTTCCATCATGCTTTGAAAATAATGATGTTATCCTATAACCATATTCCAACTATCATGGAAAATTAATATTTTATGAATTAAGGAAATATATTATGTCATAAGAACATGAGTTTATATGAAATGAGTTTTTTATGATATAAACAAACTTGCATCTAGTAAAACAGAAAGTTCATATATTGTAATTTCCCTAAAGTTTCTAAGGATATTATAGAAAACCATAAGATAGAATAGATATATTCAATTGAAAGACTATATTTCTATAAAAGGGTTAATATCTATATTTGATATAGTGGGAGAAATATTTAATTAGATTTAGTCAATTATTGAGATACACAACTAGTTTTCAAAGAAATTAGTTCCATAAGGGGTGTGAAAGAGAATGTTCTGGAGACACATATTGTATAGGGAGGATAAAACCATGTTGGTGGTTTTATATTCACTATGGAAAATGATACATTATTCATTGAGATTAATAAATCCTACATGTAAGAATTATATGGAAGTTATCTAAAATTTCCCATATCAATTAAAATTCAATAACGGGTTCAATTTATCGAAGTACAAGGGGATTATTATTTTGAAAATTGTGGTGGGTATTCAAGTGAGATGATACATGATTTGAATAAGTGTGGAACCAATAATTCTTGATTGGTAATACCCAGTTGAAATGCCTAAATCCTTTAGAGTTTTACTTTTCATAGCTGATTCCTATGATCAATTTTTTAAGCATTAGATGTCAAGACCACCAATCATGGAGAGTGTTCATATGATACAACCAAAATGGGATAATGATATCCTAGAATTATAATAAGGGTTAAAGTTATTGAAATACTATGAAGGATTAAAATTAAGAAACAAAATCATAGAATATTCATTTGGAATGAATATTTTCCATGTTTCTACCTCAGGTTAGTGAGAGTACTATAGTTTCCCAAGTAAAATATGTTTTGTAACATATGGGAAAAAATTATTAGTGTTACAGTTTGTAATGAAAAAAATAAAATAAATACACCAAATATTGACTTAAAGTAGAAACCTAAGTTCTAGGGAACATGATCTATTGCGGTATATCTAACAGTTTCTTAGACCTGTTCAATTGAACATATACTAAAAACGTTTAGAAAAATACAAGCTAGAAAAAATCAAGAGATAATTATTAAAAATTCCACATGGAATAAATATCTCCAAGAATATGTGTATGATAATAAGTGGGGATTAAATTGGTGAGTAGAAATTTCATATGATTCAGTGATGGATTAATCATGTATACCATGATATGTAAAAGAAATGATATTGACAACATATACTTTATAATAGGAAAATATCATTCATATCTAGGAGACCTAAAAGGGAAGTAGAAAAATTATCCAATTGTACTTGAGAAATTACACAAATAATATATACCTGGTATGTGGAGAAGAATGGATACTAGTCTTCAGGGAAAAAATCTAGTATTCCTTAGATCAATGTGATTCGATATTGTAGTCAAGCTAAGGGAATGAGTGAGATAGTATCATACAATATATCTGTATCTATACCTAAAAATACCTAGTATGTTTCTACTTATAAGGTAACTAAGAAGTAATTATTAAACGCAACAATTTGTTCTATTTCTTGGATGTAGTATGTATAATTTTATCATTATGATAATTCTATTACTAATACTCATTAATATGTCAAGTTTTGACACTAGGAAAAAGGGATATACTCGAGGATGACATCTCTTGATGAGTTTTACTCAAGGAGATTAGGTTACACTTACAAGAATTTCCATGCAGTGGAAATGTGGCAGACCCAACAACTAAATCCTTGACTCAGCAGAAACATGATCTTAATCATGTGAGAGATAACAATGAGGGTTAGAAATTTGTCTCTAGTGAAAGTATGAGTGTTTTAAACTTGGGTTCCCAAGAACTAACTTTATCATTACTTTTCAATTACTATTTTATGTATACAATGAGATATTCATGATGTACACTCACCATTATAGTGTAGATATTTCTTCATCCACTATTTAATGGTAATTTATATAGATTATTTATTATATCAAAAGTTTATAGTAGATCCTAGGATATAATGAGAATACATCATACTGACTGGACACAATTAATGTTTTACTATCAAGTGATGGGGGCTTATTATCATTGAGACATCTTCTCATTAAGTTATCACTTACTAATCTCTAGTAGGTGAGATCATGAAGACATAACTACTAATAGGAACACCACATGTTTCATGTGTCATAGGTTGTTCTTATCTACAAACATATGTATTGGTCTCCTGACATGAGATCATTATCAATGTGTGTCATTTGATCACATACATTGATTCAAGGAAAAAACTATGAGAATGAAATCATGGTGAGGTAGTTTGTGTTGGGTGTTTCATTGGTGGTATGACATTGGTTGAATGATAAAGATAAATTTGTATCTTCTGGGTTGAGGATGTAAAATCTAGGGCCTGGTTGATTAGGATGGTAGTACCTTTATAAATCCTTGGACAAGGTAGTCGAAGGTATTTCTATCCATTTACATCAAAAAATAATAAAGCAATAAAGGATAATGACATAAGTGTGCATCCTTCTTTTTGATATATCTAAATAAAATGAGATTATATTACACAGTGAGTGTTAGTAGGTTGGTTGTCGTTTCTATGATTATTCCTTATCTTTTTAGGGTCCTTGATGGGTTGTTAGACTATACTCTTGGTCTATGAATACTATTATCTACTACTAAGATAAGGTCCAAGAGGGTCACACACAATAACATATTCAAGTATCTTCCCTATTTAGGTGAATGTGTATATTGGGAATGGTGGACCATATCAAGAGGTCTGAGTGTTTTCAAAGTCATCGATCACCATTGAATAAATAAATTCATTATTATTAGAGTATATAATAATTGGGTTTAATTTATTTATTAAAATTATTCATGAAGAATTTATTAAATACAATTTTGTTAGCCATAATTATTTATTTATTACCTATTTAGTGGGAGATTTAATTCTAGGGGATGGGGAAACCTATCTGAGTAATTGAGAAATCCACTATATAAGTAGGGAGATAACTCATTTCTATTGTGTTATCCATTACAAAGGTATGAGTCATTATCTCTCATCCCTCCTTATAGAGAGACAAAGTCTCTCTCTAAGAATTGATCCAATAACGCCTTCTATTGATCAAATGCACAAGATCGAAGAGATCGTCACTATGATCAAGGATTTTTAAGAGGTTCATGATAGAATCTGAATTTTAGATAATGGTGAGAATGAATATATTTTTAGCATGTTTTGATGATTACGATGAGTTCACATTCAAATTCTTCAAGAAATGATCACTAGAAACTAGCTGTAGTTGAGTGCACTTAATTTTTAACAAGGTATGTGTTAAGTTTTATTTTTTTGTTCTCTTTTTAATTCACAAAATATCTTCAGACTGCATCAGGGCTTATATTTTTGAAGATGACATGTTTTTTTTATCTGGTGATGAAAAATTTTAAATTCTTGGGCCACGAGTATTCACTGTATGCCCTAATACCTTCAAAGAGGCAAGAGATTTAGTATTTTCATTTAATTATTACAGATTCATTTATTAAAAAGAAATAATTACTATAGAAAAGTTCAAGTCAAGAATATCCAAATGGTGTTCTGGGTAGACACGACATTGATCATCGAAATCATAATGAGGAACACACTCAAAATGGGTGGTTGGTATTGAGGTCTTAACCTCTAATGATGTCAATTAGTATAAGGAGGTATTTAGATTAAAATTTAGACAATTTAATTTAAAGATTATGAATTTTAGAGGAAATGTAGAATTAAACTACTATGTTGAACAACAGAAAAAATTCATAATGGAAATACCTTAAGGGAAAATCCATAGACCACCTACCTTGTGTATGTAGTAGATAACTCATATATTATCATCCCTTGGTTCATCTTGGAATGGGAGATAATGGAAGAATAGAGAAAAAACCATAAAATATGGTATACAATCTCAAACCAATATAGTGTCGAAGATGGTGAGATAAACGAATGAAGAGAGGAAATGGATTAAAGCACTTATTGGTGGCGATCCAATGTGACAGACAACATTACAAATGGAGGCTAGATGAAGAAGATGATTCAAAGACTAGTAAGAGGAGAGTATAACTCTCCATGGAATTTAGTCCACTAGAAAATATAATAGGAAGCATAAGGATTAGAATTTTAAAATGATATAGGGTAGAAAGTTAATTCTACCCACTTTTTAAGAGGTGCACTGTTTGGCTGTACATTTTCCCAAACCATGCACTAGCTACTATCCATGTAAAGAGGATTGCATAGTTTGGGTGAATGGTATATCTAATTATACTATACACATTCACTCCCCTATGTGGATCTCTATATTACACCTCTTGGTTTGTTTAAACCATGCGGGTTCAAGTGCCAAATTTGGGAAAACTGTGTTCCTGGTCTTTTCCTCTAAAACTTAGAGCTATGGGCTCTTAACTGGTCCCAGAAACTCCCAAGAACTTCCTCATCCCATAGGAGAAATTTATAATGACAAAATTAAGGGTTTAAACCAATAATTAAAGGGAACGTACCTAATGGTAAAATCTAAGATCTTATAGTATTCCTCCCTTTAAGCAACTCATCCCTGAGTTATCCTTCCAAGGATGGTAAAACATTACCTGAGAATAAATCCGGCCACTGAGCATATACAATGTTCTATCTCTCCCAATACTCATCATGTACATGAATTTGTTTCCTTAAAACAAATACTAAATATAAATACTTACCTTAAAGATCCTTCATGCCCCAGTCCACAATACGAATAGGGTACTCCTCACAAGAATCAACAGCCTCAATTTCAACAACCACATGATCAAAAGTATGATACATGTCAGACAGATATAGGTGAAGTTGTGATATATAGAAGACATAATTAATGTCTTGATATCTCTAAGGAATATATATCAAATAGGATACTAGCACGACTCTCTCAAATATCATGAATGGTCTAACAAACCTATGATTTAGCTTCCCTTGCCTCTATATCTGTTGATGCCCTAGTATAAGGTAAACACACAATAAAATAAGATCCCCAACCTAAAACTCTAGAGGTCATCTATAATGGTTGACATAATATTTATATTTAGACTAAGCAGTAATCGTATGCTTCCTCATAAGTTGTACCTACTTCAAAGTCTCTTGGATGAGATAAGGTCCTAGTAGCACCGTGTAATGAACCATAATTTTATCAATGGAATTTCATTCTTATAATTTTTTAATAAAACACATAAATCAAATAGATAATCCAATAAAAAAATTATTATAATAAATGAATAATTATACATTTGTTATAAAATAAAATGATAAGAATTCCAATTATTACAGTAGGAAAATAAATAGAAAATAAGATAATAAGAATGAAAAAAATTGAATATACTCGATCTACTAGAATGACCTCACTCATGAAAAAATAGTAGAAATAAAAAAATGTTAATAATATAATATTCATTTGGAATATAAAGATATATAACCTTGATAGAAAGTATAATTGAGTGAATAATTAATGAAATAAGATGTATTTATAGAAATTGAGAAACCTATATGACTGTCATAAATCTGACTATTAGAATAGTTATTTGATTATTAAGAATATTAATCTAGATATTAGAATAGAAACCTCACATATGAAAGTATAATATAAAATTTAGGTATCTTATAAATAAAAAAATTATATATTTATATCATTATATAAGTAAATAAATGTTTTGAAAATGATAAATTAGATGTTGGTATTTTTATAAAACATAAATTTTTATTTACAATTTTATAATTAATATAATGATTTAAAAGAAAATTTATTTTCTTAAAATATATTAATATAATAATATTATGTTTTATTATAATCATAAGATAATTTTATGTGAGCTTAATTAAATTTTCAAAAGGTCAAAAAATCGATTATAATATTAAAATCAGTATTTTTTGAATAAATGATGGTTTTATTTTAAAAATAAATTTATCATATTTAGAAAAGAATTTTAATAAAATGGATTCCATTTTTTAAATATACATATCAAAAATTGTTAGGGTGAATTTTTTTTATTTTTCTAAAAAAATTGAATTTTTGGTGGAAAGTGAAATATGGTAATTTATGGTATTTAACATTATAATTCAACTATATTAATTTTTGAATCATATATGATGTAAGAAACCATTTTTTAGAACTATAATGAACCATTTAATTTATTTATTCATATAAATCGATACTAATTATAGTCTTGAGACAAAATAATAAACTAATGAATATAATAATAAAAAACATCCCTCTCCTCCCCTATAAATACCACCCCTCACCACCCCTTATCCTCACACATTATAATCCTTTTAGTCTATAAATATTTACCTAATTCCCTTACCAAATCTATTCACCCTAACCACGATCTATTGGTATCAATAAATGACTAATTCCAAGTTCCTTAATGGGTTCTTCAAGGAGGTATTATTCAAGAGGTAACTTTCTCAAACCATCTCTTTTAATTTCATTTCTTCTTATACTTTCTCCTCACCTCCTTCATCCATAAAATAATAATAAATATAGTATCATGTATATACTATAATTTTATATTACTAATATAATATCCTATTTACACCTATTTTCTCATATTATCTTATTGATTGAAATGAAACCGTTGTCCAAATTATGGTGGTTAACCGTCTCCATGGATAATGTTTTTTTTCATTAATGCCTTTAAAGAAGGTCATAAAACCATTATTATGGTCAAATAATATTTTAATATAAATTATAACTTATTTCATGTTTTTTAGCTAATCTATTAATATTATATTCAATAAAATGAAACTATTTCATGAAGGTCGAAAAACCCACCAAAATAAACTTAATAACTATCATTACCGTTTTATCAAATGAATCATCCTCATACCAGAAAAAATGATATATGGGATAATTTTAACATATATAAGTGAATTAAAATTATATAATTTCACTTCTGTATAATTTTTTCCATTTTATAAGAAATTTCAAAAGTTTACACAAGTGAACAGACCATGAACCCATGAAACAAATGCTCCCAAAACGACAAAATTAACCTTTATAACTCATTGAAATGGTCATAAATGAACTTAATAAAATAATAAATAAATTAAATTCATATATAATAGGTTCTTAATTAATTAATTAATTAATCTAATTTAATTATCCAGGATATTAAGTGAAAGTTCATAAATCATTCAGATATAAGGTAAGAGATCTCTCAGAACCTCCATTTTTCCTTTAGGTTACACTTTCTCTCTCTTTTTCCCAATATAATAATTAATTTTTCTTATATATTTTTCATAAATTAATTATAAATGTTTCAATAATATTAATATATCTCAATTGATCTTTATTTTATGGGGAAATACATGTTATAAAAGGTTCCCTTCTCAATTCTGCCTGAAAAGTATGCCCGATTAAAGGGAACTTCTCTATTTCTTACCTATTTTAAAGTACACTAAAATAACCTTTTTAATCCACCAATATTTTTCTAAAATAAAAATTTTTATCATGAAAAACTATCTTAATTCATTTTTGGTTTTATTAAAATAATTATTACTTTATTATATTTAAATACTCTATATTCTTTTCCCTAAAACTGCACTTAAGCGGGACATTTCTAATGTTACCTAAAAACTCTATTTCTTGATTCTAATTGAGTTAGAAACAATTATTCATGATATATTCTTATTGTTTCCTTTATTAATGACCAATAATTATTTAGTTCCCCTATTTCATGGATACCATTATTAAATTCCCCTTGGTTATTCCTTATAACATGATTTACGACACCCATTTCTTTCCATGGGTAACCCTTATGTGTATTCTTTATGTTTGATTAATTATGTGGCACACATATTCTAGAAAATTTTATTATAGGTGTTTCTAAATAGAACTAAAATTCACTAGTTAACGTTTTAGTATCATAATATTTCATGTATGGGATCACAGAGTAAACCTAATCCATTATGGGAGTTTTTCCACCATGTGATATATTCTTAGCAGTTAACCCTAACTCATGTTTATGTCATGTTATATGATGTTAACACATTACTATGCTACCATGATCACATGATTATATGTTCTATATATTATTTTTACTTATGTTTATTCACAAGCCACACCTTTTATGTTATCTTGTTATAACTTCTAACTCATGTGTTATGCTTTATTTCCATGTTTATTCACTTACTAGGTTTTTTTAGCCCATCCCTTATGTTTATGTATTCCTAAGGTTATCCTATGTAGTTATAAGAGGTCAAATGGGGTTATGAGATCATTATAGAAATTAATATAATTATTTTTATTATAGTTTTATGTTCTATAATTATGTACCTAGTCTTCCAAATACACAAGACTTTTTAATACTTGGTTTATATTTAATTGATAAATATTCTTAAGATAATATAATAATATGTGAAAAATTATTGAGTATCTATAGTTGGTATCAGAGAAAATTATAGTAATTTGTTGGTGATTAGGATTAGAAAATTTTATTAATAACCCTAGGGATAATCCTATCACCATGAATAACCTATGTTGAAACTTAGGGAATCATAAGTTAGGATATAATTTTCATTTATAAGTTATTCCATCCAAGTTTATGGTTTCATTTTTATATTCTCATTAGATAAGTATTAAATCACCCTAATTTTATTTTTTTCTCTTTGTTTAGTTAATGCAGGGAAACAGGAGAAATTTTGTTAACAACCAATGTGAAATTAAATGTGATGATTGACCTAATGAAATACCAAATATGATGGGACCAGGATCTCAAAAATTCCTGATAGTACTAGATCAACTGGTTCAAGTTATGAATAATAATTTGAATCTTGTGGAACGCCCTCTTTATCCTAAGAAAGATAAAGTTTCTATTGAATAATTTATGTGATAAAGACCTCATATAATTATCATATATTTTGATCCCATCATCATAGAACAATGGATTATCTCCATTGAGAAGATATTCTCTTTTGTCTAATTCTTAGAAGAAAAGAAAGTAATATTGACGATCTATCATTTTGATGGGGAAGTTGATCAGTGGTGGAAACTGATCAAAAAAATGTTTAAGGAGGAAATTCATTCCATAGATTAGGAAGGATTCAAGAAAATATTTTTCAATAAATATTTTCCCCAAACTCTTCATATTAAGATGGATAGGGATTTCCTTGGACTGAAGAAAAATGAAGATGAATCTATCAAGGTGTATAAGGAAAAATGTACAAGTCTTGTACAACACACCTATGGATTTTTCATTACCCCTAAAAATATGGTGGATTTATTATTTATTATATTAAATCTAATTCTATGAAAAGCTTTGGTAATTAAATACTTTGACAGCTATGAGAGAATTTTATGATTTTCTCTAAAGGCTTAGATAGAGATTTGTGATTTCAATGGTCTCATAGGATCAAATATAAAAATAAGGAAATATAGTTTAATATGGGAGGAATAATAGATAAATCCCATGAAGTAAATAAAACCCAACATCACATATGTTGTAAGTGTGGGAAGAAGCATCCTAGAAACTATTTAAATGGAATGAGGAGATGCTTCAAATGTGGAAGAGAGGGGCATCATGATAATTATTACTGAAGGGATTTGAAGAATCCCACTAATATAGAAGAAGAAAGGTATTATCAGATCAATACTCAGCCTATAGTGAAGTGTTTCAACTTCATAGAACATGGTAATTATGAGATCAAATTACCAAATCCATGGGTTGTTAGAGACAATAAAAAACAACCTCCAAGGAAGAAAGGAAGGGTATATAATATAACTATTGCTGAGGTGGATCCTAAAAATGATGTGTTGAAAGGTTTATTTGAAATTCATTCATGAATAGAAAACATAATATTTGATTCTGGTTCTATTAATTATTTCAAATCTTGAAAGTTTAGTACAACTATTCAAACACCACCTCAAAATATGAAGGTTGAGTAATCTCTGATAACAGAAAATTGGGATTTTTTTCATCTAATGTATATAACTCCACCATGGTTAATATTTGTGGATTGAACCTCTAAGAAAATCTCATCTTACTTCCTTTGGGGTATTTTGATGCTATATTGGTCATGGATTAGATATCTTTATACAAATCCAACATCAACTTTTGGGAAAATTATATCACCCTTTACAACCCGAGGCATCCACCAATTCCGTATAAGTGCATGGAGGAGGATGAATATCCTCCAATATAATCATCTAAATTGTGAATATTATTTACTTATGAGCAATCATATCTAGATCAAATTATCAATACAAAGAATATGTTCATTCTTGAAGACATGCCCACTGTGAGGGACTACACTGATGTGTTCCCTAGAGAATTACATGGTCTTCCTTCTGACCGAGTGGTTGAGTTCTCAACTTATCTTATACCTAGATCACTTACTATATCAACGAATCCTTATAATATAGCCACCATGGAGTTGGAGTAAATGAATAAGTATTTATGAAAGAATTCGGACAAGGTTTCTAAATGCATGATTCTTCACCGTGGGGTGATCTAGTCCTCTCTATCAAGAAGAAGGATGGATCAATGTGCCTCTACATTGATTATTGTGAGCTTAAGAAAATCATGATATAGAAAAAGTATCCACAACCATGGATATATGAATTGATTGATAAACTATGTGGGGACAAGTATTTCTCTAAGGTGGAACTTCGGTCAGTATATCACCAATTAAGGGAAAGGAAAGAAGATATTCTCAATAATGAATGATGTACAGATACTATGAGTTCATAGTGATTCCCTTTGGACTCAGTAATTATCCAAAAAATTTCATAGACTTAATGAATAAATTATTTAGAGATTACCTCAAAAAAAATTGTAGTCTTTATATATGATATTATGATATAATACAAGAGAAAGAAGGAGCATGTGGATCATTTTAATTCTATTCTAAAGAATTTATGAAGGGAGAAACTATATTCAAAGTATAGTAAATGTGAGTTTTGGATAGAGGAAATTTAATTTTTGGGGAATTTTATCACCAGTAAAGGAATATCAGTGGACCCTTATAAAATAAATGAAATTGATGAGTGACCCATACCAACATTTGTAATAAAGATCCATAGTTTACTTGGTAGATATGGGTTTTACTGATGATTTGTGATGAACTTATCACAATTTAAAAACCCACTAAATTATAATTATGGAAAGGGAGTAAAATTTTTCTGGACTAGTGAATATGAAGACTAATTCAAAGAGTTAAAAAATAGTCTTATCACTGCACAAATACTTACACTAACAATAAGTGGGAACTATTTTTGGTATAAAAATATACTTAAAAGAAGGTCATAGGTTGTGTACTTATGAAAAATGATAAAGTAATAGCCTATTCCTATAATATTCCCCAATCTGACTCTCTATCACATGGACAAAAATGGTTGGTTAAGAGACCTCAAGCGTGCCTCCTTGTATGTCAGAGGCTGTCGACTAGCAGTAGGGGTGTGAAATGTTTAGTGGGGAGACTATAACCCCTAGTAAGAAGTGAAATTTCCATATAAATAATCCATATAAATGAAATAAATTGTAGTATAGAAAAAGAAGAAACCAATAATAAAATCCAATCAAATAATATAATAAATAATAATTGGAATAATTTAATGACATTCTAGAATGTAACTAAATTTAATGATAGAAACAATATAAGAAAAAGTCTAGAAGACTCAAAAAAAGACTCAACAATCCCTGGTATCGAACCCCATATCGGTCCCACCTCCAAACTCCAGCCCATCCAACAACTAAATAGTCAACTATAAGGTTATTTTACTTTTTCCAAACCTACATCTACATAATATTCTTGGGTACCAAATGTTAAACCAAATAGGGTGTGATTATAACTCAGTAGGTCAACACTTCCATGTCTAAACAAACACGTCTGATGAGAATTGTAAGAAATAAAGTGATAAATAGGTGTATTAATTAATTCAACAATTAATAAAATATAACAACATCCTGATTCATCTCCATGATGAAATATATCTGAGCATGTCTTATAACCATACCAACCACAACTATATAACCATGGTAAAATAGCCCACTTCGGAGTTATGTTGAAATATCTTTGAGCACATCTAATAACCATGCCACCCACAACTATATAACCATGGTAAAATAACCAGCTTCGACGTCATGATGAAATATCTCTGAGCATGTCTTACAACCATGCTAACAAAAACCCTATAACCATGGTAAAATAACAACAATCTAGGTCAAATCCCTATAATCATTACAATATCCAAGTCAAATCCTTATAATCATTAAAACATGAGACTACGTAGATCCCACTCACTATAATAAATACAATATGGGACTAGGACGATCCCACTCAATATTAGTATTACGGCATATAAGTGTGTATGTTATAGGGCCATGCTTGATATATAAGCATTTCATCATAGAACACAAGTCCTATCATACAACATGGATATCATAATATCACATCATAAACCTCAATGGTTAATTATTCTAATTACCATTTTTCTTTCATATACCACTTTCATTTATATAAAAATTAATCAAAAGTTAAAACAATAATTAGTAAGCCATAACTTAGGGATTATATATCAATAAATCACTTAGGGTCTCATGTGAATATAAACACACTTTAATCCATTATCTAATTCAATTATATTCACGGTTATCTTACCAATAGGTAACTATAAGCTTGGTCAAAATCCAATTGAAACCAAAGGTCTCCATGGTATAATCCCATTCATTATTTAATTGATCCAGGTGCATGTGACATTAGTGCAATCAAAATATTTCATATACTTGGAATTTATCAAACCATAAGGTTAAGATTTAGACCCCCTAACTTTAACTGATTATCCAACAATACTTCCAATAGAAACCATCCATGAGGATGAATGTGTGGATGATCATAATGAGGTTCATAGATCAAAACTAATCAATATCAAAACCAACAACACACATGGTCAAGATATTACACTTCCACGATTAGAATTACAAGGTAAATAAGGGATAAAGTGGAACAAAACCACTTACTAGGGATATAAGGCATTATCAGGATGTCCAAAAGGGAGGTTTTCACTCCAAAATCGCTTGGAAGGTTCCTTAGGGTTGAGAGGAGAATGTTGTAGTGAGTTAGAATAAAAATTAAAACACACAACATAATTTAAAACAGTAGGTTTCGGAATTACATGACATGTAATGTGGTTACACATTGTGTAAATATTTTTAATGGGATACACCAAAAAACCAATTGGCTCATATTATTTAATTAAAAATCCCTAAACATTACACAACTTGTAATCCATTTACATGGCATGTAAATGTTTTGAAGATGGGTTTTCATCCCGTTTTACTTATAAACAACCCAAACCCCTTTAATGATTCTCAAATTACCAACAACCCATGAAATACTTGACCCATTTACCTAGAGTCTATTAATTTTAAAAGAAGAAAATATTTGGAATTTATGTCATTTTCCCCAGAAAATCTCTCAATTTGGATCTTGTCTAAGTTTCTAAAATTTCCTTGCAACCTAATACTGAATTTATTCAAATGATAAGTATGGTGAAAAACAAACACCAAGGTTAAAGATGAGTAAAAACTTACCTAAAAGAAAAATTAATAAAAAAAACTCAGAGAGAGATATTCCTGAAAAAAGAATGGATCTTAAAACATCCCCACCATATAATAGCTCATCCCTAAGATGATTAAAAATCACTTTGTGTTATCAGTGTACAAGTCTGGACACTATGTTTCCATATTATACTCCCTCTTCTAGGTATCCTTCAAAACTTTCCCATGCTGCCACTGCACTCGAACCAATGGTATAGTACCACCCTAAAGATATTTATCACAATGTTCTATAACCCATATCAGATGGTAATAAAAGGATGCATCAACACAAACCATGACATATGCTATTTCTATCACATGGGAAGGGTCTATATGGTATCTATATAACTGTGACATGTGGAATACATCATGCATGGAACTGTAACATTATAGAAGTGACAAATGGTAGACCACTAGACTGACCCTTTCCAGTATCTCAAACATCCCAACAAAGATAAGATCTAGCTTTCCCTATTTTCTAATATAGTGTTTCCCCAATATAGGTGACACTAAATGGAAAAAAATGATGACCAAAATTTAATTCTATAGGTCATATATGATGGTTGGCATATGATTTCTTCCCACTCTACACAGTCACCAACTATTGTTTGATTAATTGAATCTGCTCAGATGACTCCTTCATGAGACTAGACCCATTAAGTGATGAATCACCTACGTCTAACCAACAATTAGGTGAACAATAGATCCTACCATAAAGAGCCTTGAAATCCTACATTTTTAACTATTCTTGGAAGCTATTATTATATACAAACTCCATGAGTTCCATGTGTTGCTCCCATAAACCACCAAAATACAAAATATTGGCTCATATCATATCCTTAAGAACCTGAATAGTTTACTTTTATTGACCATAAATATATGTATGATAGTATTTGATTAAAAGAACCTATGATCCCAAATCCTTCTAAAGACCCTTCCATAAATTATATGTGAAATGAGGATATCTATCTGAAACAATACTCCACGGAACACTTTGCAACTGAACCACCTCATGTATGTAAATACTACCCATATCATAAAATGTGAAGGTTTACCTAATAGGTAATAAGTGGGATACCTTCATTAGTTTATCTAAAATCACCCATAAAACATCATTCTTATGAGTTTTCATGGGTAATTCTATCACAAAATCCATAGTGACATTATCTCATTTCTACTACAAAATGGGCAAAGGCTACAAAATCCCAGTTGACCTACAATGATTGTCTTTCACCTCATAACAAGTGAAGAATATATCCAAAAATATTGATACCTAATTCTTAATTTCTAACCACCAGTACTACCTATGGATATAATGATACATCTTTTTCAAACCAGGATGTGCAGTCCATCTAGAAGCTTGAAACTCCCTCGTCATCTCCCAATTCAAGCCTGAAAGAACCCATACTCATCCATGAAAAAGAAGATAATTTCCACTTCCAAGAGACCATCCCTATGGTTTCTCCCCACCATATAGTATTTCACTCAGAACTATCCCCTCCAGATCATATAATGTCATGGCCTTAATCTGTTCTAAGAGCTTGGGTATACCATATGTCGAAGTCAGATCTATTCGACCTTGAGACTTCTGTACATCTAGATGCATGTCTGGAAGGAGGGACATTATACACCAATAATAAAAGAATCCCATACTGCCTTTTTCTATGTCTTTTATCTCTAAGAATCAGTAATGAAATTTCCCTTGACTGGTGAATAATCCAACTCGAAGTTGAAAGAACACATATACTCGACCCACCTCCTTTTCCAAAGGTTTAGGTCCTGCTAAGAAATGATGTATCTGAGGGTATTTTTGTTTGTGTATAACAAAAAACTATCACCCAAGATATATATTCTATAACATCTTAGGTAATATACCACTTCTTCTAAATCCATATCATGAGTAGGGTAATTCCTCTCATGCAGTCTCAGTTGCCCGGAGCCATAAGTGACTAATCAATCCTCCTAGGTTAGAACTGGTACGAGTCCCACTCTAGATTCATCATATTACATGGTATATTATTTACCCAATATAGGTAATGTGAGGATAGGTACTGAGGTAAACATACATTTAATATCCTAAAAATCTCTCTTACAAGCATCAGACCAAACAAACTTCACCCCTTTCTTGGTCAGCCCAGACACCAGTGCTTCCAAATGGGGGAAATCCTAGATAAGGTGTTGATAATAACCTGATAAACCAAAAAAATATCAGATTATAAAAGAAATTATTACATTTTTTACAATATAACATAGTTATAACTTTCTTTGGGTCCACTGATATTCCTTCCTCTGAGATGACAACACCCAAGAAGTGAACTTTATTAATCTTGAAACTGCATTTGGTTAGCTTGGAGTAAAGGCGATACTCTCTTAATGTTCTTAGGATGATGTCAAGATGTTTTTCATGATCGTATGATTACTGGGAGTACAATAAGATATCATTGAAAAAAACCACCACAAACCAATCCAGAAATGGATGAAAAATCTTATTCATCAAGGCCATGAATACCATCAGTTCATTGGTTAACCCAAATGACATCACTATGCATTCATACAAGACATACCTAATCTTAAAAGTTATCTAATGTATTTATGTTGGTATCACCCTGAAATATTAGAAACCAGATCTTAGATCTATCGTAGATAAGATCTTATCACCACTCAACTGATCTAAAATATCATCAATGAGTGGCAGAGGATATGGGTTCTTGATTGCCATCGGGTTCTACCTATAATAATCCACACATAAGGGAAAATACCCATAATCCTTCTTAATGAATAGAATTGGAGAACCCCAAGGGGATGTACTAGGATATATTAATCCTTTAGATTATAGATATTCCAACTTAACTTTCAACTCTCGAAGCTCTGTTGGTTCAATTCTATAAGGTGGGATAAAAAATGGATTTTCTCTCGGAACAAACTCGATCGTGAAATCGATCTCTCACTTAGGTGGTAAGCCATAAAACTCATTAATAATAACATCATGAAAATGGTATACCACTAGAGTAAAATAATCTTGGTTCATTCCACTATCATCTAGACCATGAACGAATATCTAATATTTGAGACAATTCAATATGCATTGAATTGGTCCTACATGACTAGCCTAAAGATCCCACTCACGTTGGTGAGAATAAATTCTTCCTTTTGAAGATAGAAAGGTAACTATACTCATATAATAGTCGATATGAACATAGTATAGAACTATCCAATCCATACCAAGAATCAAGTAGAATATTTTAAATTCAATCACAAATAGTTCCCAAAAGAAATGGTAACCACCAATTTCTAGAGAACACACCTCACAACATTTGATATTCTCTGACTGCACTCCCAATGGTGTGTTTAGGGTCAAAGAACCATCTAATAGTTCCACATACATGCCCAAACCATTTTAAAAAGGAAGATATAAAATATTGTGATGCTCCTATATAAAAAAACAAGCTAAGGTAGATGATACATGAATAATACCTCTAATGATAGATGGTCTTGCATCCATGTTAGACAGAGTAGTCTACATAACATGCGGCTAACTTATCCCTCTACCTTGGGATCTAGCCTGACTACCCCAAGCTCTTTTCGATGCTTGGTACTACTAATCCTACCTTGGGGTACCATGTCCCAAGCCTTATCCAGAATGGACAATGAAACTCTAGTTATCGGCCTGATGAGGGGTAGCTAAGCCCCTTACTGAATCAGGTTCTCGTCCTAATCCTCTTCCAATGTTTTGATGCAGAAAGTTTTCATAGAACCTATGAAGATGAACCAATCCACCACAAATACAACACTAAAATTCTGGGTAAGTATACTATGAGTTCTTGTGGCCAAAGTTTCCACATTAATATCACTAGAATGAAAAACATTCCTTAGATGTATTTCCACTACCCTAACTGATCTTCCCACTACTACCTTGGTAGAAACTATCATATTACCACTTCATGATACCAGAATAAGAGCTCACAATTCACCTTGATGAAACTGCATGGCCACTCCTCAAGACCTATCTTATATTTCATTCCTTGATGAGTTTTTATTTCATCACATCATCAAAACTGCTCAGATGAAAAATTTTCACTTATGACCTGATCTCATAAAGAAGACCATCCTGAAAATGTCTTTCCCTAGAGATCTCATCAGTAGAAAAAATGGCGCAAAGCGCTATAGGTCAATGAAATGTAAAACCTAGTCTATAAATAACATTCCCTCCTATGTTAGATGCATGAACTCACAAGATTTTTTATCCCACAACATCTTAGGATAGAAATATCTTAGGAAATTTATCTCAAAGTCATTCCAAGATAGCTTATCTTGCTGACCACATTCCTCTGTAATACCCCACCAACTCTTGGATGGTCAATGAAGCATATATGCATTAAGCTTCACCCTTATATCCATGAGTGTCATATGATGATTGAAGATTTTCTAGAATAACTTGATCCATAACTTGGATGCCTGGGGTCCCCCCTTCCCTAGAAAATATAGGTAGATATTGTAGCTGAAACTCTCTTTTCATCTTAGACATTGAAGGCACCATATGAACAGTCTCACTTTCCATGGATCACATAACCCTCAATAATTTTTTGTAAAGCTGAACATCTATATGATCCTCAAGAAATATTGGAAGATCTGATTTAGCTATGCTAGTAGCATGCTGATTTATACTCTCATGATGCTTAAATCTAAGATGATGAGGAGGCATTTTCTATAAAAGAAAAATACACACCTTAGAGCACTGACTAGCAACAAAGTCAACCTCAAAAGGTTACTACAATAGAGGACCACTAACTATTGGTCTCTCAAAAAATTTCTTATAAGTGTTTTAGAATGACATATAAAATCATTTCATTTATCTGGTAAAATAGATATCACATACCATAGTTCAACAGGAAAATATATAGCACATGTAAAAAATAGATATGTCTCTATCATGAACAATTCATGTTATTATATCACTATGTGCCTATTATGATACATGTGTCCTCATATCATGTCATACCAAGTCATGATAAAAAATATCAAGAAAAAAACATCCTAAAATAATAAACTCACATAATAAGTGAATCACCCAAGGGTAAATAACATCAACTGTAACAAGAAAATAGTACAAACAACAATACCATCCCTGGGAACTTAGATACCCCCCCATACATGGGTAAGATACTCCCATGAACAAGCTCATTACCAATTAATGACACATCATATTCTCCTTTATAGCTTTCACAAATAGTAAAGTAGAAGAAAATAAAACATGCACCTATATTACCACTTTGTAATGTCCCCCAATCCAGTTCTCTCTCACATGGACAAAAAGTTTTGGTTACGAGACATCAATAATTCCTCCTTGTATGCCAGAGGCTGCTGACTAGTAGTGGGATGTGAACTATATAGTGGGGATACTATACCTGATAGTAAGAAGTGTCATCATAGTAGAATAATCCATATAAAAGAAAGCAATCAGTGTATAGTGAAAGTAGAAACCAATAATAAAAGAAAACCAAATAATAAAATAAATAATAATAGGAATAATATAATAATGTGATGGAATGTAACTAAATGTCATGCTAGAAACAATATAAGAAAAAGACAAGAAGACACAAATAAAGACTCAACATTCCTAGATCCCAAACCCCATGTTGGTCCCACCTCCAAACTTCATCCACTTAGCAGGAAAACAATCAACACCAAGGTAACTTTCCCTTTTCCAAACCTGTATCTACATAATCTTCTCAGGTACTAAATGGTGGACCGAATAAGGTGTGATTATATCTTACTAGTTTGACACCACAGTGTCTAAAAAAACTAGTCTGATAATAAGTGTATGCTATAAAGAGATAAAAATATGTATTAATTAATTCAACAATTAATAAAATACAATAACCACCTACTTTAGCTCCATATTGGAATATCTCTGAGCATGTATTATAACCATAACAACCACAACCATATAACCATGGTAAAATAACCTTATTTAGCATCATGCTAGAATATCTCTAATTATATCTTACAACCATTCAAACCACGACCATATAAACATGGTAAGATAACCTTCTTCAATTCCATACTGAAATATCTATGAGCATGTCTTACAACCATTCCAACCAAAACCATATAACCATAGTAAAATAACAAAAAATTGGATCAAATACCTATAATAATTATAGAATTTCAATCAAATCCCTATATGAATTACAACATGGGACTGGGTAAATCCCACTCACTATAAACATTACATCATGGGACTAGGTAGAGCCTTCTCAATATCAGCATTATGTCATATAAGTGTGCATGTTACAGGGTCATCCCAATATATAATAATTTTAGAATGGAACACAAGTCCCATCATATAGTATGGATATAACAATATCACATCATAATCCTCAATGGTTAATTATGGGAATTACCATTTTTCTTTCATATACCACTTTCATTTATATCCCAATTGATCAAAAGTCAAAAAAAAAATTAAGCCACAACTTAGGGATTCTATATCAAGAAATAACCTAGGGTCCCATGTCATAGTAAACACACATTAGGAAATTATCCAATTCAATTATATTCAAAGTTTTTTTACCAATGGGTAACCATAAGATAAGTCAAAATCCAATTGAAACCAAAGGATTCCAAGGAATAATCCCATTTTTTATTTAATTGATTTCAGGCGCACATTATGTTGGTGCAATCATAATATTTCATATATAAGAAATTTTTCAAATGAAAGTGTTAAAATTTAGACCCCATACCTTAAACTAATGATCTAAAAATGCTTCCAATGGAAAAATAACATGAGGAAAAAGCTGCAGATGATAACAAAGAGTTTCCTAGATCAAAACTGATCAAGATAAAAACAAAAATATAGAATCTTACAATGCCTCAAAAAACATAAATGTTAATTAGAAAAACCATAACACACATGATCTAGAGTTGGTGGCTGTAATGTTCGCATTGAAAATTTGGTAGAATTATCTCCATGGGGAGAAGTGTGAGATATATACTAATCATAAGAGCCTCAAATATATATTCACATTGAAGGAGATTAATATATTCTAGTAAATATGGTAATAGATAATCAAGTATTATGACTTATCAATACAATATCATCCTAGAAAAAAAATAAAGTGGAAGATGGTCTATTTAGAAAGGATCCTATAACTTTATCAATGATGAGAATTTAGAAGGATCATATCTTTTTATACTTGAAAAGTATGGACATGGGAATTATAAATGAAGTAACCTCATAATTACTATCAAAAATTATTTCTCAACCATACCTTTTAGAGAAGATAAAGGATTCTTAAATAAATGATGATGAAATTCAGAAGAAGGTGGAAGCTATCAGAAATGGGAAATCCTCAGATTTAAAAATTGATAAGGAAGGAGTCATATGATTTGGGTCACAACTATGTATACTATCAGATCCTGAAAAAAAATATGGACATTTTGAATGATGCACATAGCTTAACCTTCTCTATCCACCTAGGGAGAACAAAGACGTATCAAAATATTTAAGAGAAATATTGGTGTTACAATGTGAATAATAAGATTTCTGAATATACATCAAAGTTTATGGTATGTTAGAAAGTGAGGTCGGAATGGAAAAATTTCTATGGGATGATGTAACTATTACCCATACCTACATGGAAATGGGAAAACATCACCATGGAATTTTTCACTAGACTTTTGAAGAAATTCAGAGGAAATAATACTAGATGGGTCATTGTGGATAATATTTAAAAGACTTACCACTTTATTATGATTCAACAGGACTTCTCGCTCGACTAGAATGAATGAATATACATCAGAGAAGTGGTGAGTCTGCATGGAGTCCTAATATCAATTATATATGATGGTGATCCCATATTTAACACTAAGTTTCAGAAAAGTCTCCAACATGATCTAAATACAGAGTTGACCTTCCATACAGATTATCAACCACAAACTGATGGCCAATTTTAGTAGACTATTAAGATATTGGAAGACATGTTGAGAGCATGTTCAATGGACTTAAAAAGAGGATGGGATCAACATATTCCACTAGCTGAGTTCTTTTATAATAATAGTTTCCACTCAAGCATCCAAATGGATCCATATGAAGATCTTTATGGGAAAAGATGTAGCACACCTGCATTCTAGGATGAAATTGGTGAACGTAAGCTGATAGGACCAAAAATGGTTAAGGAAATTGGTGAAAAGATGAAGACCATACAGTAGCATACCCGGGTTGCCCAAAGTTGATAGAAGAACTCTATAGATAAACATTTATGGGACTTAGATTTTGAGGTTGTTGAAAAGGTATTCCTATGTATATCTCCATGGAAGAGGGTCATGCTATTTGGGAAGAAAGTAAAGCTATTTCCTAGGTACATCAACCCCTTCAAGATTCTTGATCTTGTTGGAGATATGAACTATTGACTAGCACTTTCACCAGCCATGTCTCAAGTACATGAAGCATTACATGTATCCCTCTTTAGGAAGTACATACCATATCCCTCACATGTAATGAACTTAGAGGTGGTAAAATTGGAAAATTATCTCTCTTATAAGGAGAATATGGTGACGATTTCAGACCGTAGTGACAAGGTTCTACATAACAAGACCACTCACAGAGTCAAGTTAGTACATAGGAACCATAAGTATGAAGATGCAACATGGGAACCGAGATAAAATATGAAGGATAAGTACCCTAACTTATTTTTACCTTATTATGTAAGATGAAATTTTGAGGGAAAAATTTCATAAGCAGGGGGGAATGCAAAAACCCATAATTTTATCAATGGAATTTCCTTATTATAATTATGTCATAAAACACATATGTCATAAAGAGAAAAAAAACAGAAATTATTATGATAAATGAATAATTATACATTAGTCATAAAATAAACCAATAATAATTCCAAATATTTCATCAAAACAATAAATAGAAAATAAGATAATAAGAATGTGAAGATTTGGATAAGATCAATCTACTAGAATGACCAAACTAATGAAAAAAGACCTAGAAATAAAAAATAATATTAATAATACAATATTCATTTTGAAGATGAAAATATATAACCTTGGGATAAAGTATAAGTGAATGATAAATAAATTAAATAAGAGGTATTTATAGAAATTAAAGAACCTATATGACTGTTATAAATTTGACCATTGAAATAGTAATGTGATTGTTAAGAATAGTAATCTGGCAGTTAGAATAGTAACCTCACCTATGAAAGAATAAAATAAAATTTAGGTTTCTTATAATTAAAAAATGATATATTTATATCATGTTATAAGTAAATAAATGTTTTAAAAATGATAAATTAGATGTTGGTATTTTTGTAAAATGTAAATGTTTATTTTTAATTTTATTATTAATATAATGATTTAAAAAAAGATTTATTTTCATAAAATAGATTAACAAATTAATATTATGTTGTATCATAATCATAATATAATTTTATGTGACCCTAATTAATTTCTTAAAGGGTAAAAAATTATTATAATATTAAATTCAGAATTTTTCGAATAAATGATGATTTTATTTAAAAATTAAGTTTTAATATTTAGAAAATTATTTTTATAAAATGGATTCAATTTTTTAAATATACACATTATATAATTTTTAGGGTAATTTTTTTAGCTTTTTTCTAAAATAGTTGAATTTTTTTGTGAATAGTGAAATATGGTAATTTATGGTACTTAACATTATTAGCCAAATACATAAATTTTTGAGCCATAGATCATGTAAGAACCCATTTATTTGAAATCTCCTAAATCATTTAATATATTTAGTAATATTAATCAACACTATTTATATTCTTGATCCAAAATAATAAACTAATGAATATAATAATAAAAAACACCCCTCCCCTCCCTCTACAAATACCACCCCTCACCACCCATTCTTTTATCACCTTCTAAGATTTTTATCACATCAATATTATGAAAAATTAAATTCCCAATACTCTTAAAAATTTCCAAGATCTATGATTATAAACAAAATAATAATTTCAGTTTCTTTAAGGGGTCCTTCAAGGAGGTGATATTTAAGTGGTAACTTTCTCAAACCATCTCTTTTAATTTCATTTCTTCTTCTACATTCTCCTCACCTTATTCATCCATAAAATCATAAAAACTTTTGTATAATGTATATATTGAAATTTTATATTTATAATGTCATATATTATTCCCACATCTTTTCTCATATCTTCTTATTCAAAGAAATGAAACCATTGTCAAAAGTATAGTGATTGATCATTCCCATGGATAATGATTTTTCATTTTTAATTACTGCATTAAAGGATAGTCATAAAACCATTATTATGGTTCAATACAATATATATATATATATATATTATAAATCATTTCATTTTTTTAACTAATATAGAAACATGATATACAATAAAATAAAAATATTTCATGATTTTTAGAAAAACCACAAAAATAAAGTAAATAATTATCATTAATGTTTTATCAAATGAATCATCATAATAACAGAAAAAATTATATATGGGATCATTTAAAATTATATAAGTAAATTAATATTATATAATTTCACTCTTATAGAATTATTTCTATTTGAAATGAACTTCTATAATTTTACACAAGTGAACCGACCATGAAACCATGAAATGCACCCTCCCAGAATGATGAAACTGAAATTTATAACTCCCTAAAATGGACATAAATGTACTTAATATTATACTAACAAATCAAATAAATATATAATAGGTTCTGAATTAAGTAATTAATTAATCTAATTTTATTATCCTCAACATTAAGTGAAAGTGCAGAATGCACTCAGACATAAGGTAAGCGATCTCTCTGAACCTCCATTTTTTCCTTTGGGATACACTTTCCCTCTCTTTACCCAATTAAATGATTCATTATTATTATATAATTTTATTAAATTAAGTATAAATGTTCCTAAAATATTTATATATCTCAATTATTCTTTCTTTTATGGGGAAATACATGCTTTTCATTGTTCCCTTTGCAATCCATCCTGATAAGCAAGCCCAATTAAAGAGAACTTATCCATTTCATACCCATTTTAAAGTACAATTAATAAAACATTTTAAGAAACCATTATTTTTATAAAATAAAAATTTTATCATGAAAAAATATCTTAGTTCATTTTTTTTAATAAAATAATTATTCTATTATCCTATTTAAAGATTATTTATTATTTTCCTTAAACCACACTTAACTGGGACATTTCTAATGTTACCTAACCACTCTCTTTCTTGTTTCCAATTCATTTGGAAATAATTATCACTGATTTATTATTATTATTAATTTATTAATTACCAATAATGATTTAAATCCATTCTTTCATGGATACCATTGTTATACACCCCTTGGTTATGCCTTATGACATGATTATGACAACCATTTATTTCATGGGTAATTCTTATGTGTATTATTTATGTTTAATTATTTATATGAAACATATATTCATGAACATGTCATGATGGGTATGACTAAATATTGCTCCAATTCATTGGGTTTTTTTATTCTCATGAGAAGTCATGTATGTGATCAGGAAGTAAACCTAATCCATCAAGCGACTTTGTCCACCATGTGATAAAGTCTTGGTAGTTAGCCCTGAATCATATTTATGTCATGTTATATGTTTCTACCAATTTTCTATATTGCTATAATCACATGATTCGATGTTCTATGTGTTATGATTCTATATTTTTATTCATGGTCCATGCCTTTTATATTATTATATTATACCTTCTAACACATGTGTTATGCCTCATTTCCATGTTTATTCCCTTACAGGTATTTTTAGCTCATACCTTTTATTTATGTATTCCATAGGTTTTAATTCATAGTTATAAGATCTCAGACAGACTCAGATGCTCATCCTCGAGATTAATATAATGTTTTTGAATTCTAGTTTCATGTTTTCTAATTATTTACCTAGTCTTCCAAAGACACTAGAATTTTTTATCCTTGGTATGTATTTCATAGATAATTATGATTAAAATCATGTATTTATATGTGTAAAAGGCTTGGGTCACTATACACCACCTCTCTTTCCTCTATCTAGTACAGAGGTGATCACCACGACCTACTGTATATGGCCTCATAAGGATCCATCTGTACAGTCTCCTAATAACTATTATTATAGGATATCTCAATAATATGTATATATTTCTCCCAAGAACCCCCAAAATCAAAGACACACACTCTAATCATGCCCTCTAGTACATGTATTGTCAATTCTGATTGGTCGTTGGTCTGAGGGTGGTAATTTTTATTTAGAATTACCTATGTACCTAGTTCTTTTTGCAACCCTAGCCAGAACCTCAATGTAAAATGAGAATGATTATCAGAAAAAAATTGTATGAGGGAACCCATATGAGCATATAATATCACATATGCACAATATCCCCAGATCATCTACTAAGAAAGTATCCCATATAATAATTAATTGGAATACCTCTGTTAGACTATCCATGAATACCCAATCTATATCATTACCTCAAGGATACCTCAATAAAATAGTCACAAAATTTATCATGGGATCATTCCATTTACATTTCTAAACTGGTAATAGATGTTAGCAGATAGCAGGTCTCTTGTGGTTCAACTTCACCTACTGATAGGTGGAACACATTGTGATATAAACCACAATGTGAGTTTTCATCCAAGGACACCAATATTGTCGGCGCATATCATGATACATCTTGGAAATTTTTGCGTGCACTTCCCATTTTTGAAGCATGGTACTATCACATCAGTTCCTCTATCATATATGTAGTCACCCAGATACTCCCATGTCTAAGAAGAATTTCATCTCCATCGACTAACCAATTTCATGGTGGGTCTATACCTATAATACTCTCCCTCATGATCAAGCCTTCAATATCTAAGAACTACATCCTCTTCATTCAATCTAGAAGTGATCAGGATACTTACAAGACTTTAAGAAAAGTATTCTCACAAAACTCTTTAATCTTCAGATGTATCTAATAAAGAAGTGACATCAACCTCCATTCATCACTGGCTTCTAAAAATATTGAGTCTGAGTCTTCCAACTCAAAGAATCCGTAAATACATTACCCTTTCCATGAATATAGGAAATCTCAAAGTTGAAATAATAAAGGTATTCAAACCATCTCCATTGTATAAGGTTCAAGTCATGATATGTGAAGATATACTTGAGGCCTTTTGGTGCGTATGCACCGAAAATCAGTCTCCCAAAAAATAGTGTCTCTAGATTCATATGGTATGGAAAAAAACTAGATCAAGATCATGCATCAGGTAGTTATGCTCACGAGGCCTCAACTATAGAGACCCTATATAAAAACTTGATCCTATTTCATTATAACTACACCTATCCTAATTTTTGATGCATCAAAAAACACTATATAGACTCTACCAAGATCAGGTAGGATCATGATTGGGGCTGAGGTAATTCTTCCCTTAAACTCTTAAAAATATTTTTGACACTCTTTATAATAGATAAACTTGACACCCTTCTTGGTCAAGCCTCTAAGACATGTAGAAATATAGGATAAATATTTTATATAATGGTTGTAATATCCATCCATCTCTAATATACTTCATATGTCAAACACGTTTTTGGGATACTCCTAGTAAATTACAACCCTCACATTTTTTTGGGGTCAATTGATACTCTTGATTATGATATAATATGAACCATTAAGTAAACCTTATAATTCCATAAGTTTAATTTTATGATTTTGTAATAAAACTTATTCTCTCTCAGTGTACTCAAAATGATATCAAGGTTTTGGTATGATCCTATCGATTCTGTGAATACACCAATATGCTACCCACAAATACCAAAACAATGGAATCCAAGTATGGGGGAAAACCTAATTCATCAAATCCATAAAAACGGAAGGAATTTTTGTAATAAGGAATCATATAACCAAATACTCATAATCACCATACCTTATATGAAGCACTATATGAGGTATTTTTGATATTCTAACCCATACCTGATGATATCCTAACCTTAGGTTTATCCTAAAAAAACTCTAGCTCCCTATAACTGGTTTAAAATATCATTTATGCAATGAAAAGGTTATCAATTCTTAATCATAATCTAGTTAAACCATTGGTAATACATACAAAACTTAAGGTTTCTATCCAAGTTCTTGGTGAAGATAACGAGTGAACCCCAAGGTGATGTATTGGGTCAGATAAAACCCTTAGATTTAAATTCCTCTAATTACCTCTTTAGATTCTGATATTCAGTATGCGTTATCCTATTTGGAGGAATAAACACTAGAGATACTCCTAGAATAATCTCGAATGAAAATTATACCACTCTCTTAGGATGTTTTCCTGATAAATCATCAGGAAATATGTCCCTAAAATGATTCAAAACTAGAATAAAATATACCATAAAAAATTTCTTATCATCCCTGTAAAGACTAGTGATCTGAGTTGTCACCCCTTCTAGCCCACGATGCTATGGTCCATCTTGAATATCCTGGAAATTAAATTTATCCTAACGCACATACCTACCACCCTTATACAACATAAAATACACCCTGCTGCGATAAAAATCAATATGAGAATGATAGTGCATTATCCAATCCATCCCAAGTATAATATCAAAACTTATCATCTCAAGGATGAAAAGGCTCCAAAATAAATGATAAAATACAATCTCACAGGTCTACTCCTTGAATTGGAATGAACTCTCTAACCATACTTCTAATAGTGTATCTAGGGTCATTAAATCACATAATTAATGAATTATGATCCCAAGACTTTCCATGATCAATACAAAAATAAAGGAGTGTGAAGCAATTTTATCAAATAAAGAATATATGATAGTAGAGGCTACCAGAATAGTACTTCATACTGTAGATGGCCCTGAACTCTACTCCTCGAGTATTGACCATAATTCATGCGACTGTCATGATCCACAACCCTATGCTATAACTGTACTACCCTAAGTAGTTTTTCTCTATTGATGTTGAAAAATACTCTGGATACCTCATTTATGAACTCCTCCTCGACCTGATCGACCAGTACTACCCTAGCTCCCTACCTATGATGGATTTATTGATCCCTCTACAAAAGGTGGGGATGAAATGAATTATATCCCACTAGAACTGGATGGTAAGGTCTGGAAGAATATCTAAAGATAACCTATTTAGTCACAAGCTCTAGACTCGACTAGGTCTTTGTCACACTGATCCTTCATATGGCCTTGACTTTCCCATTGATAAAACACTACTAAACTTCCAGTATGGATAGTATTTATGCCACTTACCTACTGATAAATCTAATGATGATGTTTCTTGCCAACAGAGGAACCACTAATCTATCTTGGTACTAAGCCACTATGATCTATACTATCAGCTTACCTCAAATTGCATTTGTTGATAAGGTATTGATTCATAATCTATTAAATGGTGTCTAGTATGAAGATATTTACTAGAGATCAGATGGTCTATCTAATCCCATCCTCAAGGAAACTCTCCCTAGATAGCTCATCTCCAGCTAGGGTTGGTGGAAAATGCTAAATCTCAACAAAGAAAGTTGAATAATCTATAATGGATTTGATTCCCTCCTCTAGGCATAAGAACTCTCTGGACCAATTAGCACACAGTGTCTATAGGAAAAAAAATTCATAGAAACTAAATTATAAATCCCTCCAAGACATTCCCTAGTGTTTATCAGCACGATTCAAAACATACTGCCAATTCTTGGTAGAATCACGAAGCATGTAAGTAGAAAACTTCACTATCCTATCATTTAGTGACTTAATATGCTAAAAAACCGATAGCATGGATTCTATTCATGACTCTGTATCTTGAGGACCACCATCTCATGAAAACGTGGGAAAATGCTACTGCTAAAACTCTCATGTCAACTTTTCCATAGAATATTAAGGATATAGAGATCCTTGTATAGCATTCATATGATGTAGGAATCCATCTCTAAATTGTGCATCATTGACCATATTAGAAATAGCAGGAAGTTCCACAGGAAGCACTACTGGAGGTAACCATGGTGGCTCAGGGCCCACTACCTTCGAAGCATGGTCATCACCACCCTCATGACATATGACTTGAGGATTTCATGGGGGAAAGGGTATACTAATTCCAAGCACAAGCCTTAGATATAATTTTATAATGAAATAACACAAATATAATAGTAGGTCATGTAAAATAATTCCTATAAGAATTTCAAACACCTCTACCTGCTCCAAAATCCAAGTGTATTTCAAATTTTAGATCATAAAAAATCATGAGATACACTTCCTATGACCCACTACTAAGGACGGGTCTTGGTCAAGCTCTCTATTTTATCCAGGTGTCTCGGTAGATGGAGTGTCAATTTTATGTTATAGTAGAAAACAACCTTTAAGTTTAAATAGGAATTCTCATTTAATGGAAACCATATTAGAACTTAAAATTTATCAATTATTTCAATCATATTATTGAATAGTAAAATGAAGTACCAATTCCAATTTATACAATTACCCGCTTTATAAATTACAATTGATTGTTCATTTAACTATATATAGACCATTACATCTGATAATAGAATGTAGCAGGTAATATAAGATTATTTGAATAAATAAATCATTATTCCCAATTTATATATGTACATTAACTTTAGAAATTACAAATGACATTCATGTATTCAAAATAAATTAATTTTTAAGTCTATTTAACCTTAGTTTCATAAATCAAACATGTGATAATTGGTTAATTAAGGAAGAATCATCAAACTATATAGGAAACACCATTTAGGTTGATTTAACACTTTAATAAACAATTATTCAATCTTCTTTTTTCTATAGAAATGTTATTTCTATAACAAATATATCACTCAAATCACATACAATATGTATCATGCAGTCAGAAAATGCAACCTACGTGACATGACATAATGTATGGAATGAAAATCAATAAGGTTTGTATGATGATTCATGATAAACATTTCCTTTATATACCAATATAAACATAAAGTAAAACAAATTATCATAATAATCAACACCACACCTCTTGTGTATCATCAAATAGGAAAATCAGTGAAACTGTAACAGGCACTATCCAAAACATCAAATCCCATCCCATATAATTTGGCCTTTTATCCATATGCGGGTTAGCTAATCCCAGACATAGGATCATTACCAAATTCTTACATATCCTAGTCTCCTTTATACAAACCCAAAATATTAATACAAATAAAATAAACCCTTTGATAACACTATGTGACGTCCCGGCCTGGCTTGCCTGATAAGAGTAGCTGAACCGATTGGCCACATGGCCTCAAGCCCACCTCCCCATACATTAGAGGTTAATTAACAGTAGTGATGGTATAAGGTGGACTTTTGGAAAGATTATACCCTCATAATTAGATTAAAACATAGTGTTAGAAATTTTATAAATAAATAAATAGAATTAATAATAATGAATAAGGCAGCGAGAAAAGTATACACATCTAAGAAATAAATAAGAAACTCAAAATATGAAATCAATACCATATACACAATTATTTCATGGGTCTAAAAAATGTATCAATTATTAATGGAATTAGAAAGATTCAATATTCTATACAAAAGAGTAAAAATAACAAAAAAAATCCAAGAATCCCAAGTCTTGGCTTGGTCATTTTCTACCAAGTACCCATCCTAATACAAGAAGTCTCACATCCAAAACTGGATGATTACCCTTATCCATGTCAGTAATCACATAATCTTCTTGGGTACTGGTGGAGGCCCAAATAGGGTGTGAGATAAACTCAATAGGCCACCACCAGTGGTGTCAATACGAACATAGTTTGTGAATATACACCACAATAGTGTGCATGTATATCAAAGTAAACAGGAAATAAATACAACCCAAGTCGATCTCAGGTTCCTCATGGGACAAATATCTGACCATACATGCTTCAACCTATGTTGGATGTCTTTGAGAACATGTTCATTTTATTTTTTTTCAATGTATTTGGTAATATAATACTAGTGACCATAGAGTAGTAATGATGATTTTAATGAAAAAGGGCCCAAGGAGGAAATAAGGAATCCCTAACCTTAGAAGGTCAAGCTAGCTCATGGTACACAACCATGCATCCCCATAATAAGAGGATAAGTGTAATCTAAGTGGTATACCCAGTCCATTCCACTAGAAATATGTCTAACTGAGTCTATAAGTCCAAAGTGAATCCTAGGCTAAATATGATTGGAGCCTAAGGAGAATAATCCAAGGCATCATATTTCATAGGACATCATACTGAATCCAAGGAGTGAATCCAAAGAATTATAATTTTTTGGAGGATAAGAAGGATCCTAAGACATTATTCTAGGAATCCCTGAATAGATAAGGACCAATTTCCAAGGTGGGTATCTCCCTTTGTAACTAGATCAATGAATTAGAATGGCATTCGTTGAGTGCTCATGGAATTCTCCCAATAATCCAAGGAAGGTTCAAGTATGGCCATTACTATAAAGATAAAAAGGTATATATTCTATAGGAACTATATAATTATATGTATACAAATTCAAAATTAATCATTGTCCATGTAATAACCATTCCCCTGAAAATTTACTTAGGATCCTTTCAACACGTTTTTATTAAAATGACAAAGGGTTATAAAGGGAAATTTAACCATAATAATTTAATTATATGATAATATCAAAGTGATTTAGTCTTTCCATTAAATGATTATAGATTCATTTATTAAAAATAATGAATTAACATCAAAAATATCAAGTGAAGAATACCCAAATGGTGTTCCAAGTAGTCAAGACATTGGTTATCAAAGGAATAATAAGGAACACACCAAGGTCCTAACCTCCAACAATTTAAATTGGTCTCATGAGGGATTTATATTATAGTTTAAACAATTTAATTTCAAGATTATGAATTTTAGAGGCAACACATTGTTAAATTAGCGTGCAGAACAATAAAAACAATCCATAATGGTGATACCTTGAGAGAAAAGCCATAGACCACATAACTTATGTCTGTAGTAGACAACACATCTAGTACGGAACCTTGGTTCATCATGGAATGGGTGAAAGTAGAAGAATATAAAAACACATTGTAAATAGGTAATATGATCTCACACCAAGATAGTAATGAAGATAATGAGATAAATGAATTAAAAAAATTAAATGGATTAAATCTCTTACCAGTGGTAATCCAACGTGATAGACAACATCATAGACGGAGTCTAAATGTAGAAGAGGCTTTAAAGGATAGAGATAATAGAAGAGATCTCGACCTATAATTCCATCCAATAGAAAATAAAGAAGGATGAAGAAGGATTATCCTTTAAAAATGATGGATAGAAAAAGGTAATTATTCCCACTTTTTAAGAGGTGTATATTTTAGATGCACGGTTGGCCAAACCATGGGCCAATCATGCTTTAGATACTATGTTTGGACAGCGGATCACATCATTGAGGACCACTATTTTTGTAATCATTCTCTATGAGTGTACTCCCCTTTATGGATCCCTAAAGCACCCTGAACGGTTTTTCCAAACAATATGGTCTTAATTTTATTGTTTGGTAAAAATGTGCTCCTTGCCTTTTCCTCTATAAATTGAATTAATGATATTTGAAAAATCCATGAATTCTCCCAAGACCTTCCTTAGCCTATAAGGTGCACTTATAATGATAAAACCAAGGGTTTAAACAAATAATTAAAGGGTCTATACCTTATGAAAAAATATGAATCTTATATAGGGATTTAGAATTATAGATCAGGAACAACACA
Organism: Viscum album; assembly: GCA_963277665.1. NCBI lineage: Eukaryota > Viridiplantae > Streptophyta > Magnoliopsida > Santalales > Viscaceae > Viscum > Viscum album. The sequence continues at coordinate 1,903,294,599 of OY728150.1, read as the reverse complement.
CAAAACCCAGATAAAAAAATGATCTCATAAAGAAACATAACACTACAATACCCCATGTTTATATAGTACCTAAATTCATATAGTAATACAGGGTGGTACAATATCCCATTTTGGTGTATTCAACACTACTATAGTAACCCATGAAAGGAATCATACTATTTTTTAACACAAACCTCTAGAATTTAGTATACCTCTAATTGAATTTTTAGGCTTCACCATCTCAATAAGATTCCCATATATTACATAAAACATTTTTCTTCACTTACAACATAGAAAGATCCAAAATAGTTCTTAAGACACCCATTTTTTCACTTGTAAATTAATTATAAGAACATTATAAGAAGCATCCTCCATCTATTATTGTCATTAATTCACCAAAAAACACCAACCAAACCCATACCAAGTGAACTAACAATTATATAGTGAAGTACATCAAATAAAAAATGATCCAAAAATAATAGAAAATGAGAAAAAAAATAATCAATAACAATACTATAGTTTACATGGTCTGAGAATAATCCCCATGAAAATATTATTATCCTTAATTTAAATGAATGTAATGTGATTTTGGAAATGAATTATTTTTCTCTAATTAGAGGAAAAATTATTTTTAATAAGGAGGTCACATTTTATATTAACCTATGATAATCTATGAAAGGATGATTATGAACACCCTTTGTAAAGAAATTATATAATGTGAGTTCAATACTGAATAATGATAAAATCTTGGCTCAAATAGTTAGAGAAAAACTTAATATTAGGGATAATCTTATTCTAAGTAAAACGATATGTTTCCTAAGTTTTTAAGGTTGATGTCACTCTAGAAATTATATCTCGAGTCACGTATCTCTATAAGATGCCCTTAGATATTTTTATTATTAGGTAACAATAAAAATTGTGAGGGTGGGATTTATTTAATGGGGTTAATTTAATAACCCATGATTTTAATATATTTTTTCCTCTAATCAATTTGATGTATTTGATAGCTTTCTCCACATGCAACACTGAAATTAAATAAAACTATGATATATTTTGAAAATATTTAAAAATTTAAGTATGAATATTAAACCATATAAATTTAATTTATATAAATAAATAGGTGTAACCATTTTTTAAAATATTTATAAATATAAAATAAAGGCTAATCTTAATATGAATGAAATTCAGTTAGTTTACCTAAAATGACTTATAAGATCATTTATTGTTTAGAAGAGTATTTTTTCTAAACTTTTTCATTTTATGTGATATGATTTTTTATTTCAAGAAACATATGATTAATGATGATAAATTATTTTCAATGTTAATAATTCTTTAATACCAATTTATTCGGTAAATGGTATGAAATAAGGATAATAGCAGTTAATATTTGAAAATTCTATTTTCCAATAAAAACAGTTTTGCATTATATTTTATGATTTGATTCAAAAATTGAATTTATAAATTTTATAATTTGAATTTGAAAAAATTATCATTATTTTTGAACTTTGAATAAAAATATTAAATTAATTTTAATTTTTCGGTTTTTTCTAAAATAATTGGTTTTAAATTGAATAGTAAAAATACTGATTTTTCTAAAAACTAACACTTTTATAATAGAAGAATGAATTAAAATTTAATAAAAAAACTCGTATAAAAAATATATATTTAATAAGTAATATAAATAATTTAAAAATATTATGTTGAACTTATAACACACATGTTAAACATTTTTGAAACTCAGGTAATATTTCACACTGAAAACCATTTTTATGTGCTTATATTAAAAATTATACTTTACCACTTTTAGAAATTAAATAAAAGAAAATTTATCTACTATCTAAGTTATAATTTTAAATATTAGTTAACAAGTTAAATTTAGTTTTTTTAAGTATAAAGATAATATTAGTAATATTAGTATTAATCACCATGATAATGGTAAAATAGTTTTTTTAGAATTGTATTATTTATATCAAGTAGTTTTTTTATTTTATAAATTAAATTGATCTAATTTAAATTAGGACTCTAATATTATTTTTAAACCTACATATAACTATATTAACACTCTTTAAATTAGTAATCAATACTAAATAATACTAAATAACATGTAGTCTTTAAAATTCATTTTTCTACTAAGATTGTTTTTTATATATTATATATTTTAGTTTAAAAGTTGATTTTATCAAATTTATAAATTGAATTATATTAAATAGAGATTAAATTTATTATTAAAACATTAAAAAAATTAATATGTGTTACCTTATATCTTTAAATAAAATATAAATTACTTAGTTAAAAAACTAGTTACTAAGGTAAAAAACAAAATTAAAAATTTTAAAAACCTATGGTAAAAGCATTCAACCATATTTAAAAAAAGTAAAAATTAATTTATGATGATTTATTAACCCAATATCACCCCACAATTCATTATTATGAAATATTTGAGTCATTTTCCATGGAATAGGGTAATGATATCATAGAAGTGTAAAGGGTATTCCAAAAAGTACAATTTTATTCACTTATAAAGGGGGATCACTTCCACACCATCATGATTACACTTACTAATATAATTTCCCATGAAAATCTCCCAAACTGAATTTATTATAATTTATTTTCTCATCCATAAGACTCTAGTATCTATATATATTCTTAAGGACTTCACTTCTAAATAAATATCTAAGATAAGATCAAGCCTCTAACTTAAGTATTATGTTCTTCATAACATTTTCTTCTTAATATTTATCTTAAAGATATATTATATCCATAAAAATATAATAAAATTAGTTTTATTATTATATTATTATGTTGTTATATTAATGGAATATCTTTTATTTATTCCTCTCTATCTGATGAGAAAAATAAAGGTTTCCTTAGTGTGTTACATGGACCACCACTACCACAAAGTGATGTCTTCCATTTTTAAACAACACCATTAATGGATAATAAAAAATATAAAATTGATTAATAAATATTATATATATAATATAAATATGATTCTTAAATATAAAATTATCATTTACCTTATTTCCCTATAATTTGTTTAGAAATGGAATTATTAATTGTGTGTACGTCTGAACTATCATCTCCACAAGTAATGAGTTTCATTTTGTTGGAATCATCATGTGTTAATCATGTTTTAATGATCACAAATCCTATATATCCAACAAATCCTATTTAATTTTTCTCAAATCATGTGTACATATGGTTGGTTTATTTATGATTTAAATAAACCTATCCAATATCTTAATTACTATAAATTAAGTTTGATTATTGTAAACTATATTTAACTTTGTTATATAATGATTTCTTTGATGAGTGATTCAGTCTAATCCATTTTGTAAATATCATTGTTTAAATATGTATATAGATATTTTTCTAGGTTTGGGAAATAATGATTCTTCCACCAGTTATGTTTTTCTGGAAAAGGACCCAGACACCGTGACCTAGACACCGTGACCAGACACCATGACCCAGAAACCGTGACCAGACACTATGACCTAGACACTGTGACCAGACACCGTGACCCAGACATCGTGACCAGACACCGTGACCTAGACACTATGACCAAACACCATGATCCAGACACCGTGACCAGACACTATAACCATGCATCGGTACCTTGCTAAGACAATGTTCGAATTTTGGCAAAGGACCAGACACCGTGATCCTAACACCACATCTATCCTACCAATTCCTAATATCTATAAAAATATTACATCATAACTATCTCATCACTCAAAGGAAAAGAAGGAGACATTGGTTAATGGATACATCACTTCCAAGTGACACCGTTTCTAGATAGACTGTGACACCATTTTTTATTCTATTTTTTCTTTTTTCAATTTAATTTCTAACGGTCATATTTGAGTATTTTAAATTCACTGACATAATTAATATTTCTTTTTAGACATGTCACCTGAAAGTACGAGGTATGAGGTGTAGAATACATGCATCATGTAAGCTCCAACACATGCACTCCAATAATAAAAAGAGAAATGTGTCCCAGAAACAAATATGCACAATAATAAAGAAGCACAAGCATTCTTAAGAAAAGAACCGAAAAATGTAACTCAATACATCTGAAGAACACACAAATCATTCTTGAATCCAAAAACATTGGATACCATAAATCAAATTCAACAACATATTTACAATACCAACTCCATGAAGAACACGATCCAGATCTAACTGACTTGTGATACTCTGTTTCTCGCAATAGGACTCGATTCTTATATATTCTCTATACTAGAAGTCCAAAGCTATATAGAATAACACTCAGAGCACTTCTAATATTATCTCATAATTTTTTCTCTATTGTGTTTTGTTTTTATCTTTCGAGTAGTGTGTATGTGTTTGTATAAAAAACATACATTTTCTTCTACATTAAACTAGAGGATACAAGATATCCTTCCTCTCACATATTTTTACACTTGTTTAATCCCACAGATAAGTGTGGAAGAGGTCCTTGTATGACCTATTAGTTTAAACCCATGAAGAACTGTGGAAGAGGTCGTGTGACCTAGAGAGTCCTATGTACTGTTGTTTACCCTAATCCAGGGTGTGGATCAAGTTTATTAATATAAACTACTTGGTGGTGGTTAATCACCAAGCGGAGTGGATTAGGTCTTGGCTTGAGACTGAACCACAAGTTTTATATCTGATGTTTTGTTTAATTTATTTTCCTTTGTTTTATTATATAATTCAGAAATCACTAGATTTACTTTGATAGTTAATCTTGTAAATAATTTATAATTGTTTTGAATTATTAGAATAGCTTCAAAAGTAATATTAATAACTGATATTAAGATTACTGAGAATTAATCAATCTTATGATAAGTTATTTAAACAGTCAAACTTTCATAACTGTATTACTTTGATTAACTGGGCTGCATTTATTTTTTTGGGGAACCTTTTAAGAAAACTTTTCAAAAAAAAATTCTATAGATACTCAATTCACCCCTTATTTAGTACTCTACTCCGACCAACATTTGGTATCAAAGGGTGTTTGTTATTCCTATTAAGACTCTGTTTTTGAAACTATTCAACTGTGATTTTAGTTGTACTTTAATGATCTATAAATTTCTGTTAATTCTAAATTTATATCTATTTTAAAGTATTTCATTATTATGGATAATATACTGGAAGGTGCTGCAATAAACATACCACCATTCTTTAATGGAATCAATTATGCCCAATGGAAAATTAAAATGAAAATACATTTAGAAAGTATGGGTTTTGAAATTTGGTCTTCAATTATAGATGAGTATATGATTCCTGCTATTTATAGAATTACTTGGGACGACTCAACCTAGACTTCTTATAATAAAAACTGCAAAGCTATGCATTCTTTATATTTATCCTTATGAGATGAGAAATTTAACAAAAAAATTGCATGTAAAACTACCCATGAAATTTGGGATACTTTGTCTGCTTCACATTAAGGAACTTCTAGTGTGAAATAAATGAGACTTAATACTTATACTATTAAATATGATAACTTTAAAATGAAACCTGACGAGCCTATTTCTGATATGTATCTCAGGTTCAATGAAATTATCAACACAATGATTTCTCTTAGAAGAGAAGTCACTACCAAAGAAAAAATCATGAGGATTCTCAGATTCCTACCTGATAGATGGAGAGGAACCTCTGTCTCTATTAGAGAATCATACAACATCAACAAGTTACTTATAAAATAACTCATTGGGAAACTAATGATATATGAAGAGGAGATGAAAGTCAACAAGGAAGAAGAGAATGAACCCAAAAGAAAATATGTTGCATTTAAGACCACCACCTCTAAACACAACGAGAAATGGAAATTGAAAGTCTCTGTAGAAAGTTCAAGTAGTGAAAATTCATCACCAGACAGTGATGAGGAGATAACTCAATTATCCATAAGGTTTAAGAGATTTTACAAGAATTTTTTTTTTAGAAATCCTAACTTCAAGGGAAGATATGATCAAAAAGGAAGCTATAAGAAAGATTGGAAAATAAGTGACAAGTCTAATGAGATAGTATGCTATGAATGTAAGTGAAAGGGATATATAAAGTCTATCTATCCCAAGATCAAGTAAAAAAAATAAATATGAGGAAAAATATAGAAAGTATAAAAAGGAAATGAAAGAAATGTGGAGTGATTCTAAGGACAGTTCAAGTGACTCAGAATCTTCACATGATAAACAGGATAACAAAGCCAATATTTGTTTTATGACAAACACATCTAAGGTAACACTAGAATCTACTGTACACAATTCCTATTATTCTAGAGATGAAATTGATTCTGAAAATATTTCAAATGAAGAAATGTTTGAGTACTATAATATACTTGAAGATACATGTAATTAACTAAAAGATAAATACAAGTCTTTAAAGAAAAAACACACTCTTACCTCAACTGTTAAATATGTACTTACAGTGGAAAGGGAGAAAAATTCTCAATTACTCAAAGAAAAAAATGCATTAAAGCTATATAATGAGAAATTGAAAAATTACCTTGAAAGGTTTACTAATGGTAAATATACTTTGGTACAAATTCTAGGTAAACATATTTCTCCTAAAAGTACTACTAGTATTGGCTATAAACCTGGTAAAAGATTTTGTGGAAGAACTAATTTTGTTTCTAAGTCTAGGACATACAGCTTTACTCTTAGCTCTGGAAAACATTAAGCTAGTTCAAGTTATGATACACTCTACTGTTTCAATATTTTTTGGACCAAATAAAGTTTATTTTTCAAGCACTTTACATGACGCTTATAGGAAACCTATGAGGCATATATGGGTTTCTAAATAACTAGTCACTAATATTACAAGACCCAAACAAATATGGGTACCAAAGTCTGTTTTTATTTAACTATTTTGTAGGAAAGTTTCTTAAAGAGCCCCTGTAAAAGCTTATGGTACTTGGACAGTGGGTTTTCAAGACACATGATAGGGGACTATTCATGCTTCAAGAATTTAATAAAAATTGATGGTGGACATGTCACCTTTGGTGATAATGCCAAAAAAAATCATTGGCCTTGGCCAAATCAGTAACTCTAACTTAGTTTTAATTTCCAAAGTACTTTTTTTATGGATTGAAATATAATCTTCTTAGTATTTCACAACTATGTGATGATGGACTTCATGTTAAATTTGAAAATGATACTTTCAATGATTTCAATTCTAAAAATTAATTAGTGTTTTTTGCATTAAGAAATGAAAATGTATACTCTATTAACTTAGATTCTGTAGTCTCTCAAAATTATTCATGTTTAAGTGTATTTTAAAAAGAGTCTTGGCTTTGGCATAGGAGACTATGACAATGTAATATTCAATCTCTTAGAAAACTAACTAAAAAGAGTTTAGTCAAATACCTACCCAAACTTGAGTTTCCAAATGATAAAGTGTGTAATCCATGTAAAAATGGAAAATAACACAAAATTTCCTTTAAACCAAAGAAATAAGTGTCAATTTATCAACCTCTCAAACTGGTTCATAGGGATTTATTTACACCATCTAGAGTTTCTAGTTTAAATGGGAAGCATAATGTTTATGTTCTTGTAGATAATTTTTTTTGATATAATTGGACTTTCTTTTTGGATCACAAAAGTGAAGCTTTCTCTCATTTCACCAAATATTCCAAAACTGTAGAAAATCTTAGTGGACTTAGGATTAAATCCTTAAGAAGTGATCATGGTTTTGAGTTTTAAAATAAATATTTTGAATCTTTTTGTTCTCAAAATGGCTATAATCACAATTTCTCTGCCCCTAGAACACTGAAAAAATGGATTTGTAGAAAGAAGAAATAGAACCTTGAAAAAAATTGCTAGAACCATGCTTAGTGAATATGACTTACCTATTTATTTTTTGGGATAAAGATATAAATACAGAATACTATATTATTAATAGAGTGTTTATTAGACCAATTCTTAAAAGAGCTCCATGTGAGTTATGGAACAATATAAAACCTAAAGTTAGCTACTTCAATGTTTTTTGTTGCAAAGACTATATCTTTAATACTACGGAAAATCTTGAAAAAATTTCATCCAAGAGTGATAAAGGAATATTTTTAGGATATTAAATCTCTAGTAAATCATATATAGTGTTTAAGAAAATAACTAAATGTGTGAAAGAATATGTCAATGTAAAATATAATGAAACAGATCCACATGAGCATAATACCTCTCTAGAGAACCTGGAGGATGATGTGTCAAATATGGACATCAATACAAAATCCTCTAACTATCCTTTAAAGGAATATGTGAAAACTTCTAGTTCTGCAAATTCTTCATATTTTGGTCATAATGAACCCGAAACTATTGAAAAACCTAAAATCACTAGTCCTTCTTTTTCTAGATCTGTTGGAACTCTTAAGAACCATCCTTTAGCATTTGTTGTAGGAGATTTAGATAAAAGAACTCAAACTAGAGTTTCTCTTAGAAATTAGGTTGAACGTCAATTCTTCTTGTCATAACTTGAACCTAAAAACATTAATGATGCTATCAATGATGAATTTTGGGTGATGGCTATGCAAGAAGAAATTACTCAGTTTGAAAGAAACAGAGTTTGGAAACTTGTTGATAGACCCAAAGACACATTCACCATAGGCACTAATTGGGTTTTTAGAAATAAATTAGATGAAGCTGGTAACATAGTTATAAATATGGATAGATTGGTTACATAATGATATATTCAAGAAGAAGGAATTGACTATGAAGAGACCTTCGCACCAGTAGCTAGACTTAAATCCATATGAATTCTGCTTATTTATGGTGTACATCTAAATTTCAAACTATATCAAATGTATGTTAAAAGTGCATTCCTAAATGGGTATATAACTAAGGATGTCTTTGTTGAGAAACCCCCTGGTTTTACAAATCCTTATTTTCCAAATCATATTTTTAAATTATCAAAAGCTTTATATGGTTTAAAAAAAGCTCCAAGAGCTTAGTATGATAGATTAAGTACTTTTCTTATTTCTAAAGGTTTTAAAAATGGAATATATGATCCTAACCTTTTTATAAAATGAATTTCCAATGATGGTTTAATAGTTAAAATTTATTTAGATGACATTATCTTTGGATCTTCAAATAATTTTTTATGTATTGAATTTTCTAAAATGATGCAAAATGATTTTGAAATGAGTTTAATGGGTGAACTAGAATTATTTCTTGGATTTAAAATATTTCAAAGTAATGATGATATTATTTTAAACCAAATAAAATATACTAAATATTTTCTAAAGAGTTTTGTCTTGGATAGCACTAAAAGTAGTGACACTATAATGAGTACTACTTGTAAGTTGGATCTCGATGAAGATGGAAAATTTGTTGATCAAACCACTTAGAGAGGAATGATTGTAATCCTACTCTACATAACTACTAGCTAACTTGGAATTATGTTTAGTGTATGTATATGTGCACATTTTCAAGAAAACCCTAATGAATCTCATTTAAATACTGTTAAGAGAATTTTCAAATACCTCAAACATTCACCCAATCTAGGAATGTTCTATCCTAGAGGATAATCATTTGAGTTAGTTAGTTATTTTGATACTGACTTAGAGGGTTTTAAGTTATATAGAAAAAGAACCTCAAGAACATGTCACTTTTTAGGCAAGTCACTAGTATCATGGTGTATTAATAAACAAAAATTTATTGCATTATCTACTGTAGAAGCTGAGTACATAGTCGCTGGTAGTTGTTATGCATAAATTGTTTGGATGAAATGCACATTACTAGATTATGGATATCAATTTAGTCATGAACCTATAAATTGTGACAATACAAGTTCTATTAACATCTTAAAAATGTTGTTTCACACTCTAAGAAAAAACATATTTACGTAAGACATCACTTTTTGAGAGATCGTTAGGTGATATTACTTTGGAATTCATTGGAATTGAATATTAACTCACTGATATATTCACCAAAACATTAAATTCTAAAATAATAGATTACATCATACATGAATTGGGAATGATAATTCTTGTGTACTGTTTCACATCTTACTCTTTCATAGCTTACTATTTCACAGCTTACTATTTTACAGCTTACTGTTTCATAGCTTACTATTTCATAGCTTACTATTTCATGTTTATGGTCTCACAATTACTATCTCTTGGTTACTGTCTAGAACTTACTGTCTCAAACAATACGGTTGCACAGTTTAGAAATCATATAGTGAACATCTCACTGTGAAAACCTGTTACGGTATCACCGTTAAAACCTGTTACGTTATCACTGGGAAAATCTATTTTGGTCTCACTATAAAGACACTTTTTTGTTTTATTTACATGTTATAACCCATATTTCTATAAGTAATTATTTTATTCTTTTACTTTCCCGTGATTTTGAATTTGCAACGCTTGACATCCCGAAATGATAAAAATGAAAAAAGTTTCAATCCTTTCTTCACCCAAGCTCTCTTCTATCAAACTACAACCCCTCCTTTAACCTTTATCTCTCTCTCAAAACTTAGTTGAATTCCCAAAATGAAACTCCCATCATTATCAACTTCTGAGAAGAAAATATCAAAGAAGAATATTAAAATAGCACCGAAGATAGCGCATGAAGTTCTATTGAATCCAAACCTGGTGAACAGAATAGTGGTACCCAAAAAGGAAATTTTCCCCAAGTGGCTATTGTCAAGAAAGTCTTTAGTATTGAAAGTACTAAGAGATCAAGGATGGATGGATTAGTTTACAAAGGAGGATATTCCAATTTACCCAAAGCTAGTTGCACAGTTTTATCAGTTCGTTCAATTCTCTTTTGATACAGAAGATGGTTTTGTTCTGAGAAGTTGGATCAATAGGAAAATATGTACCTTTTATTCAAGTTTATGGGATTCTTGCCTAAGGATACCTCATGAGGTTATTTTTGAGGAATACCAGAGTGGTCCTCCACCTCCAAGTGAAATATTTGTTTTAGAAGAATCCTTGGGAAGCATGACTGGAAATGAAACAAAGAGAAGAGCTATTGCTGCTGAGCAAGATGGGAAAACCAAACTTTTGTTTAAATTTGTTTAGAATCTTATTATATCTAGAAAAGGTTATTTTTTTACACTCAAGTATTAGGATGTATTTATGATACATCTTATGCAGAATTGACACAATATTAACCTATGTAGGTATGTTATACTCCATATGTGTGAGTTGATAAAGACAACCTCCAAGTCAACCTCTCTATTTTAATCAAGGTTAATCTCATCTATGATTCATGAAAAAGGGTTTGTTGGACTAGATGAAGAATTCATTAAGGACTATGAATTTTTTATTTCAAAATTTATAGTCAAGAGAATAAAAATTAGTTGGAATCCATGGAGAAAATCATGGGTGGAATATAATGATAGGGTTTATGAAAAGTTCAACCTGGTTGAGTATTCTTCAAGACCTAAGGACATTTATTATCCTAGTTTGGAGCCATATGAGATTTCAGACTATTCTGTTGAGGAAGAAGAAGGGGTTGTTGCACCTACAGGGAAAATTGTCATGGATGAGAAAGACAGTAAACCTGCTCCTTAAGTCTTAATTGAGAAGTAAGTACATATCCCTAAAGATATTTTTGATCTAGAAGAACAACCTACTTCTAAATAATAATCTATTGGTATTGAAAGGGAAAAGTTTGTTCTGGAAGAACATTTAGAAGAAGATATTTCTCTTGAGAAAGAAGCTGCTCTTGAAAAACACCTAGAGGAACAATTTATTCCTAAGTTTATCCCATATTCTGAAGAAATAATGGAGAAATCCTTTCAATTATCTAGAAAAGAAATGGGTGAATCTATTAGGGATGAAATATTGGAAATATATCAAGGATCTAAATCTCTTAGTCTTGAGAAAGATAAACCTGTTTAGGGGGAGCAGCACCCGAATCTAGAAACTGTTGATATTCCTAATCTGGTTGATCCAAGATTTGTGGATATATGGTATAAATTCCCTAGCTGTTTTGATGTAAATGATTACCAAGAAGCCTCAGTTAAAGGTATAGATCTGTCTACTATGTTTCAATTGAAACTGGTATCTACTTTTGAAGTCATATCTAAAAAGTAACTTGTTCCTGTCTCAGCTCCTGTCCCTGAACCTTCACAATAACCTTCCACCTTGGTGAGTAAGGATGATTTGAAAGCATTTGGAGCTACCCTATTGGCTAGAGTTAAAAAGAACATGAACACTCAACCTGCTCCTATGACCAACTTGAGTGAACAAGATGCTGACCTATTGTTAGAGAATATTATTTGGTAGACTCAGCTAAAAATGCTTCATGAAATTCAAGAAGTCAAAGTTTAGAACAAACATATCAGTGATGAAAAGAAGGCTCTCAGAGGTATTTTTGAAGATATTCATAGAGTGTTGAACTCAAGACCATAACCTGTTTCTCATCCTATTAAGGATGTTAGTGGTCGGATTCCTCAGGAAGTATCCTCCCTGATTCAACCTAACCTAACTTCATTAGATAAAAAGGTGGATGAAAGAAACAAGAAAATAGTTTAAGAGATGCGTGATCTTGTTATTGGTCTTAACAAGTTGACTGATGAGTATAAGGGCTATCTCTAGAAAGTTTTGAATCAACTTAAATCTCTTACTTCAGTTGTTACAGCTTCTAATACCTCTAGATAGTCATCTCAACCTTCCTTGGACAGTGATCTTCTCAGAATGGTTTTTAAGGAAAAACATTAGTTTGTACTCAGTGTATTTGATAAAGAGTCTCTATCTGTGGTTTTCAAGAACAGTGACAGAGTTCTTTATCTTTTATGAATTCATTTCAAGATTTCAAATGATTCTCAAGAAGAAATTACTAAAAAGGTGGATTTCTACTTCAATGGGATTTTCTCTAAGCATTATATGACAAACCATTTCAAGTACCTTGTAGAGAATCAAAAAATCCCTCCTGTCACTCAAGTTTTTAAAACTGAGGTTCAAAAGCTGAAGGATTTCACTCCCTTGCTGGAAAAGTTCATAGAGAACAAGGATGGCTTTGAGAAAGCGATGTAGTATAGTGGTGAGATTATTGCTGACTTCATCAAGCTTTTGAGGCCTTATCTTCATGTGCAGAGCACTACTATTGTGGCTCCTACAACTGCACCCTTGTGATCTGGTTTTCCTTCTACCTCATTACCTATCTTTGCCTATACTTATATGTTTTTCTCTCAAGCTCTAAGTCAGATTAGACCTGTTATCCTTGACCAAAAATTGCCTTAGTCTTCCACTACACCTTCTTTATCCCACTCTATTTTTTAAGGTCTCTCTCTACCTCCTCTGTCAATTGGTTCACTTCCTTCTTCCACTTCTACATCTACTCCTGTGGATTCTAGTGATGTTGTTACCAAGGGAAAAGAGAAGATAGTTGGTTCTATGGAACATTAAACACTATCTTTTGATAGGGATTATTTTTTTATTTTTTTTGCTTACGGATTGTAATGACACCTCTTTCTTAATCTAATGTACTATGAACTTTTATTATCTCCTCTCTTACTTAATTTGGTACTTTTTTTGGATAATCCCAAAATGGTGAGAGACATGCACTCTAAATTTACATTAAGGGAGAGACACATCCACTAAGACTATATAACTAACTCACGCGATTTGTGATCATCAAAAAGGGGGATATTGTTGGACTCCTCATGTGTTAATCATGTTTTAATGATCAAAAATCTTATATATCCTACAAATCCTATTTAATCTGTCTCAAATAATGTGTACAAATGGTTGGTTTCTTTATGATTTAAATAAAACTATCCAATATCTTAATTTCTATAAATTAAGTATGATTATTTTAAACTCTATTTACCTTTGGTCCATAATGATTTATTTTATGAATGGTTAAGTCTAATCCATTCTGTGAATATCACCATTTAAGTCTGTATACAGATATTTGGCTAATTCTAAGAAACTGTGAGTCTGCCACCAGTTATGTTTTTCTTGAAAAAAACTCAGACACCGTGACCCAGACACCGTGACCAGACACCGTGAACTAGACACCATGAACAAACACCGGTTCCTTGCTAAGACACCATTCGATGTTTGGAAAAGGACCAAACACTATGATCCTAACACCACATTTGTTCTACCAGTTCCTAATCTCTATATAACTATGCCATAATAAGTGTCTCACTTCTCAAAGACAAATAAAGAGACACCATTTCATGGAGACACCGCTTCCAAGTGACACTATTTCAAGATAGACTGTGACACAGTTTTTTAATCTGTTTTGTCATTTTTCAATTTAATTTATAATGGTCATATTTGAGTCTTTTAAATGAACTAACAAAATTAATATTTCTTTGTATACATGTCACCTGATAGTATGACGTATTAGGTGTAGAACACATGCATCATGTCGGCTCCAACACTTTCATTCCAAGAATAAAAAGAGAATTGTGGCCCAGAAAAAAATATGCATGATAACGAAGAAGCACAAGCATTCTTGAGAAAATAACCGACACATGAAACTCAATACATCTGAAGAACACATGAAGAATTATCGAATCCAAAAATCTAAGATACCATAGATCATAGTCAATAATATATTCACAATACCAACTCCACAAAGAACACGAGCCAGATCTAACTGACTTGCGATACTCTGTTTCTCGCAAGAGGACCCAATTCTTACATCTGCTCTATCCTAGAAGTCCAGAGCAACATAGACTAACACTCAAATCACTTTTAATCTTATCTCATCATTTCTGATCTGTTGCGTTTTTTTTCTTTCGAGCAATGTGTCTGTGTCTGTATAAAAAACACACACAATATCCTATATTAAACTAGAGAATACAAGATATCCTTTAGCTCAAATATTTTTACACTTTTTTACTCCCACAGATAAGTGTGGAAGAGGTCCTTGTGTGACCTGTTAGTTTTTACCCATAAAGGACTATGGAAGAGGTCATGTGACCTGGACAGTCCTGTGTACTGTTTTTTACCCCGATATAGGGTGTGGATCAAGTTTATTAATATAAAGTTCTTGGTGGCGGGTGATCACCAAGTGGAGAGGATTAGTTATCAACTTGAGACTGAAACACTTGTTTTATATCCATTGTTTTGTTTAATTTAGTTTTCTCTATTTTACTATATAATTCAGAAATCACTAGATTTACTTTTCTAGTTAATCTTGGAAACAATTTATAATTGTTTTTCCTTATTAGAATAACTTTAAAATTAATATTAATAACTGGTATTAAGATTTCTGAGAATTAATCAATCTTCTGAGAAGTTATTTAAATAGTCAAACTTTGATAACTGTATTACTTTGATTAATTGGGTTGTATTTATTTTGTTTGGGGAACCTTTTAAGAAAAATTTTCAAATAGATATTTCTATAGATACTCAATTCACCCCCCTCTTGAGTACTCTACTCCGACCAACACATTTTTTAAATCCAGTCATCATGTTTGGGATTAAAAATATATTTAATATATAAATATTATTTAAATAAAAGTATTAATATTCAGGAAATTATGAAATTATTTTACAATACTTTTTACCATGGTCAACATACATAAGGAGTTATGGAAAAATTGACTGAATAACCTCAAGTAACAGACATATGCAAGAAAACTATAAAATAAATAAATAACACATGATAATAAATTTTTCATATTAAATTAAATAATAAAGAATAAGGTTCATAATAATTTATTGAATAAAAATAATTTCATTGTTCTGGACATTAGGTATGAATCTGGAATAATGTAAGGGTTTCGTCTCAAAATTTCCTTCTTTGAGAAATGTTTTCTTTTATGTACCAAATTTATTTTAAATGGTGTGAATACTACCAATTTGACATTTAATAACATGTATTATATTTATTTATATTATTTTCTACTCAAATTTAAATTTCTCCATCTTTCAAGTTGTAAAGACCCGGAAATTTCAAGGAATTTTTTTTTCTTAATTTCTTTTGAATTTTACGAGTACGTAGTTTCTGACGGCGCCTGATTCTGAGGCCCGGTGTGCCCGGAATCAATTTTATGAAGTTTAGCTCGGATATGTTCAGTGAACAAACGAGCATGTTTTTCTAACTTTTAAACCGGTGCTTAGAATTGAAATCTGAGGGCACTGACGAACTCGCAGCGCAGGTAATTGCTTAAGAAGACCTTTTCCGGAGTTGCGTTTGCTCGGGTGTTGATGGGGAATAAAAATATAATTGTTTTATATTTTTATTTCTTCACTAAGCGGTTTAAGTGAAAATTAAGTTGTGTCTCAACTTAATTTCTCTCTTCTAAGTGGTTTAGCCCATGTGAGGGAGTTTGTGTGGGACCCAATGATGTTCTAACTTCCCTTGAGAGGATTTAAGATGAGTTGGGGCCCACACGAGGCCCCACCTTTTCATCTTCCCTTAACTCTCTTAAACCCCTTTTTCAAAACCCCTTGTTAAATTTTGATAACTCACCTCATTTATGGGACCTCTTCACATTCTTCTCTTCCATTAATTCATGACACCACCTTAATTAATAATTGAATCCTCCAATTTAATGTGGGTGGTGTATGAATTTGAAATGGATGAGTTAATGAAAATATTAGTCAAGTTTAATATTTTATTAAGGGAGGAGCCTTTTAATGAGAGGGGGGTCCATTAGAGAACTTTCTCTCCTTCCATACCTCCCTCTCCTTCCTCCATTGTTGCACCGCCACCGAGGTTCCATCTTC
The DNA here is from genome assembly GCA_963277665.1 of Viscum album. NCBI lineage: Eukaryota > Viridiplantae > Streptophyta > Magnoliopsida > Santalales > Viscaceae > Viscum > Viscum album. The sequence goes on along the minus strand of OY728150.1, from coordinate 1,903,277,996 downwards.
TCCGACGAGACACCGATGAATGAGGAGGGATCGGTGGCGTGGTGTGGACACAACGATCTATGTTGACTTCAACGTCTTCCCTGCGTCGGATCCAACGAACGACGCTCCAGCCAGGATCAAAGGCACTTTACGGAAGCGACGAATGCCAATGGCCATCGCCACCTTCATCTCTTTCCTTACGAAGACATCAACGAGCCGATGTCCGCCCTTTCGCGACACCGTCATCCATGCTGCTTGGCTACCGCGGATCTTTATCGGGGTAGGGAATTAATTTGAGAATGATTTTATTCCCTTGATTCTTTATTTCTAAAGAAAACAAAGAACACGGATCAACTTATTATCTAGTTGATCCGCGAACGTTTTCCTTGTGGGTTGGGAATAATTTGTTGCCGAAAGTTGTAGGGGTTTATTGCTTCTTGTTCGTGAAACATCCTTTGTCGTTCCTCGTCTTATTTTTTTCTGCTTGTTATCATCTTAACGGAAGGAGGTCGGACCGCACGAACACGGCCGACCCTCCTCCCCCTATGTTGTTGCGTTGTTGCGGTTCAGAAGATGGCGGCATGGTGCAACGGCACCACGCGAGAACCTAGAGGGATGAGGAAAGGATGCGCGGCGCCGTCGTGCCACGCCGTCAAGGCCGAATGAAAGTGTGGTCGTAATTGGGACCGCAAAGGCGAACGGAAGACTCCGCAGTTTGTTCTTTTGACGTGCGAATCGACGGGCATTGACGCAACGGGCCGTAGAGACGTTTTGATGTTTCCGCAGTGAAGAACGGGACCCGGGATGAGCATCGGCACAGTCAGAATTGAAAACGGACCACCGGAGCAACTCCGGTGGGCCGCGGACACCACCGGCGGCGCGGGCCGCCGGCCGCCCGGAGGCGACGGTGCCCCGGTGCGCCGCCTGGAGAAACCACCGCGGCTAAACCCGCGGTAGCGAGCTGGTAGAACCCGCGGCCGCGCGGGATCCAGGGGGGACGCGGCGCGCGCCGCGTCCGCGGAGCACCGTCTCACTGTCCGAGCCAGCGAGCCACCCGGCCGAGCCGGGCTAGCTTGGGCGGACCGGGCCGGGCTGACCCAGGGGGGTTGGGCCTAGTCAGTCCGGGCCCAGACCCCCCGTTTTCAGATCACTTTCATTCTTTTTCCCATATCATGGGCTACGGACCTCCAATCGATGCACCGTCAGTTGCATAGAGATCCTTGGATCAAGAAGGTCGTTTTGGTATATTACACTCAAGGTTTCGGAGAACTTTGGGTTCGTCCGGGTTGGTTCGGATACGAAACCAACCAGGGCCTCGGAGCGGAAACGCCTATATCTTGAGCTCTGGACGTCTGATTGACGTGTCGTCGACTTTGTTGGATTCCTCTTGATGAGACGGAACTTTTGGCTTACTCCGCTAGAGGTTTGGATGCCATCAGAGTGCGATCGGGTTGGTTCGCTCACGAAACCAACCGGGCCCGTGAAACGAAAAAGCCAATAACTCACAGACCGGGCGTCCGATTGACGCGCTGTCTGTCTCGTTGAATTTCTCTTGAGGAGACGGAACTTTTGGCATACTTTTTCCGTGGTTTGGACGTAGGTGGATAGTGTCCGGGTTGGATTGTACCCAAAATTCAATTGGGCCCCTGGAACGGAAAAGTTGATAACTTTCAGACCGGACATCCGTTTGACGAACTATCAGTGGCGTTGGTGATCACGTTGAAAAATGGTCCCTATGATTATACCCTATGTGATTTCGGGGTACAGTTGAGATACGGTCGGGTTGGTTCGTACACGAAACCAACCGGGCCCCTATGACGAAAAGGCTAATAACTCACAAACCGGGCGTCCGATTGATGCGTTGTCTGCTGCGTTGAGACCCCTATGATGAGGCGGTCCTTTGAGATACTTCTTCGTGAGACTTTGTGATACTTGGAGTATCAACCAGTAGCTCGTGGAGAGGACCCTCCTTGAGACGAGCGTGCGGAGTACGGAGACCGTGTAGCCATCTGAGACCTGACGACTGCTTGACCGATTGACTCGGTGTGTTTCGGATAGCCCAGTGGGGAGCGCTTGGTTGTAGCAGCAGACCCACGGCGGATGAGCGCTTGGTTTTAGTGGCAGACCTATGGTACTCAACAGAAGGAGTACCTCTGGAGGCTATGAGAGGGAGTGCTTGGTTGTAGCGGCAGACCCACGGTGGAGGAGCGCTTGGTTGTAGTGGCAGACCCGCAGTACTCAACAGAAGGAGTACCTATGGAGGCTATGAGGGGGAGCACTTGGTTGTAGAGGCAGACCCATGGTGGGAAGCACTTGGTTGTAGCAGCAGGCCCACAGTACTCGATAGGAGGAGTACCTCAGCAGTCTTAGGTTTTTGAGCAGTACCTTGGAGTCGTGACAGGAACACTGTACACTCTAGAGACGGGGCTCTTCAGCAGTTAAGGTTTAGATAATGAAAATCCCGATTTGAGCTGAGTCTATGATCTTTGTGTTTACCGCATGATTGATATGGGTCACTTGATAACTTAGGTATATGTATGGGCATATACCTAGATAGTGGTTATCCGTTGATTTCATAATCTTTGTGTTTCCTCATGATTGAGATGGGTTACTTGATAACTTGGGTATATGTATGGGCATATACCTCGGTAGAGGTTATCTATTGAAATCTTCTTTGTGGTTATCCTTGTTGGATTTAGTGAGACCTTGAGGGTCTCGGGGTCCCTACTGAGTATCGTTATACTCACCCCTGCACGGTCTATGCCCGCACCTCGTTGTGTTGGTTGCAGACGACGGGCAGCGCAGACAAAGCCCGAGTGTTCGAGGACTGGACGGTACCCGGAGGTGGACCTCACGACGAGATAGTATCTGGTGGTGGACTTCACGACGAGACGACACTCGGAGGAGGTTGACGGGCGAGAGAATTGTGGAGGCTATCTGTACCTACCCTTCAGGTAGGGTCCGTGATGGACGATCTAGGAGCTGCGCTATCTGTACCTACCCTTCAGGTAGGATCCTTGGTGGACGATCCAGGAGCTTCTTATCACCTTCCGGCTATTTTGTCTTTTACCTTGAACTTTACAGTTGGGCTTGTATTTCTGGCCCCTTTACTTTTAGCACTACTTTTGTTTTTAGTTATACTTAGTGTTTGCTTCCGCTTGTACTCTGATTGGTGTATGTTTACTTTTATAAAGGCAATTCCTTCCCAGTTATCGGGATATATGCCTTTGGTGCTAGTCGCCAGCCCCTGGCTTTTGGAAGGCGGGCTTGGGGTAGTTACGACACGGGCCCTGGGGGACGGGTCGTGAAAAATTGGTATCAGAGGAGTTCGGTTCTACCGTAGAACTCAAGACTCTGATCTTTTTCTTTCAGTGAAGCAATAGTGTTAAGGGTACCGAGTGTGGTCTTCAGTTCAGGGATTCCAGTGTTGGTGCGGCGGTCGATGTATCCGTACACCAGGACCCTGACTACTGATTTCCGACTTTGTACACAAAAACACTGATTGCATGTGTGTTTCCAAAGTTTTAAGTCAGCTCAAACCAGGTCATCTCACCAGGTATAAATCATTGACTATGTCGCATATGTTTAGGATTTCTCCACGCAGACAGTCAGTTAGAGTTCCGAGAGAGTACTCGATGACGGCCCACCGAGTGGCGAGGCTCTGGTGCAGGGCCCTTTTTACTATGTTGGCACCCTCGGGTGGTGTACCAACAGCACCACCACCTGTTGGGCAGCAGATGCCACCATCCTTACTATAGAACTGTGCACGCTGGAAGAGCGCGTTGCACGAGTTTTAGTAGCAGCGGCCTCTGAGGTTACGAGGCGAGGCAGATTCCCAGACAGCAGAGCACTAGCTGAAGGCGATTGCTAGAGTTTTCCGCCAAGCTGAGACATCAGTAGGGTGGATGGTGGACATGGACACTAGTGTTTTCCAGTGAATTACCATGAGGATGGTCCGCATAGTGAAGAGGCTTCGGAACGTGGACCGATGCCTGAGATAGTGCCTTCGGGTAGTGTGTCAGCAATACATCACTACCTGTTGGTCAGCAGTTACAACCGGCAGTACCGGTAGGTGAAACATGTAGGATTACTGCCTTATACATGTTCCAACATCAGATACCCTCAAGTTATGAGGCGAGCCAGATGCACAGGCAGCTGAGAACTGGCTTGAGGAGGTGGCTGAGAGATTTTTTCTAGAGCTTATACAGCTTCAGCAGGACGATGTTTTAGTAGCTGAGTAATCATCAAGGCATACCGATCGTTTTTGGTACTTGATGACTACGATATGATCAGTGCTTAGAGTTCGGACCTCATATTGAGGTGTGTTTAAGGGATATTCGAGTAAGCACTCTTTTCTCTACACATTCCTACTTATGTTAGGGTGCTAGAATGAACCTTTGTGGTTGAATGTTCTTTGGATGATCGATTTTAGCTAGTGAATGTTAATAGTGGGAAGATGCGAACTGGCATCAGTCTCAGAGACTTGGACGTGTAAAATGTTTCAAGAAGAAGAAGTGTCAAGGAAGATGAATTTCCAGAGCAGCAGACGTGGAAGCAGAGCTAGGATAGCAGCATGTGGTGGTGTACTTTTCAACATGTTACAACCACCCGCCTTTGTTGTCCCCTCCAGGCTCAGGGAGCTGGAGGGTAGGGGGAAAGAGTAGCTGCATGCGGTCAAGGAGTGCGACCGAAAGGGCTCTAAGGATGATTCGAAGTGCGAAATTTGTCTTCTACTAGCTGCCGTAGCCACAGACATCGATACGAATCATCCCTTACTTCCATGAATCTAGTCCCAGACCTAGAGTTTCCAGTTAAGCTGTTGACTTGACCCTCACATGTGGAGATACCTTTGGGGAGAAGACTCGATAGTCACACTTAAGACGATGGTGTGATCTGACCCTTGAGGTGAGAGTCTCAGTTGGGACCTCTTGGTGGCAGCGTCGAGGCCTTACGATGTTGATTTGAGTATGGATTGGGAAATCACAGTTCATATACAGATTGACGGGGAAAATGTCAGGATGGGTTTTCCTTGGTTATAGAAAAGGAAACCCCAGGCAGCACAGGTTAAACTTGTGCATGGAGGGTGTACCTGATCATTCTTGGGTCGGCCAACCTTACCCTCGTGGTAGCAGGAGTTTTGAGTTTCAGTTCTAATCAAGAAAGGGAGACCTCTAGAGTTCGAGAATGGTGACCGCGTTCTTATACGGGTCCCACCTCGATGAGGTTTACGGAGATGTAGCCGAGGCAGTGAGTAATCTCCGAGGTTCAATGGACCTTTCCAGGTCTTCAACTGGGTAGGCGAGGTGGTTTACCGCTTGACCCATCCACCTCAGTTGCACCGGGTGCACGATGACTTCCACGTATCTCAACTGAGGAGATACGTGCTTGACCCGACGCATGTCATCGACCATGGGGAGCTGGACGTTGGCAATGGGGTGACTTCTTCAGGGTTCTAGTAGAGGTTGAGGATCGACAGGAGCAGGTCCTACGAGGACGGTCGATTCCTCTTGTGCATTTTCGTTGGCAGCATGGGAACCTCCTGGGGAGCACTTGGGGGCGGAAGGCTCAGATGCGTGCTCAGTACCGCTTTTGTATCCCTAGTTTGTGTTAAAGCTTTACGAGGACATAAAGCCCTGAGGTGGGAGTAATGTAAAGACCCGGAAATTTCAAGGAAATTTTTTTTTCTTAATTTCTTTGGAATTTTACGAGTATGCAGTTTCTGACGGCGCCTGATTCCGAGGCCCGGTGTGCCCGGAATCAATTTTCCGAAGTTTAGCTCGGGTACGTTCAGTGAACAAATGAGCGGGTTTTTCTAACTTTTAAACCAGTGCTCGTAATTGAAATCCAAGGGCACCAACGAACTCGCAGTGCCAGTAATTTCTTAAGAAGACCTTTTCCGGAGTTGCGTTTTCTCGGGTGTTGATGGGGAATAAAAATATAATTGTTTTATATTTTTATTTCTTCACTAAGCGGTTTAAGTGAAAATTAAGTTGTGTCTCAACTTAATTTCTCTCTTCTAAGTGGTTTAGCCCATGTGAGGGAGTTGGGGTGGGACCCACTGATGTTATAACTTCCCTTGAGAGGATTTAAGATGAGTTGGGGCCCACACGAGACCCCACCTTTTCATCTTCCCTTAACTCTCTTAAACCCCTTTTTCAAAACCCCTTGTTAAATTTTGATAACTCGCCTCATTTAAGGGACCTCTTCACATTCTTCTCTTCCATTAATTCATGACACCATCTTAATTAATAATTGAATCCACCAATTTAATGAGGGTGGTGTATGAATTTGAAATGGATGAGTTAATGAAAATATTAGTCAAGTCTAATATTTTATTAAGGGAGGAGCCTTTTAATGAGAGGGGGGTCCATTGGAGAATTTCCTCTCCTTCTATACCTCCCTCTCATTCCTCCATTGTTGCACCACCACCGAGGTTCCGTCTTCTCCGACGAGACACCGATGAATGAGGAGGGATCGGTGGCGTGGTGCGGACACAACGATCTATGTTGACTTCGATGTCTTCCCTGCATCGGATCCAACGAACGACGCTTGAGCCGAGATCAAAGGAACTTTACGGAAGCAACGAAAACCAAAGGACATCGCCACCTTCATCTCTTTCCTTACGATGACGTCAACGAGCCGACGTCCTCCCTTTCACGACACCGTCATCCATGCTGCTCGGCTACCGCAGATCTTTCTCGAGGTAGGGAATTAATTTGAGAATGATTTTATTCCCTTGATTATTTCTTTCTAAAGAAAACAAAGAACACGGATCAACTTATTATCTAGTTGATCCGCAAACGTTTTCCTTGTGGGTTGGGAATAATTTTTTGCGGAAAGTTGTAGGGGTTTATTGATTTTTGTTCGTAAAACATCCTTTGTCGTTCCTCGTCTTATATTTTTTTTGGGCCGCTTATTATCATCTTAACGGAAGGAGGTCGGACCGCACGAACACAGCCGACCCTCCTCCCCATATGTTGTTGCGGTGTTGCGGTTTGGAAGATGGCGGCATGGTGCAATGGCACCGCGTGAGAACCTAGAGGGATGCGTCAAGGATGCGCGGCGTCGTCGCGCCGCACCGTCAAGGCCGAATGAAAGTGTGGTCGTAATTGGGACCGCGAAGGCGAACGAAAGACTCCACAGTTTGTTCTTTTGACGTGTGGATCAATGGGCATTGACAGAACGGGCTGCAGAGACGTTTTCATGTTTCCGTAGTGAAGAACGGGACCCAGGATGAGCATCGGCGCAGTCAGAATTGAAAACGGACCACCGGAGCAACTCCGGTGGCCTGCGGACATCACCGGCGGCGCGGGTCGCCGGCGTGGCGGCATCGGCGGCCGGAGGCAGAGGCCGGCACCAGCTAGCCGCCCAGAGGCGACGGCGCACCGCCTGTAGAAACCGATGCGGCTAAAGCCGCGGCGGCGAGCTGGTGGATCCCGCGGCCGCGCGGGATCCAAGGGGGACGAGGCGAGCGCCGCGTCCGCGGAGCAATGGCTCGCTGGCCGAGCCAGCGAGCCACCCGACCGAGCAGGGTCGGCTAGGGTGGACCGGGCCGGACCCAGACCCGGGTCAGGTCGACCCGGTTCGGGCCGACCCAGGGGTGTTGGGTCGGGTCAGTCCGGGCCCAGACCCCCCGTTTTCGGATCACTTTCGGTCTTTTGCCCATATCTTGGGATACAGACCTCCGTTTGACGCACCGTTAGTTGCGTAGCGATCCTTGGATCGAGACGGTCGTTTCGGTATATTACACTCAAGGTTTCGGAGAACTTTGGGATCAGCCGGGTTGGTTCGGATACGAAACCAACCGGGCCCTCGGAGCGGAAACGCCTATATCTTGAGCTCCGGACATCCGATTGACGTGCCGTCAAATTTGTTGGATTACTATTGATGAGACAGAACTTTTGGATTACTCCAATCGAGGTTTGGATGCCGTCGGAGTGCAGTCGGGTTGGTTCGCTCATGAAACCAACTAGGCCCGTGAAACGAAAATGCCAATAACTCACAGACCGGGCGTCCGATTGACGCGCCGTCTGTCTCGTTGAATTCCTCTTGAAGAGACGGAGCTTTTGGAATACTTTTCCCATGGTTTGGACGCAGTTGGATAGTGGCCGGGTTGTATTGTACCCAAAATCCAACCGGTCCCCTGGAACGGAAAAGTTGATAACTTTCAGACCGGACGTCCGTTTGACGAACCGTCCGTGGCGTTGGTGACCACGTAGAAAAATGGTCCCTATGAGTATAACCTATGTGAGTTCGGGGTACAGTTGATATATGGTCGGCTTGGTTCATACACGAAACCAACCGGCCCCTGTGATGAAAAGGCTAATAACTCACAGACTGGGCGTCCGATTGACGCGTCGTCTGCTACGTTGAGACCCCTATGATGAGGCGGTCATTTGAGATACTTATTCATGGGACTTTGTGATACTTGGAGTATCGACCAGTAGATCATGGAGCGGACCCTCCTGGAGATGAGCGTGCAGAGTACGGAGACCGTGTAGCCGGATGAGACCTGACGACTGCTTGACCGATTGACTCGGTGTGTTTCGGATAAACCTGTGGGGAGCGCTTGGTTGTAGCGGCAGACCCACGGTAGATGAGCGCTTGGTTGTAGTGGCAGACCCGTGGTACTTAACAGAAGGAGTACCTCTGGAGGCTTTGAGGAGGAGCGCTTGGTTGTAGCGGCAGACCCACGGTGGAGGAGCGCTTGGTTGTAGCGGCAGACCCGCGGTACTCAACAGAAGGAGTACCTCTGGAGGCTATGAGGGGGGAGAGCTTGGTTGTAGCGGCAGACCCATGGTGGGAAGCACTTGGTTGTAGCAGCAGGCCCACAGTACTCGACAGGAGGAGTACCTCAGTAGTCTTAGGTTTGTGAGCAGTACCTCAGAGTCGTGACAGGACCACTGTACACTCTAGAGACGGGGCTCTTCAGCAGTTACGGTTTTGATAATGAAAATCCTGGTTTGAGCTGAGTCTATGATCTTTGTGTTTACCTCATGATTGAGATGGGTCACTTGATAACTTAGGTATATGTATGGTTATATACCTAGATAGTGGTTATCCGTTGATTTCATAATCTTTTTGTTTCCTCATGATTGATATGGGTTACTTGATAACTTGGGTATATGTATGGGCATATACCCAGGTATAGGTTATTTATTGAAATCTTCTTTGTGGTTATCCTTGTTGGATTTAGTGATACCTTGAGGGTCTCGGGGTCCCTACTGAGTATCGTTATACTCACCCCTGCACGGGCTATGCCCGCACCTCGTTGTGTTGGTTGCAGACGACGGGTAGCGCAGACAGAGGCCGAGTGTTCGAGGACTGGATGGTACCCGGAGGTGGACCTCACGACGAGACAGTATCTGGTGGTGGACTTCACGACGAGACGACACTCGGAGGAGGTTTACAGGCGAGAGTGTTGTGGAGGCTATTTGTACCTACCCTTCAGGTAGGATCTTTGGTGGACGATCCAGGAGCTGCGCTATCTGTACCTACCCTTCAGGTAGGATCCTTGGTGGACGATCCAGGAGCTGCTTGTCACCTTCCGGCTGTTTTCTATTTTACCTTGTACTTTACAGTTGGGCTTGTATTTCCGGCCCCTTTACTTTCAGCACTACTTTTGTTTTCAGTTTTACTTAGTGTTTGCTTCCGCTTGTACTCTGATTGGTGTTTGTTTGCTTTTATAGAGGCAATGTCTTCCCAGTTATCTGGATATATGCCTTTGGTGCTAGTCGCTAGCCCCTGGCCTTTAGAAGGCGGGCTTGGGTTAGTGACGACATGGGCCCCGGGGGACGGGTTGTGACACAAGTGTTTTTTAATATAATGTTTCTTAATCCATAATGGTTTTGTCTCAATTCCACTTCACAAAGACATGTTTTAGTATTATTCACCAATTTCTTATTTCTATGGAGTATATAAATCCTAAGAATGTATTTTGGAATAATACATGATATAATTCAATTTATTTATATAACTATATTATTTTCAATCTTTTAATGAATTTTTATTCAAAATTACTAAATACATAAGGGTTTCATCTCAAAAATTCATTCTTTGAACTACATTTTATTTTATACACCTAATTTACTTTAAATGGTGTGTATACTGAAAATTAGATGTTTAATATCATGTATTGTATTTATTAATGGAATTTAATCCTCAATATCAACCTCTATTTGAATTTAAATGGGTTTTATTAGAATGTTTCTTAAGTTGTAAGGGTTTCTTGTCCCAATTTTCACCCATTAAGACATATTTCTTACTATAACCCATGATTTCTTTATAATGGTGTATCTAATGCCCCTTAATGTTTTTTAATAATTATTATATTAAATTTAATTACATTAAATATTCTATTAACCATTCATTTTCTCATACTCTTTTGACTTAATAATTTCAAAAAATTTAAGGGTTTTTGTCTCAAATTCCTCTTTCTCAGACATGTTACATTTTATGCACTATGATTCCTTTTGTATGGTGAAAATTTTATTTACTATACATTGAATATTTTTTCATAATTTAATTGTAATTAATGGTATATAATAATACAAATGAAGTTATTTTCCTCAAATGGACTATGACACATGTTTTATCTCAGTTGTAAGGGATCTTTCATACCTCCCTTGTGACTTTCCAGTTATAAGTTATCATTTTTTATCTATTTTATACAATATTATTATAATATACCACTTATATTATTATATATATTTACCTTAAATATATACCAAGGTAAATATCATTTCCCTTTATAGGTTTATACAAGTTTTTAGTTCCCTTCAAAATTTCCACTTTAAAGTAAACTTAATTTAATGAAACTTTCCTATTTTTTGTCTCATGTCGAGCATCACCCCCAATGAATTTATTTCAACCAATTAATAGCTTATAAAAACCCTAATTATTTAATTTTGATCCCTATTTTTTTAATTTTGGTTTTATGGAATACAATAAGGCCATTCCTTATTTTAAAAGTTCCTTTACTTATTTCATAAAGCTTCACCCAAGTGGTATGTTTTTATTCATTCTTATCCTATATCTTTTTCATGAAATCTATATATTGGAACTCAATGATAAAGATAAATGTTTAATTTTAAATTATGAACATCCAAATGATTTAATTTGGTCTTATATTGGGAATCCTTATGATTTATCCTTTGATTATTCCTTGAATCAAAATTATGAAACCCACTTATATCTCATGGATTTGATCATGATTATGACTTGTGTATAGTTTATTTTCCTCATGTGGAATGAATATATATGAATCTAATTTATGTGATAGGTGGGATATTAATTATATAGTCCCTTAATTCATTGGGAAAATTTTTATATCTCATGAGATGTTATGTAAGCTATTAGGTGGTGAACCTAATCCACCATAGGATTGTTTCTGTCTTGACAGAGACCCATTAATTAGGATTATTTTATCCTTCATTATGTTTTTACCACATTTTTATGATCTTATAACATCGTTTTATTATTCCATGTCTCCATTATTGGGATCATACTTTTTATGATGTCATGTTTTTCCTCTTGACTCTCGTGTTATGGTTAATTTCCATGTTTACTCCCTTAATGGGCTTTATAACTCTCCATTTTCCTTATCTATTTTCCCCAGGATATCTACATAGTTTTAGATAATCTATTATATTTATGGGAACTATTTATATTTTTAGATAAAGATGAAATTTTTATGTTTAAGTTTATGTATTTTTATCTTTAATCTTATAAATACACTATAACTCTTAATCATCAGTTTTTATTTGTTAGAAAAGAATTATAATAATCATAAAATAATATGTGTTTAGGGTTTGGGTCACTATAAAAAATGTTGGAAGTAGGAAAACCTATAGATAAAGAAAATTGGAATGAATTCTGGAGATAAATAGTGGATAAATTCATGGAAATAAATATATATATAAGAAACTATAAACATTAAACGTTCAATTGAACTGATCTTCAATGAAAAATTCTAGGTGCAAATATAGATAACACACTGGATTAATTTTTTTTGGAATAATGATATAATTATTAGTGTCAAAATAATGCAAGATTTATCAGAGAATATATAGGAAGTAGTATACGATGTGTGTATAGATGATTAAATCCCGAAGATTAAAAATTATATAATTTTTTGAAATTTGTCACAATATTTCAAATTTATGCATTAAATACATTCACATTATGAAAATGGATATAAAACGATATAAATATAAATAAAATTAATGAAGGGTTTATATATTTGAATGTAAATATGTATAGAGACCCAATCCTTTTACACATATTATTACATGATTTTTAAACATAAATATTTAATAAGTACAACCCAGATATCATAAGGCCTAGTGTCATTGGAAGACTATGATATTAAAACATTGAAAGGAAAATAAAACATAATATCCCTATTTTTTTCTCCATAATGAGATACTAAATCTATTTTAACTCCTTAAATTGAATAGAATAGCCTAGGGAATACACAAAAGAAATGGTGATCTAAAAATCCTTGTAAGGGAATAAACATGATAAAGAAACTTAACATGTGAGTTAAATTAATAACATGATATCATAAAAATAAGGCTCATGATTTATCACATGAAATAATAACATAAATAAAATGGCATAATAATACAATAGAAATATAGGAAATGTGGTCGAATTTTATAAAATTTTATAAACATGAGTCAAGGATAACTACCTAGAAAATATCACATAGTAGACAACATCCCATAATGTATTAATTTTACTGTCCAATACCATGCATAATGCCTCAAGATACTAAATATTTACTCAACGAATTAGAGATATATCCATGAAAACCTATCATATAATGTTCATGATTATGTGTTACAAAAAAGGAAATAAATCATAAGGGATAAACATAAGAATTACCCGTGGAAAGAAAATGGGTTTCATAATCTTGACGCATGTCATAATCAAAGGAAATTTTATAATTAATGAATTTGAAAGGTGAACATAAGGCATGTATTACCCCATAAAATGAAGAAAGAATAATCTAGGTATAAATTTTATATAAAAATAAACAAAATTTAGAATCAATCTATAAAATGAAAGGTTTTGGTAGATAATGAAAATGTATTTAAATGATTTTGTGGAATATTTCTTGAGGAAAATACCCTTTTCACCTAAAATTAGTACTTTAAAATCTAAAAAAATAAAAATATTCTTGAAAAAAAATTATTTATAAATAACCATGGAATTTTTTATAGAAATATTCAATTAACTGAGTTTGCATAATTGTGGTAAATTACATACATGTCATATAAGTTACAATAAATCAATCTTTTCACACTTTTGTAAAAATCCAAAACGTATCTTGTTTGAAAAATGATAGAAATATTTATTTAAGACATTTTTAAAAAGAAAAACATGAATATAAATTTCTTTATAAAACATTAGATAATAATAAAAATATTATTAAAAATATTTTAAGGAAAATATAGACATGGAAGATAAATATTTTCATACCTAAAAGAAGATACAGGATCAATACTAATTACAAACAAATTTCTTGATGTTTATTTATTGAATAAGGGAGGAAATGAAAATAAAACATGTAAACCACATTAATTTATATAAGATAATAAAAGGTATGTGGTTCAATAAAATCATTGCATATGATTTCCCCTAATGTAATGATTAACATAAAAAATCTTTATAAGAAATAAAATTATAACATAAAGCCTTTATTACTTCTATAACTTTTGAATCAAATCCCCTTGGATGAAGTAAATTTAAATGTAACTTAAAATACCATGAAGTATTAAGTATTCATGTTATAACATGTAAATGGGTCAATATATTAACCATATCAAATAAATTAGTGTATAATATCAAAATATGCCTTAATGAAAGGAAATTAAGACAGAACCCGTTACAAAGTTCATATCCTCAAAGTGAGAATTAATAAATGAAGTAATTATGTGTAAAAAATTTAAATAAATAAAAAACAAAAGTAAATTCAAAAATAATAAAATCATAGGTCATTTCACACATAATCATGGTATAACATAGTAAATTAAGTAGAAGTATATCCCAATGAATGGAAATTGAGTTAAAGAACCCCCTTACCCCGAGTTTGACTTGTCACTTACTTACTTAATCATCCTGAATAATAAATTTATATTAATAATTTTATTAATTAATAAAAAATTTCATTTTTATTATTCATTTTATTTTATTAATAACCATGTTATATTTATTTACTTAATTAATTAATTTCACGTTGTATGTTTTGATGATATTTAGTTAATATTTCCAAAATGAATTTGGTAGGTTGAATATGGTAAAAGAATTAATTATTCCATAATATCTAGAATAATAATAATGAAATAATTATCATTTTTATATATCAATTATACTTTTAAAAACAACCATGAAATATGGTTATGAAAAAATGAATTGTGTTACAGACATGGAGATGGTAAGTCATACGTACGCATGAGTAACGTTTACATTTTTCAATGATCATGATGGAAATAAGGTAAGTATTTTTTATATTTAAATAATAATTATTATATAATAAATACCATATTATTTCTTTAAATAAACTTGTATATACCATCCATGTGATACAGTGATGAAAAACGAATCACATCACTTCGTGGAGGTGGTAGTCCACATGTATGCATGAACAACGTTGTCATTTTTAGTGAATGGAAAGGTAAGAAAATATGTGATATATTAATTTAACACAATAATAAATATTTCATTTATATCACATATATACATTAAATACATCATCATAAACAATCATGAGATAAGATGATGGAAAATGAATTATATCAGTTCGTGAGGTGGTAGTCCGTCGTACACACACAAAATGGTTTAATTTCCCATTTAATGGAATAGGAGATAGATGAAGGTTATGAAAATAAAATAATAACATAAAATTATACGGGATATACTAATGTTATTATATCATCATGGTTTAATAATATTTTAAATATTTGGAAGAATAAATAAAACCAAATTCTCGGTTAAGAACGATTCCTCTTCTTCGGACAACCTCCTTAGGTTTGAACCAAAATCCTTCTAAGGGGGATTTATAATAAAACCAAGGCATATAGTAAATATTAAGGGGAGTAATTAAGGTATTTTTGAATTTATTTGATGAACCAAAAATTGTTTTTAAGTGTTTATAGAAAATGATATGAGGCTATATTTTATAAGTGAGAAGGAGTGACATTTTTATAAATACCCAAAACTATTCAATAATGGGAAGTCAGTCGCAAGACAAGTGGATAAAAAATTAATAAATTATATATTTAATGGAATATAAGGTTGATAAAAACATCTAAAATTTAAAAAAAAATGTGTTTTAAACATTTTATTCCTTTTACCATTATGGTTACTCACATTTACAATTTTATTTTTCACCGCGGTAACTGTTGTTTAACCTAGGTAATTTATCCTTTAATCCTAAAAATATAATGAGACATATTAGATAATTTTGAACCACTAATTATAATTATTAAATATAATTAATATAATAAAAATTTTAATTGTGTGGACAATTAATTTTAACATAATATCATGTAACGCGCAAAACTCTGTTTTAACCTTATAATCACAGAAATTAATATTTACTATTTTTACTATTAATTATGACCAAAAAATAAGTTCAACTTATTTAATAATATAAATTATTATGATTACAAATATTTAATCCATTTTATCAAATTCAATTCATATAATCGGAATATTTTAATTGAAAATTAAACCCACAAAACATGTTACAAAGTGGTTTTCTAGGAAAATACATTTTTAAGGAAATGAATGATCTTATATTAAATATATGGTTAGAAATAATGATTATATGAATTTAAATTAATATGAAAAGATAATTAATATATAAATTTAACTTAAATAATTTTTTACTATGGTTTATTTTAGTTAATTAAAATTGATAAACATTATGTACTAAAAATAGTTTATAGAAAACAACATTTTTAAGAATAAAAAAATTGTACCAAAATCATCAATATTGCTGATTAAAATGAAATTAATTATATTATTATAAATAAAAAAATTATATTTATGTTTAATTCCAAATTTATAATATAATGGTACTTTTAAATTACTTTATTTAATGAAAATACATGATGGTATTTGAAAAATTAGTAATTTTCTCCATTCACTGAAAAATCAATCATTTCATAAAAATACCAACAATTCACCCTAAGTTAATTTTAATATGTGGATTTCAAGAATTAATTTAATTTTCTAAAAAATATTTTCTGAAATTTCCAAAAAAAATAATTAAAATATTTTCTCACAAAAATAAATAAAATTCATTTTTAAATAAAACATGTTTTTAAAGAATAAAATGACTTTACTGAAAAATAATTGATTATTTGCTAAGAATTTATCAATAGATTTATATTGAGTAGTAAATTAATATATATATTTAATTAGATTTATAACCTTTAATTTAAACACTAGTTTATAATATCCATGTTTAAATAATAAAATTTCATGATTCATTTAGGCTCGGTGTTGTGTGTCGTATATGCTATCAAACATATTTTTCTTTTCTAAAATCTTGGGGTATTAAATTCTCCACTATTTAATAAACTGTATCCTCATATTTTAAACTTGAACTTGGTAATAAAAGGTTTGAAATTAAAAAATACATTTGTTGAAATCCCACATTGTAAAAAGGGTTAATAAAACTTTCTATTGAAAAAAGGGAAAAGGAAATACAAAAGTCATCACATAACTAGGTTTCGAAATAGGAGAAAATTAGTGGGAAGTGAAAATATAGACATATATAAAACAAATAATTTCTAAATTTTTATGGATATTGATAGAGAATATTGATCAAAATTAATCGAATAATCATGAGAAAGTTAACGATCACAATACCATAAATCAAAGAGTTGTCAAAAGGACCATAGATTTATAAAAAATGAAGGTAATATGATAACATTTTTTAATTTTATAATACTTTTCCTTTAGGGAATTATTTTACCATATATACTAATAACATAAGAAAATATACTTACTTGATAAGTATAATTTCATCCTTTAATCAATTTCCACCACAATCTCACCTTTTTCTTCAAACGATGAGTATTCTAGATGAATTTTCTTTTACTTGGGCACTAAAATAAAAATATAATGTATAACATGATTCAAAAAAATTATATCAAGGTATTCCTTCTTTATTTATACATTAACCAAAACCAAAAAAAATTTATAACAAGGTATGATGATTCCCAAAATGAATAAACCTTCACAATAATTTTTAAAGCCAAAGTTCAACTTAAATAATTCCATAACCCTATATACCAAATAACATAAACATTCAAAATTTTAATTTCTTTCTTCCAAAATAATATTTCATATTAAACCACATAATAAACCTAAGGGTTACATATACCTCAACCCAAAGAAACATCTCCCAAAATATTATTAATCAATTCAAAATCCTAAAATTTCAAAAGGAATTGATCCTATAATATGTTTCCAAAAATTAATTAAATATTTATTCATAAAAGCATTTAAGTAAAAAAATAATACTAATGAGTAATTCAATTAGGCCAGTGGTAGGTACAACACCCATGTCTCCCTTCAGTTGTGCGTTCAATCCCTATGGATTTTTAGAATGTGATTAGTTGCCAAATTGTTTGCAGGTTATCCTTTTTTCAAAACTATATAATTCCTATAATGTTCTAAAAAATATAATGAACATCCTCAAAATAAAATTAATCATCAAATTATCTTTTAACCATTAAGTTCTTATATACATGTATTTTTTCCCATAAAATAAAATAATCCTAATTGACTATTATTACCTTGACATTAATGATAAAATAAACCCTAAATGTTATCAATAACTTTAAACTTGTGTCTGTAAAATATAAATGAATTATAACTAAATTAAATTTTTCACTAAAACGTATAAAAAACTAAAGGGTTGTGTTCCCATAAATGTCTCCCTAAAATATCATTAATCATCTTAAACTCCTATCACATAAAACCTCAAAATGGATATTTATGCCTTTAAACTTATGATTAACATTAGATTTATCAACCTAAGAAACTTTAATTTTAACCCATATCTCTATGGAATATTATAGGTTTCCATATGTTATATTCATGATGGTTCATAGATAAAATGTGAATTAACCCAAGCATATCCCTTAGGAGTGTCAAACCAGGTGCGTAGTAAGGGAACACTCACTATGATCTAGAATGATGTTTGAGATATACTCAACAAAATATTTTTGACGTTATTACCACTAGATACATAAGTTCCAAAACCATGTCCACTTTTAGTATCTAGATAGGGCTGTATTTTTATAAAATCCACATAATATCTTCCTTACAAAGCTTTATGATGTTATAATCCTATACTTAGAATTATCCCTAGTGGTTTTTTACTTAATTTCTCAAGTCTTAATACCAAAAAATTAATAGACCTTTATATGATACCAACTATAGAGACCCATGCCTTTTACACATATTATTAGATTATTTTTAAACATAAATATCCAATAAGTACAACCCAAATATTGTGAGGCCTAGAATATTTGGAAGACTAGGTTCATAAAATTTCAAAAGGAAAATAAAACATGATTTTTTTTATTATCTATAATGGGATATTAAATCCATTTGATCTTTTAAAACTAAATAGGATAACCTAGGGAATAAACAAAAGAAAGGGGTGAGCTAAAAACATAGTAAGGGAATAAACCCAATAAAGAAACATAATGTGTGAGTCAAAGGTATAACATGATATCATAAAATAGATGTCTCATAAGTTATCACATGGAAGCATAAAATAAATAAAATGGTATCATAAGATCATAAAAACATGGTAAATGTGGTGTAAATATATAACATGACATAAAAATGATTCATGGTTAAATGTCTGGACAATATCACATGGTGTAAAAAGTCCCTTAATAGATTAGGTTTACTTCCTAATCTCATACATAAAAAATCATGAGTCTAAATCTTTACCTAATGCATTAGAGAACTATCTGGGAACACCCATCATAACAAGTTCATGATTCTATGTTCCATAAAAATAAAATCAATCATAATTCATAAACATAATAATTTTCCATGGAAACAAAATGGGTTGCATAATCTTACCTCATGTCATAATCAAAGGAAATTTCATAATTAAGGATTTTTAGAGATGAACTTAAGACACATATTACCCCATCAAAGGGTAAATAATCTTGGTATATATGTGATATAAATATATACATAATTTATAATCAATCCATAAAATTTACAGTTTTCATCGTTGATTAAAATTTATTTAAAAGATTGCATAGAATATTTCTTGATAAAAATAACCATTTCACTTTGAAATCACTTATTTAAAATATAAAATTTTAAAAAATATTTTATAAAATAATTTATTTGAAAAGAATAATGTAAAATTGTGAAGTGATATTTAATTAATTTATTTTTCATGATGGTGGGAAATTTTTTACATATCATATAAGTTAAAAGAAAACATTTCTTTAACACTGTTGTGAAAATTCAAAAAGTACCTCATTCAGAAAATGACAAAAATATTCCTTTAAAAACTGTAAAATGTAAAACATGGGTATAAATTTATTTAATAAATAATTGGAGATTATTAAGAACATTATTTAAAATATTTTAATGAAAATATAGACATGGAATAGAAATACTTTTATACCTAAAAGAAGATACCAGATCAGTATTACTTACAAAAAACTTTCTTGAGGTTTCTTTATTTAGTAAAGGAGAAAATGGAAATAAAACATGTAAACAAAATTCATTACTAGAAAATAATAAAATGGATTTGGTTAAAGAAAATAATTGTATATTATTTTCCCTAAAGGAACCATTAACATAAAAAATCTTGATAAGAAAGAAAATTATAACACAAATCCTTTACCGCTTTGGTAACTTTAGAATCAAATCCCCTTGGATAAATTAAAATGAATTGCAACTTAAAATACCATGAAGTATGAATTATTCATGGTATAATATTTAAAAGGGGAATTATATGCACCATATCAAATAAATTAGTGCATAACATTAAAATATTCCTCAATAAAAGGGAATTGATATGGAATCCCTTACAAAGATCATATCATCAGAGTGAGAATTAATAAATGAATCAATTATGTGTAACAAATTTAAATCTAGAAAAAAAGTGTAAATTAAAAATAATTCAATCATATATCACTTCACACATTATCATGTCATAACATAGTCAATTAAGTAGAAGTATAACCCAATGAAATAAAATTGAGTTAAGAAACCCCTTACCTCAAGTTTGACTCATCACATGCGTACTTTATCTTCTTGAATAATAAAATTATTTTAATTATTTAATTTATTAAGAAAAAATTTCAATTTTATTATTCTTTTTATTTTATTTATTTCCATTTTATATTTATTTACTTAATAAATTAAGATAATGTTTGATATTTTGAGGACATTTGGTTCATATGTCCAAAATGACTTCGATGGGTTGTCTATGGTAAAATAATTCCTTGTTACATAATCTAAATAATAATAATCAAAACATAATTATCATTTTTATATATAATTTATACTTTTAAAACAAACCATGAAATATGGTTATGAAAAATTAACTACACTACAATCATAGAGATGGTAGGTTGTACGTACTCATGAGTAACATTTCTAATTTTTAATGATCATGGTGGAAAGAAGGTAAGTATTATTTTATATTCAAATACTGATAATTATATCATAAATACCATATTATTTCACTGAATACACTTATATATATCATCTATATGATGTGATGATGAAAAAATAATCACATCGCTTCATGGAGGTGGTAGTCCACATGTATGCATGAACATTGTTATCATTTTTCAGTGAATGGAATGGTACAAAAATATATGATATATTAATTTTAAAGGATAATAAATATGTCATTAATTTCATATATATATATATATATGAATTAAATATATCATCACACACAACCATGAGAGACGATGATGGAAAATGAATTACAACGGTTCAAGAGGCGGTAGTCCGTCATATACACAGATGATGGTTTTGTTTCCCATTTGATGGAAGAGGAGATGGATCTAGGTTATTTAATTAATATAATAACATATAATTATATGGGAGATAAATATTTAATTATATAATAATGTTTTAATAATATTTTAATGAGGTGGAAGAATAAACAAAACAAAATGCTCGATTAAGAACGATACCTCTTCTTCGGACAACCTCTTTAGGTTTGCACCAAAATCCTTCCAATGAATGTTTTCTAATAAAATGAATTCATATATAACATTTTAAGATGAGTAAGGAAGGTATCTTAGTAGTTATTTATTGAACCAAAAGGATTTTAATGTTTGGATATGAGAGGAGAGGAGGTTCCCTTTTATAATTGAGAAGGAGTGACATTTTTGTAAATATCCAAAACTATTTAATAATGAGAAGTCACTCTCAATACAAGTGCCTAAAAATTGATAAATTATATATTTTAGGAAATAAAAGTTATAAAAAACCTAATAAATTTTAAATAAACATTTTTTAAAAAATTTATTCCCTTTACCTTTATGGTTACTCACTTTTAACATTTTAGTTTTCACCACGGTAACTAGTTATTTTTTACCTAGGTAATTTATCCTTTAAGCCTAAAAATAAAATGAACCTTATTAGATAACTTGAACCCACTGATTATAATTATTAAATTAAATTAATCAAATGAAAAACTCATGTGTGAGGAAAATTAATTTTAACACAATTGCATGTAATGTGAAAACCCCAGTTTTAACCTTAATCACAATAAATAATTTTTACCATTTTTACTATTCATTATGACCCAAAATTAATTTAAACTAATTAAATAATATTAATTATTATGATTAAAAATATTTAATTCATTTTATCAAATTCAATTCACAAAATTTTTATAGTTTAATTTAAAATGAAACCTTCAAAATATGACGCAAAGTGGTTTTCCAAGAAAATGCATTTTTCAAGAAATGAATGATCTTTATATTAACATTATGACTCATAATAATCATTAAATTAATCTAAATAAATATAAATAGATATTTAATATATAAATCTCATTTAAATATTTCCTTAAAATGGTTTATTTTAATTAATTAAAATGGATAAACTTTATGCACTTAAAAACAGTTTGTAGAAAACCGTGTTTTTAAGCATAAAAATAAACTTATACCAAAATCCTGAAAATTATAGATTAAAATAAAATTAATTATATTATTATAAATAAAATGTTTCATATTTAAATTTAATATAAAATTTAAAATATAATGGTATTTTTAAATAACTTTATTTAATGAAAAGAAATGGCAATATTTGAAAAATTTGTAATTTTCACTATTCACTGAAAATCAATCATTTTAGAAAAATCCCAGAATTTTGTACTAATTTAATTTTGATATGATTATATAGAAAATTAATTTAATTTTATAAAATATATTTTCTAAAATTTCCAAAAAATAAATATAATATTTTCTCATAAAAATAAATAAAAATCTTTTTTAAAGAAAAATATTTTTTTAAAGAATAAAATGACTTTACTAAAAATTGATTGATTATTTACTAAGAATTTATCAATATGTGTATATTTAGTAGTACCTTAATATATATTTCATAAATTAGTTAATTTTATTCATACCTTCTAATTTAATCGTTGGGTTGTAACGGTTATGTTTAAATAATAATATTTTATGGTTCGTTTAGGCTCGATGTTATGTGTCATATACACTATTGAACATAGTTTTATTTTTTAAAATATCAGGGTGTTAGAGTGTGAGTCATTATCATAATAATTAAAACTATGGGAAGGAATGCTTGGATATATAGACATTATTATCAGAAGGTGGTGTGGATAGATTTAGGGAAAAATGAGATATCAAAAGTAAAGGAAAATAAGAAAACTAAAAGTTGTAATTCTATAAAAGATAAAAACTGTAAGGATAAAGGATATCTAGTTAAATTCAAAATAGATGGTAATATACTACCATATTTTGATTTAATTTTTAAGTTTCATTATAAGTATAAATATTTACATGTTTAGAATCAAAGAAGGATGGTGTGGTTGATAGTGGTTATACCAAAGGATTTTTAGGAGTGTGTTCATAATCACAAAAAAGGATTTGTGTAAGAATAATGTTCCAAATAAAAATATATCAAACATAGAAAGAAATGTTCTTGGAGGAATTGTAATTTTATAAGTAGTATATTATGAAATTATGATGAATTTCCGATGAAGTTACTATAATAAGAAGATTGGATTAACTATAAGTATCCACTGTATAAACTGCATGAAGATGTTTTTTTAGAAGAGATAATTTTGGAATATAAAAATAGTGAGTATACCATAATCACCCCATAGTGAGTATAATATATGTTTATATATAATAACTCAAATTAGTTTCATTCTTTCACTATATAAGTACATGCTATGTGATATCCATAGTCTGATATTGAAAGGTTATTTAGCATGATGGATGTGCATGCAACGTTTATGGAAGATTTGCATAAAATATAGTGAGCTTATGATCATAAGATAAAATATAAAATAGATCATGTGCATTTCCTGAGTTATATTTCTAAAAAATGAATATTATACAAACTATGCATGAATCTAGAATTAATGAGAAGTAATCTTTGATGATCTGAAGGATTTGTTGTGATTGGAATTTAATTGAAAGAACCATCATGTATGTAGTCGATTGAGTCTAGAAGTTACCATTAGGAACATCAAAGTGATTACCGGAAGCTCAAAACCATGTGATCTCAAGAAATAAATTGATTTTGTGCATATACCATGTATAATAAATTTGGATGCATGCCGATTCCAAGTTAAGTCTAAAAATATCTATAAAATGACGAATAGAATAGTAGTTGCATATTTTAAATATATGTTTACCAAAAATGGAGTATGTTTTTTCATTCCTATATTATTTCATGTATAAGGATAAGAATTTATCCAATTGAGTCTATTATAAGAATATTTAGTTTAGTGAAAGTTTTAGGGAAGATAAGAAGTTCATGTTATATTTGTTAGATATGTGAGAATGAAACAACTGCTATAATAATGTTCAAGTGAGAGTTTTCATGTGACACCTAGAAAAAACATGTAATTATTGTCTTATGTTACAAATTAAGACTAAGAAATTTGTAACAAAAGTTTTAATGCAGTAAAATATTTCAAAAGCAAAGATGATTTATAAATATATGAGAAAAGGAAGTGGAAAAAAATGAAACAAGTACATTTCCTATTTTACTACATGAATATGAGTGAGTATACTGGAAGATAAGTGATAAATAAGTTCTCAAAAGAATACAAATTATTATTATTTCAATTAAAAAATAATAAGTGATGAGAAGATGAAGTCTTGGGATGTTTGAGTGTTTTGTTAAGGAAAAGTAGAATTTGAGTATCCGAATAATATATCAGATGTATAAAAATTATACTTCATGAAAGAAAGTGTTTTTAGAATCAATTTATAAAAATATTACACATACTTTTTGGTTCATTTAAGAATTATAAGTTTAATTGAATTGGAGGCAGAATTCATGTCCATATGAATTAGTACGAAAATGAATTTTTTGATAGAATTGTTAAAATATATGGAAGTAAGTGAACTGAAAAAAATTGAGGGATTTCATATTTTTTTGAAGTAAAAAATAATTATGATGATGTTTAGCTATACAATCAATGTTCCAATATTCATAAAAATAATTTCTTGATTCAAGATGAGTTTTTAGGAAGATTTGAAAAGGGATTTGATTCTAGATTTAAAGGAGATTTGAATTGACTCTGATTTTTTAAAATAATTATTAAAGGAGTTCAAAAATAAGCCTTAAATTTTGGAGATTTCAAATAACAAAACTTATCAGGATGTTTTAGCTAATAAAAAGTGGCCATCTCGTTAAAAACATATATTTTGTTTTTTAGAAGAAGAATTTGAGAGAACCACTTATAATAAGTAGAGATTTGAGAGGAAGTAATCGACTAAATATTTCATGAAATATTTAGTTGGTTAGATGTTTTGTAAGACCAAAACATCAATTCCTAGGAAAAGTTGACAAAACTAGAACTTAATGTTTTGATGAATCTTAGTTAGGCCATGAGATTTGGGTGACTGAAATAATAAATTTGAAGGCTCTGGATTCAGTTTAACATAAGTAGAACAAATCCAACATGCAAGTACTCATATAGAAGAATAATATTTATTCTAATACTTGTTCAAATTGGAAGAACATTATAAACTAAAGGGAGCCACTATTATTTACTATGAGACTCTATGTGTGGGATTCACACTGTGGGTTAAGGATAATAAATTCTCAAACCACTTTTAATTTATAATAATATTATTAGTGGAAAATTTTTGACTAGATGGGAGTCGATATGGAAAGTATTAGCTTCTCACATTAAGGTTGAGCCATATAAAAATATTTTTTTGTTTATTACTTTATATTATCTTCATAACATAAGGGAAAAGTGGTGAGGAGTCATACTTTAATGACATAGGTTTTTTCAACCTAAAAGAAGTAATAAATGTAAGTTAGACTTAATCAGTAAAAATTTAGTTACCCTTAATTCACCACCCCCCCCCCCCCTCAGGTAACTACATGATCTCCTCAGACTCTCAATTGGTATCATAGTGGGTTACCTTTGAATAGATCTATAAATTTTTGTTCCCAATAGTTTTTTATTTATTGAAATTAAGTTTCTATTTTCAAAATTTGAATAAATAATTTCCTTGGAAGATAATAAAGTTATTTTTTATCTAAATTTAATGATAGATACTTTAGTTAGTGGAATAATAAAAATAACAGCAAAAAATATATAAAATCAGAAGAATAAGGAAGTGAAAAATTTAAGAAATTTAGTATATTGAAATCGGTGTAAGAATTATCCACTGCCATTGGATGTTATGGTGAGTTGGATCTATTTTGATAAATCCATTAAAAATAATCATTTTAAAGATAAATTATACTTCTATTGTGGTGAGTATAAATCGATTAAAATTTTTAACTATTTTTTATCTAAAATTAAACACCATCTGAAAGATAATCCTATTTATGTTATCATGCATGTATTTGTATTCATCAAGGTACTATATAAAGAAAAATCATATCTTGAGAAGGAAACTGATTCAATGGATGAAATATAGGGAAAAAAAGTGAGTGTAAAAATATCACTAAACTTGCTTATAGAAAGGAGGAAATGGTACTTATTTCATAAGAAAATTTTAACCCTAAAAATAATAATTGTAGATTCATTTTTTTGAAAAATATATATTTAAGAATTTTTTTGAAGGACTTTTCCATGCATCAAAAACAAAAAATAAAGTTCGGAATAATTAAAGATATTAAAAATTCCCTACATAGCAAAAGGAAGATGCGTGAAGAAAATATTCAGAAGTTGAAGGTTGACTATAAAGATAAAGTGAACACTCTTGAGTATTATAAAAGAACTTTAAATTTAAAGTGTCTTGAGTAGGAAGTTCAGTTGAAAAACATGGAAGTTACTCGAGTTTAATCCTTATACAAAGTTGAGAAAAATCCCCTGTAAAGGTTTTCAAGTAAAGTATCACATCCCAAAAGACTTGTTCTATAGAAATAATAATATTTAATCAATCAAAAGTTACACCTTATTATAGATTAAATAAAATGGTACCCTTGTAAACTAATTAATTTTTATGAACTAATTATACTACTTTGATTAGTGAAAATTATAGTTTTGAACAAAATGGGTGAAGAAATGTATGAAAATCCTACCACTTTGGTAAACTTAGAATAATTTATAAAATGAATAAGTTCCCCACAAGGTATTTTTAAGGAAGGAATAATCTATAAAAGGAATATAACTCCAATAGTAAAAGTTGAATTCAAATAAAGAAGTGAGGTTTTTTAGGATACTGCTAGCATTATGAAAAATCCAAACCAAAATCCATGGATTATTGGAATAATTTTTTAGCTACTGAAAAATGTAGAAGGCCTACATTTAGGGAGAAAAAAATGGAAGGTAAATAAAATTAATGAAAGTACACCCAACCCTCATAGAAAATGAAAATTTTGACTACTTTAAATAATTTTGAATATCTTGATAATTTTTATGAATGATGCAGAAGAAGTGGTCATTGTAATGATGAGTGTCGATTTAATTTTATTAATCACAACTCAGTTACAGATAATGAAAGGAGGTCAAAAAATATAAAATAAAATGGAAGGAATATAGAATTTAAGTCTAACTTGATGTGTAAAGTAAAGAAAAATAAAAAGAATAATAAACCCAAAAGGAAAGTAAAGGAAGATTTCGTGCCTAATAAAAGATGTTTCTACAATGTAAGGAAAGGAAAATTCTTGAAAAGATGAAATAAATCCATGAATATTCAAGTTAAATGAAATGATCAAAAGTTTCAAGGTGAATTAATATGAGAAATACACAAGCATATTTGAATAGTGGAAGAAATCTCTGATGAAGAAGTTGAAGTTCATTAGAAGTTTCCACAAAAGGGTAACATATCAAAAGAAATTAAGTTGTGTGAAAGATGAAAGTTATTCATACACACTCCTATAATATGGGTAAATATATTACTTGGGTAGGAGGATTTATAAATTGAAAGAAATATACCATTGGAAGGAACAATTGTTTTTATAAATAAATCTCAAAATGAAAAAGAAAATTGAACATATTTTGAAACTTTGTATGGTTATATGTAAAAATTAGTTAGAGTAAGTACAAGAAGTTGGAGGTAGAATAAAATATGAAAATTTCTTATTCTATACTAGTAGAAGTTAAAAAGAAACCACCAAACATTGTTAAAAGTAAAATTAATGAGAATAATTCCATTCCACCCAAAAAGAAAAGTTCTTGGAAAATCAATGGGGATTGCATGAAGAAAAATAAAATTGGATTGAATGGAGTTTTGGATCTAAAATTTTTTATCTTCCCTATTTCTCAAACTAGTGAGGAAAATAAGATCCACATTATTCCCGGATAAGTTGTAATTCACTTTGATAAAAAAGGTAATTGAGGTGATGAAATCCAGAGGGAGTTCCAAATAAAAGAAGATGGGATTTTCCCATGTAGAAAGGATGGTTCTGGGGTATTTTCAATGTCATGAAGTTAAATTCTTGGAAACCAAAGTTTGTAAAATAGTATTATTATGTTTCGATGAATTAAAAATTAAATTACCTATAAGTATAATCTCCTAACTATGTTGAATTTCCAAATACAAAAAAAAATTAAAGACTTGATGTTTCTATCATCTATGAGGTATGTTGTCCATATTCTCCCATTATTATATGAAAACTGAATTTTAAATTCAAGAGGGTTGATTTTTTTATGAAAAAAATGATTTTTAGGTGACAAAACATTCTATTTTATGATTGAACATTTTTTATCTGATTGTTGAGTTAGAGTTCAATAAAAAATTGATGAATTTACCCCTAAAAGAAGATTTTATCAAAGTTGGAATAACTTGGTAATTTTTATGGATAAATTTTTTATCCAAGTCGATCACTCTTATTATTTCATATCAGATATGGATCACATTGACTAAGAGTCGGTTGGTTCATGGAATACAACATTAGGTAAAGTGATTTCATCCTATAATAATGAAATTCGTGGTTTACATTCAATTAAAAAAAAGAAAATGAGAAAATAAGAAATTTTTTAAAGAAAGTTCCCCCCTCACCCAAATATTTCAATAAGGTAGATTCAAATTTAGATCATTAAGGGGGTGATAAAATTAATTCATCACATATAAGACTTTAAATATATTTCTAATAAGGGGGTGAGAAAACTCCTTGAATTTAAGGAGACTTTTTTATTAATAATAAATCAAAATGGGGGATTGAATTACCCATAAAATGATGATGATTAATAAGTATTGTATTTATTAACAATTGATTATGGTAAACCAATTAGTAAGTTGCAGTTAAATTAAGTTTCATATAGGTTTTTCAAAAGTATTTTTCTTGATAATTACATACTATAGAAGTAGAAAACCATCATAAGTGGGAACACCAGTAGATTAAGGAAAGTGGAATGAATACTACTAATGGATAGGGGATAAATTCATTGAAATAATTTTATTAAGAAGAAATTATAAGCACCAGACAATTGATTAAACTAATATTTTGTGAAAAATGTTAGGTGATGATACAGAGAACACACTTCCATTAAAAATGTTGGAATAATGATAAAATAATTAGTATGGATATAGAGAAATGTTAATATAAAAACATATAGGAAGTAGTGTAAAATCCTAGATAGTTGAGTAAATCTAGAAGAAGATAGAAAATTCCAAAAAAAATTGAAATGTTTTAGAATATTTTCAAATTAATACAGAAAATATATTTTCATGATGAAACTCAATGGAATGAAATTTTAATATAAATAAAATGATTGAAAGGTTTATATATTTTACAGTAAATAAGATTCATTATCATCAGATGGAAAACTATTAGAAGGCATGCATTGATATATAGTCATTATCATTGAAATCTGTTATGGATTGATTTCCAAAAGCATAAGAGACTAGAAATTTAGGAATTTAAGAAAATAAGAAGTTATAAATCTCTAGAAGATAAATATAATATGGATAAAAGATATATAGTAGAATCAAAAAATAGATCAAAATATGCTTCTAGAGTCTAAATAAATTCTTAGGTTTCATTGAAAGTATACATAGCGGAAAGTTTGGTATCACAGAAGGATGATGAGGATGATGTTGGTTACACCAAAGGAGGTTTAAAAGTGCATTCATGGTCACTAGATGGATTTACACAAGATTGATGCACCAAACAGAAATAAATCAGAAGATAAAAGTAAGAACATAGTAGAAATATGGAATCATTTTATGAGTTATATTATTATAAGAATAAGATCATATGAACTATGTAGTTATCTAAAATGTATGAGAAATGATATTAGATTATTGGAAGGATTTGTTGTGATCATAAGTTAATTATAAGAATAGTCATCCATGTGCATGAGTGAGTCTCAAAGATACTTGTGGAAAATTCATAGAAATTACTATAAGCTCTAAACCATAAAATCTCATTAAATAAAGTGATGTTGCATATATATAGTGTTTACTAAATTTGGATGCATTAATAATGTAAGTTAAGTTTGGAAATATTAGAAAAATAATAAATATAAGTGAGGCAACATGTTTTAAATATGTGTTTATCAAAAACAGAGTATGGTGTTTCATTCCTATATTATTTCATGGAGAATAATTGAATAACCTTTGTGATAAATTGTTTAAAAAAAGTTTTTTTATTTGTTGAAAACTAACCTTTTGTATTAAAATGTTTTTATTATTTAGGAATTAGGCCCAGTCCATCGTAATGAGTTCTATAATAATGTTAGAAGTTGTTGAAATTTTGAACCCAAACATTAATAGGGAGAAAAAGTTTGTTTTTAAGAAATATGTTTTCTAAACTTAGAGGACAGGACTGAGAAGCACCAGACTCAGAGTATCAGATCCATTGGCATCATATTCAGATCATCAGATCCAAAATAATCAGAGGTAGAAATTTTGTTTTACTAGAATTTTTCCTTTTTGTAATCATATGAAGAAATAAGTTGATGAGTTATAAAGATAAAATTTTATGAGTGAAGAATCCTTATTATTTCTGAATAGTTTTTAAAGAATATTGGGAAGTTAGGAGTTATAATGTTTTCATAATTTTTTTTTAAAAAATAGATGATGATTTACTGCTAAAGAAGTTATCACAGATCATAAAAACTATCATGATAAAATCCTCTAAAGAAATGGAGGAATCGTAAATATTACATTGATTCCAGAGATTAAGATAAATTATTCATTGGATTCAAGAAATCTGGATATAGAAGATCAAACCCAGACGTCATAATGTGTGAAGCTGATGAAGTTTGAAGAGGCTCAAATTTTAGAAGTGGATACAACATTGAATACTATCCATAATTATGAAAAAAATAATTGTAATGGTATCTCTATCATAATGGTAAATTTCATTGTAATGATAATTCCATCATTATGAGGATTCCATCATGCTGAAGTAGAAGAAGTTCGTCATAATGTGTAGAAAAATAAAGGGAGATTATAATGAGCTAAGAAATAAAGGAAAATCATAATGAGATGAGAAATAAATGTGGGTCATTTTGAAGCTGAGGAAGTTACATCAAACTGAATAAAGGTTAGGAATTTTGAGAAGGTTGATTACAAAGAAGACTCAAAAATAAGATTCCTTAAGTTTTATGAAGAGTTGAAGAGGTCAAACTTGAAATTCAATTTTGAGTAATTCCTAGAGAAATCTGAGGAGGTTTGAAGAAGTCAATTTTGAAGTTTAAAAGCGATAGATTTTTGGAGTTTTGAAATATGAGTATGTGGGTAAAGTTTTCAAGTTTCCTTCTCTTCTTTTCTGAGTGGTCTATAAATACTTTCTCAAATATTTTATTCATTTTAAATTTTACATAAGAGGAAAAGGTGGAGTAATGATGAATTATAGTGAATGTTTTTTCCTGATTGAGATATCAAAATAATATTATACACCTGAAAGTTTTTTAACTAGATAGGAGAATCATATTGAGTCAATTAGAATAAAAAGATCTTATTGATCATTTTAGAAAAGTTTGAGTTTTACAGATTGAGAATCAGTTAATCATATTGAGTCAATCGGGTTGAGTAAGATCATACTAAGTATTTGAGAGTAGTTTGAGAAGTGTGGATTGAGTAAGGGGAATCATTATGACCTCATCGTATTTGGATAACCGGATCCAAAAAAATCAGATCCAAACTGAGCTTTTGTGAAGAAAATTGAACAAAAGTCTTTTTCTTTTTCTTGTCTCAATTATTTTTTAAGAAAATTTGTAAACTAATGGGAGTAAATATAATCTTTTCTATCAGGATATAGGAGTTTTCTAAGGTAATTTGTAATAAGTTGTATTCAATTATTCATTATAATGAATTTCTATAGACCTATAGGAGTGGCTATGGAAAGGATGTAGGTTCTCACACTGAGGGTGAACCTTGTAAATATTGTGTGATTTAATTTCTTTCCTACTTTTTCATGCATGAGTATTTATAAAAATATGATAAGAACATATTTATTAATAGGTTTCATGGGTTAAGTTTTTAAAAAAAGTATTGAAACTTATAAAAGTGAACAACTGATTCACCCCCCCATCAATTGTTTTTCGATCCTTTGGAACTTCTATCAATATCAGAGGGAAGGTTCCATTATATAATCCTTATCATGAATAATATAAATTCTTTCAACATTAAAGGAATTCCAAAATTTGATAGAAAAAATTATTATCTATAGAAATAATAAGATTATACCTTATCTTATATCTACTGTCCTGGAAGTAGTCAATGCATCTACTGTTAGTTTTCAACCTATTGAGAAATATGCTTTTATGATGTTTACTAATAAGAGAAATATAGAAGTTGATGGAAAAGATAGAAATAAAATCCTTATTTCCTTATCATAGAATTTTTATCATAAGTTGATGGGTCTTAATACTTCAAAAAATATGTGGGATGAGATTGAAATTATTTTCGAAGGGAATACTAAAGTGAATGAAGAAAAGATACAAATCCAGTGTAGTAAGTATAAAGACATTAGAATGAGAGATGAAGAAACTATTGATGAATACTTCACCAGTGTAAATGAAATTTTTTGCAACATCAGAGGATTCAGAGCATTTTGGAATATTCTACAATTGTTAAGAAACTTATGAGAAACATTCAGAACAAGTTTGATTCTAAAATTTCCTCTTTAGAAGATAAGGATGATTTATCTCTTTATGAATTGAATAAATTTCATTTTTATTATGAAATGAGGAAAGATCAAATGTTTAAAAACAAGATGAAAGATTAAATGGAATTTGAATCTATGAGAAAGATGAAAATCCAAGATCTTGGAGAAGATGAACCTTGTGAGTCTAAAGATAGGGAATATGATAAGTTGAATGATAATTTTATGTATCTTACCTCTAAAAAATATGAGAGAGGCATAGGAAAATATATAGTTAAACTTCCTCACAATTTTTTTAAGTATGGTGGAATCAGAAACTTTTCTATGAATTTCCCATAGAATAAAGTTGGAGAATATCGAGATGATTCTGATAAAAAACCTCGATGGAAAGTGGAACAAAAATGATAAAGAAGAAAATTCATCCAAAAATACAATAAGAAGTTTACCGGAAACAAAATGAGTATGTTGAGTAATAAATTTTAATCATTATCAACTACAAAATTATTCAAAAGATGAAAGTTCAAAAAAAAATTGAACCTCCATTGTAAAAGTTGAGAAAACAAAAGATTCTTCAGAGAGTGAAGAAGGTGGTGAAGAATATTATAGATAGCATCAGTTTATAACAGATCTTGTTTTATGTATTAATCAAAACAAATCTATTAAAAAATATACTATAGTAATAAAGAAATATTTTTAATAAGTTGTTGATAGAAGAAAATATATCAACAATAAAGAGGAATAATACATTCAGGAGATCTTAAGTTACAAACATAGAATTGTTGAACAAGGAAAAATGGTTGAAGTTCTCAATACAAAGTTAGATTACAAGTAATAACAAGTTTAAATCAAAACTTCTTAAGTCCAAAAGTACTCTAAGTAAGATTAATAAAAACCTCAACAAATCCTTGGAATTAAAATATTAGACTTATAAAGATGATGAGAAATATCGAATCAAGAATTAGGTGTATTCCTCACATAAAAAAATAACGTGTCATATAATTTTTTTAAAATTTTAGGTTCCAGAATAAGTGTTGGAAAATATTGGGTGGAAAAAGGATTTGAGAAACCTATAAAATCTTCAAAATCTGAAAACCCGCTTAGAATGAAAGATGGTTCATGTATTGGGTATTATAGAGTAGAAAGAAGATATCAACCTCAACAAAGTTTCCATATAGAAAGATCATATTTTAATATAAAATCAATATTTTATATCTATTGTGGGTTTTGTAGGATCTATGGTCAAATAGAATATAATTTTTTGAACAACTTATATTTAACTGGAAGAAGTTTTGATAAAAATTGTTGAAATAGTGAAAATAGAATGAGAAACTTTCCAAACTTATAGAAAGTTGAAAAAGTTAATTCTCAAGATGTTACAAACTTTACAAAAAGAAATAAATTTTAATGTCTGAAAGAATTTTGAAGAAGATGTGGTGAGGTTGGTCATCATGCTAAAAAATGCACAACACTCCTTTCAGAACAAGTTTCATACAATAGAAAAGAAAAGGAATCTGGAAAGAAGAAAGTTGTGGAAAGAGATTTTGTTATTGAGACATCCTTGAATGAAAGTAAAAAAGAAAAAAATCATGGATACTTGATAGTGGTTTTTACTCACACATTACATGTGATTGGAAGATATTGAAACATGTTTAAAATCATTATAGAGGTATTTTTTCCTTTGGTAATGTTAGTTTCTTAAAAACTAGAGGAATCAGAATGGCTAAGATTAAAGCAGAAAAGTTGAAATCAAAGGAATTTTTATTTGTTGATGGGATAAAACATAACTTACTTACTATAATTCAATTTTATGATGATGGAAAATAATTTTTTTTAATAAATATTCTTATGTCATAAAAAGTGTGAATGGTGGAAGTTTTATCACAAAGGGAAAAAGAACTAATGGTAATATTTTCCAAATAGTATAGTTTCATAACTCTAGTTACTTGAGTGTTGAAGATGAAAATAAGTTGTGGAACTGAATACTTTTCCAACTTGGACAAAAAATCATGAACAAAATTTCTATGGTTGATGCTATTAGAAACTTTCTATAATTTAAAATAAGATAATAAGATTTTTGTATTACATTTTAGAAAGAAAAAATGACTAATAAAAGTCATAAGAGAGTTTAGATTCAGTCTACCATACCTCTTTAACTTATTCTTTACGATTTATGTGAGTTGATGAGACATAAATCAAAAAAATGAGAGTTATACATTATCACTTTTATGTTTATTAAATATAAGTCAGAGGCTTTTGAAATATTTAGGATTTTCATAAAAGAATTTGAGAATAGATAATGGTAACAAATTCACAAGAAATATTTTTGAAACCTATGTGAGAAAAAATGGTATCAAACATCAGTATAGTTCTCCATATACTCCATAATAAAATAAAGTAGAATAAAGAAAGAATGTAAGTTTGGTGGAAATGGGAGAAGTATGTTATCAAAATACAAACTTTCAAAGTTCTATTGAAAAAAAGCTATTAATATTGTTATACATATTCAAAATATATGTTTTTTGATATCAGAAACCAACATGAATCCTTATTAGATATTTTATAAAAAATCTTCATTGAAATACCTAAATTTTTTTGAAGTCCATGTTTTCTTAAAATTAAAAATCCAGATCTAGGAATGTTTGATGAGAATGATAAGTAAGAAACTTTTTTGAGTTGTTACCCAAAAGGAAGAAGTTAAAAAATTTAGAACAAATGCTTATAAAGTTGGTGGACTCATATGATGTGAAGGTAATTGAAAATAAAAATTCTCTAACAAAAGTTTTTAGTTATACTGATTTTATTACTTTATAATGAAACAACTAAACTAGAGGAAGTAGAAGAATAAAGAAACTTGAAAGAATCGGTAGAAGAGATTACCTCTTCTTCGACGCGCCTTCTCTTGACCTCCTCTTAGGGCACTAAAGTTGGTCTTTGAAGAAGACCAAGACCTCTAGTATGTATCTATGGAAGTGGAGAAGTGAAATTTTTAGGGTTTGGCCGAGCTTGAAGGCTCAAATTTTTGTGAAGATGAGAGGAAGGAGGTGCCCTTTTATAAGGGAGGAGAGGGGCACCTTTGGAAACCTCAAAAATATTAATTTAATATAAATTCAAACCCCACTTAAAAACTTCCAAAATGACTCAAATACTAATCTTAGATGAGATAGGGTTGTAATATAATCAACCAATAAAATTTATACATGTTGGAAATTTATTTTAAACCTTATCAACATGATTTATCCTTCTTTAATCTATTTAATTTTATTTGTGGTAATAATATTATAAATTTTAAATTGTTATAAATAATTACTTATGTGTTGTGAATTATCCATAATTGGGTACTTTATGACATTCTAGACTATATAAAGTTCAATTTATAATTTTTAAATTTTTTTGTGATTTTTAAACAATTTAATAATATGTTATTTTAATAAAATAACAATAGTGTTAATTTTGAAACAATTCATTTATTTGAATTTAAATAAAAACCACACTGAGGATATATTCAAACAAAGATATTTAATAGACTCCTAACATGTCATATTCAACAAGAAAATTTGTGGAGAACATTTATTAGTTCATATATTATTTATTTTAATATTTTTAAAACCATTTGTTTGATATTTCTCTTAATGAAATAATTACTACAACATTTTTGTATAATTTTTTAATATAGTTATTTGTTGCATAAAAATTAAAAATAAAATACTATGATGAAGATAAATATTATATCGTTCATAATAATAATTTTACTCTAATTTATAATCTTAAAATAACAACATATAAATTTTTATATTTATTAAATTATGAAAGTGAAAACTTTGACATCATTTAAAATAAAATAATATAAATATCCTAATCTCTTTTATATGGATACAAATGGTCCCCAAGTCTACCCTTGGATTCTTATGGTATATATATACTCTACCAATAAGTTTTGGTCAATTTTTTGGGTCTTTTGATGGGTATTATTACTTTAATAAAAACTATATTATTTAGTTTTCCCTAAGTAAATAGTTTTTGCATCATTAATGTATAAGCTATTAAGGTAATTAAATATTTCTTAAAAATTAAAGATAAATTACCATAACAAAGAAAAACATTTTATATTTAAAATTAGTATTTATAATAGAATTTATTTTCTGTATAACCTTATATTAAAAATACTTTACTTATTAAAGTTTGAGTGAGACATATTTCACTTTATTTAAACTAAAATAAATTAAAGGTCTTAATCACATCCAAGTGGGTTCCAATGGATTATATTTCGACCAAAATATTCCTTAGGAAGAAATATAATCATCCAATTATATTAATACAAGTGTTAGGGTAATTTTATAATATTATATTTACCCTTAATTACCTGATTTACCTTTAACTATGGTAAATAAAATTTACCATAGTTACTATTCATAGTGCCCAAAAATTAAAAGTAGTATATTAAAATAATTTGGACCTAATGATTCCAAATATGGAATCCATTTTTCTTAATTCAAATCACATAAGTTTCAGAAATTAATTTAAAATTAATCTCGTTTTTAAGAAAATGATTTTTAAAAGTTAAAACATTGCAAAAGATTGAAATGATTTTACCTATGAATTCAATGTAAAATAAATGATAATTACATACATTATATTAAATGGTAAAAATATATTCTATTTATACTTTAAAACCATTAAATATTATAATTTAATCATATAAATTATTACGCTGAAAAAAGGTTTTTTTAATTAAAATATTGTGTGTTTTTACTATTCATTAAAATATGAAAGTTATCAGAATAATTTGAAAATTTTATCCAAAGTAAATTTTTATATCCTGATTCCAAAGAAGAATTTTATTTTGTCAAATTGAAATTATAAACATGTCAAAAACTAGATTTAACGTGGGTGCGCCATCAAAAGGCGGTAAAACTATATTTTTTGAAAAATACTTATTTTACCTGAAAATTTTATTTTGTTCTCATAACAATTTCTATAATATGTGTAAGATGAATTATAAGTCATAAAATTCAAAATTTATTTAGTATTATTCATAACGGCAAGTTCATAATAATATTATAACAATATATCATTGTTTAGTGAAACTCAGTATTACGTACAACACACGCTATCGAGGAAGGTCGCTCTTGCGTGCAACACAAGCCAAGAATAGTGTTTGCATATACTACAATCTAGTACGGTGTTGCGTATAACACAAGATAATCTTGGTGTGGCTTACAACACAAGACATCAAATAAATTTAAAAGAATCTTTCTCATAAAATTTCGGGGTGTTACATTCTACACCCTTTAAAATGAATTTCGCCCTCGAAATTCGTCGGGGTTATAAATGGTTTACTACTTGAAATTTTCTTTCATAGAAACCGACATCGTAAAAAGGAATACTAAAACATAATTTTAAAAAATAAAGTATGAAACGTAACGGCTAACCAAATTAACTTATCATTGGGTTTTCATATAGGAAAACATAGGTTAAAATATGGATATGGAAGAGAAATATAACCGTCAAGTTCTGATGGAGAGTGGTAGAGAACATGGCTAGGAAAAATCCAACAATAACAAAGCCATAAATTTGTGATTATCTAAGGTACCATATGATTCATTTGATATGAGATTACTAGGACAACATTTTTGGTTTTCAAGATCATTTTCCTAATGTTAAAAAAATTTTAAATTAAAAGAAATACTTACTTGATTTTGGTACAATCTCAGTGTTGTTTGTGCCTTGAACAATTTCCACTTAATCTCTTAAAGAAATAAAGTTGAATTTGTCTTCTGTGAAGTGTTAGCAGATCATGCGATAGAATGATAGGTCATTCCATCTGTCTTAAACATAAGGTTAGCAAAAGTTATATACATAAGTCCATCTATGGTGAGATTAATCATATATAGTTCCTAAAATGGACTTATACTTCATCTATCATACCTCTTAATAAAATAAAACTAGTTTCTACAAACCAAGGACTTCCTATAGGACATTGGTAGGTGATAAAGCCCTATCGCACTTCGGTTGTGGGTTCGATTCCCGCAACCTTGTCCGACGCGACGGTTTGTCGCCCGTCCTGCAGGTTGTCCCTTTTTCTAAAACTACATTATTATAATAGTCCTTCAATAATATCGAAAAAAATTCTAGCCTTAAACAATACTATCTTATGTCTAACTTAATTCATTCCAATATTTAGGCTTATCCAAAATACTTCGGTCCAAGATCAAAGTATAAAGAAAATGATTACTTTAAAGGTCACATAACAAGAACATGAATACCATCATTTATCCCCTATATATCATAAGATATATCTTGTTGGTCATATTCCAAACATGTGAATACCTTAATCATGTATTCTTTTAAAACATGAATTATCATATAACCTTAGTGAAAACATGAATTCTGTCAAAAGTTAACTCTTTCCACATACCAAAATCACAAAATTTCTATATACTCAAACCATGATATCACTTTGTCCTTATATCAGTCACGAGCTCATGAATACTATCAAACATTTCATTTTCTCTTTATCCCTTCATTATGCGCATATCATCTACTTTCCAAAAATATCTGAATAACCTTTCATGTTTACCGGTACCATTCAACATATACTTTCAAATACTTTAGGAAAAAAAATAGTGCAACAATCCTTAGATGTGTCTGTATTTCATAGTACCATTACCTATACAACATAACTCTTGATAAACATAAATCATTCCACTACCTTCTTGAACTATTGATTGATCTTATACATTTCTTTTATATCACATATCATTTGTAGTCTCTTCATCATCATCAATATAAATACTACCCATACGACCATGATGATTCTCTTTATGAGACTTTCCCTTAGGGAATTGGTTTTCATAATGCCCAAAAATTCCACATTTAAAACATTTAACCATTATTTATGTCTTAGCAAAACCATTATCCTAGTTCATTGCGTTAATTGAACCTTTTTCTTTTCAATTACTAGCTTTGTTTCCTTCTTTTCCACACCCAAAGAATCTTCCAGTTCCTTTGAAACATTCTCCTTGATTCCTCTTCCCACATGACTTACATGAGGGAAATTGAACTTTCTTTCCTCTATGATCATCATGAAACTCCATCTTTCTCTTATTAGCTGAGTCAGGAATCTTACCAAAGTTGAGAATATTGATCATATTATGAGATTTCTGATTAGGAATAATAATGATGTTTTTCCTTCCAAATACCGTTTCATTTGGTAGCTCATGAAGAATACCATTCCATTTTCCATCATATTCTCCATTAACATGAATATTTCTGTTTCCAGCCATTTTCTAAAACCCAAAAAGAATAGTGTGAGAGGCAAAAATCATGCTAGGAAAAAAGCATAATAAAGGGGGTGTACCTTAAATATCTAAGATTTTAGGTTTAATTCTATGATCATTACAGTAATTCTAAGAATATAACCTATACTTATACTTAAGATTAGGGACATCCCTAGACATACCTTAGAAATATCTCTAGGGATCTCACTAAAGTTTTTGCATCCTAGTTTCAACAGGTTGACTAAACCTTCGCTCTGATACCAACTGTAGAGATCCAAAGCTTGACATATATAGAAACTACATTACTTTTGCAGAATACTTATTACATAACAAAAACAGACACGCAAATACCGTATTAGTTTAGTGTCTTTGGAAACTCGGAACATAATCTTATAATCATGGTGAAAGATCTTCAACATCTCCCAAAAAGATCTTCCACTTTGGTTTTCTTACCTATAACCTTTCTTTACATCCTGGGGAAAATAAAACATAAAAAGGGTGAGCTAAAATGCTCAGTAAGGGTAATCATGTAGAAAATAAAACAACCCATATGCATTTTAACTTAAAAACATGAACATAAAGTTTAAACATCAAAATCTTGAGCAATGACATTAATCATGGTAGTACGTAAGGAATAGATCACAATGGAACATCAATCATGATAAAATAGCATGGGAATAAAACATGTAATTGTGGAAAACAATTAACCACATGATATTATTTCCATAGTAGCCAAGGCATTGCTTCCAAGACCATCCTAGTGGACAAAGTCCCCTACTGAATCGAGTTCACTCCTCGTTCCAGTCCTGTATCACTGAACCAGATTAACTTATCGTTCCAGCCATGTCTATCTCATGAGATATAAATCTTTACCCATTTCATTGGAGGGAGATATAGGTCTCACCCATCTCATATTGAAATCATTTTTACGTGTGCCACAATACAATCATAAATCATTCATCATAACCCAAAGAATAAAATGGGTTTCATAAACATCATCCCATCATGACATTATCCATATAAAACCAATGGATATCATTTCATCATAATAAAAATAAAACCATGAAAATAATAGAGACATTATACTTGAAACATAAACATGCTAAATAATTTCATCTTATATGGAAAATGGTTTTGATAAAACACTTGAAATGAATTCTTGAGGAAAATATCATTTCTTCTTCAAAATCATTTTCTTTTCACAAAATGACATGAAATTTTAAAATAAATAGATTTTGTTGAAAATAATCATGAAATATTGTAGATTAAGCTTCATAAAAATAAAGCATTATGAAACCATAAAAATATGTTCATGCCGTATAAGTTAAAAAAACATTCTCCTCATACTTTTAAAGGAAAAATCAAAAAGTACCACGTATGGTAAAAAAAAGAAAGATTCCTTCCATAACACAAATTAAAAGTCAAAGAGGGGTAAAAATGACTTTAAACATACATTTAATAATGTTAAACACTTTATGAAAAACATTTTTTATGGACATGGATGAAAAATATAACCCCATTAAATACTTACGTATAAACAATCTCAGATAAAAATGAGATTGAAAAATTATCCCTTACCTTAGGTATGATATGGTTCGTACGTATCTGAACCTCCTGTATAATGATTTAAATAATGTCATTGACTTATTATAGAATCATATTAATTGTTATGATATCATATATGGTTCACTTATGACTTTATATTACCCGTTCTTTTGTAAATTCCATGTTTAAGCAGCGTTTTGGGTAAAATCGTTTCATTTATCGTACGTGTTTCGACTTGTTGTTCTTGGTATTATTACTTATATCCTGATTTAATTAATTCTAGAATGTAAAACATGGTTTATATATAATACATATTCAGAATATAAATATATATGATAGATCGATAAATGGAATGAAATACACCGTTCATGGAGACGGTAGGCCGTACGTACGCATGAACGCTGTTTTTGTTTCCTTATTTAATTGAATGGAATTAAGTAGACGACATATATATATATATACATAAATACAGTAGAATTATTATTTCATGAATATCATTATTATTCATTATATATACTTTATAATTATTCTTAAATGGTTAACATGGAGAAT
The DNA here is from genome assembly GCA_963277665.1 of Viscum album. Taxonomy (NCBI): domain Eukaryota; kingdom Viridiplantae; phylum Streptophyta; class Magnoliopsida; order Santalales; family Viscaceae; genus Viscum; species Viscum album. Next base: position 1,903,235,889 of record OY728150.1, on the reverse strand, counting down.
GAATCTCATCACGTCGTGGAGACGGTAATCTGTACGTACGCACGAGCTATGATATTGTTCCCGTAATTATTGAATGAAATTGGAGTGGTTGATATAATATCTCATAATCAGTATGATTTTATAATAACCATATATAGTTATTCTTTAAACCATTATACCCATCCAAGTAAGGTGGTGGTCGAAAAACAGATTACACCACAGCGTGGAGACGGTATTCTGTACGTACGCACGCGCGGTGATTTCATTTTTATTAGGATGGATAGAAGGTGAAATGGGGTTGTTTCATATTTATAATAACATATCAGTATATTAGTTATACTTATGTTATTACTTTATAATTAAACAACCAATGTAGAGGAAGTAGAAGAATAAAGAAACTTGAAAGAATCGGTAGAAGAGATTGCCTCTTCTTCGACGCGCCTTCTTTTAACCTCCTCTTAGGGCACTAAAGTTGGTCTTTGAAGAATATCAGGACCTCTAGTTGGTATATATGGAAGTGGAGAAGTGCAATTTTCAGGGTTTGGCCGAGCTTGAAGACTCAAATTTTTGTTAATATGAGAGGAAGGAGGTTCCCTTTTATAAGGGAGGAGAGGGGCACCTTTGGAAACCTCAAAAATATTAATTTAATATAAATTCAAAACCCACTTAAAAACTTCCAAAATGACTCAAATACTAATATTAGATGAGATAGGGTTGTAATATAATCAACCAATAAAATTTAGACATGTTGTAAAAAAAATTTAAACCTTATCAACATGATTTATCCTTCTTTAATCTATTTAATTTTATTTGTGGTAATAATATTATAAATTTTAAATTGTTATAAATAATTACTTATGTGTTGTGAATTATCCATAATTGGGTAATTTCTTACATTTTAGACCATATAAAGTTCAATTTATAATTTTTAAATATTTTTGTGATTTTTAAACAATTTAATAATATGTTATTTTTATAAAATAACAATAGTGTTAATTTTGACACTATTCATTTATTTGAAATTAAATAAAATCCACACAGAGTATATTGTAAAGACCCGTAAAATTCAAGGGAAATTTTTTCTTAATTTTCTTTGGAATTTTACAAGAACGCGGTTTCTGACGACACTTGATTCCGAGACCCGGAGTGCCCGGAATAAATTTCCGAAGTTTGGCTCGGGTACGTTCAGTGAACGAACGAGCGGGAATTTCTAACTTTTGATTCGGTGCTCGGAATTGAAATCTGAGGACACCGATGAACTTGCAGCGCAAATTTTCGCTTAAGGAGACCTTTTCCGAGGTTGCGTTTTATGCGGGATGAAAGTTAGTTTTAGGAGAAATTATAAGAAGTTAAATAAAAATGTGGAAACACTTTTTATTTTAACTTGTTGGTTATTTTCTCCCAAAGGGAGTTAGAGGTGGGAGCCACATCCACTTAACCTCCCTTGGGAGGATTAAGTGTGGTGGGGCCCACACGAAGCATAACTCTTCACCTTCTTTTTTTTAACTCCCTTAAACTCCTCTTTTAATGAACATGACACTTGGTTAATTAATGGAGTTGAGTTGTTTGAATTTCAAACCTTTGAAATTAAAATTGATAATTGTGTGAATAAAATAAGCCTTAGCTTATTTTATTTGGGTTGGTCTCCTTAGCCATCTTGAGAGGTTTTGAAGAATTCTCTCCTTCTTCTTCATACTTTGGCGAAGAACGCAAAGAACATTCGGACTTCGATGAAGAACGTCACGTTCTCGGGAACCGTCTTCCGCGACGCCATACCCGCGACACCGACGACATCTCCTTCTGCGTCATCTCTTCCGCGACGGTTTCCCGTGACGAAATCTCCGTCAAAGAGCTTCGAATCCTCGCTTCACGATATCGACGTCCTTTTTCCGTGACGCCGACCACCGCGATGCTTGTCTTCCGCGGGTCATTAACGAACATCGTTCTTGAAACCGAGGTAGGGATTTATTTTTGAAAGAACTACTTTTTTTCCAAATTTCTTTCTCTTATAAAAAGAAAAACGCGGATCAACACACGCACTTTTCTAGTTGATCCGCGCATGTTTTATTCGTGGGATGAGAATATTTTCGTTACGGAAGAATTATTGGGAGTTGGCTAAATATTAGATAACTAAAGTTGTGCTCAATAAATTATTGGGAACAATTTGCCAACTGTTAGCACTTAACGCGGTGGGCACGGGCCGAACGAACACGGCCCGACAACCCTCCGTAATGTTTTGTTGAAGCGCGGATTGATGGCGACGAGCAAGTGGATCCGAATTGATGTTTTGAGGGATCCGTTTTGAAGAACATGTTCTGGGAGGGCCATCGGCGAAGATTGCAAGCAAAACGGACCACCGGAACGCGTCCGGTGGTCCGCAGAAGGTGGCGGCGCCGGCGGCGGCGCGCCGCCGGAGGAACCCGCCGCGGCTAAGCCGTGGCAGTCAGCAAGGCGGCAGGCTTTGCCGGCCGCGAAGGTCAAGGGGAGGGACCCTTTTTGGGTCCCGCGTTGGAATTAATTGGCTGGCCAAGCGGCTAGCCGTTACCTGAAGACCCGGGGGTTTGAACCCCCGGAGGCGGCACGGAGTGGGCCCCCCACGTGGGGGGCTGCTGTTGTTTACACGGGGAGGGCTTCGCCCTTCCCCGTTTCCTCACACGCTCGGCCGTTTGGCCGAGCTGCTGTCGCGCGGCGGCAAACCACGGACCGGTCGCGCCGGTCCGGGCCGCCCCGCGCCGGGCCGGGTCATGCCCTGGACGGGCCGGGCCGGCCGAGCCGGGTCGGGTCGACCTGGTTCGGGCCGACCCAGGGGGGGTCGGCCCGGACCCGGACCCTCCGTTTTTGGACCGTTTTCGGTCAAATGCTCATATCTTGAGCTGTAGACCTCCGATTGACACACCGTCTGCGACAACGCGATCCTTGGATCGAGATGGTCGTTTCGGTATATTACACACAAGGTTTAGGAGAACTTTGAGTTCGGCCGGGTTGGTTCATACACGAAACCAACCGGGCCCTCGGAGCGGAAACGCTCATATCTTGAGCTACGGACGTCCGATTAATGTGCCGTCAGCTTTGTTGAGTTCCTCTTAGTGAGACGGATCTTTAGGCATACTCCGCCCGAGGTTTGGACGCAGGTGGAGTACGGTCGGGTTGATTTTTCCTTAAAAACCAACCGGGCCCCTGGGACGAAAAGGCCAATAACTCTCAGACCGGGCGTCTGATTGACGCGCCGTCTGCGACGTTGAGTTCCTGTTGACGATACGGAACTTTTGGATACATCAACTCTAGACTTTGTGACAGTTGATGTATCAGCCTCTCAGCTCGTGGAGCGGACCCTCCCGAACGAGCTTGCTGTGTGCGGGAACCCTAGTGCTGGCTGCGACTGCTACTGTGACGACGATTGTGCAGGGATCCTCAGTGGACTGCGACGATGAAGACAGCTGGTCTTGTATCCTATGTGGGTCCTAGCTGTGCTGGTCTTGTATCCTATGTGGGTACCAGCTTAAATGATTCAATACTGGTCTTGTATCCTATGTGGGTCCCAGTATAGATGAATCGATGAAGACAGTTGGTCTTGTATCCTATGTGGGTCCTAGCTGTGCTGGTCTTGTATCCTATGTGGGTCCTAGCTTAAATGATTCAATACTGGTCTTGTATCCTATGTGGGTCCCAGTATAGATGAATCGATGAAGACAGTTGGTCTTGTATCCTTTGTGGGTCCTAGTTGTGCTGGTCTCGTATCCTATGTGGGTCCCAGCTTAAATGATTCAATACTGGTCTTGTATCCCATGTGGGTCCCAGTATAGATGAATCAATGAAGACAGTTGGTCTTATATCCTATGTGGGTCCAAGCTGTGCTGGTCTTGTATCCTATGTGGGTCCCAGCTTAGATGATTTAATACCGGTCTTGTATCCTATGTGGGTCCCAGTATAGATGAATCGATGAATACAGCTGGTCTTGTATCCTATGTGGGTCCCAACTTAGATGATTCAGTATCTATGTCTGATCACCTCTTTCACCTTATCGATGATGTATACCTGTGTGAGCTGAATCCTGTTGCTTTCCTGTGTGGATTGTGTTGTGATATCCTGTGTGGATTTCATTTTGCTTTCCTGTGTGGAATACGTATACTTTCCTGTGTGGACTAAGTTGTACTTGGGCTCGGAGGTTGGAGCGTATTTGGAATTGATGACTTAGGTATATGTATGGGCATATACCAAAGCTGTGTCGGTTGTTACTTTGTGATTGTATCTTTCCTTTGTGGTTTATCCTTTGTGGATTTTGGGAGACCTTCAGGGGTCTCGGGGTCCCTACTGAGTAGCTTATACTCACCCCTACACGGGCTATGCCCGCACTACGTTGTGTTGGTTGCAGACGACGGACAGCGTTGAACGTAGTTGAGGCTTACTGAGGAGGACGGTACCAGGAGGTGGACCACTGGGCGAGACGTGCTCGGAGCGGACGGCGGGACCCGAGGAGCAATGGAGCTATCTGTACCCACCCTTCAGGTGGGATTTCCAGTGGATAGCTCGGTGTAGCGGCTTTTACTTTACAGTTGTTGTTTTCCCTTTCGAGTTGTACTTTACTTTCAGTTTGGGTTTGTATACTGGCCCATTTACTTTTCCGCACTTTCAGTTGTACTCTGTTTTTACTTAGTGTTTACTTTTCCGCTTGCTTACTCTGTGGAGCTTGTTTACTTTACAAAGGCAATGCCTTCCCTTTTTACCGGAATTTACGCCTTGGTGCTAGTCTCCAGTCCCTGGCCTATGGAAGGTGGGCTTGGGGTAGTCACGGCACGGGCCCCGAGGGCGGGTCGTGACAAATTGGTATCAGAGGAGTTCGGTTCTACCGCGAACTCTGATCTTTTCTATGTGAAGCAATAATGTTTAGCGTATTGAGTGTGGTTATCAGTCCAGGGATTCCAGTGTTGGTGCGGCGGCCGACGTATCCGTACACCAGGACCCTGACTTCTGATTTCTGACTTAATGCACGAAAACATTGATGGCATGTGTGTTCAAGTTTTCTTTGTGATTACTTGTGTCAGCTCACCAGGTATACTGTTCTGACCGTGGCGCACCTGTTTCTTTCAGGATGGCCCCACAACGGCAGCCAGCTAGGGTTCCGAGAGTGGAGCGTGATGACATCCCACCGAGCGACGAGGCCTCGGTGCAGGGCTCCTTGTCAGCAGAGGCACCGGCGGTACCTTTACCCGCTGAGCCCCCGATGCTTCCAGCACTGGCGGCAGACGATGCACGATGCCTTAGAGCTCTGCAAGAGTTCCAGCACCAGCGACCACCTAGGTTCTGTGGGGAGACGGACCCCCAGGCAGTCGAGGACTGGTTGGAGGCGTTCGTCCGAGTTTTCAGGCTAGTGAGGACATCAGCAGACCTCATGGTGATCCTCGCGGCGAGCCTACTGCACGCAGTAGCAGGACGATGGTGGAGCTTGATGCTCCAGGTGCACGACGAGGCATCACTCCTCTGGACGGACTTTGAGAGAATCTTCCGCTCCGAGTTTGTCCCGGCCACCCTCCGTGCGGTGCGCATCCAGGAGCTTCTTCAGCTGCGGCAGGGCAGCTTGACGGTCTCCCAGTACGCGGCGAGGTTCACCGACCTTTCTCGCTACTCAACAGACATGGTGCGGGACCCCTTCTTCCAGGCCCGGACCTTCGAGCAGGGATTGAGACACGAGATCAGGGCTTCGATGATCTCCCTCAACATTCCGACACAGGAAGAGGTGTTGGAGAGAGCCCTTCTAGTGGAGAGTTTTCTCGCCGAGCAGGCTCCAGTGACAGGGCCCTCCGCAGGACGGCCCGTAGCAGGGTCTTCTAAAGCTTGCAGTAGATAGGTGATGCTGAGGTCCAAGCGGGCCAGACCATCAGATGGGCAGTCACAGAATGAAGATTCGGTTGTGCGGGTCACCCGAAGGAGAGCCAGCTACGTGAGGGGCAAACATTGCTACGCATGCAGTGGGCGAGGTCACATGGCTCGAGACTGCCCGACTCGTCTTACAGATGAGCAGCAGGCGGTAGAGGGACCTCTCAGATAGAGATTCGGCCACGGTGTTCCGCAGGTTACAGGCGGACGAGACAGAGGAGCTGGCCGAGTAGCCGATGGTGGGAGACACTTCGAGGTGTTGCCACCACCACCATAAGGAGGTCCACCCCGACCGCAGGGAGTTGGTGGACATGGGAGAGCTCAGCTTCAGGCAGCTGAGGCCTTCGATCATGGAGCTCTGGGAGCAAGTGGACATGAGCGTAACTAGTGAATACGTCGTTTGTACTTCTAGTTCCTTGTTGCTATTGTGTAGCATCTTTGTATTATGAGCTGCAATAATAAAAGACGCATACCTTTGTGATGTTTTCATTCTTGTCCTCTTTTGTGTTGTTACTAAGAGGTTCCAGTTTTGACTGTTGACTTGACCCTCACTTGTGAGACATCTACTGGAGGAGACCCAGTTACCACACACTGATGCCGATAGTGTGACTCAACTCTTGGAGGTGAGAGTAACAGTTGGATCTCTTGGTAGTAGTGTCGAGGCCTTACGACGTCATCCTTGGTATGGATTAGTATCATCCATGTCAGGATTGCCTATATTAGGAAAAAAATGGTTCATCCAGGGGATGAGACCAGATTTCTCTTATCGGCGAGGAAGAAATCATAGCAGCTCTTGTGGGACCAGAGGTGGTCCAGGCCACGATAGAGAAGGTCCAGGTCATCCAGGAGCGGATGAAGACAGCTCAGAGCCGAAAGAAGTCTTTCGCTGGCAGGAGGCGGAGGCCACTAGAGTTCGAGGATGGTGACCACGTCTTCTTGCGGGTCTCGCCTCGATGTAGTATACGGAGATTTGGCCGAGGTGGCAAGTTATCTCCGCGTTTCATCGGACCCTTCCAGGTCCTCAGCAGGATTGGCGAGGTGGCTTATCGCCTGGCTCTACCACCTCAGTTGCACCGGGTGCACGACGTCTTCCATGTGTCTCAGCTGAGGAGATACGTGCACGACCCGACGCACATCATTGACCATGGAGAGCTTGGCGTTGACGATGGGGCGACTTTTACGGAAGTTCCAGTGGAGATAGAGGATCGACAGGAGCGGGTCCTACGTGGATGGTCGATTCCTCTAGTGCGCATCAGATAGCATCACAGGAATCTCCAGGAGAGCACTTGGGAGCGGGAGGCTCAGATGCGTGCTCAGTACCCTCATTTGTTTCCCTAGTTTTTGATGTATCTTTACGGAGACGTAAAGCCCTAAGGTGGGAGTAATGTAAAGACCCATAAAATTCAAGGGAAATTTTTTCTTAATTTTCTTTGGAATTTTACAAGAACGTGGTTTCTAACAACACCTGATTCCGAGACCCGGAGTGCCCGGAATAAATTTCCGAAGTTTGGCTTGGGTACGTTCAGTGAACGAACGAGCGGGAATTTCTAACTTTTGATCTGGTGCTCAGAATTGAAATCCGAGGACACCGATGAACTCGCAGCACCGATTTTCGCTTAAGGAGACCTTTTCCGTGGTTGAGTTTTATGCGGGATGAAAGTTAGTTTTGGGAGAAATTATAAGAAGTTAAATAAAAATGTGGAAACACTTTTTATTTTAATTTGTTGGTTATTTTCTCCCAAAGGGAGTTAGAGGTGGGAGCCACATCCACTTAACCTCCCTTGGGAGGATTAAGTGTGCTGGGGCCCACACGAAGCATAACTCTTCACCTTTTTTTTAAACTCCCTTAAACTCCTCTTTTAATGAACATGACACTTGGTTAATTAATGGAGTTGAGTTGTTTGAATTTAAAACCTTTAAAATTCAAATTGATAATTGTGTGAATAAAATAAGCCTTAGCTTATTTTATTTGGGTTGGTCTCCTTAGCCATCTTGAGAGGTTTTGAAGAATTATCTTCTTCTTCTTCAGACTTTGGCGAAGAACGCGAAGAACATTCGGACTTCGACGAAGAACGTCACGTTCTCGGGAACCGTCTTCCGCGACGCCATACCCGCGACACCGACGATGTCTCCTTCCATGTCATCTCTTCCGCGACTGTTTCCAGCGACTAAATCACCGTAAAAGAGCTTCGAATCCTCGCTTCACGACATCGACGTCCTTTTTCCGTGACGCCGACCACCGTGACGCTTGTCTTCCGCGGGTCGTTGACGAACATCGTTCTTGAAACCGAGGTAGGGATTTATTTTTGAAAGAACTACTTCCTTTCCATCTTTCTTTCTCTTATAAAAAGAAAAATGCGGATCAACACATGCACTTTTCTAGTTGATCCGCGCATGTTTTATTCGTGGGATGAGAATATATTCGTTACGGAAGAATTATTGGGAGTTGGCTAAATATTAGATAATTAAAGTTGTTCTCGATAAATTATTGGGAACAACTGTTTAATTTTTCCAAATGTTAGCACTTAACGCGGGGGGCGTGGGCCGAACGAACACGGCCCGACAACCCTCCGTAATTTGTTGTTGAAGCGCAGATTGATGGCGACGAGCAAGTGGATCCGAATTGATGTTTTGAGGGATCCGTTTTGAAGAACATGTTCTGGGAGGGCCACCGGCAAAGATTGCAAGCAAAACGGACCACCGGAACGCGTCCGGTGGTCCGCGGAAGGCGGCGGCCGCACGTCACCCCGGCGCGGCGGCGCCGCCGGAGGAACCCGCCGCGGCTAAGCCGCGGCGGTCAGCAAGGCGGCCGGCTTTGCCGGCCGCGGAGGTCAAGGGGCGGGACCCTTTTTGGGTCCCGCGTTGGAATTAATTGGCTGGCCAAGCGGCCAGCCGTTACCTGAAGACCCGGGGGTTTGAACCCCCGGAGGCGGCACGGAGTGGGCCCCCCACGTGGGGGGCCACTGTTGTTTACACGGGGAGGGCTTCTCCCCCCCGTTTCCTCACACGCTCCGTCGTTTGGCCGAGCTGCTGTCGCGCGGCGGCAAACCACGGACCGGACGCGCCGGTCCGGGCCGCCGCGCGCCGGGCCGGGTCGACCCGGTTCGGGTCGGCCCGGTTCGGGTCGGCCCGGACCCGGACCCTCTGTTTTTGGACTGTTTTCGGTCAAATGCTCATATCTTGAGCTGTAGACCTCCGATTGATACACCGTCTGCGGAAACGCGATCCTTGGATCGAGACAGTCGTTTCGGTATATTACACTCAAGGTTTCGGAGAACTTTGAGTTCAGCCGGGTTGGTTCGTACACGAAACCAACCGGGCCCTCGGAGCGGAAACGCTCATATCTTGAGCTACGGACGTCCGATTGACGTGCCGTCAGCTTTGTTGAGTTCCTATTAGTGAGACAGATCTTTTGGAATACTCCACCCGAGGTTTGTATGCAGGTGGAGTATGGTCGGGTTGGTTTTGCCTTAAAAACCAATCGGGCCCCTGGGATGAAAAATCCAATAACTCTCAGACCGGGCGTCCGATTGACGCGCCGTCTGTGATGTTGAGTTCCTGTTGACGATACGGAACTTTTGGACACATCAACTCTGGACTTTGTGACAGTTGATGTATCAGCCTCTCAGCTCGTGGAGCGGACCCTCCCGAACGAGCTTGCTGTGTGCGGGAACCCTAGTGCTGGCTGCGACTGCTACTGTGACGACGATTGTGCAGGGATCCTCGGTGGACTGCGACGATGAAGACAGGTGGTCTTGTATCCTATGTGGGTCCTAGCTGTGCTGGTATTGTATCCTATGTGGGTCCCAGTATAGATGAATCGATGAAGATAGTTGGTCTTGTATCCTATGTGGGTCCTAGCTGTGCTGGTCTTGTATCCTATGTGGGTCCTAGCTTAAATGATTCAATACTGGTCTTGTATCCTATGTGGGTCCCAGTATAGATGAATCGATGAAGACAGTTGGTCTTGTTTCCTTTGTGGGTCCTAGCTATGCTGGACTCGTATCCTATGTGGGTCCAAGATTAAATGATTCAATACTGGTCTTGTATCCTATGTGGGTCCCAGTATAGATGAATCAATGAAGACAGTTGGTCTTGTATCCTATGTGGGTCCAAGCTGTGCTGGTCTTGTATCCTATGTGGGTCCCAGTATAGATGAATCGATGAAGACAGCTGGTCTTGTATCCTATGTGGGTCCCAGCTTAGATGATTCAGTATCTATGTCTGATCATCTCTTTCACCTTATCGATGATGTATACATGTGTGAGCTGAATCCTGTTGCTTTCCTGTGTGGATTGTGTTGTGATATCCTGTGTGGATTTCGTTTTGCTTTCCTGTGTGGAATACGTATACTTTCCTGTGTGGATTGTGTTGTGATATCCTGTGTGGATTTCGTTTTGCTTTCCTGTGTGGAATACGTATACTTTCCTGTGTGGACTGAGTTGTACTTGGGCTCGGAGGTTGGAGCGTATTTGGAATTGATGACTTAGGTATATGTATGGGAATATACCTAAGATGTGTCGGTTGTTACTTCGAGATTGTATCTTTCCTTTGTGGTTTATCCTTTGTGGATTTTGGGAGACCTTCAGGGGTCTCGGGGTCCCTACTGAGTAGCTTATACTCACCCCTGCACGGGCTATGCCCGCACTACGTTGTGTTGGTTGCAGACGACGGACATCGTTGAACGTAGTTGAGGCTTACTGAGCAGGATGGTACCAGGAGGTGGACCACTGGGCGAGACGTGCTCGGAGAGGACGGCGGGACCCGAGGAGCAGTGGAGCTATCTGTACCCACCTTTCAGGTGGGATTTCCAGTGGACAGCTCGGTGTAGCGGCTTTTACTTTACAGTTGTTGTTTTCCCTTTCAAGTTGTACTTTACTTTCAGTTTGGGTTTGTATACTGGCCCATTTACTTTTCCGCACTTTCAGTTGTACTTTGTTTTTACTTAGTGTTTACTTTTCCGCTTGCTTACTCTGTGGAGCTTGTTTACTTTACAATGGCAATGTCTTCCCTTTTTACCGGAATTTACGCCTTGGTGCTAGTCGCCAGCCCCTGGCCTATGGAAGACGGGCTTGGGGTAGTCACGGCATGAGCCCCGAGGGTGGGTAGTGACATATATATTCAAAAAAGAATATTTAATATACTCCTAACATGTCATATTAATCTATAAAATTTGTGGATAACATTAATTAGTTCATATAATATTTATTTTAATATTTTTAAAACCATTTGTTTGATATTTCTCTTAATGAAATAATTACTACAACATTTTTGTATAATTTTTTAATATACCTATTTGTTTCATAAAAATTAAAAAAAATACTATGATGAAGATAAATATAATATATTTCATAATAATACTTTTACTATAATTTATAATCTTAAAATAACAACATATAAATTGTTATATTTATTAAATTATGAAAGTGATAACTTTGACATCATTTAAAATAAAATAATATAAATGTCATAATATCTTTTATATGGCTCAAAATTGTCCCCAATTAGACCCTTGGATGTTTATGGTATATATATACTCTAAAAATAAGTTTTGGTCAAGTTTTTTGGTCTTTTGATGGGTATTATTTCTTTAACAAAAACTATATTATTGATTTTTCACTAAGTAAATAGTTTCTGCATCATTAATGTATAAGCTATTAAGGTACTTAAATATTTCTTAAAAATTTCAAATAAATTACCAAAACAAATAAAAACATTTTATCTTTAAAATTAGTATTTATAATCGAATTTATATTTTGTATAACCTTATATTAAAAATACTTTACTTATTAAATTTTGAGTGAGACATATTTCACTTTTTTTAAAATAAAATAAATTAAAGGTCTTAATCACATCCAAGTGGGTTCCAATGGATTCCATTTCAACCTAAATATTCCTTAGGATGAAATATAATAATCCAATTATATTAATACAAGTTTTAGGGTAATTTTATAATATTATATTTACCCTTAATTACCCAATTTACCTTTAACTACGGTAAATAAGATTTACCGTAGTTACTATTCATAGTGCCCAAAAATAAAAAGTAGCCTATTAACATAATTTGGACCTACTTCCAAATATGGATTCTATTTTTTACAATTCAAATTACATAATTTACATAAATTAATTTAAAATTAATCCCATTGTTAAGAAAACGAGTTTTAAAAGTTAAAACATTGCAAAAGATTGAAATGATTTTACCTATGAATTCAATGTAAAATCAATTCTAATTACATAAATTATATTTAATGGTAAAAATATATTCTATTTATAATTTAAAACCATTAAATATTATAATTTAACCATATAAATTATTACGATGAAAAAATTTGTTTTAATTAAAATATAGCATGTTTTTACTATTCATTAAAATATGAAAGTTATCAGAATAATATAAAAATTTTATCCAAAGTAAATTTTTATATCTTGATTCCAAAGAAGAATTTTATTTTTTCAAATTGAATTTATAAAAATGTCAATACTATATTTAAAGTGGGTGCTCCATCAAAAGGCGGTAAAACTGTATTTTTTAAAAAAATTATTTTGTTATCATACCAATTTCTATAATTTGTGTAAGATGAATTATAATGTCATAAAATTAAAAATGTAGTTACTACTATTCATAACATCTAGTTCATAATAATATTATAACAATATATCATTGTTTAGTTAAACTCAGTATTGCATACAACACACGCTATCGAGGAAGGTCGCTCTTGCATGCAACACAAGCCAAGAATAGTGTTTGCGTATACTACAAGCTAGTACAGTGTTGCGTATAGCGCAAGATAATCTTGGTGTAGCATACAACACAAGACATCAAAGAAATTAAAAATAATCTTTCTCATAAAATTTCGGGGTGTTACAGGAACCCCCAAGGTAGTAGGTAATAGATCCTCCAAACTTTAAGGTGAATACACTATAGCAAGGGGAACATGATTTTATCAGTCATAGGATAAATAATACGGTATCGATGGGTAATTGATAGATATGAATGGTGTTAGAAACATAACTTTCTCAGTTGTGTCGTTGGTGACATCCACTTCCCTGACCTTATCTTCGAGTGAAGAATCAACTCCTTGTAATGAGAAGCTTCATGGAAATTATGGTTCTTTTCCCAAAGAAGTGCTTTTATCACCACCCTTTATGGATTCAGGGACAAAAAATGATATCAAGAGATATGAAAAAAATAAACAAAGAGTCCAGTCATGAATAAGTATTCACATTATCCAAAACTCACTTCCATCAAGGTTAATGTTATATAAGAATAGATACCGGTGTCAGTATCCTCCAAAAGTATGTCTACCCACATCAGATCAAGTGGTGTGATCACTGGGGATGTCTGTAGTAGGTAGCGGGTGAGATTGAACTGGAACCTCATCCACATCCACTTCTTGACAAGTTGGGCCTAATAGTGAAGGGTTTATCAAAGAAACCAAATTCTCACCCGCATACTTAGAAGTGGATACATTCTCTTCCAAGTGAGCTTAGTGGGGACCTGTACATTTTTGAAAAGTAAAGATGTGTTTACAAAATAATCCAAAACAATAAAGGAGTAAAATTTCACACTTACTTGAGGGTTCTAGTGGAGAATAACCTGACAATGCAGGTCACTTACTTTACATCTTCCTTTCTAGGGAAGGCTCTTTAGAGGTTGTTTAATCTAAAACCATCTCTACATACATGGAAATCGCCACCCTCATCTGGGCCTGTAGACCTGAGGACCCTTCATCATCGGTCCCCTGATCACTACAAAGTTACTCCCCCATAACTGTACTATAGGTAGAATATTTAGAGGATGGAAGGACCAGTCATTATTTAACAACTTCCCCCTATATAAACAAAGACACAAAGGACTTCGGTATGATTTTAATAAAACCAATAACATTTAAACACAACAGTGATCTTAGTCTTACTATTGCCTCTATGGGATATCTAGACTCATTCACGTCTATTTGTAGTGTTACCTACACCACTATTAGTGATCCAAAGGTGAATAAAAAACCCAGACCTTAATGCTTTTCAATGTTATGTCTAGGTCTTGAAAGAAAGACCTGATCTCCTTATGTTGGTATTTGAAAGTAATACCTAGAGGGGTGGTAACATGGGAGAAACCTTCGAACGGTAGATCTGATTGGCACATTATACCCCAGAGCTCAGCCTATAAGTTTTTAATCTTCCAATTCATCCAATATCTATATGATATAGGAAAAGATAACTCTGTTATGGACTCATACTCTAGCACTACACTCACTATAGCTTCATCGGTGGACACTTCTTCTGAAAAATAAGATGGTGGTAAATTCCTAATCTTCTTATGGGGTTCTTTCAGATTTGTTGTGCCTCTAGAAATTGGTCTATTTCTGGGCTTGGTATTATTCTTGACAACTTTGGAGGCCTCTCTTAACAATCCAGATAATTTCCCATTGGGATATGAGCAGATCCAAACCTCAACATAATACTGAGATAAACCAATTGTTGCATCATAGAGAGGAAGTTTTATCTCGGCACAAGTCTACTCCCTTTTAAACATCAGACAAAATTGGTGATCTACCATCGGATTCTTCTTATATCAAACAGAAACAAAGAGAGTACATCTTGATTGAACACATAATAATTGGCAGCTGAACAGGTAGGGCACATACCATTCATAGATGAGGTTCCCATCAATGCGGGTGGAAAGAACACCCTCACAAAGTGATGTCATATAAGACCATGAATCAAGAGTGTTCTCACTAGTGTCAAAAATATCACCCATTGGCACTGGCCCATAGGTTCTGAAATAGAAATGGTCATAGTGACTCATATGTGCCTTGACATCCCGATCTATCAATGTAATGGGTCTTACCCTATTGATACATTATAGGTATGGCATGAAGCGTACGTTAGAAATACCCTGGAAGTTAAGGTATTCAAATACTCCCATGTGGGATCCTATTCAACCCCATAATAATTGGAAGGGGGACTCTATTATATAAATGTATTTTCCCTTATAAACATGGTGCATAGGGCAATAAATCTTGTCCATCACAGGGATGGCTATCCCGATACACTCCCCCTTCCATGGAGGTTTCCATTATAAAAGTAAAAACTCTAACTCCACCTTTTTTCTTCATGGGAAGTAAGTACCCACTTAGGTACATGGAGAAGAAATAGGCTAGTTAGATAGACTGGCCAACACCGAGGATAACATCCCATCCTCAACCAAGGGCTAGTAAGTGATTGGTGCACTACGAAAGTCCTTCATAAGACATACCTTCGACTTCTTAGATTCTGACTCGGATTCAGTCCTATTGATGAAGTATTCCACCAATGTCTTAAATGTAATATCCACTCTGGGAAGCATCTCCTTTGAGGGCCTTCTCATCCATCTTGATCACTTCTCGGGTAAGATGAGGAGTCCTTGTTACGTTATCCCAGGTGGACCATGGGGGAAAACTCATCATACATTCTACCCAATATAGGTGTGACGCATATTTTCTCCATATCTCAGATGTTGACACCCACCTCACCATGAATAAGGTGGAAATTGTTCATGTCCAGGATCCAATGACTGAACAGTTCTTCCATCAGACCCTTGTTACAATAGGCAGACATCTGTGATATCCAAACAGCCTCATACATCCCAATTTTCTTTAGCTCCTTAATAAATTTAAAAGTGATGTATTGAACCCAGAAGTTCCATACCCATTCCATTCCAAATATACCTCCCAATAAAAATTACCATTTGGTAATCCACTCAAACTTCTGGTTAGAGGTGGACTTCTGTATTATTGAGCGATACATATGAACATTTGTATCGAGTTCGCAATCAGTCCCATGTTCACCTAGAATGTGTTTTGAGTTTTCCAAATCTAAGAGGGAGGTATGAATGAAGATTGTGGCTAAGGAATGGGAGTGTGGTTGGTAAGAACAAACCTATAAAGGGGAATAAATTATGAGAGGGTATAGTCTCTATGTTTTAATCCCATAATCTCTATTAGTTTCACCTAATTTAACCCAACATAATGGAGGCAGGTAGCATCTATGATTTCTAAAATGGAATGCGATGGTCCATAACTACCTTTTTATTCTTCTTTGAAGGCTTTAGAGATATTTGAAATGAACCAAAATCTATATAAAAAACTAAGTGGTATATTTTAGACATATAAAATAAAATCTTATCAAATAAAATACATCAAATCTCAGCAACATCATGTGTGTCACATGAATCAGCAAAGGCATTTGAAAATCACTTACAGGGCTCATGAATCATCTAACTCTTAAAGATCTCATGGGTTGAATAAACCCACAGGGCATCACACAACCACATGACCCCTCGAAGACTCACGGTTGTGTGACCTCAACATGGTCATGCAGGCCGAAAAAACAGTCAAAGGGTCATGTGATCAAGTCGTAAGATATCGTGAGACCCTCAATATGATTAATAACCATCGTAGAAAAATTTCAAACAATTACTAAAGTATTTTTTGTAGTTAATTTGAGTGAGCGTATGATAAAAACTAGTCTTGAAGAGGATTTCTCACAAAATGGGCTCGTGGTGAGGACTCGAGAACAGATCTTGTGATCAGTGCTTGCGAGGAAAAAGATGCATGATAGAATCAAGTCAAGAGAGATATTTAATATTGAATAGCTAATAAATAAATCCTCCCTCTACTCCCCTATATACAGGCCATTTTTTGGAATACCAAGTATCACCTAGTAGACCAAGTGTTTCCAAAGATACCAATTTGCGATAGTGCCAAAGACTCAGATGGGCAATAATTTTCTCAAAACTGAGCCTGCTTCCCCATGGAGGTCAGTCCTAAGGGGAGGTAATTTTTTAACTCCCATCAAATGAGAATTGGAAAATTCAAAAAGGAGTAAATACCTAAATATGGGTATTATCTTTCCCATAAAACAAATGAAGAATAAGGTGGACAAAGACTCATGGATCATGTAAACCTCTAAGAGACACATGATTGTGTGACCATCATAAGGTCATGAAAATGGTCATGTATAATGAATAACTTGTAGAAGATACTGCAGAGACCCTTATTAAAAGTCCTTCTTCTTTTACAAAGGTACCCCAGACAATCATGTATCATGGGGTGATAGCCAAATGAGCTCCCTCTAGTCATTCAGCTTGGCATCCAGCAGATGCTTGACAAACCATCCAAAATTACTTCAAAAATAGAACGAAATTTTCCAAAAGGTGGGAGACTATTGTGATCATGAGGATCATGTGATGCATCACCAATGAGGAGAATTTTTGTCCTCAATAAAATTTAAAAAACTCATAAACTCCCCCAAAAATTGTAAAATAAACAAAGGAAATAAATAGGTAGGAGGTGAGAGCCTCTCACAATCACAAAAGTTACATGGCGCACTCCTGGTGGTCTGCAAGACACCACAAGAACTCAGATACATGGCCACCTCATATCATGAAATCCCTTTGTCTTGTCTTCCTTATCGCACGAAGAGACTCAGGTATGCCTAGGAAACCGTGTGCTCCCCTTTTGGATCTTTAAGGACAAGTAGATGGAATTTTCAATGAAATGCTTGTGTATCTTCATAGGAGCTTTTGTGTTCACAAGATGCATCACCAGGAGGAAATGTGATTATCCTCAACAACACTCAAATAACCTTATGAACTCCCTAACCTTTGTAAAATGAATAGATAAAATAAAAAGGGGGAGGAGGCGGGAGACTCTCGTGGTCGTAAAACTCACACGATGCACTTAGGATATCTGAAACATGGTCTCATAAGACCCATCATCAAGTTGGTATAATCTTGAGAGGGCCCCTTAAAAATTCATCCATGTCTCATGAGAAGTCACAGATAAGTCACCTAGGATTATGAGAAGGCCTCTCAACAGGAATCCTTATCTTGAGAAGGCACCTAAACATGTCAACCTGATAATATAAAAGTCCATCAGCATGTCTATGAGATTAAACGGGGCCCTATTAATTGGAAATAATCCAATAAATAAATCTATTATGTGATGATATTTTGGTCACTGAAAGACATGTGACGCCCCACAATGATTCATGGTAGAACTTCATGAAGGCATGTGAAGTCGAATCCCTCCACTAACTCCAACTTGGATTCACACAATACGTGTTGTCCAAAGTGGAAAACAACCAGGGTAGAGAGGCCTATAAATCCCACACCTTGGACTTAAATAATGGGTTGTCCTTTTTGCATCCAGACACACTGGTGCACCCAAGAACCATAGTGAATTTCTCAGAGTGGCTAATCTCACGACCAGAAAAACTTCCTATCAGGTAAGATCTAGGGAACAACCAAAGCGATCATGCACCATGCATAAATCGCTTTGTGTGATAACTCCTAGATCATGCGAAGGACTTCTGGAAGGAAATGTGAAGAATATCCCACATATCTACTAGATCACGTGAGACTTAAAATAATCCAACACTGAATAAATCTAAGTCTTTCATGATAAAAGGTTGGAACTAAGACTAAGGGATGAGAGGCTTGTTGGATCAAAATATAGATGTTAATGTATATGAGATGGAACTATACAAGAGGGGGTGAATTATAGGTTTAAAAACATTGTATTTAAACTCTTAAGAGTGAAATTAGCTTAAGAGGTCTTAAACTAATACAATTAACAACCAATACAAATGACCAATCAGGTTCTGGATCTGATGGATGTGATATGATGTAACACCACAAGTAATGAAAAAAATTATTTGAATTGAATACAATGATCATAGTAATATAAATGAAAATGATTCTACTATAAAACGTATAGAATCTCTTAATACAAAATGTAATTAATGAATTGTAATTGAAATAATTACAATAGAAAAGAATATGAATAGAAAGAAAAAACAAAATGATTCCCTTTATATTAAAAATAGCAGTGGAAATGTAAAGGTATTACAATTATTTTATCCCAAAGAGTAGGGTATCCTTTCACCTAGGATAAAAGGTCTATCTTACCACCACCCAGATAATCCCTCGATGCGATAATCGGCATGACCATCTTCTTATCCCTAGAATCCATCGATTAAGAAGGTAATCGGCACTTATCTCTTTCAAATACTTGAAATCCCTTGATACAATGGTCGGTATCACCACCTTCCTATCCCCAGAATCCCTTGATCGTTATCACAATGATCAGAAATACAAATCAAAACAAATCACTTATTGAAATACAAGAACTAGGAACAAGTCGTTCACTTCTTGTATCTTTAAGGCTTTCATACGAAGCAAGAGAGATGTCACACTATCTCACTCTAGAAATTGTAAGTAGAAAAACTTATTATTTATGGTTCGAATGACCTCCTATTTATAGGCCTTGGGTTCCAATGGTCACATTTCCTCCAATGGTCATATTTCTCTGGAAAATTCATAGGGACTTAGACACATGGAATTATAACGGTCAAAAAAAAATACATGAAATCATTTTGATTAGTATATAAATAACTCAACGACATCGTTTTAGTTAAAAAACCATATGTACATAAGTATGAAATAATGAATAATATGAAATGTAATGAAAAACATGTATGCAGTATTGAAGTAAGATATGAGTTCAATGCATAGCATGAGTATGATACATAACTTGGTTACGATGTATATCGTGATTACAATGCATAACGTGGTTACAATACATGAAATGGTTATGATGATAATCATGGATAAGATGCATATTGTGGTTATGATTCATATCATGATATTGATTCATATTGTGGTTATGATTTATAACATGGTTATGATTCATATCGTGGTTATGATTCATAACATGGTTACAATTCATAACGTGGTTATTGTAACACACTGAGATTTTATGAGAAATATATATATATATATTTTATATCTTATGTTATACGCAACACCAAAGAAATCTTTTACTATAAACAACACTGGCTTGGCTTGCGTTACACGCAAGAGCAACCTTCCTCGATAGCTTGCGTTGTACGCAACACCGATTTTCACTAAACAATGATATATTGTTATAATATTATGAACTAGACGTTATGAATAGTATTAACTGAATTTTGAATTTTATAACATTATAATTCATCTTACACATTTTCTAGAATGAGATATGAAAACAAAATCAATTTTTCAGATAAAAGAAGTATTTTTCAAAAAATGCAGTTTTACCGCCTTTTGATGGCGCACCCATTTTAAATATAATTTTTGAGAAGTTTATAAGTTCAATCTTACAAAATAAACTTCTTATTTTGAATCAGGATATAAAAATTTACATTGGATAAATTTTTGATACTTTTCTAATAACTTTCATATTTTGATGAATAGTAAAAATAGGAAAAATGTTTCTTAAAAACAACTTTCTTCATCAAGATAATTTATATGATAAAATGATAAAATTTAATGGTTTTAAAGTATAAATAGAATATATTTTTACCATATAATATAATTTATGTCATTACCATTAATTTTACATTGAATTCATAGGTAAAAACATTTCAATCTTTGACAATGTTTTAACTTTTAAAACTCGTTTTCTTAACAACGAGATTAATTTTAAATTAATCACTGCAACTTCTGTGTTTTAAATTTTGAAAAATAGATTCCATATTTGGATTAAGTGGGTCCAAATTATGTTAATAGGTTACTTTTTTTTGATATTATTAATAGTAACTACGGTAATTTTTATTTACTACAGTTAAAGGTAAATCGGGTAATTAAGGGAAAATAAGATTATAAAATTACCCTAAGACCTGAAAAAATTATATTGGATGAATAAAAGTAGACCCATATCACTTAAGGGTTGTAATAGATTCATTTCATGGACTCTTGACCATGAAAATGATATAATTATTATTAAAACCAAAGAAAGTGACAACATGTTACTATCTTATATCTTATAAGTGTAATAATTTTAATTTAGTGATAAACCTCATAAAACTTCAAATATAAATAGTCTAAAGAAATATAATAAAATTATATACATCTTTAGAATTTATTTATAATTTTTAGGTATTAAATAATTATCATTAATGATGACACAATAGTGATGTAGAAATTATTTTATCGATTGAAATATCAAATAAATGGTTGTAAAAATATTAAAATAAATATTATATAAACTAATTAATGTTCTACACAAATTTTATAGATTAATATGACATTTTAGGAATCTATTAAATATTTTGGTTTGAATATATCGTCTATCTGGATTTTATTTAAATTCAAATAGATGAATAGTGTCAAAATTGACACTATTGTTATTTTATAAAAATAACATATTATAAAATTGTTTAAAAATCACAAAAATATTTAAAAATTATAAATTTAAATTTATATGGTCTAAAATGTCATAAAGTATCCAATTATGGACATTTTACAACACATAAGTAATTATTTATAATAATTTAAAATTTAGAATATTATTATCACAAATAAAATTAAATAGATTTAATAAGGATAAATCAAGTTGATAAGGTTTAAAATAAATTCCAAACATGTATAAATCTTGTTGGTTAATGATATTACAACCTTATATTATCTAATATTTGTATTTTAGTCATTTTTGGAGGTTTTTAAGTGGGGTTTGATTTTATTATAAATTAATATTTTAGAGGTTTCCAAAAGTGCCCCTCTCCTCGCTTATAAATGGGAACCTCATCCCTCTCCTCCTCACAACATTTTTAGCCTTAAATCTTTTCCAAACCTTGTAAATTTCTCTTATACACTTCCCTAGAAACATACTAGAGGTTTTTTCCTTCTTCAAATACCAACTTTAGTTCTCTAAGAGGAGGTTTATAAGAGGCGTGTCGAAAAAGAGGTAATATCCTTTACCAATTCTTTTAAATTTATTTCTTCTTCTACCCCATCTTCTATATTTGTTTCATTATAAAGTAATAACAACAGTATCACTTATATACTTATATGTTATTATAAATATTAAACAACCCTATTTCACCTTCTATCCATCCTACAAAAAACAAAATCAATGCGCGTGCGTACGTACGGAATACCGTCTCCACGTCGTGGTGTAATATGTTTTCCACCACCACCTTACTTGGATGGGTATAATGGTGTAAATAATAACTATATATTATTATTATAACATGATATTAATTTATAGATATTCTATCATCCACTCCAACACCATTCAATAATTGTGGGAACGATATCATCGCTCGTGCGTACGTACGGCTTACCGTCTCCACGGTGCGATGTGATTCGTTCTACATGATATTCATTAAAACATGATTATATAAATTAATTTAATGAATAAATCAGATATATATTATACTAATACCATTCTCTAAATGATGTATTTATAACCTATAAATAGGAATAATAATTTATTCTACAAAACACGCATAAGAACATAAAGCAATGAACACCCAAATAACAAGTAGAAATGAAATATTACTAATAAGAAGATAAGAATATGAACATATATGATATAATAAAAATGTATATGATTTTAGAATAAGTCAATAACACTATTTAAATCATTATACAGGAAGTTCTGATACGTACAGTGCATATCAGACCTAAGGTAAGGGAAAATCTCACAATCTCATGTTTATCTGAGATTTTTTATACTTAATAATTTTCTGGGGAATATTTATCATCCACATACATGTTTCCTCAATATGTAATATTATTTCTATCCTCATAAAATTGTTTAAATCCAGTTTTACCTATTGGTGAATTTTTAGTAAAAGATATGAAAGGAATCTTTTGTCGTTTTCAGTACGAGATACTTTTTGACTTTTCCGACAAAAGTTAGAGAAGAATGTTTTTTTAACTTATACGGCATGAATGAATTTTTATGATTTCATAGAACGTTATTTACTTGAATATTCCTTTACAATTTTTCAATTTTATTTTCAATTAACTTATTTTAGTTTAAAATTTTATGACATATTGAGAAAGGAAAAATGTTTTTAAAGTTTAAAGGATATTTTCCTCAAGAATAAAGTTCAAGTGTTTTATCAAAATTATTTTCCATATAAGATAATATAGGTTTATGTTCCTATACCTATTATTACATTTATTTGATTATGTTATGATGATTTTTTTTATGAAGTCCTTTTATGGATTATGTTATGATGGCATAATGTTTAAGAATCCCATTTTTATTACATGGGTTATGCTATGATGTATGATTTATGATTTTGTGTCACACATAAGAATGGTTAAATTATGAGATGGGTGGGACCTATATCTCCCTCCAATGCATTGGGTAAAGATTTATATCTCATGATATACAAATGGATGGAATGGCAACTTAATCCAGTTCAATGATACAGGACTGGAACGAGGAGTGAACTCGATTTAGTAATGGACTTTCTCCACTATGATAGTCTTGTAAATGAGTCTTGAATAATATGAAATGATTTTCTATGATTATGTGTGTATGCCACAAAGTTTCATGCCTTATGTTATGACTATTGGGATTACATTTCACTACTATGATTTATCCCATGTCATGATATTATGATCTCTTTTGAAGGATAAGATTTTCAAAATGTTATGTTCTTATGAATATGATATGATTGATATTTCTTTTGTTTTACCTTACTGAGAATTTGAGATTACCCTTTGTATTTTTTCTTTTCCCCAGGTCAGGAAGAAGGGTATTAGGTAGGATATTCCAAAAGGGACTCTAGATATGATAAACAGGAGACAATGTAGATGATTTATGAATCAGTTGTTTATGTTTCCAAGTTTCTAAAGACAATATACCTATACGGTCCTATCATGGTTTTTTTATATGTTGTAATAAGTATGCTTCAATTTTGAAGTAATAACAATGTATGTAAAGTATGGGTCGTTATAGTTGGTATCGGAGGAAAGGTATATTCAACCTTTGGAAACTAGGATGTGAAAACCTTAGTAAGAACCCTAAGGATATGTCTAAGCATAGAACACAATCTTAGTGTTTTAGAAATGTCCATGAATAACCTATAATAAGACCTAAAGTGTGAAATTTTATTCCTGATTATGTGGTTTTCCTGTTGTAATTTGTATTGCTCACACTATGCTTCTTGGTCTTAGTCAATGGTTGTAACCCGAAAGAACCATGTTAATTCTGAATGTGACGGGCAATGAAATGATTGTCCCCCTGAGCAACCAAATGATATGGGAGCTGGAATGAAAAATCTTTTAGCCATACTCACACAACTTTCTCAAGCTATGAATCATGCAGGACTTCCAAATGAGAAAAGGAGGGAGCAACATTCTGTTGAATCCTTCCTGAGGAAGCGTCCACCTTCATTCAGCGGTTCTTCGAATCCATTAGTGGCTAAACAATGGATCAGTACCACTGAAAAGATATTTTTAGTTCTTCAATGTTCTGAACATGATAAATTCATCTTAGCAGTATATCGTTTAGAAGGTAAAGCTGATCAATGGTGGAATCTTGTCAAGAATACAAGGTAAAGGGATGAAATTGAGTCCATGGAATGGGACGAGTTCAAGAACTTATTTTTCAATAAGTAATTCCCTCGTATTCTTCGAACAAAGATGGAGAAGGAGTTTCTTGAACTGAATCAAAAGGATGATGAATCTTTTGGTACCTCTGGAGAAAATTTTACAAGGCTTACAAGGTACGCTTCTAGGATTATTATCCAACCTGAGAGTAAGATCAATCGATTCTTTAGTGTCTTAAAACCAAGTCTCCGAAGGGAATTAGCTATAAGGGACTTCAATAGCTATGAGGAAATTTTTCGATGTGCTCTCAAGGTTGAGATGGAGATTGGAGTAACCCATCAGTCATATGGGTTTGATAAGAAGAGGAAAATGGAATTCGAAGGAAAATATAAAGACCACACTGAAAAGAAGATGAGTTTTCCCTTATGATCAAAGTGTGGAAAGAAACATGGAGGGAATTGTCTTAAAGGGACAAGTAAATGTTTTAAGTGTAGAAAAGAAGGTCATCGGGCAATTGAATGCCGCAGTGATGGGAAAAAGATATCTAGTGATGTGAACAAAGAAAAGACTACACAGAATGCACCTCCTACACTTCAATGTTACAAGTGCAAAGAAATGGGGAATTATTCCAATAAATGCCCTAATCCAAGGGTTTTAGATGATGATCTACGTCAATAAACTCTTAAGTCCAAAGACAAAGGAAAGTCACATGTAATTTCTATCGGCGATGTAGAATACGATAACGAAGTGGTGAAAGGTACACTTACCATCCACTCTAAAGTATCAAATGTTTTATTTGATTATGGATCCACCCACTCTTTTATTTATGATGAATTTTCTAAGGGTATTTTTGTACTACCCCAACAATTAGCTATTGAGTTAGTTGTGACAACTCTTAATGGCAAAACAGTCACATCAAAAGTTTACAATTCTTCTCCGATTGAAGTTTGTGGGAAAGTACTTCCTAAAAATCTTGTGATCCTTCCTATAGTGGAATTTGATGTGATTCTTGACATGGATTGGATTTCTTTATATGTAGCTCATATCAATTTCCAAATAAGAGAAGTCACATTTCATATTCCCGATCAATCTATGATCATCTATCAATGCAGGGATGAATATAACCTTCTAGTGGAAATTTCTTCCATATTATGGGTCTTGATTTCAATAAATGAAGGTAATTTATCTCAAATGGTTGGAGAGAAACTCACAATTAATAATATGCCCATTATACGAAAGTTTGATGATGTCTTCCCAGAAGAATTGGCAGGTCTTCCACCAAATCATGAAGTTGAGTTTTCAATATAACTCATACCGGGTGTTATGCCCATTTCAAAGACACCTTATAGAATGGCCCCAATTGAGTTGCATGAATTGAAGAAGCAACTCCAAGAGAATCTTGATAAGGGATTCATACACCCTAGTGCATCACCTTGGGGAGCACCTGTTCTGTTTGTTAAGAAGAAAGATAGATCAATGAGACTCTGCATTGATTATAGAGAACTTAACAAGATCACTATCAAGAAAAATTATCCCCTCCCATGCATTGATGACTTATTTAACCAACTACGCGGAGCTCAATACATTTCCAAGATTGATCTTCATTCAGGGTATCATCAATTAAGGGTCAAAAAATGAGGATATACCAAACAAGGCTTTCCGTACAAGGTATAGACACTATGATTTTATATTGATTCCATTTGGTCTTATTAATTACCCTTCTATCTTCATGGATCTAATGAATAGAGTCTTTAGATACTATCTTGATCAGTTTTTGGTAGTCTTTATAGACGATATTCTTATCTATTCAAAGAGCAAGGAAGAACATGAATATCACTTTTGAATTGTATTAAAGACCCTAAGAAAGGATAAGCTTTATTCCAAATTTACCAAGTGTGAATTTTGGCTTCAAAAAGTTTCATTTTTGGGTCACATAATCTCAAAAGAGGGGAAATTTGTGGATCTAGCAAAAACGGAGGTTATTGAAAGATGGTCGAGACCAACAACAGTAACTAAAATCTGAAGTTTTCTTGGTTTAGCTGGGCATTATTGACATTTTGTGAAATATTTTTCAAGATTATCTAACCCACTCACCAAATTGACTTGTAAAGGAGTTAAGTTTGTTTGGATGGAGGAATGTGAAGAGAATTTCAAAGAGCTAAAAAGAAGGTTAGTCAGTGCACCTGTCCTCACACTGCCTTGTAGTGGAGAATGGTTTGTGATCTACAGTGATGCATACAAGAAGGGGTTGGGGTGTGTTCTCATGCAAAATGATATGGTGATAGCTTATGCCTCATGACAGTTGAAAATCCATGATCAAACTTACCCAACTCATGATTTGGGGTTAGCTGTGGTAATTTTTGCATTAAATATTTGGAGGCATTATCTTTATGGTGAAATGTTTGATATTTATACTAATCATAAAAGTTTAAAGTATATTTTCACACAAAAGGATCTGAATATGCACCAAATAATATGGTTGGATCTGATTAAGGATTATAACTACTCAATTCATTACCACCCTGGGAAAGCTAACAAGGTGGTAGATGCATTAAGTCGACAACACCATGTTAGCTTATCCATGTTGAGGATCAAAAAGGATCCAATATTTATGGATTTACAAAGGATGGATCTTGGAATTTTATTGAAAGGGGAGATATCTTATCTTTCTCAAATGAATGTTCAACTATCTATACAAGTGAATATTAAAGAGGTGCAGAAGGAGGACGTTGGGCTTCAAAATAAGGTGAGAAATGTTCCTAAATTCAACCTTGATTATGATGGGATAATAAGGTTTAGGAACCATGTCTGTATTCCTACCATACAAGAATTAAAGAAGGAGCTTCTGTATGAGGCTTATATTTCTTCATTCTCTATTCATCCTGGAAGTACAAAGATGTACAGGGACCTAAAAGAGTAATTTTGGTGGGATGGAATGAAAAGAGATATCGCCAAATATGTCTCTCGATGCTTGGTTTTTCAGCAAGTTAAATCTGAGAGACAGAAGTCTAAAGGGATGTTACAACCATTACCCATACTAGAATGGAAATGGGAAAACATCACTATGGACTTTGTCATCAGACTTCCCAAAACATCCAAAGGCCCGATGGCCCGAAGGCCTTCATTTTTATTGATTTTTGATAACCCACCTTTCAAGGGATGAGGGGGAACCCTTACAAGGACCATAGGATCAAATATTACAAGGCCCGTAGTCTTAGGATATTACATGACCCGAAGGTCTTAGGGAATTCAAACAGACTATCTACAAGGAACTGCCCCTCCCCAGCATCTGCGTCATGATAGTAGCTCGCCACCTTTGCATGGTCGTCTGGCTAGGCTTCTCGTGCAAGCACAGGCTGGTACCGATGGCATAGACATACCCTCTCATTCTAACAATCCATTTGGTTCTGCTCTGGTGAGTGCACCTGCTCTGAATCCTCATCTGGGGCTTCTCCTTTTTTTGTAGTATTTTTGGGACAACTGCATGTGGCCCGAAGGCCTTGAGGTGGCCCGAGGGCCTTAAAGGTGGCTCGAAAGCCCTATTGACCTGAAGGTCTGGGTGGCCTGAAATATTTAAGGACTCCAAGCCCAAACCGGTGGCCCAAGATGAATAGTTCCAGCTGTTATAGTATCGAACAGTACCTACTACAATAACTGCTACAGTGCCTGCTATAGTACCCGCACAGTGTACAGTTCTACTACAGTACCTGTACAGTGTACAGTTCTGCTACAGTACCCGTACAGTGTACAATACTTCTATAGTACTGCTACAGTACTGCTACAGTACCCGGAAATATGCCTCTGCCTGGTTTTGAACCTGGGTCTTGTGGATGCACTTAAGTATACCTCACCAACTGGGTTGAGGCTCATGTGCACATCCAAAGGCAATAATGCTATCTAGGTTATAGTTGATCATCTTACGAAGTCGGCACACTCCATTACTATTAGAGAGGATTTCTCTCTTGATCAGCTTGCCAGGATATATGTAAAATAAGTGGTAAGATTGCATGGAGTACCACTTTCCATTATATTTGATCGAGATCCGAGGTTTACGTTGAAGTTTTGGCGAAGTCTTTATCATGCTCTAGATACAGAGTTGAGTTTCAGTACTATCTATCATCCTCAGACATACGGTCAGTCTAAGTGGACAATTCAAACTTTGGAAGACATGTTGAGAGATTGATCTATGGATTTCAAAGGTGTTTGGGATCAACACCTACCTTTGGTGTAATTTTCTTATAATAATAGCTTTCACTCCAGTATTTAGATGGCTCCTTATGAAGCTCTCTATGGAAAGAAATGCATAACTCCAACTTGCTAGGATTAAGTTGGGAAAGAAATCTATTAGGACATGATCTTGTTGATGAGATGGCAGAAAAGGTCAGATCTACTCAACAACACATAAGAGCAACTCAGAGTCGAAAAAAAAGTTATACCGACAACTGAAGAAAAGACCTAGAGTTTGAAGTGGGTAAAAAAGTGTTCTTATAAATATCTCCTTAGAAGAGAGTAATGAGATTTGGAAAGAAGGGAAAGCTGATCCCTAGGTATATCGGTCCCTTCAAAATACTAGATCATGTTGGGAAGGTAGCTTACCGATTGTAACTTCCACCAAATCTCTCTCAAGTTCATGATGTGTTCCATGTATCTCTCCTGAGAAAGTAAATACATGATCCTTCACGTGTACTAAGCTCAGAAGTTATACCGCTGGAGCAAGATCTTTCTTATGAAGAAGAGCCGATAGAGATTCTGGATCATAGCGAAAAAGTTCTAAGAAACAAGACCACTCATTTGGTTAAAGTTTTATGGAGGAACCACCAATTAGAAGAAGCAACATGAGAACTTGAGGATATGATGAGGGAGAGGTATCCTCATCTGTTTGTTACGAGGTGATGAATTTCGAGGGAGAAATTAATTTTAAGAGGGATAGAATGTAACACCCTGAGATTTTATGAAAAATATTTTTTTTATGTCTTATATTATATGCAACACCAAAGGAATCTTTCACTACACACAACACTGTCTTGGCTTGCGTTACACGCAAGAGCAACCTTCCTCGATAGCTTGCATTGTACGCAATACTGAGTTTCACTAAAAAATGATATATTATTATAATATTATAAACTAGACTTTATGAATAGTATTAACTGAATTTTGAATTTTATAACATTATAATTCATCTTACACATTTTCTAGAATGAGATATGAAAACAAAATCAATTTTTTCGATAAAAGAAGTATTTTTCAAAAAAATGTGGTTTTACCGCCTTTTGATGGCGCACTCATTTCAAATATAATTTTTGAAAAGTTTATAAGTTAAATTTTACAAAATAAACTTCTTTTTTTGAATCAGGATATATAAATTTACATTGGATAAATTTTTGATACTTTTCTGATAACTTTTATATTTTGATAAATAGTAAAAATAAGTAAAATTTTTCTTAAAAACAACTTTCTTAATCAAGATAATTTATATGGTTAAATGATAAAATTTAATGGTTTTAAAGTATAAATAGAATATGTTTTTACCATTTAATATAATTTATGTCATTACCATTAATTTTACATTGAATTCATAGGTAAAAACATTTCAATCTTTGACAATGTTTTAACTTTTAAAACCTGTTTTTTTAACAACGGGATTAATTTTAAATTAATAAATGCAACTTCTGTGTTTTGAATTTTGAAAAATGGATTCCATATTTGGATTCATTGGGTCTAAATTATGTTAATAGGTTAATTTTATTTTATTTTTTTGAAATTATTAATAGTAACTACGGTAATTTTTATTTACTACAGTTGAAGGTAAATCGGGTAATTAAGAGAAAAATAAGATTATAAAATTACCCTAAGAACTGCCAAAATTATATTGGATGAATAAAAGTCGATCCATATCACTTAAGGGTCAGAATAGATTCATTTAATGGACTTTTGACCATGAAAATGATATAATTATTATTAAAACCAAAGAAAGTGACAACATGTCACTCTCTTATATCTTATAAGTGTAATGATTTTAATTTAGTGATAAAACTATTAAAACTTCAAATATAAATAGTATACAGAAATATAATAAAATTATATACATAATGAGAATTTATTTAGAATTTTTATGGATTAAATAATTATCATTAATGATGACACAATAGAGATGTAGAAATTATTTTATTGATTGAAATATCAAATAAATGGTTTTAAAAATATTAAAATAAATATCATATGAACTAATTAATGTTCTCCACAAATTTTAAAGATTGATATGACATTTTAGGAATCTATTAAATATTTTGGTTCGAATATATCCTCTGTGTGGATTTTATTTAAATTAAAATAGATGAAAAGTGTCAAAATTGACACTATTGTTATTTTATAAAAATAACATATTATAAAATTGTTTAAAAATCACAAAAATATTTAAAAATTATAAATTTATATTTATATGGTCTAAAATTTTATAAAGTATTCAATTATGTACATTTTTCAACACATAAGTAATTATTTATAACAATTTAAAATTTAGAATATTATTATCACAAATAAAATTAAATAGATTAAATAAGGATAAATCAAGTTGATAAGGTTTAAAATAAATTTCCAACATGTCCAAATTTTATTGGTTGATGATATTACAACCCTATCTCATCTAATATTCTTATTTGAGTCATTTTTAGAGGTTTTTAAGTGGGGTTTGGGTTTATTATAAATTAATATTTTAGAGGATTCTAAAAGTGACCCTCTCCTCTCTTATAAAAGGGCACCTCCTCCCTCTCCTCCTCACAACATTTTGAGCCTTCAAGATCGGCCAAACCCTGTCCATTTATCTTCTCCACATCCCTAGAAATATAGTAGAGGTCCTGGTCTTCTTCACATACCAACTTTAGTGCCCTAATAGAAGGTTTAGAAGAGGCGCGTCGAAGAAGAGGTAATATCCTTTACCAATTCTTTCAAATTTATTTCTTCTTATACTTCCTCTTATTTATTTGTTTCATTATAAAGTAATAAAATAAGTATCACTAATATACTGATATGTTATTATAAATATGAAACAACCTTATTTCACCTTCTATCCATCATACGGAAAACAAAATCACCGCGCGTGCGTACGTACGAAATACCGTCTCCACGCCGTGGTGTAATCTGTTTTCCCCCACCAACTTACGTGGATGGGTATAATGGTGTAAAGAATAATTATATATGATTATTATAAAATTATACTAATTCTGAGATATTCTATCATCCACTCCAACACCATTAAATAATTATGGAAATGATATCACCGCTTGTGCGTACGTACGGCTTACCGTCTCCATGGTGCGATGTGATTAATTCTACATGATCTTTATTAAAACATTATTATATAAATGAATTTAATGAATAAATAAGAAATATATTATACTAATACCATTCTGTAAATTATTTATTTATAACCTAAAAATAGGAATAAAAATTTATTCGACAAAACATGCATAAGAGCATAAAGCAATGAACACCTGAATAACAAGTAGCAATGAAGTATTACTAATAAGAAGATAGGAGTATGAACATATATGATATCATAACAATGTATATGATTCTGGAATAATTCAATGACAGTATTTAAATCATTATAAATTAAGTTCAGATACGTATAGAGCATATCAGACCTAAGGTAAGGGAAAATATCACAATCTCATTTTTATCTGAGATTGTTTATACTTCATAATTTACTGGGGAATATTTATCATCCACATCCATGTTTCCTAAATATGTAATATTATTTCTATCCTCAAAAAAAATTTAAATCCAATTTTACCTATTGGTGAATTTATAGTAAAATATATGAAAGGAATCTTTTGTCGTTTTCAGTACGAGATACTTTTTTGACTTTTCCGGCCAAAGTACGAGAAGAATTTTTTTTTAACTTATACTACATGAATTGATTTTTATGATTTCATAGAAAATAATTTACATGAAGATTCATTTACAAGTTTTCAAGTTTATTTTCAATTAACTTCTTTTAGTTTAAAATTTTATGACATATTGAGAAAGGAAAAATGTTTTTGAAGTTGAATGGATATTTTACTCAAGAATGAAGTTCAAGTGTTTTATCAAAATTATTTTCCATCTAAGATAATATAGGGTTATGTTCCTATCCCTATTATTACATTTATTTGATTATGTTATGATGAAATTATTTTTATGAAGTCCTTTTATGGATTATTTTATGATGTCATGATGTTTAAGAATCCCGTTTTTATTACATGGGTTATGCTATGATGTATGATTTATGATTTTGTGTCACACATAAGAATGATTTCATTATGAGATGGGTGGGACCTATATCTCCCTCCAATTCATTGGGTAAAGATTTATATTTCATGAGATAGACATGGCTGGAACGACAAGTTAATCTGGTTCAATGATACAGGACTGGAACGAGGAGTGAACTCGGTTCAGTAATGGACTTTGTCCGCCATGATAGTCTTGGAAAAGAGTCTTGACTAATATGATATGATTTTCTATGATTATGTGTGTATTCCACAAAGTTTCATGTCTTATGTTATGAATATTGGGATTACATTTCACTACTATGATTTATCCCATGTCATGATATTATGATCTCTTTTTTAGGATAAGATTTTCAAAATGTTATGTTCTTATGAATATGATATGATTGATATTTCCTTTGTTTTTTCTTACTGATAATTTGAGCCCACCCTTTGTATGTTTTCTTTTCCCCAGGTCAGGAAGAAGGGTATTAAGTAGGATATGCCAAAAGGGACTCTATATATGATAAACAAGAGACAATGTAGATGATTTATGAACCAATTGTTTATGTTTCCCAGTTTCTAAATACACTATACCTATATGGTCCTATCATGGTTTTGTTATATGTTGTAATAAGTATGCTTCAATTCTGAAGTAATAATAATGTATGTAAACTATGGTTTGTTATAGTTATGATGCACAAAGTGATTAAGATGTATATCCTGGTTACGATTCATAATATGCATAAGATATATAACCTGGTTACGATGCATAATATGGATACAATACATAACTTGGTTATGATGCACATGGTTATGAAGACATCATATGTGGTTACGATTGTAAAAATATTTATGTGGTTACGATGAGAAACAAAATATGTGATTATGATTGAAAACAAACATCATATGATTACAATGTAGAACAACAGCATGTGTGGTTATGATAGAAAAATATGTGATTACAATTATAAAACAATAGTATATGATTAAGATAAGAAAATAACATATATGATTACGATATATGTGATTACGATGAGAATACATTATATATGAAAAACAAGAAGTAATTTTTGATATCCAAAACAAAAGATCAATAGGAAATTTGTAACGTCCTGGCCTAAATCAGGTACAGACCATTTTTACTTTATTGCAGTCTAATTAATTAAGTGACCTGGGGCGCACACCTGCGCACCTCACTGCGGGTCCTGGGAGGCTTTTTATTTAACTTAAATAATTGCAGGCATTTCATGAAAAATGTCAAGTCACCCTTTGGCGTAGTGTTCGGGTTTTAAATAATTAATTAAGGATTGGAAAATAGTAATAAGAGATTTAAAGAATATTTAAAAGAAAGCAAGAAAGGATAAAAGAATTTTTGAAATAAAATAAAGAGGGGGTTACGGGAAAAATGAAAATAATTAAAATGGGGGATTCCTGTTTTTAATTATTTTTATTATTTTCCTTTCCTTTATTTTGTTTTATTTTATCTTTTTCTTTTATTTAATTTTTTACTTATCTTTTATTTTTATCTTATTTTTCTTTTCTTTTCTTTTTCTTTCTTTTCTCTCTTTTCTTTTTTCCTCTCCTCTCTCCCTCTCCCACTCATCACGTCGCACCCCTCAATCCCGTCACACCAACCTGCAGCCCCTCCGAAAGTTTGTTGCTCCTCCATCTGATGTATGATTCCTTTGCTGTTAGGTGCGTAGTAAACCTTAGGGAAAGTCTAACATTTCACAAGTGTAATTATTTGATTTCGTTGAGTATTCTGTGTACAGTTTTTCATGGAAGATTCTTACCATATTTTGGGTTTTTTTTAAAATCCTTCATTTTCATCTGTTTTAGGTCAAATCGAAGCCTATCAGAGATGTTAGAGTCATTTAAAACTACAAGGTAGGGTTCCTACTCGCTTTCCCTCCGTTTCATTATGATTTTTAAAAAACACATCATTGTGCCGTTAGTCGGTGTCTACTGGCTTTGTGTAATTTTACCCATTTTAATTACATTAATGGTTATGTTTAATTATTGAAGCCTTAATCATCTTAAATTAATTTTTTTAATGGTTTCAACAATATTGGACACCCCTTTGGTTGTACCGACATAGTCAGCGTATTTTTCCATTACCAGGGTTATTAATTTAATTAATTGCGGGTATTGTGCAGCCCCTTTTTATTATTTTTAAATTAAATGAATAGTTGTTTGAATTATTTCAACAAAGTTGGACACCCCTTTGGGTGTGACTACATGATCGGTGTATTCTTTCATTAGATGAGTTTAGTTTTTGATTAATTACATGTGTTTTGAAGCAACATTTAATTTTAATTAAATTAAATAAATAGTTGCTTGAACATGAACTTCAATTGTTGGATCATTGAAACTTGTTTTGTTGAACTGTTCATTATTTAAATATGAATTATATTCTGAGGTTGATATGATATATATATATTCTTTCAAGTTGTTGTGTTGTACTATTAAATTTATGCCTTGTGATGCACGGGTGTATCTGGTTAGTTTTCAAGCTATAACTTTATATGCTGATTATGTCATATTTGTTGCTGGGAAAACTTTAACAAAATTCAGGGCGGGGAAAGGAGGATGGTCCCATATTAAGGGTCACTCTTAGATCCTCCATTCCTGATGGGTTACCTCTATGTGTCGGAGGGTGGTGTAATTGGCTTTGCCATACTGAGACTTCCTTGTAGTTTTTAATACTTTTGAGTGGTAACGGTTCTAAAAGGGCCCATCGGGATGGATCCATTAGCAATGTGGCTAATCCAGCCGCAGATGACACTCGACCCCTTTTTGTGAGATCAGGATGGACTTAGGGTAAATCCATGCCTCAGGCGACACTTGGTCTTTCAAAATATTTCCTTGGACGGGCTTGGTGGCATTGGATAAATTGACAGATGTTTCGTAGCGATACCTTCAGGACGGGCTCGGACTCCAACTCTCAACTTGAACCTTAAATAATGATGCACTTAAGTTTTATGTTATTTCTAATTGAGTCTATTGAGAATTGAGATATTTTCCCTGATATGTGGAAGTGTGCCTGGTTGACACTGGACTTGAACCCCAAGTTAAAGCACAAGCTTGGAGTATACGTTTTCTAGGTTTTACCTTGCTTTCTGGGTTTTATATATATATATATATATATATATATATATATATATGAGTGTTTGTGCATTTATGCTGACAGGTACCCTTTCAGACTACCAGCTTAGGCTGAAGCAGGTGACCAGGCACGGGTGTCGTTTGGGACCTAGGCCGACTTATTTATTTCATTGCACTGTAATTAATTTATTTGAAATGGTTATGTAATGGAACGCTGCATTTTTATTTTTGCATGAAATGGAAAGGTTTAGACACCATGGGTGTCGGCCTACTGGGATTTTATCTCATAGCCTGTTCGGGCGTCGTCGACACCCGAGTAGATTACATCCTCGCAGGTATTGACAAGGGGAAGCGTGCTTCTTCCAATGCTTGACTGTTCATTACTGCTTAGGATGGAGACTGGGGCAGAGGACTGTGCCTTGATCATGATGCACTTTGTGCTTGTGTATTTTCTTTTAGTTAACTATGTGTTTGAGTTCTATTTTTCATACTTTCAGTTTAGACTCATATCATTGCATGATACTCTTTTGTGAGTTTTTGCACTTGGTTTTTATTATTCAGTTGGATTATTTACATTGCTTCTTCTATACTTTATTTATTTACATGCTTCAGCTACTTATTATTTGTTTTTTTTTTACTTCCGTTGTGATATTATCTATTACCTATGAGGGCATAGTCTCCCCCACGAACACAAAAAGGGCCCTCGTTTCTAGTTGGCAGCCTCTGGCATTCAGGGAGATTCACTTGAGGTTATGTGATGCACCGTTTCGTCCACTGTCTTAGAGGTGATCCGGGTTGGGACATTACAAAGTGGTATCAGAAGTGGTTTTTCCTTTTGTCTTACTATTTGGGTTAGAGAGGAGACTAGGATATAGGGACTTGGGATATACTATGTGCTTGGATGTATCTAACCCATGTATAGGGGAAACTCAAATTTCTAGGTTGGGATTTCAGTTATTGATTATGCTAATTACTGTTGATATGATTTCACCTTGGGTGACTCACTTGTATTGTGTTGTTATTGTGCTGGTATTATTGAAATAATGGGTTTACCATGGCAGCCTGATGATACGAGGGCAAAACATCCCATGCATCATGATAGGCACTATAGGGTTTAAATTCCATGCATATTTCCATGCCATATATACTTTTAGTGTGCATTTTCCTGTTGCATGTGAGTATTGTTATACCTAGTGTTAAAATTTTTAATTGTTGGTTTATTGAATATAAAGTTGTGTTAGTCTGTTATATGTTGACCTGACTCAACCTAGGAGTGGGCTATAGAACTATTTAGTAATCCTTTTTAGTTGTCTCTTCTATATCGAAACCCAACTCTTGAGGTGGGTTTTCTATTGTTTAGTGTTCAGAGGCAGACTATGTACCTAACCTCTTTTGCACCCTACTTGTTCTCTCACCTTCTTTACTCCTTGTCTAAGGGTGTGTTTGGCTGTTGTAGGCAAATGTCACTGTGACGTCTTCATGTTGTGTCTCAAGAGAGTGGAAATGAGTGCATTCCAAAGATGGTGGGTCCTGAACCACTAGTGGTTCCTCTCATAGAGCCTCATGTGGAACTTCCTCCTGTCGATCTTCTGAGGGACCCTGACGCTTGGTTCAGGGATAGTCTCCTCAGGTTTATGCAGTCGGTTCAGAATATTCCTTGACCTGCCCTGTCTATGGCAGACCTTACGCGGGACTTTCTACAGCAGCACCCTTCCACCTTCTCAGGGAGTGGTGTCCCTTATGTTGTAGAATCATGGATAGAAGTTGTACGGTCTATCTTCGACCACCTTGAGACACCTCCAGAGCGAAGGGTTAAGCTTGCAGTCTACATGCTTTGTGACACCGCCAAACACTGGTGGGACGTTGTTTCATAGTCTGAGCAGGCCAGTGACATGGCTTGGGCCGATTTCCAAGCAGCCTTATACAGTCACTTTTTTCCACAGACTCTGAGAGATGATCGTGCATGGGAGTTCCTATATCTTCAGCAGGGCTCTATGACTATGTTAGAGTATTCTACTTGCTTCACAGAACATCAGTGTTTTTTCCATCTCTGACTAGTGACGCGCAGACTAATGCGAGGTGTTTTGAGGACAGACTTGAGTACACTATCCGCTCGCAAGTGAATGTCTTCTGTTTGACCAATGTTACATAGATCATGAATCATGCTTCGATCTCAGAGCAAAATGTTAGGGAAGCTAAGCCAGTGATCCAGGGCGGTTCAGTTTCGAGACAGGGTAATGGCTCTTCTGGAAACAGGAAACATCGTTTTGAAGGTGCACGTGGGGGAAATCCTAGCCAAACAGCACGTCTTGATAGCTCTATAACATGTTATCAATGTGGCAGGGATGGTCACAAGAAACCACAGTGCACAAGAGATCCTAAGGAGTGCTGAGCTTGCGGCAGGATGGGTCACCTTCAGCGTTTCTATCGTTCCTTCTCTTCAGCATCCAATGGTAGAGGATTCGCACCTGCACCTTCGTCAGGTTTAGGATCTATGACTCCACAACAGGCTGGAAGTTATTTTTCCACTGGTCGATCAGGCCGAGTAAATAGTGGAGGTCATGGTTGAGGAAATCAACTTCCAGACTATTAGCATCAGCAGAGTGGACCTGCTCATGCCAACTAGGCATATTATTAGGGTCATGTCTCAGGTCCCATGTATGCAAGGCAATCAGTGCCAGAGGAGCAGAGTGCATGACAATCTACAGTGAGAGGTACTATTCTAGTAGCCTCTACCTTAGTTTATGCTCTTTTTGATACCAACGCATCACACTCCTTTATATCTGTTGTTGTTGTTGAAAGTCTTGGTTTTCCAATTGAGTACCTTTGCAGCGTCATGTCTCTCAACACCCCGATTAGGGTCAGGATAGAGGGAATATGTCAGTGCCAAGAGTTCCCCCTCGAGATAGGTGGGTACCTCTTTGTTTGTAATTTCTATATCCTCGATATGTCTGGAATTGAAGTCATTCTTGGCATGAACTGGCTTTCTCCTTACCGTGCCCAAGTGGATTGTTATCGTTGTTGGGTGTCTTTTACATCCCCTGAGGGCGACACATATCTTCATAAAGGAGAAAGGGATCTGCAGGCAGATTGAGAAAAGCCTAAATACGCAGGGTTGGGCAGAGTGATAGATCAGTTGGAAAGTATCTTCATGAACGATCAGGGAATGAAACTAGTTGAATTCCCTCTAGTAGTGGATCTTTTCAGGGATTTCTTCCCTAATGATTTCTCTAGCTTACCTTCTATGAGAGACGTGGAGTTCACTATTGATCTCGTGCCAGATACGGCACCAGTGTCTATTCCTCCTTATAGGATGGCGCCAACAGAGCTACAAGAACTCAAAAAGCAGCTTGAATACCTTGAGGCTAAGGGTTTCATCAGACCTAGCACATCGTTGTGGGGTTCACCTATCCTTTTTTTAAGAAGGCAGACTGTAACCTAAGTTTATATATGGATTATTGTTGACTCAACCAGCTCACGGTAAAAAATCGATATCCATTTCCTCATATAGATGACCTCTTTGACCAGATCTAGGGAGCAACTATTTTCTCCAAGATTGATCTAAGGTCGGTATATCACCAGGTGCATGTACGACCATCTGACGTACTACATACAGCATTCTGAAGTAGGTATGGCTTGTACGAGTATCTAGTTATGCCTTTCGGCCTCACGAATGCGCTGACAGTCTTTATGGCCCTGATAAACCAGTTTTTTCATCCGTATCTTGATTCCTTTTTGATAGTCTTTGTGGACAACATCTTAGTGTATTCACGTTTTAGACACGACCATGTAACCCATCTTGAGATCGTGCTGAGTACACCGAGAGAGAACTATCTATATGCTAAGCTCAGTAAATGCCACTTCTGGATTGATAAAGTGCACTTATTAGGTCATATTATATCTAAAGAAGGTGTATCATTTGACCCAAAAAAGTTTAATGTCATGGTTTCATGGGAGAATCCCAAGAGTGTCTTTGATATCTCTAGTTTCTTGGGGCTTTCTAGCTATTACAGGTGATTCATCCTGGATTTCTCCCACTTAGAAGTGCCTCTCACGGCCTTGACTAAGAAAGGTGTAAAGTTCATCTGGACAGAAGCTTGTGAAAATTCTTTTCAGGAGTTGAAAGGAAGACTGACCTCAGCGTTGATCCTGATTCTGCCTAAACCTGGTAAGAGCTATATAGTTTATTGTGATGCTTCAGGAATTGGATTGGGTGCAGTTTTGATGTAGTGTGGTCGAGTCATGGCTTATGGATCCCACTAGCTGAGACCTCACGAGCAGAACTATCCTACACGTGACCTTGAGTTGGTAGTTTTGGTTCATGCTCTACGTTTTTGGAGACACTATTTTTTGGGTGAGATATTCGTTGTTTAAACGGATCATAAAAGCTTGAAGTATATCTCCACTCAATGAGACTTGAACTTAAGGCAACACAGGTGGGTTGAATACTTGCAGTCATTCGATTTTGAGCTTGCTTATACCCTTGGTAAGGGTAATGCTATGGTGGACACTTTAATCCACAAGACACAGACTCAGGCCATGCAGGTAGCCAGCAGTGAGTGGCAGATGATGGCCTTGTTTTCAGAGATGCATCTGAAGGTTCAGGAGAAGAGTGGACAACTGGTTCTAGTAGATCTTACAGTGACATCCTCTCTTCTAGAACAAGTATTTAGGCAACAGTTTATTGACCCTAAGGGTCTCGTTTTTAGGGAAAGTGTTATATGAGAGAACCCACCTCTTGGTTGGGTTATTAATGGCAGTGAAACTCTCCTTTACCGTGGTCATGTATGGGTACCTTCAGGTATACTGGAAGATCTGATGAAGGAATATCACACCTCTATTTGGGAAGTTCATCCTGGGATGACCAAGATGTATAGAGACATGTTTTGACATTATTGGTGGCCTGATATGAAAAAGCAGATAGCAGGTTTTATCACTTGGTGTTCCATCTACCAACAGGTGAAGGCAGAGCACCAACGACCTGCTGGAATCCTACAGCCTCTATCCATTCTTGAATGGGAATGGAATGACATCACCATGGATTTCATTACAGGCTTACCAAGATCTCCTCGAGGCAGCGATGTAGTATGGGTGGTTGTCGATAGGTTGACCAAGGTTGTGCACTTATTTCCTATCTGAGAGACTTTTATGATTGATGAGTTGGGAAGGATGTATATCTAGGAAATTGTGTGACTTCATGGTGTACCTCGTTCTATTTTCTTGGACAGGGATGCCCATTTTACTTCACTGTTCTGGAAAGGGTTGCAAAAGGCACTGGTCTCATTGGTACTTCTGAGTACTGTATATCACCCCCGGACCGATGGGAAATCCGAGAGAGCTATAAGAGTGTTATAGGATATGTTACGGGCTTGTATCCTTGATTTTAGAGGTTCCTGGGAGAATAATTTACCTCTTGTCGAGTTTACCTATAATAACATCTTCCAGGAGACAATCCAAATGGATTTGTATGAGGCTCTCTATGGTAGACCGTGTCGTTCTCCTTTATCCTGGCTCAAAGCGGGTGAGGCATATCTGTTGGGTCATCATCTCGTTCAGGAGACTTCCGAGCAAGTTCGGCTGATTCATAAGCGTATGACTACATCTCAGTCAAGGAAAAATTATTATACCGATCGTCTACGCAGACCTTTGGAGTTTGAGGTGGGACATTGAGTCTTTCTACGTGTTTCTCTGAGGTTGGGTCACAGACGAATCAGGAGACAGGGGAAGTTATCATTGAGATACTTCGGGCCATTCAAGATAGTGGGGAGAGTTGGGCCTGTAGCCTATCGGTTAATGCTACCTCATAGGTACTGTTCCATGCACAACGTTTTCCATGTATCTCAGCTTCAACAATATCATCTAGACCCATCTCATTCTTTTTACCCTGATGAAATAGAGCTTGACGCTAATGCATCCTTTACGGAGCATCTGATCCGTATTGTTGACCGTAGCATGAACGTCCTTTGAGGAAAGTCAGCCTCATTGGTCTGGGTGTTGTGGCAACACGGATGCGTATAGGACGATACCTGGGAGCGAGAGATAGATGTACGTGTACAATGGCTGGAACTCTTTTCTGGTGACGTTCCACTGCCCTCGGAAGGGAAACTTAGGGAAGAGTTGTCTTAAGGAGGGGAGGTTGTAACGTCTCAGCCTTAATCAGGTATAGACTATTTTTACTTTATTGCAATCTAATTAATTAAGTGACATGGGAAACGTGCCTTCACACCTCGCCGCGAGTCCTATGCGGTTTTTTATTTAATTTAGATAATTGCAGATGTTTCATGAAAAATTCCACATCATGCTTTGGCGCGGTGTTCAAGTTTTAAATAATTAATTAAGGATTTGAAAAGAGTAATAAGATATTTAAAGAAGATTTAAAATAAATCAATAAAGTATAAAAAGAAATTCTGAAATAAAATAAAGAGGGGGTTACGGGAAAAATGAAAATAATTATAATGGGGGATTCCCGTTTTTAATTATTTTTATTATTTTCCTTTCCATTCTTTTGTTTTATTTTATCTTTTTATTTTATTTCATTTTTTTTTATTATCTTTTATTTTTCTCTTATTTTTCTTTTCTTTTATTTTTATTTCTTTTCTCTCTTTTCTTTTTTCCTCTCCTCTCTCCCTCTCCCACTCATCACGTCGCACCCCTCAATCCCATCCCACCAACCAGCAGCCCCTTTAGAAGGCTGTTTCTCCTCCGTCCGACATCTTATTCCTTATCCATCAGGTGCACAGTAAACACTATGGAAAGGATAATGTTGCACAAGTAGAATCATTCCATTCTGTTGAGTATTCTGTGTGCAGTTCGTCGCGGAAGATTTTTACCCTATTTTGGGATTTTTCTAAAATCCTTCATTTTCATCAATTTTAGGTCAAATAGAAGCCTACCGCGGATCTTAGAGTCATCTACGACTATGAGGTAGGGTGACTACTCGCTTTCCCTCCATTTCATTGCGATTTATAAAAAACGCACCGTTGTCATTAGTCAGTGCCTACCGACTTTGTTCAATTTTACACATTTTAATTACTTTAATAGTTCTGTTAATTGTTGCAGCCTTAATCATATTAAATTAATTTGTTTGAATGGTTTCAATAAGATCGAACACCCCTTTGGGTGTGCTGACATAGTAGGCGTATTTTTTCGTTAGTCGGGTTATTAATTTAATTATCTGCAGGTATTGTGAAACCCCTTTTTATTGTTTTTAACTTAAATTAATAGTTGTTTGAATTATTGCAACAAAGTTGGACACCCCTTTGGACGTGCTGACATGATCGGTGTATTCTGTCATTAGTCGATTTTATTGTTTGATTAATTGCATGTGTTGTGAAGCAAATTTTTAATGTAATTAAATTAAATAAATAGTTTCTTGAACATGAACTTCAATTGTTGGATCATTGGAACTTGTTTTACTGAACTGTTTATTATTTAAATATTCATTATCTGATGAGGTTGATATGATATGTATATTTCCTTGCAAGTTTTTGTGTTGTAAAGTTAAATTTATGCCTTGTGATGCACGGGTGTATCTAGTTAGTTTTCAAGTTGTGACTTTATATGTTGATTATGTCATACCTGTTGCTGTGAAAACTTTAATTAAATTTGGGGCGGGTAAAGGAGGTGGGTCCCATATTAAGGGCCATGCTTAGATTCTCCGTTCCTGAAGGGTTACCTCTATGTGCCAGGGGGCGGTGTCGTTGGCTTTTCCGGACCGAGATGTCCCTGGACTTTCAAATAATTTTGAGTGATATTGGTTCCAAAAGGGCCCATCGGGAAGGATCCGTTGGTAATGTGGCTAAGCCAGCCTTAGATGACACTTGACCCCTTTTTGCGAGATCAGGATAGACTCGGGGTAAAGTCATGCCTCGGTCGATACTTGGTCTTTATAAATATTGCCTTGGACGGGCTCGGTGGCATTGGATAAATTGACGGATATTTCGTAGCGATACCTTCGAGATGGGCTTGGACTCTAACTCTCAACTTGAACCTTAAATAATGATGCACTTAAAGTTTATGTTATTTCTAATTGAGTCTATAGAGAATTGAGATATTTCCCCTGATATGTAGAAGTGTGCCTGGTTAACACTGGACTTGAACCCCAAGTTAAATCACAATATTGGGGTATACTTTTTCCTGGGTTTACCTTGATATTTGGGTTATATATATATATATGCGTGTTCGTGCATTTCTGCTGACAGGTACCCTTTCAAACTACCAGCTTATGCTGAAGTAGGGGACCAGGCACGGGTGCCATTTGGGACCCGGTCTGACTTATTTATTTTATTACACTGTAATTAATTTATTTGAAATGGTTATGTAATGTCACACTGTATTTTTATTTTTCCACAAAATGGAAAGGTTTAGACACCGTGGGTGTCGGCCTGCTGGGATTTTTTCTCACACCATGCTCAGGCGTCGTCAACACCCAAGTAGATTACATGCTCGTAGGTATTGACAAGGGGAAGCGTGCTGCTTCGGATGATTGATTGTTCATTACTACTTAGGATGGATACTGGGGTAGAGGACCGGGCCTTACTCGTGATACAGTTGTTGCTTGTGTCTTTTCTTTTAGTTGACTGTGTGTTTGAGTTCTATTTTCCGTACTTTCATTTTAGACTTTTATCATTGCATGGAACTCTTTTGTGAGTTTCCGCACTTGGTTTTTATTATTTAGTTGGATTATTTACATTGCTTCTATTGCAGTTTATTTATTTGCATGCTTCTGCTACTTATTATTTATTGTTTTTTACTTCTACTGTGATATTATTTGTTACCTATGAAGGAATAGTCTCCCCCACAGACACAAAAAGGTCCCTCGTTGTTATTCAGTAGCCTCTGGTGTTTGGGGAGATGCGCTTGAGGTTATGTGATGCACCGGTCCAGCCACCGTCTTATAGGTGAGCCGGGTCGAGACATTACAAAATTTGAAACACATTTTGACTCAATAGTATCCCCCTTTTTGGAAAGCACAAAACAAAACAAATAATAAAGACTTATCTCCCCCTGATTTTAGAAACTCTTCTGAATGTAATAGTGAA
This sequence comes from Viscum album, assembly GCA_963277665.1. NCBI lineage: Eukaryota > Viridiplantae > Streptophyta > Magnoliopsida > Santalales > Viscaceae > Viscum > Viscum album. The sequence goes on along the minus strand of OY728150.1, from coordinate 1,903,191,265 downwards.
TATGACTAATTCCACCCTAGGATAAAAATATCACTAAGGATCGTATTCTCTTTATTTTTACTTATGATTTCCCCACCTTAATATGGTATTCACCCTTTTCCTTCCTATGAAAACAATTTCTTCTTTTCCAAATTATTCTCACCCTTTGTGATTTTCAAAAAGAATAAGAGAAAACATTCATGTCCTGCAAAGAGTTAGAGAAAAAAAAGTATGAAATAATAGACATTACTTGGAATGAAATAAAGTTTTATTACAACAAGAGTTAAATAGTTCATTATTTACCCTTTTGTTTTTTCCTAGAGGCTAAACATCGAAAGATTCACTTTCTTGAATTATTTTCTATACTCCAAAAAAATTTCAATGGATTCTTATTGAGCCTTCAACTTCACATCATGTTCTGCAATAATCCTTTCTTACTTTCAGATCCTATCTTCATGAAGCCGATTGATTGCTTCCTGGTCTTTAATCCTTTCTTCCTAGTTATTGAAATCATCCAGTATGAGTCTGTAGGCCTTCTCTAGGATTACAAACCTATTTGATAGCAAAAAAAACCTCATTACATTCATTCTCCAATTTTTCCTTTAGACGATAAAGATCTTCAGATTCTATTCCTTTTGAGGTACATGATCTTTGAAAAACTTCAAGTTTTTTATTCAAATCAACAACAAACTTTTGGTAGACTAAATTGATATAATTTACCCTCTTCATTAATTCATCAACCTTATCCATATGATACTTGATATTTTCATCAATGTTGTATGACCACTTGACAACCTTATTGCAATCCTTGATATATTCTATAGCACTTTCCTTGAATATATTGAAATCAGCTTCAAGATTTAGAAACCTATCCATAATAATATTGACAGAGCTTGTTCTTTCATTATGACTATTTAAAATAATTTCTAGCCTAGATTTAATTTTTTGAATGAATGGTATCATATTTTCCAATCTTTTCTAATCTTGCTTGATGTATTGAATTCCCATCATTGTGATTGTTCTTTCTGAATCTGTATCTTCAATTTATTCAGGGAGATCACCAAAATGAGTCTCAGTACTAATAAATTGAGATGGATGATTCTGATTCTTATTGGATTATTTTCTTCTTATTTATCTGAAATCTGAATTACTTTCTTAGAAGAAACCCTTTGAGACACTTCTTGGATGGCTGAGAATCCAGAGATGGAAACTTAAAAGATGGTACTTATGAGTATTCTACTAATTGATTTCTATTGTTTTTATCTACATTCTCTTCCACTTCTTCTTATTCTTGTCCTTGTTCTTCTTCCCCCTTGTTCTTCTTGTTCTTGTTCTTCTTCAGATTCTTGAATGAGACTCTACGTAGCTAATTGTTCAGATGCCTGTATCTCCTTTCCTTTCTCTGCTGAATCCAATTGAGTCTAAATAGGTGGCTCCCTTATTATAATTATAGTTCTAGATTGCTCAGCTATTTTGAGAAGCCTATCAATTTAAATCACTTGGGTCTTTCTCTTCTTCATTCCCTTTTTCCTTTATTCTTCTTTTAAGGTTTCTTCTGATCTTACTTTCAGTGCCAAGGCTTCAGTTGGATCTAAACCAAATTGAGGATCCCGTTCTTTCTTTTCTTCCTTCTTCTTCCTCCACTCTGTGGCAACCTCATCAGATACAACCTTTTATTTCTTTTATTTCTTGTGATTTGTAGTCTTAACTACCTTTATTTTTCTTGAAGATAACTTGGATGTATTAAAAGTTTGTTCACTACCTTTAACTATTTCCTTTACTTTCTCAGCTTTCGGATATTTCTCAAACTTTTTTTATTCGGGATTTAATCATAAATTAAGTCTCCTTATCATATCCTTACTAATGAGAGGCTCCTTGAATGATTTCAGATCTGACTTGATTGAAACATTGCATAAACTCAGGAATTCTTTCAAAAACTTACTGAGAATGGTAGGAAACATGACCAGCTGAGACTTTATGGCACTAGATTTAAGCTTCTTAATAGTAAAAAAAATGAATCCCATTAGATTGAACTTCCTCATATTCACTAGATAATCAATCACATAAACATCTGAAACCTTCAAAGTTTCTTTGTCACCCTTTCTTGAAACTGGAAATCCTTGCATCCATAGGGAAATGAGTCGATTATATCCTGATAAATGACTTACTTTTCTCTTGTCCTCATGAATCCCAAAAAGAGATTCTTCATCTTTTCTATTATCAAATGTCCCATCAAGTTCTATTAATTTGTGGGAAGGAAATAGGGAATCACCCTCATATGGAACACCTAGGAAAGTAGCTACCAGTTTTATTGAGGTTTTATACTTCTTATCATACATCATAAAGGAAATATTGAGACCATTTTCTATATCCATTTTTTATAGAATTGAAAAACTTCCTCATAATACACAAAATCTTGGTCTAAATATGGTCTTTCAACACAAATGGATTCCCTCCCTTGGAAACTTATTATCCTTTTCAATGATGAATCAAAATTCTCATAAAAGTATCAATAGACTAACCTTTCACCTCAAAATGTCATGGAAGATAAATATTTTGGAGACGTTTTCTTTGGATATGAAGAAGTTGACTCAAACATGAAAGACTATCTCAAACGCTAAATATTTCCTGGTTACGAAGGCTGAGTAGTTCTTTGATTACAAAAACTCAGGTAAATTTTGATTATGAAATGTGCCGTATTTATTAAGCATCAGGACTTGAGAGAAATTTTAGAGGAATTCAATATGGGATGATTAAGTAGGGGTTCTTTAAAAAATTAATTGACGGTCAGGATTATATCTAAAAGATCTAATGGTTGAGAATGACTCCAAACTATTGAGGGTTTCCTTAAAATAAAATCGTATTCAGAATGAATCTGATTAGGAGTTAAAAGAAATAAATGGAAAACAACTATTTGAAATATAATAAACAAAGTAAGGTTTTAGAATTTGTACCTGTCAGAATATTAGGATAGATATATTGGTTTTAGTATATTGTTCTTATGATAATAATACAAACAAAAATGTAATATTGAAAAGCACATGAGATCGATAAGAATTCTAAAACCAATAAAATAAAATAATTTGGTACCAATAAAATATTCTAATAATGATAATCTAGTACCGATAAAAAAAATTAAATACTAATAATCTAGTACCAATAGAATAATCTAATACTGATAACATAAAACTGATAAAACATTAAAACCGATAAAAATTGAAACCATTAAAATTGAAACTGATAAAAGTAACACCGATAAAAAGTAAAATCGATAAAAAGTAAAACTAATAAGTGAAACTGATAAAATGTAAAAATAATAATTGAAATCGATAAAATGTAACACTAATAATTGAAATCTATAAAATTTTAAACTAATAAGTGAAACTGATAAAATGTATAACTAATAAGAGTGAAGCTAATAAATGTAAAACCGATAAAAGTGAAGCTAATAAATGTAAAACCAATAAAAGTGAATTCGATAAATGTATGTATACTACCCCTTTAAAAGGAGTAACTTAATGTAAGGAGATGTTTTAAAAAATAAATAGATGTGAATTATTGATTTACAGTGATCATTCCTAGTTTCTGTTTAATGTATTCAAATTTATCATAGGATAATGGTTTTATGAAAATATCAGCAAGTTTTTCTTGAATTCCAATGAATTGTAAAATAATATCTCCTTTTTGTGTGTGATCTCTAAGAAAGTGATGCCTATTATATATGGGTTTTTCACATGAGTGATTTTCAGGGTTTTTACTAAGAGAAATGGAACTAGTATTATCACATAGTATTTGAGTTTTGGAAAAACTCATGCCATAGTCAGTGAGTGTGTGTTGTATCCACAACACTTGAGCACAACAACTTCCAACTTCTACATATTCAGCTTCATCAGTAGAAAGTGCTACTGAATATTGTTTTTTGTATAACCAAGAAACTAATGAATCTTCTAAGAAATGACATGTTCTGGATGTACTTTTTCTATCCATTCTACAACCACCAAAGTCAGCATCTAAAAAACTTTTTAAAATAAAATCATTTCTAGAAGAATAAAATAGTCCTAAATCCATGGTTCCCTTTAAGTAGTGAAAATTTATTTTCACTACTTTTAAATGAGATTCCTTTGGATTAGATTGATATATTTCACATAAGAAAACTAAAAAAATTAAGTCTATACAACTAGATTTTAAGTATAACAAACTTCCTATCATACCTCTAAAAGATGTTTGATCTACTGGTTTCCCATCTTTATCAAGATCAAGTGTATTTTAGGTACCGATTGGAGTGTTTATACTCTTAATATTGTCATGTACATACTTTTTAAGTAAATATTTGATATACTTATGTTATTATATATAGGTTCCTTCTGGTTTTTGAGAGATTTGAAAACCTAAAAAGAATGTTAACTCACCCATCATACTCATTTCAAACTAATATTTCAAGAGATTCGCAAAATAATTAGTTAAGGATTGCTAATTTGATCCAAATATAATGTCATCAACATAGATTTAAACAATCAAAATGTTTTTGTTTTCCATTTTTATAAAATTATTTGGATCTACAGTACCTTTTTCATAATTTTTTTGTAAAATAAATCATGTAAGTTTATCATAACAAGCTCTAGGGGATTGTTTAAGGCCATAAAAATCTTTGGTAAGTTTAAAAACATGATCAGGAAGTTTTGAATCTAAAAAACCATAAGGTTCTTCTACAAAAACTTCTTCTTGTACAAACCCATTTAGAAAATCACATTTTACATCAATTTGAAAAAGTTTTAAGTTAAACAATGTTGCAAAGGATAATAGAATACGAATAGATTCAAGTCTAGCTACTGAATCATAGGTTTCTTCATAGTCTATTCCCTCTTGTTGATTATAGCCTTTAGTAACAAGTCTTGATTTATTTATTATAATGACTCCAATTTCATCACATTTGTTTCTGAAAACTCATTTTACTCTAATTATAGTTGTTTCTTTAAGTCTTCCAACCAAGTTTTAGACCTTATTCCTTTAAAATTAATTAATTTCATCTTGCATTACTTTAATCCAATCCTTATCACCTAAGGCCTCATTAGAAGTTTTAAGTTCAAACTGGGATAGAAAGGCAAGATGTTCAATTTCGTTTATCAAGAAATTTCCAATCATTAAGGGTTTATTTACATCACCAATGATATTATTACTAGGATGATTCTTAAGAAATAATTTATTTGGGTTTTGTAAAACCTATTCGCCAACATAAGTTAGAAAGTCTTCTGGGGTAAATATTTTGGAAATATTTTCTTAATAATTTCCCTTTCCAGAAGAGTTTTTAATCAAGGGTTGATAATTATTTTGTGAAAACACATCTGTTGATTTAGGAAGTGTTTTCTTAAAAACAAAGGGATTCGTTTCATAAAATTTAACATACACTATTTCCTCAACAACACAAGAGTTTTTATTAAAAACTCTATAATCCATAGAAGTAATGGAATAACTTATAAAGATTCCTTCATAGGATTTGGGTGTGAATTTATGTAGATTATCTTTAGTATTCAATATGAATAATTTGCATCCAAATACTCTGAAGTATGAAACTTTAGGTTTTCATCCATTCCACAATTCATAAGGTGTTTTATTAAGAAATGGTCTAGTTAAAATTCGATTTATAGTATAACATGTAGTACTTACAACTTCAGCCCAAAAATGTTTAGAAATTGAGTATTCACTCAACATGGTTCTTATCATTTCTTGAAGAATAATATTTCTTATTTCAACAAAACCATTTTGTTGAGGGGTTCTTGGAGATGAAAAGTTGTGAGTAATACCTTTATTACTACAAAAATTTTCAAAATCCAAATTTTGAAATTCTCCACCATGATCCCAATGAATAGTTATTAGTGGTAGGTTTTTCTCATTTTTAACTTGGGCTCTAAAAGTTTTGAAATATAAAAAGGCTTTAGATTTCTTTGTTAGAAAATAGACCCATTTAAATCTTGTGTAGTCATCAACTAAAACAAATACATAGTACTTGTCTCCAATGCTTCGAGTTTTTGTAGGACCAAAAATATCCATGTGTACTAACTGCAATTCATTAGAATTTGAAACTTCATTAATTGATTTAAATCTAGATTTATGTTTCTTTCCATATTGACAAGGGTCACAAACTTTTGAAAAATCAATTTTAAGATATAGTAGATCCTTAAAAAGTATTTTATTTGAGAGTTTACAAACGTTCCTAAGGTTATAGTGCCCTAACCTTCTATTCCATAACCAAGATTGGTATTCCATTACAATTAAACAAGGAAATTATTGGCTCCTAAGTTCTTCTAAGTTTAGTGTGTAAACATTATCATTCCTATGGGCAGAGAGAATGAATTCATCCTTATAATTAAGAACCAAACATGTATCATTCCTAAAATTTACAAGTTAACCTTCATCACATAATTGACTTTTTCTTATAATGTTGTGCTTAAGACCTTTAACAAAAAAAATATTTGAAATTAAAACTTTTCCAAAAAGAACAATATAACCTATACTAATGATCTATCCTTGAGCATTATCTCCAAAGGTCACTCTTCCACCTTTGATTTTAATGATCTTTTCAAAGAAATCTTTGTTTCCAGTCATATGTCAAGAATAACCACTATCCATGTACCAAATATTCTTTTTATTGGTACACTTTTTGATTTCTTAAAAAAGAAACAATTAGTTTTTCAGAAACCAAACTTGTTTGGATCCGGAAATGTTAAATAAAATAACTTTAGGAATCCACATTTTTTTTTGAAAAGTGATATTTATGAAATCCTAAAGATTGGGTTTTACTAAGGGAACAATTTCTTTCCCAATGTCCACCACATTGACACTTAGTGCAGAATGAATCACTTTGGGGAACAAAATAATTATGACTAAAAATCAATTTTGAATGAGTATAACCAATTCTGGAACTATTCCTTAGAGGATGAATTTGAGAATACATTTTGTCAAATTCTTTCCTTCCAGTAGTGAAATTTGATAAAATTTTCTTAAGAGAAATTTTTTCAGATTTTAGTCTAATGATTAAATTTTCATTCTCACAAGAAATTGTTTTGGGATTGGTTTTTTTTTCAGAAACATTTTTCTTTAAAATAAGTTTTTCAAAGTCCTTAGAAATTTTATCCTTCTCAGAATTTAATTCCATAAGGTTTTTTACAATATGATCAAAATCAATAATTTTATTATCAAGATATTTTGAAAGATCTAATACCTCTTTTTTAAGGATGGATATTCTATAATTTTCCTTATTAAGATTTTTCTTGAGTTTGTAATTTTCATTCTCAAGTAATTAGGAAAATTTGGATACTTCTTCAAAAGAAGGTAAATTATCCTCTATTGAGGAAGATTATTCATCTGAAGAGTAATAATATTTCTCATCAGGGTAATTGGCATTCAAAGATACATTTGTAAGAGATTATTCATTGTGTACCTTAGCCATGATACAATGATTTTCAATAGGTAATATAATTATAATAATAATATTCTTCTGACCAGAGGATTCATATTCAGAATATTTGTCTGATGAATCACCTCCACTTTCACTCCGAGTATCATTTTATTTCAAGACTTTCTTAGTATTTGACTTGTAATAATTTTTATTGTTTATTTAACAATGTTTATCCGTTATATCCTTTCTTTTAATCAAAAAAAAATAGTCTAATGTGACCTACTCTTTTAAATTCATAACAAGTTACTTATGATTCTTTCTTGTCTTTTCTTTCTTTGTTTTCGAATATGTACTGAAAGTATTTATTTCCCACAATCTCATTCATTCTTCGAGCAAGATTGGCTATTTCATTCTATGAATTATCACTTTCACTAGATTCTAATATAAAAACAACTTTCTTATCTTTGGAGATTTTTACCCATTCTAGTGTCTTGGCTTTATATGTAGTAGTAAAATCTACACTTCCATTACCGTTCTTCTTATTATTAAAATCTAAATCTCTTTTCATTCTTGTCTCATACTATAAGAGGGTACCAAATAATTCATCAATATTAATTTGAGTAACTTTATTGTTGATTAGCCACTAAATGAGGCTAATATTAATTGTTAATATAAATAATATTCATGTTATTTATTATTCATAAACACCATTTTAGTGAATTTTACACTTTGAACATCATTTCACATTATGATTGTAATACCTTCTTAAAATGCATTATTATGTGGTACATATTTGAACATCGTTTGAAGTACCCAATGATTCATCTGATTATACATATTTTAATTTGATATTTTTGGAAATTTTTCTACACTTAAATATGAACATGTTTGATTCAGGGATCAATGGATAATTCATGGAGGATGATGGAGATATTTGGCAATGAAAGGAAGCAATTCTGGAGAAGGAAGATTGGACACCATCCCACTGATGAGACTATGGGGCCTAAAATACAGGCCCAATTAATCCCAAATTTATTAAGATGCTAGATATAATGTATAGGAACAAATAACTATTCAGTATCCAATGCTAATTCGTCCCCCATGGTTCTCCTTTAGGCGGCCCAAGTTAGAGATAAAATTCTGGGCCAGATTCTGCGGCCCAAAAACACATCCCACTAATCTAATCATATCTCCGAATATACAACTCCAAATGGACCCAAATTTTGCAGGGGGTTAGAAGACATCCGGATATACATTTTATTCTTCTATGTACTTCTCTTATTCGGCCATCTAGAAGGTGTTTAAAGTGCGTATGTTCGGTGCATGAAAGCTAGATGCCTTTTCGGGTCAAGGGTGGAAAGTCTTCTTTCCACAAACTTTCCATCACCCTATACCTACCATACTCAAGTGGGATGACTTGTACTATTTTAGGCTCGACCCAAGGGCTCAAAAATGCCTATTTAAGTTAGTGGTGTTTGAGGATTTAAGAATCTTGGATGCTTTGTTCAATTGAAATGTTATGCTGCAATTTTGTTGTCTCAAATTTGTTTTTCACATGTAAGTTGTTCAATTCACTTTAGTTTCTTAATAAAATTTCTTATTCTACTCTTATTATGTTGTTCTTAATATCACTTTTATACCTTTGGATCAAGGTGTGAAATTATTCACACAAATCCTTGTGAAATTATTCACACAACGGTGGAGTGATCATTTTATTTTTATTGTTTTCTTTACTTCTCTATTTCCTCCATCATGAGTCTACTTTCCGCTTCCATTGAAACCATGGGATCAATGGAGGTCTAACCCACTTATGGGTTGATCCAAAGGAGTATCAAGGGGCTGGATTGGATGTTATTTATCACCTCATTAATGTATAATCACTTCTTTAATTGAGATTTTTATTTGATGATTTTTAAACTCCATCGTCCTTGTTGAATTTAAGGTCACACACTTCAAGTGCTAATACGAACCTTTACCTTGAAGTGCTCAAAACTTTGATCCTTCAAGTGTATAGTTGATTAGTATTAAAGTGTGTAGGCATTAAACCAGTAAGTGATGATGTTGTTTTATCTCCTTAAATGAACCCATCTCAAATATAAGAAATTGAAATCATTAAAAAGAAAATACGTCCAATCCACCCCGAGCGATAACCTAGAATCAACTCATTCTTTTAAATTGAATTTACTTAAATATTTTAGTGATCCTTTAAACCCATCTAAAATCAACCCAAGTTGGCCACTTCATAGCCAAAAATAGTCCATAGAATGTGCGTGTCTATAGGTTACTTCTTAGGTCTCTGTGGATTCGACAACCCAAGCTAGACTACAAGGACCATTCTACCTTCATATCTTGGGTAAATTTGAGCGAGAATAAAATTTTGGCGCTGTTTTCGGGGACCTATGTAAGTTATCTTAGACACTATCATAATTTTTTTTTCATTCTACTTCTCTTTTCTCACTCCTCACTCCTATGTAAGTCAATTTTGAACAAGTCCAAACATGGGAAACCTATCCCTACTTTGATCACTCAACCCTATGTACGATGTACAATAACCATCCTAATTCCTACTTGTGGGACCATCAAAAACCTACTGAACCACAATGTTTTTATTCATATGATCCACAATACATTCCAACATATTATGAGTTCCAATCCCATCAAGGCCAATCTAAACATCCTCCTATGGAATTCCAACAACTTAATTATCCACCTGAAATAGACCATATTTCTCAACCCCTTACCCATCATGATCCACAACCATTACTTGAAAAATTGTGTCAACAAATGGAGATAATAAATTTTTAGGTTTCATCATTGAGGTTAGAACTACAAAGCATTAAAAATTGTGAGGAACCCATCCCTACACAAACTATCCCTTCCATAACCTTATGTGAAGTGTCTAGTTTCTCACAAACCTCTCATGAATTTACTAAAGAGAAAACCTTTGGATTTGGGGAAGATAAAGAGGATCAAGGAATTGTTTAAGGGTATTTAAATCAAGAGGAAATTTACTTTTTGGATTCAAAAGAGGATAATTTGACATCATGGATTGAGTCTCCTAAGTATAACTCCATTGATGAATTTTCAAAAACACCAACCATTGAACCATTGAGAGAAATCACAAACATTGAATCCATACCCATTCCTAATACTGTTCTTTCAAATTTTGTGGTTGAATATTCTGATCAAAATGAAATAATTGTGTTGAGGAATTTGGAAAATGAAACTGAGTTGGATACAAGTTCTCAACCTGTGTCTGAAGGTCCTATCCAAACTGAGCTCAAAATCATTTTCCTTACTTCCCCACTCAAGTATCACTTCATAGGATATAATCATGACATTTAAATTAGAATTCACTCTTATCCTGAAACCAAAAATGTTGGAATGATCATTGATGTCGTTGTAAAGACTATAGTGGAAACTGGATCAACCATTTCTGATATTCCTTGGAATTTCCCAATCATTGTAGAACATAGGTTTGTACATGACACAAATTCTAAACAAAGAATCCATCTAAATAAAGTGGAAGTGGAGAAATTTGGGGTCCTTAAAACGTTGAAAGTTGGTATTGAGTAAGTTAGGGGGTTCATGTCGAGCTAGCGACGTTAAACAAAGCGTTGCATGGGAGCCAACCCATGGTTTTCAAGTTTTCAATCATTTTGTTGTTTTAATCAACTTTATATTTTAAATAGGAATAATGAATCATTTTGATATTTAAAAATAAAAAAATAGATTGTTGACCTGTTCTTCTATTATGTGTATGGATGGGTATGAAAGGGGAGCACCATATTTATCTGTGTCACGTGGTGTGATCCTTGAGTAATGCCTTACCCAGAAATTTAAAAAGAAGACAATGTATCATCAGTTTATTTTATTTTATATATATACTTATATTTTACATATATATATATATATATATATTGTTTTGTTTTGTTTTGTTTGTTTTGTTTTCTTTTTCTACTAGGGAACTCTGCCAGTGACATGGATATCAAAGGATTAAAAGGGAGCAGCAAGAATTTCAACTTCAACCACCAGGTGACTTCATTCCATGACCCTCATTTTCAATTTCCTTTTTTAACTTTCATTCTCTACCTTTACCCCCTTCTAAATTTTCTTTTCTTTAAACACTGGGGACAATGTTGTTTTAAATTGGGGGGGGAGATAAAATAAAAATAAAAAATGCTTTTGTGTCAAAAAATGATAAATGATTTGAAAACAAAATTGTAAATGGAAGGAAAAATTCCTTTAACTTTGAACATGGTAATACACATTGCACACTTTGAAACTGAATATCAAATAATTTAGCATGCCCTGATTCTGATTTTAATCCTTGTATAATTTCATGACAATAGATTTTGGAAAGTATGGCTGTCCAATGTGATATTTCATCGTTTATATTTTCATCAAAATAAAAAAAAGATCACAATGCACGTCCTTTGGATAGTGGGGTATTAGTTTGAGTTCATGGGGTCCCCTAAATAAATAGCATAGGTTTGGTGATCATTTTAGTTTAATATGAGTATTCAAAAAAATTTAAAAAAATTGCACGTAGAGCAATGAAATGACCTAATGCGTGGCTTTCGGCACTGGGGGATTATGACTCCATATGTGTCTAGCCCAGAGTTAGTAATTTTATCTCTATTTTTGGTAATTCAAATTTGTTTTTGACTGAGTTAACTCAAGATGATTCCCGAGTATGTGGGCTTCACTTGGTTCCCTAAGGTCTTTGAGCCTGGGAGTCATTGGCAAAGTCTTGCTACAGGGGTTGACTCTTTTGAGTGAAATTTCAATTACCATGGAAAAATTGCAAAAAAAAACAAAAAAAAATAATAATACAATAAAAAAAATTGAATACTCATCTTAATATTGAAATGTGATTCCACCTAGTGTTTCCGTCATTTCCCCCTTGAATAAAGATGAACCCTCATGTCTATCGTGATGCACAACACATCCTCATACTTAATTGATATTGGATGAAATATGACAATGAATTTGAACAAAGGAATGGGTTTGGGATTGGGATATGCTTATGAAACTATCTTGTATTAAAATATTTTGATGGGTTTCATGATTGTTTGGTATAAGGGGTTCTGGTGATCATTGTGTATTAAAATGTTTTTGGAAAAGGGAATTCGAATTTCATATTGTTGAGATATATTTTGCTCGGGACTAGAAAAACTGAAGTTGGGGGGTGTGATTAGCCACTAAATGAGGCTAATATTCATTGTTAATATAAATAATATTCATTTTCTTTATTATTCATAAACACCATTTTAGTGCATTTTACACTTCGAACATCATTTCACATTATGATTGTAATACCTTCTTAAAATGCATTATTATGTGGTACATATTTGAACATCATTTGAAGTACCCAATGATTCGTCTAATTATACATATTTTAATTTTATATTTTTGTAAATTTTTATACACTTAAATATGAACATGTTTGATTCAGGGATCAATGGATAATTCATGGAGGATGATGGAGATATTAGGCAATGAAAGGAAGCAATTCTGGAGAAGGAAGATTGGACACCATCCCACTGATGAGACTATGGGGCCCAACATACAGGCCTAATTAATCCCAAATTTTTTGGGATTATAGAGGAAATGTATAGGAACAAATAAATCTTAAGGATCAAATTCTAATTCGGCCTCCATGGTGGTCCTTTAGGCGGCCCAATTTAGAGATAAAATTCTGGGCCAGATTCTGCGTCCCAGAAACATAGCCCACTAATCTAATCATATCTCCGAATATACAAATCCAAATGGGACCTAATTTTACAGGCGGTTAGAATACATTTGGAGCTCCATTTTCTTCTTCTATGGAATACTCTGATTCGGCAATATAGAAGGTGTTTCAAGCACATCTGTTCGGTGCATGAAAGCTGGATGCCTTTTCGGTTCAAGGGTGGAAAGTCTTCTTTCCACAAACTTTCCACCACCATAGACCTACCATACTCAAGTGGGATGACATGTACTGTTGGTGGATCGACCCAAGGGATAAAAAATTCCTATTTAAGGTAGTGGTGTTGGAGGATTTAAGAATCTTGGATGCTTTGTTCAATTGAAATGTTATGCTGCAATTTTGTTGTCTCAAATTTGTCTTTCACATATAAGTTGTTCAATTCACTTTAGTTTCTTAATAAAAGTTCTTCTTCTACTCTTATTATGTTTTTCTACATATCACTTTGATACCGTTGGATCAAGGTGTGAAATTATTCACACCAAACCTTGTGAAATTATTCACACAACGGTGGAGTGATCATTTTATTTTTGTTGTTTTTTTTTACTTCTCCATTTCCTCCCTCATGAGTCTACATTCCGCTTCCATTGAAACCATGGGATCAATGGAGTTCTAACCCACTTATGGGTTGATCCAAGGGAGTATCAAGGGTCTGGATTTTATGTTATTTATCACCTCCTTAATGTATAATCACTTCTTTAATTGAGATTTTTATTTGATGATTTTTAAACTCCGTCGTCCTTGTTGAATTTAAGGTCACACACTTCAAGTACGAATACGAACCTTTACCTTGAAGTGATCAAAACTTTGATCCTTAAAGTGTATAGGTGATTAGTATTAAAGGGTTTAGGAATTAAACCAGTAAGTGATGATGTTTTTTTATCTCCTTAAATGAACCCATCTCAAATATAAGAAATTGAAATCATTAAAAAGGAAATACGTCCAATCCACCCCGAGCGATAACCTAGAATCAACTCATTCTTTTAAATTGAATTTAATTAAATATTTTAGTGATCCTTTAAACCCATCTAAAATCAACCCAAGTTGGCCACTTCATAGCCAAAAACAGTCCATAGAATGTGCGTGTCTATAGGTTACTTCTTAGGTCTCTGTGGATTCGACAACCCAAGCTAGACTACAAGGACCATTCTACCTTCATATCTTGGGTAAATTTGAACAAGAATAAAATTTTGGCGCCGTTTTTGGGGACCTAAGTAAGTTATCTTAGACACTATCATACTTTTTTTCATTCTACTTCTCTTTTCTCACTCCTCACTCCTATGGAAGTCAATTTTGAACAAGTCCAAACATGGGAAACCTATCCCTACTTTGATCACCCAACCCCATGTACGATGTACAATGACCATCCTAATTCCTACTTGTGGGATCATCAACAACCTACTGAACCACAATGTTTTTATTCATATGATCCACAATACATTCCAACATATTATGAGTTCCAATCCCAACAAGGCCAATCTAAACATCCTCCTATGGAATTCCAACAACATAATTATCCACCTGAAATAAACCATACTTCTCAACCCCTTACCCATCATGATCCACAACCATTACTTGAAAAATTGTGTCAACAAATGGAGATAATTAATTTTGAGGTTTCATCATTGAGGTTAGAACTACAAAGCATTAAAAATTGTGAGGAACCCATCCCTACACAAACTATCCCTTCCATAACCTTATGTGAAGTGTCTAGTTTCTCACAAACCTCTCATGAATTTACTGAAGAGAAAACCTTTGGATTTGGGGAAGATAAAGAGGATCAAGGAATTGTTAAAGGGTATTTAAATCAAGAGGAAATTTACTTTTTGGATTCAAAAGAGGATAATTTGACATCATGGATTGAGTCTCCTAAGTATAACTCCATTGATGAATTTTCAAAAACACCAATCATTGAACCATTGAGAGAAATAAAAAACATTGAATCCATACCCATTCCTAATACTGTTCTTTCAAATTTTGTGGTTGAATCTTCTGATCAAAATGAAATATTTTTTTTGAGGAATTTGGAAAATGAAACTGAGTTGGATTCAAGTTCTCAACCTGTGTCTGAAGGTCCTATCCAAACCAATCTCAAAATCATTTTCATTACTTCCCCGCTCAAGTATCACTTCATAGGATATAATCATGACATTTAAATTATAATTCACTCTTATCTTGAAACCAAAAATGTTGGAATGATCATTGATTTCGTTGGCAAGACTATAGTGGAAACTGGATCAACCATTTCTGATATTCATTGGAATTTCCCAATCATTGTAGAACACAGGTTTGTACATGACACAAATTCTAAACAAAGAATCAATCTAAATAAAGTGGAAGTGGAGAAATTTGGGGTCCTTAAAACGTTAAAATTTGGTATTGGTTAAGTTAGGGGGTTCATGTCGAGCTAGCGACGTTAAAAAAAGCGCTGCATGGGAGGCAACCCATGGTTTTCAAGTTTTCAATAATTTTTTTGTTTTAATCATATTTATATTTTAAATAGGAATAATGAATCATTTTGATATTTAAAAATAAAAAAAAAATAGATTGTTGACATGTTCTTCTATTATGTGTATGGATGGGTATGAAAGGGGAGCACCATATTCATTAGTGTCGCGTGGTGTGATCCTTGAGTAATGCCTTACCCAGAAATTTAAAAAGAAGACAATGTATCATTAGTTTATTTTATTTTATATATATACTTATATTTTACATATATATATATATAGTTTTGTTTTGTTTTGTTTGTTTTGTTTTCTTTTTCTACTAGGGAACTCTGCCAGTGACATGGATATCAAAGGATTAAAAGGGAGCAGCAAGAATTCCAACTTCAACCACCAGGTGACTTCATTCCATGACCCTCATTTTCAATTTCCTTTTTGAACTTTCATTCACTACCTATACCCCCTTCTAAATTTTATTTTCTTTAAACACTAGGGAAAGTGTTGTTTTAAGTTGGGGGGAGAAAAAATAAAAATAAAAAATGCTTTTGTGTCAAAAAAAATGATAAATGATTTGAAAAAAAATTGTAAATGGAAGGAAAAATTCCTTTAACTTTGAACATGGTAATACACATTGCACACTTTGAAACTGAATATCAAATAATTTAGCATGCCCTGATTCTGATTTTAATCCTTGTATAATTTCATGAGCATAGATTTTGGAAAGTATGGTTGTCCAATGTGATATTTCATCGTTTATATTTTCATCCAAATAAAAAAACATCACAATGCACGTCCTTTGGATAGTGGGGTATTAGTTTGAGTTCATGGGGTCCCCTAAATAAATATCATAGGTTTGGTGATCATTTTAGTTTAATATGAGTATTCAAAAAAAATTAAAAAAAAATTGCGCGTAGAGCAATGAAATGACCTAATGCGTGGCTTTCGGCACTTGGGGATCGTGACTCCATAGTTGTCTGGCCCAGAGTTAGTAATTTTATCTCTATTTTTGGTAATTTGGATTTTTTTTTGACTGAGTTAACTCGAGATGATGCCCGAGTATGTGGGATTCACTTGGTTCCCTAAGGTCTTTGAGCGTGGGAGTCATCGGCAAAGTCTCGCTACAGGGGTTGACTCTTTTGAGTGCAATTTCAATTACCATGGAAAAAATTGCAAAAAAAAACAAAAAAACAAAAAAAAATAATACAATAAAAAAAATTGAATACTCATCTTAATATTGAAATGTGATTCCACCTAGCGCTTCTGTCATTTCCCCCTTGAATAAAGATGAACCCTCATGTCTATTGTGATGCACAACACATCCTCATACTTAATTGATATTGGATGAAATATGACAATGAATTTGAACAAAGGAATGGGTTTGGGATTGGGATATTCTTATGAAACTATCTTGTATTAAAATATTTTGATGGGTTTCATGATTGTTTGGTATAAGGGGTTCTGGTGATCATTGTGTATTAAAATGTTTTTTGGAAAAGGGAATTCGAATTTCATATTGTTGAGATATATTTTGCTCGGGACTAGAAAAACTGAAGTTGGGGGGTGTGATTAGCCACTAAATGAGGCTAATATTCATTGTTAATATAAATAATATTCATGTTCTTTATTATTCATAAACACAATTTTAGTGCATTTTACACTTTGAACATCATTTCACATTATGATTGTAATACCTTCTTAAAATACATTATTATGTGGTACATATTTGAACATCATTTGAAGTACCCAATTATTCATCTGATTATAAATATTTTAATTTGATATTTTTGGAAATTTGTCTACACTTAAATATGAACATGTTTGATTCAAGAATCAATGTAGAATTCATAGAGGATGATGGAGATATTTGGCAATGAAAGGAAGCAATTCTGGAGAAGGCAGATTGGACACCATCTCACTGATGAGACTATGGGGCCAAACATACAGCCCCAATTAATCCCAAATTTCGTGTAATGCTAGAGAACATGTATAGTAACAAATAACTCTCAAGGATCCAATGGTAATTCGGCCTCCATGGGGGTTCTTTAGGTGGCCCAATTTAGAGATAAAATTCTAGTCCAGATTCTTCGGTCCAGAAACACAGCCCAATAATCTAATAATATCTACGAATATAAAAATCCAAATGGTCCCAAAGTTTACAGGAGTTTAGAAGACATCCGGAGCTCCATTTTCTTCTTCTCTGTCCCACTCTGATTCGGCCATCTATAAGGTGTTTCAAGCGCGTATGTTCGGTGCATGAAATCTGGATGCCTTTTCGGGTCAAGGGTGGAAAGTCTTTTTCCACAAACTTTCCACCACCCTAGACCTACCATACTCAAGTGGGATGACTTGTACTGTTGGAGGCTCGACCCAAGGGCTCAAAAATTCCTATTTAAGGCAGTGTTGTTGGAGGATTTAAGAATCTTGGATGCTTTGTTCAATTGAAATGTTATGCTGCAATTTTGTTGTCTCAAATTTGTCTTTCACATGTATGTTGTTCAATTCACTTTAGTTTCTTAATAAAAGTTCTTCTTCTACTCTTATTCTGTTGATCTTCATATCACTTTTATACCGTTGGATCAAGGTGTGAATTTATTCACACCAAATCTTGTGAAATTATTCACACAACGGTGGAGTGATCATTTTATTTTTGTTGTTTTCTTTACTTCTCCATTTCCTCCCTCATGAGTCTACTTTCCGCTTCCATTGAAACCATATGATCAATGGAGGTCTAACCCACTTATGGGTTGATCCAAGGGAGTAGAAAGGGGCTGGATTGGATTTTATTTATCACCTCATTAATGTATAATCACTTCTTTAATTGAGATTTTTATTTGATGATTTTTAAACTCCATCGTCCTTGTTGAATTTAAGGCCACACACTTCAAGTGCTAATACGAACCTTTACCTTGAAGTGATCAAAACTTTGATCCTTCAAGTGTATAGGTGATTAGTATTAAAGGGTGTAGGAATTAAACCAGTAAGTGATGATGTTGTTTTATCTCCTTAAATGAACCCATCTCAAATATAAGAAATTGAAATCATTAAAAAGGAAATACGTCCAATCCACCTCGAGCGATAACCTAGGATCAAATCATTCTTTTAAATTGAATTTACTTAAATATTTTAGTGATCATTTAAACCCATCTAAAATCAACCCAAGTTGGCCACTTCATAGCCAAAAACAGTCCATATAATGTGTGTGTCTATAGGTTACTTCTTAGGTCTCTGTGGATTTGACAACCCAAGCTAGACTACAAGGACCGTTCTACCTTCATATCTTAGGTAAATTTGAGCGAGAATCACTTGTTCTCATTAATAGTTGTCCTTTTTTACTCCCACTCATTTAGCATTATATCAATTATCTTTTCCACAAGCACTTCATCATAAAGACCTTTTTCTCCCATGGATTGAAGACTGTTGAAAATGGTCATAAATATTTGTTTAATCTTGCATACTGGTTCTCCATAGGGAAAAACAAAACCATAATACTCAGCTCAGAGAATGGCTCTTCTTGTTTCTATAACTTAAGATGTACCAAAATGTAATACTTCCAATTTCTTCCAGATAGAATTGGATGCTTCGCATGAAGATATAAAACTATATATATTCCTTGTCATAGAACATAACAAAGTATTTCATACCTTGTAATTCATTTGATATTATAGTTTATATTGGTTGGTGAAGGTTCTGACTTCTTTTTCTGAAATTTTGTAATCTCCAGTGAGCATCACAAAATCATCCACTCCAATATTAATGAAAAAAGTCTTCATTCGATATATCCAGTAATCGTAATCATTCCCATCAAAAATATGTGGTCTAGTTGGGTTTAGGTTGGCAATTGATCCAATATTAATTCATGTCATCTTCTAAAACAATAATTTTCTAATCCACACGTTAGTGTAGTAAGTAAATATAAACAAAGTATTTGTAATAGAATTAGAATTGTCCTATAGAAATAAATAAATTAATTAAAACCAATTAGTGGAAACCTTCTTTGATACCAATTTTTGGATCGAAATATAGATGTAAATGTATATGAGATGGAACTATACAAGAGAGGGGTGAATTGTAGGTTTAAAAACTTTGTATTTAAATTCTTAAGGATGAACTTAGTTTAAGAGGTCTTAAACTAATAAAATTCATGACCAATATGAAGGAATATATAGGTTATGGATCCTATGGATATGATATGATGTAATACCACAAGTAATGAAAAAAATTGTATTTAAATTGAATACAATGATCAGAGTAATACAAATGTAAATGATTCTACCATACAATGTATAGAATATCTTAATAAAAAATGTAATGAATTAATCATAATTGAAACAATTACAATAGAAAAGAATATGAATAGAAATAAGAAACAAAATGATTCCCTTTCAATTAAAAATAACAATGGAAATGTAAAGGTATTACAATTATTTTATCCCAAATAGTAGGGTATCCTTTCACCTAGGATAAAAGGTCTATCTTACCACCACCTAGGTAAGCCATCGATATGATAATCTGAATGACCATCTTCCTATCCCTAAAATCCCTTGATTAAGAAGGTAATCGGCACCTCTTCCTTTCAAATACTTGAAATCCCTTGATACAATGATTATTAGCACCGTCTTCCTATCTCTGGAATCCCTCAATC
This sequence comes from Viscum album, assembly GCA_963277665.1. Lineage (NCBI taxonomy): Eukaryota > Viridiplantae > Streptophyta > Magnoliopsida > Santalales > Viscaceae > Viscum > Viscum album. Next base: position 1,903,171,055 of record OY728150.1, on the reverse strand, counting down.
ATTATCATAATGATTGGACACACAAAGAAAAATAAATCACTTATATAAATACAATAACTAAGAACAAGTTGCCCACGTCTTATATCTTTAAGGATTTCACACGAAGCAAGAGAGATGTCACACCGTCTCTCTCTAGAACTTGGAAGTAGAAAAATTTATTATCTCTTGTTCAAATGAACTCCTCTTTATAGACCTCAAGTTACAATAGTCACATTTCCTCCAATGATCATATTTCTCTAGAAAATTTGGAGGGACTTGGACATCTGGAATTATAACAGTAAAAACAAATAGAATACACGACATTGTTTTTATTATTATATAACTAACTCAACAACATTGTTTTAGTTAGAAAATAATAAGTACATCAGTATGAAAGAATGAGTAATATGAAATTTAATGAAAAACATGTATGCGGTATTGAAGTAAGATATGAGTTCAATGCATTACATGAGTACGATGCATAACTTGGTTACGATGTATATCGTGATTACAATGCATATCGTGGTTACGATACATTACACAGTTATGATGCTTATCGTGGATAAGATGCATATTGTGGTTATGATTCATATCATGGTTTTGATTCGTATCATGGTTACGATTCATAAAATGGTTACAATTCATATCGTGGTTACAATTCATAACATGGTTACGATGCACAAAGTGATTATGATGTATATCCTAGTTACGATGCATGGTTACGATGCATAATATGAATATGATATATAACCTGGTTACGATGCATATGGTTATGATGCATAATATGAATACGATACATAACCTGGTTACGATGCACATGGTTACGAACACATCATATGTGGTTATGATTGTATAACAATTTATATGGTTACGATGAGAAACAAAATATGTGATTATGATTGGAAACAATATGATTAGGATATAGAACAAAAACATGTGTGTTTAAGATGGAAAGATATGTGATTATGATTGTAAAATAACAGTATATGATTACGATAAGAAAAAAACATATATGATTATGATATATGTGATTACGATGAGAATACATCATATATGAAAAACAATAAGTAATTTGTGATTTCCAAAACAAAAAGATCAAAGGGAAAGTCAAAACACATTTTTACTCAACAAGTCTTAAGTAAAGAACATATGCGATGATCCTTATGTGCTTCATGTGAACCACCCTAGACACATCAAAACACCAGGACATGTTGCCCAGATCTCGTAGAGATCCTTGGGCATACTATTTGGATCATGTGAAGTCCTCTAGGACATGTCGAAGCAGGTAACATGGTGACCCCTAGGCACACTACCTTAGTCTTTTGAATCCCTATGGGATCACCATAAAAACCTTGTGATATCCTATAGACATGTTTCTTGACTCATATAATGACACCATCACAAATTAGTTGAGTCTCACGATAGCACTCGAGAATGTCGACAAGCTCTTGTGATGCACACTGAGCATGCCAGTCAAGTCTCACGACAACCTCCAGACATGCCATCCCAGATCATGTGTTTCCCTTAAAATAATGTTTCATTAACTCTCGTGATGACCTCTAAGAGTTCCATCCATATCTTGCAATGAAACCAGGGAAAATCATATGGATCATGCGACACCCTCTAGACATGTTGACCAGGGTCATGTGATGGCTTCTAGGATGAATCGGTCGGGTCTTACGATGCCCTCCATAGAATTCGACCTCGATCGTGTGAAAACCCTCATAAAAGACATCCAGGATATGTGGTGTCCCTCATAAAATTCATCTGGATCACATGATTTTTTTAAGACATGTCAAGCATACATCCTTCTACATGTCAAGCAGACAACCAAGGCATGTCAAGCGGATAGTAAATGCATGTCAGGATGATGAGTAGGATAGGTTAACAGGGAATCCTAATACTTGATAACCTTGTTCATTCTTAGTGAATAATCCTTGATTATAAGGTAATCCTCATTGTATAAGAACCTACCTAATTAACTACAAGAAATTTGATTCATGCCATAACCAGGATACGTAGGATGCCTCCCCAAGGCTCAAGCTCCATATCAATTATCCCAAGGGTTGCCCCAATACATAATTCATGCAACTATAAGCAATGATACTGATCATTTACTACCCCTTTTTTATCACACTGATCATAGATAACATGTTATTAGAGAGTTTCAATAATCATATCATTTGTTCCATAAGCCTCTACAAAGGCAATGGAAACCTCAGTGTATAATCCCCTACCTAACGAACTATGATGAATCTGATTCTTGATGTAACTAGGATACGTAGGATGCCTCCCCAAGGCCCGAGATATACATTGAACATCCAAAATTCAGTCCCCATAAGTAAGTCCCACATCCATAATCAATGAGACTGATCATTTTCCATCCCTCATTTCTCACACCGATCATATCTCACATGGTCTTAGGGAGTTGCAATAATCATGTCATTTAAAGAATAAGCCTCTACAAAGGCAAGGGAAACCTCTACATATAATCACCAACCAGAGGCATAATATGGTATGTCCTATATATAAGGGTAGCCTCAATATGTCATCCCTGACCTGGGGAACTACGGTGACTCTAATTCCTTCCATAACCAAGATGCATATGATGCCTCTTCGAGGCCTGAGCTCTATATTAATCATCTGATGGGAATCCACATCAGTGAAAGTCTAGCCATATCTCTGACATTTTAACCATCAAGACTTAATCATTCCCATGGTCTGATCATTCTATCTCATCCATAATAAAACTAGGAAAATAAATTAAACTATGAGGAATCTGATTCCTTTCATAATCTGGATACATAGGACACCTTCCTAAGGCCCTAGATTGAACACAGATAGGCATCCAAATCATTATAATCCTTACATTTCTCTAACATTTCAACCATTGAGACCCAATCATTCCCATGGTATGATCATATTTCCTCATCCACTAATAGAATGGGAACAAATTAAACTATGGGGACTATGATTCTTTCCATAGCCAGGATATATAGGATACCTCCTCAAGGCCTCAGCACCATATTAAACATTCAAAGGGAAATCCCAGCACAAAATCCTCACATCCATATGAAATGAGGCTGATCACTTTCTATCCCTTATTTCTCACACTGATCATAGATCATACGGGCTTGGGGAGTTGTAATAAACACCTCCTCGGAATCATGAATCTCTACTAACTGGGGAAATATCATTATGTAACCCTCAATTAGTGGCACAGTATGAATATCCCTCATATAAGGACATTTACATTGGGTCCAAGACTAAGGGTGTGAAAGAACTATGTTAACTCTGATTATTTCTATAACCATGACACATAGGATGTATCCTCAAGAATCGAGCTCAAATATCTAGTGCCTCAGTTCCCACACATATGTCCTCTCTACATGATGCTAAAATGCATAGGTTTAACAGACTATGTGGGTTTTGATTCCTATAATAACCAAGATATGTAGGACACCTCATAATGGCTCAATCCCTCCTTGGAATATTAACTGCCTCCCTATATAGCAGTAAATTATAAAGTTCCTGGTTATATGGATTTAGAAAATAAGCTACTACCCATCACTAGGAAATGGATGAAGAACCTTAGATACATACAAATGGATTCACTAATGATATCCCTCTCTTTTTTATAAAAATATACTTAACCTATAATCCTTTTTTTAGGTTAATCAGTATTATATCGGGATTATGAAGAGATTCTTAAACATATATTAAATCTGTATGAAATTATGAGTATGAAAAAATTCTTTCAAAAATGGTGCAATGAGCTGGACCTCCCATTCTCTCAACCAATGTGAGTCCCCAAGCACTATTAGGTCTAAAACCCCAAGTTACCACCTGAATTTAGAAAGCAGGTTTGTACCTAGTTATGGATGAGGTAACTATTGGGAGTTTCCATTAATAATGACAATGGTGACCCGATGTTAATGATTTTTCAAGAAATCAACCCCCTCCCCCCACACATAGTCATCCATCAAGCTAAACCAAACCTACCTCGAATGAGGGGTTATGGGTCATCTCTTTCCCATTGATGAAAATTCCTTCATTTTCACTAGCATGTAATCAATCCTAGCTCTAGAGGTATCTCAAAACACAATGTACTCAAATCCCTATTCTAATAGCCTCAAAAAAGGAGCATTGTTAAAACTATTCCTTGTCTCCTCAAAGACTCTCTGAAACTACTCATTATTAGTAAACAGCTTCCCTTTCTGCATTAATGCAGTCAAAGGGGTTATTATCCTAGAAAATTATGACATGAACATCTGTTAGTACCCTACCAAACTAAGGAAACTCTACACTTTTTTCACAATATTGGGTGGATCCTAAGAAAGAATTGTATCAATATTTATCGAGTCTATAACTAAACTATGCTCATAGATTACATTCCCCAGAAAGTGAACCTCATAAATCCAAAACTAAAACTTTTATAGCTTATCATAAATCTGGTTATCCCAAGGTAAGTATAAGACCATCCTCAAAAGATCTAAATTTTACTCCTTTAACGTAGAGTATATGATAATTTCATCGATAGAGACAACTATAAATCAGTCCAAGTATGACTGGAAGATCCATTTTATAAGATCCATGAACATGGTGGGGGAATTAGTCACACCAAAAGGATTCACCAGAAACTCATGGTGTCTATAGAGACATCAGAAATATTTCTTTGGAATATCATCCTTCCAAACCCTCAACTGATGGTAGTCGGACCTAAGATCGATCTTTGAAAATAAACTCACACCATTCAACTAGTCTAATAGGTCATTGTTCCTAAGTAATGGGTATTTTTTCTTAATTGTTACCTGATTTTGGTGATGATAGTCAATATAAATCCTCAAGCTCCCATTATCCTTTTTCATGAACAAAATTGGAGCTGCCTAGGGGGAATCACTAGGTCTGATAAAATATTTCTCTTGAAGGGATTCTAACTACACCATCATCTCTCAATGCTCAATGGGGTACATTTGATATGTTATAGAAGATATCAGTGTGGAACCAGGGTGTAAGTTGATGAAGAAGTCAATCTAATGCCGTAGAGGTGGCCTTGGGACATATTTGGGAAATACATCCATAAAATACTTCACCATTGATAGAAGTTAGATGCCTAAAGTTCCTGCTTCATTAAGGGCTAAACTCACCAGTTGATGGGTGATAGGTTGCATCTTCCTGCTTGTGAGACCCACTTTCTTTGACATAAGATCACTCTTTCCCACAAAAGAGTATCTCATCCCATCTATTTTGAATCATCTAACACTCCTGAGATGAAAATTAATCTGAGTGCACATCTCGGACAACAATCCCATGCTCAGGATGACATCATAAGGTTTCATCATGATGACCAAGAGGTCCCATGGGAAAATTTCTCTACCAAATGACAACTCACATTGTTTAAAGATGTGTGATATACAGGAATAACTCCATGTATGAAATTTTGGCCATAAATTATGGGATAAATAATTAAATAGAATCTTTAGCTCCCACATAAGGGATATGGAGATAAAAGAATGACTTGTTCCTATGTCTATAAGTATTACATATAGAGTCGAAATGAAATAGATCATAACTCAAAACATCTCATGATCAGTTTGGTCATATTCCTCCATAGACTACAACTAACCACACCCTTGACCACCATTCCTATGATCTTGGTGTGGGCCACATGGTTATGGTGGTGGGCGTAGATCATAGCATCATCCTCCACCAGTAGTTCCTCCCTCTATAGCTCTATCTGATCCTCTATCAATGTTGCCTCCTTGGGGGATTCCCTGACCATGCCTGGTATATCCCTAATCATGGAACTAACTCTGTCATGGTGGTCCATACACTGTATGTCTACCTTCCTCGGTACGTCAGGTTGGGAAATCATAATCCATGTGACCCCTCCCGTCACAATCATAACATCACCCCTATATGGGATAACTATATTATATGTATGAAACCTTTATCGCAGATCCACATGTATGAGTCTGATCTTGAGCATTCCTCTTTATCTATGACCCTGATGATAGATATCTATCAGTTGTTTTAGATAACTCAGCCCCATGATGACCACTTTTGGCACCATCCACTTATCATACCTCAACTAAGAAGCTCTTCGGTGCTCCATTTTAAGTGGGAATGCACAAGGAGACCATGCTAGTATGGATATCTTTGTGAAGGCCCTACTCAAACTTTTATGATCTGAAGTATCCATCCTACACCATACTAAGAGAGTAACATGTGAGTTCAGTAAACCTCACAGCATACTCAGAAAATAACATATCACCCTACTACAGTTCAGAATCTCCTAAATATTCAAAGAGAATAAGCTCGAAGGGTAATAATCATCATGGAATAGTTACTGGAAGTATGACCATGAGAGTTCCTTCTTATCATGAGTCTAGATGATCAGACTCCCCCAGCACCCTGTGGATTTATGAGGAAGTCTATTCACAAGTGCAACCATATGATAGGTCGATGTCTGAACAAGTATTAAAACTCAAACCACCAACTCGATTCAATCCTACATTGGTTGAGGGTCTGTCTCACCGTGAAACCTTAATCGTTTCTATCATTGGAGTTCACATAACGTGCTAAAATTTTGCGTATCATCATCCTGAACTGCTGGAAATATTGGTTACTTAGTAGGAGGTGTCACTACTTTATGCTCGCTTGGAGGAAACACATCATGAGTGGGTCCCTGAACTGAGGCCATAACACTCAACTGATCATCATCACAGTCATGTATTAGTATCCTAGCTGGTTTTCATCATGAAGGAATCATAAAAGTTACATAATGTACTATGGTTAGATGAGTATATATATATTGTGAGATTACTTAAGAAGGATATGAAATTAGAAAGACCCAATCCTATATAATGCATGTACCATTGGTTTCCCTACAACTGATGTCTTAGAATACTAAGTTGAAAGATAGGTAGTCAGAATCCTTGTGTATAGATACGTTGGTCATCGCACCAATGTTGGATTCCCTGGATCAAGAGCTAAACTCAAGACACTCTGAAACTGTTGTCATAATTTCCAAAACAATCATCACAACCATTCCAACTCCAAACACCAACCTAAGGAAAAAATTTATTTCATACCACTCTGTCACGACCTGACTCACCCGAGCCCGCATGGCTGGTGGTAAGCCAAGGGTGACACCCCAAGCCTATCTTCAATAGGATAGTGACTAAAGACTAGTGTCAAGTGGGTATATCACTAAAATGGGATGCCTTGGGATAAGTACCTATATACACACAAACAACCATCACTGTGAAATAGTTCCGATATATAATAAAATATAGAAACATATAGAGTGTAAACCATGCATGAAATAATCTCTAGGAAAAAATTCAAAGTACAACAGCGTAGTAAAAATGTATATAGGGGAAAAATACAAAATCAACTAGAAATGAGGTCCCAACATGACAAAAACTGAAAAGTGGAAAAAACTAAAGAGATATTGACTCAAAATCTCCAAGTCTAACCATCAAACATAGTCATCTTTATAAGGTACAACTATACTTCTCCAAAACCTGGTCCACCAATATCGCTACTGATTTGTTTGTCATCTGTATAAGACACAACATGTACGGATGAATACCATAGAGGGGTGAGTATATACAAACCCAATGGGCTGACCCAAATACAAAATAAGGGAGAAATATAAAGATACAGTAGTCAACTCAACCCATAAAACAAAAGCGTAAAAAACCCAACATCTGATATGTTCAAAAGAAACCCATGCGAGAGAGAAAGAGGATGTTCGTCTTCATAGCCAGCTAAGAATGATGAGTCGGCCAATATCTCCAATGGTCCATATCTATTTCCTAGTACCATGCGCAACCTCACAAGAATCGGAGTGGAGGGGCCTACTCCTTGCTACTATGCTCCACAGTTGAGGGATCACTAACTCCCATGGAGAACTCGCTCGCCACCAGAGCTCAAAGAAGGGGGAGTATCACTCCATAGATAGAGGGAAAAAACCTTGATATAATATAGGCTAGTACCAACTCTACTTATGTAAAGAGTATTGGGGACCTGAACCCTAGTGAAATAGGGAAGTACTGACCCCGACATCTCTTTGATAGTAAAAATCGATCACTATCATCGTCCAAGCATCATAGAAGGAAGCGTCACACTCGTAACATCTTGTGTCATATCTCTGATGCTAAAATTATGGCTTCCATCATGTCTTACATGGAAAACCAGTTAGGATAGGCTGATTGCAAGCCAAAATCCAAGTTCCAAAGAAAGAGATACATGAGGTGGAGGTTTCTATAAAATGTACATGATGTGTACATAAGGTCACACGGTATGTGACCTCACCTAGACACATAGGCGTGTCCTCAACTGCACAATGTTTGGCTGGAAATGTGGGTATACACGGTGTGTACATGGAGTACATGGCATGTCTTGGTAGCCCAGGGTATGCTTTTGTAGTATGGCTCGTGCCCGTGTACTCTGGTCATTTCTGTGTACCTGGTCGGGCCCATGTACCTAGTCATGCCTATGCCCGTGTACCTCAAGGGTACACGTTGAATTGCCAACATCGGATCACATGACGTGTGGAAGTCCCACATGGCATGTGATATTTAATTCTACCTGAAACCCCAGCTATCGCAGTAGGGAGAACACATGATATGTGTTCCTGGACTATATGCTGTATATGTAGGATTTTTTTAAAAAAATCCAAGAACTCTTCACGCATCTTACTCACACCTCAACCGTCGCTTGATCTGCCAGGAATCACATAGAGGAACTCAGATCTAGGCTCGACCACACCCAATCTGTCGACAATTGTCGGATTCCGGCTACCCATGCCGCATGCGGATCATCCTCATTGCATTGCATCGTCGTGTCGCCTCACCCATGGAAAAAACCCATGGTTCAGCCTCTGGTCCATGTCAACAACACCCACACCCCACATCGCATCATGGTCAAATTGGAAAACATCGATCTCCAACTCGATCACACTTCTTCTACAAATCTGAGGGTTTGATCGTGCTTGATTTCAGACCGACAATGTCGAATTGTTGACCCCATGGGCCAACGATGAAGAATGAGAAGAATCACTACTGTAAAATAGGTCTTTAACAGTGTTGGACTTTATCACTGCTAGAAAAAAGGACTGATAAAAGTTTCATTTATCAGTGCTTAAAAAAGTACTGATAAAGGGTACCTTTTATCATCGCTTTTATTTAGTGCTAATAAAGGATAACCTTTATCAGCGCTTTTCTTTAGCACTGATAAAAGGTACCCTTTATTAGCGATTTTTATTTTTAACACTGATAAAGGTCCCGAATAAAATTAAATAATTAAACAAATAAAAATTATAAATGAGTAAATTAAAAAAATATTAAAAATTTTATTAATTAAATAACTATTGATAAAAATAAAAAAAATTAATATACATATATATAAATTATAAATACTAATAAATAGTATATATTAAATATATAGATATGTAAAATTATTAAAATTAAATAATTAAATATATAAAAACAAAAAATGATTAAATTAAGAAAAATATTAAACATTTTATTAATTAAATAATTATTGATAAAAATGAATAAATTTAATATACATATATATATAAATTATAAATATTAATAAATAATATATATTAAATATAGATATATAAAATGAATAAATTGTAATAATTAAACAAAAAAATAAATATGAATAAATTGTAATAATTACAACAACAGAATTAAAAAGAATAAATTACAAAATTATTAAAAAAAATAATGAACCAATTATTAATAAAAATGAATAATTTTAATATATATATATACTATAAATAGTAATAAATAATATATATTAAATTTAAATATAGAAAATGAATAAAATGTAATAACTAAAAACATATTAATGTCTTATTCATTTTTAATGGTTTTTATACATAATTATTGAACCCGCAAATCTTTATTTTTACATTTTCCATAAAATAATTTATGGTTGAGTGGGAACCATGAAATTTTCAACTAAAAATTTCAAAACACCACAAACAAACTTCAAATTTTCAACAAAAAATCACATATGAATCGGGTACTCCACCAAATTCAAATTTCAAACAAAGATGTCATGCCACTGCATCGGGGCCACAAACCACGAGCTGACTATTTCCTTTAGCTATGGAACCTGGTACCCAATCACCCATCATCAACCATAGCACTGGAGAGAACCACCCACTAGAAACCTACCCTTCCTCATCACTGAAACGACTACAGCCATGCCTGCAAAAAACTTCACCAAAGAACCCAAAAAAATCCAAACACCACTGGAAGCCATCGACATCACCAAGAAGAACCACATAAGGTGAAGGGAACATCGAGAGGTCAAAGAACCAGAAAAAATGTAACCTTCTTTACATGCTAGAAAACTATTAACGTTGCCACCATCTTTGCAGTCACTGAAAACAACTTCAGCCATCACAAATAGAACCAGAAAAACCAAAACATCATTGACGTCGAGTAAAAAATCCATCACCGAACACTGCTGATGTCATGAGGATGAAAACCAAAAACCACCAAACTATACCATCACAAAAAAACTGATGAATATAGCAAGCTCTGAGAATTTTTATACATAATTATTCATTAATATATTTAATATAGAAATGTATTCATATATATTTCTATATATATCAATGTATATAATATTTTATAAAATATGATTTATATAATACAAAATATTTTATGCTTACATTAAATAAGTCATATATTTAGTGAAGAATGGTTTATAATTAAAAATTAATATTAATTAAAAATACTGACTAATTACATCGAGTAATAGACATAATTGAATATTGTTTGGTTTTTTAATTTAACAAGTTTTAAATGTGCGTTACATTAATTAATTTCACATACATATACATAATTAATTCATTTTTATATACAATTCTTATATACAAATATTTACATAACTAATGAAATCTTATATAGAAACACATACATCTGATATTTATGTAATTTATTCAAATGTTAGCATTCACTTTAGAATTTCATTATAACATGATACATTTAATATGTTATATTTTTAATTGATAAATTTTATTTATTTAATTTTAATATTATTACAATTAGGTATTATTTATTCATTTTTAGTTTTTATTTATTTATTTTTTTGTAATTTAATTATTTTTCTATTATATATATATATATATATTTACTATGTTTTGATATTTTCAATATGTATTCATCATTATTTCAATATATATCCATATTTTTTTAATAATTTATATTTAATTAATAAAACTTATCAATTTTTTCAATATTTTTAAAGTGTGCTCATTTTTAATTATTCAATTTCACTCATTTTTAACATGCATACATTTATGATTATATATTTATTAATAATTTTTAAAATATATTTTTATATAAATATTTATAAATAAATATATTTATAAATTTATATATTTGTAATTATAGATAAATAAATATTATTTTTTAAATAAGTATTTATGTAATTATAAATAATTAATTATATATATTTAAATAATTATAAAATTATAATAAATTTAATTAAATAATGAATATATTTATTATATTTATATTTATATTTATATTTATATTTATATTTATATTTATATTTATTTATTAAATATATATATATATAATGGTATAAATATATAAATATGATTTGTTTAATGTATTTATATAATTATAAATAATTAATTATATATTTAAAAAATTATAATATTATAATAAATATATTTAAAATATGAATATATTTACTATATTTATATTTATATTTATATATATTTATTAAATATATATATACATAATTATATAAATATATATAATGATATGCAGTTATGGGCTTGCCCGAGTGGTAAATGCTCCCTGTAATCCTGCATCAGACCCAGGTTCAAATCTGGGTTGGGGCGAATTTATGATGGCAAACGGTGACACAAGCATGATGTAAGCAGGTGATGACTTAGGCAGGCGGTGATGCAGGCATGATGCAGGCAGATGGTGACGTAAGCATGATGCAGGCATGACACTGCACTGGGCCTTCAAGCTAGTTTGTGGACCATTGGACCATGTAATGGGTTTCATGTCCACTGGACCTTCGGGCCATATACTAAATAAATAAAGCTTGATGGGTGGGTTATCCCTTGAAGGGGGTTATGGCTTTCCTTTTCAGCCTATGTGTGTGGTGTGTGTGTATTTAATGTAATTATACCCCCAAACACCTAATATATATATATATATAATGATATAAATATATTTATAATTATAAAATTTTAATAAATAAAGTTAAATAATGAATATATTTACTATATTTATATTTATTTATTAAATATATATATAATTATATAAATATGTATAATGATATAAATATATTTATAATTATAAAATTATAATAAATATATTTAAATAATTAACATATTTACTATATTTATATTTATCTATATTTATTAAATATATGTATATATATATAATTATGTAAATATATATAATGACATAAATATATATATAATTATAAATAAATAATTATAAATATATTTAAAAATATATTTATTTATAAATATATTTATAAATGTACTACTAATACTAATCATTTTTTTCTCATTTTAAAAGCCGGATTATGGGTTGCCGGTACCCAAAACAAGGTTCAAGGCAAGGCCAGAACAACGCCAAAAGACCTGCACCTCCACAACCAACACTAGGAATAAAGCCACAAACAAAAGAAAACAGCACCACACTACAGATCATAGTACCCGTAATCATCTCTGCATCCCATACCATATTCATCTTCCATAGTGGCTGATTCCCAAATAGAAGTTGGTCCATGCCGCCTACCAAAATCACCAACATCCCAGCTCCTCGACTGATCCAGAGGTGGTTGGGTTCCACAGCACTGTTTGACCAAGCTATCTTTTTTAAAGGCAAGAATCATCCCGTTATCCCGCTTAAAAGCTGATCTAGTTCGTGCCGGGCGCGGGAGATAGGAGTAGTCTTTCCTATTTCTTCTTCTTGGAGTCGCTGACAAGGTTCCTTCACACTCGACCATCCTCTTTTCCCACCTTGTACTATATTGTTGTACGAACGAATAGCTGGTCCATTCATATTTTCTTTATCGCCCCCATCCTGCTCCTTCCCTTTACTGAGAAAATCCTCTGAGGCACAACCATTGCCCCCACTATTACTCCTCCTTATTTGGTTCAAAGAATTAACCTCAATCTGAACAAGACATACAACACCATCAGAAGAATTATTCACAGCCCTAGAGACTTCCTCTTGACCCAGGCATCCACCAATGTGCTCCTGCATGAATACCCCAGCACCCACACCCCCACCTTCTGAATTAGCATATAAACCAGAATCAAAACTGACATTGGCGAGGCCTTCAAACCTATTGCTTAAAGGGATAAAAGGACTGGACGATATATCCATACCTCTAGCCCCCCTGTCTCAGGTTAAACTGGAGGCACCTCCCCCTCGCTGTGTTCCTCGAAGCGATCCACTTCAGCAACCAGCACCGACCCTTCCAATGCATTCACCCTACCAAAAATTGCCACAGTTCCTTGGCCATCCTTGACCAACTCTCTGCTGACCTCCTCCCTCTGATCATCCACCACTGTAGGATGAGCCTCCCTGCCACTTCCTTCTGGTCTTTCTTCCTCTAGAACAGGTACCGCCCTCGCACCAACCTCTAATGCCTTACTCAGGAGATCTCCTTCTCCTCGTACAAAGCCAAGACCAGCCACAACCTTCATTCTACAGTCCTCAACCAGATGTCGTTCCACCATCGAAAGCTGAGGCTCCTTACCCACACCTTCAAGTCTCGTTTTATTCTATCCTGGACCCGCCCCCGCACCAGCCTTCGAAGCCCTTACCGTAGCACCTCCTACCCTTCAAGTAGACATCTGGGCATCTGAATAGTGAGCCTTCCAGGGCCCTCCCTTGTTGCAAACCACCACTGAATGACCCAAGCGGTGATAAACAGAACAATAATCCGTCCAGTCCTCATAAACCACCTGCTGTTTGCATCTATACTCTTCTCCAATTGTAATCCATACGTGATCAAAAGGTATCCGGGAAACATCCAATTTCACACAAACCCGGGGATTAACCGGGTGACACACAGCTTACGTTTGAGAATCAAAACATAAATACCTTTCTATGAGATTACCTAGCATGAGAATAACATCTAGATTCTAAAAAGGTAGTGGAAGATTAGGGAAGCTTACCCATACCACTACCGACGGCGAGTCACGGTTAATGTGAAAATCATAAGACCACCGTATAATTATATAAATATATTTACAAAAAAAATTATTTATAATTATAATTATTTATCTTTTATCAGTTCTAAAAAAGTTTGATAAAATGTATCTTTATTAGTACTAAAACTTTAGCGTTGATAAAGATGGATTTTATCAGAATTTTTTTAGTGATGATAAAGATCTATCTTTATCAGTGCTAAAAAAACACTGATAAAGATATCTTTTATCGATGATTATTAATTTAGTGCTGATAAAAATATATTTATCAATGTTTTTTTGGAAGTGCTAATAAAAATCTCCTTGATCTATTTAAAGAACCCTAACACACTGATTTTAGTCGTGATATCTCAATATTTCGCAGAAGTCACATATTGTCGGTGCTCCTCCTCCTTAAATCCAAGGCTTGAATCAATGCTCTAACGAATCCAAGCTTCTGAATTATATCTAATTTCTCTCGGATGAATCGAATCTCGAATCCAAGGTATGTTATTTTCTCCTCCTCCTCACTCATTGATTGCTTGTTTGGGTTCTGCATAAGGTGATTTTACATATATATTTTATAGTAGCCAGGCGATTTAGGAGTTTCTCTATTTTTTATTTATTTTTGTGTTATTTTGTTCAACAGTCACTTGCTAATTTATTCCAATTAATTTAACTCAATTTATATGTTCTCTACACCCTATATCACATGACCAATGTAGAAGAGATCTCTTATAGCTTCCTCCATTTTTTTCTCCATTTTTATATGTATTCCTCCCATAGATTTAATTGGATTCTAAAAGGTAAATAATTATTTTATATCAATTACGGGTTCATAAAAAAAATTGATGCTTCCTATGTAGGCTATAAAGGGTTTTTATGGGGATCAGAACCTTATTTATAAATCTGTTGATTTTTTATTTTTTAGCATATTTTTTAATTCATAAGAGGATATTTTAAATGAATAAGATGAATGAAAAATGTTTTTGACCCTTTTTTTACTTCTAATGGATGTAACCAATGGTTTAAGGGTATAAAAAAAGAATTTGTATGGTTATTAGTTGACTCCAATGAGAGGAATGATTTTTTTTCAATGTGTTGATGCCTATTATTTTTTAAAATTATATCTATAACATGGGTTTACATGATGATTTTTAGGCCTTTTGGTAATTGGTAAATGGTATCCTTAGTTTATAATAAGGATGGTTTTGTTATAATATTTTCACCCATCTAGTTATTAAAGTCATGTTGTCACTTTATTAAAAAAGTTTCATTGTGATTTTATCACCCTTATTAGGAAACCCTTGGGTTAGTGTTTTCTGTAGGCTATTTCCCTTTTATGGGATGTGTATTGATTATTATTATTATATGCTTGTATGATATGATATATGCATATTTCTTGAGAGGGTTTTGTAGGAGAGATGAGGTTTATTGCTTATGTTTTATTATCAATTTATAAATTGATCATGTTCATATTTTTTCTCACCTCCACTTTTACTATTCCATGGTAACCCAAGGAAACTATGTTAGTGATCTTTTGTGTGTCATAGTGTCTAGGCATAGTGTCCTTATTGATTTTCCCATACCATTAGTGATCCCATATCCATGTTGCTTTACCTATAGTGTTAGGGATGTGATATCCTTATTTCTTTATTGATGTTGTTGTTATAGATGGGAAACCTTGGGTTATTGATCCTACTCGTATATGTTTAATATTGTCACACTATAGGATCTAGTGAGATTTCCATGATGATTTTTCATTTGATGATATTATCTTATAGATCCTTACTACACACATTATTTTTACCCCATTTTAAATTTCATGGACATGTTGTATCGATTTTTTTATTTACTATTATTATACATAATTGTTATAATGGATCTCATTTGATCTATATTCCATATTTAATTTATGGTTGGGTTTACTTTTTCTTTTTATTATAAAATGTGTTTTGAGAAATTTTTTGAATGAATAACATTGATTTTGATTTATTTTCATAAGCTCTAAAGTCCAAATTTTTAATATTTTAAGTGTTTTCACTTTTAAATGTATTATTCCATCCATTTGTTGGTAAAAATTGGATTTTGAAAGAAATTTTTTAAATGATTTTTTTATCTATATGGGTATAAATTTATTGATCTTAATAATGGTTGTATTTTATTTTCCAAAAATTTTTTACCTTGGGATTTCTAAAAGAGATAAATGTATGATATTTTATTCCTTTATAATTTCCTTTTTTGAAACATTTTTTTAAATGGTGTTCAAACTATTTTTTTTTTGAAATGTTTTATAAATGAAATTTAATTGATTATTTGGTGAAATATTACTAGGCCTACTTATATCACACCCTATATAAACACTCATATGGGTATATAGAGCTTTTATGTTTTCATTTATGTTTTAAGGTTATGATCTCAATTTGGAAGTCATTCATGTGGTCCATTTATGGATATTTTAGTGGTGGCTAGTGACCACAGGTCACATGGAGTTGTCTAATATATGGATTAGTTATTGGTTTATTTTACGATGTTATTTTATTGGAAAATTTTTAAATCTTATCTATTTGGATTTTATTTTCCTTTAAAAAGATACATGATTATATATTACTCTAATGTTTTATATAATAAGTGAGTTTTTAGTTATTTTTCTTATGAATTATTTGTTATGATTATTTATTTTTAACTATTTATTTTATATCCATGGATTTATAATGTATAGATACACCATTTTTTATACTCATAAGTGTTTACAATGTTTGTTTAATGTTATTAAAGGGTGAAATAAATCCCAATTGTATATATATTGATACCATGGTTCTTTCACTACTAGAATCACATGTCCTATAAATAATATAAAATTATGATTTATTAAAACTTTTTAAAGAATTAAAATACCTAAAGTTTCAGTTTCATGAAAAATAACTATTTATTTAAGGAATTTATATAAAACCAAATCCATAAATAATTCTTTAAGAAAATAAATATATTTAGTACTTAAAAAAAATTTAGTTTAGTTTCAAAAAAAAAATAAGTTGATGATACTTAATAAGTTATCATAACAAATCATTACTTCCCACTTAATCAACCTATCCATTATTTCATTATTTATTCAATCACTAAATCAAGTTTTATTATTGTTCATTGACTTATAATTCATTTAGGTTATAGTGAAAGTAATTGAATTTCTTTGTAATAAAAGACAAGGTATAAAAGGGAATACTTAACTAAGTATTTTCATACTATTTAAACTCATGATTTAAAACTAAATTCAGGTTTACTAAAATTAATCAAGATATTAGAACATAAATATGTACCAAATAGTAATTTACTTTCTTGAACAATGGTTCGAGACATGTGAATATTTAGGTTACTTTATAAAAATAAAGTGAGGTAACCTAACCCAATAATATGATAGCTATATTCCATTATGGATCTTAAAATGATTTGGAGCTTATCGAATTTCTAATCATGAACTTATATAAATGAAATAATGTAATTAATTAAAGAATACAAGTCCAAACTTTAATTTCATAAAATAAATAATTTTAAAATAAGTAAGCATGTTTAATAGACTTTACACAATAAACCAAGAATAAATATATAATTTGAACAATACACATTATGTGGTTTCCATATCACCACACCTAATATCATGAAAAAACATTATTTGGTCCTCCTCTAGCTAAATTTTCACTAAAAATACTCAGTTTCACCTGTTGATATACTATCACATCACTCTGTCATAATTCTTAAACAACATAAATCATCTCATGATATTCTAAACACCCACAACAATGTAAAAACTCAAAACTTGGTGTAACTTCATGGTTGTATCCTTTCTAAAAAATCCAAATATGCTATCATTATCTCATCCCGAGTACTAGATCACCTATAATTCGACTCCCAGTTAGATAAATTCAAATCAAAACTAAGCCTGATATCATACGTGGACTCTTCCTAACACCTCATGATCTTTTGTAAAATATTTTTCAATGTCATGAATATTTGTTAAACCTTATTCATGTTGATTATTGAATAAATTTAATAGCATGTAGAAGATTATAATTGTGTCTTCTTGTGTGAAATTTGATGAAACTGGTTTTTGATAAATGAATAGTCCCTTGATTGAATTTTGAAATAATCTCATGGGAACCTCGGTATTTAGGTTGTTAGTCTGATAAAATCATGTTAGGATTTAAATTGTTAATTTACTACTATTTGGTGAAAAATGTTTTATTCATTTCAGATTTATAAAATGTTTATGAAATGTTTACTAATCATGTTTTTCTTTAGATTTGGTGGTGGCCTACTTAGAATTTTTATGGTCATGCCTATTTTAAATTTCATTTTTGAAGAAGGAAACTTCGTTTTAAATTTTAAATTAGGGTTTGAAATGAAAGAATAGGATTTTATCTTAAAATGAAATAAAATGTATTGGGTGTTTTGAAAATCAGGAAGTGATTTCAAAGTGAACCTATAAAGTTTTAAACATTTAAAAGTGCACATATTTTTGTGGAAATAGTTTTAAAAAATTAAATTATTATTAATGGTTTTTAAATATGATTTTAAAAAAAATCACTTGATGATAGAAGTTTTTATAAAAAAAGGGGGTTCATACCCCATTAAGTTTTTTTGAAAATAATTGGTCGATTTTCATGTGGAATTAAAAAAAATCAAGTAGGGTTTTAAAAATTCAAAAAGAAGCCTTTTAAAATTTTAAAGTAGTTTTGAGATGATATTTTAAATTTTAAATTAAGATATGGTAATTTAAAAAGTTTTAAGGAGACATTTTTCATTCTCATCGGCTTCATCCCCTAAAAAGTTATTATTTCATTTTATTGCTTGAGACTAATCCTTCATCTCTTCTGGAAATGAACCTATGTTTCTTGAACTTCTCTGAGTGTTAGGCATCCCATACCGAGTATCGATGATCATTTTGGATGAATTCAGAGGATAACACCTACCATAGTGGAGTAATTCTTTTCTTAAATTTAATTACTCATTTCATTCAAAGCATACTGAAATTATTTGAAATAATAAAATATTGAATTCCCCTTATTAGAATTATCTATAACTTTCACCTTTTATAATGAATATCTTATGTTTATTTAATTATTTTTTATACAAAATGAATATTTTATGAATCTAATAGGGTGGATATGAATTGAAAATTGATGCAAGCTACAAAAGAGTATGAAGATAGAGTTAAAGAGTTCATCAAGTTTTCAATAGAGCATGTATATGACCCTTCTCAAATCCTTTTTCCATGTTTACATTATTTTTATTCAAGAAAAATTAGTTTGGAAATGTTGGAAGAATATTTGATTTGTCACAGAATAGATCAGAGCTATAAATGTTGGACTAAACACATAGAAAAACTGAATTTTCACACCAATTGGGATGATATTATGGTTTATGGATCATTTGATATGAATACTAATGTAAATGATGATGGATATCACATGGAATAAATGACAATGGTAATTGAATATGACCATCGAGATTGTAAAAAGTTGTTTGAAAAGTTATTTAAGAGACCATTGCATACTGATTGTACTAAAAACACAACATTTTCAGCTGTATTGAAGTTATTTAATTTGAAATATGGAAGTGGATGGAGCTACACTAGCTTTAAAGAACTACTTGGTATCCTGAATGATATTCTACCAGAATAAAATGAACTTCTATGTTGAATATATGATGCTAAAAAAATTCTATATTCAATGGGCATGATATCTAAAAAATACATGCTTGTCCAAATGATTGAATATTGTTTTGCAAGGACCATGAATCACTCATAAAATTCCATAAGTGTGTGGTGTGAATCAAAACAAGAAAAATTAACCAAGACCATTAAAAGTTGTATGGTACTTTCCTATCATTACATGATTTGGAAGACTATATGGATATTAGGAAACCGTGAGACAATTGACATGGTATGCATATACAAGAATTAAATATGGGAACCTATATTATCAAGTAGATTCTCCTCAGTGGAAGATAATTGATTACAAGTATCCTGAATTTGGAAATGAGCCAAGAAAATTTCGTCTTGCATTTTCTACAGATGGAATAAATATTTTTGGTTTATAGAGTAGTACTCATAGTACATGGCCCATCATCTTGGTAAATTATAAATTTACGCCATGGTTATGAATGAAGCACAAATTCATTATTTTGTCTCTACTTATATTTGGACCAAAGAAACCTGGTAATGATATTGATGTATATTTGGATCCATTGATTGAAGATCTGAAATTGATGTGGGATACATGTGTTACAATGTATGGAAATGAAGAATTCACATTGAGAGCTATGTTGTAAGGGACAATAAATGACTTTTCTGCTTATGGAAAATTTTCAGGATATAACATTAAAGGAATGTTAGGGTGTCCCATTTGTTAATAATGCACACATTCCGTTTGGTTAAAACATTCCTCAAAGATTGGGTTTTTAGGAAATTAGAAATTTTTACCTTGATGACATAAATATCGATCTTGGATGACATCATTTAATGGGAATACTAAAAAAGGTACAACACCATATCCACTAATGGGTGATCAACTATTTGATAAAGTAAAATATACTAACACTATTTTCAATAAACCATTTTCAAAAACCTTATGAAATCAGGTTGGAAAAAGAGATCAATTTTCTTTAAATTACCATATTGGAATTTTTTGTACATCAGAAATTTTCTTGATATCATGCATGTAGGAAACAAATGTATTTGATACTATTATTGGTACATTAATAAATGTTCCTAGAAAAAAATATGGCATCAAGGATAATTTAGACATGATTTACATGGGGATAAGGGAAGATTTGGCACCAATGAAGGGTAAATGGTGTGCTTTTCTTCTTCTAACATCTTACACTCTATCCAGATAGAAAAATTGTAATTTTCCATTTTCCTTAATGGTGTAAAAGTTCCATAGGGGAATTCATCAAATATCAAGAATGTCATGTAAATGACTAATTTGAATTTACAGGGAATAAAATAACATGACTATCATGTTTTCATGCAATACATGATGTCTATTGATTTATGTTGCATTCTGCCTAAAAATGTATGACATACATTAACTGGGCTCTGCTCCATTTTTAATGCCATATGCAGTAAAGTTATAGAACCAGTGAAGTTCTCAATCATGAATAATGAGTTTTTAGTAATATTATGTGAATTATAGATATTCTTCACATCATCATTCTTTGATATAATAGTCCACCTGATAGTTCTCTTGGTTAGAGAGGTTCAAATATTTGATCTTGTCCATTATAGATGGATATACCCCATTGAACTATATATGAAGATTTTGAAAGGGTATGTCAAGAATTGAAGTTGTCTAGAAGGTTGTATTGCAGAATGATATATTATTGAAGAAGTTATTGAATTATATACTGGTTACCTATCAGATATTGATAGAATTGGTCTCCCAAAGTCTCTTCATAGTGGAAACATTATGGTCTAAGGGATTTATAGAAGATATGTTGTTGAAATTACCATCACAGAACAGAAGTAAGCTCACCTTTACATTTTACATACTAGTGAATATGTTGATCCATATGTTGAATCCCATTAATAAATTCTTAGAGATTTTAATCCATCAAGGGCTAAAGGATGGGTATCAAATACACATAATCTAATAGTTTATAGGATGGTTATGAGATCAAATTTATAAGAAGTTATCTAAAAATATGAATTCAATTGCAAAATAACTTTAATGACTAGCCAGGGGAACAAATGAAAATGTTATATCTTATAATGGTTTTGTAATCAATGGTTATATGTTCTATACAAAAGAATATTATGAATGTAGTATGATGAAAAATAATGGAGCTACACTTATGGAAAAAGTAATACACAAGTCTAATTCCAAGGATAGAAATCCAATTTATGTGAATATGTCATATTTTATCATTATTGAATAGATATATGAGTTAGATTATACAAAATTTCAAGTGATGATTTTCCATCACAAATGGGTTGACAATAGGAGTGCGATGAAAATTTATGAAATGGCCTTGATGAAGGTGAATTTTAGTGTGGAAGGTGAAAATGATGATCTCTTAATAATTTAATCATAAGTAGTACAAGCATTTTATGTCTTAGATCCAAAAAATAATAATTTGTTGATTATCTTTCTAGTGACTAAAACAACTGTAGGATCAGATGAAAATTTAATTGAGGATGACCCTTTCATCGAGAGATCATAATCAGTTCCTGTTGGTCCCATTGTAGATAATATCTTGTACATTATAAGGGACCAAAAAGAGGGGATTTGGATTCTTGATAGAGGATTCAAATCCATTTATCCTTAAAAAAGAGAGTTTAATGAGAAGGTTAAATTTTTTAATACACTATGATTTTCCTCATAATATTATTTATTCTCTACTGCATTAACATAATCTAAATTAAATGTTTGACTACTCATATAGACAACGTATTCTGCACATAATGATTTTACCAATCCTGGGGACGAAAATACTATTGATGTTGAAACTATAAAATTATTAGGGGATTAAAAATATGGTGATGAAAAAAACAACAGACACATCATCACAACGTTGAATAAAATTATCAAGGTAAGAAGTAAGGGTATAAAATTTGAGGTTGGATGGAATCAATGTGGCCAACCAGTTAAACTCAACAATTCAATGTTCATTAGTTATGTTGGGGTCACAAAGAGGATGAATGTGTCAATTAATATCGATCAGTGGTTCCACATCCATCCTAAAATGAAGCAAACCATTTGGGAAGATATAAAGGTAATGTTACCATATACTTTCCCTATTTTATCAAAAAATGATATAATAAAACATTGATTTAATTTTCATTATTCTTTGTAGAGTTCTTTTATTTTAGAATATTTATATAATAAATATGTCTTAATGGCCACTGGAAAATCCCATAGAGGCTTCCAGACTCTTCTTACCAAGTTACATCTTAGTGATGTTGAGGGGAAAGTAAATCCCCACCCACCAGTTAGTTATGCACACATTATAAAACAAGAAACATAGAATGATTTAACTATTTGTCACAATGAGAAATCATTTCAGGTGAATTTTAGTCGATTATATATTATTTTAAATTATTTATTTTATCCAATTTAATTCAAAATTGTTAATTAATTAAACAAAAAAAGAGTTCTAAAAATAAATAACGTGGATCAAAACCAATGTACCCCTATTGCAAAGCAAGGATACGATATGCTTCACTAGAGAAGAAATTAGTATGTATTTTAAATCAATAATAAGAGTTTTATGTGATATGAAACAACATATGTTCCTTTATTTATATTCATATTGATTAATCAAAATCTGAAGCCACTTTCATCCCACTTATGTGTTGTGGAAGGAGACTCACGTAAATAGGGAGGGTAAACTAGTCGATGAAAACAAAAAATCAATATGGGAAATATGTGTAAGTATGACATAATAGTAATTATTTATGATTTATAAAATTATTACATAAAAATAACAATTTATGTTCATATTATTCTTATATGGTTTAGACACAAGAATCTCTAGTGACCATACCAGAAGAAAATCTACTTTTAGTAGCTTTGAAGCAGCCAGAACAATATAGTCATGTTAGAGGAGTAGGTTTTGAAGTGTCTCCTCGAACATATTTCAAAAATACAAAATCATAAGAAGATACATATAAGATGGTGAAATGATTGTAGACACAAGTGGATTCTTTTCAATATATTATTTTTTGGTCTGGTTTGGTAGACCAATATATGAGAAAGGATCAAAGCGAACTGGTAGTGGAAGAAATATCTACACATAAAGAACCAAATGACCCTTCTAGATTTGAGGCTATTCATTCCCCTCGACCTAATACCTTATGCGAGGTAATCAATTTTTTCATTACTCTTTCTCCTAAATGTGAATCAAATAACTTCCAAAAAATTTATATTACTAAAATAATGCAGGGTAAAGTTGTATGTGGTTTCTATCTATCAACACCCACGCATTTACTTGTTGTAAGGGGTATGGTTTATAATATAATGGTTACAAGATACATAATAATGAACTCCCAAAAGATCACATAATAGTGGGTATTGAGGTAGCTTAGGAGCTGACTGTTGATTTTCTTGTTCCACTTGATGATCTAGATATTACAACAGTCAATGATGATATTGGAACTTTCATAGCATGTCCATCTAATCTTATAAAGATACACGAGGTATGTCTTTAACAACTTTTTTTCATATGAAAAACTTATAACTATTGATGAAAAAAGGTTTGAAGTAAGTTATGTTATTATATATGGATAAACCAATGAGGAAACAGAAGGTTGAATCAAGAAAATCTAGTGAATCGACCAAGAAATAAAAAGGACCTTCTAAGAGTATCTTCTCCCCATCATTTGCGCATCAACATTTATTATCATTACAACTTAATGAATAGACCACATTTAAAGATAAAAAAAATTATTAAATTCTATATAAAGAATAAATATTTGGAAATATCATTACATAAATAGTCGGTCTCAAGAGTATAAATGGGATTCTCAAGTTTGAATGGATATGAGTCTCATTTTTGAATACATATATAAGGTACATTTTTATAATATGTCTATCCAAATAGTTATCTAATGTGTTCATTAAAGTTTATAAATATTCATATTTTCTATAGATGTTTATATTACTACTGTATAAAGGGAAAACCGTGTGATGCATGATTTGGATTCATTAATCCCTATATTATTTCTACACAAGAAACTTTTTTGGATAAGGAAGAAAATTATAAGAAAAAAGATGATCTATACAATGAATTTAAGAAAAAAAATAGACGACAGACTCTTTTTGATACCTACAATGAAGGGGTAAAACTCTACAATATAATCACATAAAATATGTTTTTATTTTTTTCATTACTTTTTTTAGGAAGTACTATATGATGATCACACTCAATCTAGATACCCCAAATATTTATTTTTTTGATCTAACTCATGGATATCCAAAAAAATGACTACACATTATGTGTATTGTGAATTTGTAACACACTGTAATAAATATTTAAAGATAAACTTCTAATTATATGTTTCAGTTTTTGTTTTAACAAGAAATCTATTATGATAGGGAGATCACTAAATATAGGCTAATTCATGGTATGAAGTCAGTGAATGAACATAAAAAGCCTATGGATTAATTCAAATGGAAACAGATTAAAGTATATATAGAAATATTTAACTATAAAAACATATTTAAAAAACAATTTACTTATTTTGTTCAATGTTCTATAGTGTATGAAGGAAGATAATGGAAATAATTGTGGATATTATGTTTTCAAATTTATGAGAGAGATCATAAACCATGAAAAGACCAGAATCCCTGAACAGGTAATTTTGAAATTTAATTACAATTTCATTAAAAATATTTCTTAATAATTTTTTTGTCTATATTTTCTTAGTACTACCAATATTTCCAACAACCTTAATACTTAAAAGAAGAAGTAAATTTTCTTAGACATGCATGGTGTCAGAATGTTTTTTGAAAATAAATTTTATGTGATTACCAATTATATTTGTGATCTAGTATGATCTATGACCTTAGAAATATATTTGGGGTGTGAAGTATTAGTATCATAATGCTTATAGATTATTTTTGATCTATTTCTCAAGGATAAGTATAATGGAGGAAATAAATTTGTTTAGAAATGAGCAGAAAACATGGTGTTAGAATGTATACAAGCATCATGAAGAGGTAACTTCCTGCTACTTATTTAGTTAATTTTACCATCGTTTTATCTATTTTTCTTAGTTAATTTCCTTATAATTTTTAGAATAAAATTATACTAACTCCCTATCTAGGGTTCCATCATGGGTGGTGGTAAATGATGAAAGAAAAGAACAATACATTGGTTTTACTTTGGTGGGTGGTGGAGCTATTCGATCATCAATTAGATGCATGATATAATATCACAAATTCATGTTAAATATATACAAGTAACACATCAAGTATACATTAGTAAAATGGATTGACTAAAACTTATTCTTTTGAATGCACATGATGTGAAATTAAATCATCCCACCATTATATCACTTATAATCTCACAATCATTACATGAGTAGAGGTTTTTAATCTATCCTTATTATGAATATAGATACTTGTTCACTAAATCACTATAAAAAATGTGTCCATTGGTTCATCTCTAATATGGATGTTCATATTCATTATGTAAAATTATCCATTCTCACAAACTCATTAAAAAACTCATCGTTATTCTCAATAAAAAATATATGAGAATAAGGACGTTCCCATTTTGATGAGAAAATAATGATGACGTTATATTAGATTTTATAATCACTCAAAATATTAAAAAGGATATACTAATCTATAGTGCAATTCAAGAATACTTAATGGATGCACTATATTTTAGTGTCATTTGTATATTATAAAGGGATTTACTGATATTTAATACTATCAGAAAAGGGTAAATAATTCATAATGGAGTTTAGTATCTTTTAAAAATACATATTGGTTCACACTAGATGATCCATGTATATTCTAGTAGGCTTAAATTATCTATAATCATATGGATATGTAATATTCTAGAATATTGTAGAATTTTCCACCCAAACTTATATAAAGGGAAGGGAGCCTCATTTGTAAAGACAAATAGAAGTTGAGAAAAATTGAGATATTTCATTTCAATTGTCTCTTCTGATATTTTAAATTAATTCCCTTATGATCCTTACTTTAATTGTGAGTGTAGAAAGTCTGAACTTGGCTAGTATTTGAGTGAGGATGTTAGTTGGGTGCTGCACAAGAGCTTGGGGAAGGCCAAGTCCTGTGACAATGAGGTTTCCTCTTCCCTCAAAATGGAACATGCTCTATCTTTTCAGGATTTTTGCTGATAGTTGAAAGAAAAACATATATCACATACTCAATCATCCTCACCTCAATCTGATACATAGTGTGCTTGGTATGACTCAGACTACATGTTTTTAGTTTTTAATTTATATTTTATTTCAAAAAACACATCACATAATCAAAACTAATAAAACACATTAATATTTTTTTATACTTTATTAAAACAATTCATAAGTCATTTGTAACATGTAGGAATCATTCGCACCTCAATTTGACACACAGTGTGCCTGATATGACTCTAAGTGTGTGTTTTTATTTAAAATTGACATTAATTTTATTAAAAAAGACAAATAACATACTCAAAATCGATAAAATACATTTGGATTGTTTTGATACTTTAGAAAAATGATCCATAATTTATTTTTGCCATATATGAATATAATGAAACTCAATCTGATACATGATGTGTTCGGTATGACTCAAAGTGTCCATTATCAGTTTAAAATTGACATTTCAATTCAAAACATGTTTTACTCACTAAAAACCAAGAAGATATATTTTAATTGTCTTGATAATTTATGAAAATGATTCATAAGTAATTTTTGATGTATATAAATTATTCTCACATAAAATTGACACACGACTACGTATTTCTAGTTTAAAATGACATTTTAGTAAAATCAAAAAGTGATATAATAAAAACTAATAAAACTAATTCATATTGTTTTGATAATTTAGGAAAATGATCAATAAGTAATTTTGTATGTGTTGAAATCAGCCTCACCTCAATCTGACACATGTTTTGATCAGTATGACTCCAAGTGTGTCTTTTTATTTAAAATTGACATTGGTTTTAGTAAAAAAGAAAAGTGAAATACTCAAAACCAAGAAAAACATTTGGATTGTTTTTATACTTTAGGAATATTATTCATAAGTAATTTTTGATGTGTATGAATCAGGCGCACCTCAATCTAATACATGGTGTGCCCAGTATGACTCAAAGTGTCTGTTATCATTTTAAAATTGAAATTTTAGTTCAAAAATTATCACTCACTAAAAACTAAGAAAACATGATTGAATTGTATTGATAATTTAGGGAAACAATTCATAAGTAATTTTTGAAATTTAAGAATCAGTATCACATAAAAATGACACACTATGTGACCGGTATGACTCAAAGTGTGTGTTTCCCATTTAAAATGACATTTAAATAAAAAAAGAAAAGTGACATACTCAAAACTGAACAAACATATTCAGGTTGTTTTTATACATAAATAAAATGATTCATAAGTAATTTTTGATGTGTAGGAATGTGACGTACCGATTCTGGGAGTCGCCCAAAGGTTCCCCATACCCGATTGATCACATGGCCTCAAGAAAATTTCCCTGAACACTAGAGGCTGCTGACTAGCAGTGAGAGCCTTGGGTGTGATAGTGGGGAAACTAGGCCCACATTGGCAGGGTAACACATTGGAAATAAATAGATAATAGTAGTAGAAGCAGCAATACTATACAATAAGTAAACAGCGAAAGACTGAACTAAATAAGTAACTAGGGCACATGTATAAATAATTCATGTCACATATGTCTAGGAAAGCATCCAAATAAGTCACAATGATGGAATACATTACTAAACCAAAGTAAAAGAAACAAATAAAATCCAGTAGCATCGCAAGTCTCACCTTGGTTCCATGATCTCCAACTCCACATCAGTCAAGTACCTGAAGTAGAAGGGCTTTTACCCTTATCTATACCTACAACAATATAATCTGTTTGGGCCCAAAAGCATGACCCAAATAGATGTGAAATGAATCTCAGTAGGAAACCACCAAAAGGCCCATTCCTAACTATCAGGGAATATATATAGCAGTAAAACATGCAAAATGAAGTAATAAACAAGAAGTACTCAAATTAAACAATCCTACAGTTTCAAATACATTCATTTACATTTACCAATTATTCAACAAATCAATCTCAAGAAACCCTCTAGGAAGTTCTCATAGTCTAACCCCTCTAGTTCAGCTTAGACCAAGACTCTATGAGGAAGCACTCACCGTTAATTCCTCATGTGGTCTTTTCATAGTAAAATATAGAATCTCTGAAGAAGCACTCAACATCCAATTCCTCTTATGGTCTTGCAATGGTATACTACAGACACTCTGAGGGGGCATTCAACATCGATCCCCCCTATGATCTCGCAACGTGAAAGGTAACAGACACTCTGGGGAAGCCCTCAGTGTCCATTCCCCCTATGGTCTCACTACACTAGGTTCTCACATACCTGTGTAATATAATCATGCACAAATGATATCCAGTATCCAAATTAAAACTCAAATACTACTTGGTTAAACAACTACAATGTATATCACAATCATGTCATATAATATCAACTCCATCCTAACAACACTAGGCATGGAAAACAAGTGAGCCTAACCGGTGGTTCTAGACCCAATGGCCAATATCAAACAAACAAGGGAAAACACATCCATAGCATGGTAATAAACCCTCTTCATAATCAAACACCATTACTCAAGCAAACAAATCATATAAGGAAACAACATGGCTAAATTTCCTAAACATAAAATACCCTAAACTAGGGTATTCAGAACTTTTTTCACATATAATTCAAAGAAAACTACAGAAAGACACAAACCACCTACCTCGACATTGTACAATTGATATAGTTGAACCTTAGCCTTTGAATTGACCTAGAACATCGTATATATACAAAAAACGTCCAAAATTTTTGACCTTGAATATCTCACGAAAGAAGAGAAAACAGGAAAAGAGACTCTAGAAGAAGTAATAACTCACCGAGGAGATTCTAACGTAATTGATGGTGTTTTATTCGGAGAACAGATGGCGGGTTGGTGGCTCGGAGAAGAATCATTTCTCTCATCTGCTCCTGGACAAAACAGGGATAAAAGAAGACAATTCTGGGAATGAGACGTGACCCTGGTCTATTTAATGAAGTAAAATAAAAATTACATGGCGTGTAATATTAATGAACACGTCATGTATTCGCCACAACCGGCCCCCCGACATTAGCGTTCTGCCACGTCACCCCACACAGCCATGTCTCGGCTGTTACATGCCAAAGACGTGGTCATACACAGTAATAGGGTACACGACATGTACTCCTAAGTACACGGCGTATACACCTAAAATTTCCAAAAACTCCACTTTTCCTCCAAAACACCCGAAAACAAGATCCATGCCTGAAAAGAAGATCCAAGTTCTTAAAAACTTCCCCCTAAAAGAAATTTTTCCTCGAATTTCCCTAAGAAGGTGGTGAAGAAGAATCTTTGAACAGCTCTGACCACTACAAATGCAAATCGGTCTCCATCTCCCAAGTCTCGTCATGTACTTGCATGTGTTGTCATATCACCTGTACCAGAGGAATAGACCAACCACGGAGAACCTTCACGCTTTGATCAACAATCCAGATAGGATTATCCTCGAACGATGCGTCTACCTCTAACTCAACCTCCTTGGGTTGGAAAACATGAGACGAGTTTGATAAGTAACATTGTAGCTAAGAAATGTGGAAGACGTCATGCATATCCCGGTACCTCTGAGGTAATTGAAATTGATTGGCAACCGGCCTGACTCTCTCCAAAACATCAAATGGACCAACATATCTCAATGATAGATTACCCTGTATCCTAATCCTAATGTGTCCCAACCTTGGTGTGACATGTAGGAAAACCTGATCTCTGACCTCAAACTCCAGAGGTCATCTCTGACGATCAGCATAAGACTTCTGTCATGATTGTGTAGTAGCCATTCTATTTCGAATCAACTCCACCTGCTCTGTGGTCTCTTGGACAATATGAGGTACCAGTATAGCTGCCTCTCCTGCTTCTAGCCAACATAGGGGTGATCGGCATGGCCTACCATATAAAGCCTCATAAGGTTCCATCTAAATAGTTTCCTGAAAACTATTATTGTGGGTAAACTCCACCAGAGGCATGTGCTTCTCCCAAGAACCTCCAAAATCTAGAACTCATGCTCGAAGCATTTCCTCTAGCACCTGAATTGTACACTCGGACTGGCCATCTGTCTGGGGATGGTAAGTTTTACTCAGAAGTACCTGTATACCCAAATCCCTCTATAGTCCCTTCCAGACCCTAGAAGTAAAATGGGAATCCTTTTCTGAAATGATAGAGTGTGGAACCCCATGAAAATGAACAATCTAGCAGATGTAAAACCTTCCCATCTCATCAACACTAAAGGTCTTTTTGATCAGCAAGAAGTGTGCAACCTTTGTGAGTCTGTCAATGAAAACCCAAACTGCATCGTTCTCTCGAGGAGACCTTGGTAAACCTGTCATGAAGTCCATCGCAACATCATTCCACTTCCACTCGGAAATGGGTAACTGCTTTAAAATTCATGTTGGTTGTTGATGCTCCGACTTCACCTACTGACAGGTGGAACACCTCATAACAAAACCAGCAATAGCTCTCTTTATACCAGGCCACCAATACTGACAGTGTAGATCTCGATACATCTTGTTGACACCAGGATGAACTGCCCAAACTGAGGAATAAAAATCCTGCATCAACTCCTCACGTATGTCTGCTGACACCCATACGCGCCCATGAAAATGCCAGATCTCATCCTCGCCTACGATCCATTCAAGAATAGGGTCCTCTCCTAACACACTCCCATAGAACTAGGCCTTCAAAATAAGATAGATGCCTCATTTGAACTCACTTAAGTAGAGTAGAGGTAACAGCTAAAGAAGAAAGAAACTTCAGCCCCTGTCTTTCATGCACCTCTGAATGCATCTCAGAGAATAGTGTCATAAGTTGACACTCACTGCTGGCCTCATGAACTGCCTATATCTGAGTCCTCCTGATCAATGCATCAGCCACTACGTTTACTTTCCCAAGTGTGTAGGCAAGCTCGAAGTCAAAGGACTGAAGGTACTCAACCCACCTTTGTTGTCTCAAATTCATATCACACTGGGTAAAGATATACTTGAGACTTTTGTGGTCAGTGAACACCACAAAATGTTCTCTCATAAGGTAATGTCTCCAACAGCGTAAATCATGAACAACTTCTACCAACTCAAGATCGTGTGTTAGGTAATTCTTCTCATGTGGCCTCAACTACCGAGACTTGTATGCAATGACTCCTTCCCCTTTCATAAGCACTACTCCCAGCCCGATACCTGATGCATCATAGTAAACAGTGTATCTCTTGCCCGTATCTAGAAAAATCAGTATCAGTGTTGAATTTAACCTTCCTTTCAGCTCCTGAAAGCCTAAATCACAGGAATCTTTCCACAAGTACTTCATCCCCTTCTTAGTCAAGCTCTCCAGTGGCACTTCTAAGCATAAAAATTCTTGTATAAAGCATCTATAGTAACCAATAATCCCCAAAAAACTTCTTACCTCAAAAACGTTCTTCGGATTCTCCTAGGAAACTACTGCTCTCACTTTCTCTGGGTCTACTAATACTTTTGTCTCTGATATAACATGGCCAAAGAAGTAAATATGGTCTATCAAAAAGTGGAATTTTGAGGGATTATCATATAATTGATGCTTTCTCAGTGTAATCAAAATGATCTCAAGATGGGTAGCATGATCGTGTCGAGCGTGTGGGTACACCAAGATATAATCCACAAAAACCACCATGAAGGAGTCCAAGTATGTATGGAACACTCGGTTCATCAGTTCCATGAAAAATGTTGGCGCGTTCGTGAGACCGAACATCATAACCACATACTCTTATAGACTATACCTACTCCGAAAGGCTGTGAGAGGTATATCTGATGATCTAACACGCAGATGATGATAACCAGATCTCAAGTCAATATTTGAGAACACTTGGGCTCCTCGAAGCTGATCAAAGAGATCATCAATCCTCGGTAAGGGATGTTGGTTATTGACCATCAAATGGTTCGGATTCTGATAATGCATACAAAGTTTGAGGGTACCGTCCTCCTTCTTTGCAAAAAGGACAGGTGAACCCTAAGGAGAAGTATTGGGTCGGATGACACCCTTCGCCTGTAACTCCTCTAACTGCTTTTTGAGCTCATGTAACTCTGGTGTATCCATCCTATAAAAAGGAATGGACACTGGTGCCACTCCTGGAATAAGATCAATAGAAAATTCTACCTCTCGTTCTGGAGGAAAACCTGAAAATTTCTCTAGAAAAACATCCTTGAAACGATCCACCACAGGAGAAAAGTCCGTCTGTGAAGTCCCCTAGTCATCTAGATATAGACTAGAAATATGGGTTGTAACTCCAACCAACCCACGATGATCGAGTCTAGCTCTGCTCGCCTGGACATCTCATTCACCCTTATGTAGAAATGACCTACCCTCTAGTGATGTGAAACTCACCCTATGGCAATAACAATCGATAACAGCCAGGAAGGAAACCAACTAGTCCATTCCGAGAATGAAATCATAGCCCGTCATATCTAAGACATAAAGGTCCCATAAGAAGTGACACTCACCATCCTCAAGAGGTCACTCCTTGCACTGACGTACACTATCCATTCTAATCCCCAAAAGAGTGTCCAGTGTCATGCTATCTTCAGAAGTAAAGATATAGAGCCCAAGGATCTCCATAATAGAAACATATATGAAATTATGGGAAGACCCTATATCGAAAAGTGAAGAAGCTAAAACCGAGGTAACTAGAATCGTACCTCTAACTATAGAGGGTCCAAGATCCAGCTCCTACTGGGTCTGTTCTATCACAAAAGCCCAACCTGCACCTCGACCCTGTGAAGATGTCCATGATCCTTGAGCTGATCTACCATGTGGCTATCAAAAAACCATGTGTCTAAGCACTGCAACCATGACCTCCACCTTGAACTGAATAGCCTGAATAATTCCAGTTTCCTAACTAATGTGGGACTGGTGGTCCTGCTCCGGTATGTGGAGTCGAAACATAACCCCTATCACTAGCTGTTGGTGAGAAAATATGATAGAAATGATGAATATGACCCATATTGCCACAAGATCAGCACTCAACTAGATATATTGGGCAATGTGGCCTCATATGTCTGCTCTTTCCACACTTTTAGCATACCACCTAGCTACCTGAAGAAGTATTCTGTCTACTTGGATCTCCACATGTAGACTCCCTGCAGTGTTTCCTACTATCAGTCAGAGGGGTACCAATTCCGAATGTTGAGCAGCCCTGGCTCACAGCTCTAAAATCCATCAGGTTGCGCTATGTGATCAGCACCTAGTTGACTATAGAAGTGATGGAAGTAAACCTGAGATGTTCACCTGAGATCAAATGTCATTCCTGAGACCATCCTCAAAATTTCTCTCCAGAAACAACTCATCACCCCTAGGAATGGGTGTGAAGTGATGAATCTTTGTGAAGTGATAATAATACTCCATGACTGAGAGAGTACCCTACTCCAAACTCATGAACTCTCGAGCTAGATCGGCCCTCAAATTCTCTAGGTAGAAGTAGTCATAAAATGTTTGCTGGAACTCATCCCAAGTCATAACCTGTTGGCATCCCACCTATGATATCAAAATTGTAATGCCCCGACCCCAGTTACCTAGAGTCGGTGCATTATTACATAACATTGGCATGATCACAAGAAAGATCAAATATCGAAAGACCAATTAGTTTAGTATCCTTTGAAACACTAGATACATTCATGAAGTTTACATTACATCATAAAGTGAAAAACTACTACAACAACATATTTTCTCCATAGTCCACACTATTATCCTCTCATAATATCCCTGCAGGTCATTCATAATTTACTTCTTCACGTCCTGGGAAAAATAAAACATAGAAAAGGGGTGATCTCAAATGCCCAGTAAGGATAAAAATATAGCGGAAACTTTCATAAATAAGAATAAACATTTAAGGCAATGTATAACTAAAACAAAAGCCTTTTAAACTTGAACTTCAACATATTATGGAAAAAATAAAATGAAATAATTCCATTTACTTATTCACATAGATATTCTACTAATCGAATAATCACATGCAATATCAATAACCACTTTCATAATGATGGAATGCATAATGCCAGACTATCATAACCACATAGCCAAGGTCTCGTGCCAAGACTACAAATAATATTTTTCCAAGGCCTTGTGCCAAGACACTAGTTTGTCTCATGAGACCTACCGATGCATCGAGGAGCTATAGTGGGCTCCAACCGTCACTTACTAAGTCCAATGCATTCCTCATATAAAAAGTTTTAAACATAACATAAACATTCGTATTAAAACTAGCATACAAAATGTCAATACTTTATCCACAAACCATGAATGGTATAAAAATAGCACATCCACAGTCAAACATAACTCATTAGATACAATATGGAAGATTTTATTGTATCATATTAACCTCAATCGAGAATAATGAAGGATATTGACATATATGAAAATAATCATCAAAACTATTTGAGAGAAATATCCCCCTTTTTCTTGAAATCATTTAAAAGTCACACTATTTGTCAAGAAGCCATTTAAAAATAGATTTTTGAATCAAAGTGTCCCATACCACTTTGAAACATTTAAAAGGAGTTTTAATTTTAAAACTTTAATTTCCATATAAATAAATCCTTAAAACCATTTTTAAAACATGGACATTGATGAGCAAGATTTAGAAGAATAAGTCTTTAAAACATTTAAAAATGGTATTTTAGTTTCTAACCAAAAGAGAGACACTTGAATGAAAATAATTGAGGTAATAAAAACATTATAATATCATGAGAATAAAGGGATTCATGATATACTATGTCAAAGTACATTATATACACTACATAAAAGTGATTTGGTATATAACAACAAAGAAGTCTCAATGGAATGTAAATTGAGATGAATTCTCTTATAAAGACCATATCCTTAGGTTAAGGATAAATCAACGACATATTTATGTGTGAAAAATATAAATACACTAAATATGATTGGATATTTAGTGTAAATCAATCAAATGACATTCACACATATTCTTGTAAAAACAACACCAATGAATTGGATATTTAACTCAACAAATGGAGATTGAGTTAAAATTACTCTTTTCAAGTTCATACTGATGACTTGAAAATTTATCAATGGAGTGATTATGTGTATCGAAAGTATATCCACAGAAATGGGAGTGGAATTTATGACATAATCAAATGAATAGTGATTCTACACATAATCTTGGAGTAAAATAATCATTGAAGTATGCATAAAGTCGAATGAGTGGAAATAGAAATATCAAATTCCCTTATCAATTTGGTAACTTACGAAAAATAAACCCATGAAATAAGGATCATACAATGATGATGTAAATATTCATAAACTAAAGTATATTACACAATGAATACAATCATGGTAAGTACACAAACCACATGCAATAAATAAGTAGTGAATAATGGAAATCTCACGGAATTAAAAGTGAGATAAGAAACCCCCTTACTTTGTACTCTTTCCTTGGTCGATGGTAGGTTAACCTCCTGTATAATGGTGAAATAATTGGTCTTGAATTATACAGGAATCATTTACATTAATATGATATTATATATGATCTTTTAACATTGATTTTTTAATAATATCTTAGTATTATCGTCATTTCGGGTGTTCACTTACTCGTTTTCCTTTATATTCTTTGTTACGTATGCCGTGTTTGTTATGGATAGGTTGTATCTTATTCATATACAGAATTATATCATGTCCTTAAACATTATTTTTAAATCATCAAATGATAATTATACTTGAATGGATACGATGGAGAATGAATCTCATCGCTTTCGTGGAGACGGTAGTCCGTACGTACGCACGAGTGACAATATCATTCTTTTGATGTTAAAATAATATATAATTGGATGGTATATCATATAGAAATAATAATTATCATGTTATATTTATTATTTACATGAATTACACGTCATTATTATACCCATCCAAACAATAATTTATTGAATGACAATTACACCACGACGTGGAGACGGTAAGTCGTACGTACGCACGTATAGTGACATGTCATTCAAAGGATGGATAGAATACTAAATATGGTTTTACCATATTTATAATAATATTATAGTATATAGGAGATACTGTATTCATTATTTTAGAATGGTAATAACAAATAAAGAAGAAGTTGAAGAAGAAAATAATTTGAAAAAGGGTGGTAAAAACATTACCTCTTCTTCGGGTTCTTCCTTTTGATTTGATCAAAAGGGATCCTTAGGTTGACTTTATGATCAAACTAAGGCCTCTAGGTTGTAGTGAGGGAAGTTGAGAGAGTATTTGGGCAGGGTTTGGCCGAACAAAAAGGCTTTGAAGGTGTGAAGTAATGAGAAGGGAGAGTGCCCTTTTATAAGAGGGGTGAGGGGCACCTTTGGAAAAGCTAGAAATATTATTTTATAATAAATTAATATTCGGTTTCTAATGGATCCAAAGTGGATTATTTAAATGTTAAGGTGGGGATATGTCGAAAACCACTCAACCAGTAGAATTTAGACAGGTTTGGGTCATTATATTAACCTTATCTTTAAGTATTAACTCTTAGTTAATTAGTTTCACTTTTACAATGTCTCTTTGTATTTTTATATTATATGGTTAATAAAATTACTATATACATACAAGAGACCCCCAAGTGGTCCATTAATGATACACCTATCATGATATAAGTCTCTTGGCCGAACCTTATATTTTTAGGAATTTAATATCAATTAATAATATAATATTTGTTTTAAAAACTCTTTTATGTCAATTTTGACACTATTCAATAATTGATTTTTGTAAAAATCACAACAGAATGATTACTTCGAAAAAATTAAATTAAATCAATCTTAATATGTCATAGTATCCTAGAAAATTAGTGTAATTCAATAAAAGTCTCCAATTATATTTATTTGGGTATTTATAATATCAATTATTTTTATTTTTCACTATTATGGTAATTACTGCATCATCATTGTGTCATAAATAAATTAAATTATTTAAGGTCTAAAAATTATAAATAAAATATAATTATGTAGGAAAGCGTATTATCTTTCTAATTAATATTTAAAATCTAATTTACCTTATGTATAACCCTATATTAAAAATGTTTTTGTAAATAAACTTTGATTTTAACTCTTTTAACTCTTCTTTGAATTAAATAATAATAAATGTCCTAATCTAATCCAAGTGGACCTAAATGATAATATTTTACTCATAAGGTTGTTTTTGGTCGAGATACACTTGTCCAATAGAATTAGGACATGTGTTAGGGTAATATTAATATCATTGTTACCCTTAATTACCCTATTTACTTTTAACCGTGGTAAATTAAAGTAAAAAGTTACTATTCACCAAAATTTATTTTCATCTCAATGAACCACATTTTAGTCCTTGATATTAACCGTGTCTCTTGGATTTTCGAAATTCCACTCACAGAAGCGGTAAAATTAAGTTTTATGAAAAAATCAGTTTTTTAACTACCACTTAGTGGTTTCACTATTCATCAAAAAATGAAAGTTTCCAGAAAAATACCAAAAATTAGGCCTAAGCTATATTTTATATTATAAATTCAAAAATTATGTCTATTTTACCAAATTCAAAACATATCAGTTGCATTAATTAATTTAAAAATTAATTCATGTCGTCAAAACAAATAGTGTGTCTTTAAGAGATAATAACTATCAAAAGATTGACACTTGTTTATGTCTGGTTTAAATGTGAAATCTCATCCAATGACCAACATTGTATTAAATGGTAAAAATATATTCTAAATATACTTTTAAACCACTCAAATTAATAATTTATCCCTATTAATTATTTCGATTAAAAAAGTTGTTTTTAATTAAAATTTAGTAATTTTCACTATTCATCAAAATATGAAAGTTATCCGAAAAGTATCAAAATTTCACCCTAAGCTAATTTCGATATTACGAATCCAAAAATGAAGTCCATTTAGAAAGATAAAATGTATAAAATTTCAAAAATTAGGTATTACTATTCATAACGGCTAGTTTGATTGGTTGTGGTGTGTTAGAACTTGAAGTTGCGTACAACGCACGCTAATGTATTATTCAGAGAGAAGCGTACTGTGGAATCTTGGGGTGTTAAATTCTCCCCTCCTTCAATAAATTTCATCCTTGCAATTTTTAAAATTGGTCTTGGGAATATAATGGAAAGTCCCACATCAGAAAAAGAGTCAATAAAACTATCACTTTAAAAGAAAGAAAGATAAATACAAAGGTCACCCGAGATAACCTATACTAGGATTCCATGTAGAAAAACATGGATATGGATGATAAACTAAGTTTCAGGTTTTGATGGAGAGAGATAGAAAACATGATCAGGAGAAAGTTAACAATAAGAAAATCACAAACTTTTGTTGGGACAAACGGTCCTTAGTCTCCCAGTAGGAAAAGTAAACTGACAACATTTTTTGTTTTAAGTTACATTACATAAGGACGAGGAATTCATTTATGATATTGACTAAGAACATAAAGAGATATACTTACTTTTTAAGTAGAGTTTCATTCTTTAATAACTTTTTACCACTAACTCTTTTTTTTAACAATGAGTATTCAAGAAGGCTTGGTCACAATGGAAGAGCTAGAATAAACTTCTATAGAAATACATGATCCACGTAGGATAAACTATATATTTACCTTGTCTTTAGAGATTAATCAAAACCAAAATGGTTAGTATAATATCTGATGACCCCCCAAATAGATATTCCATTAGAGAAAAAAAACACTAATCTTAATTTCTAAAATTAAACCATCAATACCCCAAAGTTAAATAAATACCATTAAATAATCAATTGTCCTTAAAATCCTTCAATATAATCCAAACTAATATTGAAACTCATAACTTATAAGAATGTAGTCTTCCACGTTAAATTGTATCTCTAAATGACATTAATTACTCTTAAAGTCACATACTTAAAAGTAATTAACCTAATCATTTCCATAAACAACCCAAATCACTATAAATCCACAATAAAAACATAGATAAAAACCCACCATTACTCCTAAAAAGAAATCCCACACTATTCTATTTTCCATACAAAAAAGCGAACAACTTCCAAAATAACATTTATCACTTAATTACCAAATCATTTTCTTATAATAAGGGTATTCATTTGATAAGACATAAGATCCCAAATCAAATTATTAATGATCAATAAAATAATTTAACTAAAAATAATAGTCACACTAATCAGGGACTTCACGTAGTCCAGTGGTAGGCGATAAATCTCAATCGCACTTTGGTTGTGGGTTTGATTCTCACAGCTTTGTCCGACGCGACAGGTTGTCACACGGTCTGCGTGTTGTCCTTTTTCAAAAACTATATTTTATAACATTACCAAAATGAGATAAATTCCTCAAAATAACCATAACATAATTTAACCACAAATATTATCTCATACCTTGCATTTTCATTATAATAACTTGTAATTTCCTCAAACCCAATGATCATATAAACCAAATGGTTATTTATAACTATATCCGAAACAGAAAAGATAATTCTTCCTCAAATATCATTTTCACATGATAAATTGCAGGTTTACACATACAGGAGAAAATTATTCCAATGTAATCCCATCAATAAAGAGCACTAACACTTTTAAACATTTCAGCATCCATTTATTTCCACATAGGTTCTTCATCATATGTTCTTCGGGTTCCCACATTGCCTCTTCCATCTTATGATTTCTCCATAGAACTTTTACCAGACGAGTCATCCGGTTTCTCAACACTTGATCTGTGGTATGAAGAATTATGATAGGCTCTTCACAATAAGATAGATCGGGTTCCAGTTCTAATTCTTCATAGGTGAGTACATGTGTTTGTTCAGACATGTATTTTGTCACTAGAGATATGTGGATGACAACATGAACTCTGGAGAGACTAGGCGGATTTGCCTTTTGGTAGAATGCGTTCATGTGTCAAAATGGTACCTCAGGAATTTTTCAAGATAATCTACTTCCTTTACCCAAAAACTCCTCATCCATCTTGGATTATATCGATGGAAGCATCGATGCATCATAAAAAAATAGGTATTTCTTATATATAATTTTGATACATCGTCTTTAACATGTTTTTTTAGAAAAATTCTCACTG
This sequence comes from Viscum album, assembly GCA_963277665.1. Classification (NCBI taxonomy): domain Eukaryota; kingdom Viridiplantae; phylum Streptophyta; class Magnoliopsida; order Santalales; family Viscaceae; genus Viscum; species Viscum album. Next base: position 1,903,129,996 of record OY728150.1, on the reverse strand, counting down.
ATTCATATTCAAATATTTCAAAATAAGGTTTTTGTAAATCAGTTTCCGTATATCCCAAAAGACATAAATATATAATTTGATACATATAGGCTGCTCGAAGGTCTCCCTCTTCTGCAGCATCTAGAAAATCATTTAGTGCATCGTAATTTTGAGATAAAGTGAATAATTTGAAAAGACCCTGATGGTACTTCCCACGCTTAGCGTGGTAAGAAAGTTGAGAGCGCAACATTATCCCATAGTCGGTACTTGATCCTTGAAAGAATCGTGCAATGCTAGAGGTATTGGATGTCTCATAAAGTTCTTTGCATGTAACTTGGACATTTGAAAAAGTTTCAACATCATCTGCACATGACTTCTGGATAATAATTGTAAGTAGTTCTTCAGGAAGAGAGAGAAGATTTGTTCGTGATCTTGCTCCCTCCATGTTTCAACTAACAAAAAGAAAATAAAATTAAGGTTTTTGAAAACTTATCTAATAAGAATGTAAAAAATATATACATAATAGGATAATCGTGTAATTGAACAATATATCCTAACTTGGGGTACCCTATGTTAAAATCTAGGTTATCCACTATCTATTTTCCGACATATATTCTTAGAGGCATTTTTTTGTATTCCCTAAATAATGGTTCATACTAATCTTGTGAATTTACCAAAGCATATCCCCCGGGAGTGTCGTAACCAAGAGTGCAGCAAGGCCCGTTGTCGTGCACCAGTTCCCATTCGAGTCCAGCTCAAAGCGGTTTTTTCGGGTATTACCCCTAGGTACATATGTTCCAGAGCCGCCTCTACCAGCTCGTATCCAGACAGGGATGCATTGCTCGGAAAACTCACAAAATATCTACAATACCAAAATTCTAGGAAGTTATTCTATACTAATTTTCAAATTCCATCTTCAATCTATGTGCTATAATCAGAGTTTATCTAAATCTAGGTTCCAAGGTTTTTACTAAACTTCCTTTGATACCAACTGTAACGCCCCGACCCCAGTTACCTAGAGTCGGTGCATTATTACATGACATTGGCATGATCACAAGAAAGATCAAATCTTGAGAGACCGATTAGTTTAGTAGCCTTGGAAACACTAGATACATTCATGAAGTTTACATTACATCATAAAGTGAAAAACTACTACAACAACATATTGTCTCCATATTCCACACTATTATCCTCTCATAATATCCCTGCAGGTCATTTATAATTTACTTCTTCACATCCTGGGAAAAATAAAACATAGAAAAGGGATGAGCTCAAATTCCCAGTAAGGATAACAATATAGCGGAAACTTTCATAAATAAGAATGAACATTTAAGGCAATGTATAACTAAAACAAAAGTCTTTTAAACTTGAACTTCAACATATTATGGAAAAAATAAAATGAAATAATTCCATTTACTTATTCACATGGATATTATACTAATCGAATAATCACATGCAATATCAATAACCACTTTCATAATGATGGAATGCATAATGACAGACTATCATAACCACATAGCCAAGGTCTCGTGCCAAGACTACAAATAAGATTTTGTCAAGGCCTTGTGCCAAGACACTAGTTTGTCTCATGAGACCTACCGATGAATCGAGGAGTTATAGAGGGCTCCACCTGTCACTTATTAAGTCCAATGCATTCCTCATATGAAAAGTTTTAAACATAACATAAACATTTGTATTAAAACTAGCATACAAAATGTCAATACTTTATCCACAAACCATGAATGGTATAAAAATAGCACATCCACAGTCAAACATAACTCATTCGATACAATATGGAAGATTTTATTGTATCATATTAACCTCAATCAATAATAATGAAGGATATTTACATAGATGAAAATAATCATCAAAACTATTTGAGAGAAATATCCCCCTTTTTCTTGAAATCATTTAAAAGTCACACTATTTGTCAAGAAGCCATTTAAAAATAGATTTTTGAATCAAAGTATCCCATACCACTTTGAAACATTTAAAAGGATTTTTAATTTTAAAACTTTAATTTCCATATAAATAAATCCTTAAAACCATTTTTAAAACATGGAAATTGATGAGAAAGATTTAGAAGAATAAGTCCTTAAAACATTTAAAAATGGTATTTTAGTTAGAGTTTCTAACCAAAAAAGAGACACTTGAATACAAATAATTGAGGTAATCAAAACATTGTAATATCATGAGAATAAATGGATTCATGATATACTATGTCAAAGTACATTATATACACCACATAAAAGTGATTTGGTTTATAACAACAAAGAAGTCTCAATGGAATGTAAATTGAGATAAATTCTCTTATAAAGACCATATCCTTAGGTTAAGGATAAATCAACGACATATTTATGTGTGAAAAATATAAATACACTCAATATGATTGGATATTTAGTGTAAATCAATCAAATGACATTCACACATATTCTTGTAAAAACAACACCAATGAATTGGATATTTAACTCAACAAATGGAGATTGAGTTAAAATTACTATTTTCAAGTTCATACTGATGACTTGATAATTTATCAATGGAGTGATTATGTGTATCAAAATTATATCCACAGAAAGGGGAGTGGAATTTATTACATAATAAAATTAATATTGATTCTACACATAATCTTGGAGTAAAATAATCAATGAAGTATGCGTAAAGCCGAATGAGTGGAAATAGAAATATCAAATTCCCTTATCAATTTGGTAACTTACAAAACATAAACCCATGAAATAAGGATCATACAATAATTATGTAAATATACATAAACTAAAGTATATTACAAAATTAATACAATCATTGTAAGTACACAAACCACATGCAATAAATAAGTGGTGAATAATGGAAATCTCACAGAATTAAAAGTGAGATAAGAAACCCCCTTACTTTGTACTTTTTCCTTGGTCGACGGTAGTTTAACCTCCTGTATAATGGTGAAATAATTGTTATTTAATTATACAAGAATCATTTACATTAATATGATATCATATATGATCTTTTAACCTTGATTTTTTAATAATATCTTAGTATTATCGTCATTTCGGGTGTTAACTTACTCTTTTTCCTTTATATTCTTTGTTACGTACGCCGTGTTTGTTATGGATAGATTGTATCTTATTCATATCCAGAATTATATCATGTCCTTAAACATTATTTTTAAATCATCAAGTGATAATTATACTTGAATGGATACGATGGAGAATGAATCTCATCGCTTTCGTGGAGACGGTAGTCCGTACGTACGCACGAGCGACAATATCATTCTTTTGATGTTAAAATAATATATAATTGGATGTTATATCATATATACAGAATAATTATCATGTTATATTTATTATTTAAATGAATTACACATCATTATTATACCCATCCAATTAATAATTTATTGAATGACAATTACACCACGACGTGGAGACGGTAAGCCGTACGTACGCACGTATGGTGACATGTCATTCAAAGGATAAATATAATACTGAATATGGTTGTACCATATTTATAATAATATTATAGTATATAGGAGATACTTTATTCATTATTTTAGAATGGTAATAACAAATAAATAAGAAGTTGAAGAAGAAAAGAATTTGAAAAAGGGTGGTAAAAAGATTACCTCTTCTTCGGGTTCTTCCTTTTGATTTGATCAAAATGGATCCTTAGGTTAGATTTATGATCAAAATAAGACCTCTAGGTTGTATTTAGGGAATTTGAGAGAGTATTTGGGCAGGTTTTGGCCGAACCAAAAGGCTTTGAAGGTGTGAAGTAATGATAAGGGGGAGTTCCCTTTTATAAGAGGGGTGAGGGGAACCTTTGGAAAAGCTAGAAATATTATTTTATAATAAATTCATATTCGGTTTATAATGGCTCCAAAGTGGATTATTTAAATTTTAAGGTGGGGATAGGTCGAAAACCACTCAACCAATAGAATTTAGACAGGTTTGGGTCATTATATTAACCTTGTCTTTAAGTATTAACTCTTAGTTAATTAGTTTCACTTTTACAATGTCTCTTTATATTTTTATATTATATGGTTAATAAACTTACTATATACATCCAAGAGACCCCCAAGTGGTCCATTAATGATACACCTATAATGATATAAGTTTCGTGGCCGAACCTTAGATTTTTAGGAATTTAATATCAATTAATAATATAATATTTGTTTTAAAAACTCTTTAATGTCAATTTTGACACTATTCAATAATTGATTTTTTTAAAAATCATAACAGAATCATTACTTCTAAAAAAAATCAATTAAATCAATCCTAATATGTCATATTATTCTATAAAATTAGTTTAATTCAATAAAAGTCTCCAATTATATTTATTTGGGTATTTATAATATCAATTATTTTAATTTTTCACTATTATGGTAATTATTGCATCATCATTGTGTCATAAATAAATTAAATTATTTAAGGTCTAAAAATTTTAAATAAAATAAAATTATGTAGGAAATCGTTTTAGATTTCTAATGAATATTTAAAATATAATTTAACTTATGTATAACCCTATATTAAAAATGTTTTAGTAAATAAACTTTGATTTTAACTCTTTTAACTCTTCTTTGAATTAAATAATAATAAATGTCCTAATCTAATTCAAGTGGACCTAAATGATAATATTTTACTCCTAAGGTTGTTTTTGGTCGAGATACACTTGTCCAATAGAATTAGGACATGTGTTAGGGTAATATTAATATCATTTTTTACCCTTAATTACCCTATTTACTTTTAACCGTGGTAAATAAAAGTAAAAAGTTACTATTCACCAAAATTTATTTTCATCTCAATGAAGCAAATTTTAGTCCTTGATATTAACCGTGTCTCTCGGATTTTCGAAATTCCACTCACAGAAGGGGTAAAATTAAGTTTTATGAAAAATTCAGTTTTTTAACTACCACTTAGTGGTTTCACTATTCATCAAAAAATGAAAGTTTCCAGAAAAATACCAAAAATTAGGCCTAAGATATATTTTATATTATGAATTCAAAAATTATGTCTATTTTACCAAATTCAAAACATATCAGTTGCATTAATTAATTTAAAAATTAATTCCCGTCGTCAAAACAAATAGCGTGTCTTTAAGACATAATAACTATCAAAAGATTGACACTTTTTTATGTCTGGTTTAAATGTGAAATCTCATCCAATGACAAACATTGTATTAAATGGTAAAAATATATTCTAAATATACTTTTAAACCACTCAAATTAATAATTTATCCCTATTAATTATTTCGATTAAAAAAGTTGTTTTTAATTAAAATTTAGTAATTTTCACTATTCATCAAAATATGAAAGTTATCCGAAAAGTACCAAAATTTCACCCTAAGCTAATTTCGATATTACGAATCCAAAAATTAAGTCCATTTCGAAAGATAAAATGTATAAAATTTCAAAAAGTAGGTATTACTATTCATAACGGCTAGTTTGATTGGTTGTGGTGTGTTAGAACTTGAAGTTGCATACAACACATGCTACTGTATTATTCAGAGAGAAGCGTACCGTGGAAGCTTGGGGTGTTACAAAATCCCACCATTTCTTGTTGGAATCCTGAAGCATGTACGTAGTGAGTTTCACCCTCCTCTATGGATTCATCTGCAGATGCTCGAAGATAGACAACATGGCTTCTAATCATGACTCTACAACATGAGGTCCTCCATCCCCTGAGAAAGTGGGAGGATGATGCTATTGAAAAACCCATGTCAACTCTACCATAGATGGGATAGGATGCAGTGCTCCTTGAAGTTCTACATAAACCTTATGAAGCCTTCTTGGAATTGTGCATTGGCATCTGTATTCGGAATGACATTTGGTGCTAATATAGGCACGACGGGAGGATCGGCTGGTAGTCCCTAATCTACTATGTCTGGTGTCTGATCGTTGCATTGTATCTAGTGTACAACCATAGGATGTCTCGATGGAATGACTCTACAAGGTCAAGAGAACACCTCAATTTAAGATTATCAATGACTGAAACTTAGAAGTTCAAGAAAGGAATAGGAGAAAGAAAACATTCAAGATTTCTAAAACATGGATAGGTGGCATGTTTAAACACTACACGACGTGTTCCCTTAATCCTTTACATGAGCATGTACTTCTTTCAAACCTAGTCGTGTAACACCCTTACACATTGCATGTTCTCCTTGAGAAACATAATGTACTTGAATCATTTCCCCCATGCATGAGTTTCTCTACACGGCTATACACACAACTCCTACCTGGGTAACTCTACACGGCATGTGAATCCTGAACATAGTGTGTATCCCTTAAGTCATAACCATCTGTTTCATTGGTCACACGGTCGGTGACATGGTCAACTCTACACGGCATGTAAGAACAGAACATGGTGTGTATAACTTGAGTTTCATCCACTCGTGTCATTGGTCACATGGCTAGATACACGGATCTTAGGACACGGCGTGTACTCCAAGTACACGGCGTGTGTCACCAAACATTTCCCAACCTCGTGTCTCTGCCCACACAGCTAGTCACATGGTTTAGGACTACACGGCGTGTTCATATAGTGCATGGCGTGTACTTAAGAAAAGTTTTTCCCTCCCGAACAGAAGGATATATGGCGTGTATTCATGAATACACACCGTGTATTCGGGGTTTTTCTGGACAGTAAGCCTCATAAACTACTCTGGAACCCCATAAGAACATTAAAACAAACATTAAAGTTCCAAATTACGATCTTTTGGGGCCCATACTCCCTGTGAATCAAAGATTTGCATCATATTCATGTCACATAACAAGTATAACAGCGCAACCAAACACATGATCCACCAAATTCCAATCCATGAGGGCCCATAACACCTCAAGGACCAAAGTTTGGTGCTCATTCAAATGAAACCTTACACAATAAGAAATACCCTATCAAATAGCAGGTATTCTATCAAGGAATCTGTCACAACAACATGTATATCTAGCACAACATTTATCACAACAACATGCAATCGATATTGCACCCTAAATGGCATGACAAGAATTCATGACATGTGATCTCTAGCAAGTTCCTATATGATGCATGAGATGGAATACCCTCATCTAATTGGGTTGAAACAGAAATAAAACCTCAATAATATCAACAATAATAGCACAAAACATGTGAATCACCCAATGGTGAAATCAAATCAACTGTAATAATTGCAAAACCAGAAAAATTGCAATATTCAAGGCATATTGGTTTTTCCCTATACACGGGTTAGCTACTTCTGGGAACAACTTATTACCAACTGCCTATTATTTCCTATCCCTGTCTATAGGCTCCAAATAGTAAGTCAAAGAAGAAAATAATTCCTCTGATACCACTTTGTAACGTCCCAGTTCTAGGAGCCACCCAAAGGTGCCCCATACCCGGTTGGTCACATGGAATCAAGCGCATTTCCCTGAATTCTAGAGGCTACCAACTAGAAGTGAGGGCCTTGGGTATGATAGTGGAGAAACTATACCCTCATTGGCAGGGTAACATAGTGGAAACAAATAGATAATAGTAGCAGAAGCAGTAATACCATACAATAAGTAAACAGTGGAAGACTGAAGTAAATAAGAAATTGAAGCACATATATAAATGATGCATGTCACATATATCTTGGAAAGTATCCAAACAAGTCACAATGCTGGAATATAGTACTAAACCAAAGTACAAGAAACAAATAAACTCTAGAAACACCACAAGCCTCATCTTGGTCCTATTCTCTCCAACTCCACATCAATCAAGTACCTGAAGTGGAAGGGTTATTTCCCTTGTCTATACCTACAACAATATAATCTGTTTGGGGCCAAAAGCATGACCCAAATGGGTGTGAGATGAATCCCAGTAGGCAACCACCAAAAGACCTATGTCTAACTGTTAGTGAATATATATAGCAAGCAAACATGCAAAATGAAGTAATAAACAAGGAAGTACTCAAAGTAAACAATCCTACATTTTCAACTACATTCATTTACATTTACCAATTATTCAAAAAATAAATCACAAGCAACCCTCTGGGAAGTTATCACAGTCTAGCCCCTATGGTTTAGCTTAGAAAAATACTCTCTAAGGAATCACTCACCATCAATTCCTCATGTGGTCTTTTTCACGGTAAACTATAGACTCTATGAGGAAGCACTAAACATCTAATTCCCCCTATGGTCTCGCAATGGTATACTACAGACACTCTAAGGGGGCACTCAGCGTCCATGCCCCCTATGGTCTCGCAGCGTGAAAGGTAATAGACACTCTAGAAAAGCTCTCAACATCCATTCCCCCTATGGTATCACTACACTAGGTTCCCACAACCCTGTGTAATATAATCGTGCACAAACAATATCCAACAGCCAAAGTAAAACTTAAATTCTACTTGGATAAATAACTAAAATGCATATCACAAGCATGTTATATAATATTAACTCCATCCTAACAACACTAGGCATGGAAAACAAGGCAGCCTAATCGGCGATTCTAGACCCGATGGCCAATATCAAACAAACATGGTAAAACACATCCATATCATGGTAATAAACCCTATTTATAATCAAACGCCCTTACTCAAGAAAACAAAGCATAGCAGTCAACAATAGGGTTAAATTTTCTAAACACGCAATACCCTAAATTAGGGTATTCGGCACTTTTTTGCACATATAATTCAAAGACAACTACGGAAAGGAACAAACCACCTACCTCGACATTGTACGATTGATATAGTTTAACCTCAACCTTTGAATTGACCAAGAACATTGTATATCTACAAAAACATCCAAAACTTTCAACCTTGAATATCTCATGAAAGAAGATAAAACAGGATAAGAGACTCTAGAAGAAGGAAGAACTCATTGAGGCGATTCCAACACAATTGACGGTGTTTGATTCGAAGAACTGATGGAGGGTCGGTGGATCAGAGAAGAATCATCGCTATCGGTCACTCCAGGACAATATGGGGTTAGAAGAAGACAATTATGGGAATGAGATGTGACCCCGGTCTATTTAATGAAGTAAAAGAAAAATTAAACAGTGTGTACTATTAATGAACACGCCATGTATTCACCTCAACCAGCCCCCAACATTAGCAGTCTGTCACGTCACCCCACATGGCTATGTCTCAGCTGTTACACACCCAAGATGTGGTCGTACGTGGTAATAGGGTACACCGCGTGTACTCCTAAGCACATGGCGTGTACTCCTAAAATTTACAAAAACTCTACTTTTCCTCAAAAACACCTGAAAACAAGATTCATGCCTGAAAAAAAGATCTGGGTTCTTACAAAGAATCAACCTCACCTCAATCTGATGCACAATGTGACCACTGTGATTCCAAGTTCATGTTTTTATTTAAAATTGACATTAATTTTATTGAAAAAGATAAGTGACATACTCAAAATTGAGAAAATGCATTCAAATTCTTTTGATACTTTAGAAAAAAATCAATAACTAATTTTTGATGTCTATAAATTAGCCACACCTCAATCTGACACATAGTGTGACTGGTGTGACTCAAAGTGCATGTTTCCAATTTAAAATTACAATTTAGTAAAAAAGAAAAGTGACATACTCAAAATTGATAAAACGCATTCAAATTATTTTTATACTTTAGGAAAATGTTCCATAATTCATTTTTGACATGTATGAATCATCTGTATCTCAATCTAATGAATAGTGTGACCGATATGACTCAAAGTGACTGTTTTTATTTAAAATTGACATTAATTTTAGTAAAAAAGATAAGTTATATACTCAAAAACAAGAAAAAACGTTTGGATTGTTTTTATACTTTAGTAAAAAGATCCATAAGTCGTTTTTTATTTATAGTAATCACCCTCAACTTAATTCGATACATGATGTGCCTAGTATGAATCAAAGTGTTTGTTATCAGTTTAAAATTGACGTTTTTCGTTCAAAAATTTTCACTCACTAAAAACCAAATTAACACACTTTAATTGTATTTATAATTTATTATAATTATTAATAAGACATTTTTGATATTTAGTAATCAGTCTCACATAAAACCAACACACGATGTGATCGGTATGACTCAAAGTACATGTTTTTAGTATAAAATGACATTTTAGTAAAAAAAGATAAGTGACATACTCAAAACCAAGAAAAATTATTTGTATTGTTTTTATACTTTATTAAAATGATCCATAACTCATTTTTTATGTATAAGAACCATCCAAACCTCAATCCAATGCATGTTGTGATCGGTATGACTCCAAGTGTGTCTTTTTATTTAAAATTGACATTAATTTTAGTAGAAAAGAAAATTTACATACTCAAAACTAATAAAATTCATTCATATTGTTTTGATACATTATGAAAAATAATTTATAAGTCATTTTTTATGTTTAAAAATCAATTGCACCTTAATTTGATACACAATTTTCCCAATGTGACTCAAAGTGTCTCTTATCAATTTAAAATTGACATTTTAGTTCAAAAAGCATAACTCACTAAAAACTGAGAAAACATACTCAGATTATCTTGATAATTTATTTAAATGATTAATAAGTAATTTTTAACATTTATTAATCAATCTCAGGTCAAACTGACACATTATGTGACTAGTACGACTCAAAGTGTGTGTTTCCAGTTTAAAATGACATTTTAGTAAAAAACACAAGTGACATAATCAAAACCAAGAAAATGAATTTGGATTGTTTTGATACTTTAGTAAAATAATCCATAAGTCATTTTTTATGTGTAGGAATCATCTACACCTCAATCTGATGCACATTATGTCTGGTATGACTCCAAGTGTGTGTTTTTATTTCAAAATAACATTAATTTTAGTAAAAAAGATATCTGACATTCTCAATACTTAGAAAACACATTCATATTGTTTTTATACTTAAGTAAAATTACCCATAAGTCATTTTGGATGTGAAATAATCAAAATCACCTCAATCTGATATATGGTGTGCCTGGTATGACACAAAGTGACCGTTATCAGTTTAAAATTGGTATTTTAGTTCAAAAAGTGTTACTCACTGAAAACCAAGAAAACATGATTAGATTGTATTTATAATTTAGTAAAATAATTCATAAGTTGTTTTTGACATATATGAATCAGTCTCACATGAACCTGATACACGATGTGACTGGTATGACTCAAAGTACGTGTTTCTAGTTTAAAATGACATTTTAGTAAAAAACACAAGTGGCATACTCAAAATTAATAAAATTAATTAGGATTGTTTTTATACTTGAATAAAACAATCCAAAATTCATTTGAGACATGTATAAATTATTTTTAACTCAATCTGATGCACGGTGTGACCGGTATAACTCCAAATGTGTGTTTTTATTTAAAATTGACATTAATTTTAGTAAAAAATATAATTGACATACTCAAAACCAAGAAAACACATTTGTATTGTTTTTATACTTTAGTAAAATGGTCCATAAGTAATTTTTTACATGTATAAATCAACCACACCTCAATCTGATGCACAGTGTGACTGGTATGACTCAAAGTGTGTCTTTTTATTTAAAATTAGCATTAATTTTAGTAAAAAAGACAACTAACATACTCAAAACTGAGAAAATGCTTTTGTATTATTTTGATACTTTAGTAAAAAGATCCATAAGAAATTTTTTATGTGTAGAAATAATTCTCACCTAAATGGGGCGCACAATGTACCTGGTATGACTAAAAGTATCTGTTATTAGTTTAAAATTGATATTTTAGTTCAAAAAGTGTCACTCACTGAAAACCAAGAAAACATGTTTAGATTGTCTTTATAATTTATTAAAATGATTCATAAGTAATTTTTGATGTGTATTAATTAGTCTCACATCAAACTGACACACTATGTGACCGGTACGACTCCAAGTGCATGTTTCCATTTTAAAATGTCATTTTAGTAAAAACATAATTAACATACTCAAAACTAATAAAACACATTTGGATTGTTTTTATACTTTATTACAATTATCCATGAGTAATTTTGGTCATTAAGGAATCATCTTCACCTCATTCTAACGCACGGTGTGACCGATATGACTCCAAGTGCATGTTTTTATTTAAAATTGACATTAATTTTAGTAAAAAAGAAAATTGACATACTCAAAAATGAGAAAAAACATTTATATTATTTTTATAATTTAGGGAAATAATCCATAAGTTATTTTTGATGATTAGGAATCATACTCACCTCAATTTGATACATGATGTGCTTGGTATAGCTTAAAGTGTTTGTTATCAGTTTAAAATTTACATTTTAGTTCAAAATGTGTTACTCACTAAAAAACTAGAAAAAACTCTTGGATTGTCTTGATAATTTAATAAAATGATTAATAAGTCATTTTTTGATGTGTAGGAATTAGCCTCACATCAAAATTACACACTATGCGATTGGTATGACTCAAAGTGTGTGTTTCGAGTGTAAAATGACATTTTAGTAAAAAACAAAAGTGACATAATCAAAACTGAGAAAACACATTTAGATTATTTTGATACTATAGTAAAATAATCCATAATTCATTTGGTACATGTAAGAATCAACCTCATATCAATCTGACACACAGTGTGACCGGTATGACTCTAAGTCTGTGTTTTTATTTAAAATTGACATTAATTTTACTAAAAAAGACAACCAACATACTCAAAACCAAATAAAAACATTCAAATTATTTTGATAATTTAGAAAAACAATTATTATTTCATTTTTTATGTGTAGGAGTTATCCACACCTAAATTCTATACATGATGTTCCTGGTATGACTCAAAGTGTTCGTTATTAGTTTAAAATTGACATTTTAGTTCAAAAAGCACCACTGACTAAAAACAAAAAAAACATGCTCATATTGTCTTGATAATTTAGGAAAATGATTCATAATTCATTTGTGACATGTAGGAATCAGTCTCACATCAAACCGACACACGATGTGATCGGTATGACTCAAAGTGTGTGTTTATAGTTTAAAAAGACATTTTAGTAAAAAAACACAAGTGACGTACTCAAAATTGAGAAAACACATTCATATTGTTTTGATACATTAGTACAATGATCCATAAGTCATTTAGGACATGTAGGAATCATATGCACCTCAATATGATGCATGGTGTGACCAGTGTGACTCCAAGTGAATGTTTTCAATATATAAGTGTCATTTTATTTTAAAACGTGCATCACATCTCCAAAACCGTGAAAACAAGCCTAGATTGTTTTCTTATCATTATATCTACTATTACTTAATTAATTTTCTTATCATTTTTTCCTTATACTTATTTAGTTAATTTTCCTAGAGATAATACTTGAAGATGAACAATAAATGGTGTGACATGCAAGAATCAACCACAACTCAATCTGATACACAGTGTTCCTGGTATCACTCAAAGTTTAGTTTAAAATTAACACTTTATTTTTAATTTATTTCTTTATAGTATTACTAACATAATATATTTTTTCTTACATGGGTGCATTCTTTTGCTTGATCTGGGGTGGTTTGTTCAACAATAGCATGAGTCGGGGCTAGGGGCCAAAGACAAAGGAACATTGATGTTTTTGAATATTTGTGATAATTTGTACTTAATCATGTAATTGTATAAACCAATGTTTGAAATGACTATAATATGTAAATTTTATTTTATTTATAATATATATTTGTACTGGTGATTTTTTGTTTCTGATCTATTGTTTCTGGTGCTACAGTTTTTTGTGAATTTTGTAGTACACTGTAATGTCCCCCTTTATCAGCACTAAATAAAATCACAGATAAATATGGTCCTTTATTAGTGCTTCTAAAATATCTAATAAAATAACTCTTGATCAACAGTTTTTTTAGTGCTGATAAAAGACTCATTTATCAGCGCTTTTCTAGTGTTAATAAAAGCCTAGGGTTTTTAATCGCGCTATGGTAGTTAGTGATTTTTTTTACGTTGACAAAGACCAATTTTAGTGATGTTAAAGGCATGTTTTATATTAGTGAATGGTGGGGTGGGGGAAGCACAAGAATGAAATGAACAACATCATTGGTTAGTTTGATCCTTTCCAACGATTTCATAATACATAATCTAGGGTAAAATCAGGATCAAAACAACAATCACTGGAAAATAAAAGAATATCTAAATTTATGCTTGGAAAACTATTCAAGGGGAAAACCCATGAAATAACATGTTCTACCTCAAGAATGGATCATTCGTTGGGGCATAATGTGTCCTCTAGAGATGGAGATGATGATCTTGTTGTGTCTGTCATTCGTCTCACATTTCTCCTCGATCGTTCATCTCACATTTCTCCTCGATTGTTTGTCATCGATCCTCATTCCCAATCCACCAATATGAAAGAAGTTCTTCTCCTCTAATCTCCCAGGGTTATAAAACTAACCCTCGATATTCATCATAACGATATATTTATAGAGGGTAAAAAGGTTTTAGGTTATTAAATGAATTAAATAATTAAATTATTTAACTCATTTAAAGCACCTGTTATTGGTTTCCCTCAATTTGAAACCCAACACCGACCAAAATTATATCACGCTTTGGATGAACCCCATGTTCTAGAAACAACTACGGTCACATATTTCCCATCTGATGACTTGATCAACAGGAAAACTATTTATTCTGAAAAGATGTGGGTGTGTCTGTTTTAATATATATTAATTTTTTTAATATATTAATTACGGGGTTCACGACACCCAAACAGTGTGCCGACTCTGAGGAAAAATAAAAAGATATATATAGAAATATTCAAAGTATTAAACTATAAAAAACCAGATTCATTACAATTTTTAACCAAGTGGAGGTGCTACTAACCTTAAGTGATATCCCATTTGTAACAAGGGTGTGCACCAAGTCCATATTCTAGTGGTACATGAGATACAAAAGGTAAATATCATTCAATTTTTTGATGCTCGTTGTTCATATTATAATCAGAAGTTCAATGCAATCCTCTTTCTCATTTCCTAATTCTTTTAATAATAAATTGAAACGTCGGTAGTAGAATCAAAATCGATGCACACCAAGGACTAGCCACCCGATAATAAGGGTGAGTGAACCTTGTAAAAAAATCATGTATATGTGTGTTCTCTCTCGCTCAACCTCTCATCGTCACATTGTCACCATTGAGATATGTTCACACTAACCAATGATGAGAGGCACATAGTTTGTGAGAGTTTATGTTTTCAACAACCACTAATTCACTCCCCCACCTTTTAGTGATGGTTTACTCTCTCTTGGGCCACACACACGCACACATGGTTCAAATTAAAGAGAGAACGAAACATAAAACACACAAAATTTATTAAACATTAGCAAAACAGAAACAACCACCTCCATGAGAATTTATAGATTCTTATTATGATCAACACCTTCTAGTTTTACAAAATAATCAGAGATGTCACAATTTAGTATGTCAACGTCATACTTCATGGTTTGGTAACCAAAGTTTGCTTCAATATTTTTCTATTTTTCTTTAATTAATTATTGATAAAGATCAATAAAATACTTCGATGTACAACTAGTACTTGACAAGTTCCCTTCATTCTACACTGAAAGCATTCACTTTCATCATGTTTTGATTTCTTTTTATATGGTTTTTCATTAGTCGACCACTTCGAGTGGCGCCCTTTCTTACTTTTTATGGGTGTATAACCACCTCAAGTAAATGATCTGTCTTGACTTTGACCACATTGATTATTTATGTGACCACAATTATGAGTAGTTACATTCTATTCAAGGAATAAAGCTAAACTAGTTGGTCGAGAATCATGATTTCTCATTAGGGGTTCTATATCACTCTCTGTTTCGGGTACTTGACCCTTTAATTATGTAATTTAAGCTTATATAATACTTGGGAGAAGTTTTGGGAGGGTTTGGTGGGTTTTGGAGTATTTTGGGAGTGTTATGAAGGGTGCATGGTTTGAGTGTGGTTGGTAGAAGCATGCACCATCTCCAGGAAACTGTGCAACTTTTTCTATGAGTCACTGGCAAGACGCATGGTTTACATATAGTTTGGTCAAACTGTGTGAGTGCCTAGGGGAAACCATGTAAAATGAAATAGAGGGAAAAGAATGGTTAGCGTGCAGTTTATCTAACTATGTGAGCCAACCGTGTGAGGGGTTGGCTTGAGGCAGCAACATTTCGCGATTTGAAAAATTTTGAGACCTAACCATGTGATGGGTATTAATTAATCTGAAAATTAGATTTTAACCTTGATTAATCCCCTAAACCCCTCATTTTCACCCATTCTCCTAGTGTCTTGAACTCCACTTCCTCCCAAGGCTCCTTTGGTGATTTCTTTTGATTCGAAAGAAACTTTCATCAAATTTAAGTGTATTGGAGATCTAGATTCACCAATAAGTCACAGTTTCTCTCTCTCTCTCTCTCTCTCTCTCTCTCCTTGGATCCTTTCATTTTCTCACTCAGATTATGAGATCTATTCTGCCAAGAATAAATCTATATTCCTTGTTGAAGATATTGATGAGGTCTTGTTGGATCTATTGAAGGGAAGAAGATCCAAGGTCAGATCTAGGGGATCTTACTGTCATTCTTTGTTTTCACCATCCGTTGAAAGGTAGGTGGCTTCTCGCTCATGTCCACTCGTTCTAGAACTTGAAGACTTAGTTTTGATTAAATGTTCCACTTGAAATTGTTGTGCAAACCATGTGTGATTCTTGAAGGAAAACCCTTTTTTGGTTATGGAATTGGAATTGTGAAAATTGGATGGTTTTCAGAAACCCTCTTTGTTTATGATTTTAAAATGATAGTTTTAAAATTACAAAAAAATGATGCACGCAAGTTGTTTGATGAAATATCTTCAAGAAAGAATTAGTTTTTATATGAAATGGAATTTTTCATGGGGTTTGGCATACATGGTTGGTGTGAGTTCATTGTTTGGACATGACCTAGGATAAGGGGTGTGTGTCATTGGGGTACCTTCATTTCTTGGACATGACCCTGGATAAGGGGTGGTGCCATTGGGGCACTTGGACATTGGTCACCTTGTAATGACTTAGTGAATCAATGAGAGACCACTCTTGAGTATGGAATTGTCACTTGGCATGCATGTGTGTGTGGGTGCGTGTGTGGAAGCATGGGAATGGGTATGGAAAATTATGTGAAATGGTTTAGAGACTTATTTATTGTTTTCCATGGAATTTCTTTTGGTTTTGATATAAACCGCTTTAATTGTTTTCTTTTAATTGTTTTATATAAATTGTGCTAACCAGTTCTTGTCCTGGAGGCGTGTGTCAGAAAGTCTTTAGGGAAATCTTGTTGAGTTTATACTCACAATCTTCTTAGGCACTTCGTTGCATTTGCCGATGTCATCTATTAGGACACAAGTAAAGGGAAGGTATCACATTTATCTAGTGATGCACTTTGATATCATGGACATGACATGTGGAGTTGGAGCTTGGAGCGAGTGTGGGAGTGGCTTGGGATGATGCCACCTTGTTGTCTTTTAGTTTTGTTGTCTTTTAATTCCTCTTGGTTAAGTCATTGTTTTTGTTGGTACTCTGATGTTGTTGTTTACTTTTGGATATATCTTTGGTTGTATTATTTCTACTCATGCATCATATAGGAGGACTGGATGTTTATTGTTCAGTGTTGATAGATTGTTTTATCTTTAAAGAGAAAATCATCCTCCAACGTGTTTTTAATCCCTTGACATTTATTATCAGTCTTTTGTGTCTTGAGGATGTCACCTAAGACCAATAACACATCTGTCACTTCTCAAACTAATGAGCAGGGGTGAGATGTTACATGTTCGTTGTTTTGTTTTGCAAAAAGAAAACAAGAAACCAATTCAAAAATATTTGTGAAGATTTTTCTCCTCATATTGTTGTTGCAAAATAACATTCAAAGCATGAAAAGTGGAAAACGTCTTTTCTAACATATAAGTGTTGGTAATGTTTTCTTTGCGTAATTTTAATTGTGTTGTGATTTTAAACATCGTAAAATTAACAAATGGATTGCGAGGACTTCATTCATATCATGTTCTTGGTAATATCACTAACCTCAAGTGATCATTCCGTTCTTTAAGATTTTTCCACAATACTGAAAAAACCTTCACAATCATGAATTCATATTCTCACGGAGGTGATTGTAGAGGAAAATCAAAGTTTTGGTATGATCTTGTGTGAAACTGTTGTTTTTCACTCTGATCATTTCGTCAAGACCATTTGTATATAGATGCATCTCTCCATCTAAAATCCATGACAGATAGTTCTAAGGAATTTCATGAGGTAGAAATCCAAGTTTCGCAATGTTCATAAAAAAAAAAGTGTTAGAAAACACATGATTGAAACGCTGATTGGAGCTATAGAATATTTCCAAATCAAAAACTCATCAATCCTATCTGAATTATGATGTTAATCAAAGGCAAAAACAACGACATGCAAAAACACATACAATCACAACACAAGGATAAAAGAAACAGAGACAAAAAAGAGAGAATAATAGACATAAAGTTTTTGTTTTATTACAATATCATGCTACTAATTCATAATACAATTAACCGTCCATATTGATCCTTGTTATTCAAGAAGGTTGAGCTTTCCGAGTACTGCTGCTGTGGGTCTTGGGTTTGACCTTCGATGAGAAGTCGTACTCCACCAGAACGCAGCGAAGAAGATTCCTCGAAACCGAGGAGCGGCTACTCGCCATAAAGACGCTATATGGAGGGGCTTGAACTGGTCAAATGTCAGCGGAACCAGTCAGCAGTCGACCCCTTCCCTTCTGCTCATTCTCGATGTTTCTCCTTTGGGTTTCGCCTAGTTGATTTAAAGTGAGATTTTGTTATTGTTTTTTTCATTCCGTGCTAGTCTCTTTCATTTCTGGGTTCCGCAGCAACCTCTGTCACCAACAAAATGACTGTGAGTTTACGTTCTTATTTTCTACCTATGTGTCGAATTTTCTGTTCAGTTTTCTTGATAGTCAGCAGATTTGATTCAACTTCTCCAATAAAGCACACCTAAAGGTAAAAGCTCCCAATCTAGCGAAGTTAAAAGTTGAAAGGTTATAAAACTGTCATTGAATTTCGTGCTGTATCTCCCTTTCTTCTTTGAGGTAAAATCAGTTTCTTTTTTTCCAAATTCTCTTTGAAGCCTTATGCTTGATTTGCCTGGAAATGCTGGTTGTTGACTAACTTATTCAAATGGAAGGCTCTTTAATCGTCAGAAACAATGACTAAAACAATAAGATGAACTGATAAGTGGTCTGAATTTCCCTTTGGCGCTGGACTGAAGTCTTTCATTGGAATGCAAAGCTGTTGAGATTGTGAAGAAAATATCAGATTTTAAAGTGGCATGTAATTTTATTGCTCTGAACATTGAGCTAATTGATAGCTGTATGACTTTTATTTGTCTGCTCAACTGAAATCATTGACTTCTTTTTGGACCTTGATCTGTAAAGTGGGGCTGTACTGAAATTTGTTCTATATTGCTCTTGCTCATTTATTAGACGGGATTTCTGATTGTCCATCTCAGTATCTCGAAATTTTATGATTAATGCAGTCTTCTGAAGCCCTGTCCTAGCTCTATTGTTTTGGGTATTGTAGAAAACTTCATGAACCTGTGATTAGGAGTTGAATATTGATATCGTATCATGGGTATGATCTACCGGATTGTTTTGACTTGAATGTTATGGTCACCCTAAGTGGTGCAGCTACTGTAATATGATTGTTTGAATCAGTTTTGTCACTTTATTAAAAGGTGGAATAATCTATTTTAGAATTTTAATCTAGTGGGACTCTTTATGTTTGAACTGCTGGTTACTGACCAAACTATCTGTTAGCCTAGGGGCTTGTTTAATTATGGATCGTTGCCTTTCTCATAGCAAGCTATATTTTGATGAAAGTTCACAACTAAACTTATAATTTGGATAGGACGGTTCTCCATTACCGAAATTTGGAAACTGGGAGAGTGAAGAAAATGTTCAATACACAAAATTCTTTGAGAAGGCCAGAAAGGGTAGAAACAATGGGAAGATGTTGAATCCCAATGATCCAGAATGGCGCCTCAATGATGCTGCATCCCCACACTCAATAACTAGAACGGAGCAAGTGAAATTAACAGGCCAGAGAGATTTTGATGAAAATCAGCGACCTGCTGCGAGCCAGAGTGCTGGATCTAATATGAATGGCACTGATCATTCACCACTTCATCCACATTTTCAAGGTCGGCCCATGGGGAAAGTAGGTGGGTTTTCATCTCCTTCCTTGGAAAGGAAGGGTTTAAATGGAAATGGCCGTGGCACTCCCGAAAGATCACAACTGAAGCCAGTCATGCAGAGCAATAACAGTGTAAGTCTTCTCCTAACCCTCTTTGGTCAGTTTGACGACTTTAATTGAAAACTGCTTATATCACTTATCACTTATTGTAAGCACCTTTAAAAAATAAGTGGTATTTATTTTGCTTCTGAAAAAAACACCATCACAAGTGATAAGTGCTATTAGTAATTTTCAATAAGCGTTGTCAAATGAAGCATACATGTTTTTTCAGGAACAAAACAAAACCACTTATTTTGCCAGCCTTAACGTAGGTGATAAATGTTATAAGCAATTTTCAGTAAGTGCTGTCAAATGGAGCCTTCATCTGCATCCTATGAGCTTGAAATGCATGTTTACGTTTCTATTTTGCTGTTAAAAAAATAAATTAATCAAGAAATGTGATTAGTTAAAAAGCTAGACTGATATTTCTAAATGGTAAGGAACTTGGGCTACGCTTAGTACAAGAAACACCTTTTTGGTTGAGGTGGCAATTCGGGTTCGCTGGTTGGGTTCATATCGAGTTGACTGTCTTGTGAACCTATTTATGCTCAACCCTACCCCGATCTATTTAATTAAACCAGTTTACCTGACCCAACCCAGGTCAACCCTAACCCGACCTGCCAGCCCGTTTAACGTTAAATATACATCAGACTGCATCATCACATGTTCAGCTAGTTAATATCACTTAAAACTCAATGATCTAATCATATTTAATTACCTCATTTAGACTAAAAAACCTTAGTAATTTGAAACATATGCCATCCATGTTTCAGCCAGTCCCTCTTAAGCCATTTAAAATAAATAATGTGTTATAAACATGTTGAATTATTTCAAGATAAGTTGATTATAAAAAAGAAAATCTATTATAAAATTAGTTATTATTATATTTTTAATATTTTATATTATCATTATATTTTTAATTGGGTTACATGGGTTAGACGAACAAGAATGGTCAACACCAACCAGCCTGGATATTATTCGTGTCAGATTACTAAACCCGTTTATCCCTGAACCCATTAACGCCTCATCCAAACCCATTTAACGTGTGTTGTGTCAGGCTCAAAATTGTCACCTCTAGTTTTCTCGTTGTTCCATCACTCATTGCTCTTGTTGTCTCTCTTTGGTCACGGGTTCATGAGTTCTTGTGATGGAATGTGTTGCAGCTGGTTGAAGGTGCTGCTGTTCCCAAATTTGGGGACTGGGAGAATGGATATGATTATACCCTCATCTTCAATCAAATGCGGGAGGAGAAGCAGGCTGGGGGAGCTGAGTACCGGGGAACGAATTATGAGCGCCCGACAATTAATTCCGGGAGGGCGAGTGGTGGAGGAAGAGTAATGGTATTTTTTATTTTTTGAATTTGCAGTTTCTATTGTTGGTTTTGGATGGTTTTTGTTTCAAATTTCCCGTGTCTGCCTGTTTCAGTGCTGCTGTTTCCCATGGTGGAGAAAATGAGAAAGTTTCAATCAGTTGCTGAGATATGGTCCTGTGTAAAAGGGAATTCTCTCTTTGGATTTGGGGACTTGTGAAATATGTCTAAAAACGGATGGGGCTTGGTGAAGTTCAGTGATTGTGTGTTGTACATGGCTTGTGTATTTGTTTACTTATTGCTGTGGTAAACGCATGGTTTTTATGAGAAATCTTGTTTGCAGTCTTTGTAACCTCATGGTTTTATTTTATGTGTGTCTCTTAGGGATGTGAACTAACGTAGTTGTTCGTGAACACCTCGTTCATTCTATTCGTGTTTGAAATAGATTCAGTTCTAGCTATTAGTGTATATAATAATATTTTTAATATTTGTATATAATGTTCTAGAGGGTGCGGCTTGGTGGGGTTTCAAGGAGGTTCTAGAGTCGAGTCTCTCCGAGTACGTTGTAAGCGCTGATGGATTTTTTTTTTTGTAATTCGTAATTCCCTCTCCTGACCGTTTGCAAATACATTATAAATATATTTTAAGTTTAAATGAGTTAATTTAGTCTTGTTTAGCTTGTTATGTTTGAATATGAATTTATTTTAGTTTGTTTATTAGATCAAGGCTTTTGTTTGACTTTTATTTAGAGCTTGCTTATGTTAAAAAGTTTGTCTTAGCTTGTGATAAGAATGTTGATACTAGATTGAGAAAAGTTGGGGAATTCTATTGATAATAGTGTTGGTTACAACAAATAACAGAGGGAGAAGAAGAGAAGATTCCACAGAACCCCTGGAGCCAAGGGTGATGGCCTCCTCAATCTACTCAATTCTAACAATTACCACCCTTTAAAATACCACCTTATCCTTAAGATGAAAAAATTTGATGTACTGAATCTGACATCTGTTGGAGAGGTGCCTGAATCTGGAGGGAACCTGAATCTGGAGGGAAACCACAATGAATGTGACTCAGAAACCGTTGCTAGAAAAATTGTCCGTGCCTCGATGAACATCTTTGTGAAAGCTTTTACAAGCAATCACATTACAAAACCACCCATTTAGAGTTGATATAAGACTAGCTTCAAGACTTGAAATCAGTGATCTTATTAAGTTCAGGTAAAAAAGGGAACACTATAGAGTCTTCTCAGTGTAAGAACTCTCTCAGTGCCGCACTGTGTGTACACCCTTGGAACATCTAATATCTGCAGTCTTTTTATTAAACACAATTTCATCAAACATCGAATCCTTTTTCTTTTTGACAATAGCAACCAGTGAAGCATGATTGAATTCAGGATTCAGGAACTCAAGGATACAAACAACAACATTAACAAAATATAGATCAACAACTAATATCTATGTTGGTCCAAGTTGCAAGATCTTTATAACCACTTCCTCTTTGACACATTCTGTTTCTGTACATCTAGTAGAAGAAAAGAAGGAAGAAAACATATGAGAAAGGTCAAAGAGCTAGATGTGACAACAGTAGTGGAAGGAAGACTATATTCTTCTTTAATGGCAGCTACTCTAACACCATTTTACCGCCAATTTGCTACATCGAGAAAGCATCCAGATAGTATGGTGCATAAAACTTTGCACAAACGGCTAGCCAAACACAATTTGTTCCATGCCATTTCTCAATATGTGTAGCTCTTCACAATGTATGTCACGACTCGATCAAGGAATGAAATGTTTCTTTTCACAATGAAAATAAGACGAGTCAATCCTCTTTGTTCCATGCCATTTCTCAATATGCGTAGCTTTGTCCTCTATTAGCTTCTTCTCTTTAGGCGCACGTTGCTGGCAGATAGAAAACTCTGTTGGTGCTGATTTTCGTGCTAGCACGGACTGCAGCATCTGCGTCTGCCACTCATTTTCTATCGACCAAGATTAGATGGGAAAAATCTCCTCAGTCTCATCATAGTGTTCCTTCAAAATTCCAGTTTGTTTGTTGCCTTTGAGAAGTTTCAGAGGATCACTTTCTAGTGCTATCCCAAAACAGTCAAGGAGCTTCGTTTTCAGCTCATCCTATAGTGACCCAAGCCTTTTACACACAATATTACATGATTTTAAGCATAATTATCCTTAAAATACAAACCAGGGATCGAAAAGCCGAGTATCTTTGGAAGACTAGGTACATAATTAGAAAACATGGAACTAAAATAAAAACAACTTTTATTTAATCTCTATAATGAGCTCCTAACTCTCTTTGAGCTCTTATAACTGCATAAGATAACCTGGGGAATACATGGACAAAATAGATGAGCTAAAAAGCCTAGTAAGAGAATAAACATGAGAATGAAACATAGCACATGAGTTAGAAAGACATAACATGATAACATAAAAGACACGACTCGTGAATAAACAAATAGAAGAATGGCAAATAGAACATGAGATCATATGATCATGACAATATTGGAATGTGACAGCAATATACAACATGACATAAACACGAGTCAAAGCTAACTACCAAGACTATATCACATGGTGGACAAAGTCCCATAATGGATTAAGTTTACTCTCTAATCTCATACATGACGTCTCATGAGACTAAACATTACCCAATGCATTGGAGCGCTATCTGAGTGCACCCATCATAACATGTTCATGCATATGTGTTCCCCATAAAGAATCAAACATAAATAATAAACATAAGGGTTACCCATGAAAAAAAATGGGCATCGTAATCATGTCACAAGATATAATCAAAGAGAGTATTATAATGGTATCCATAAAATAAGGAATTAAATCATTTATGGAAAATTATAAAATAAAAATAAGAATATATCATGAATAATGATGTTCAACTGAAGTGAATAAATGAAAAAGAGAGTTTAAGAAACTTTAAAAATGAGCCACATTAGTGCGGTTTAAGAGAAAATATTGAAGCGTCTTTAAAGATGAAAAATGCATAATTGTTTGTATAAAACCAGAAATGAACCAAAATAGTTATTCATAATAAAATGATAGATTTTAGAAAGATATTAGTGGTTGAAAATAGTTTATGGAGTGTACTTGAAAATGAGTAAGAAACATAGACGTTTCCTTTAACCGAGCTTGCTTATCAAGAGGAATTGAAAAGAGAACATTTTAAAACATGTAATTCCCCATCAAAGAAAGATGAATTGAGATACATCCATATTTTTGGTACATAAACACAGAATATAGGAGAAGTATATAAGAATAACGAAGAAATAGATTGGGGAAAAGAGAGAGAGAAAGCGTAACCCAAAGACAATTTGGAGGTTCGGAGAGATCCCTTACCTTGTGTTCGAAGGCGTTCTGCCCATGAACTTAATGTCCTGGATAATCAAATTGGATTAATTAATTAATTAATTTAGAACCTCTTCTACATCTATTTGATTTATTATAATTTTATTAAGTTCATTTATGGTCATTTTGATGAGTTATAAAGTTCAATTTTGTCCTTCAGGAGCATTCATTTTCATGGTTTTATGATTGGTTCACCAGTGTATAATTATGGAAGCTCTTGTTGAATGGAAATGAAACTCCAAAAGTGAAATGAAATTGTATTTATGCAATTTCAGTATTTTAAATGGCCTCAAACATCATTTTGTATTCATACACGAGGATGATTCATTTAATAAAACATTAATGATAAATGTTTAGTTTATTTGGGCGGTTTTCCCGTCTATCATGAACTAGTTTTGTTTTACTTAATATTATGTTTATATATTAGTTCCAGAACATTAAATGAATTACAATATACATATTAAAATCTTATTTAACCATAATAATGGTTTTATGACCATTCTTGAAGGCAGTAATGGAAAACGAAAAATCATTATCCACAGAGACGGTAAACTGCCATAATTTGGACAACGATTTTGATTATTTGAATAAGAGGAGATAAGAAAGGAGGTGGACAGAAGATATTCAATTAGCAATATAAAATTTCAGTATATACATAATATTAGAGTTATTATTCCTTTATGGATGAAAGAGATGAGGAGAAGGTAGAAGAAGAAATGAAATTAAAAGTGACATTTTGAGAAAGGTACCTCTTGAATATCACCTCCTTGAAGGAATCCTTGAGGAACCTAAAATTGGTTTTTTTAAGGCTGGAATCTCTTGTACATAGGGAAGAGGCTCGGGAAGGGAATTGGGCAGAATATTGGCAAGCTGCAAGGTTTAGAAGGTGTGAGGAGAAGAGGTTGCGAGATGTGGTATTTAAAAGGGAGGGGTGTTTTTGGAAAATTCTAAAAAGTTTACATTATAATAAATTCATTTTCTATCCAAATACCACCAAATGACAATGGATTAAAAGATTATATGAGATAAGGTTTTAATTTCATCAACCAATAAAATTTATACATGTTTAGGTTTTTTTAAAATCTTATCATTTTGATTAACCCTTAATTAACCTATTTTAATTTTAATTGTGGTAAAAACTTTTTTAATATTAAAAGGTTATAATTTTTACTTATATGGTATCATTGGACCATAAATTTCCAATTTATGACATTTTAGATCATATCATAATTACTTTATTTTTTTAAAAGTTTTTTTATGTTTTTTAAATAATTTAATAAAATATCAATCCCATAAAATATCATTATTATCAAATTTAAAACTATTTATTACCGACTCTAAAATAATCAAGAAAATAAGTAAAATTCAAAAAAACTATTTTATTATATCCTAATACTGTCATGGTCATCTAGAGAATTTGCAGATCAGCTTAAAAATCTCAAATTATTATTTTTTATATTTTTAATATCATTTATTTGATTTTTTACATTAATTTAATAATTATTGCATCAGTGTTGTGTAAACATTTAAAGTAATTATTTCTTTACTAAAAATTAAAAATAAATTACCAAGATTTATATAATTCTTTTAGCTTTCCATATACTATTTATGATCAAAGATATCTCATGGTTAACCATATATTAAAAATATTATACTTATAAAAAATAAGAGTGTGACATTTTGTCACTTTTTTTGATTTTAATAATATCTATGTCATTTTCATGGGAAAGTGCCCCTTAAATGATTTAATTTAGAACCTTAGGTGTTGAGGGTCAAATTTAATTCATCTGATAAGATTTGGTCAATTGTTATGGTGATTTTATGGTCATTATCATATTATTTTTACCATTAATTACTCAATTTACCCTTAACCGTTATAACAAAATTTACCAAGGTTACTATTCATATTGACCTAAAATTGAAGGGGTTTATTTAATAAATTTGGACTATATAATTCCAAATATGGAATTCATTTTTCCAAATTCAAAACATTGAAGTTCAAAATTTAATTTAAATTTAAACTGGAAAAACGCTACGAAAAACAATTTTTATGAAAAATGTCCTTTTTAAGTTTAAAATGTTTTTATCCTAAATTCATGTAGAAAATTCATTTCAATGACCAAAAGTATATTTTTTATATTAAAAAGGAACTAATTATAGTTTAAAACTAATCCAAAATGGAATTTGACTTTGTAAATGGTTTAAAAGAAAAATATAGTTTTCAACAAAAATCGGTATTTTCATTATTCATTAAAATTCCAAACTTTTTAGAAAATTCTCAAAAATTAATCCTAAGATAATTTTTACATGCTGAATTCAAAAATTAAGTTTAATTTTCCAAATAAATCTTCTAAACTTGAAAAAATTAACTATATTTATTTTCACAAAGAAAGGAAAAAAATCATTTTTTTGAAGAAAACATATTTTTGAAGAATAAAATATCTTTTACTAGAAATATGTGTTTATTTCAAATTAATAAACACATTTTCTAATAT
This sequence comes from Viscum album, assembly GCA_963277665.1. Lineage (NCBI taxonomy): Eukaryota > Viridiplantae > Streptophyta > Magnoliopsida > Santalales > Viscaceae > Viscum > Viscum album. Next base: position 1,903,102,651 of record OY728150.1, on the reverse strand, counting down.
GGTTATTCCTATTCAAACCTGGGAATTCAGTGGTTTGGTTATAACGGTCATGTTAATATTTTAATATTATATAACGGTTTGTTTAAACACAGTGTTGCGTGCAATATAAGCTACCAAAGAAATTAAATTATTTAAAGAGAAATATTTCATAAAAATTAATAGGGTGTTACATTATCCCCCCTTATGAAATTTCACCCTCAAAATTTTATTTTACACACTTATGTGAAAATAGGTGAGGGTACTTCTTCTTCATCACTTCCTCTGGTTCCCATGTCGCCTCTTCATATTTGTGGTTCCTCCATAAAACTTTAACCAGGTGAGTGATTTTATTACATAGAACTTTATATCTATGGTCCAAGATCTTAATTGGATACTCCTCATAAGAGAGATCATTTTCCAACTGTTCCACCTCTAAATTCAGTACATGTGAGGGATCTGGTATGTACTTCTTCGGGAGGGATATGCAGAATACATCATGTATTTGAGACATGGTTGGTGGAAGTGTTGGTTGATAGGCCACAGCTCCAACGTGATCAAGAATCTCAAAGGGTTCGATGTACCTGGGAATTAGCTTTCATTTCTTCCCAAATCTCATGACTCTCTTCCATAGAGATATGCGTAGGAATACCTTATCACCAACCTCAAACTCTAGTCTTATTGATGATTTTTGGTGTAGATCTTATGTCAACTTTGGGAAGATCAGATATGTTGTTGGATGCTCTTCACCTTTTCTACCATTTCCTCAACCATTTCAAGTCCCAACAACTTACATTCTTTAACTTCATCCTATCATGCAGGTGTTCTAAATCCTTTCCCATAAAAGGCTTCATATGGGTCCATTTGGATGCTCGAGTGGAAACTATTGTTGTAAGAGAACTCGACCAGTGGAAGATATTGATCCCATCTTACTTTGAAGTCCATTGAGCATGCTCTCAACACGTCTTTCAGTGTCTGAATGGTCTACTCAGATTGACCATCAGTTTGGGGATGATAGGCCATACTGAAGTTCAACTCTATGTTTAGAGCATGTTGGAAACTTTTCTAGAACTTAGAGGTAAATATAAAATCTTGATCGGATACAATCAATAATGGTACTCTATCCAGCCTCACCACTTCTCTGATGTATATCTAATCAAGTTGATTGAGTGCCAAGTTCTCTTGAATTGAAATAAAGTGATCTATCTTTGTATGACGATCCACAACAACCTATATAACATTATTTCCTTTAGATGTCTTTGGAAGTTTTCTGACAAAGTCCATGGTGATGTTTTCCCATTTCCATGTAGGTATGAGTAATGGTTGCATCATACATTTAGACTTTTTTCCTTTCATCCTTTACTTGTTGATATACCAAGCATTTTGATGCATATTCATCAATCATCTTCTTTATATTGTCTCACCAATAGTACTCTCAAAGATCTAGATACATCTCTGTTCTCCCCGGGTGGATAGAGAAGGTCGAGCTATGTGCATCATTCAAAATCTCTCTCTTTATCTTAAGATATGATGGTACACATAGCCGTGACCCAAATCTTATGACTCCTTCCTCATCAATTTTTAATTTTTAGGATTTCCCATTTTTGATAGCTTCCACATTCTTATGAATTTCCACATCATATATTTGTGCACCCTTTACCTTCTCTACAAGGTATGGTTGAGCAATCATTTGAGAAAGGAATGATGATGTTACTTCCCTTATGATTCCCATGTCCATCCTTTGTAAGTCTAAGAAGATTGGATCCTTCTTAATTCTCATCATTGAAAAAAGTTGTAGGATCATTTTTACTTAGATCATCTGCCACTTTATTCACTTTACTAGGATGGTAGTGGATTGATAAATCATAATCCTTGATGAGATCTAACCATCTTCATTGGTTCATATTAAGCTCCTTCTATGTGAATATATATTTAAGGATATTTTGACCAGTATATATCTCACACTTTTCCCCATAGAGATAATGACACCAAATTTTCAATGTGAAGATCACAAATACCAACTCTAGATCATGCATGGGATAGTTTTTCTCATGAACTTTCAGCTACCTTGAGGCTTAGGCTATCACTTTATCATTTTTTATCAGTACAAAACCCAATACCTTCTTTTATTCATCACTGTATACCACAAAGAGTTACCCACTTGTGAGTAGTGTGAGTATTGGTGCAGTGATAAGCATCGTTTTCAACTCTTTGAAACAGTCTTCACATTCACTGGTCTAGGAAAACTTTACTCCCTTGAGGCTTAGGCTATCACTGTAGCGGTGGAGGGACTGTTGTAGGTACTGTAGCGGTGGCAGTACTGTAGTAGTCACTGTAGCAGCGCAGGTACTGTAGCAGAACTGTTCACCGAGGGGTCCTTTGGGCCAAAAAATGGGCTTTCTAGCCCTGTTTGCAGGCCACTTGGACTTGGGCCTTCAGGCTATGTAATGGGTCACCCTCTACCCAGTCTAAAGAGGTATTTTCTTTAATTATAAATTGAGGCTTCAGCACAAACCTTTAAAAAAAATCTATTCATTAACTCCATGAAAATAAATGGAGCATTAGTTATTTAGAAGGGAATTACTATGAACTCATAGTGTCCATACCTTATTCGAAAGATAGTCTTGGGAATATCTTCCTTCTTTACCTTTAGTTGGTGATATCCTAAACAAAGGTCTACCTTAGAGAAATACATGGACTCATGTAGTTGATCAAAAAAGTCATCTATCTGTGAAAGGGGATACTTGTTCTTTATCTTGATTTTGTTAAGTTCACGATAATCAATGTAGAGGTGAATTGATCATTTCTTCTTCTTGATGAAGAGGACTGACACACCCCACGATGAAGCACTCGACCATATAAAACCAATGTCCAGATTCTCTTGTAACTGCTTCTTCAGTTCTTCTAACTCAATGGTGAGAATCTTATAAGGAGTCTTTTATATAGGTAGAGTTCTAGGTATAAGATCAATTGATAACTCAACCTCTTAGTCATAAGGAATACCAGGAAAATTATTTAGGGAACACATTAGTGTATTCCATCATAATGGGAATATCTTCAAGCACGATCCTCTCCTTTATATCAATAATTTGAGATAGATATACTTTCTCATGAGGCGATAATATCCACAATTGAGATGAAGATTCTGAAGGAGATTCATCCTCCTCCTTACACTTGTACATAATTAAAGGATTCCTTAGGATGTAAAGAGAGATCTACCTCTCCTGAAAATTGATGTTGGATTTGTATAAAGATATCCAAACCATGATCAATATAGCATAAAACTCCACCAAAGGAATTAAGGTGAGATTTACTAGGAGGTTTAATCCACAAACATTGATCGGGGAGAAGTTATATACCTTAAATGAAATAATTTCCCCATTTTCTGTTCTCACAGATAATTCAACTTCCATATTTCGAGGTGGTGTATAAATAGTTCTACAAAACTTGTAAGATATGAAAGAATACATAGAACCATAATAAAAAGTACACTTACTATTCTTGATTGAATAACCATCATACTTATCACCGCATTATTTTTGGGATCCACCTTAGTAGAAGTGATAGAATATCCCCTTCCTTTATACCTTGGAGGTTGTTGTCGTTGATTATCTTTGACAACCCTTAGCTTAGGGAATTGGCCAACATAGTACCCATGTTCCTTGTAGTTAAATCACAACACAACAAGCATATTGTTCATCTTAACCTTCTTTTCCACTTCCTCATTAGTAGGTGTCTTCATTTCACTTCAACATTGATTATCTTGGTGCCCCTCTTTCCCACAATTGAAGAACCTTTTGGTTCCCCTTATGTAGTTTTTAGGATGCTTCTTCCCACACTTTTGACAAGTGGGATGCTGGGTTTTCTTTCCTCCATGATATTTTTCAGCCATCCTTTTTGAAGAGAATTCCATATTACGTTTCTTGTATCCAGTTCCATGAGACCACTGAGAATCACCAATCTCTATTTCAACTTTAAGTGCACAAATAAAAATATCTTCATAACCATCAAAGTCCCAAATTTTTAAGGCTTTTCACAGACTTGGTTTTAACCCAATAAATAATCGATCCACTTTACTTGTAGTACCGATTACAAAGACAGGAGCATACTGTGCAATCCTTGTGAAGTTTTCCTCATATGTTATGGTAGACTCATATTCCTTTTGTTTAAAATTGATGAACTCCCTATCTATCTTTAGATGTAGATTTTGGGGAAAATATTTATTGAAAAATATTTTTTTGAATGCTTCCCATTCCATGGAATCAATCTCATCTTTAGTCATCATGTTCTTTATCAATGTACATCACTGATCATCTTCCCCATCAAAATGATAGACTTCTATCACGTCTTTCTATTCTTCTGAGAACTGAAGGACAAAGAGTATTTTCTCAATGGAGTTAATCTATTATTCCATGATGAGGGGATCATAATATCCACCAAAGATATGAGGAATTTTTTTCATAAAGGATTTGACTACAACTTGATCTCTCTCAGGAGAAGGAGGGAATACCACATGATTCAAGTAATTATTCATAACTTTATCCAGTTGATCCAACACTATTATGAAGTTATGATCTCATGTTCCCTTCAGGTATAGCATCTCATTAGGGCAATAATCACATTTCTTATTACATTGGTTGTTATCACTAGTTATCTTATTTCCAACCATTAACTAAAAAATGAAAAAAATTAGGGGGTATTGAATACTCATATAATAAGAATATAAAAAAGAAACATTGAACATAGAAGGATAAACTTATAAATGAAAATTATATCCTAAATTTCGATTCCCTAAGTTTCAATCTAGGTTATCAATTTTGATATAATTATCCATAGGGTTCTCACTAAATTTTTCTAGTCCTAATCCCCCAAAATAACTAGACCATTCTCTAATACCAACTATAGTTACTCAATCCTTTTACACATCATATTACATGATTTTACGCATAATTATCCTTAAAATACCAACCAAGGATTTAAAAGTCTAGTGCCTTTGGAAGATTAGGTACATAATTAGAAAACATGAAACTAAAATAAAAACAAAATTTTATTTAATCTCCATAATGAGCTCCTAACTCGCTTTGATCTCTTATATCTGCGTAACATAACCTGGGGAATACATGGAAAAAAGGGATGAGCTAAAAACCCAGTAAGGGAATAAACATGAGAATGAAACATAGCACATGAGTTAGAAAGGAATAAGATAATAATATAAAATTCACAGATCATGAATAAACATACAGAATAATGATATATAGAACATGAAATCACACGATCATGGAAATATTGGAATGTGGTAGAAACATAGAATATGACATAAACATGAGTCAAGGATAACTACCAAGACTATATCACATGGTGGACAAAGTCCCATAATGGATTAGGTTTACTCCATAATCCCATACATGATGTCTCATGAGACTAAAAATTACCCAATGCATTGAAGCACTATCTGGGCACACCCATCATAACATGTTCATGCATACATGTTCTATATAAATAATCAAATATAATTAATAAACATAAGGGTAACCCATGGAAACAAATGAGTATCGTAATCATGTCATAATGCATAACAAAAGGGAGTATTATAATGGTGTCCATGAAAGAAGAGATTAAATAATTTATAGACAATAATAAAATAAAAATAAGAATATATCATGAATAATGACTTCCAATTGAAGTGAATACATGAAAAAGAGTATTTAATAAACTTTAGAAATGATCCATGTTAGTGCGGTTTAAGGGGAAATATTAAAGAGTCTTTAAAGAGGACAATGATATAATTGTTTGTATAAAATCATAAATGAATCAAAATATTTATTTTAAATCTTATCATTTTGATTAACCCTTAATTAACCTATTTTAATTTTAATTGTGGTAATAACTTTTTCAATATTAAAAGGTTATAATTTTTAATTATATAGTGTCATTGGACCATAAATGTCCAATTTATGAAATTTTAGATCATATCATAATTAATTTATATTTTTAATTTTTTTATGTTTTTTAAATAATCTAATAAAATATTAATCCCATAAAATATCATTATTGTCAAATTAAAAACTATTTATTACTTTGACTCTAAAATAGTAAATAAAAAAATTAAAATTCAAACCAAATATTTTATTATATCCTAAACCTATAATGGCGATCTATAGAACTTATGTATCATATTAAATATCTCAAATTATATTTATTTTAATATTTTTAATATCATTTATTTGATTTTTTACATTAATTTAATAATTACTGCATCACTATTGTGTAAACATTTAAGGTAATTATTTCTTTGCTAAAAATTAAAAATAAATTACCAATATATTGATAATTATTTTAGATTTTCATATATTATTTATGATCAAAGATATGTATCACAACCCCCTCCCCACAAAGTGTACCCCTCTTGGGCTGACAATGTGAGAAGAGAAATAATGACCTTCGAGTCCCACCTCTAGTAGGCCTCAAGTTAGCGACTAGCACTGAGGATATAATAACACATAGATGGGAGGCATTACTCTCTAAGAGAACACATGAAAAAGAAAGAGATAATATAAACAAGAACAAACTCCTACTCAGACTACAATATAAAAGAAACCCAAGTACACATATGTAATGTCATGAAAAAACTACTACAACTGAAAGGAAAAACTGAAAGTACCAAAAGAAAATAAAACAACAGAAACCATGAAGCCTGAAAAAATCTTGTAAACCCCAAGCCAGTAGTATACCTAGTAGGATCCTCCATGGAGCCTCTCATGAAAAAGTAAAGAAAGCATGCTAAAACATAATGACCAACAAGTGAAACTAACTTATTAACTAAAAAGTTATACTATGTTCCCATCCTCACCATGGATACTCTCACCAAGTATAATATAATAGAGTATATAATATAATAAAGAATATCAAGGGTACCCCACTACCACTTACCCACCGGTTTTCCACTTTTACCCAACGTCGCACATCCAAAGCCATCTCTCTCAAAAAAGACTGGCCCGAAGACACCTAGGTGAAGCACCACACCATCCACACAACCATAAGTAACCTGGTAGTTTCTGGGATCCACCACATCCCACATAATGTGTATTATACATCGGGTATTACACCTCAAGCCACTACATCCCATACATTGAGTAAAGATCCTCAAGACATCATAGCCTATACACGTTATACCTATAGTAGTTCCTAGGAAACTATATCCAAAATATATATGTGTGAAATAACCACAAGACATTACAACCCTCTATACAAAAATATGGGGAAAACTAACCACTATTCCCACCAGCACGAGTAACTACCAAGAGAAGAGAGCAGGGCCAAAGGGGGTAGTCAGCCATCCATCTTCCCATCGGGATGTTGGGGAAAACACCCCCAGAGCTCAGAATCCATGAGGTTCTTTTGACCTAAATTATAGGGTGGAGTAGGGTATAGAAACACAAAAATTATAGGATATAATATAGCTCACAACCACACTATGGTCATAACCTAGTCTTAGAATCAACTACATCTAACATCTCTCGGACTCCTGGCTGTCACTAATAAGACTAGATATTCTATAAGAAAACAACCATTTAAAGAGATACATTAGGTCACATCATCCCTTTTTATCAGTTCCACTTTACATTAATTAATTCTTTAACTATTAATTAATTATTAACATTTACCACATTACATCCCATTACCATTCAAACCAATATCTATTCCCTCTAGGAATAACCAAACAGAGTCCAAAACTTCTTATAAATACAACCTCAACATTACATCCCAACAAGATCCAACCCAATTCAATCATTTATTAATAGAATTATCACTTTTCCATAATTCTAGGTATTCTAAGAAAACATTCTAATCTACCAAACACAAGGGGATGAACATGGTGAGTAGATAAACTACCCATCAAGTCTTTGCCACCCACAATGATAGTGTAGACCCATCCTTCCTTGAGAAGATAAACACATAAGAATGTGGAATACCCCACACATCTTCACTTCTTTTGGAAGGAGGGTAAGCAATAAGACTTGCCTTAATCTGTGGAGAAAGTATAACAGATAAAAAAACAAGAATCCATCAAGAAAAACATTGAGTAAGCCCATATTCAATCCTTTTCATCATCTCTAGTGTCCTCCATGACACCCATATGCACAAATCAATGTATATCACCACTCTAGGAATCAACTGCTGCCACAACCACTAGGCCTCCCTACCCCACATACCATAATATCCTTCCAGGCTTAGACATCCTAGGCTTATAAAACAACACAAGCGGCAGGAAACAAAAAACCTAGCAACTGGGATCTTGGCCCTTAAATAAGGCATCTGACCTTCACACATAATGAGCACTCAAAACTCCAAAGAATAAAGTTCTTGGACTTTACAAGCAAGAGGGTAACACAAAACCCTACCAGGAATTATCTTTTATCAAACAACCGATTATTTAATCCATATTTAATTAACAAATTCATTATTAGTAGGTTACAACTATGAGAAACCTAATCAGAAATCTACCATAGCTATCAAAAATTAATTAAATAATTAATTTGACATTACTTTAATCATCAAGCATCAACATGCTTTAGGTTTATCAATCAATTCAATTAAATATGATCCTGTGCATTAATTTTATTATCATAAAATTACAACAACAACCAGATTCATTTACATGCCTCTTTATCTTTGGCCAATTAATTTACAATTAATTATAACTTTACGTTATTTACCAATTTACATCAAGAACAACATGCAAAATAGAAAGGCATAAATATCACACCATCTAAAAAATAAAGAGGCAACAACATATGATCAAAACAAATTCTTTAATCCGGTTAAAATATTTATTATGTCAATTTCATTATGATTCAGTGGGCTAAATCATGATAACTCTACTATTTCATGTAAGAAAAATAGTGAATCCATGAATCCCATACCTCAAAAGGTTTCCAATGTTCTTTGCATGAGAACATGCCAACACAACAGATCACGATCACCTATCCCGCAATGAATTCATTCACCTAAGGATGTCGAGGTACGACCGCATCAACCAACACCCAAGAAGTATCCATTAGAAACATGGAGATCACAAGCCATTACATGGCAAGGAGACAGGGGAGGAAACAAATTGAGGAACCCAGAAGATAGAGGTAGAACATACCTTATATCAAAGACAGATCAAAACTTCCTGGCTGCACCAAAATAGGGGATGATCATGCAGCAGGAAGAAACTTCAAGGGGAAACAATCCAAGGATTATAGTTTGATCACACCACTCATATGGGAAGAAAGTCTCAGGGAAACTCACACCAAGAGAAAGAATAAGGAATGAAATAAGGGAAGGTGACTGACTTTGAAGGATTAGATATGAGACTAATAGAATTTGAAATGGATTAGAATTTCCATTAATATGGATCACATTAAACCATGCAGTTTAACCAATTAAAAGCCTTCAGTTTTTTAGAAAATCAAAGATATGATTTGTAGCCCTTGAAACGGCTTCAAATCCACTTAAATATGTAATTCAACTCATTTTGCATCAAAGAAAGACGTAAAAAAATGAAAAACTAGGAAATCTATAAAAATTTGGAAATTTGAAAAACTGCTGGAAATGACTCACTATTCTGGAAACACTATAGACCTACCATTGGATGTCTCACCATTCTAGAAGCACTATAGACCTATCGTTGGATATCTCACCATTATGAAAACATTGTACACCTACTATTAGATGTATCACCATTCTGGAAACAATATAGACCTACCGTTGGATGTCTCACCATTCTGGAAACACTATACACCTACCGTTAGATGTATCACTATTTGGGAAACACTGTAAACCTACCATTGGATATCTCACCGTTCTGGAAACACTATTCATAGAACTGGAAATTTGGAAAATTGTTGGGGATAAGTCACCTTGACCTCTCATAACACATCAAACACCATATTTCAGCAAAGGAATGGACTAGATAGGTCTGGTCCATTACAATATATCTTGGTTAAACCTATATGAAAAAATATCATTCTTATAAAAAATAAGAGTGTGACATTTTATCAATTTATTTTATTTTAATAATATTTATTTTCTTTTAATGGAAAAGTGTACCTTAAATGATTAAATTTAAAACCTCAAGTGTTAAGGGTCAAATTTAATTCATACAATAATATTTGGGCAAGTGTTATTATGTTTTTATAGTCCTTATCATATTATTTTTACCCTTAATTACCCGATTTATCCTTAACCGTTGTAATAAAATTTACCAAGGTTACTATTCATATTAACCTAAAATTAAAGGGGTATATTTACTAAATTAGTAACTTTTGATTAAAAATAAAGAATTCATTTTTCGAAATTCAAAATACAAAATTTCATAATTAAATTTAAATTTAAACCAGCAAAACGCTATGAAATTTTTTTCTCTCGAAAAATGCCATTTTTAAGTATAAAATGTTTTTATAATAAATTCATGTAATGTTAGGTCCACTAGGTTAAATACCCTGAGAGGGGGGAGGGGTGAATCAAGGTATTATAGATTAAAACTACTTCCCCTTATGATCTTGTTTCATCATTAAACAAAACACACTTATCTCTTTCTCCCATAGAAATATATGAACATAAATTAAATCATGCATGAGACATTGTGATTTTTACTTGGTTAACCCTCACTGGGATACATATAAGGAGAATAAAATGTTGATGTTATAATTGTACAAAATGAACTAAGGATCAATGCCAATAATGATGTTTGGGCTAGATCTTCTATACCCAGGCTCACCGCCTTTACAAGGTTTAGGGTCTTCTCATTGCATTTACAAGGGTCACTACCTATGTCTTTTCCTCTGGATAATTTCCAATGGGAAGGATCACCATCTTCCTATTCCTTTGATCACTACTCTTGGATGGGATCCACACATAGTTTATATACTTGTAGGTCCCTTTATTATCTCTAACGAATAATGAATCCTCAACTGTAGATAGATTCTTTTTTGAAGTTCCACTTTCATCCACTAATGAACACCACTTTAGTACAATATTATTGGGAAACCTCAAATATTTCATGCAACCCTTACTGCACCTTGCACGCAAGTTTTATCCCTTGCACACAAAACCTCTTCTTATGTGCAACCACCTTCTTATGCACAACACCAATCTTACACGCAACTTTCTTAGCTTATTCACAACTCAAATCTTACTCACAACTTCCTTAGCTTGCGTGAAACACCAATTATTTCATGTAACTAAAATCTTACTCACAACTTCCTTAGCTTTCACAACACCAATCTTACACGCAACTTCCTTAGATTATGCACAACTCTCTTTTCACACAATTATTACACCAATTATTTCGTGCAACTCTCTTTTCGTGCAACTCTCTTTTCGTACAAATATCTTTTGAGAGCACAATTATTCCAACCCCTACATGAAAAACTCGGAAGCATCATGAAAAAACCTCTTCGAGCATGAAAAACAACATTTTATGTTGCATTGGATGCATAAGCTTCTTTCGTGCAAACTCATCTTTCACACACATTTCCTAATAATTCATGAACTTCATGCCTTTTACATATTTTGATGTTCTGATCCAAAAACATTCCTTGCATGAAATTTTTGAAATTACCTTCAATCTTGCGCGTGACTTCCTTAAAAAAAACCCTTATCCATTTTTTGATTTTGAGGCCCAAAAATTTGGAAAGCACTAGGAGATGACACCACCTTATATCTATTATTTTTTGTACCTCATCCATATCATTAATTACCTTTTCATGGTTATTTTTCAACATTAATTTTCAAAAATATATCTGGAATACCACAACTGACCAAGGAAACCCTCTTTGTCAACAAACATAATCAAACCAAAAATACTTCAATGTTACCTTGAGGGATTTCCCCCATAAAATCTATCCCTTTGGGTTTGTTGAATTTTTTTTCATAAATTAATACTTCTTTATAGATTCATCCATATTCTACCACTATTCTCTTCATGCAATTTAGATAGTGATCAAAGATTAACTCAAAACATACTCTAAGCCCACATGAGCTATACTCAGTGTGAGAAACAAGAGTATAATGCAAAGTTCATTAATGAACCACTTCATTCTTGATACTAATCAACTAATTTCATCATGAAATCCATCTATAATGATATATATATATATATGTCCTTTGATCTAACACTTTTAGCATCATCATATTTAATACCCCCCCTACATCACTTCTCCCCCTAACAGCTTCAACTCCCCCTATCTCCCTACTCCACCTAGAAACTTATCCCCTTATCTTAACTAATACATTTTCTCTCTTATATTTAGATAGCCACAATTTCTCCCTCTTTTTAAACGAACCCAAAGGTCACTCATTTGTGGTATGAAACAAGGTAAAGAACACATATCAGTATATTAGAGAAAAACACACCATACCTTGGGCAGAGGGGGTAGCCAAATCCACATTTTTTCAAGTGCGAAGAGTCAACTGGACTCCTAGAGATAGTTGATGCCTATAAAATGTTTCATTAGGTAAGAACTTTTTTAAAATATCTGCAACCTATAGTTCTATAGGTGCATACACTAACTTCACAAGCCCTTGCTCCACATTCTCCTTGATAAAATTATATTTTATTTCAATGTGCTTTGTCCTTGAGTGATGGACTAGATTTTTGATAATATCAATAACACTTGAATTATCCTAATGGATTCCAATCAGATACTTAAATTCAAATCCCATATCATTAAGAAATTTCTTTATCTACAATAATTGTATACATGCTTGAGCAGTCACAATATACTCGGCTTCTGTGATGCTCAATGAAATGCAATCTTGTTTCTTGGTTAGCTAAGAAATACAGAGTCCACCAAGAAAAAATGAACCACCTGGTGTTGACTTTATTTCATCTTCTAATCCATCCCAATATATATCTGTATATCCCAATAACTCTAGTTGGGATTTTTCATTATATACCAAGCCTAAATTCATAGTGCCCTTGATATACCAAAGTATTATTTTCACTGCAAGCATGTGGCTCTATTTGGGATTGCTTTGATATCTTGCTACTTGGAAAGTGACATAGATGATATCAGGTCTTTTCACTATCAAGTATAGTAAAATTACAATTATTTTCCTATATTCTATGATATTAACTACCTTTCCATCATTATCTTTTGATAGTTTCATCTAGGTAGCAATCAAAGTTTTCATATCCTTAAAATTTTCCATTCCAAATATTCTCAGAACCTCCTTGGAAAATTTGGATTGAGAAATGAAAGTTCTATTCCTTACTTGTGTCACCTATAAACCAAGGGAAAATGTCATCTCACCAAGCATTTAAATTTTTAACTCACTTTTCATGAATTCAAAAAATTGTCTGCATTGTGTTTCATTTGATCCACCAAATATTATGTCATTGACATAAACCAACATAATCATCCTTTGATTACTATCATTATTGACATAAAGATTGTAATCAAATCTACCATTATGAAAATTGATATTTTTCATAAACTAATCTACCCATGGTTTTGGTGCTTGCTTAAAACCATATAAATCATTATTTAACCAATAAACTCTATTATACTCTTCATGAATAATAAAAACATATTTCTAATCAATGTAAACTTCTTCTTCCAGAACCCCATTCCAAAATGCAGACTTGAAATCCATATGGAAAACTGTGAACTTTCTTTGTACTACAATGGCCAAGAATAATCTGATTGTCTCTATCCATGAAACAGGTGCATAAATTTCATCAACATCAATACCATCTATCTGGGAGTACCCTTTACACACTAGTCATGCTTTGTTTTGAAACACTACACCATCTTCATTCATCTTGTTGAGAGAGACCCATTTAGTCCTTATGAAATTCTTATCTATTGGCCTCAAAATAATCTCCCACATCTGATTCTTCTCAATTTGGTCAAGCTCTTCATTCATATCTTGAACCCAATTATCATCTACAGCTGCTTCACTAAAACATTTAGGCTCTACCTGTGATAAGTACGATGCTTGTTGTAGAGTATTCATCCTCCTTGTCTATACTGGTGCTGTCTGATCACCAATTATGTTTTAGCTATCAATTTCTTCTCTTCTCTCTAGTATCTGTACAGATAATGATTTATTTTCATCCTTCTCATCATCTATGTCTTCTTTTGAGTCAGCCTCTAGAACTGGAATATCCCCTGATCTTCTTATCTTTTCATCACTATCTTCCTGAGACTGATCATGTATGTGCTGAATATTATTCTCATTCTCCACTATAGTTACATCATGGATTTCAACTACCTTTCCTAGCTAATTTTTGAATCATTTATATGATTTTATTTTCTTCGAGTATCCAAGAAATATCCCTTCATCTTCATGAGATTCAAATTTTCTGTGTTTCTCCTTATTAAGAATGAAACGCTTACTTACAAATACTCAAAAGTACTTCAATGATGGATTCTTCCCATACCATAGATCATATTAAGTCTTCTATTCTGTAGTACATATTAATTATCTATTTGAAGTGTATACTAATATCATATCTTCTTTTTTCAAAAATTTCTCTAGAAGGTCATTCTCAATGAGCATTGTTTTGGACATGTTATTGACAATATGATTTCTTCTTTTAACTACTCCATTCTGATGTGGAGTTCTTACTACTGAATCTTGATGTTGTATCCCATGTTTCTTGAAATAATCCTTCACTTGTATGTTTGCGAATTGTGTCTCATTATATGTTTGAATATTTTGGATTTTCTGACCAAGCATATTCTCAACTTCCCATCGATATATTGTAATGAAATTGAACACCTCATACTTGTGAGTAATGATTGAAAACCATTCCATTATGCTAAAATTATCAATGAAGAAAACATAGTATCTACCTCCATCAATATACCTTGGCGAAATTGGTTTGCACACATCAATATTTACCAACTCAAGCAATTTTATTGATCTTTTCTCTTTTTCCTTATATGTCTTTCAAATGATCTTCCCTTGTTGAAAATAATTGCATGTATGGTTATGATCACATTATAATATAGGGAGGTCTTAAGAAACATTATATTTCACTAGATATTCCAAGGATTTTTGGATCATATTGACAAGACGTTTATGCCATAACTCGTTCTCTTATTCCTTAGACAAAAACACATATCTTCTTCTCCAATAACAAGGTATAGATTCCATTTCACATGCTTTCCTTGAAACATAGGTGCACCATATTTTTCCTTAATAACACATAATTTATTCAATTTTTTTATAAAATATCCTGAGTCACAAAATTGAATGACACTGAGCAAGTTTTAACTGAGACCTTAAACAACTAAGACATCAACATATCTCATGTATTTTCCCCCAAACTTGTCTTTTATTGAGCCAATAATCTTCAGGACTTTATCATTACCAAATATTACAACACCTTCCTTATCATACTTTATTCTGGTCACTATATCTTTATTACCTATCATATGAGAGGTGCATTCACTATTAATAATCCATATACCAGTGTGATATGATGCTTTGATGTCAATTTTTGCAACCAATTATTGTTTAACTATCTTTTTATTTTTCATCCATGTTTTTGACTTCATACCTGGTAGAGATTGATAATCTTGACCTTCCTTGGTGTATGATGGACCAGATTCATCTTGCAATGATGTAAACTAATTTTGAATTTTCATCTTACTTGATGGTTCACTAAATTTCTACTTGTGACCAATTTGGTTTTTCTTTGGCACATTTCTCTACATGGTTGATGTATAATATCTGGCCATGTTTCCAAATCCTCCACACCAAAAACAATGAACCTTGAAAGATTTTCTAGAGTATTACACTATGTTTGGATTCCATTGTTGTTCTTGTTCCCTTCAGTATCTCTTTGCTATGGAATAAAAATTTTGATAGTGTACTATCTTTCTACTACAATAACACCTAATGCAAGGTACATTCCTATGTGTCACTTCTACACCACTAGTTTTCCCTTGAGTTATATGAATATTCTGAATTTTCTTCCTACTAAAATAAATATTCACTTCCACAGCAGGTGCTTGTGGTCTACCATTAATCATCAAACCTCTTTTTTTTTATCAGCCTTTATACCAGCCTTATCTTTGGATTTGACTGTTTCTTTTTTTCTGTTAGACCCTTATGCTCCACCTACATCTTCTCAGTTTTCTAAATGATCTTATTTCTCGATGTCGTATTGATAGTCAACATCTTTTCTTGATCCTTAACATTTTATCACAGACTAATGATCTCTATTTCAAGTTCTTTGATACATTTGATTTGATATTTTCCAGTTTGAGTCAAACTATCGATTTCCCTTTTATATTATTCAATTTTGAGCTTATACTCAACAACCTTATCTGAGCTCTCTAGCATTGAAGAATTAAAATTTTCAATTTCATCATTCATATTAGAAATATCTTCTTTCTATTACTTCATATAGAGTTTGTCATCACAAACCAGTTTTTTGTCTTTCCTTTTTTTGTCTCTCCAAACATCTATTTCCTCAAGAGTGAAATATATTTTGATTTGAAGGTCAGCTCTGCCTTCTACTTATCATTCCTCATTGTGGCCCTCTTCCCTTATTTGGGTATTTCCCACAACTACCACAATATCCTCTTCATTATGATCCTTGTAATCTTTTAACTCTTTTGCTTCAGACTCTTATGAACTATCATCTTCTTTTGAAAGTAGACTCTTCTTTCTAAAGAAATTTCTCTTAAACTTTTTCTTCCCCTTCATGTAGGCTGAAGAATTATTCATGGTAATTTCAACTTAATCCTTATTAGATTATTGAAACTTATTAGGTAAACTTGATGAAATATGTCCAACTTTTCCACATCAAAATCATGCAAGTGAAAGTTTTCATTTGAACTTTTTCCTATTTAAAGATTTGAGGAAAAGAATGACATCACCTCATCTGTTTCTTCATCTTCCTATCCATATTCAATGGGGAGCTTCTTTATTTCCTTGAATGCCACCTCTTTGGATTTCCACTTTTCCACAACATATTTTTCACCATTTCTCATTTCATAAGCCACAAGGGTACTGTGCAAGTTATCCAATGTCAGTTCCTTTGGATATTTATCTTCCAATACTGAAACTTTTGGATTGAAATGAGGTGGAAGTTTTCTCAAGATATGCTTCACAATATTTATATCTTCGATGAATTATCTAATACCATTGATGTTTTCCACTACAACATTGACCATATCAAAGAATGCATCAACATACTCATTTGGGTTCATTCTTAGATATTCATACTTATTCTACAGAACATTCAGATTTTCCTCTCATACCTTTGATTCTCCTTCATAGATATTCAATAGTTTTTCCCACATAACATGTGATGTTTTAAATGAAATCACCTTTGTATAAATTGTGTTGAATAGAGTTCCCCCTAAAGCATTGATTCCTTTATCATTGACATTTTAATCCCTTATATCAACCTTTAATAAAGTGCTACTCTCAATGTTGGCTAAAATACCATGCATTGTCACTATAAATACATCTATTCCCAAAGATCATAAGTAATTATGCATCTGATTCTTCCATAACAGAATTTTTTTCCATTGAATATCAGAATCCCTTTGGGGTTGACCACCTCCATTCAAACCCTTAAGAGAGAAACACTGAAATTAACCTTTCCCTCTTATACCAATTGTTAGGTCCACAAGTTAAATACCCTGAGAGGGGGGGGGGTGAATCAAGTTATGATAGATTAAAACTAATTCCCCTTTTGATATTGTTTCATAATTAAACAAAACACACTTCTCTCTTTCTACCGTAGCAATATATGAATATAAATTAAATCATGCATGAGATACAATGATTTTTACTTGGTTGACCCTCAATGAGATAAATTCAAGAAGAATAAAATGATGATGTGCCAATTGTACCAAATGAACTAAGGCTCACTACAAATAATGACGTTCGAGATAGATATTCTATACCTAAGATCACTGGCTTTACAAGGTTTAGGGTCTAATCATTACATTCCCAAGTTCCACTTCCTATGTTTCTTCCTCTAGCTCACTACCAGTGGGAAGGATCACCATTTTCCTCTTACTTTGATCACTGATATTGGAAGGGATCCACACACATTTTATAGACTTGTAGGCCCCTTCATTATCTCTAATTAATTCCACATCCTCAACTGTAGATAGATGCTCTGTTTAAGTCCCACTTTCATCAACTTATGAACACCACTTTACTACAGTATTACTGGGAAACCTCAAATATTTCATGAAACCCTTACTATGACTTGCTCACAAGTTTTATACCTTGCACTCAGAACCTATTCTTATATTCAACCACCTTATTACATGCAACACCAATCTTATGCACAACTTCCTTAGCTTTATTGAAACTCAAATCTTACGCGCAACTTCCTTATCTTGCGCACAACTCTAATTATTTCATGCAACCCCCTTTGAACAAAATTTGCACAAAATTATTAAGTGATTTAGAGCTCATATTCTCTATAAGTGTTGAGATTTTTTTAATGAGGGGGGTAAACTATTATTTATAGGCACCGCTGACCCCTGTGACCAAAACCCTGACATATCGTGCAAAAACCCGCTTTGAGCACGCAAAACAATATTTTGACATTACATTGGGGGTGTAAACCTCTTTTTCTCAAAATCATCTTTTGTGCACATTTAAAAATCTTTCACACACTTCATTCCTTTACCATATTTCAACATTATGATCTAGAAACATTCCTTGCGTGCAATTTTCCAAATTAACTTCAATCTTGTGCGCAACTTCCTTTTCCAAAAACACATTTCTCCATTTTCTAATTTTGAGGCTCAAAAATTTATCAAACACTAAGAAATGGTGACAACTTGTATCAGTTCTTTTTATACCACCTCTAGACCATCCATTGATTTTTCATGGTTCTTTATCAACATAGATTTTCAATAATATCTCTAGAACACCATAACTGACCAAGGAAACCCTCTTTGTTAACAAACACAATCAAACCAAAAATGATTCAATGTTACCTTGAGGGATTTTTCTCAAAAATATCCCCCTTTGGGGTTTTTGACAATTATTTCATAAATTCATACCTTTTTATATATTCATCCATATTCTACCACCATTTAATTCATGCTATTTAAATAGTGATAAAAGATTTACTCAACACATACTCTAAGCCCACATGAGCTATGCTCGACATGAGAAACAAGAGTATACTGAAAAGTTCATCAATGAACCACTTCATTCTTGATACTAATCAACTAATTTCATCAAAAAATCTATCTATCGTGATATATATATATCCTTTGATCAAGAACTTCTAGCATCATCATATTTAATACCCCCTACGTCACTATTCACCCTAACAGATTCAACTCCCCCATCTCGCTGCTCCACCTAGAAACTTATACCCGTGTCTTGAATAAGAAATTTTCTCCCTTCTATTTCTATAGCCATAATTTCTACCCCCTTTTCAATAAACCCAAAGAACACTCCTTTGTGGTTTTCAATAAGGTAAATAACCCATATCATTACATTAGGGAAAACACACCATACCTCGGGGAGAGGGGGTATCCACATATACACGTTTTCAAGTGAGGGGATTCAATTAGACTCCCAAATATTGTCAATGCCTCTCAAACACTTCTTTGGGTGAGGAATTTATCAGAATATCTGCTACCTATAGTTCTATAGGCACATACTCTAACTTCATAAGCCTTTTCTCCACATTCTCTTTGATAAAATGATATTTGATTTCAATGTGATTTTTCCTTGAGTGATGGAATTAATTTTTGATAAGATTGATAGCACTTGAATTATCACAATGGATTCTAATTGGAGACTTCACTTCAAATCACATATCATTAAGCTGCTAATTCATCCTCAATAACTATGTGCATGCTTGAGTATCCATAATATATTCAGTTTCTACGGTGCTCAACGAAATGAAATCTTGTTTTTTTCTTAGCCAAGAAATACATAGTCCACCAAGATTGAATTCACCACCTGAAATTGAATTTTAATCATATACTGATCTGAACCAATCTGAATCTATATATCCCAATAACTCTAGTTTGGATTTGACATTATACATCAATCCAAAATCCACAGTTCCCTTAATATATCAAATTATTTTTTTCACTGCAAGCATGTGGATCGCTTTGGGATTGCCTTGATATCTCACTGATTAGAATGTAGAATATATGATATCTGGTCTTGTTTCTATCAAGTACAATAAAATTCCAATGATTTACCTATATTCTGTGATATTAAATGCCTTTCCATCATCATCTTTTGACAGTTTCCTCTAGGTAGCAATCAGAGTTTTCATCTCCCTGTAATTTTCCATTCCAAATCTTTTCAGAACCTCCTTGGCATATTTTGACTAAGAAATGAAAGTTCCATTCCGTCCTTGTGTCCCCTTTAAACCAATAAAAAATGTTATCTCACCAATCATTGACATTTAAAACTCACTTTTCATGAATTTGAATAAATTTCTACATTGTGATTCATCTGATCCACTAAATATTATGTCATTAACATAAGAAACACCATTATCCTTTGATTACTATCATTATTGACATATAGATTTTAATAAAATCCACCATGTTGAAAATTGAGATTTTTCAAAAACTGATCTAGCCATGAATACCATGCTCTTGGTGCTTTCTTCAAACCACATAAAGCCTTATTCAACAAATAAACTCTATTCTCATCTTTATAAATGAGAAAAAAAATCTGACTGTTCAATGTAAACTTCTTCTTACAGAACCCTCTTTAGAAATGAAAACTTGACATCCATCTACAAAATTTTGAACTTTATTTTCAGTACAATGTCCAAGAGTAATCTGATTGTATCTAGCCATCCAAGAGGTGAAAAAGTTTCATAAACATCAATACCATCTATCTGGAAGTACTCTTTTCACACTATTTGTGATTTGTTTCAAATCACTACGCCAGCTTCATTCATCTTGTTAAGAAAGACCCATTTAGTCCTAACGACATTATTATCTTTTGGCCTCAAAATAATCCCCCACATATGATCCCTGTCAATATGGTTAAGCTCCTCATTCATAGATTGAACCCAATTCTCACCTCCAACTACTTCACTAAAACATTTAGGCTCTACCTATGATAAGTAAGATGCTTGTTGTAGAGTCTTCATCCTCCTTATCTATACTAGCACTGTATGATCACCAATTATATTCTAGCTATTAATTTAAGATCTTTACACTGGTCTCTATGCAGATACGGATTTATTATCATCCTTTTCATCATTTGAGTCTTATTCTAAGTCAGCCTCTAGAATTGGAATATCCCCTAATCTTCTTATCTCTTCATCACTATCTTCCTAAGACTGATCATGTACGTGATGAATATTCTCCTCATTATCTACTACAGTTACATCATTGATTTCAAATACCTTTCCTATCCACTTGTTGAAGCATTTATATGATTTTCTTTTCTTTGAGTATCTAAGAAATATACCTTCATCTCCTCAAGATTCAAATTTCTCATGTTTCTCCTTATTGAGAATGAAACACTTACTTTTGAAGAATCTAAATCACTTCAATGAAGAATTTTTCCCATACCATATCTCATATGGATTCTTATCTTCTTTTGTACATAGTAATGTGTAGACTGTTTTCATCACTGCTTCTTTCCAAAATTTCTCTAGAAGGTCTTTCTCAATGATCATTGTTTTGGCCATGTTGTTGACAATAAAATTTATTCTATCAACTAATCCATTCTATTGTGGATTTATTACCAATGAAACTTGATTCCTTATCCCATGTTTCTTGAAATAATCCTCCACTTGGATATTTGTGAACTCTATCCCATTATCTGTTTAGATCTTCTAGATTTTCTGACCTAGAATCTTCTCAACTTCATGTCAATATCTTGTAATGAAAATGAACACCTCAGACTTGTGAGTAATGATTAATACCCATTCAATTTTTCTAAAATAATCAATAAAGAGAATATGGTATCTCCTTCCATTAATATCCATTGGTGAAATTGGTTTGCACACATAAATATGTACCAACTCAAGAAATTTTGTTGACCTTTTCCCTTTTTCCTGATATATCTTTCGAATGATCTTCCCTTGTTGAAAAGAATCACATGTATGGGTATGATCACCTAATAATTTAGGGAGGTATCAATCATCATCATATTTTACCAGATATTCCAAGGATGTTTGGCTCAGATGGATAAGACGTTTATGCCATAACTTGTTATCTTCTTCCTTGGACAAAAAACAAATATCTTCTTATCTTATCACAAGTTATAGATTCCATTTCGTATTCTTTCCCTACAATACAAATGCACTATGTTTTTCCTTGATGACACATAATTTCTTCAAAAAGTTTATGGAATGTCTAGAGTCACACAATTTATTGACGCTAAGAAAGTTGTGACTGGGACCTTCAATAATTAAGACATCAACATGTCTCATGTCTTTTCCCCAAAACTTGGATTTTTTAGATCCAACAATATTCAGGCCTTCATAATTACCAAATATTATGATACCTTCCTTATCATACTTGATTCTGGTCACTATATTTTTATTACCTATCATATGAGAGGTTCATCAACTTTTAATAATCCATATACCGGTGCGATCTGATGCTTTGAAGTAAATTTCTAAAACCACTACTTGTTTAACTATATTTTTCTTTTTCATCCATGTTTTTGACTTAATAATTGGTAGATATTGATAATATTGACCTTCCTTGGTGTATGATGGACCAACTTCATCTTGTAACACTGTAAACCAATTTTGAATTTTCAGCTCGATTGATGGTTCACTGAATTGATGCTTGTGAACAATTTGGTTTTTCTTTGGAACATTCCTCTACATGGTTGATCTATAATATCTGGACATGTGTCCAAATACTCCACAACAAGAACAATGAACCTAAAAATGTATTCTAGAGTATTGTACTCTGTTTAGATTCCATTATTGTTCTTGTTCCCTTCGGTATCTCCTGGCTATGGAACACACATTTTAAGAGTGTCCTATCTTTCCACAACAGTAACACCTAATGCGAGGTGCATTCCTTTGTATCACTTCTACACCACTGGTTTTCCCCTAAGTTCTATAAATATACTGAGTTTTCTTCATACTCAAATCAATATTCTATTTCGAAGAAGGTGCTTATGGTATGACATTAATCATCACACCTATTTATTTTTGATAATCCTTCATGCCATCCTTATCTTTTGGATTTGAATGTTTATTTTTTTCTGCTAGGCCTTATGCTCCACCTACATCTTATTGGTTTTCTGAATTATCTTCTTTCCTAATTTCTTACCGATAATCAATAGATTTTCTTGATCCTTAACATTTCTTCATATATTGATGACCTCTGATTCAATTTATTTGATACATTTTATTTGATCTTTTCTAGTTTTATTCAAACTATCAATTTATATTTTCTATTATTCAATTTTGATATTGTACTCAATAAAATTATCTGAGCTATATAGAATTGAAGACTTTATTTTTTCAATTTCATCATTCATATTAGAATTCTCTTATTCTTCCTGCTACATATAGAGTTTGGAATCAAAAACCACTTTGTTGGATTTCTTTATTTTGGCTCTACAAACATCTATTTCCTCAAGATTGGCTTATTATTCTACTTGAAGGCAAACTATGACTTCTAATTATAATTCCTCATTGTCTCTCTCTTTCCTTTTTTGGGGATTTCCCATAACTTCCACCATAGCCTCTGCATTATGATACTTGCAATCGTTTAACTCTTCTACTTCGGACTCTTATGAACTGCCATCTTCTTTTGAAAGAAGACTCTTCTTTCTGAAGAAAATTCTCTTAAAACTTTTCTTACCTTTCATATAGGATGAATAATTATTCATGGGAATTTCAACTTCATCCTCATCAGATTCTTGAAACTTCTTAGATCACCTCACTTCAAGATGTCTAACTTTTCCACATCGAAAGCCTGAAACTGGAAGTTTCCCTTTGAAATTTCCTTTTCCTCTTTGAAGATTTGAGGAAAGGAATGAAATCACCTCATTTGTTTCTTCATCTTCCAATCCATATTCAATGGATATATTCTTCATGGCCTTGAATTACACCTCTTTTGATTTCTCCTTTTTTAAAACATCATTGTCATCATTTCTCATTTCATAATCTATAAGGGTACAGTGCAAATTATCCAATGTTAGTTCCTTTGGATATTTATCTTCCAATACTGGAACTTTTAGATTGAACTGAGGTGAAAGTTTTCTCAAGATATTCTTAAAAATATTTATATCTTAAATATATTATCCAATAAAATGCATGTCTTAAACTACAATATTCATCCTGTCAAATAATGAATCAATAGAATCATTTGGGTTCATTCTCAGATCTTCATACATGTTCCTAAAAACATGAAACTTTTCATCTCTAACCTTTGAATATACTTCATAGATATTCAATATATTTTCCCATATATCATGTGATGTTTTAAATGACATCACTTTCATATAAATTGACTTGGATTGAGCTCCCCCTAAATAATTGATTCTTTTAGAGTCAACATCCAACTCTCTTCGAACAGTTTTTGATAAAGCACCACTCTCTATATTGGCTGAAATACCATGCATCACTACTATATATACATCCATTCCCAAAGATCGAAAGTAGTTCTAAATTATATTCTTCCATAACTAAAAATTATTCCCATCGAAGATCGTAATGCCTTTGTGGTTGACCACCTCCATTGAAACCCTTAAGATAGAAACACTGAAATTAACCTTTCCCTCTGATACCAATTTTCAGGTCCACTAGGTTAAATACCCTAAGAGGGGGGGGGGGGTGAATCAGGGTATGATAGATTAAAACTACCACCAATTTTTATCTTGTTTCATCATTAAACAAAACAAACTTCTCTCTTTCTCCCATAGAAATATATGAACAGAAATTAAATCATACAAAAGACACAAAATTTTTTACTTGGTTCACCCTCACTGGGATACATCCAAAGAGCATAAAATGGTGATGTACTGATTGTAACAAATGAAATAAGGTTCAAAAACAATAATTATGTTCAAGATATATCTTCTATTCCTAGGATCACTTCCTTTACAAGGTTTAGGGTCTGCTCAATTCATTCCCAAGGGTCACTCCCTATATCTCTTCCTCTAGCTCACTACTGGTGGGAAGGATCACTATCTTCCTCTTCCTTTACTCACTACTCTTGGAAGGGATCCACACAAAATTTATGGAATTATAGATCCCTTAATTATCTCTAATGAATTCCACATTCTCAACTGTAGATAGATGCTCTGTTGAAGTTCCACTTTCATCCACTAATAAACACCACTTTACCACATTATTACTGGGAAACCTCAAATATTTCATGCAACCCTTACTAAAACTTGCATGAAGAACCTATTATTATATGAATACACCTTCTTATGCACAACACTAATATTACTCATAACTTCCTTAGCTTATGCGCAACTCAAATATTATGTGCAACTTTCTTAGCTTGCGCGCAACTCCAATTCTTTCGCGTAACTCCCTTTGCACACAATTCTTATGCGATTCAGAGTTCAGATTCCCTCTAAGTGTTGGGATTTTTCAAATGAGGGGGTTTAAATATTTTTTATAGGAATCACTGACCCCTACACACAAAACCCTGATGTGTCTCACAAAACCCTCTTTGATCGCACAGAACAACATTTAACGTCACATTGGGAACATAAGCCTCTTTCGTGGAAACTCATCTTTCATGCACATTTCCAAATCTTTCGCACACATTTCCAAATCTTTTGTGCACTTCATGCCTTTGCGCCATATTTCAATGTTATGATCCAGAAACATTCCTTTCATGAAAGTTTCCAAATTAATTTCAATCTTGTGTGCAACTTCTTTTTCCAAAAACATCTTTCTCCATTTTTTGATTTTGAGGCCCAAAAATTTAGTAAACACTGGGAAACAACACCACCTTGTATCTGTTATTTTTGTAACACCAATATATTTTAAATTCTTTTATCATGGTTATTTGTGAACATAGATTGTCAACAAAATCTCTAGAACACCACAACTGACCAAGGAAACCCTCCTTTCCAACAAACACAATCAACCCAAAAAAACTTCAATGTTACCTTGAGGGATTTTTGCCCAACATGTAAAAAATTCATTTAAATGAACAAAATTATATTATTTATAATAAAAAGGAAATAATTATAGTTTTATTATAATTAAAAATATAATTTTACTATGTAAATTATTTAAAAGAAAAATATAGTTTTCAATGAAAATCAGTAATTTTCACTATTCATTAAAATTCCAAATTTTTTATAAAATTATGAGAAATTTATCCTAAGATAATTTTGACATGATGGATTCAAAAATGAAGTTTATTTTTCCAATTTTTTTTTTCTAAAAGTGATAAAATTAATTATATTTATTTTCTCATATAAAGCTATAAAATCCTTTTTTTGAAGAAAACATATTTTGAAGAATAAAATGTCTTTACTAAAATTAAGTGTTTATTTAATATTAATAAATATATTTCATAAAATATTTATTTATATTTATACCCGTCATTTCTGCAGGTTGGTTATAATGGTTGTGTTAATATTTAATATTATATCGTGATTTTTTTAAAATTGGTGTTACGTACAACATAAGATACCAAAGAAATTAAATTATTTAACGATAAATATTTCATAAAAATTATTGGGGTGTTACACCTCCCAATCCAGGTTGAGACGTAACATCAACATAAAAAGCATCCAATTTTTCACCAAAATTCCATGAAGAATTGTGCAATAGGCACTCACAAATGGGGATGAGTCTTGTGAATTATGAAATATATCTTGACTTGTGTGATCCAAACCTCCAGATCATTAATAGAAAAATTTGGTAGTCCAATTCACTAAGATAAGTCTATGAGCTCCGAACTAAGATCATATCCTTCGATTAAAGTCTCAAATTCAACATGAGCCTTTGATTCGAGTTCAACGTTTCCATAACTAAGACCGATGTTGCTAGGTCTTAGTTCAAAACTTACCATCACAGGTGTCAGGAAATGACCTCCCCAAGCCATGAAACTAGTCCCCTAACACCATGGGTATCCTTTAATAGCCTTATTTCTTTACCATCACACAAAAAACCATTACCCATTGGGGTAACTTATCAGACTAGTGACTTCCCCCATAGTCCAACACATGTTCTTTCAATTCACTTTATTCTCACTTACACACACCCAAAGAAACTTCATAGGAGGTCAACCATCTTGAAACTACTCGAGGCCAAACACGATTAACTATGAAGGTCACAAAAAATAAAGGTACACCTTATTGAATTTTTGACATGGGTAGTAATATTTAATCTTTTATGTATCACTTTTCTAAGGGTGTTACACTCTATCCCCATTTAAAGAACAACACTCTTGTTATAGACCCCATATATCACACCCAGGTAGTGCCTCTACACTTCAGGATGAGTATTGGCTCTGATACAAATTTTCAAGACCCAAGATCCCAAGCCATGAACCTAGTCACTTGACACTAATCCTAGATAAACATGTTTAATTGTGGAGTTCTAATTCAGTAGGATCCTAAAAATATAGGTTCACCTTATTGACAAGAGTAGTAACATTTAGAATTTTATGTATCACTTTTCCAAGGGTGTTACACTCTCTCCCCCATTAAAGCACAACACCCTCATTATGGAACCCACATCTCATACCATGAAAATGTCATTACACTTCAGGACTGGTATTGGATATAATACTATTTTTCATGACCCAAACTCCCCAGGCTGTGAACCCGGTCACTTAAACCTAACACTGCAACATAAATAGTTATTTGTGGAAATTTACTAAACCACCTCTACTTTTTTTATAAATGATTTAGAGGTGGATTTTAATAAACCTCCGCTAAACTGTTTTTTTCTACCCCAACACTTCTCCCCCGACCCCCGCGTGACCCCCCGGAGACCCCCTTCTCCCCCTAGAGACCCCCACAAGACCCCCCCTTCTCCCCCCGATGACCCCCGAAGCCCTACGTGTCCCCTTAGCACGTCTCTCTGCCTCGCCGCCCCTCAACACGGATCGCCGACCATCGCCGCTGACCCCCCAAATCCCTAGCTTGCCTCCCCGCTACATGTCCTGACCCGTGGCACCACTCGATGCTTCTCACCGCCTCTTAGTATCATCGTTATTCTTCTTATTCCATCATATATCCTCTAGTTATAAAATTATCACCTAGAGTCCATACTCACACACATGCACATGATATTTTCATTAGTTGGAAGTATATGATTATAAACCCTCCACACCATCAAATTGAACTTTGAAAAAGTATCTTTGCACCATTTCAGTTCACCCCAAACATCCCATTCATTGGATACCATTATTTTAATTATGTTCTTGAATTATATTCTCTATTTTATGATAGTAATTATAAAACATTTTTTTAGATCAATTAATAAATAGTTTTAATTTTTAAAGAGAATTAATTTTTTGAAAAGGCCAAAGAATATTATTATTTTTACAAAAATTGTAAACACAATTTTTTATATAATTTTTTTAGACTTTGGTGAATTTCAATTTTTTTGATATAATCAATATTCCATTGTAACTTCATCACATTATATTGAACATTATTTTTGATAATTTAGTTTTTTTGATTGTGAGTTTTTACTTATCATTGAGGGATTGATTATACTTATTTTTATGATATTTCTATATTAAATTCAGTTCAGAAAAACCTTAACCATGTTTTCAAAAATCATATTTTAGATCTTTATAGCATAGGTGATTGGATAAAGAATAAGAGGGATAAGAGAAATTTTTAGTGGAATATGAATAAGAGTTAGATTTTACATCACGACTAACCTCTATTTTAGTCATGAGATACTAGGAACATTTTTCCATTGATTCACTTTATAGGAGGGTTTCATTTCTCATAGACTAAGTTGAAACATTGAAGGTTTCCTTGATTATTTATTCTTCCCCTTGTTCCTTTTGTTAGTCATATAGAATTACGACCTTATTTTTTCCTTTTTTTTGTTGGAATAACATCACTTGTTGTTCTCTATCATTATTCACCTTATTTTAACAATTTTATGATTTCTTTATTTTGAAGAATATGTTTATATTATTTGATTTATGATCTATTTCATCACCATTATAGGTTTCATCATTAATTTATTTAAAATAAAACATTAATTTATTATTGTATTATTTGGATTTTTTATTAGTATGTAACTTCATTGTTATCTCATAGGTCATGATAGATCCATATAGATCCTCAAATGACATGTTTTTTATTTCATTTTCCTCTTGGACTATTATATATTTAGGTTTCATATTTCTTTTTAAACCCCAAAATATTTTTATCACTAGATATTCTATAGTATGAGTATAATTAAGAGACATTCAACCATTTCATATGTCACTAAAGTATATAAATGGTTAGTTTTAATGAATTATTTGAAATGGGATTTAAAAGAGGATTAAAGAGACTTAGAATTCTGATTATTTTAATAAGTTTCATTTGTAACTTTCATAATGAACTACTTATAATGTATGTAATACCCTCAATGATTCCCCCTTATCTTTAGATGTATTTTTATGAAATGGATGATATTTTTGGTGTTGTTTATTATAAGGGTGTTGGAGGTGAGGTTAGATTTATATTATGTTGTTGCATTAATCATGTAACTTGTTTGATTACTCATCTCATATTATTTCTATCATGGGTACACTAGGCACTGAGAGAGAGGTCTATATTTATGTTACACTAGATAGTCACACACTATTGGTGTCCCCAAGTTGTGCTGTATACCATGGCTAGTGGGGAGTCCCCCCTATGATGATAGGTGCAAGATACTCAAGTGACTTGTGTTGTTTGGATGAAACATAAGTCAGTGGTAGGTATCATGTATTGGTAAGGTCTAGGACTATCTTAATTTATAACCTTTTTTTCCATGATACTATATGGATTCCATTTGGGGACTCTCATTCCCTGTGTCCCCTAGTTTGATTAATATGGTGGGAACCATGAATTTTTCTCCTTGTTTACTCATATCTCATTTGTAATGTGGTGACATGGTGTTTTATTTTTACAGTTTATGATAATGGGTTTGTTTCATTAAATTGTTTTTGAAGTGTTTTCAAAAGGGTGTTTCTAAATTATTTTTAAAATTGAAACTGTAATGGGTGATTTTAAAGAATGTAAAGGTTTTAAAGTAATTTTTTTAAAATGATTATTTTCATTTAAAGAAGAAGAAGATAGAAGTTTATAAAATGGATTTTAAGGTGATATTTGGGTTTTCATGTGATTATAAATAAAAATATATTTTCTAACTATATTTAAAACTATCATAAATGAGATGTGTTTTGAAAATAATTTCACAAAATCCTTGTTGATATCCTAATGGGATTAGTTTTTCTCACACCCTATATACATCATTTGATATATAAAAATATTATGGTTTTATTTTTTAGGTTCCATAGCCTTTTTTAGGTTTTCTAGAGAGGGGGGTGGGCTGTCCAAGGGGGTGTCTAGGTGGGGGGGGGGGGGGCTGTCGAGGTGGGAGGTGGGCTATCCAGGGGGGTAGGGGGCTACAGGAGTGTGGGGGAGGGGGTGTGGGCTATCCAGGGAGGGGGGTGGGCTATCCAGGGGGTGGGGGGGGGGGGGGGGGGCTGTCCAGGTGGGGGAGGGAAGTGTGGGCTTTCCAGGGAGTGGGATGTCTAAGGGGTGGGCTGTCTAGGTGGGGGAGGGGGTGTGGGATGTCCAGGGAGGGGGGGGGGGGGTGTCTAGGGGGGATGCAAGGGGTAGGGTGGTTGCAGGTGTGTGTGTGTGTGGGGGGGAGGGGTTGTCTAGGGAGGGGGGTGGGCTGTCCAGGTGGGGTGGGGGGGGGGTTGTCCAGGTGGGGGGGGAATGTCCAGGTGGGGGGTGGTCTATCTAGGTGGGGGGTGGGCTGTCCAGGGAGGTGGAGGGGCTACAGGGGTGTGGGGGAGGGGGGTGGGCTGCCCAGGGGGATGGGGGTGGGCTGTCCAGGTGGGGAAGGGGGTGTGGGTTTTCCGAGGGGTGGTGGGGGGGGTTGTCCAGGTGGGGGAGGGGTGTGGGATGTTCAGGGAGGAGGGGGGGGGGGGGGTGGGGGTGGGGGTGGGGGTGGGTTGTCCAGGTGGGGTGGGGGGATCTCTAGGTGGGGGGGGGGGTGTCTAGGGGGGATGTAGGGGGGTAGGGGGGCTTTAGGGGAGGGGGGGGGGGTGTGGGCTATCTAGGGAGGGGGTGGGCTGTCCAGGTGGGGGGTGGGGGGGGGGGGGGCTATCCAGGTGGGGGGGGGGGGTGTTCAGGTGGGGGGGGGGGTGTCTAGGTGGGGGTGGGATGTCCAACCTATAATTAGCTCTCAACTAGCCTCTCAAGGAATCAATAATCCATATACCTAGCTCAAAATTTGGAGTTGTGTTTACAATTAGGTGTATTTTTTTTAGAATTCATTTATGATATTTAGAGTGGAAGATAAAATCCTATCCACATATGATATTTGGAGGTGTGTTTATAATTAGGTATGATGTGATTTATATGAATGATATTCATTGTTTACACCAATAGTCTTTTGGGTCATCTATAATAGGCTTGAAGTCTTGCTACAATTGGATAAATATTGGCTCTATGGGTCACTTAGGAAATGTCATTGGAGAAAGGGGAAATCACCTACATGGTTAATTACAATTTAAAAATTGGGCCAATCACTTATGATATATTTATATTCTTTTATGGATCTTTTTAATTTGCATGCTTTGGTTTTCTAGTGGGTGAGTTCATTATTTACCATATGTATTTATATAGGAAATCCTTATTTAAGATATTTATATATTTTTTCAACTAGTATATATGAATCTCTTTCCATATTTATTAATAGTTATGTGTTTTAAATTTTTTTTTAATATTGTGTAGACACATTGTGATATACATGGATAAAAGTTGGATCACATTACTGAGGAACACACCTCAGTATGTTAAGGGTTTGGAGAAGTTTTTAGATTTTGAAATTTCTAATTGATCTGTTGAAGGGAGAATAATATGTCCATGTACTAAATGTAAATTTAGAAGATTGTTGAAGAGATATGAAGTTTATGAACATTTAATATTAAAGAAATTCCCTGGTCAATATTTTTGTTGGATTTGGCACAGAGAATCAAACATTACAAAAAGGTTGAGAACTGATGTCAATCCACAGAATGAGCTCCCAAATTTGTCAACAGTGGAAAATGAAATGAAAAACCTTATAAATGATGCATTCGGCACTATAAGATACCACCATCAACATCAAAACATATCAGAACAACCAGATGATGGTGATACAAATAGCAATGTGACAAGTGATGTTTTTGAGACTATAGGACAACCAGATAAAGATTGTAACATATCAGTGGATCCTCATATTAATTATGTGGAAACTAATGTAAGAGAAAACTTTACTGAGGAAAATATGTTTCATGATTTAGTTGACAATGGAAATAAAGAGTTGTATAGTGGATGTTTGAAGTATTCAAAAATTTCTTTTCTACTGAAGTTGTACCATATAAAATGTCCATGTGGAATTACAAATAAAGAAATATCCATGATATTGGAATTGTTGCGTGATGCATTTCCTAAATAAAACATCCCCGTGTCTTTTTATGATATGAAAAATATTGTTAATTATAGCATCCCACCTTTTTATCACATAAACTTTCATTACAATATAAAAAACTGAGGATCTTTAAGGTTTAGTGTCTTGGAAACCATGAACTTAATACATGAAAACATAAAACATTCTTCTTAAACACTTGAAAGGATTATCCTTATGTTCATCATAGGTTCATTACTTCATTTCATAACCTGGGGAAATACATCAAAAGAAAGGGTGAGCAGAAGGCCTAGTAAGGGAAACAAGGTAAACATTTAACATGTGAACTTGAGATACATCAATAAAGTCATGAAAAAGAACTTTAAGGCATGGGAAAGAAATCACGAGGCATATCCTAATAAAAATAACGTATTTCATAACTTCAAGATATGGCTACAACATTTAACATAGACAATCATTTCCATTTCACCAAGGTCCATCCCCAAGGTGTCATTAAAAATTACCGAGGTTATTCACCAAGGCGTCGTTAAAAATGGTCATCTCTAGAGATTAAGTCTTTACCCAATGCATTGGAGTGCTATCAGGGCACAACCTTAAATTTGTCTTTATTATCATGTGATCCACATATATCATCATCAAAATTTTATAAATAATCCATATATCATAAAAGAAATGGGTTTCATTTCATAATCATAACATTTTAAAAAACTGCTATTAAGACATGATCTTTATGTCACTTTAAACCCACAGAAAAAGGAAAGCGGATCACATGTATGTAAATACCAGAATTTAAAATAGAAAATTTTGATATATATGTGAATACCCCTATATAAGAAAGAACTTTGAGTATTCACTTAATAAAATAAAAGAATTTGATAAAAAGATAGATACGTTTTGAGACGAAAATTCTGCAGCATAACGGCTATGTTACAGGGTTTTAGAAAACATTGAAAAGAGAGGGGACATGGGTCACCCACTCATAAATGATATAAAAAACAGTATAGGGACCGAATATAAAGGATTTAAGAACATGGTAATGAAATTTGGAAGATATACCATATGAAATGAAGAACATGAAAGGAAGACAAAAATAAGATTTCTCTTATGAAAATTCGGCAGCCTAACGACGTCACTTAAACTTCAAAAAATGAATTGACGAGATAAAATAGGGTATCTAATCATATGAAAAAAAAGATCAGTATGATAGATATAGATATCATAACCCAACATAATAAAAAGTAACTTGAAAGACTTGACAAGAAAATAGAACTTGAAAATGAGAAGGGTGAAAGAATCCGTTACAAAAATTTTGGCAGCCTAACGGCGCCACTTAAACATTCATAAAACGAAATGATGAGAGTAAGAGGGGATCTCTCATAATATGAACATAAAAATGGAATTAAGAGGAATATAAAATAACATCCTCCAACATAAGAACATATAGCATAAAATAAATGACTTAAAAGAGAGTATTTGAAAAGAAAGAGAGAGGTTGGATCCCTTACCTTAAAACGTATCTCTTAAAACTCAAAGGTTGGGACCTTGAGGGCTTGGGGGAACCTTGGGAGGACTCTTTGGGAGATAATGAGACCAGAGCTTAGTTGGCTAAGAGTTAGGAGTGAAAACTATAGGAGGAAAGGGTGGGTATTTATAGGGAAAGTGAGGGGACAAGACATTAATGGCCAAGGGACACCTCATTGGTGGTATTGGAAAAACCATGGGCTTGCCCATGGTATTTGCCCATGGTATTGGCCACTTGGAACACCTCATACAATAATTCATCCTCTTTAGTCGACCATCCCTTAAAATATCTCATGACATCATCATGATGCAGTCATGATGTCATTAAACATACCGAAACCCTAAAACTGTATTTTTACTATTCACTGAAAATTCAACTTTTTCCGAAAACTCCCAAAATTTCAACTTAACCAAATATCAATGCTCTGATTTCAAAAATGAACTCCATTTTATAAAAATAATTTTCTAAATATTTTTAATTTAATTTTTAAATAAAAACACTATTCACCGAAAATTCATTTTTTTTCAGAAAAATCCCTAAAAATTAGCTTAACATAATATCGATGCTCTGAGTTCAAAAATGAAATCCATTTTATAAAAATAATTTTCTAAATATTTTTAATTTAATTTTCATTTAAAAAACACTATTTACCCGAAAAAAACTAATACTTGACTAATAATTTATGAAGTAGTTATTTACCCATTTTATTGAATCTCATTACTTAATCAAGGTGCCTAGATTATATTAATACTTTCTTTAAGTGAGATTACTAATCCATTTGGTCACATTACTAATTCTAAGCGTAAAATCACTATTCATAATTTACTATTCATCAAAAATTAAGTTGATCTTATTAGACTCTAAATTTCGTACTGAACATAATTGTAGAAGACCATTTTTTGAAAATCATTACACATTTTTAATTATTTAAGGTTTACATAAACAATTTTAAAAATATCCTTTCTCTAAAATTCATCAAAAATAAGCATACTATATTTATCTGGACATTTGAAAATTCACAAACTTCATCATAAGAAGAAATCACAATTTTTATTTAAGTCAAAGGATTACACAGGGCTGTTATGGTCTCATTACATAACTCCTTATAACACCAGCATAGGACCTAAGAGTAAGGTGTGCTAGGGTGATAGAATCTTGGGGCGGCTCGGCCAACATTGCACGAGTAGTAATTTCTATCAGTTTGAACTTCTTGTGAAGATGATTCTGTTCTAGATTCACACGATGAAGTTCGGCTTGGGTTTGGTCCAGAGCAAATCCCAGTGGTGCTACCTCCTTCCCAAGTTCTGTTAGATGTGATTCTATCTGTCCAAGACTACCGGATGAGGCCATCGAATCTTCTTTCTATATTAATTAACCAAGATCACTTGTATTTAGAGACAATAATCGAAACGTTTAGTTTCTAGCGGTCATATTGACCAATGGTCATATAATAGTCAAAAACCAATAGTCTCATTTTAATTATACTCATTTTATTAAATGAAAAAGTTTTGTTGAGTATGAAATAAAATAACACACAAAATTTAGGAAACAAGATTTATTCAAAATTTAGAGTCGTTACAATCTTCCCCCCTTAAGAAATTGCATCCTCACAATTTTTAAAATTGGGCTTGGAAATTTCATTGAAAGTCCCACATCGAAAAAGGAGTCAATAAAACTATTATTTTAAAAGAAATAAAGGTAAGTACAAAGGTCACCCGAGTTAAACCACACTAGGATTCCATGTAGGAAAACATGGAAATGTAAGAGAAAACAAAGGGTCAAGTTCTAAGGGAGAGTGATAGAAAACATGATTAGGAGAAAGTTAACCACAAGAAAATCACAAACTGATGATGTGTGTAAACGGTCTTTGATTACCCAGTAGGAGACGTAAACCAAAAACGTTTTTGTTTTATGTTCCTTTTCATAATTTTGAGGAATTCATTTACTACATAGAATAAAAACATAAGAAAATATACCTATCTTCAAGTAGAGTTTCATCCATTAACAAGTTTCTACCAAAACTAATCTTTTCTCCAAACAATGAGCATTCAAAACTACTTGGTCTCATCAAATCACAAGAATCATCTTCTAGAGAATCAAATAATCCACAAAAGATTAACTATCTATTTCTTATTTCTTTAAACATTATCCCAAAAAACACAATGGGTAATATAAAACAACTATTCAAAAAGAAATAATCCCATAGGAAGGGAAACTACTTTTAAATCTTAAAAATTCCACGGTACTACCCAAAGTTCATCATAGACCATTCCATAAATAACTGTCCTTAAAATTCCTCAAAATAAACCAAACTAAGATTGAAACCCAAATACAAGAAGGATTTGATAACATAGTCTTCCAAAATAAACTTTATCATTCATCTCCAAACATCATCAACCACTCTTATCATCTTATAGCAAAAGTAACTAACCTAATCACATTTTCCCCATGATAGGTTAATCATTTCCATAAGTAACCTATATTAGCATAAGTTCACCTTAAATTCGTCGATTCTTCAAAATATAAGTCAACCTTTATTCCTTAAAGAAAATACCATAGTAATCTATTTACCTTGATCATATAGGGTTCCCAAAATAGTGAACGTATTCTAAAATAATAATCATCTTTTAATCCCCTAATCATCTTTTTTTTTTCAAGAAGAACAACTTCACAACATCAACATGTGGTACATAACAATAGATGTTTTCCTTAATGATATAAAACCATCTTAGGTAGTGACTCTATGTTCTTAAAAAAACTTTAATGATATTCTCATAATGCATGAACTAAAAAAAACAACATGACATAGACAATTATTGTGAAGAAGTCACATGTACTTTAGTCATCAAGATCCATCTCAGCATAGTAATTGCATTGTTCCCTTGTAATTGAAGATTGTTGATGCTCATCATTCTTCTCATCCCTTCCAAGAGAGCATTGCCTTGGATAATTTCCAACTTCTCCACATTTACGATATTGAAAAGTATAAGGTACATTAGATCGAACATTATCTTTATTCATCACATTATCTATTTTTTAAAGAAATTAGCTACTTTATGCCCTATCACCCCACACTTAAAACATATCCCGGTTCCTTTGTGACATTCCCCTTGGTGCCTCTTTCCACACTTTTTTTCACAAAGGAAATTAGGTCTTCTTTCCCTTATCAACTTTATCATATGAACATCCTTGAGACTTCGTCTTCTTCTTCCTTGATGAATTTGGGCATTCAACAAGGTACCAATTATTAATTGTGATTTTTGATAGCTGGTTTGGCATAATCACAATATGTTCAACTTGATCTCTCATCATCTCTGTCATATTAATAGGGAAATCATCACATTTCCTATCACATTGGTTATTGGGACATGTTCTTCAATTTACCGCCATTAACTAAGAAAAGAAAGTATAATTAGGGGCTTAAATACTTAGCCAATAATCATTAAAAGGAAACTTTAAGCATAAAAGGATAAACTTGTAGAAGGAAAGTATACCCTAACTTGTGATCCCCTAGGTTCCAATCTAGGTTATCCATGATCATATATTCTTATGTGAATATTTATTTTATTTTATATTTGTTCCTTTAATAATGGTTTATACTAAGCTTATGAATTTACCAAAGCATATCCCCCGGGAGTGTCGTAACCAAGAGTGCAGCAAGACCCATTGTCGTGTACCAGTTCCCATTCGAGTCTAGATCAAAGTGGTGTTTTCGGGTTTTACCCCTATGTACATCTGTGCCAGAGCCACCTCTACCTGCTCGTATCCAGACAAGGATGTATTTTCTTGGAAACCCCTTACTCAATACTCACCAAAATACCAGGAAGATTTCCTATATTTAAACATTTCTATAGGGTTATTCCTAAAGTTTTCATATCCTAATTTACACAAATAACTAAACCATCCTTTGATACCAACTATAGCATCCCACCTTTTTATCACATAAACTTTCATTACATTATACAAAATCGAGGATCTTTAAGGTTTAGTGTCTTGGAAACCAGGAACTTAATACATGAAAACATAAAACATTCTTCTTAAACACTTGAAAGGATTCTACTTATGTTCATCCTAGGTTCATTACTAAATCTCATAACCTAGGGACATACATCAAAAGAAAGGGTGAGCAGAAGTCCCAGTAAGGGAAACAAGGGAAACATTTAACATGTGAACTTGAGATACATCAATAAAGTCATGAAAAATAACTTTAAGGCATGAGAAAGAAATCACGAGGCATATCATAATAAAAATAACGTATTTCATAACTTGAATATGTGGCTAAAAAATTTAACATAGATAATCATTTCTGTTTCACCAAGTTCCATCCCCAAGGTGTCATTAAAAATTACCAAGGTTATTCACCAAGGCGTCGTTAAAAATGGTCATCTCTAGATATTAAGTCTTTACCCAATGCATTAGAGTGCTATCAGGGCGCACCCTTAAATTTTTCTTTATTATAATGTTAGCCAAATATATCATCATCAACATTTCATAAATAACCCATATAGCATAAAAGAAATGGGTTTCATTTCATAATCATAACATTTTAAAAAACTGCTTTTAAGACATGATCTTTATGTCACTTTAAACCCACGGAAAAAGGAAAGCGGGTCTCATGTATGTAAATACAAGAATATAAAATAGAAAATTTTGATATATATGTAAATACACCTATAGAATAAAGATCTTTGAGTATTAACTTAATAAAATAAAAGAATTTGAGAAAAATATAGATACATTTTGAGACGAAAATTCTCCAGCATAATGACTATGTTACAGGGTTTTAGAAAACATTGAAATGAGAGGGGACATGGGTCACCCACTCATAAATGATCCAAAAAATAGTATAGGGACAGAATATAAAGGATTTAAGAACATGGTAATGAAATTTGGAAGATATAACATATGAAATGAAGAACATGAAAGGGAGACAAAAATAAGATTTCTCTTATGAAAATTCGGCAGCCTAACGACGTCACTTAAACTTCAAAAAAATGAATTGATGAGATCGAATAGGGTCTCTCATAATATGAACATAAAAGTTCAGTATGATAGATATAGATATCATACCCCAACATAATAAAAAGGAATTTGAAAGACTTGACAAGAAAATAGAACTTGAAAATGAGAAGGGTGAAAGAATCCATTACAAAAATTTCGGCAGCCTAACAACGCCACTTAAACATTCATAAAACGAAATGATGAGAGTAAGAGGGGATCTTTCATAATATGACCATTAAAAGTAAAGTAAGAGGAATATAAAAGAACATACTCCAACATAAGAACATGGAGCATAAAATAAATGACTTAAAAGAGAGTATTTGAAAAGAAAGAGAGAGGTTGGATCCCTTACCTTAAAACGTATCTCTTAAAACTCAAAGGTTGGGACCTTGAGGGCTTGGGGGAACCTTGGGAGGACTCTTTGAGAGGTAATGAGACCAGATCTTCGTTGGAGAAGAGTTGGGAGTGAAAACTAAAGGAGGAAAGGGTGGGTATTTATAGGGAAAGTGAGGGGACAAGGCATTAATGGCCAAGGGACACCTCATTAGTGGTATTGACAAAACCATGGGCTTGCCCATGGTATTTGCCCATGGTATTGGCCAATTGGGAAACCTCATACAATAATTCATCCCCTTTAGTCGACCATCTCTTAAAATATCTCATGACATCATCATGATGCAGTCATGATGTCATTAAACATACCGAAACCCTAAAACTGTATTTTTACTATTCACTGAAAATTCAACTTTTTCCGAAAACTCCCAAAATTTCACCTTAACCAAATATCAATGCTCTGATTTCAAAAATGAACTCCATTTTATAAAAATAATTTTCTAAATATTTTTAATTTAATTTTTAAATAAAAATACTATTCATCAAAAATTCATTTTTTTCAGAAAAATCCCCAAAAATTACCTTAACATAATATCGATGCTTTGAGTTCAAAAATGAAATCCATTTTATAAAAATAATTTTCTAAATATTTTTAATTTAATTTTTAATTAAAAACACTATTCACCCGAAAAAACTAATACTTGACTAATAATTTCTGAAACAGTTATTTACCCATTTTATTGAATCTCATTACTTAATCAAGGTGCCTAGATTATATTAATACTTTCTTTAAGTGAGATTACTAATCCATTTGGTCACATTACTAATCCTAAGCATAAAATCACTAATCCTAATTTACTATTAATCAAAAATTAAGTTGATCTTATTAGACTATAAATTTTGTACTGAATATAATTGTAGAAGGCTATTTTTTTAAAATCATTACACATTTTTAATTATTTAAGGTTTACATAAACATTTTTAAAAATATCCTTTCTCTAAAATTCATAAAAAATAAGCATACTATATTTATCCGGACATTTGAAAATTCACAAACTTCATCATAAGAATAAATCACAATTTCTATCTAAATCAAAGGATT
The DNA here is from genome assembly GCA_963277665.1 of Viscum album. Classification (NCBI taxonomy): domain Eukaryota; kingdom Viridiplantae; phylum Streptophyta; class Magnoliopsida; order Santalales; family Viscaceae; genus Viscum; species Viscum album. The sequence goes on along the minus strand of OY728150.1, from coordinate 1,903,062,151 downwards.
ACACAAGGCTGTTACGGTCTCGTTACATATCCCCTTATAACACCAGCATAGGACCTAAGAGTAAGGTGTGCTAGGGTGATATAATCTTGGGGTGGCTCGACCAACATTGCACGAGTAGTAATTTCTATCAGTTTGAACTTCTCGCGAAGGCAATTCCGTTCTAGCTTCACACGATGAAGTTCGGCTTGGGTTTGGTCCAGAGCAATGCCCAGTGGTGCTACCTCCTTTCCAAGTTCTGTTAGATGGGATTCAATCGGTCCAAGACTACTGGATGAGGCCATCAAATCTTCTTTCTATATTAATTAACCAAGATCACTTGTATTTAGAGACAATAATCGAAACGTTTAGTTTCCAGCGGTCATATTGACCAACGATCATATAATAGTCAAAACCCAATAGTCTCATTTTAATTATACTCATTTTAGTAAATGAAAAAGTTTTGTTGTGTATGAAATAAAATAAAACACAAAATTTAGGAAACAAGATTTATTCAAAATTTCAGGTCATTACATTAATAGGTTTGGTTTGAATTATACAAAAATACATGCGTGTCCCAATGATTGTATGCTTTATTGGCAAGTGGATTCAAGTAGATTGGATTTCAAAAAATGTTCTTCTTCTAGATGGTAGTCAATGGGGGATGTAGAAAGTTTGAATCAATATACTACCATGAAGAAGAAGAAAAGGAACACACCTGCAAAGGTTTTGTGTTAATTTCTTTTAAAGCCTCAAATGAAAAGATTATTCATGTCATCAAAAAATATCAAACACATGAAGTGGAATTATGTAGATAATAAAAATGATGGGTTAATGCGACATCCATGAGATTCAAAATAGTAGAATACATTTGATTCATTACATCTAGACTTCTTAGATGATCATAGAAATGTTCAATTGGGATTGGATGCTGATGGATTCAACCCATTTGGGACTTTGAGTACCAGTTATAGCATTTGTCCAGTTTCTTTGATCCCTTACAATCTACCTCCATGGATGTGTATGCAACAAACGTATTTTATCATTTCTATGATTATTAATGGAAAAAATGATTGGAAATAATATTGATGTATACTTGTAGCCTTTAATTGAAGAATTACAGGAGTTATAGAGCAATGATTTTGAGACATTTGATGATTCTTCTAAAACAATGTTCAAAATGCATGCTGCTTTAATGTGGACCATTAGTGAATTATCTGGGCTTAATAATTTATCTGGTTGTAACACTTACATGGGTTTGGATTGTCCTATTTGTAACTTTGATTTTGATCCCAAATAGCTACCTCATAATAGAAAATGGTGCTTGTTATGCCATCGAAAATTTCTCGATGCATCTCATAGATTTCGGCTGAACATATCAAAATTTAATGTTTTCATTGATTGTAGACCACATCAAAAGTTGTTAACTGGTTATAAAATATTGAAAAAACTTGGAAATGTTGAAACAAAATTTGGGAAGGTTCATCATTTGAATGATAGCTGGAAATGGGTTCGAAGTGCATCATCAAGTGAAATCGGAATGCAACAATGGAAGAAAAAAATTATATTCTTAAAACTTATGTATTGGGAATTTAATTTATTATGGCATAATCTGGATGTGATTCATATTGAGAGGAATTTCTATGAAAATTTGATCTTCACATTGCTTAATGATCATGTAAAGTCAAAATATCATCTCAATGCTCAGAAATACTTATAAGTAATGAACATAAAATGTTATCTTTGGCCAGATGAGAATGAAAAGTATGCTCTAGAAAATTTTTCAATGAAAAATAGGGAGAAAGATACATTCCTTCGAATGAGAGGCTGAACAAAAAATGATAAATATACAATGAAAGCTGTTAATAAAGATCTTGTAGAATGGTTTGCACGATGTGTAAGTTCATAAATATTTCAATAAATACAAATATTAGGTTGACACATATATTTTGTAATTCTAATAAATTACATTTCTTTTTTTATATCATGAATACTAATACTCAAGAATATTTTTTAGAAGATTTTAAGTTTCTTGCTTGAGGTCCTCTAAAACAAGTTAGAAAGTTCGACGCTTACAACGTGAATGACTTTAGATTTCATATAGTTGATCGAGAAGAGGGTTTCAAAACATAGAATAGTGGTATATTTACATTTTCTAAATTGGGTTACTATATAAATTTGACCGATATTATTGAATTAAACTACCACAGGAATTTTTTAGTTGTTTTATTCAAATGCAATTGGGTCGATATTATCAGAGGTGTTAAAAGAGATTCCTTGCAATTTACTTTTGTGAATTTCTCTCGATTGATGGATGTTGGTGATCGTGAACTGCATGATCCATATATCTTATCATCATAAGAAAAAATGGTATATTATGTGAATGATGTTGTGGATGAATGGTGAAGTGTAGTTTCTCATGTAAAACAAAGATAATTGTATGATATGGGTGATGAAGTGGAAGATTTGACCTCTGACATTGAATCTCATCAACAATAAGAATCAGAATTATTTGTCCTTCCTGATATTGAAAATATTAGTCTATCAAGGATGAATGAAGTGGATGAAGTAATGGAGTAGGAAACCGAAATTATTGAAGGAGAAAATGATTTTATGTATAGTTATGCATTGAATTAGCATCCACTTATTTCATTTGTGCAATCATTCATTATCATTGTTATGTATATTTTGTTTGTTAGTACTGTGCATCTGTTATCATTTTTAATGTTTTTTTTTGCATAATTTTTTTGAAATATATATTCTGAACTTAATTTTATTTGATTAAATTATAGGAATTCCAAGGAGGAAGCGATATACTATTTCATCGACCACTACGACAGATGACGATCCATATGTATCCCTCCTTACAGAATCTAAGCCACCATCCGGTTTCCCCCTGCACTATCTCCCCCTGCACCATCTCTCACACCCTCTGTGAGTGTCCCTTCAGCAGCTCAGTCATCGGCTCCTGCTTTAGGAGCCTCAGTAGTGGGGGAGCGGCATGCCACATCAAGTTCTTTGTGGGGATACTAGAGGGTGATTGTTATAGGTCAATTTTTAATATGAATAAATTTATTGTAATTTTTTATTCTAACTGTTTGTTTATTAAATAAGGAAAAAATTCAAGCGTGGAAAAAAATATAAAAAGTTTATATGTATGGAATCTAACCGGAGAGAAGATAGTTGTCCCATTTGATTCATATGGGGTCCGTACGGATGACGCTGTAGGATTACTTGGCCAGATTTTAGGCCAGCTGGCCACGGAGGCCGTTTCCCTTCCTATTTAGTATGATTATTGGAGGAATATGCCTAAAAGTTGGAAAAATGAAGTTTTTGATTCCCAAATAAAGGTAATTTTAATACATTATGGTGTAATTGAATGTCATGTTATTAATATTTTCAAAATTAATTTCTATGTACATATGTTTTTCCACTTTACAGTTGTTGATATGATAGCACGAAAGTGGACATTGAAAAATATTGGAAAAAAATGGAAATAATTTAATTAGAGATTGTGGGGTGATGTCAAAGATACTTCTTTTACCACCTAATAGATGTATGACAAGCTACCCTATGGGGTACCCAAAGAGCAATGGAAAGTTTTTGTTGAAAAACATCATGATGAGAATCAAATGGTATTTAAATATATATTACTATATTAATCTAATTTTACATTTATACATGTATATGAAGAGGAGATAAAATTGAATAAATTACTATTAAATTTCATTTTATTTATTTCAGGATCTTTCAAGAAAAAATGCATCAAGCTGGGATAAGCTGGTCATCCCTTACACTGTGGGGTCAAAGAGTTTTTCTAGAAACTGATCTGCTCTGTTAATATTTTCATTAGTTTATAAGACAATATTATTTGTTTAATATATTAAATTTTTGATTTATGTTTTTTTAATGTAGTTATAGAGTTTAGGGAACAAATAATCCCGAACAGTAGTGTGGTTAAATGTTCACAAAAAATCTGATGGATGTTTTGTTAATGAGTCTGCCAAAAAAGTTGGGGTATGAACTCATTTTTTATTATAATAACTTATTATTAGTTGTTACTATGTTAATATATATTTATTCTAATATGAATGCTAATTGATTTATTGGAAAAAATTAAATAACTGTGAGATTCCAATCCTACGCAGTTCTACTCAGTCTCCCAGGATGACCCAGTTGCTAAGGTCCTTGGGAAGGAGCATCCTGGTAGAGTGCATGGGATGAGTTTGGGATCCGTACCATCTGAGGTCTTTGACATGCCACTAAGGATTTCATCTACACCTAGTCTTGGTTGTAGTCAGTCCATACCCTGAGATAATCAGAGAGAGATTGTTTCTCTACGAAGCATAGTTCAAGACCAGGGGGCTCAAATATCTGCTTTATAGAAAGCACTGATTGATTTATATCAGAAGATGATCATATATTCCCCCAGTGGTATGGCATCGACTGGTGGTGAGCAGGTAAATCACAAAAAGTCAAAAATAATTTAGTTTTAAAAACTTTTATTGGTTTTAATTTTAAATATAAATATACAACAATATTTAATTTTCAATATAACGTTCTTCTAGGTGGTAACAGGAAGTAGAGATAGAGGTGGGGAGGGTAACGAGATATGTTCGTCATCGAACCATGATTAGTTGTATTGTTAATATGTTGAAAAAATATGCTAACAGTCAGTTTGTATATGTATCATGTGTGGCACATAGTTGCCACCCAACATTTTCATGACCTAACATTTTCTTGATTTATCATGTTTTCTTTTATGTATTTTATTGATTTCTGATGTTTCCTTTTATGTATTGATTTCTTGAGTGTGGTATGAACCATATATGTCGATTCTTTATTGTCATGAATCATTTTTTATGATTCATTTTTCCTAAATTTATTAGTTTTGTTACCCAAGGATGAATGATCAACCTTCTTATTGATTTTCTTGGGAATATCCAGTTTTGTAACTCCCTTCAACTTATTTTTATTGGATAGCCCTTCTTTCTTCAAATTTTATAGTATTATCTTATCATGTTTTATAGTTGGCATGTGATCACTCCCACTTATGATTTCATCTTATTCAAAATAGTTTTGATAAGAATTTATAAATATCTGTTGACCACTTGAGTGTCTTGATCCTATTAAGGTAGAGGGACTACCCACTTCATTAATAGTAGAATTTACAAATATCTGTTGAACACTTGAGTGTCTTACACTACCAGAATTTGTATCTCCCCAAAAGATACATCTGGAGGCTAAAATATATAATACAATCTTGAATCATGTCTTATATGGTTTGGATCATCCTTCCCGACTGCTCATCGATATGAGGATAAAAGGTTATACACAACTTAAACTATCAACTCATAGACTTATATTATAATTACCAAAACTATGAGGTAAAACAGGTTGGCCTTGGGTGAACATCCCACTTAAACTATCAACTATGACACTCGGTGATAATTTTTGGACAAGTCAATCAATTGGAAACAAAGCCTTCAATGTCTCTTACTATGAAGGGCCACCATAACATCCACCTTTCATTATTATAAATCATGGTCAACCATGGGTGAACATCCCACTTCAAAGAATTATAGGATCTCATAAACTCATCTCTCATGGAATATGTGACCATTACCACGATAGAAAATATAAACACTCCATGTATATCAAAATTCAATCCTAAAATAGTTTCACATTCTTCAAACCTATCACACATCATGATACATTCTAGAACAATATTCTAACTTTTCTTTACTTATTTAACCAATGAAGACATTATCTCTAAGGATACCCACATTAATTCCCCTAAACCCTAAACTACACCCACCAACTAGTCTTACAGTGAAGATAAGATCTTCTATTCAACTAATGAAATCAGTTCTCCCATATCCTACATTTTCTAGACCAATGCATTTACCACTACATTTACATTTCTAGTTGAATACTATTTATTGATGTCAAACATATACAAGTACTCTATAAAATTCATCTGATAAAGATTTTGTTCATGAAGTGAGAAAATATTATATGCACTCTAGGTTCCAAAGTACCCAACAAATCTCTCTCCCAAGAGGTTCTGTCATAATCATTTCAATGCATTGACCACAACTACAAACTAAAATACATGATTAGAGTATTTCATCTTGTGTGTTAAAAGATGATGAAACCCAGAGTGACTAATTTATCATTATATATCATAACATATCTTAATACAGAACCAGATGTATCACATTTCACTACATGTCCAATGTTAGGCTCAGAAATGACTAAGAACAGAGATGACAACAACCACTTCTTCAACACTATGGAAACTTCCTCACACAAGTATGTACAATCAAACATGAATCCATTCTTGGTAACTGTGGTCATTGGAAATTATAAGTGAGAGATATCCAAAACGACTATCCTTTAATTCCCATACAATCCAATAAAACATAAACTATCAATTACATTCCACAGTTATGATAGATACAAAAATACATAAACATACTCGAGATCAACTGCTATCCCTGATTGTGAAACCACTATATCCAAAAGTGACACTTCATGTACTTAGTATAAATTTTATGTACCCAAATCATACTAAACCTATTATTCAAGTATCTATCATGTGATTATTATAAAAATGTTGGTATTATGGTATTCTTTTGGATGTTGGATTTATGTGCATGTGAAATTGGAATGGTTTTTTTAGGGCACTGTTACTGGGGCTGTAGAAGCAGCTATTTTTTTGTAAATATGGCTTTAGCGGCGGTTTTAACCACCATGAAATAAATGTATTATATTTTGTGGAAGTTTTAACTGCCACTACAATTTCGGTATTTTGCTATCCGTGGTGGTTAAATTCGCCGATACGGACAATAATTTAGTGGCAGTTTTAACCGCTGCTAAAAAGTTTTCATATTCTTTTATTATTTCACAGCGGTTTTAATTAAGAAAGACACTACATCGGTTACCATAAACTACTGCGAAATCAAGTAAACCTCCACGTATTGTATATTGACACACAATTTAGTGGTAGTTTTTTGAAACCTCCATAGAAGCATATGGTGGCGGTTTAAACCGCCCCTATATCCAAAAAAACCACCGCGAAAGGGTCATTTTTCTATTGTGTAATGATCTCCTATAATAACTTAGTTTCGTTTTAGCACACTACAAGCTATTACCCACCAATGTCACTTATAAGACTAATGAATTTTTCCATAGACCAATAAATATTCTTTTAGTGTGATTTTACCTCACTCAAACACAACTTGATAAAATTCATAGGAGGTCACCCATCCTAACACTACACCAATCTAAACATGCTTAGAAGTGGATTTCTAATCAGGTAGGATCCTAAAAAGAAAGGTGCACTATGTTGACATGGGTAGTGACATTTAGTCTTTTATGTATCACTTTTCCAGGGGAATTTCACTAGGCCATACAAGGCATGATATGATTTTTTTATGCCAAACCTCTCCTACTCTATTTGAAAAACATTCATCTTTACCTTCTTAACCTTAGCATGCTTCATACACTCCAGAATGTCTTTCTTAACAAAAATATCATAAAAAAAATATTCTACTCTTAAAAATTATATGATAGGTCTTACAAAGTCACTTGAATATTCTTTATGTGACCTTTAAAGAGTTGTTACTGCTCTTACTATCATAGAATATCAAAAATCCAAAATCTCATTAATCATTTCAGTGTAGATTCAACTGTTGCGATTCTTGCCTCCATCCTAGTCTTCACCCACCATCAGAACCGTGTTCCTCTACTCACTATGTTCCTCTCTCTAAAATGGTGAAATATATCAATTAAAGTACCAATATTATAGGAATTTATTTTCTATAATTAAAAAAATATAGGAATTCCATTGATTACTATGTTTGTTAAAGAAGATAATGGTAGATAAAAAGAAACAGAAGGATAAGAAGAGAATAATATCTATGGGAACCCCTTGGAGATAATGATGATGGATTCCTAAATATTCCTATGAATAAAAACAAAAATAATAATCAAGATCAACCCCCTCCAACCACCTTCCCATAATTAATACTTCTTAGTAAACCACAAAAAACTCAATCACTAAAGAAAAGTAAAATACAATACCACCCCTTTCCATGGACTTCCCATCACAAAGTCCTAATAACCTGTTTTCAAGAAGATATTGTATTGGAGTTTGTAAATTTTATGTTAAAATTAATTAAGATCAAAACTACTATATTATTGGGTTTTCTCAGTGTTCAAAAATAATTTTCCCAACACTTAAAAATTGATAATGTTTAAATCACTAATAAATGTTCATAGTTTTTAGTAGCGCTAAAAAGCACCAATAAAAGATATTCTTTATCAATGTTAGGTTATTATTAATAAATTTTTACTGATGTTATTAATATTTTCATGACTTATTATACACTCCCTTTACTGATTTTTATATGAAATGTGCATAATTTGTGTGAAATATTAATGTTTTAATACTAAATATAATTTTTGAGAATTTTTAGAAGTAGTCCAATTGAGTCAGTTTAATATTTTATTTATAATTATCACCCTAATAATCCAATTTTTTTGATTATTACTTTTTATGATTCTTAATTTAATATAAAACATTCCATTAGAAGGAATCTTGGGCCAATTCTACCATTTGAAGGGCCATATGGACCACACAAGAAGGCCCACAGTATCTGTGATGAAACTGGACCATCCATGAAGATTGAATTAATGGGCTCAATCCAGAAGTGAAAATTCATTTATTATCCTTAAAAGTTCGGGGGACAATGTAAGGAGTCTTGGATAAAAATTTCAATTCCCAACTCTAAAGACAAGGGGCCCAACTGATTCATTTAATCTCATCCCACCATTCTGGCTGGGAATTAAAATCAGTACAATATTCATGACATGTCTCATGATATAGTCATCAAATAAAGTGTATATTTTGTAGTGTGAAATAGGAGATATAGAAGGATGACTTTTTTGAAGAAATAATTTCGATTTTAAGGCATAATACTATTCAAAAATCTATTTAAATTTTGGACATCGAAAAAGCATGGATATAAATGGACAGTTTAACATTGTTTATAAAAACCGCCATAACTTTGGCTCCATAAGTCCAAATGCCTAAATTTTTTTAGATTAGTCGGAAAAAAATATTATTTAAAACTTTTAATAAGTATATATATATATATAGATTCATCTATCTGGATGTCCAAATTGACGATGCATGTGGAGGGGTAGATTTGGAATGCAAACTGTCCACCTCCTTGGGCTATAAATACATCCCCTCCTCTCCTTTCAAAAGGGTTATCATTTCAAAAGATATAAGCACATATTGTCATGACCAAATCCTTTAAAAGGGCTTGTGAGTACTTTCCATACTCAAATTTTTATTTGAGATACCCTTCCTCCTCTCTTTTTTTTTCATTTACTTTTGTGTTCTTCATTGTTGTAATCTTTTAAGTATTTTTTTTTTGTAATTCTATTTTAATGAATGTTTCTTCTTCAATATCTCTTATTCTCATCCAACTTCTATAGTTTAATATTAATTTTCTTAAAATAGTTTAAATACAATTTAATCCCCTTCCCGTTCTTTTGCTTTCTCATTCAATCTAAAGTTCATTTTTAATTATCATCATCGTTTGTGTGTGTGTTTGACACACCACTCTTTTCTTATCCCTTTATTTTTCTTATCTTCTTAATTTATCATCATAATAATTATAACAAGATTACTATTCATTTAAATGGATGAGTAAATCTCTCATTGTGGTGAGTTATAATTTAGGTATGTCAAGTGATTGCGAGCTTTTTCTCAATGAATATTCTTTAAATTAACATTGTGTATGTTGGACTTAACATGTCATGGATTAATGAATTATTTTGTTTAATGTATAGATTTCATGGATTATTGGAACCATAAATAAACTGCCACAATAAATTACTTATTGATATTAGAATCTTAGTTAAGTTAAGTCTTGGATTAAATCCTTAAAACTTAGGAATTCCAATCAACGTCAACTTGTGACATGGGTGTTAATTTAATAAAATATAAATCAAAGCTCAAGAATATCACAATATTAACTACCTAATGATGAAATCATACCAATATTTATCAAATTGTTAAATCAATATTAACCAATCATTTCAATTAAGATCTACAAACAAACCCCCCAATCAAAATAAAATCAACTAAAAACATCCGACTATTAAAAAGTATCATTGCTGAGGATTCGACTCGAGTGCTACTATACACATTAGCAGAGCATCGGAACCTTGACCGGTCGATAGGTGAAAATCGACCGCATTTTCAAATGGTTCCATTTCCGGGGATGGTGCTTTATGTATTCATTAGTTTCTGGTTATTGTAAAAAAAAAACTAAATTTAAAAAATTGAAAAAAAAACACAAAAAAACCCACCTTCCACTTTTTTCAAAAAATCTCCCAGAATTCCCCATAGCCTCCCAAAAAATACCTCAGATTTTTTTGAACCTAAAATTGAGTGAACACTTTTCCAAATTAGAAGTAACATAAAATATAATCAAATAATTCAAGAACTAGTCCTTTTCCAACCAATTGAATTAGATATGTCCAATCCTAGGGAACAAACACTTAAATAACATTCTGTCCCTAATATGAATTACAAACCCCTTGGTATTCAATATATAAACATAGAGGAAGAATTCAAACTCAAATCGGGTTTGATTTATCTTCTTCCTCATTTCCACAGGCTAGCCGGTGAGGATCCACATCTGCACCTTAAAGAGTTCCAAGTGGTGTGCTCTACCATGAAGCCTCAAGGGGTTTTAAGGAACAAATAAAACTCCGAGCATTCCCTTTCTCCCTAAATGACACTGATAAGTCACGGATCTACTACATTCCTCATGGTTCTATAACAACATGTAATTACATGAAGCGACTCTTCTTAGAGAAATTCTTTCCTGCTTCTCGTACTTCTTCTATCCAAAAGAAAATAAGCGGTATCCATCAATTCCAAAATAAATAACTCTATGAGTACTCAGAGAGGTTCAAAAAGCATTTTGAAACCTTCCCACATCACCAAATCCCTGAACAACTCTTGATCTAATACTTCTATGAGGGGTTATTGTCTATGGAGAGAACTCTCATTGATGCCGCAAGTGGTGGTACTAATTTTGATAAAAGTCCCACAACTTCAAGAGATCTCATAAGTAACATGGCTCAAAACACACAACAATTCCATAATTGAGCACATTATCAAGTCAAACAAGGCCAAGTGAATCAATATATAGATCCCAACAAGATGAACAAGTAGATGGGTGAACTTATAGGTCTTTTGAGACATCTAGATATGGCAGACAAAGCCCCAACCTAATATTCTCCACAATATCTATTCCCTAGACCTATTAATAATTGTGGAATATGAAGATCCCCATCTCATCCAACAGACACTTTTCCAAAACTTCAAGATGATTCATCTGATTTATCTGAACTAATGGAGCTCAATACAGCCTATGATCAGCAGAACACCAACCCTCAACTATTAGGTCAGTTCATTAGAACCTCTAACCAACTTCACTTTGAGACCTTCTCTTCTTCTTATAACCAAGGATTGAAGTATAAAAACCCCATCCCTCAATTCCATCCTCAAAACCCAAACCAGTTCCAATATGGTCAAGGTGTTGGTAACTTCCAAAAACCTTATATGTTTGTTCCTATAAAACAAAGAAGAAATCCTCCTCCTACTCCTCCAGGCTTCCACTATCCTAGTGAGCCTCCTCAATTCCCAAACCAATACAATCACTTTCCCAAGAACCAAAATCAAGGTAATCCCAATCTGGGACAAGACTCTTATTCCAAGAAAATGTGGGAAAGTGTAGCGGAAGATCTTGCCTCCTTCACCCATTCCAGCCTCAAGAACATTGAATCCCAAATTGGTCAACTTGCATCCTACCTGAGCCATCAAAAACAACAAAATTCTTCCCAAATCACAGCTCAACCATTACCCAACCCCAAGGCCAATGTAAGTGAAATTTCACTTAGATCAAGGAATCAAATTTCTATACCTCAAGATAATTCCTCAAACCCCCTTTAAATGTTGACCTAGAAAATGAAAAGAAAAAGAAATATGAAAAGGAATCTGAATCCATTACCTCACATCCTTTCATTCCACTTAGGAATCCAATTCCTTTTCCTTAAGCCATTTCTAAGCCAAATAAGTCCTTTAAACCTGATCCTGAAATACTCGACATGTTTAGACATGTTGAAGTCAACATTAACCTCTTATATGCCATAAAAAAATCCCTAAGTATGCCAAGTTTCTTAAGAAATTGTGCACCCATAAGAGGAAACTTAGGACCTTCAAGAATGTTTCCACCCAGCAGTCTATTACCATAAAGTGCAAAGATCTAGGGAACTTTATGGGTCCATGCCAAATTGAAAGTTCCAACTTAGATGATGCACTCATAGACCAAGGAGCCTCAATTAATGTCATGCCCAAATCCATCTTCTCAAACCTTGTTCTAGGTCCCTTGCACCCAACAGGTGTTGTCATTCAATTATCCAATCGAAGCACAACCAGTCCCGAGGGTATAATCGAGGATGTCCTTGTTCAAGTGAATGATCTTATCTTCCCTACTGATTTCTTTGTCCTTGACATGGAAGGTGAGATGAACTTTTCTTGATATCATCGGATTCTAGGAAGACCTTTCCTTATGACATATAAAACCAAAATTGATGTCCATGATGACATTTTATCCATGGAATTTGGTGACCAACTGGTCAAGTTCAATATTTTTCAATCCATGTGATACCCATAAGAGATTCAATATGTATTCTCTATCTATGATTACAAAAGTCTCTCTGAGAGTGTGTTGAATCCTAATCCATCATGTTCTTCCTATTCTACTGATAAAGGAGCTTGTGAAAATTCCATCCTCATTAACCAAGTCATAAATGGAGAAGTTGATGTTGACATTACAAATGAAAACTCCATTGATATAAAGAATCTTGAAAACTATTTGGAATCACATATCACCTATGAAATCCATTGATCCAACTTGGATGGTAATGGGGAAAACGAACAAGCATGTTCATTTTTTGATTCAAATCATATTATTCAACATCCATCTTTTCCTATCCATGATTCTGAAAATTCTGTTATATGTGAGGTGAACCCCGAACCAATGTGATTATATTGTCTCGATGGGAGTGAAGGTTGTGAGATTTGTTCCATAATTAATAAAGTGATCACTGGTGAGGTTGAAATTGACCATTCTTTGGAGAAAAAATTGATATAAAGGATATTGAAAAACTTATTCAGTCTTATGACTCCACTAATCCTCATTACTCTACATTGGTAAGTGATGAAATAAATGATTCGAAAACAATTGGGATCTCATACTATGGTTTCATGTTATCTGAACATTACATAAATGAACCATCAGAATTGAGACATATTCCTGAATTTCCAAGAATAGAAAACCATCACTTTTTGGATAAAATCGTTCCTCATGTTGAAGACCAAAGGGATGATAGTCATATTCTCCTTCCACCCCCATTTAATTGCAAGCGAAACAAAAAGGAAGAGATGAAATTATCTAATGAATAATTGGGACTCCCAAAGGAGAAGTTTTTCTGGAAGCACACTGGAGTTGAGAAAATACAATGGCCACCATCAGACTATGGGTAGTCCACTACAACTGTCCAATTGTGGACAAAATAAATGCAGCACTTCTTTGAAGGCAACCCATATTTTCTTTTACTTTTATGAAATTTTAATTTCTTTTAATTTTTTCATTAAATGAATAATAATTTTTTATTTTGTTTCTATTTTAGGTAATGGTAATTTTTTAAAATCATCACTATGAGAGGATTCACAATACTAGAACAACATTGACTTCCAATGGATCCCCAACTTCTGCAGTTGACCCACCACTATATGGAGATGGAAACCCACCAAATCAAAACCAGGGGGCACAAATTTCCCTTTAACTCCTATTCTCTCTCTCTATCTCTATTATTATTCCTCCCTCATTATCATTTTGTTTTTTACCAATTTACTCATCACATTTTTTATTTACTCTTTCTCTTTTGTGTGGGTGTGTAATTTAAAAACACTAAAAAAAACTAAAAAATAAAAAAATGTAAAAAACCCCAAAAGAGTCATACTTACTCACCATCTAGTTTTGAAATTTTGTCCAACCATTTTAGGGAGTCAAAAGACACAATTTTATCTCAAAAATATTGTGTTTTCATCATATATTTGGATAAAGAATATTGTGTCAAACCCAAAAAAATTTGAATGTTCAATTTTTGATTTGGAAACTGATTTTCCCCACCTGTGAGGAACACCGTTTTCTTTCATGCCAAGGATACCTATGGAAATATTTTAAAAATGTGTTTTTTTCACCCCCATTTGTGAGTCTTGATTTTTTGGACCTTCAAAATGAATTTTCAACTTTAGTGTTCATTAATATTATAGAGGCATTTTCTGAACCACATGAGAATCACAATAGCCAAATAGCCTCCCATTTCCCATACATTAATACTACTTTTTAAAACCCCTTAGAGCCTATGAAAACCTTTTCATTGATAGCCACATTACAATCCCACTATCTTATCCCACCCAATATTTACATGGATTTACATTGCATTATTTATTGAAATTTATGTGTGGGGGGAATGGATTTCATTTCTTGGGTTCCCTTTTATTGATTTTCAATGAGTTATCATATAATTGAGGGAAATCATCCATTTTAGTGTGGGGGAGAGTTTTTTATTCAGTGAGTTTTTGGTAATTTAATGTACTTTCATTTATGTAATTTTGTAAATGTTACTGACAAGTGTTAAAAAAAATCAAATAAAAAAAGAAACAAAAATGGGCTGTGTTTTGGGTAGGTAAAAAATCTCTCTTCCGCAACCTTTGATCTTTTTATAACTATTATAATTAGAATCATGAGGAGATCAATCATGGGTTGGGATATGAGTGTGATATCTTTTTCAAGTTTAACTTTAAAAAAAATACAAAAAGAAAAAGAAAAAAAAGAACACTTGCATTATATTCTTTTGTCATTGGGAGAAGTTTTGTGTTTTGAAAATATTTCATCTTCTCATCCACTTCAAATTTATTTCCTATTTTGTGTCTTATTTCACATTTTCATTTCCTCATAAATATGTGTTTCCATTTCCTTCCATGTTTTATTTCAAAAAAACTGTACATTATTGTTTTCATGTTGGCATTTTACCCCATTTTTCCTATCTTTTGGATATCATCTTCCTACCATCCCATAGCCACAGAAAAATCCCTAAAAATACCTCTTGATTTTTGAGCACTTTAGGATAGGGAGTGGAAGCTGAGAGCTCTTACAAACTCTAAGATTTTCACTTTTTGTTGGTGAATGAGTGAAGATCAATAAATTAAATTTATCATCTTGAGAGAAGTAAGTTTTATGTGCCACCATTTTCCATTTCTAAATTTGAGCATGAAAAAATGAATTGTTTTTGGAACATTGTTTCTGTAATAACTTTTGTGGAATTAAATATGGATGAGTGAAATTGTCTAAACCTCCCCTGATTGGGGAAAACAAAATTTTAATATTTGTTGGTGAGTAAAAATGATTTTGTTATATTTGTTGTACATGAAGAGATGAACAGAACTAATTGTGGGGTATTTGATGTTATTAATATTTTCATGACTTATTTTACACTCCCTTTACTGATTTTATATGAAATGTGCATAATTTGAGTGAAATATTAATGTTTTAATACTAAATATAATTTTTGAGCATTTTTCGAAGTAGTCTAATTGAGACAGTTTACTATTTTATTTATAATTATCACCCTAATTATCTAAATTGTGTTATTATTGTTTTTTAGGATTCATAATTTAATATAAAACATTTAATTAGAAGGAATCTTGGGCCAATTCTGCCATTTGAAGGGCCATATAGACCACACAAGAAGACCCACAGAATCTGTGAAGAAATTAGACCATCCATGAATATTGAATTAATGAGCTCAATACATAAATTAAAATTCATTAATTCTCCTCAAACGTTCGGGGAACAATTTAAGTATTCTTGGATAAAAATTTCAAGGCCCAACTCTAAAGACAAGGGGCCCAACTGATTCATTTAAACTCAGTCCACCATTCTGTCTGGGAATTAAAATTAGTACAATATTCATGACATGTATCCTGATATAGTTTTCAAATATATCTGTGATTTTTCAGTGTGAAATAGGAGATACATACCGCCTACTTTTTTGAAGAAAGAATTTGGATTTGAAGGCATCTTACTATTCAAAAATCCATTCACATTTTGTCCATCGAAAAAGCATGGATAGAAATGAACAGTTTAACATTGTTTATAAAAACCACCATAACTCTGGCTTCATAAGTAAAAATGCATCCAAATGTTTTGGGTAGTCGGAAAAAATTATTATCTACAACTTTGAAGAAGGATATATCTTTAGATTCAACTTTCTGGATGTCTAAATTGACGATGAAAGTGTAGGGGTAGATTTGGAATGCAAACTGTCCACCTCATTGGGGTATAAATACATCCCCTCCTCTCCTTTCAAAAGGGATAGAATTTCAGAAGAGAGGAGAACATATTGGCACCACCAAAGCCTTTACAAGGGCTTGGTATGACCTTCCATACTCAAGTTTTCACTTGAGATACCCTTCCTCCTCTCTTTTTTTTCATTTACTTTTGTGTTCTTCATTGTTGTAATCCTGTAAGTCTTTTTTTTAATTCTATTTTAATGAATGTTTCTTGTTCAATATATCTTATTCTTATCCAAATTTTGTAGTTTAATATTAATGTTCTTAAAATATTTTAAATATAGTTGAATCCCCTTTCCTTATTTTTCTTTCTTATTCAATATGAAGTTCATTTTTAATTATCATCATCTTTTGTGTGTGTGTTCGACGCACCACTCTTTTCTTACCCCTTTCTTTTTATTATCTTATTAATTTATCATCATAATCATTATAAACAGATTAATAATCATTTCAATGGCTGAGTAAATCTATCATTGTGGTGATTTATAATTTAGGTATGTTAAGTGATTGATAGCTTTTTCTCTATGAATATTCTTTAAATTAACATTCTGTATGTTGGACTTAACATGTCATGTATTAATGACTTGTTTTGTTTAATGTATGGATTACATGGATTATTGGAACCATAAATACACTACCAAAATCAAGTACTGATTGATATTATAATCCTAGTTAATTTAAGGTTTGGATTAAATCCTTAACATTTAGGAATTACAATCAACGTCAACTTGTGACATAGGTGTTAATTTAATGCAATATAAAGCAAAGCTCAAGGATATCACAAACTTAACTACCTAATGATGAACTCATCCCAATATTTATCAAATTTTTAAATCAATATTAATCAATAAATCATTTAAATTAAGATCTGCAAATAAACACCCTAATCAAAATACAATAAACTAAAAACATTCGACTATTAAAAAGTATCATCGCCAATGATTTGACTAGAGTGCTGCTATACTCATTAGCAGAGCACCAGAACCTTGACCGGTTGATAGGCGACAATCGGCTGCGCTTTCAGTTACCTTTATAAGTGATCATTTTTAGTGCTTATAAAGGTATTTTTCATATGGTGTAGTATTAAATGACACAATGGTCTATATTATTAGTAAAAAAATATAAACACATTTTAAAGAACTATGTTTTTTCATGTTCTGAAATTCAGGAAAAATTTGAATTTTTGATTTTGGAACAGGGCTTGTTTTGATAATTGAGATTAAAATTGGTATTATTAGAGTTGGAACATATCAAGGAGATGTTTTGGATATGGTTAAAAATGCATTAGAGGTTTCAAGTGGTCATGTAGTGGTTGGAATCTTTAGGTTGAAATTTATTGTTTTTAAGGGATTTTTCCCTATACACGTCCAGGGAGAACCATGAGGGTGACTAAAGAAAACCATACAAAGTGTTTTTTTCAAGAGGAGTGTGATGCATGACTTGTTCATGGTGTAAGGGAACCATCCAAGGCAAACATGTATAATACTGAATAATCTTAGAGGGTTTTGTATAATTAATGCACAATTTGGTAAACTGTGTGAGAAAGAGTGGCTCATTTCCCCCACCCATTTTTTAGTCCCTATCTCACATCTTCTTCCCTCTTGCATTACTAGACCAAGGATCTCCCTCATTCCCCCATTCTCTTCGATTTCCCTTGGTTAGGGATAAAATTTTGGATGATTTTATGGAAGTTTTGAGGTAATTCCTACTTCTATTCCACTATTCTTATTATCCACATTTATCCACTAATTTTATTGATGTTTTTTAGGATTTCATTGATTATTCCAATAGAAAAATTGAAATTATCCCATTATGATGAGGATTTTGCGTGGCCTGTCTAGAGGACATCGCATGATGAGAAACACATGTCATTGCTCATTATTTCAATGGGTGTACATTTCTATACAGATTTTTTTTGAATTTTCAATGAAATTGGATAAAATAAATAGCTGAATCATTTTCAATTGATAGGGTATTTACCTAGGATAGTTTCAGGAGTACGTTATGGGACTTTTTGGTAAAGTTTGTCATGGTTTCAACCAGAAGATTCTACTTGGTGAGTTTTAATCAATTATTAATATTTGAATAAAATTGTAAAATTAATTAAAAATTGATATAATTAATTAATTTGGGTGATTTAGACTAAGATATGGGCTCAATATATGATACAAGGCTTGGAAGAGCTTGGGAGATAGTGGCCACACTTTACCTAAAAGAAGTAATCAATAGGTTTGACGTGATAACTATTTTCTAGGTTTAGTATTAGAAGATCTAAAAGTTCAATCACAAAAAGTTATACTTGAAATCCCTGATTGATATAGTATAAAAATACCATGGTTTTTTCATCTTGATGTAGATGAAGTTAGTTCACCAAAAGTAAAAGCGTCTGTTGAATAAAGTTCAACACGAGCCTTAGTGTGTCAAGTCAGCGGTAGTTTTCTAGAAAATATGAGTTCAATAGAAGGTGAGGTGGATTTAATACAATGAATGTAGAATATGGGAATTATAACTGTGGAAATGACGAGGATGATCATTCGATGCATGTACTTAAGATTCAATCATGGATTATGAGGAATGAGTGAAGCAGATGAAACGGGAAGCTACCAAATGCCAAATGAAATTTCAGATCTAGTGAAGAGAGTGAAAAATTTCATGAGTTATATGAACAATGATGATGATATGTGGAAGTTAGTACATCAGAATTAGTAATTTAATTTTAATGGAAGTTTTATAGGATCCTCAGTGTGTTAGGTCAGTAGTATTTCTTTGGATGATGTTGGTTCACTGGAAGGTGAGTCTGGTAGAAGTAGCTGGGTGGATTCAATACAGTGGATGCTATAAAATGAAAGTATGAGTGAAAAAATTATGATTAGGATCATATGATTCATGTATTCTAGATTCATTCATGGATTATGAGTAATTAGTGAAGAAGATAGATGGGGAAACCACCATATGCTAAATGAAATTTTAAAGTAGGTGAATCAAGTGTGAAAGTTCTTGAGTTATGTGAACTCTAATGAAGAGATGCGGAAGCCTTACCATATGGGTTTAATATATTTAGATTCATCAAAGTTATTAGAGTGAAGGGGATATGATGTTCACTATTCACCAGGTGTTAGAGGTCAATAGAAATGAATGCTACAGTCAATCAGGAGTTGTCAGTGCCAATAGAGGGTCGACTGAATATGCCAGATAACATTGCAGATTGGATGACTATATTGGCCCCTATATAATATAGATTGGTCTAAATATGAAATATAATTATATAATGACTGAAAATAGATAATGTATCCTAACCTGATGACATAGGTGGCTCTAGAAAGAGAACACCTCAGTGCATCTAGGTTCTAGAGGCTAAAATTTTGAAGGTGGAAGACCAAGGGGAGGAGTGATAGAATATTCAATAGTTAAGGTGTTGTTGGGCCTTCTTCCAGTATTTTGAGTAGGTTTATAGGATTTTTTTGACCTTGTAACTTAGATTTAATCGATTTATATTGAATTAATGATATGATTTTATTCTCCTGTGGATGAGTAAGAACCACATAATCCATGTGTGTATTATGTTTTGTGTTTTTGATTGCATGTGTGTGTTTGTATTGTTCTTGTTTTCATGTTCATTTGTTATAAGTAATATTGTGAGGTAACCAAAATTAGATGATTAAGGATGACACAATACATTGGATGGGGTAATTGGTCTTCCCAAATATGATCTTCAAAGTCATAGGGGATATTTTATCAGAGGAAGGTTCTTCTAATGGTTCATATTCTACTATAATAAACCACCGAAAGGAGAAACTTCTGGTGATCAAAATATAGCTCGTATCCCCAAAAAGTGGTATCATAGCATGGTTTCAATGTTTGGTTGTATAACACAGTTATAGAGTGTATGGTGTATTAGTTTATCAAGGAATTAGAAGGATGTTACCATATGAACAATGAAGGTACCGTATGGATTCAAGGATATAAAAATTTCTCTTGAACAATGAGTTTCTTGAGGTGTCTTCCAATGTTAGTGACTTTCATAGCTTGGTAGAATATAGTTTGGTTCTCATGGTCAAGTGTTCAATCAGGTTACTAGAAGGATGTCATAAAAATATTTCAGAATTATCAGAGGGATTATGCAAATATCGAAAGTCTTATTGACTGAAAGGAGTCACATGACATATTCCATTCATTGGGATGACATTATAGAGCTTGATGGAAGACTAATAAAATTACAAAGTAAGATGATGAACCCTTATGTTTTTCAGATTCAATGGGAGATCAAAACTATTAAGAATAGTGTTGCAATAGGAAAGGTTCAATTTGATTATCCAATGTTGGAAGCAGTAAATCTTATAGGATTTTGGTGTTGTTAATCCTTGAGGGTTTTTAATTCTATTTGATAGAGAAGTCAGCTTGAATCATGAACAATGAACTAGAAGGACATTACAATAAACACATTGATTGTTCTAGAGGTTTTAATTTGAAAAAATGGTGCATGATATTAGAAGGATTTTTCATAAGAGGAATCAGTTGAGCCGAGGGAAATAATATGATATTGAAAGGTCATGTTCCTATAAGGTAAAATTCTGAAGGTTCCACAAACCTATAACTGAGAGGGGGAGAATGAAATTACTACTTAGTGTTTTTTGGATCCCATATCGAGAATAAGGTGTGGTGAAACATAGTTTTGAGTTCATGATAAGATAGTCACCTAGAAATGAGTATAAAATTATGGAAGAGAAAGAGAATTCATACTAGGGGAATTCATGGTGGTGGTAGTGTGGAGGGGTTTCAAGTTATGGAATGAGACATTCGGAAGGAGTGTTAGCATACTAGAGATCATGTGAATAAAATATGGATTTTATTTCATGGTTTTCATGGGTGAAAAAAAAGTATGAGATAAGGAAGGATAAGAATTCCAAGTCATGTAAAGATTTATTGGAACTTAGTGACATTGAGTGTAATCTTCGGTGGCCACAACTAGGATTTAAATTTTGGTGTTTTCTCTAATGGAAACCCATTATACTTCAAATTAACTTCATTAATTAATTAATAATAACCATGATGTGGTTAGATTGGAATTTTTTCCAATAGATGATAGGTTATGGAGAAAGTTGGAGTTTTGGAATATTGTTGGCTATGTTTTCATACAGTTGAAGAAAACTGACATGGAAAACTAGAATAATGGTTTCTTAGAGAAATTTAATTTTGGGGATAGATCTTTCAAAAGATACTATAGATTTATAGAAGTAGAAAAATTTTGTTTTCTCATCTGAAATTTCTATGGAAGGTTTCTAACTCGTTCGTGATCAATCCAGAGGAAGGAAAAACCCAAGTCCTAATATGTGATTCTTTTCAAGGGTTTCTGAATTTATGGAAGTGATCATCATAATATCATTATAGAATTAGATGGACCTTTGAAATAGAGGCAAGATCCTCAATGGGTCAGAATTGAGGCTTGATGTAGTGTGAACAAAGGGCCAAACATGGCTTGGTTGCATTGGAGGAAGTTTCAATGGGAGCTCATCATGTCAATGAAATCATAATTTATAGAAGTTCAGGATAGAGGTTGGTTTCTATGGTGTTTATGGAGCTTGGTGTATTGAAAATATCTTATATTTCAAAGCTTGGAAATTAGAGTGTTAGATGCAGATGTCTAGAAGAGTGAGGCAATAGACTTGGTGCACAAAACAACTCATTGATGAAATTTAAACAAAGTCAAAGGATGGAAACTGAGTTCTTGTTTGCATAAGAGAAATCCATGGAGGCATTCAAATGAGTTTCATGGTTTTCACTGGGATAAATGATCATGGTTTCATTGATATAAAGAGGAACTATTTTAGTGGGATCCTGGATGTTTGGAAGGAGCATAGAGGAGAACCATGAAGTTTCTACTAAAGGAGGGTGAATGGAAGATGACTGATGGGACTTTGGTGTGAGCATGTGAATAGTATTTGAGCGGGTGATTATTGGACTCAACTTTTGAAAATAATTCTCAAGGGGGAAATTATTAAGTTTGGTATGAGAAATATTTTTTATATTAAGTATTGGAAGCCCTAAAAATTCAGTCACCTAAAGTTACACTTGAAAAATCAGATGGAGATAATACACCAACACCATGGTTCTTCTAGTTTTAAGAATTTGAAGTCACTTCCTGAGAATATGTAGAATAAATTTAATATAAGTTCAATGGGATCTGTAATGACTAAGAATTTTTGAAATCAAAATTCCCTTATGAATATATAATTGGGTCATATTTAGTAATATAACATTATATAATTCACATGCACCACATGGTAAAACCAACTATATTTTATTATATTAATTTAATCATTAAATTTAGAGAACAAATATGGCCATAATAATTAAAAGTATTATAATTGAGAAAAATAAAATAAGATAATAATAATAGGAAAATTTGATTTTCTCGATCCCCCAGAATAACCACAGCCCCAAACAACACTATAGAAATGAAGTAAAATATTAATAATGAAATATGAAATTTGAAAATGATAATATATATAACTTTGAGAGAAAATATAAGTTAATTAATAATAAATTAAATATTAGTTATTTATATAAATTATAGAACCCATATGACCATTGCAATTATGACTGTTGGAATAATAATATGACAGTTGGAATAATAATCTGATAATTGTAATAGTAACATGACTGTTAAGAATAGTAACATGATCGTTAGAATAGTAACCTCACCTATGGAAATGTAATATAATATTTATGTATCTTATAAAATGATAATATTACCTAATTATACCATTATATGAGTAAATAAATGTTTTAAATGATAAAGTAAGTGTTTATATTTTTTGTAAAACACAGATGTTTTATTTTTATTTTTATAAAAAATATAAATATTTAATAGGAATTTTATTTTCAAAAAATGGTTTTATAAATTAATATTAAGTTTTATTATAATTATAATATAATTTTATGAGACCCTAAGTAATTTTTCAAAGGGTCTAAAAATTGATCATAATATTAAAATTGGTATTTTTCAAATAAATAAGGAATTTATTTAAATATTAAAATTTCCATATCTATAAAATTATTTTCAAAAAATGTATTTTTATTTTTGGAATATAGATGTTTAAAAATGTTTTGTAATGCCCCGACCCCAAAATCCTGGAGCCTATGCATTATTTTAATACATTTTCATGATTACAAGGAATCAAGTCCCGAAGGACTGATCAGTTTAGTAGTCTTGGAAAATAGATTACATACATGAACGTTAAATTACACATTCAAACATAAAACACAACATAAATAATCCTTTGATAATTCCATTATTCCCCTAACTTAACCCTACATATCAATCATAATACACTTCTTGTAATCTTGGGAAAAAAAACATAAGAAAGGGGTGATCTCAAATGCTCAGTAAGAGTAAATAATTCTGCAGAAGCTATAAACTTTTAAGGAAACATGTACAAAAAAAACATAATCCTTTTAAACAATAAACATGAACATAATATGGTAAAAATAAATCAAACATTACCATATAAACATGCACATGGATATTCTACTAGTCAAATAATCACATGGAATAACTAATTTCATAATGAGGGAATGCATAATGCTGGACATCATAACCACATAGTCAAGGCATTGTGCCAAGACTAAAAATAAAAAAATTTGTTAAGGCCTTGTACTAAGACACTAATTTGTCTCATGAGATATACCGATGCATCAAGTGGCTATATCAGGCCCCACCCATCACTTACTAAGTCCAATGCATTCCTCATATGAAAAAGGGCAAAACATAACATAAACATTTGTACTAAAAATAGCATAAGAAATGTCAATACTTTAACCATAAACCATGAATAGTATAAAAATAACACATCCACAATAAAAAATATCATAACTCATTCAATAAAATATGGAAGATTATATTATAGTAAATCAACCTCAATCAAGAATAATATCCAATAAAGGATGTTGAAATAGTTGAAAATAATCAATAAAAATCTTTGAGAGAAATACCTGTCACGACCCGCCCTCGGGGCCCATGCCGTGACTACCCCAAGCCCGCCTTCCATAGGTCAGGGGCTGACGACTAGCACCAAGGCGTAAAACCCAGTAAAAAGGGAAGACATTGCCTTTGAAAAGTAAACAAACACCACAGAGTAAGCAAGCGGAAAAGTAAACACTAAGTAAAAACAGAGTACAACTGAAAGTGCGGAAAAGTAAATGAGCCAGTAAACAAACCCAAACTGAAGTAAAGTACAACTCGAAAGGGAAAACAACAACTGTAAAGTAAAAGCCGCTACACCGAGCTGTCCACTGGAAATCCCACCTGAAGGGTGGGTACAGATAGCTCCACTGCTCCACGGGTCCCACCGTCCGCTCCGAGTACGTCCCGCCCAGTGGTCCACCTCCAGGTACCGTCCTGCTCTGCAAGCCTCAACCACGATCAACGCTGTCCGTCGTCTGCAACCAACACAACATAGTGCGGGCATAACCCATGCAGGGGTGAGTATAAGCTACTCAGTAGGGACCCCGAGACCCCTGAAGGTCTCACAAATCCACAAAGGAAAAACCACAAAGGTGAGATACAAACATGAAGTAACAAACGACACTGCTTAGGTATATGCCCATACATATACCTAAGTCATCAATTCCAATACGCTCCAACCTCCGAGCCCAAGTACAACTCAGTCCACACAGGAAAGTATACGTATTCCACACAGGAAAGCAAAACGAAATCCACACAGGATAGCACAACACAATCCACACAGGA
The DNA here is from genome assembly GCA_963277665.1 of Viscum album. NCBI lineage: Eukaryota > Viridiplantae > Streptophyta > Magnoliopsida > Santalales > Viscaceae > Viscum > Viscum album. Next base: position 1,903,036,913 of record OY728150.1, on the reverse strand, counting down.
AAGCAACAGGATTCAGCTCACACAGGTATACTTCTTCAAAGGATGATAAAGATGATCTCTGATCCATCTAAGTCGTCGGACCCACGAAGGATCGATAGGTAACTAACCCCCGCAAAGACCCACACAGGATCGGGCCCACACAGGACCTGTAGGCGCTGGTTCACATAGGACCGCTGAGCGCAATGACGCACACAGGATCGGACCCACACAGGATCGGGCCCACACAAGACCTGTAGCACTGATCCACGTAGGATCGCTGAGTGCTGTAGTCGTCGTCGAATCCACCAAGGATCTCTGTACTGTCGTCGTCGCAATCACAGTAGTAGTAGCAGTAGCAGTAGCAGTCACAGTCACAGCCAGCTCTAGGGTTCCCGCACACAGCAAGCTCGTTCGGGAGGGTCCGCTCCACGAGTCGAGAGGCTGACACATCAACTATCACAAAGTCCAGATTTGATGTATCCAAAAGTTCCGTATCGTCAACAGGAACTCAACGCAACAGACGGCGCGTCGATCGGACGCCCGGTCTGAGAGTTATTGGCTTTTTCGTCCCAGGGGCCCGGTTGGTTTTTAAGGAAAAACCAACCCGACCGTACTCCACCTGCGTCCAAACCTCGGGCGGAGTATGCCAAAAGATCTGTCTCACTAAGAGGAAGTCAACAAATATGACGACACATCAATCGGACGCCCGTAGCTCAAGATATGAGCATTTCCGCTCCGAAGGCCCGGTTTGTTTCGTGTACGAACCAACCCCGCCGAACTCAAAGTAATCCGAAACTTTGAGTGGGATATACCGAATCGACCGTCTCGATCCAAGGATCACATCGCCGCTGACGGTTCGTCAATCGGAGGTCCGTAGCTCAAGTTATGGGAAAAAGACCGAAGTCGATTCGAAAACGGGGGGTCCGGGTCCGGGTCGACCCGGGTCCGACCCGGCCCGGCCGGCGGCGCGGCCCGGCACGGCGGCGCGGCCCGGAACAGCGGCGCAATCCGGCGCGGCGGTGCGGCCGGAGCGCCGGTCGGGTGCCACGCGCGGGGGGCAAAGCCCCCGCTTTCCTTCTGCTAGCGGCGCGGCTTGATGCCGCGCCTTGGAGAAACCCCCCCCCCTCACGTGGGGGCCCTCCTTTGAGAAAAACGGGGGGGGGGGGGGGGGGGGGCGCTGCCCCCCCCTTGGTGTAACCGCGGCCCCCCCATTATGGGGGGACGGTTTGGCTAGCCGGGGGAATTAATTCCCCCGGTTCTTCTCCCTTCCGGTCGGCCCGACCTGGCCGGACGGTCCTTCCTTAACGGGACCGGCAAGGCCGGTCCCCTTTCCGGCTTCCGACACCGGCGGCCCGGCTGGCCGCCGGTCTTCCCGTTCCGCCGCGGCCCGGAACCGGCCGCGACCTTCGTCATCCGGCGCGGTGCGACGGCACCGCGCCCCTCCGCCGCGGCCCCGCTCCGGCCGCGGCGCCTTCTGTTTCCTTCGACGCGGCGCGACGGCGTCGCGTTCATGATAATCTTTCCATGGCGCGGCGCGACAGCGCCGCGCAACTATAGCCGTGCGATTCCCGCGTGGTGCGACGACACCACACCATCTCGTTCATCCACAAGAAAATAATAATATTCAAGAACAAAGGAGGGGGAATTCGGCCGTGTTTGTGCGGTCCGGCCCCCCTCTCGTTAGACAATAACACATAAAAATTTATCCTCAAGTTTGTCATGCTAGAACCAAGAACGAGAATAAATAAATAATCAACAACAAACCCCTACCACGGTTTTAAGGACGATGATCGTCAACAACTTGCGGAAGACGAGCGTCGCGGTGGTCGGCGTCGCAGGAAAGGACGTCGACGTCGTGAAGCGATGATTCGAAGCTCTTTGACGGCGATTTCGTCGCGGGAAACCGTCGCAGAAGAGATGACGCGGAAGGAGACGTCGTTGGTGTCGCAGGTATGTCGTCACGGAAGATGGTTCCTGAGAACGTGGCGTTCTTTGTCGATGATCGAAGGTTCTTCGCGTTCTTCGTCAAAGCTTGAAGAAGAAGAAGAAGAAGGCTCCAAATTCTCTCAAGATTGTCTAGAGAATTATAACCCAAATAAAATAAGCTAAGGTCTTATTTTATTTACTCAACCAAACCATTTTGAAAAATCAAAGGTTTGAAAATAAACAACTCCACCCATTTAATAACCCAACTTGTCAAGTTAATTAAAGAGGGGTTATTGGGAGTTTAAAAAGAGAAGAAGAAGTGTTATGCTTCGTGTGGGCCCCACCACACTTAATCCTCCCAAGGGAGGTTAAGTGGATGTGGGTCCCACCTTTAACTCCCTTTGGGAGAAGTTAACCAACAAGTTAAAATAAAAATTTGTATTCCACAATTTCTATTTAACTTATTCTAAACTCCCAAAAACTAACTCTCAACCCGCAATAAACGCAACCTCGGAAAAGGTCTCCTTAAGCGAATATCGGAGCTGCGAGTTCATCGGTGCCCTCGAAATTTGATTCCGGGCACCGGTTCAAAAGATAGAAATTCCCGCTCGTTCGTTCACTGAACGTACCCGAGCCAAACTTTGGAAATTGATTCTGGGCACTCCGGGCCTCGGAATCAGGTGCCATCAGAAACCGCGCTCTTGTAAAATTCCAAAGAAAATTAAGAAAAAATTTCCGTTGAATTTTACGGGTCTTTACATTACTCCCACCTCAGAGCTTTACGTCCCCGTAAAGATACATAAAAAACTAGGGAAACAAATGAGGGTACTGAGCACGCATCTGAGCCTCCCGCTCCCAAGTGCTCTCCTGGAGATTCTCGTGCTGCCATCTGATGCGCACAAGAGGAATCGATCACCCATGTAGGACCCTCTCCTGTCGATCCTCTAACTCCACCGGGACCTCCGTAAAAGTCTCCCCATCATCAACGTCAAGCTCCCCATGGTCAATGATGTGCGTCGGGTCGTGCACGTATCTCCTCAGCTGAGATACGTGGAAGACGTCGTGCACCCGGTGCAACTGAGGTGGTAGAGCCAGGCGATAAGCCACCTCGCCAACCCTGCTGAGGACCTGGAAGGGTCTGATGAAGCGCGGAGATAACTTGCCGCCTCGGCCAAATCTCCGTATACCACGTCGAGGTGAGACCCGCAAGAAGACGTGGTCGCCATCCTGAAACTCTAGTGGCCTCCAGCTCCTGTCAGCGTATGACTTTTGCCGGCTCTGAGCTGTCCTCATCTGCTCCTGGATGACCTGGACCTTCTCTGTTGTGGCCTGGACCATCTCCAGTCCCACAAGTGCTGACTCCCTAGGGTCTGTCCAGCACAAAGGAGATCTACAAGGTCGGTCGTATAACACCTCGTACGGTGCCATCCTGATGGTGGAGTGGTAGCTGTTGTTGTACGCAAACTCCACCAAGGGTAGGTGGTCCTCCCAGCTACGACCAAAGTCGAGGACACATGCGCGGAGAATGTCCTCGAGAGTCTAAATGGTCCTCTCCGTCTGACCATCCGTCTGAGGGTGAAAGGCTGTGCTCAGACGTAGCTGCGTCCCGAACGCCTCCTGTAACCCCTTCCAAAGCCGGGAAGTAAAGAGAGCATCACGATCGGAGACGATAGATGATGGCACACCGTGGAGCCGCACAATCTCCTGAACGTAGAGACGTCCCAAGCTCTCCACTGAGCCCTGCTCTCTGATGGGTAAGAAGTGTTCCGACTTGGTGAGTCGGTCAACAATCACCCAGATGGAGTCGTGACCTCTGGAAGTGCGTGGAAGTCCAGTCACAAAGTCCATAGATATCCCGTCCCACTTCCACTCCGGGACCTCCAAGGGCTGTACCAAGCCTGCTGGTGCCTGATGCTCTGACTTCACCTGCTGGCAGGTGAGGCATCGAGAAACGAACTCTACTACAACCTTCTTCATGCCTGGCCACCAGTGCTGTCGCCTGAGATCCTGGTACATCTTCGCCACTCCAGGATGTACCGCCAAAGGAGAAGTGTGAAACTCTCTCAGCACCTCCTCTCGCAAAGCGACTGGTACCATGGTACATCCTCTGAAAAGGATGTTGTACTCTGCTCCAAGGGAGAAACCATCAGGTGCCTGTCCCGAGGATACCTGTGCACGACGTGTCTCACAGTCAGCGTTCTCACGCTGTGCCTCTCTGACCCGCTGCAGTAGAGGAGGGGTGACTGTGAGAGACTGGAGGAAGGCTGATCCATCTCTATCCACGAAGGATATCTTCAAAGAGGCTAGCTGCTCCGTCGCCTCCTCAAGTAGCTGAATGCCCGTCCTCCTGATGAGGGCATCAGCTACTACGTTCCCCTTTCCAGGAGTATAGACTATCTCAAAGTCATAGTCCTGGAGGAACTCGTGCCATCGCCACTGTCTCAGGTTCAGGTCCTTCTGCGAGAAGATATACCTGAGACTCTGATGATCAGAAAAGACTGTAAAGCGCTCGCCCATCAGATAGTGCCGCCATGTCTTCAGAGCGAAGACCACTGCTGCCAACTCCAGGTCATGGGTAGCGTAGTTCTGCTCATGCGGCCTCAACTGTCGTGATCCATAGGCGATCACTGCCCGCTCCTGCATCAGGACGCAACCGAGTCCGGTCCCTGATGCATCGCAGTAAACTACGTACCCTACTCCCTCCCCAGGAAACCTCAAGATAGGTGCGCTAGTCAACCTCTGTCTCAGCTCCTGGAAGCTCTGCTGACATCTGTCTGACCACACAAAGGGTTTCCCCTTCCTCCTTAACGTACGACAAAGCTGCAAAGATTTCTCCTTTGCCGAAAAGTGAAATCCGGTCTCATCCCCTGGATGAACCACGTTCCTTGCCTAATACAATCAATCCAGTCATGATTAGTATATTCATGGCATGGATGACGTCGTAAGGCCTCGACACTGCTACCAAGAGATCCAACCGTTACTCTCGCCTCCAAGGGTTGAGTCACACTGTCGGCATCAGTGTGTGGTCACTGGGTTTCCTCCAGTAAGAATCTCTCAAGTGAGGGTCAAGTCAACAGTTTTTAACCAACACCTCTTAGTAAAAACAAACAAAAGACAAGAAAACAAAAGTCACCAAGGAAAGTATCTTTTATTACTTCAATTTAAAGTACAAGGACACAAGGCATCACAAACTACGAAGCTAGAGGCATTCTGGGAAAAGGCCTCTATGCCTGGAGCTAGTCCCGCACTAGTGCACCCGCTTCCGGAGCTCCATGATCATAAGCTTCAGCTGCCTGAAGCTGTGCTCTCCCCTGAGGTCGGGGTGGACCTCCTGGTGGTGGTGGTGGTAGAGCCTCAAAGCGTCGCCCACCACCTGCTGCTCGGCCAGCTCCTCTGCCTCGTCCGCCTCCTCCCTGCGGACCGCCACGGTCGAACCTCTGCCTCTGCCTAGGTGGTTCCTCAACCGTCTGCTGCTCCTCTGCATGGCGGGTCGGGCAGTCACGAGCCATGTGGCCCTGCCCGCCGCACGAGTAGCACTGTCTGCCTCTCGAAAGACTGGATCCACGCTGTGTTCCCTGCACTGCGGAGCCAGTGTCCCGAGGTCGTCTGCTTGAAGTTCTAGTCTTCCTGGACCCCTGAGTCATCTGTCGACTGCCTGCCACGGAATACTCTGCCACGTGCCGCCCTGCGGTGGGTCTCGGCGCTGGTGTAGACTCAGCAAGGAAGCTCTCGATCAAAAGGGTCCGCTCCAGTACTCCTGTCTGAGTCGGTATGCTGAGGGAGATCAGCGATGCCCTGATCTCGTGTCTCAAACCCTGCTCGAAGGTCCGGGCCCGGATGAATGGGTCCCGTACCATGTCGGTCGAGTAGCGCGAGAGATCAGTAAATCTCGCCGAGTACTGAGCGACCGTCATGCTGCCCTGCCGCAGCTGAAGAAGCTCCTGGATACGCACCGCACGAAGGGTGGCTGGGAAGAACTCCGAGCGGAAGAGGTTCTCAAAGTCCATCCATAGTAGAGAGGCCTCATCGTGCACCTGGAGCATCAAGATCCACCATCGTCCTACTGCTGCGTGCAGTAGGCTCGCAACGAGGATCACCATGAGGTCTGCAGGTGTCCTCACTAGCCTAAAAACTCGTACCACTGCCTCCAGCCAGTCCTCTGCTGCCTGGGGGTCCGTCTCCCCACGGAACCTAAGCGGTCACTGGTGATGGAACTCGTGCAGAGCTCCAAGGCGATGTGCATCGTTAGCAGCTGGTGCTGGAAGCATTGGTGGATCGACGGGTAGAGCTACCGCCGGTGCTACTACTGACAAAGGGCCCTGCACCAAGGCCTCGTCGCTCGGTGGGCTGTCGTCACGCTCGACTCTCAGAACCCTAGCTGGCTGCCGTCGTGGGGCCATCCTGAAAGGAAACAGGTGCGCCACGGTCAGAACAGTATACCTGGTGAGCTGATATAAAGTAATCACAAAGAAAACTTTGAAACACACACGCAATCAATGTTTTCGTGCATTAAGTCAGAAATCAGAAGTCAGGGTCCTGGTGTACGGATACGTCGGCAGCCGCACCAACACTAGACTCCCTGGACTGATAACCACACTCAATACACTAAACATTATTGTTTCACATAGAAAAGATCAGAGTTCGCGGTAGAACCGAACTCATCTGATACCAATTTGTCACGACCCGCCCTCGGGGCCCGTGCCGTGACTACCCCAAGCCCGCCTTCCATAGGCCAGGGGCTGGCGACTAGCACCAAGGCGTAAAACCCAGTAAAAAGGGAAGGCATTGCCTTTGAAAAGTAAACAAACACCACAGAGTAAGCAAACAGAAAAGTAAACACTAAGTAAAAACAGAGTACAACTGAAAGTGCGGAAAAGTAAATGGGCCAGTAAACAAACCCAAACTGAAGTAAAGTACAACTCGAAAGGGAAAATAACAACTGTAAAGTAAAAGTTGCTACACCGAGCTGTCCACTGGAAATCCCACCTGAAGGGTGGGTACAGATAGCTCCACTGCTCCACGGGTCCCACCGTCCGCTCCGAGTACATCCCGCCCAGTGGTCCACCTCCAGGTACCGTCCTGCTCTGCAAGCCTCAACCACGATCAACGCTGTCCGTCGTCTGCAACCAACACAACGTAGTGCGGGCATAGCCCGTGCAGGGGTGAGTATAAGCTACTCAGTAGGGACCCCGAGACCCCTGAAGGTCTCACAAATCCACAAAGGATAAACCACAAAGGTGAGATACAAACATGAAGTAACAACCGACACTGCTTAGGTATATGCCCATACATATACCTAAGTCATCAATTCCAATACGCTCCAACCTCTGAGCCCAAGTACAACTCAGTCCACATAGGAAAGTATACGTATTACACACAGGAAATCAAAACGAAATCCACACAGGATAGCACAACACAATCCACACAGGAAAGAAACAGGATTCAGCTCACACAGGTATACTTCTTCGAAGGACGATAAAGATGATCTCTGATCCATCTAAGTCTTCGAACCCACGAAGGATCGACAGGTAACTAACCCCCGCAAAGACCCACACAGGATCGGGCCCACACAGGACCTGTAGGCGCTGGTTCACACAGGACCGCTGAGCGCAATGACCCACACAGGATCGGACCCACACAGGATCGGGCCCACACAGGACCTGTAGCACTGATCCACGTAGGATCGCTGAGCATTGTAGTCGTCGTCGAATCCACCAAGGATCTCTGTACTGTCGTCTTCGTAGTCACAGCAGTAGTAGCAGTAGCAGTAGCAGTCACAGTCGCAGCCAACTCTAGGGTTCCCGCACACAGCAAGCTCGTTCGGGAGGGTCCGCTCCACGAGTCGAGAGGCTGATACATCAACTGTCACAAAGTCCAGAGTTGATGTATCCAAAAGTTTCGTATCGTCAACAGGAACTCAACGCAACAGACGGCATGTCGATCGGTCGCCCGGTCTGAGAGTTATTGGACTTTTCGTCCTAGGGGCCCGGTTGGTTTTTAAGGCAAAACCAACCCGACCGTACTCCACCTGCGTCCAAACCTCGGGCGGAGTATTCCAAAAGATACGTCTCACTAAGAGGAACACAAGAAAGCTGACGACAAGTCAATCGGACGTCCTTAGCTCAAGATATGAGTGTTTCCGCTCCGAGGGCCCGGTTGGTTTCGTGTACGAACCAACCCGACCGAACTCAAAGTAATCCGAAACTTTGAGTGCGATATACCGAATAGACCGTCTCGATCCAAGGATCGCATCGCCGCTGATGGTTCGTCAATCGGAGGTCCGTAGCTCAAGTTATGGGCAAAAGACCGAAGTCGATTCGAAAATGGGGGGTCCGGGTCCGGGTCGACCCGGCCCAACCCCCCCTGGGTCGGCCCGAACCGGGCGACCTGAACCGGGTCGACCCGACCCGGGTCCGACCCGGCCCGGCCGGCGGCGTGGTCCGGCGTGGCAGCGCGGCCCGACACAGCGGCGCGGTCCGGCGCGGCGGCGCGGCCGGGGCGCCGCTCGGGTGCCACGCGCGGGGGGCAAAGCCCCCGCTTTCCTTCAGCTGGCGGCGCGGCTTGATGCCGCGCCTTGGAGAAACCGGCCCCCCCCCTCACGTGGGGGCCCTCCTTTGAGAAAAACGGGGGGGCGCTGCCCCCCCCCCTCACGTGGGGGCCCTCCTTTGAGAAAAACGGGGGGGCGCTGCCCCCCCCCCCCCCCCCCCCCCCCCCCTTGGTGTAACCGCGGCCCCCCCATTATGGGGGGTCGGTTTGGCCAGCCGGGGGAATTAATTCCCCCGGTTCTTCTCCCTTCCGGCCGGCCCGACCTGGCCGGCCGGTCCTTCCTTAAAGGGACCGGCAAGGCCGGTCCCCTTTCTGGCTTCCGACACCAGCGGCCCGGATGGCCGCCGGTCTTCCCGTTCCGCCGCGGCCCGGAACCGGCCGTGGCCTTCGTCATCCGGCGCGGTGCGACGGCACCGCGCCCCTCCGCCGCGGCCCCGCTCCGGCCGCGGCGCCTTCGGTTTCCTTCGACGCGGCGCGACGGCGTCACGTTCATGATAATATTTCCACGGCGCGGCGCGACGGCGCCGCGCAACTATAGCCGTGCGATTCTCGCGTGGTGCGACGACACCACGCCATCTCGTTCATCCACAAGAAAATAATAATATTCAAGAACAAAGGAGGGGGAATTCAGCCGTGTTTGTGCGGTCCGGCCCCCCTATCGTTAGACGATAACACATAAACATTTATCCTCAAGTTTGTCATGCTAGAACCAAGAACGAGAATAAATAAATAATCAACAACAAACCCCTACCTCGGTTTTAAGGACGATGATCGTCAACAACTCGCGGAAGACGAGCGTCGCGGTGGTCAGTGTCGCGAGAAAAGGACATCGACGTCGTGAAGCGAAGATTTGAAGCTCTTTGACGGCGATTTCGTCGCGGGAAACCGTCGCGGAAGAGATGACGCGGAAGGAGATGTCGTTGGTGTCGCGGGTATGTCGTCACGGAAGACGGTTCCCGAGAACGTGGCGTTCTTCGTCGATGATCAAAGGTTCTTCGCGTTCTTCGTCAAAGCTTGAAGAAGAAGAATAAGAAGGCTCCAAATTCTCTCAAGATTGTCTAGAGAATTTTAACCCAAATAAAATAAGCTAAGGTCTTATTTTATTTACTCAACCAAACCATTTTGAAAAATCAAAGGTTTGAAAATAAACAACTCCACCCATTTAATAACCCAACTTGTCAAGTTAATTAAAGAGGGGTTATTGGGAGTTTAAAAAGAGAAGAAGAAGAGTTATGCTTCGTGTGGGCCCCACCACACTTAATCCTCCCAAGGGAGGTTAAGTGGATGTGGGTCCCACCTCTAACTCCCTTTGGGAGAAGTTAACCAACAAGTTAAAATAAAAATTTGTATTCCACAATTTTTATTTAACTTATTCTAAACTCCCAAAAACTAACTCTCAACCCGCAATAAACGCAACCTCGGAAAAGGTCTCCTTAAGCGAATATCGGCGCTGCGAGTTCATCGGTGCCCTCAGAATTTGATTCGGGGCACCGGTTCAAAAGATAGAAATTCCCGCTCATTCTTTCACTGAACGTACCCGAGCCAAACTTCGGAAATTGATTCCGGGCACTCCGGGCCTCGGAATCAGGTGCCGTCAGAAACCGCGCTCTTGTAAAATTCCAAAGAAAATTAAGAAAAAATTTCCCTTGAATTTTACGGGTATTTACATTACTCTCACCTCAGAGCTTTACGTCCCCGTAAAGATACATAAAAAACTAGGGAAAGAAATGAGGGTACTGAGCACGCATCTGAGCCTCCCGCTCCCAAGTGCTCTCCTGGAGATTCCCATGCTGCCATCTGATGCGCACAAGAGGAATCGATCGCCCACGTAGGACCCTCTCCTATTGATCCTCTAACTGCACCAGGACCTCCGTAAAAGTCGCCCCATCATCAACGTCAAGCTCCCCATGGTCAATGATGTGCATCGGGTCGTGCACGTATCTCCTCAGCTGAGATACGTGGAAGACGTCGTGCACCCGGTGCAACTGAGGTGGTAGAGCCAGGCGATAAGCCACCTCGCCAATCCTGATGAGGACCTGGAAGGGTCCGATGAAGCGCGGAGATAACTTGTCGCCTCGGCCAAATCTCCGTATACCACGTCGAGGTGAGACCCGCAAGAAGACGTGGTCGCCATCCTCGAACTCTAGTGGCCTCCGCCTCCTGTCATCGTATGACTTCTACCAGCTCTGAGCTGTCCTCATCCGCTCCTGGATGACCTGAACCTTCTCTGTCGTGGCCTGGACCATCTCCGGTCCCACAAGTGCTGACTCCCCAGGGTCTGTCCAGCACAAAGGAGATCTACAAGGTCGGCCGTATAACGCCTCGTACGGTGAAATCGCATGTAATTAGATGGTATATTATATATAAATAATCATTAACATGTTATATTTATTATTGACATCAATTATACTCATTATTATACCCATTCAAATAATGAATTTTTTAATAACAAACTACACCACGACGTGGAGACGGTAAGCCGTACGTACGCACGTATGGTGACTTTTTCATTTATAGTATAGATAGAATAATGAATATAGTTGTACCATATTTATAATAAAATCACAGTATGTATAAGGTACTGAAGTTATTATTTTGGTATGGAAACAATAATGAAAGAGGAAGTGGAAGAAGAAAAGAACTTTGAAAGAGGTGATGAAATTATTACCTCTTCTTCAGGTGCTTCTTTTGATTTGAACAAAAAGGCTCATTTGGTTGGATTTATGATAAAAGTAAGGCCTCTAGGTTGAAGTGAGGGTAGTTGATAGGATATTTGAGTAGGGTTTGGCTAATCCAAATGACTTTGGAGGTGTGAAATTAAGATAATGGGAAGTACCCTTTTATAAGATAGGTGAGAGTCACTTTAAAAAAAGCTTGAAAAATTATTTTATTATAAAATCATTTTCAGTTTATAATGGATAAAAATGAATTTATTTCTATGATAAGGTATGGATGGGTCGAAATAGTCTCAACCAATAGATTTTATAAAATTTTAGGTCACCATATTAACCTTATCTTTTATATTTAACTCTTAATTAAATAGTTTAGCTTTTACCATGTATTCTTATATTTTTATATTACATGGTTAATAAACATAATATAAAATGCCAATAGAACCTAAAGTGGTTCATTAATTACATATATATCATTATATAATTCCTTTTTCCTAACCATAGATTTTTAGGAATATTATATCATTTAATAATATAGTATTTGTTTTAAAAATTCATTTATGTCAATTTTGACACTATTTATTATTTGGTTTTTTTGAAAGTCATAACAACTTTATCACTTCAAAAAAATTTATTTAATTCACCCTAACATGTCATATTAACCTAGAAAATTATTTTAATGCATCAAATGTCTCAATTTACATTTATTTTAATATTTATAATATCAATTATTTTAATCTTTCATTAATAAGGTAATTACTGCATCATCATTGTGTCATTAATAAATTTAATTATTTAATGTTTAAAAATTATAAATAAAATACCATTATGTAGAAAATACTTTTATATTTATAATAAATATTTATAGTCGAATTTATCTTATGTATAACCCTATATTAAAAATGGTTTAGTTATAAAAATTTGAATTTAACACTTTTAACTCTTCTTTAAATAAAATAATAATAAATGTCCTAATCTAATCCAAGTGGATCAAAAAGGATCATATTTTATTCATAGGGTTTATTTAGGTTGAAATAAACTTATACAATAGAATTAGAACATGTATTAGGGTAATTTAAAATTATTATAATATTATTTTTTACCTTTATTTACCAGATTTACACTTTAACCATGGTGAGTAAAATATTTACTGAAGTTACTATTCATAATGTCTATAAATAAAGTTACATATTTACACAATTTTGACCTCATGATTAAAAATATAGAATCCATTTTTCAAAATTTAAAATATAGAATTTTCAGAAATTAATTTAAAATTAATTCTCATTGTCAAAACCAAAAAGCGGGTTTTTAAGAAGTAAAAACTTCCAAAAGATTGACATGCGTTTATGTCTAATTAAAAATTGAAATTACTTCAAATGACCAAAATTTAATTAAATGGTAAAAATTTAATCTAATTATACTTTAAAACCACTCAAATGTATAATTTAACACAATAAATTATTTTGATTAAAAAAGTTGTTTTCAATTAAAATTTAGTATTTTTTCACTATTCATCAAAATATGAAAGTTATCAGAAAAGTACCAAAAATTTATCCAAACTAAAATTTTATGTCCCGTTTCTAAATAGGAATTTAATTTTATCAAATTGAATACATGAAAGTGTCAAAAATATTGGATTGAAAAAGGGTTCGCCATTAAAAGGCAGAAAAACTGCATTTTTTGAAAAATACTTATTTTATCTGAAAATTGAATTTTTCCTTATATTATGTCTAAGAAACACAAAATATGAATGTTAAAATTATATATGATATATATAAAATTCAAAATATTGTTAATACTATTCATAACCGCCTTTTAAACGGCTAGTTTGATAGGTCGTGATATTATTGAACTCATTGTTGCATATAGCACAAGCTATTGAATTAATTTAAAGAGATAAATTACTATGAAATCTTGGGATGTTACATGATTCTTTGGTGTTTTTATATAATAGTTGGATTTTTGGTGAATATTGAAATATGATAAAATACAACATTTAACATTATAAGCTAAATACATGAATTTTTGAGTCATGGATGATGTAAGAACCCATTATTTTAAAATAAAATGAACCATTTAATATATATAGTCACAATATTAATCATAATTTATAGTCTTGATCGAAAATAAAAAACTAATGATTATAATATGAAAAAACTCATCTCATCCCCTTATAAATACCACTCCTCACCACCCATTCTCATTATATCTTCCTAGCCTTGGAGATTTATAAACTTATACCCAATTATAATCCAAATATTCTCACCCATTTCCTAGTGTTTTTTACCAAATACAATTTCAAGGAGCCTTAAGGGGTAGCCTAAGAAGAGACAACTAAAGGAAGAGGTAAAATTCTCAACTAACCTCTTTCAATTTCATTATTCTTTTACCACCCCTTATGTTTTCCATCCACCTAGAAATAATAACATTAGTATCATAAATATAATTAAATTTTATTATTATATTGTAATATCCACCTTCAACTATATCTTCTTTAGATTCTAAAATGAAAATGTTGTTTACAATATGGTTGGTTCACCGCCTCCATGAACAACATACTTCGTTTTTCTCCACTACCTTCAAGGATGGTCATAAAAATATTATTATGGTTAAATAAGATTATAATAGTTATATTATATCATATTTAATGTTTTTTAATTAATATATAGACATAATATTAAAGAAAAAAAACTAGTCTATAACGGTTAGTAAAACCGCCTAAATGAATTAACTATATAACATTAATGATTTTAATAAATGAATTTTACCTATGTCAAAAGAAAAAGGATATCAAGACCATTTAAATTTATATAAGGAAATGAATAAAACTTCATTTAACTTCTATAGTTTTATTCTCATTTGAAAATAACATCAATAATTATCCACAAGAGATCTGACCTTGAACCATGAAACAAACTCCCTCAGAACAATGAAATTAAACATTTTATCTCATTGGAAAGGTAATAAATGAACATAATAAAATTATAGTAAATAAAATATGGATGTAAAAGGTTATAAATTAAGTAATTAATGAATATAATTTTATCGTTTAGGATGTTAAGTGCATGTGTAGAACGATTCTGGAACATAAGGTAAGGGGTCTCTTAGAACCACCCTATTTTATTTGGGTTATAAAATTTCTCTCTATAAATCTCATTATCTCTCTATTTAATATCATTTAAGGGGTCTCTTGGATTTGTTTTCAGTGGTAGCATCTCGGATTCTGGCTTCGGCGGTGGCGTCTTGGTTTCCGGCTTTCAACAGCGGCATGGGTGGTGCTTCCGGTCAGCTTCCGGTCTTCAAGATGATGGTTTGTTGTCTCAAAAACCTCATATCCTTTTCAACCTTTCAGTTGGTCAGTATGTCTTTATGGATATGGTTTTTGTTTCTATGGATCTGGTCTGGGACTTTTTCTGCTGTGAGGGTTTCAATTCTGTGATGAAACAAGGATGGCTTGGTGTTTCTCCTTTGTTCCAGTATTCTATGGCAGTGTTTATTTAAGATTTTAGATTTGATGAGTTCATGTTATAGTTTTGGTTGAGACAGTTTTCCTTCTTGAAATTGTCTACATTGTTTTTTGATCCTTATGAATCAGCTCGTGAAGTTCGTGTCTGTTGGAATACGATGGTTGGCTTTCTACAGTTGATTGGAAATCGGGACATCTCATCACCGACATTTCATTATGCCTCTGTTTTCTTGGTCTCTACTTTGGTTCTAGGATTCCTCTATTCTCTCTGAGATGGAGCGGCACATTGGTATTTTTGGTCCTTTGGGATGTGAGCTTGAGTGTTCAGTTTAGGGAAATCGTCGACGATGATCGGTTCATTGGCCTTTTGGTGACTTTTTGAATTTGGTTTTTGGTTTCTACTCTATGGCAGTTTTTGAATTCTGAAATGGGAGGGATTTGATGCAATTTTTTTATTTTGTTTTATTTTGAATTTTGATAGTGGATGCAACCAGTACTCTATAAGGAGCAGCGCCAGATGAGGTTTCAGAGAAGTAAGCTTCCATCTGTGCATGACCATTCAGATTTGGACGTATGAGAGGGTATGACTTTGCCATCAGTTCCAGGCCCATGAAACCCTACTTGGGATAGCTTTCTGAGCGATCATGTGAGGTGGAGGCTTAAAATAATGATGTAATTTCTAGGTAGGGCTAGTTCTTTGTAGTCTTGATCTGGGTATTTTCATGTATCAGGTTTCCCACTTTTTCCTCAAAAGTGCTTTTGAATAAAAAATTAATTTTTAGTAATTTATTCTCCCTTCCTCTTATGGGGTAATACATGCTTTAAGTTCATTTCTAAAATGTGTTATTTAAAATCAAAATCGATTAAGGGGAACTTTTATATCCCTTAAAACTTTTATATAATACTATTTTAAATTATTTATTCCTATTAATTATTTCAATTATTAAAGGAATATTTTAGGTATAAAATTATGGTTTATATATGGTTTATATTTTTTTTCATATTTATTATTTCTTTAAAGTCTTTAACTGATTCCTTAAAACATCATTTTGAAAGTTCATTTCTATACCCAAATCTATACCCTTTCTCATGATATATTTTTTCCAAATGAACACCATATTATGAGAACTATTCTTATACATTCAGAAATGGACATTCAAAATATTTAATTCCTTCTTCTCTTTGGAATATTTATGTGATCTCCTTTGGTTTTGATATGATATAAGATTATGAAACCCATTTCTTTCCATGGGTAATTATTATGATATTCCTTACATATGATTTCCATTTATGGAACACATAACCATGTACATGTTATGCTAGTTGTGACCAGATAACACTCCAATTTATTGGGTAATTTTTATTTCTAATGAGGCGATATGTATGATATTAGGGAGTAAACCTCATCCATGATGAGACTCGGTTCACCATGTGATGTTGTCATGGTAGTTAGCATTGACTTATGCTTATGTCATGTTATATGATTCTACCATGTTCCTGTGTTTCCATGATATTATGATTCCATGTTCTTGATGTTATTATACCATATAATTATTCATGATCCTTTATTTTATGACACCATGTTATGCCTTCCAACCCATATGAAATTTTTTGTTATCATGTTTATTCCCTTACTGAGCTTTTTAGCTCACCCATTTTGTCCATGTATTCCCTAGGTTATTCTATGAATTTTTAAGATCTCAAAGGTATTTAATAGATCATTATGGAGATTAAAATAAAGATATTATATTTTATTTTCATGTTGATGTTTTATGTACCCAATATTCCAAATAAACTAAGCCTTTCGATCCTTGGTTTGTATTTATTGGATATTTATATTAAAAATCATGTAACAATATGTGTAAAAGGATTAGATCTATATTGTTGGAATCATAGGCAGTTTTTGTTATTTTTGGGGATTAGGAATATAATAATTTAGTGAGAACCCTAGGGATAAATCGAAGCATATTATAATATCCTAAAATATTTTTGAAGTATAAAGCGAGTGGTTTCCAAGAAATTACATCCCTATCTAGATACTACAACTAGATGTGGATCTAGAACAGTTTTACCTAGGGTTAATAAACTCGAAAAGGGAGTATTGGGTATTAAATTTATATTTATCTAGTTAATGATAAATAGGACTTACTGAAAACCTGGTTTGACACCCTTGGAGGATATGCTTCAAAAAATTTACAAACTTTTTCATACCATTATGGAGGACTTTAATAGATTGTTAAGTTAGAAAATTTAATAGGAAAATTACCATGGATAACCAATATTGAAACCTAGAGACTCATAAGTTAGGATATAATTTTCATTTTTATATTATTAATTCTATGTTTATAGTTTATATTTTTACATAAATTTTTAGTTTGATTATTCTCTTCCCTTTTTTATTTCCTTTATTTTATTTAATAGTGGAAAATATGAGGTACTTTGCCAAAAGTCAACATGATATGTAATATGATGATTTCCCTAATGATATTACTAACCTTATGGGAGATGGATATTAGAACTTCATGGAAGTACTGGCCCAACTAACTCATTTTATGAATTATAACTTGAATCATGTGGAATACCCCATTATCCTAAGAAAGTGCAAGTTGCAGTTGATTCCTTTATGCAAAAAAGGAATCCTACATTTAGTGGATCTTATGATCTCATAATCATGGAATGATGGATTAAATTCATTGAAAATATATTCTCCATCCTCTAATGATCATAATAACAAAAAGTTGGGATGGATGTTTATCACATGGTAGGGGAAGCTGATTAGTGGTGGACACTGATTAAGAATACAAAGTCCAAAGAAGAAATTTATTCCATGGAATAGTAAGGATCTAAGAAAATATTTTCAATAAATATTTTTCCTGAACCCTTCATCTTAAAATGGAGAGGTATTTACTTAGACTAAATAAAAGGAAGACGATTCTATTAGGGTGTATGCACAAAAATTCACAAGGATTTCATGACATGTCTCCAGCTTTTTCATTAATATAAAAATTAAGGTGGACCACTTATTTAGTGGTTTAAATCCATTTCTCTGAAAATATTTTTTTTTATTTGAGACCTTGAAATCTATGAAGATATTTTCCATTGTTCCCTTAAGGTTGAGATGAATATTGGTGACTCTCAGTGGTCTTGTGTTGTGGGAGATAAAAAATCACAAATTAAAGTTTAATTTGGGAGGTTCAATGGATAAATCTCATGGAGGAAAGAAAAATTAACTGACCACATGTCAAAATTGTGTGAATAATAATCCTAAAAACTATCTCAAGGGAATTGAGATATGTTTCATGTGTGGAAAATAGGGGCATCAGGCTAATAAATATTGAATAGAGATGAAGAAACCCACTAATTAAATAGAATAAAAGAAGGTTCACATCAACACTCAACCTATAGTATAGTGTTTCAACTATAAGGAACAAAATAATTATATATGGAAATGTATCAAGCCAAGGGTTTTTATAAATAATCAATGAAAACAACCTCCAAGGCCTTTAAATTAAGGAAGGCTATATGCTGTCACTACTACTAAGGTGGATCCCGATAATGATGTGGTAACATGTACATTGTTTATTCATTCAAGAATAGAAAATATACGTTTTGATTCTAGATCTATACATTATTTCATATCTTGTAAGTTTAGTAAAAATGTTAAAACACTACCACAAAAAATGGGGGTTGAACCATATGTGAGTACAAAAAAATAGAGTAATTGTTGCATCCCAATTATATAAATCTTCCTCAGTCAATGTTTGTGGACTGAAACTCCCATAAAATATTCTCATACTTCCTTTAGTGGAATTTTTTTCTATATTGGGAATGTATTTTCTGTGCTTATATAAATACAACATAAATTTTTAGGGGTGGGAGATGACTCTTCACATCCCTTGCCATCTGCCTATTCTTTATAAGTGTGAGGAGGGGGATGAATCTACATTGGAATCTTCTTATCAAGTGTAGATATTATTTCATTATGATCATTAATATCTAGATAAAATGATTAAGACCAAGGATATAATCATGTTTGAATACATGTACATTTTGAGGGATTGAACCGATGTATTTCATGAAGATTTTCTCAGTCTTCTTCTTGACCAGGAGGTTGATTTCTCAATCAAACTTATACTTGAATCTCTTCCCATATCCAAAAATCCCTATATATTGGCAACCAATAAGTTAAAAGATATTAAGAAGTTTTTACAAGAGAATCTAAAAAAGGGTTTTATACACCTGAGTTCTTCACTATAGGGAGAGTCGATCCTCTTTATCAATAAGAAGGATAGGTCAATGCACCTATTCATTTATTATATTAAACTTAAAAATATCATGATAAAGAAAAACTATCCACTACCACAGATAGATAACCTATTTAATCAACTACGTGGGCCCCTATTTTTCTCTAAGATGAACCTTCAGTCAGGATATCACCAATTAAAGGTGAAGAAAGAAGATATTCCAAATATTTCCTTTCGATGAAGGTATTAACACTATGAGTTTATAATGATGCCCTTCAGTCTCACTAATGCTATAAAAATTTTGATGGACTTAATGAATAGATACTTTAGAGATTACCTAGATCAAATTTTTATAGTATTTATAGATGATATTATAATATACTTCAAAATTAAGTAGGAGTGTAAGGATCATTTGAATACTACACTAAATGATTTTTTAAATGAGAATCTATGTGAAATGTATAATAAATGTGAGTTTTGGATGGAGAAAATATCATCCTTAGTGCATGTTATCACCAACAAAGGGATATCTTCTGATACTTTTAAGATAATGTAAATTGAGGAGTAACCTAAACTGATATCTATAATGAAAATTCATAATTTCATTAGACTATCTAGGTATTATTGATGAATTGTGAGAAACTTTACACAATTGTTAAACCCGTTAACCTAACTGACTTAGATGGGAGTAAAGTTTTCATAAATTAATGAATGCAAATACAAATTCAAGGAATTGAAAAGAGGATTATCACTAGACCATTACTCACACTTCCCTCAAGTGGAAAACTTTTCATGGTATACAATGATTCTTAAAATAAGGGCTTGGGATGTTTACTAATACATAAAAATAAAGTGATAGCCTATGACTCAAGGTAGTTGATAGTTAATGAGCAGAACTACCCAACACATGATATTGAGTTAGATACAGTGATATTTGCATTAAAAATTTGGTGGTATTATCTTTATGAGAAGAAGTGTGAAATATACATGTATCATAAGACCCTCAAATATATATTCACACAAAAAGGATATTAATATGAACCAATAAATATGGTTAGAGATTATTAAGGACTATGACTGCTAAATTCACTAACATCCTAAGAAATAAAATAAAGTAGTAGATTCTATAAGTAGAAAGGATCTGAAAACCATATCAATGATGATAATTGAGAAGGATCCAATCTTATTATACTTTCAAAGGATGGACATAGAGGTCATAAAGGAAGGAAAATCATCACTCCTTTTCTCAAATGATTTCCCAACCATCCCTTCTAGAGGAGATAAAGGATGTTCAAAGAGATGATATGGAAGTACATAAGAATGTGGAAGCTATAAGAAAAGGAAAATCCCTGGTGTTCAAAATTGATGATGAAGGAGTTATAATATTTGGGTCATGACTATGTGTACCATTAAATTCTGAGATAAATAAGGAGATATTGAATGATGAACATAACTCGAACTTCTCTACCCCCCAGGGAGTAGGAAGATGCATTGAGATATTTGAGAGAACTATTATTAGGACAATATGAAGAAGGTGATCACAAAATATACATCAAAATGCCCGGTACATTATTAAGTGAAGGATTAAAGAAAAAAGTCAAAGGGTATAATGAAACTATTACCCAAACCTACATAGAAATAAGAAAATATCACCAGGGAATTTGTCCCCAGTATTTTGAATACATCAAGAGGAAATAATGTTATATGGGTTGTGGTGGATCATATTATAAATACTGATCATTTCAGTCCAATTTTTGAGGACTTATCACTCAATTAACTTGCAAGGATTTACATCAGATAAGTGGTGAGACTACATGAAACACCACTATCAATTGTATTTGACTCTGATCCAAGATTTAACTCTAAGTTATAAAAAATTCTCAAACATGATATAAAAAATAAATTGAACTTTAGTATGAATTATTACCACCAAAATGATGGCCAATATGACCTAATATCAAAAAAATTGAAGATATGTTGAGAGTATACTCGATGAAATTCAAAGGAGGATGAGATTAACGTATTCTTCTAGACGAGTTCTCATAAAATAATATTTTCCACTCAAGAATTAAAATGGATCCATATGTAGACCTTTATGGGGATAAATGTATAAAACTTGTGTGATGTGATAAAGTTTGATAACACAAGCTTCTGGGTTATTAAATAGTTGAAGAAATGATAGAAAAGTTCAAGACCAATCAACAACACACCAAGGTTACTCAAAGCTGAAAAAAGAGATATACTGATAGTCATATATGAGGCTCGAAGTTTTAGGTCAGATATAAAGTGTTTCTTCACATCTATTCATGTAAAAGATTAATTATATTTGAGAATAAAGGAAAGTTAAGTCCCAGACACACCAACCCTTTTTAGATTCTCGACCGTATCTGAGCTATGGCCTATAGAATAACACTTCCACCAACCCTTTCTCAAGTACATGACTTATTCCATGTATCCTTCCCAATTAACTACATACCAGATCCCTAACATGTACTAAATTTAGAGGTGGTACAACTAGAAAATGACCTCTCTTATGAGGAGAAGTCATGGAAGATATTGGGCTGTAGAGATAAAGTTATACATAACAAGTCAACACACCTAGTCAAAGTACTATGGTGAAACCATAAGTACGATGCAGTAGCATGGGACTTGAAGGAATAAATGAATCAGAAGTAACCTCAATAATTTTAACCTTAGTATGTAAAATTAAATTTCAAGGGTTAAATTTATTAATGGGGGAAGAGAGTAATGACCCTAAATTTTATCAATGTAATTTCCCTTCTGAATATATATTTTTGTCATATTTAGTAATAATCTATTATATAATGCACACAAACCACATGATAAAACCAAATATATTTTATTATATTAATTTAAAAATTATATTTGTAGAATAAATATGGCCATAATAATTGAAAATATTTCAATGGAAAAAATAGAAAATAAGATAACAATAATAGTAAAATTTGGATCCGCTTGATCCTATAGAATAATCAGACCCAAGAACAATACTGTAGGAATGAAGAAAAATATTAGTAATCCAATATAAATTTTGAAAATAAGAATATATATAAATAAATTTGAGAGAAAATAGAATTTAATTAAGAATGAATGAAATATGAGGTATTTATAGAAATAGGGAACCCATATGACCATTATAAATCCAAGTGATGGAATAGTAATATAACCATTGGAATTGTAATCCGACTGTTGGAATAGCAATTTGACTATTAGGAATAGTAACTCGACCATTAGAATAGTAAATTCACCCATTAAAATTTAAAATAATATTTAGGTAAATTATAAAATGAGAATATGACATATTTATATCATAATAAAAGCAAATTAATGTTTTAAATGATAAAATAAGTGTTTTTATTTTTTAAAAAAATAAATGTTTTATTTTCATTTTTATAAAAAATATAAATATTTAAAAGAAATTTTATTTTCATAAATTGGTTTTAGAAATTAATATTTAATTATATTATAATTATAATATAATTTTATTATACCATAAGTAATTTTTCAATGGGTCTGAAAATTAATCATAATATTAAAATTAGTATTTTTCAAATAAATAAGTTTTTTATTTTAAAAATTAAAATTATCATATTTAGAAAATTATTTTCATAAAATGGATTTAATTTTTGAAATATGTACATCAAAAAATGGTTAGGGTTATGTTTTTTTATTTTTCTAAAATAGTTGAATTTTTAATAAATAGTGAAATACAACAAAATATGATATTTAACATTATAAGCTAAATACATGAATTTTTGAGTCATTAATGATTTAAGTACCCATTATTTCAAACTAAAATTCAACATTTACTATACATTGTCACAATATTCATCACTATTGGTGATATTGAACCAAAATAATAAACTAATAATTATAATGTACAAAACACCCCTCTCATCTCCTTATAAATACCACCCCTACCACCCATTCTCCTCACATATTACAAGCAATGAATATTGGCAAATTTCGACCCAATTATATTACCAATAATATTACCGAAATAATATTACTTATGTTCCCAAAAAATACCATTTCAAGGAGACTTAAGTGGTATCATAAAAAGAGAAAACCAAAGGAAGAGGTAAAATTCACGACAAACCTCTTTCAATTTTATTCTTATTCTACCACCCCTTATGTTTTCCATCCAACTTGACATAGTAATACTAGTATAAAAAATATAATTACATGTTATTATTATGTTGAAATATCCATATTCATCCCTCCCTTCTTTATATTCTAAAATGAAAATGTTCTTTACAATATGGTTAGTTCACTACCTCTATAAAGAATGTGCTTCATTTTTCTCCACCACCTTCAAGGATGGTTATAAAAATATTATTATGGTTTAATAATATGATAATAAGTATATTATAACTTATTTAATATTATATAATTAATATATATACATAATACTAAATAAAATGAAACTAGTTCACAACGGTTAGTAAAACTACCTAAATGAACTAACTATATAACATTAAAGTTTTTACTAAATGAATCATCCCTATATTAGAAAAAAGGATAATTGGGACCATTTATTTATTTTTTTAATGAAATTAATAACATTTAATTTCCCCAATGTATTTATAGTCTCTTTTTAAAATAACATCAATAATTATCCACAAGTGATCCAACCTTAGAACTAAGAAACGAACATCCTTAGAATAATGAAATTAAACATTATATCTCATTAAAATGGTTATAAATAAACATAATTAAAATTATAGTAAATAATATATAGATGTAAGTGGTTCTAAATTAATTAATTAATGAATCTAATTTTATTATCTAGGATGTTAAGTGAAAGTTCAGAATGATTATGAAACCTATAGTAAGGGGTCTCTCCGAACCACCCTATTTTATTTGGGTTCTGAACATTATCTATATAACTTAAATTATATCTCTATTTTATGTTATGGAATAACTATATTTTTTTATATATTTCTCTTAAATATATACCTATATTATTCTTCCTTACTTTTATGGTACAATACATTCTTTAAGTTCATTTCTCAAACGTATTCTTTAAAATTGCACTCGATTAAGGGGGAATTTTATATCCTTAACCATTTTATGTAAATCTATTTCAATTTATTTATTCCAATTAATGATTTAAATTATTAAAATAATATTTTAGGAATAACCATTTGGGTTTACCTCTATTTTTAAAATAAAATTATATATTTATTCTTTCTTCAATGTCTTTAACTGATTCCTTAAACCAATATTTTGAAAGTTCATTTCTATACCCAATTCTACACCCTTTCTCATTACATTTTTTTTTCAAATGAACACCATATTTTTAGTTCTATGATTACTTATTTAGATATGAAAATACAAAAAATATTTAATTCTGTCTTCTATTTAGAATCTTTATGAAATCTCCTTTGATTGTGATATGAGAATTGATTATCCAACCCATTACTTTCCATGGGAAATTCTCATGTTTATTACTTATGTTTGATTTATAGTTATGGAACACATAAGAATTCACATGTTATAATGGGTGTTCTTAGATAGTTATCTAATTAATTGTGTAATTGTTTATGTCTCATGGAACGATATGCATGGGATTATAGAGTAAACCCAACCCATGATGGGACTCTATTCACAATGTTATATTATCTTTCTAGTTAGCCTTGAATTATGCTTATATCATGTTATATGTTACTACCAATTTCCTATTTTTCCATGATATTAGGATTTCATGCTCTTTATATTATGCTCCCATATGATTATTCACGAGCCTTGACTTTTATGATATCATGTTATGCCTTCTAACTCATATGAAATGATTCATTATCATGTTTATTATCTCATTGGTATTTTTAGCTCACCCATTTTGTCTATGTATTCCACAGGTTATCCCAAGAAATTTTAGGAGTTAAAATGGATTTAGGATCTCATTATGGAGATTTAAACAAAGATGTTTTATTTTAGTTTCATGTTGATGTTTTATGCACATGGTGTTCCAAATAAACTAGTACCTTCGATCCTTGGTTTGTATTTATTGGATATCTATGTTAAAAATCACATAACAGTACATGTAAAAGGCTTGGGTCTCTATAGTATCTTAAGTGTTTCAGGTCATCAGTAGTTCTATGGATGATGTGAGTTCACCAAAAGGTGATTCTGGTGGAAGTAGTTGGGTGGATTTAATCTAGCAGATGAAACAAAGTGGAAGTTTAAGTGTAAAAATAATAAGAAGGATCATCTAATAAATATAATCAAGATTTATTCATATATTGTGAGAAACGAGTAAATAATAAGAAATGGATCGCTAATGGATGCTGAATGAAATTAAAAAGTAGGTGAGAAAGTGTGGGAGTTCTTTAGTTTCATGAACTTTGATGATGATATCTGGAAGTCTTACTTTGTGAGTTTGATAAAGGTAGATTCATCAAAGTCATTAGAGTGAAGCGAAAATGACATGAACTATTCACTAGGTGTTCGTAGTTAAGAGAAATAAATTATATATGGAATTAGGAGTTTCTTGTGCCAACAGAGGGTCGCCCACACATGTTACATGGAAGTTCTGATTGGATGACCGAATGGGCCCAGTATATTAGTGGGATTGGTCCACATGAAAAAGATGAATATACGATGACTAAAAATTACTAATGAGGACCGACCTGAAGGCATTGGTGGATCTGGAAGGAGAACACTTGGGTACATCCATGTACTAGATCTTGAAATGATAAAGGTGAAAGACCAGTAGGAGGAGTACTATAAGATGAAAAAACTAAGGTATTGGAAGGTCTTCTTTTGATATTCATAGTAGGTTTATTGGAAGTTGGTAAACCTTATAACTCAAAAATAACCTTTTTATATGGAATGAAAGATATTATACCATTATACCATATATGAAATATAAAATTCCAAACTACATAATCCTTGTGTTCACTATGTTTTATGTTCAATCATGTATATGTTTATTTTTTGTTTACTTGTTTTCTTGTTTTTTGGTTGGAAGGAAGCTCATGAGGTGACTAAAACCAGATGATGAAGGAAAACACTATGCAGTTGCTGAGGTTCCTAGTCTTCCTTGTTATAGTATTCAAATTTCTGGGGGATGGTTCATAAGAGGAATGTGCTTCCATTGATTGATGTTCAACTGAACTGGATCACCATAAGGAATTTTTTTTATGATTTCAATCCATTCCCTCATCCACAATAGTAACTATGCTTGAGGTAGGAAGTTCCGGAACATTTCCCCTAAAATTTATGCACATTTGTTATGTGAATATGATATGTGGTCTCTCCATTTTTGGGTGATTGAGATTATATTTAAATTAATTACTTTCTACTTACTATAAATAGAATTTATGTTCCAAGGACCACTATAGACCCTTGAACACTATCTTGGTGCCTTGGCCACTAATGCCCAATGAATTGATTATAAATATGTTCCATGAGGTATGTGAAATCGAGAGGGGGATTAAATATAGTGAATGAACATAGTGGGATTAGAGATAGGTTCCCTTAACTCCCCTAACTAGAGAGCTATGATGGAACATGTATGGTTAAACTCATGTGTCACCTTAGAACCCAAGGATAGAATATATGGGGCTTGAAATGACTTAGACCTATTGGGAGAGTGGATTAGAGTGTGGGGTGAGTGTTACTTTCTTACTAGTATGTGAGTTCCCTGGAATTATTCCCTGGGTAGGATACAAGTAGGTTGGGCATGATAGGACTGACCTAGGATGACTTGGGGAGTGAGTTGGGCATTATGAAATATCTCTAGTGTGATGCTGATGTAAATTTTATTATGAGGCTTATGAGGCCATAATGTTACCATAATGATGTTGATGGATGCTATACCCTATGAGTGATGGGATTTATCCCTAGATTTTGAAGTGAGATAAAAGATCCCATGTAGGGTTTCCATACCATAATACATGAGATGGATGGAAGGGACACACTACGCCCCAATAATAAATGAATATAATAAATGATATGGATGACATGGACACACTACCATCAATTTGATATATATATATGAGATATATGGGAGGGGTACACTTCACCTGATAATAAATGAATGTAATATATAAGATATATTAGAGGGACACACTACCACTGATAATAAATGAATGTAATAAAAGAGATGGATGTGAGGGATGCACTTCCCCCGATGAGATGTATATATGAGATGATTCAGGAAGGATACTCTTCCTCCCCAAGTAATGACATATACTTAAAATGATATTATAGATGGTCATTTACCCAAACCTTGGTATGGTTATTTCCCATGTTCAATGATACTATGGTAGTGACTGAAGCAGGCATGGTCGATGGCATGTGCCACTTTAGAACCTAAGTATTGATGATTATTTATATCATTTAACTTCCATGTTTTATTTATTCAGCTGAGAATTTAAAATGTACATACAATATATTTACTGGATATGTTAGGTACGCCATTGGTGGTGCTCTACTAAGTTTTATTCACACCCTTATCAGGTAGCCATGGCATTGTGGTACCTTATTAGGCCTCATTGTTGGTAGGTTCATGTAGGGTAGAGGACCAATACTAGATAATTTAGCCAGATAACTTTGATGAAGTCAGGATATGGATGATATTAGGCTTGAGGATGGTAATAAAGCTTCTATATATTTTATTTATTTGTATATATTTTATATGTGTTAAACCTAGTTTGATATTAGTTGATATGTGTGATTGTATTCTTCCAAATCCATTTGATATAACATGGTTATGTTTATTTTTTTTTCATAGACTTATTATTTATTATATATGATGTTTGGTAATTTTCCATTATTATGCTAATATGATATGAGGGTATATTCTCCCCATGAAAAAACCTTATACCCTCACTAGCAATCATCCACCTATGATATATGAGGATACATGCCTGAGGTTCCAATAGCACTCCAGACAAGGTATTAGTGAGTGGTCCTGGTCGAGGCATTAAAAATATCATATTATTTCATTCTCAATAGAAAATTAGTATAATTTAAAATAATAAAATTAATTCATCAATGTGCATCTATTTTAAACAAAAAAATTGATATATTACATTTTAAAAATTTCAAACAATGAAAATAAATTTTGTGCTCAATATCAACACAAATTTTTTCTAGATATTCAAATTAGACAAGTTAAAGGAGAAAAAATATTACTAAGGAGTCCAAAAGTAAATCATAGAATATAAGGGGGTGAATCAATGTATCATTTTCTTTTACAAAATTTAAAATTCATTCATGAATAACCTTCATTATTAGGTATAATGAATGATTTTAAATCAGTTTAAAGCATGTATACAAGATTCAAAAATTTGAATTCTAAACACACAAGGAATATGATGATTTTAAAGGTTAACCACTCATTAAAGGAAACTAATCATTGATACAATTCGAAGTACCCATTTCTATACGATGCACTATCATCATAGTAGCTTTATAGTAAAGATGATATTATCCTAAACTTAATTACAAATGAATCACCAAATCACTTACTAAATAATACATAAATCAAAATATATCAAATAAGAAATAAATTGTTCAACATTCATTGAAACACAACCCATAATAATTTTTTTATTTATAAATAATACTAAAACAATAAAATTATTATTCTTATAATCATATATTAATATTTTTATAACTTATATAAAGTATTATAATTCAATATATCCAAATTTTTAGTTCATCAATTACCAATATGCACCAATATTTTTTTGTGTATTCTAGACACTCTCTCAGTTCAGATCACCATTTATTATATTCTATAATATCTTTTATACCATAGATAAACAACATAAGATGCTTCCATGTAATCTCCCAAAAATCTTCACACCAATATTTTATTTAACAATATACTTTATACTGAATGAAACATACCCCAAAATATTCTGGATACCCCACTTTCCATCTTCTATGTTAAATTATTCCTCAACGAATTCCATTTTAGAACAAAAAATATCAAGTGGGTAGATTCTCCCAATATCCTTATCCTATTATCCTATGAACCTTAGTAAAAAAATTAAATTACTTTGAATAAAATATTTATTAATGAAATAAATATTTATGCTTTATTTGTACCTAAATATTGGACTTTTAAAATACATTAAATATTTAATTCTCTCTTACAAAAACTTTAAAATTATGATACCACATCTATGAAACAAGCATGATTTTGATTTTACGCTTATAGAACATCATCTTAACACTTCTGAAAATTATTAATATTTTGATCACTTTTATATATTCCCTAATCAATTTCTATGCACATTTTTAATTAATCAATTAAAATTTATGAAATACGATCTTACACTTACATAGTCATTGAATTTCACATTACACCCTTACACAACACTTCTTTGGATTAGATAAACCTTAAAAAATTTGAATAAATTTTAGTTCACTATTAAATGACCTTCACAATTATTCATTCACACTTGCAGAATCTCAAAAAATTATCACATAACATTTTTAAACTTATATTATTCTTAAAAAACTATGTAATTTTCTAGACACACTTACACAGTCTCTGGAAATACAAATTTATTCTTAGAAAACTTATCAAAACCTCTTTTCAAGGATTTTCATAAACTCTTAAGGATCCACGTAGTTCCAATACATATTTTCATCAATACACTAGTATTAAAATCAATAGTCCATTGATAATTATTGACAAAAAATACAACAAACCCACTTGATAATGCTTTCATCTCCCCCATTGGATTTTTTATCTACTCTATAAATCCAATTATTTAATAAGTTTATTTTTTTAGACTTATGAAACCAACCCCACTCATTGAGACTCCCATTCATTAATTATTTTCTTCAAAAAAATTTACCCATTCATTACTTCATGCCAAAATCACAACATACCCCCTTTTGAATATTCAATGAAACTTTTATCTTATGTAATATCATTTTTAAATATTTATGTGTCCTTTGTACCCCTTCAAAACACAATTCAAAGAAATTATAGGAAGGATACACCACAATGTTTTGTTTCAACCTTGAAATAACAGTGGATAAATTCTCAGTGTTAGTCTTAGTTTCTGAAATACATCCTTTGATAATGGATTTGAAAACAAATCTTCCACTTATACCTTTGTTATAACAAATTCCAACTTAAACATACCCTGCTTAACATTATAATTTATAGAATATTATTTAATATTAATGTGATCTGATCTTGAATATTGTACATGTTTTTTTAGATAAATAAATTAAAATTAGATTATCATAATCTATTAGCCATGAATACTTAACATTAACTTCAATATCTTCAAACTATGAATTTATTCACATCATATGAGTTGTTTCACGTGTAGAAACCACATATTCATCCTCTATTATAATATGTGTAACAAAATTTTACATTTTTTTCAATGTTATTATACACATTTTTATCTCAAGAATAATTCTCCATCTGAAGTGGACTTTATATCACTAACATTCCCTTCAAAATTACTATTAGTGAAACCATAAACCTCAAAAGTTTCTCTATTTTTATAAAGCTGAACACTGTCAATAGTATCATTCACATGATAGTGAATTATTTTGGTTAAAAAAAGATGTTATTAATTTAGATCACTTATAAAACTAGCATAATATTCCATGATAAAACTTTTCAATATATCTCTAGTCAAGTTATTTTGATATAGGGAAATATATAAATTTTTGTTTGTAACTTGATAACCTAGAAATCATCACATCTCTCCCAATATAAAAATTTCAAAAATACTCTTCATCTAAGTAGTAATTTTTTACACAAAATATCATATCACTTGAAAAAATAATATAAATATATAATATCATTTAATGTGTTTTTATGTATTTATTATATATATATATTTTAATCAACTATTTCTTTCTTTATTGAACTCTATTTTTTTAATCAGTTTTCAATATTAGAGTACTAAACTCTTGGAACTTTCTTTAATCCAGACAAATCATTTTCAGTTTTGAAAATGTTGGAGCTATCATTATCAAGTAGAAAACCAATAAGTTGATTAATATATGTTTATTCTTATAAATAATTATTTATAAACATAGATTAAAAATACATTTGATAAAATATATAATTAATTTAAGATATAATAGGTAGAAATATTTTGATAATATATAATCTTTACACAAATATAGAGGTATCATCAAATTATACTCACTTAATTTGAGAGAATCCAAAAATATACCAACATAGATTTGTTTCTTGACACTTTTCCTTTATCATTTATCTTATTAATAAAACACCATTATGTTCCAATGAAATATTTGGAATTGAGGACATGTTCTAATGTATAATTTTTAATTATCTGATCTAGTTATTCATTCATATAAAAAACCCATTCTCTATGCTTAAAAAATTTGTTAGTAATTCTTGGTTAAATTATAGAAAACAATGTTGTATGAGTCATTAATATCAAATTTCTTCTTATACCCAATAGAGAATTTGAATCATAAATAATTAATTATTGTTCATACAACTTTTTAATCTTATAAAATTAAAATTTAGGATTTCTTTCAATATGTTATTCACTAGACTATTCTAAATTAACCTCATCTTAATTTCTTTCATTTGACTCCTTTATATCCTCTAGAAAAAATTCAATCTTCTTAATTAATTCTAATTCATAATAAACTTTATTTTCAATAGCATATTTTTACATGATATTTTTTAAATACCACTCAGTAACTATCACATTAGAACTATAAAACATTATTATTATATTTTTCTTAAAGAATATATAACATCTTATATTGTGTTGATAACCTAAAATTATTCCATTATTTTTCATGTATTTAAGTTTGTTTAAATTTACACCTTTAACTTTGATAAGACATGTGTGTAAAAACACTCAAAAGTATTTAACACCTAGTTTTTTCTTAAACCACAAATCATATGAATACATATCAGAATATTGTTTTAGAAAAAATATATTGTGCATATGAATAATAGTGAAAATATCATTTCTTTAGTGGTATATTAATGTACTATATCCAAGAATTAATTTTTATGCCATTTTAAAAATACCCTATTCTTTTTCTCATCAACACCATTATTCTAAGGTGTATAGAGTGAACTAAATTTATTTTTAATTTGATTATTTTTATGATATATTTGAAACTTTCTACCTATGTATTTAGTCTCATTATTAGTTCTAATTTTTTGGAACATTCTTATTTCTTTCTTCACATCACACATGTATATTTTTAAATCTATCAATATATTTTTAATTATGGTTCATGTACATGATGAAGATGAATCTAGTAAATACATCTATGAAAGATATTAAATAAACTTTATCTTTAGTAGAACTTGGTTTAATGGGTTCCCTATCATCAAAGTGAATTAGTTATAAGGAATTAGTTTTTTGATTATCAACCTTTTTATAGGAATTTTTGAAAATATTCCCCTTTCATAAGTTGTAAACAATAATCTCACTTTCCAATTTAATATTTGGAGATCCATAAAAAACCACTGCAATAGTTTATTATCTCATGTTTCCTTGACTCAAATACCCAAACCACCAATTCCATAAATAATTTTCTTCCTTTATACTAATATATAATAGATTTTGATATTCTAATTTAGAATAAATTCTATTTTTTTCACTTAACTTTTTTTTTAAAATCATTACATCTTTAAATATATTTACAAAAAAAGTAATAATTCTTGGAAAAATTCATTTCTATTATCACACAATTGTGAAAGACTCAAAAGATGATACTTTATTACATTATGAAATAATTTTTTAATTTATTTAAACTTATGTTTTCCAATTTTAGCAGTTAAAATCCCTTTAGATTGAGTGAGATATCATTTCCAAATATCTCCAATATTCCATAAAAATAATTTAAATATATAAGGATATTAAAATAATTTATCATTTGATATGAATAACCACTATAAATTTTCCATGTATTCTCCTTCAATGATTCTTTTAATGAGTCTTCTCCAAGCATCTAAAATTCTGTACCTATATTTTTATTAATTTTATTCCTTAATATATATGTGTACAAAAATTAAATGTTATTATTTTCATTTTTCATGATATTAAAATTATATATATATATATATATATATATATATCTACTTATCATTTTCATTATATGATTAAATACAAGTTTTTTTTTCAAAATATGAATGAATGTATAAAACTATACCCTAAATAAATTGTACGCGACACATAAAAAAATGATAATTATTTTATTAATTATATAATATTAAAAATTATGGAAATAAAAAATCTATAAAATTAAAATAATTACAATGAGATAATAAATACAACTAAATAACATGAATATAATATGGAAATATATAGGGTCGTAGTCTCCCATATATACCACTCTTGTGAACACTACTGTAATAAGAAATCAAAAGATTAGAAATAATGTGAGCTTTTTTGTAAATGAAATACAGAGAATATTGAGGTTTACTAATAATTTTTAAGGATTTAAGGGGTATATATAGTTTAGTGAAAGGAAATATGATTACATGAATGAGTATGGTAGCTTTTGGAAATATGGTCATTATAATAGTAAACAAACTCTTAGAATAGTGAATTTACTATCATGGGTTACTATTTAATGATAAAATTGAAAAAAAAATATGAATATAAAAATAAAACATATGAAAATTTAAATTAATAAATATAATTATTTTATTCATATAACTCAAACAAAATAAACATTTTTGATAATGTGCTTTATCATTATTTATTAAAATTTAGTATTATATATCTAATTTAAATTTTGAATTTAGTATATTTAGAAAATTATTTTGATAAAATTTATTAAAAATTTGGAAATAAAATGTTATAATTACATAATATTTATTTATTTATTTTAAATTTTTTTAAAAAACACAAATTTTTGAGTGAATAGTAAAATACTATTTTTCAAATACGATATGTTTGATCACATGATTTTTATGTAATAATAATTTATAAAATTGATATAAAAACCCAAAAAATGTTTAATAAGGTAAATAATGTATTTAAAATTAGTGATTCAATTTATAAACCTAAAAATTAGTTTCCAAAGTCTATGAATTTTCTTTGTATAAGATATATGAATTTAGGACGGAACCCGAACGCAATGTCCAATTTTATTAATGTCTGTTGGTCGGAGTGGACACTCAAGAGGGGGGGGGGGGGTGAATTGAGTTCCAATTAAAATTTCTGTTTGAAAACTTTGTCTTAAAAACCCCAAATAAAATATAGAATTAAACTGTAGTGAATTTATATCAAAGTAAAGGTTCTGTTAGATTCTCAAGGGATTGATTATTTCCCAGTTAATCAAAACAGAAGAGTTGATTAACTTTTGAAACTAACTTACTAATTTACAACTAATATAAACACTTGCGAGTTTAATTATCAAAGTGACTTTAAAAACAGTTTTGGTTTTAAAGTAATTGGCATCGGAATAAAAATAACTTTGAAGGAGACAACATCAACCAACTGTCCAGGTCACACACGACCTCTACCACTATCCCAGTGGGAAATAACAGAAGTAAAGAGTTTGCTGAGGATTTACAGATCCTCCAATTAAGGTTCAGGAGACAGTGTGTGTGTAAATTAAAACTGATGACACACACTACTCGTAATTTAAAATAATGAATCACAGAGCAGAGATATAGAGTTTAGAAATGGATCTGGTGATTGCAGTGAGGCTTTTGGACTTCTTGAGTTTGATCAGAAATGATTCTTAGTCCTCTTATGGTTTTGTCTAAAAAGTAAAATGTTTTCTGCTTGACATCTAGGTTCAGAGATAGTGAAAAAATGTAGTCGATGAAGTTCTTTAATGTCCTCGTGAATGTACAGAACACTTCTTGAGTAAGCTTGAATGTGTATGAGCTTTGGTGTCTTCTTGTTCACGCATGTATATCCATAAGAGCTCTTCTCATCATCTAGTCCTTACTTGCATCAACAGGGACTTCTTGTATTTATGGCACGAGCTCCGACAAAAGAAATTATTTCTTTTTGCAGGTACGAGGTATGGTTCGCTGACATCCAACAACCTTCATTAAATAAATGACAGAGCATTAAAATATACCTAATATGACCGTTGGTTAGATTAAATAATAATAAGGAAATTCAAACAGTTGTTTATGACTGTTGGTGAGTCAAGTGATCGGTAGGTCATCAATATCAACATCAGTGGCTAGACATCAGTGTTTCATGATCAGTGACTCAGATGATCAACATCAGTGTGTCATGATCGGTGACTCATTTGATCAGCATCAGTGTGTCATGATCGGTGACTCATTTGATCAGAATCGGTGTGTCATGATTGGTGACTCATTTGATCAGCATCGGTGTGTCATGATCGGTGACTCATTTGATCAGCATCGGTGTGTCATGATCGGTGCGTCATTTGATCAGCATCGGTGACTCATGATCGGTGCGTCATTTGATCTGCATCGGTGAATCATGATCGGTGCGTCATTTGATCAGCATCGGTGACTCATGATCAGTGCGTCAGTTCTCTTTTGAAATAGATCGGTGCGACCGTTCACAAAGTGTCTGTTTGATCCAGGATACTTCCAGAATACTTGTAAATCAATATCAAGCACAGATAAACATATAAAAACACGATCCAACCAATATAAATAGATTCATTAAAGGATTGTGATTATGTATATGAGAAATCCAACAGGATTAAGTAATGATGATTTGTGATTATTAAAACAACAATCATAGGAAGACATCAACAATCTTCTATAGGGCTAAAAAATCTCCCCCTTTTTGATAATCACAAATCCTAGTCATAAATAAAAATAATATATCATTAATAATAGTGATAAGGCATAACAAGAATAAAAACACAATGAGATGTAAATCTCCCCCTGAATTTATGTAAACATTTCTCCCCTATGGATATAAAAATCTCCCCCTTTAGAGATAGATCTCACCCTTTATATATGCATCTCCACCTTTAGATATGCATCTCCCCCATATATATACATATTTATCCCCCTCTGGGATAATAAAAAATGAGGGAAAACATATAAAGAAGAGATTAAAAGAAGACATCAGAGAGAATAAAGAGAGAAAAATAAAGTTTATAAAGTATATCAGAGTACGAATAGACAAATTGTTCACCCTATAAACAAAAATACACAACTATTTTTATGGATATAATGGGGCTTTTCCTTTTTCAGAAGGATGAATAGTTGGTAAGTTGGAAGGCTTGGAGGAAGGTTTAACTGAGCGAATTTGCAGAGGTGGTAAGATGACTCTGGAGGGTTGAGGAGAGGAGGCCACCGAGATTTGCTGTGGAGCAGTGATAGCTGGTTGAGAATATTGCTGAACTGGCCGGAGCTGAGATAGAGCTTGAGCAACTGATATCTGATTTGGAGCAACCTCAGAGGCACTGAGAGGGTCAGCAGTAGGAATCACAATTTCCGTGGCTTGTTCATTCAGATAAGGCTTCAAAAGAGTTATGAAATCTTGAATAACCTCTGCACCATACTGCATGGCCTTATCAAAATCATCCTTATTCTCTATGAACCATTCCAAGGTAGGAGTAAACTCTTGCAACTGACAAACTTGAGTTTTTAAAGCTTGAGTGACTGGAGGTAGTTTTAGATTATCAGCCAACACTTTAAAATTCGCAGTCATCTCATGCTTGGTATAGATCTTTGAAAAGTAATGATCAACCTTTTCCTTGATCTCTCTCTGAGCTTTATTGGCATCTGCTGAATATACTTTTACCATCTTATGAATGTGATCACTATGCTCTTTTATCTTCCTCAACGAATCCAAATCAAGAACTTGTCTAATAGCAGCCAATTCATCATGCACAATCTGCCTTAGGGCCTCTAGCTCATAAGTTGTGATCTTGGTTACTTTGGCTGTACTGGCTTGAGAAACTATATGAGTTATTTCAGCTTTCAATTTCCTCAGATCAGACTTGTTAAGATGTTCAATCAGATTCCTCAAAACTTCCATCATACCAGTGATTGTTGATCTAAATTCATTTGATAAAGAAACTAAGGTAGATTAGAGATCCTTCAGAGTCCGACTTAGAGAGGCTATGTGCCTGCTAATAAACTCACCAGTATTGGCCAGGTCTGGTCGAATAACATTTGACACTCTTGTTGCAAAGGCTTCTAAAGAATCTTCAGAAACTAGCAGAGAAGCTTGAGTAAGATCATTTGAAATTTCTTCTCTGACTGTATCTCTCACAGCATCAAGCAACTCAACTTTGAACTTATCAAAATCATATTGAGAAACAGTAGAACTAGGTAGATGAACATCTACAGACCTTGTCTCAACTGGTTGACTTTTCTTCACAACCGCAGCATATTCTGATTTTTCCTCTTCTTCATCAGAATATTCTAAACCTAAAACAGCAAAACCAGGGTAGTCATCCCAGATAGCAGCACACAGAGTATATTTGGGTTTATCATAACTTGATGTTCCATTGATTTCTACAGAATCTCTCTTTCCACGGGTATTTTCTTCTTTCACAGCTTGATGAGGTTCTATTGAAGGTACAATAAGACCATCCATTGGTCGATTATCACCACCATCATCATCACCACCATCATTATCACCACCATCATCATTACCATTTCCATTCTTCACAAAAACTTCACTATCACTGATTTTATCACTTGATTGATCTGAATCAGATGCTTCAGTGTCAACAACTTCTTCACTACCAAGAACTGGTTCTGATTCAGTTAAGGCTAAAGGTGAACTGGCAGGTCCAAACTCTATTCTTGTCTTAGGGATCATAGTATCAGGATCACTCCTATAATCAGGAGGTGACATGCTTCCTCCTTCTGTTTCAGCTTCTTCCATCCCTTGTTGACCAGACTTTTCAGTAACATTATTCCCTTCAACATCTATATCTTCCTCATCATCAGAATAAATTGGTTCCTCATCAGATTTTAAACCAGGGTCTCTCAAACCCTTCGGCCTATTTCCATGATCAGTGGGATTGTAGGATTCATACAACTTATCCTCATCAACAACTCAACATTTTTTCCATGGGTTCCAATTGATTTTCATCCTTCTACAAATTTCTTTGCTAATACAAAAAGCAGTATCAGATTCAGCTATCTCATCAACTTCATCAAAACATTCCAGATTCTTTAACATAGTAGAGATCATCTTGGAATAGAACATGGCAGTGGATTTCTTTGAAGGTTTCAGCATTCCAGCTATGTAAACCATTAGATATCTACACAAATTGATCTTCTCATGTGTTTTTAGCAAAAACAACAGAAAAATATCCTGGAATTTTACATAAGCAAAATCTCCTTTTCTGGGGAAAATTTGGTGCTGAATAAACCTAAAGAGAAGTCTACATTCACTATCCAACTCTGAGGATGTGATTCTCCTTGACTCTCTATTTCCAGTAAAAAGCTATAAAGCTAACTCATAAGAAAAGTATTCAGTGGTTGGAGGAATGTTTCCAGCATAATCCTCATAACGACCCTCATGCGGTACATTTAAACATTAAACCCATTGCTTAGATGAAAAATATATCTTCTTTTCTTTCACAACAGAAGACATTCTGGCAGCCTCTACACCATCTAACGTAACTTTCAGACTGATATAAAATTCATGCACTAGCTTTGGGTAGAACACACAAGTGTTATCTGAAAACCAGGCTTTCCATCCTTGCGATTCTAAAACTTGTAACAACAGCGACTTACTTGACAAAATCCAGGCAGAACTGAATTCCTTTTCTACAGCAACAATCCGAGTTTCCAGGTTTGGATTTACTGATCTTTGAGAGGTACTACTCAACTCACCTCGAGCACGTTTTGCAGGTACAGGACTTTCTGATCCTTTGATTGGTCTCTTTTTCTTATCCATTTGAAGATTCTGGGGAATGCAGAAGTTCGAAGGTTCGAAGGTAGAGGTGAAGAGAGGATATAAGTCTTGGCGGGAAAATGATAGGTTGATGGTTTGGGGAATAGAAATAGTCACATATCATTTATTTTATCAATTAGGGTTCCCATAAGAAAGATAAAAGTAATTAATTAATTACAGCATAATTAAAAAGTAATAGAAAGATAGATCGGTTTGACTGACCGATTTCACAGATCGGTTTCACATATCGGTTTCACAGATCGGTTTCATAGATCAGATTCACAGATCGGTTTCACAGATCGGTTTCATAGATCGGATTCACAGATCAGTTTCACAGATCGGTTTCACAGATCGGTTTCACAGATCAGTTTCACAGATCAGTTTCACAGATCGGTTTCACAGATCAGATTCACAGATCAGTTTCACAGATCGGTTTCACAGATCGGATTCACAGATCGGTTTCACA
The DNA here is from genome assembly GCA_963277665.1 of Viscum album. Classification (NCBI taxonomy): domain Eukaryota; kingdom Viridiplantae; phylum Streptophyta; class Magnoliopsida; order Santalales; family Viscaceae; genus Viscum; species Viscum album. The sequence continues at coordinate 1,902,997,779 of OY728150.1, read as the reverse complement.
GATGGGTTTCACAGATCGGATTCACAGATCGGTTTCACAGATTGGTTTCACAGATCAGATTCACAGATCAGTTTCACAGATCGGTTTCACAGATCGGTTTCACAGATCGGTTTCACAGATCGGTTTCACAGATCGGTTTCAGAGATCAGTTTCATAGATCAGTTTCACAGATCGGTTTCACAGATCGGTTTCACAGATCGGTTTCACAGATCGGTTTCACAGATCGGTTTCACAGATCCGTTTCACAGATCGGTTTCACAGATCGGTTTCACAGATCGGTTTCACAGATTGGTTTCACAGATCGGTTTCACAGATCAGTTTCATAGATTGGTTTCACAGATCAGTTTCACAGATCGATCATACACAACTCTTGTTTAAGGAAATTCATTCTTTCAGAGCATAAAGGCTTTGTAAAAATATCAGCCAATTGATGTTCAGAACTAATAAATTCTAGAGAAATATCACCTTTCTGATAATGATCTCTTAGAAAGTGATGTCTGACATCAATGTGCTTAGTCCTAGAGTGAGACACAAGGTTCTTAGATATGTTGATTGCACTAGTGTTGTCACAGTTAATTGAGACATGTTTATAATCAAATCCATAGTCCAGTAAAGTGTGTTTCATCTACAGAATATGTGCACAACAACTACCAGCAGCTATATATTCTGCTTCAGCAGTAGACAATGCAACTGAGTTCTGTTTCTTACTACACCATGATACTAGGGACTTTCCAAGTAAATGAAATGTTCCAGATGTGCTCTTCCTATCTAACTTACATCCAGCAAAGTCAGCATATGAATAACTAGTTAGGTCAAATGATTGTCCTTTCAGATAAAACAAACCTAAATTCACAGTATACTTAAGATATTTAAAAATCTTTTTAACAGCCAGTAAGTGTGATTATTTAGGATTAGCTTGAAATCTAGCACACATACACACACTAAACATAATATCTGGTCGACTAGCAGTAAGATAAAGTAAACTCCCAATCATACCTCTATAATTGTTTTGATCAACTAGTTTCCTAGTTTCATCAATATCCAATTTAAAGGTGGTACTCATAGGTACATCACTTCCCTTAATACTATCCAAACCAAAACGTTTTAATAAATCCTTAGTATATTTACTTTGATTTAAAATAATACCATCTTTAGTTTGAAAGATTTGAAATCCAAGAAAATACTTAAGCTCTCCCATTAAGCTCATTTCAAACTCATTTTTCATAATCTTTGAAAAATCAGTACATAAAGAGTTTTTAGAAGATCCAAAAATAATATCATCAACATAGATTTGTACTACTAAAACAGCTTTTGAAATTCTTTTTATAAAAAGAGTGAGATCATCTATTCCTTTTGTAAATCCTTTTGAAATAAGAAAGTTTGAAAGTCTTTCATACCAAGCTCTTGGAGCTTGTTTTAAACCATATAAAGCTTTAGAAAGTTTAAAAACATGATTTTGAAAATAAGGATTTAAGAAACCAGGTGGTTGTTCTACAAAAACACCTTCAACAATAAAACCATTTAAAAAAGCGCTTTTCACATCCATTTGATATAACTTAAAATTCAGATGTGATGCATAGGCAAGTAAGATCCTAATAGCCTCTAATCTAGCTACAGGTGCAAAGGTTTCCTCACAGTCAATTCCTTCTTCTTGATTGTAGCCTTGTGCAACTAGCCTAGCTTTGTTTCTAATGATGTTTCCAGATTCATCAACTTTGTTTCTAAACACCCATTTTCTGCTTATGGTAATAGTGTCCTTAGGTCTTTCTACTAATTTTCAGACTTTGTTTCTTTCAAATTGATTTAGTTCTTCTTGCATAGCCATTACCCAAAATTCATCATTGATAGCATCATTGATATTTTTAGGTTCTAACTGTGAAAGAACGCTTGATGTTCAACCTGATTTCTTAGAGAATCTCTAGTCTGTGTTCCTCTATCTAGATTACCTACAACAGCATCTAAAGGATGGTTCTTTATAATCCTATTTGGTTTCGAAAAGGTAGGTCTAGAGATTTTAGGTTCATCAACAGGTTGAGATTCAACAGAAGCTGGTTCTGGGAAATTTCCAGAACTGGATGTCTTTACTATAGGTCCATTGTCTTTTTCATTAAGGTTCAGACTAGAGAGATCATCTTCAAGGTTTTCAAGAGAGGTCTTAGGCTCATGTGGATCAGTTTCATCAAATTTGATGTGAACAGATTCTTCCACACATTTTGTTCTCTTATTGAAAACTCTATAGGCTTTACTAGAAATAGAGTAACCTAGTAAAATTCCTTCATCACTCTTGGATGCAAACTTGTCAAGATTATCTTTAGTATTATGAATAAAGACTTTGTAGCCAAAAACTCTGAAGTAGTTAACATTGGGTTTCCTATGGTTCACAACTCATAAGGGGTCTTCTTAAGAACAGGTCTGATTAAGATTCTATTAATAACATAATAAGCTGTATTTACAGCTTCAACCCAAAAATAAACAGGTAGTTCATACTCATTAAGCATGGTTCTAGAAATTTCTTGCAGGGTTCTATTCCTTCTTTCTACTACACCATTCTGTTGGGGTGTCCTAGGGGTAGAGAAATTGTGACTATAGCCACTGTGTGAGAAGTAAGATTCAAACTCATGATTTTCAAACTCACGACCATGATCACTTCTCAGGGTTTTAATCTTAAGTCCACTAAGGTTCTATACAGACTTGGAATATTTAACAAAGTAAGAACAAGCTTCACTTTTGTGAGCTAGAAAATATACCCAAGTATATCTAGAATAGTCATCTACAAGAACATAGACATAATGCTTCCAATTTAAACTAGAAACTCTAGAAGGTCCAAATAAATCCATGTGAACCAACTCGAGAGGTTGAGAAGTTGAAACTTCTTTCTTTGATTTAAAATAAACTTTATGTTGCTTTCTCTTTTGACAGGGATTACAAACTTTGTCTACTAGAAATTCAAGTTTGGGTAGGTCTCTAACTAAGTTCTTCCTAGCAAGTTTTCTAAGTGGATGCACATTTTAGTGTCCTAATCTTTTGTGACAAAGCCAAGAATCTTTATGAAAAGCATTTAAACAAGTAATATTTTGCATAACTAAAGAATTTAGATCAATAGCATAAACATTTTCATTTCGCAAGGCAGAAAACACTAAAGCATTTTTAGAATTAAAAACATTGCAAGAATTATTTTCAAATTTAACATAAAAACCATCATCACATAACTGAGAAATACTTAGTAAATTACATTTAAGTCCATCAACAAATAAAACTTTAGAAATTAATACTGAGTCAGTGTTACCAATCTGACCTAAGCCAATGATTTTTCCTTTTGAGTTATCACCAAAAATAACAAAGCCTCCATCAACTTTTACTGAACTCTTGAAGAATGAGAAGTATCCTGACATATGTCTTAAACATCCACTGTCCAAATACCAAGTCTTTCTATAGGAGCTCTTCAAGCAGGTTTCCTACAAAACAGATTTAGATAGGAAATGATTTTGGTACCTAGATTTTCTTGGGTCCAGACAGGTTAGCCAATAACACTTTAGGTACCCATATTTGTCTAATCGGTCTCATAAGATTTCTAGAATCAACAGATTTTGAAAGATAAACCTTATTACATCCATAACTATGAATATAACTAGTTGAAGCATATGAAGTTCTAGAGCTAGCTACATTCTATCCATATTTAGGAATGAATCTAGTTTTGGTAGTTTTCCTTTGTCCAGGTTGGTATCCTATTCCAGTAGTGTATCTAGGTGCTATTTGCTTACCTAGCATCTAAGTAAGAGTATCTCTTCCATTGGTAAATTTTTCTAAGTCTTTCTTGAGTTTCTCATTAGATAATTTCAGTTCAGTATTCTCTTTAAGCAACTGAGCATTCTTTTCTACTTCAATATCAAGATCAGATTTATGTCTAACAGTTAAAGCATACTGTTTCTTTAAACCTTTGTATTTTTCTTTCATCTCATTACAAGTTTCTTATAACATATCACAATATTCAAATAGTTCAGATTTTGACATGTTATCAGAGTCAGTATCATCTCCATAATAATATGAATTTAAAGCAGGAGTTTCAGCTGTTACCTCATAAGTGTTTGTCATAAAACACATGTTTGCCTTATTTCTGTGTTCAGTTTCAGAAATTTCAGATTCAGTGGAGCTATCCTCATAAGAACTCCAAGTATCCTTCATGGATTTCTTATACTTATTGTCCTTATATCCATATTTCTTATTAAATTTCAGTCTTGGACAGTCTGATTTTATATGTCCTTTTCTTTTTCACTCATAACAGATAACTTCATCTAATTTATCTGATTTCTTCCAATCCTTTTTCCAATGCCCCTTGTTGTCATATTTACCTTTGTAATTTGATTTTATGAAGAATTTATTCTTCCTATAAAACTTCTTAAATCTTCTAGCAATGTGAGCCATCTCAGAATCACTATCAGAAGCACTCTCACTATCTTCATAGCTTGAGATTTCATCTATAGCTTGAAGCTTCTCCTTATCCTTGTTCTTTGAAGTTGAAGTCTTGAAAGAAACAGACTTCCTTCTAGGTTAATTTTCTTCTTCTTTATTTACCTTGAGTTCCTCTTCATACATCATCAGCTTACCAATGAGTTCTTTGACAGGTAGATCACCAATGTCACATGATTCTCTGATTGAAACAGATGTGCCTCTCCATCGGTCTGGTAGAAATCTCATAATTCTCATGATTTGTTGTTTGGATGGAACATCCTTTCCCAGTGAGGTCATTATGTTGAAAATTTCGTTGAACCTGAGATACACGTCAGAAATGGGTTCATCAGGCTTCATCTTAAAATTATCATACTTAATAGTATAGGTGTTCAATCTCATTTCCTTAACATTAGTTGTTCCTTCATGAGAAACAGCTAAGGTATCCCAAATTTCATATGCAGTTTTGCAAGCAGATATTCTATTAAATTCTTCATCTCCTAAGGCACAATACAGAGCATTCATAGCTTTACAATTATTATTGTAAGTATCCTTAGTAGCTTCATTCCAAGTAGATATAATACTAGTAGGAATTTTATATTCTGATTCTATAGTAGTCCAAATATCAAAACCCATGCTCTCTAAATGAATTTTCATCTTAATTTTCCACTGAGAATAGTTATTGTCATTGAAAAATGGTGGTATATTGGTAGCAACACCTTCAAGTCTGTTATCCATGATAATTAGGTTAAAACAAAAAATTTAAAGAGATAAAAATTTATAAATAACAAAATTTTTAAGAACTTTAAAATACAACTAAAATCACAGTTGAAAAATAGAGTACTCTAAGAAAATATTTTAAACACCCTATGATACCAAATGTTGGTCGGAGTGGACACTCAAGAGGGGGGGGGGGGGGGTGAATTGAGTTCCAATTAAAATTTCTGTTTAAAAAATTTGTCTTAAAAACCCCAAATAAAATACAGAATTAAACTATAGTGAATTTATATCAAAGTAAAGGTTTTGTTAGATTCTCAAGGGATTGATTATTTCCTAGTTAATCAAAACAGAAGAGTTGATTAACTTTTGAAACTAACTTACTGATTTAAAACTAATATAAACACTTGCGAGTTTAATTATCAAAGTGACTTTAAAAACAGTTTTGGTTTTAAAGTAATTGGCAGCGGAATAAAAATAACTTTGAAGGAGATAACACAGCAGATATAACCAAGATGTTCAGTCTCAAGCCGAGACTTAGTCCTCTCAAAAATTTATATAAAAGTGATCCACACCCTGGATCGGGGATAACAACAGTATACAACTGTCCAGGTCCAAGACCTCTACCGCTGTTATTCGTGGGAAACAAAACAACAGCAACCAGCTGTCCAGGTCACACACGAACTCTACCACTATCCCAGTGGGAAATAACATAAGTAAAGAGTTTGCTGAGGATTTACAGATCCTCCAGTTAAGGTTCAGGAGACAGTGTGTGTGTAAATTAAAACTGACGACACACACTGCTCGTAATGTAAAATTATGAATCATAGAGCAGAGATGTAGAGTTTAGAAATGGCTCTGGTGATTGCAGTGAGGCTTTTGGACTTCTTGAGTTTGATCAGAAATTATTCTTATTCCTCTTCTGGTTTTTTTCTGAAAAGTAGAATGTCATCTGCTTGACATCCAGGTTCAGAGATAGTGAAAAAATGTAGTCAATGTAGTTCTTCAATGTCCTCGTGAATGTACAGAACTCTTCTTGAGTAATCTTGAATGTGTATGAGCTTCTGTGTCTTCTTGTTCATTCATGTATATCCGTAAGAGCTCTTCTTGTCCTCTAGTCCTTACTTGCATCAATAGGGACTTCTTGTATTTATGGCATGAGCTCTGACAAAAGAAATGATTTCTTTTTGCAGGTACGAGGTATGGTTCCCTGACATCCAACAACCTTCATTAAATAAATGACAAAGCATTAAAATATACCTAATATGACCGTTGGTTAGATTAAATAATAATAAGGAAATTCAAACAACTATTTATGACTGTTGGTGAGTCAAGTGATCGGTAGGTCATCAGCATCAGCATCGGTGGCTAGACATCGGTGTGTCATGATCGGTGACTCAGATGATCAGCATCAGTGTGTCATGATCGGTGACTCATTTGATCAGCATCAGTGTGTCATGATCGGTGACTCATTTGATCAGCATCAGTGTGTCATGATCGGTGACTCATTTGATCAGCATCGGTGTGTCATGATCGGTGACTCATTTGATCAGCATCGGTGTGTCATGATCGGTGCGTCATTTGATCAGCATCAGTGACTCATGATCGATGCGTCATTTGATCAGCATCGGTGACTCAGGATCGATGCGTCATTTGATCAGCATCGGTGACTCATGATCGGTGCGTCATTTTATCAGCATCGATGACTCATGATCGGTGCGTCATTTGATCAACATTGGTGACTCATGATCGGTGCATCATTTGATCAGCATCGATGACTCATGATCGGTGCATCATTTGATCAGCATCGGTGACTCATGATCGGTGCGTCATTTGATCAGCATTCGTGACTCATGATCAGTGTGTCATTTGATCAGCATCAGTGACTCATGATCGGTGCGTCATTTGATCAGCATCGGTGACTCATGATCGGTGTGTCATTTGATCAGCATCGGTGGCTCATGATTGGTGCGTCAGTTCTCTTTTGAAATGGATCGGTGTGACCGTTCACAAAGTGTCTGTTTGATCCAGGATACTTCCATAATACTTGTAAATCAATATCAAGCACAAATAAACATATAAAAACATGATCCAACCAATATAAGCAGATTCATTAAAGGATTGTGATTATGTATATGAGAAATACAATAGGATTAAGTAATGATGATTTGTGATTATTAAAACATCAATCATAGGAAGACTTCAACAATCTTCCAGAGGGCTCAACAATGTCCTCTTTTATGGACAAGGAAAATGGAACCATGTTAAAAATGTGAAAGTAAATGGGATCAAACATAGATCAAAGTTTCCTAAAACAACTTAAGAGACTAGGCATCAAAGAATAAACAAAGAATGACATAAAAAACATGAGGGAAAAATAAAACCTGATGACACCTACAAGAAGCAAAGGGAGACCTGCATTCAAGAACTCTATCATATCCTAATATCTAACCAAATTCCCTATCCTAAGCTCTATACTATTATTGGTTATGTTCTTGTTTAGCCACACCCCATGTAACCAAGGTGTTATAATCTTATAAAAGGAAGATTCCAAATAAGTGGTAACATCTTTATCCATTCATTTCAATTCATATCTTACCATTATTCCATTTATATTTTTTACAAATCATTTTTAAACCAATTATTAAATATATAAATATTATATTAATTTCATTATACTAATTTAATGTTTTTATAAACTAATTACAATACATGTTTATATTATCACTTTCCCTTATTTGATGCATCCTTACATATTCAGTTCTACCATCTACAAGGTTGTTGTCTTTATTTACTTATCAACACTTTAAAGAAATGTTAATGCATCTTATATAACATATGTATATCTTATTTTATATATGTCAATATTTTTTTAACATTGTAACTTATTGATAAATAAAAATGACCAATACCATTATATAAAAAATTTAAATGGAATGATTCAAACAAACATGTCATTATGAATTTTATCTTTATTGAAAGGTTAATACATAATTATAACTAAAAATAAATGATCATAAAATAAAAAATAAAAAAATTTATAATGGTTCTTTCATAGTGTTTTGATAATTATTGAAGTTCCTATGAAAGTGGTGTTCCACTAATAATGGGGGATGAATCAATGAATACTTATTTTTAAAATTTCATTCACTTTAAAATCAACCTCTATGACTTGTTAAGATCCAATCCAATAAAATATAAAATCACAAACTCACTCCCATATGGATAGAATAAAAGAACACATAACACAAATTTTTTACAAGGTTTGACTCCTCAGAATGCCTGCTACTTACCATGATTGGTTAGTCTCCCAAACCATGGATTCTTTACTCTAAGAACAAGTGATTTAATAAAATCTCACATGTGAATAAAATCACACTATTACTTTATAGAGTCACATTAGACTTTATAGATTCTTACTGTTGATACAATGGTATGAAATAAAATGAGAAAGATATATTTAGTCTCTTAGTTTATTTAGAAAGAGTTGGTGTAGATATTTCTCTAAGAGCCTTCAATATATTCTAATAGAGTTTGATCAATTCATATAGGATCTAATGTTGATCTTCTTCTCAATCTCTATTCACTAAATACTCAAACTTCATTGTATTTTTTGATCTTTTCTAGCTCAAGAATAGAGATTTATTTATCTATTGATATTTCACTTCTCAAATATAGATTTATATAAAACAATATCTTTCTTTATTTATCCCTTTACCAAAAAAACATAGAATTATAGAATTAATTATTTAATTCAAGTGATCATTTCAAGCTCATTAGTATCATGACTTTATTCAACAGAGTTATACATCATGATCTGCCACATTTCCATATCAGTTTTGGATCAAGGACATGCACTATGATCACTAAATATTCCTATCAAAATTAATTCCATGTATCTAGTGAATTTACAAAAATGACCTTCTTCTTAATTTCCTATTATTTTAGTTGGTAAAATAAAAACCACTCATGAAACTCACTAGCCAAAATTATCATTGGAAAATAATTCACAAATGAATCTATTTGTGAATTCCAAAAGTACCCATAAATGATTTACTCTTCTCATTCCACTGGTTTGAATTTAGATAACATTCTATTTAATATACTTACAATATAAATCACTTTATTACAACACAAAACTTAAAAAACTAAGCAACTCAAACATTCAAACACTTTAAGAACTTATATAGATTCACTATATGATCAATTATAAGTTATTATAAGAAATTTTGAATTATATAACATCATCATAATTACATTATAGAAATGTTTTTTTGAATATTATTTACAAAAAATTCCAGCTTTAATCACCATTTATATTTATTATAAATAAATAATGTGAAACTTCAGAAAACTTGAACATAGTTCACCAATTTTCATTTGTCACATGAATCAGCTTGAATCACATTTTAAATGTGATTTATTTATCATTTAACAAAGGATCAAGCATAATATAGTTTATTTTAACATGATATACTCCATTTTGGATATTTCTTAGTTTTTCATAAAGTGTTGAATCTTGCACAAATCATATATCTTATGAAAATACATCTTACAAAACTGTACCATGAAAAATTATAGAGTATTATGAAGCCACATATCTTATAAGAATTGATGGTATTGCACAAATTTGAGATATCATATGAAGTACCATATCTTACAAACATGACTCATGTATTAAAAGAATAAAATATCTTAAGAAATAAGTTATCTTATGTGGAATTAATATATTAAATAACCTCATAATATGAAAACTCTGAATCTTACGGAGACTTGATAACATATGAATTTTTGGAATCTTATAAGATCCAAACATCATACAAACTGACCAAGAATATTATGCATCTTTTGTATCTTATAGAATCAAGATATATTACATATTTTTAGTGTCTTAAGAAAACCTCAAGTATTTTGAATTTCCCCATATCATATGAAATATATGGTATCTTATTAAGATAAAATATCTTAATCATTTCATTTATCATATGAAAACAATATTTTCCAGTTGGATCATATGTAGATCAAATTATCACCTTGTATAGAATTCTAGGAAATCATAGAACCTTTGAAAACTCATCAAAAATTTGCTTTAACTCAACTTAGACCTATTCAAACCATCTCAAAAACATTTTAAATTACTAAAATAACATATCAAAAAATTATATCAAATCTCAAATAGTGCTTATAGAAAGTATAACCATTAAAAAATTTCAATGGGTGATTAAATATCCCCTATTTGGATTTTTTTTGAAACCCCATTCCACTCTTTTTAGCCCCACTTAATTATTTTCGAAAATTTAAAATCTCATGGGAATCATCAAATTATAGAATTTATCTAATGAGAAGCTTGTTCCTCAAAATTACTAGATAAAGTAATGTTTTTGAGATAATTCCATCCCTTTGTGATAATAAATTATGTATAAGAGATATAGATAACCACCCAAATTCACACTTCTACTTCCAACCCATTTAGAAATGACCACATATTTATATTAATAAGTAATGAACACTATCCTTTTGAGAGAATCATACTCTCCCCATCAGTTATGGAGTTATGTAACTATTTCTCCACCATTTTCAACATAATCTAGAGTCCTATAGGGGCGGTATTTTTCACACATCTTCAAGTGATAGGAGAGGGATGGACATAGATTTTTAGCCTCAATTCAAAAAACCTATCTTGGAAAAGATTTATTGAATATATTTGTAATTTTATTTATTTTTTAAACATATTCAAATTTTATATCTCTATCAAACACCCTTTATTTAATGAAATAATATCCAATTTCTCTATGATTGGATGTTGAGTGCTATTCTGTGTTCTTTGAAAAATCTATTGCACTTTGATTATCAAAAATATTTTCACTAGAATCTCAGTATCAATATTAAAATCTATTAGTTGTACCTACATCCATAAAACCTATGAGTATTCCTATGTAGAAGCCACATATTCTAATTTAGTGTTGTTAAGTGACAATGAATTTTTCTTTTTTTTACCATCACACACATCCCTCACCCAGAAAGAAAGTTCCACCTGAAGTGGATCTTTTATCATTGAAATAACCCTCACAATCTATATCTTTGAAGCTCAGAAAGTTTAAATATTCATTATTTATATATAAAAAACCATATTTGTAACAATGGGTTACTTTTTTCAGTTAATCCTTGACCATAGTTTTGATCATTCTTTGGTTGGGGTTTTTCTCGAGTTGTTTCAGGTGAATTTAGAGAATTTTGGAGGTTTTATGGGCTGTTCATGGTTAGTGATAATTTTTTTATTGAATATTTTATTGGTAATAAATGATAAAATTTCCCCACATTGTGTTAAATATATTTATTTATAAAATATTTGGGATTAGATCATTCATTTGAAACTTTGATGAAAATTCCAGTTTTACCCTTTATAGTGCACTAGTATTTTGAAAATAATTTTTTTTATTTATTATTTGAACTTAATTTTTTTAAATATGTTCCTGAATTAATGGGCTATAACTTTAATTTAGGAAATTAGAGCTAAATCGTGCATTTGGTTGGTGAAAATGGGCCATAAAGTCAAAGTTGGGTTGAACTCATCAGATTGAACATTAGTTCTGTATTTGGGACATAACGTATTCATCCGTGATTGTATTAGGCAAAAATTTTTAGAGGAGATCAGGAACAAAATTTCTCACAAATAGTCCTTATATATGGAGAGTTTTTTCATGCATTTTTGTGGTCAAATAGGCGGTTCATGTTGGATTAAATTATTTGGATGAATTTCCCCATTCACACTTGAAGCCTCTTAAAACCTAGCCTCCCCTCCACTCTATAAATGAGTGTTTTTCTTATTTGGAGGGGTGGGGATGTGAATTGGAAAGTTTAGGGAAGAGAATAAGTGTATCCACTCTAATTCTACAACCATTTTAATAAGGGTATCTATTGAAGCAAAGATCCCTTTGGTGAAGCCTTCTTCTTCTCCTTCTTCTTCTTCGTGTTATAATACTTTTGTTTGTGTAATAAAATTCTTTTTTATTATTTTATTTATTCTCTTTTCTTCTATTTTTTTCAAATTTATTCTTCTATTAATCTTACTTATTGATCTGGAATCAATAGTAGAAGCGATATTGGGTTCTACCCTCTCTAAACCTTTGCAAATGCAAAGCATATCTATGATCACTACACCACCCATGGAAGAGTAGTTCTTTTTAGTAATCGATCTACCTATAACCTCCTTCATTCATTTATTTTGAATAAATGAGCTATTTTAATTCAAATAATATGATCTATTAACTGATTTTTAAATTTAAATGAAATTAAGTAAGCAATTGAACAATAAACACAAATCACGTGAGGTCGAGAATTGTGTGAATTGTGAGAGAGTGAACATAATTGGTAATTCAAAACCACATGGAGTAAATTTTTAGTGTTCAAATATAATCCCTAAAATCAATTAATTTTAATTTATATAGAGGATATGTGCCTTAATTTACCACTAACCATAATCAATCTTTAGAATATCAGTCAAAGTAGGGTGCTGCGATTGCATGTTTTGAAGTTAGCCTTGGGTTATATTCACTTCATCTTTATGGTAAAGTTAATTCTCATAGGGTTTAGTATTTAACAAATTAAGGGATCATAATTAAGTGGATATTAATTTAAATGATAATGATTAATAAATTATTAAAGAGGTAGAGTTAGATCGATTACACTTTCTAAAAATATTTTTCTAAAAAAACATCTTCTTGTTATGTCATTTTTATCGAACTGCATTTCAAAAAAAAACAATATTCCTCCAGAAAACTTATTCTATATTTACAAATGATAAAAAAACCCAATCCTTTTAATTAGTGTTCTTATTTTCTTTACTTTATTTTTAAAATACCTTTAATATGTTGTTAAATTTACTTTCTCATTTGAGAGACGACCTTGGTCAGCCACTCTGCTGCACCTAAGTACCCAAAAACCATTAATCATTTGAGGGTGCCCACGATAGCGTCTTTCAAATTGGCACCATTGAATGGGAGGCAAGTAATTATTTCAACCAATTAGATATATTTATTTTATTTTACATTTTATTCTCTTCTTCTTTTCTTTCTTCCTTCTTTTCCCAATCTGATTTTCTTCTTCTTCTTTTTGGACCATAAACTCAAACTTATCATTTTTATTTTACTTGGTACAATTTCCTTATTTTCATTTTTATTTTATTTATGACATAAACTAATCCTGATGATATTTTAGATCTTGACCCTGATATTGAACATAGCCTTCAGGCTCAAATCAGACATTCTCAGTCTATTAGAAGTTTCAATATTCAACCAGTTGGAGAATTTCTCCACTCCCAGAACATTAAAATTGGAAACAATTATAAGTCCAAATTAAATCACGAAATAATGGCTAAAAATAATTTAAATGAACTTAATAGAACCATTCGATAATTGGCCGCACCTGATATTAATTATCAACCAAATTGTATTGTATACCCAAATCTCAAATCAGACTTTGAACTGAAATCTGGGTTAATTCACCTAATTTCAAAATTTCATGGCCTCTCTGGTGAGAATACCAATAAACAACTTAAAGAATTTAATGTGGTTTTCTCAAAACTAAAACCAATAAATTTATCTGAAGATAAAATCAAACTAAGAGCATTCCCATTTTCACTTTATGGAGCTGCAAAAGACTGAATGTATTATTTACAACCTGAAGATGTTACTTGTTGTAATGATTTGAAACGTATTTTATTGTAGAGATTATTCCAGCATAAAGGACCAAATCCATTCAAAAAGAGATCTTTGGGATCAAGAAATCTTAAGGGGAGTCAATGTATGAGTACTGGGAGTGATTCAAGAAGTTGTGCGAAAACTGTCCGCATCACCAAATCTGTGAGAAACTCCTCATCTAGTAATTCTATGAAGGACTAACACCTATGAATAGGATAATGGTGGATACTGTGGCTAGAGGATCATTAGTGGACAAGACACCGACAACTTAACATGCATTTATTGACAAAATGGCTCAAAATTCCCAAATATTTGGTGATTGAGGTACACCGCATGTCAGGGGAGTACATCAGGTAAGTCCTTCTTCTCTTGAGAGTCATTTAATTGATACCAAGTTAGAAGAATTGAACACTATGGTGAGATAGATTGCTTTGTATCAAAATACATACCAACCCCCTCCTTCAAGGCCTTGTGTCATTTGCACTGAGATTTTCCACCCAACTGACTGTTTCCCCCAACTGTAGGAAACAAAATATTGCGCAGTAGTGTTTCCTGGGAGACCATATAAGAAAAAACAACAAACATATCCCCAAAAGAATATTGATTCTATTTCCCCAACATAAAACCAAGGGTGGAAGGATCAATCAGACATGAGGTATGGCCCTGGACAACAACAAAGGCCCTCTTTTCAACAAAACTTCCAGCAGCCTCCACCTTAACAATAGGGTTTCCAACAACCCCAAAAGATATTTGAAGCTCAAGAATCAACAATTAAACAACAAGGGAATCCCCCACCCAAGGTATATTCTAACACTGATGAAATTTTGAAGTAAATTGTTCTTAATCAATAGAATGAGCTGAAGAGTTAGGGTTTGGAGCTGAGGGAGTTAAAGACTTAAATTAGCCAGATTGCCACCGCCCTACATGAACTGGTAAGTAATAATTCTGGAAATATACCTTCCCAACCTACTCCAAATCCCAAAGGTAATGTTAGTACCATCACATAGAGAAGTGAGAAGAAAAAAATCGACACATCTGCACCTATCGTTCCACCGGGATTCACCTCAGCTCTGGAGAAGACCCATTCAAAACCAGACGATGAGAAACCAAAGAAGAAAGATAAAGGTAAGAAAAATATTAATGATGTTCCTTATAAACCCCTTCCCTTTCCAAATAGGGTTTTACAAACCAGGAAGATGGTTGAAGAGGAGATTCAAAAAAAAGTTTTGGATACATTCATGCATGTGGAGTTCTACATCCCTCTACTTCCAGCCATCAAGAAAATACCAAGGTATGTAAATTTTTTAAAAGAACTCTGTACCAATAGAAGAGGGACTAAGGGAAATTAGAGGATAAATATTGGAAGGAATGTGTCAGAAATCATTACACAAACTCTAGAAATTCCAACAAAGTAAAAGGATCCATGTACATTCACCATCCCATGAACCATAGGGGAGTTTCACTTTTATGATGCTCTTTGTGATTTATAAGCTTCCATAAATGTAATGCCTCACTTTGTATTTTCTTCTTTATAGGTTGGTGATTTGAAACCAACAAGAGTAGTTGTGTAGTTGGAGAATAGAGCTACAACACATCCAGTGGGAGTCCTTGAGGATGTACTTTTCCAGGTAAGAGACATAATCCTCCCAGCAGATTTCTACATGCTTAAAATAGAGGATGGTCAGGTAAGTTCTCATGATCCCATTATCTTAGGTAGGCCCTTCCTCAAAACTACAAAAAATATCATAAATGTCAATGAGGGTACACTTTCCATGGATTTTGGAGATGCATTTATGATATTTAATGTTATGGAATCCATGAAGTACCCCTTCTTCTTTTTTTATCTCCCATTTTGAACCACCAAGTAAAAACCCCATGGAATTTTATTGTCCTATGATTAGGGAGATTATGAGAATTGGTTCTAGTTTGATGTCTAAGAGCACTTCCACACTCATTTTTATTAAACAAGACTCTCATAGATTTGATTTTGAAATGGATTCATATTCTGATTTTGATCATGTGAACTCTGATTATGACATGGCTGTTGAGTATGATGATGGATTTGATTAACTATTCTTTTATTTTTATGATTTCTATTCTGATACTAATGCTCTTTGTGAAAAAATTTCAGTTCCTTCACTATCTCTATCCACACACCACCCCCTACACTGGAACTCAAGCCATTACCACCAAATCTCAAATACTCATACTTGTTGAGTGGTGAGAAATTACCTCTTATCATTGCTAACAATATCCCTTATAAACATGAAGAAAAACTTTTGAATATTTTGAGGGAGAACATTAGGGTAATTGAGTGGACCTTGGATGACATATCAGGTATTATCCCATCCATTTTCATGCATAGGATTCTCTTGGAGGATGGGGATAAAACAATGAGGTATCCACAAAGGAGACTCAATCCAACCCTTCTGGGAGTTGTTAAAAAAGAAGTTGAGAAATTGATTAAGGAAGGTTTAATCTTTCCCATTTCATATTCTCAGGGGGAAAGTCCTATTCAGGTTGTTCCCAATAAAAGTGGTGTTACAGTTGTTAAAAATGAGAAATATGAGTTAGTTTCAATGAGGGTACAAAACAGTTGGTGTGTGTGTATTGATAATAGGAAACTAAATAAATCCACTCGCAAGGACCATTTCCCCCTCCCATTTATTGATCATATGCTTGAGAGACTATCCTGAAAGACACATTATTATTTCTTGGATATATTTTCTAGATATTTTTAGGTTCCTATAGCTCTGAAGAATCATAAGAAGACTATATTCACCTGTCCCTTCAGAACATTTTCCTACCAGAGGATTCCATTTGGAGTTTTCAATGCCCCAGGTACCTTCTAGAGATGCACGATGAGTATTTTTTCTGATTTTAGTGAGACTTACATGGAAGTATTTATGGATGATTTTAAAGTTTATGGTTCTTCATTTGATGATTGTATCTATAGTTTGGGAAAGGTTTTGAATCCTTGTATTGAGAAGAATTTGGTCTTGAACTTTGAAAAGTTTCATTTCATGTTAGATCATGGAATTGTGTTAGGGCATGTAGTGTTAAAACATGGGATATAGGTCTATAGATCTAAGGTCGATATCATTTCATACTTACCCTATCCTTCATGTGAGTGTGATATTAGATCTTTCCTAGGTCATATATGCTTTTTTCAGAACTTCATAAAAGATTTTAGTAAGATTTCTATTCCTTTGTTGTGATTACTTCAAAAGGATTCTGATTTTGTGTTTGATGATTCTTGCAGGACTTCCTTTGAAGATATAAATAAGTGTTTGACCACTCCACCAATCATATAGCCCCCATAGTGGGAGATTCCTTTTGAGCTTATGTGTTATTCCTCCAACTTCGTAGTTGGAGCTGTCTTATCTCTGAGGGTGGAGGGATGTTCATGTGTGATTTAATATGCATCAAGGACACTAGATTCAGCCCAATCAAACTACAAAACCATGGAAAAGGAGTTTCTTGCTGTTATATTCACTTTATATAAATTCTATTCATATTTATTAGGCTCTAAAGTAGTTGTTTTTTCTGACCATGTAGCTCTGAGGTACCTTTTAAAGAATCCCGATGCAAAGCCCAGACTTATCCGATGGATGCTTCTTCTTCAAGAATTTGATATTGAGATAAAGGACAAGAAGGGGTCAGAAAACCTAGTGGCAGACCATATAAGTAGGCTTACTCACACACTATAATATGACACCATGGACCGGTTACCACTTCGATACACTTTCCCCGATGAGCATATTTATTCCATATCAGGTACACATCCTTGGTATACTGATTTAGTGAACTTCCTTGTTTCCTCTGAAATTCCTAAAAATTTAATGAAACATCAAGTCCAAAAATTAATGAGTGAGTCTAGGTTTTATTTTTGGTATGACTCCTACCTATGGTACATGTGTAGTGATGAAGTTATTAGGAGGTGTGTTCTTGATCACGAGTTTGAGTCTGTTCTATAATTTTGTCATATACTTTCTTGTAGTGGACACTTTGGAACCCAACAGACAGCTAGGAAATTCTTAGACTCTAGATTATATTGATCTAGATTATTCCATGATTCCCATTTTTTTTGTAAGTCATGCTCTCATTGCCAACACACTGGGAACATTTCTAGGAGACATGAGATGCCCCAAAAATCTATAATATTTTGTGAGATTTTTGATGTATAGGGCATCTATTTTATCGGTCATTTTCCTAGTTCATTTGGGTTTTTATATATTTTGGTTTCTGTTGATTATATGAGTAAATGGGTAGAGGCTAAGGCCACTAGGACTGATGATTCTCATCTTGTAGTGGACTTTTTCAAGACACAGTTTTTTTGTATTTATGGAGTACCAAAGGTCGTCATCAGTGAACAAGGGACACACTTCTGAAATATCAATTTGGCTTCCCTCCTTAGGAAGTATTTGGTGACACAAAAAACATCAACACTATACCACCCCCAAACAAATGGCTAGGCTGAGGTTTCAAATCGTGAGTTGAAACAAATTTGGAGAAAATCATGCATCTGAATAGGAAGGATTGGAGAACACGCTTGGATGATGTGATATGGGCTTATAGGACAACATTCAAGACACCCATCGTGGAGATTTCACAAGAGGAGACTGGAAAGAGCTTTACAGTCAATGGGAAACGTTTAAAGAAATAAATTGAGGGACTTCCAACTAATGCAATGGATTTCATCACACTACATGACCCCATTATCACTTGAGCATATCAGGCTGTTCCTAGCCCTTTCACTTTTATATTATTTTTCCTATTTAAAATTATACATTTCATTGCATATATCATCTCATAGGTTCACATTGAATACAATGCAATATTTTAAGTGTGGGGGAGGGGACAACATTTTGGGTTAGATATTTAGGATTTTAATTTGTGTGTTTTGTGTGTATTTTCTATTAATATTTTGGTTAAAATTTTCAAAAAAAAAAAACAAAAAACAAAAAATTTGACGATATATATCATATAATATTATCATGTGAAACATATGGAAAATGCATGTTTTCAAAATTCAATGGTAGAATTATAAGCATGAGTAAGATTTCATCATCAAGGGTTAATTTTTATATAAATTTAAGTCATCAATGATATGAATGGTTGTGTCATTATAAAACCTTTTATATTTTGACATAATTATTTGTGATATTTGTTCATGATAAATTATATCATTGATTTCTCCACACAAATTTTCACTCAACCACAACTGTTGAAATTTTTCCAACTCAACTGAAGGTATAGTCAAGTTAGGTAAAAAAACTCATTGGTTGATCCATATGTTCGTTTCTCTTCTGACAAGTTTCTTTACTATATCAAAGTGACATATGCATGTGTACTTGTTATCCGAAAATTTTATGACCTAAAAAATATGTGGGTTGTGTCTTAGACAGGTAAAAAACCACTCTTCATCGACCTTTGATCTTGTTATAACTATTACAATTAGTTTTGTGAGGAGATAAAACATGGGTTGATAGTTGAGTTTGATATTTGTTCTAATTGAAACTTAAAAAAAAACAAAAAAAACATAAAAATAAATGAGGGGAGTGATGAAATGTAAAACATATGAAGATATCTAAGTTGGGAGATTAAGGTTTGAATTTCAGGAATGCTTAAGTGAGTGGGTCTTGAAATTCGATTGCAAAAGAATGTAGAATGGGTTCAATGAATTAAACTTGGTAATAAGAATTGTTTTACCTAACCTGAATATACTGAATAAAGGGTGGATTTATGATCTTGGAATGGTTTACACACACACAGATGGAGAATTAGTGGCATGGTATACCCATGACTTGTTTCTCTATGATTAGTGTTATGAATCTCACTGGATTTTGTTTTGAAAAAATTTATGAGAAAATTAATTTTAAATTTATTGATATTGACTCTTGATGGGATTATTAATTTTCCTATATCTGCACTATGTTTTGAGAAATTTGAATATGCATATCTTGTCACAATTTGTTTGAATACATGATATGAGGTTTTCCTAGGAGTGCAAAAGGGTAAGTGTGGGGGAGTTGAAAAAACACATATTTATTGAATATTTTATTTATAATAAATGATAAAATTTCCTCACATTTTGTTAAATATTTTTATTTATATAATATTTGGGATTAGATCATTCATTTGAAAATTTGATGAAAATTCCAGTTATAGCCTTTATAGTGAACTATAGTATTTCAAAAATAAATAATTTTTTATTTATTATTTGTACTTAATTTTTTTAAAATATGTTTCTTAATAAATTTAATACAACTTTCATTTAGTACATTAGAGCTAAATAATGCATTTTTTTGGTGAAAATAGGCCATGAATTCAAAGTTGGGATGGACTCATCAGATTGGAGATTGGTTATGTATTTAGGCCATAACTTCTTCATCTGTGCTTGGATTAGACACAAATTTTTATAGGAGATTGGGAAAAACATTTCTTACAAATCATAATTACATATGGAGAGCTGGTTCACCAGTTTTGGTGGTCAAACAAGCAGTAAAAATTGGATTAAATTATTTGGCCGAATTTCCCCATTCACACTTGAAGCCTCTTCAAACCTTGCCACCCCTCCACTGTATAAATGGGTGTTTTTATCATTTTAAGGGGTGGGGAAATGAATTGAGAAGTTTAGGGAAGAGGAGAAGTGGATAAAATCCAATTATCCAACCATTTCAATAAGGGTATCTCTTGAAGCAAGGATACCTTCGACGAAGCCTTCTTCTTCTCTTTCTTCTTCTTCTTCGTGTTATAATACTTTTGTTGTGTGATAAACTTATTTGTTATTCTTTTATTTATTCTCTTTTCTTATATTTTGTTCAAATTTATTCTTCAATTAATATTCCTAATTGGACTAGAATCAATAGTAGAAACAATATTGGGTTCTACCCTCTCTAAACCTTTGCAAATGAAAAACGTTTCTATAATGACTACACCACCCATGGAAGAGTAGTTATTTTTAGTAATAGATATACCTCTGACCTCCTTCATTCATTTATTTTGAATCAACGAGCTATTGTAATTCAAATAATATAATCTATTTATTGTTTTTTTAATTTAAATGAAACTAAGTAAGCAATTTAACAGTAAACACAAATCACGCGAGGTTGAGAATTATGTGAATTGTGAGTGCGCGAACTTAATTAGTAATTCAAAAAAACACGGGATAAATTTGTAGTGTTAAAATATAATCCCCAAAATCAATTAATTATAATTTTCAGAGAGTATATGTGCCTTAATTTACCAATGACCATAATCCAACCTTAGAATATCAATCAAAGTAGGGTGCTGTGATTGCATGTTTCAAATTTAGCCTAGGGTTAAATTCACTTCATATTTGTGGTAAAGTTAATTATCATAGGGTTTGGGATTTAAAAAATTAAGGGATCATAATTAAGTGGATATTAATTTAAATGATAATGATTAATAAATTATTTAATAGGTATAGTTAGATCGATTATACTTTCTAAAAATAGTTTTCTAAAAAAGAATCTTCTTGTTGTGTCATTTTAATCGAACTACATTTCAAAAAAAATAGTCATCTTCCAGCAAACTTATTCTATATTTATAAATGATAAAACCCCCATAATTTTAATTAGTGTTATTATTTACTTTACTTTATTTTTAAAATACCTTTAATATGTTGTTAAATTTACTTGTTCCTTTGAGAAATGATCTTGGTCAGCCACTCTGCTGCACCTAAGTATCGAAATACCATTAATCATTTGAGGGCACCCATGAAAACACCTTTTAGTTAGCACACGGTTTTCCCAAACCATGTGAACCTAGTGAAAATAATGAAAACCTATGTAGTGAGGGTTTACACATTTGGAACATGGTTTAAAAAACCACGCACCCACCTAGGAGAAATCGTGCACTTTGGACAGTGAGTCCAGATGGGGCACACAGTTAGGGCACACAGTTTTTTCAATCAGGTGGACCTCTCCAAGGAACCATGTGAGTGGGATTAATTTATTACAAATTTTTATTTTAAAATATCTAACCCCCTAAATTAAATCTCAATCGATCCCCACTTGACCTAACTCAAATTACTTAGCTTAAGAGGCTATCAAGAAGCTGTTTTAGATCCTCAAACCCCTTCTATTGGTGGATTTAAGTGTGGTTGATCATGTTTAATCTCCTATAGTAAGTGTAAATCCTCTATAATTTTTTATTCTAGTCTATCATTCCTTATTCCTTAGATTTTGATAGATTATCACTTATTGGATGGATCTAAACACCATTTGATTGGATCTTGATTCTAGGTTTGATTTATAGATATCCTTCACCTTCGATCTACATTGGAGTTCCAATTGTGGGTGTTGATCATTTGATCAAATGATTAAAGGTTGGTGGTTCTATTTGAGATTTTCCATATAATTAAAGCCTTTATTAGATTGATTTTTTTGAAATAGATTTTAATTGATTTATGAAAACCAAATTTGATATGATTTAGAATTTGAATTTATAATGCGATTGATTTTTGGAAAACCCCCCAATTCAAATGGAATTGGAATTTGGGGTGTATTTTGAAAAATGATGGAATTGATAAAATTATTTGAGAATTGATTTTAGGAAAATGGATTAAATTTAAATGATGAATACCTATGATTGGTTTTGTATTGAAAAGCATGAAATAACAAAAAACCTATGTTTTTTTTGAAACTGAATTGGAATATTGAAACTAAAAATTGGGAAATTGAATTGTAAATGATGATTTATTTGAAATGATATTTTTCTCTTTTTCTATTGATTTATTGAGCACATGTGAACCTCTATAGTTAGTGGGTAATTTGGGACAAGCATAATAGGATATTGATTCCCTAGAAATGTATTGATGATGAAAATTATTGCAAAAACCTAGTTAGAATAATCTTATACCTAATGGGTTATTGATGAGTTATATTTGGATTGATCTCGAGGTATGTGTGTACACATATTTGGCCATGACCATTGATATGAGAAGTGTGAGGATCCTATAACCAGAAACTATCATAATTTAGGGTAGATGACTATGGTGCTCATTTTGATTCTTTTGATTATATATTACATTGATTATATAATTATTTTACTCATTCTAAATGATTTTTATAAATTATTTTATATGAAATATAGATTTAATACATGTTTAATTTTTTTTTTCATCATTTTGAAATGAAAGAAATTTTTATTTTAAATATGAAAATGTACTACTGTTACCTATTTTATTTAAATTTAAATAATGATTTTGTTTATTATTATGGAATCATTTATAGAACAATTGATGATAGCCTATTGGGATTTAAATCTCACACCATACCTTTGCCTTTATGAATTTGTATATTTTCTTATGTCAGGTCTAAGGAAAGGGAGAGAGCATCTTAGAGGAGATGGATGTTCTTGATACTTTGGTCTTGGAGTGATGTTTACTTTGGGATGTTTGAGTTTTATCTTTATAGTTGTTGATTACTTTGTTGATGTGCTAATTTTAGTTTTGTTTACCTATTTGGTTTTTGGAACTTTCTCTAATTTGAGTGTTGAGAATACTAACTGGTAAATATTTTATCTTCCACTATTTTTTGGTAAATTCATTCCCTCTTTTATATTATATAATTGCCGGTGCTAGTCACCAACCCATGGGGATTAGGAATTACCTTCAGGGTATATTAGAGATGGATCAGATATTAGGGTACCAGGGTATCTGGGATGGTTTATGACAAAGTGGTATCAAAAGGATATGTTTATAATATTTCCTTAATATCACTATACAATTTTGGATATCTAGTTGGTACTTAGGAGGTAGTTATGAGTGAATACCTAGCCAGATATAATTTTAATGAGCCTTAAGTCACCATGGGTGGTTTAGGAAATGTGTCTTGAGGAATAATTTGATACAATTATATTCTTTTACCTTCTTTTTATTTGAATATGTCAAAATAAAATTCTTATTATCTTATTTAATGGGATTAATTTTCCCATTTCACCTGTTGAGTTGTTTATCTGAGTAATATTTTGATGTATTCAATTTTGTTTATTGATGTTTTGTATCATCTTGCCTTAGAGAATATGGGTGAATAATCCTCAGTAGGAAGTTGCTGGTGAACCATAGTAAGTAGATCCCCCATGGAATATAACCTTGTTGATATTATTGTGCATGTTGTCCAAGATCTAGGACAAGCATTTTAACCCCTTCCCATTCAGGGTCTAGCTACAAAACCTCAGAGGAAATAGGTAACATGATGAGTCTTATAGATTATCTCAATATATTTTTTTTCTAGATATCCTAGAGTTCCTGGTAGAGGCCCTTTTAATTGCTTCTAGTGTGGAAAGCCCAATCATTCAAAATGGGTTTTCACTGAAGCACCCAAGATCTTTAGTTCCTATAGATGATCAGGTCACTTACATAAAATATGTTATATCTTTTACAATCCTTATAGTGTAATAATATCATCATTACCTAAAATTACTTTAGTGTAATCAGATGATTCATGAACAAAAAGGATTCCAACCACATGAGTCCGAAATGAAGCTACTTAACATAATGAAAGAGTCTCCTGAGGAAGATAATACAGGTCCAGTGACCTTGAGAGGTACGATTAGTAAATATTAATCTATAGTAAATTATTTATTTGATTCCATTTTTTCTCATTAATTTATATTTAATCATATTGTGAACCTTCTAAATCTTTCTATAGATCTTTTGTATTATGCGATGGATATTACTACACCCCTTGGAATAAAGAGAGAGAAGGGTTTCCATTGTACTATAAGTGTTTTCTATTTATCATAAATTGAGCTTACCGGGAATTTTTTGGTTCTCGACATGAAACATATTGATATAATTTTTAGGATGAATTGGATCATTGTTAATAAGGCTCAAATTGACTGCTATCTTCAACAAGTCTCCTTTACCATTCTAGATGGGGTGTGCCATATCTTTTAGGGAGAATGGGACCCAAGGTAAATTAGATCCATAAATTCTTATCTAGAGTTGGTGAAAGTAATATAAGTGTTTTATTTTGATCTAGAGAAGGAATATTTGAGCAATGATCTATATATATTTTTCGTCAAGTTTTATGATGTGTTTCATTCTGATTTTTCTTATTTTCCACTGGTGAGAGAGGTACATATATCTATTGATTTAGTGCCTAGTACTTATCCAGTATCTATAGATTATTATCATATAGAACCAAATGAAATGAAATAGTTTAATTCTCAGTTGGATGACATATTAGAGAAAGGTTTTATATGCTTGAGTGTGTCACCTTGGGTGATGCCATTTTATATTTATTAAGAAAGTTGATTGAACAATTAGACTATGTGTTAATTATAAGAAACTAAAACAAGTTATGGAGAAAAATAAGGATCAATTACTAAGCAGTGATGATATTTTTGACTAGTTGAAATGAGAGAAGTGGTTCTCAGAGATTTATCTTCAATTTCGTTATCATCAGTTGAGAATAAAATAATCTGAAATTCAGAAAACCTCCTTCTAGAGTATGTATGAACATTATGCATATCTTTTAATGCCATTTTTTCCTAATAAATGATTCTTTATTATTAATGGATTTTATTAACATGATATTCAACAATTATCTTGATATGTTCGTGTTGGTCTTTGTGGATGGAATCCTATTTTACTCTTAGTCTAAGGAGGATAATGTTCATCATCTAAGAGCAGTTTTAAAATTGTTGAGAAATCACCAACTCCATTCCAAGCTATCAAAATGTGATTTTTGGATTCAGAAAGTGAATTTATTAGGACACATGGTCTTAGAACATGATATATTAGTTGAACTTGAAAATTTGAAAGTTGTTATGAAATGAGAGAGTCCCTGAAATGTTTTTGAGATTTAGAGATTCTTGGGTTTAGTGGGGTATTATTACTGGTTTTTTAATGATTTCTCAAAGTTGGATTCTTTGATGACCTCCCTCACTCAAAATGAGGTTAATTTCATTTTGGATGAAAATTTTTAGAGTTATTTCATTGATATGAAACATATTTTTTACTTTGGTATTGGCGTCGACTCTTCCAAAGGTTGGGAAGAGCAATGTGGTCTTCTATGACGTATCAGGTTCATGTTTGGGATTTGTTCTTATACAGAGTGATCACATCATTTCCTATAAAACTTGGCAGTTTGGGACACACAATAATAATTAGCTAACTCATGAACTTGAACTCACAACCATGATGCATGCACTTAAGAGTTGGAAACACTACCTTTTCATAGAAAGGTTTATCATTTATTCCGAATATAAGATCTTGAGTTATATATTCTATAAAAAAGATTTGAATCTCTATTAGAGGAGTTGGATAGAGTACCTATATTATTTTCCTTTTGACATTTCCTATACCCCATGGAAGGGGAATGTCATTGTTGATGCTTTGAGTAGGAAAATTTTGACCCATACCATGAAAGAATCACCTGAAGAGTGGAAATTGATGGCTCTTTTTGAACATTTTTATTTAGGAGTCCAAGATAATGAGTCAAAGGCTATTTTAACTTGTGTTCATTTGAACTATTCCCTTATCAAGATAATTCTTTAGAAGAAACAAATGATTATGAGTTCCATGGAATTAGGAACTCTCTTTATTGTGGGGATACCATTGGTGCATGATCATTCTTCACAGAGGGTATTATATGTTTTTGGAACTGGTGCATTGTACCTTTACTAGTGAGAAAATATATGATAGGGTATTTCCATAATTCCCAATGAGTTGTGAACCCAGGAACCAAAAATATGTTTTATGATATGAGATGATGATTCTAGTGGCTAGGTATGTGACCGGACATATATAACTTTGTCTCATGTTCTTATACTTTCCAATAGGTCAAGGATGAGCACCATAAACCTTTATGTTTTTTATCCACTTTTAGTGTTGTCTTAGAAGCGGGATGGGATCTCTATGGATTTTGTGGTTAGGATGCGTAAAAAATAAAAGAAGTATGAAATATGGGTTGTGATTGATTGACTAATGAAATTAGATCACTTTATAACTATTCATGATACTACCAAAGTTAAGGAGTTGGGAAATCGATATATAAAGAGATTTTTTTGCATGGAGTTATATATTTTGTAGTGTCTGATATATATCCCCATTTACCTCTTATTTTTGGAGATTCCTTCAAGAGGTTATAAGATCTCAGGTTCATTTGATTATATAATACCATCCGTAGACTGATGTACAGAAAGTGGAGGCTATATATATATTCTTTAGGACATGATTCATTCCTATGTTCTTGACTTTGGTCAATATTGGGATGAAAATTTGGGACTGGTTGAGTTCTATTATAACAATATTTACCAATCCATGAATAGAATATATCCTTTTTAGGCCTTGTACAAAAGGCTATGTAAATGTCTATTGTTTTGGTTAAATATTGGAGAAAATTCCTTGGTTGGATTGAGTTTAGTCCAAGAGACAATGAAAAAGATTCAGTTGATTCATTAGATAATATTGATGGCATAGATTCAATACAAATATTATTATGATAATCTTGAAGACTATTGGGGTTCTTTATTGGTGACCGAGTGTTATTGAGAGTTTCACCTAGGTTTGGTCATCAACATCTTGGGAGGAAATATAAACTTAATCCTCATTTTGTGGGACCTTTTGAGGTTGTTGAGAAGGTGGGGAAAGTTGATTACCATTTAGAACTTCCACTATAGTTGATGTTGGTACATAATGTGTTCCATGTATCACAGTTTCAGAAGTATCTTTTTGACCCATGTCATGTCTTGAGCTAGGAGGATCTTGATGTTGAGCCTGAATTACCTATCACCAATCATCTAGTTAGGATAAGTTATTATAATACAAAGGTGATTCATGATATGATGATAACTTTGGTACATGTTCTATGGAAGTATGGTTCTGATTCTCATAAGACTTGGGAGTATGAGGCACTGATGAGAGAGAAGTGACCTTATCTATTTGATATGGAAAATTATTAATAGGATTTATAGGGCTAGAAAGTTTTTATGGTGGGGAGGTTGTAACATCCTATTACTTTTCTTCAGTTACTCCTCAACCTATTTTTTATCATGATTTAGTTAGGTTTTGTATTGGGTTGTTTCTGGTGAATTTGAAGAATTTTGGATGTTTTTTGGGTTGTGTACGTTTGGTACATGGTTTTCCCAAATCGTTCACCCCCAGTGAAAACCACACAACCCTGTATAGTAAGGATATTAAAAGTTGATACATGGTTTAAAAATCCATGAACCCACCTAGGAGAAACTATATACCATGGATAGTGAGTCCAAAGGGGATGCATGGTTAGGGTATACAGTTTGTCTAACCGTGCAACCCTCTCCAAGAAACCGTGCACATGAGATTAATTTATTTCAATTTTTTATTTTAAAATTCCAAAACTTCTGGATTAACCCCCAGTAAAACCCCACTCAACCTAACTCAAATTCCATAGCTTAAGAGGCAATCAATAAGTGGTTTTGGATCATAAAACCCCTTATAATGGTGGATAAAATCATGGTTGATCACATTTAATCTCATCTAATAAGTAGATATCCTCTCTAATTGGTTCTTATGATTCTTCCTTACTTCCTCCTTATAGTTTTATAGATCATCATATATTGGATAGATCTAAAATTCATTTTATTGGATCTTGATTCTTGGGTTTAGTTCTATATATCATTCACCTTTTATCTACCTTGGTGTTCCCATTTCAGGCGTTGATCGTTTGATTACATGATTAAAGGTATGTGGTTATATTTGAGATTTGGAATATAATTAAAGCCTTGATTTTCTTGATTTTTTTGAAATAAATTTTAGTTTATTTATGAAAACCCAATTTGATATGATTTAGAATTGGAATTTATAATGGTATGGATTTTGGGAAAAACCCCCAATTCCAATTAAATTGGAATTTGGGGTTTATTTTGAAAAATTATGAAACTAATAAAATCATTTGAGAATTGATTGGACAAAAATAGATTAAATTGAAATAATGAAAACCTATGATTGGTTTTGTGTTGAAAAGGCATGAAATGATAAAAAACCCATCTTTTTTTTTGAAATTGAATTATAATATTGAAACTGAAAATTGTGTAATTGAATTATAAATGATGATTTATTTGAAATAAGATGATTTTACCTTTTTCTATTGATTTATTGAGCACATGAAAGTTCGGGTAGTCAGTTGGTTACTTAGGACAAGCATACTATGATGTTTAATCCATATAAGTGGATTGAAGATGAAAAATATAACAAAAACCTAGTTTGAAACATCTTATCCTTCTTGGGATGTTGATGAATCCTATTTTTCTTGAGCATGAGGGGTGTGTGTATAGATATTTATCTGCGATCACTGATATGAGAAGTGTGAGGATATTATATCCAGAAACTATTTTAATTTAGTGTAGATGACCATGGTTGTCATTGTGATTATTTTTATTATATATTCTATTGATTATAGAACTTTTTTACTCATGAAAAATGATTTATATAAATTATTTTATATGAAATGTTGATTTAATCCATGTTTGAAATGTTTTCCATCATTTTGAAATGAAATCTTATTTTGTTTTAAATATGAGAATGTATTTCTATGACTTGTTTTATTTAAATTGAAATAATTATATGTTTTATTATTTTAGAATCTTATATGGAACACTTGGTGAGACCCTACTAGGATTTATATCTCACACCCTACCTTTACCTTTGGGTGTTTGTAGATTTTCTTATTCCCAGTCCGAGTAAAGGGAAAGTGCCTCTTGGAGGAGGTGGATGTTCTTAATCCTTTGGGATTAGAGAGATTTTTATTTATTTTGGATTCTTGAGTTTTATCTTTCTATTTGTTGAGTACTTTTATGTTTTACTACTTTGGGGTTTTTTTTACCTTTTTGGTTTCTGTTACTTTTTCCCTTTGGAGTGTTGAGCATACCGACTTATAAATATTTTATATTCTCATACTTTTTAGGAAATTGGTTATGTATTTTATCTTTTATAACACCTGGTTCTAGTCTCTAACTCACAGGGCTTAGGAATGACCTTCGATCTATGTTATATCTGGCTCAATTATCAGGGTACCAAGGTATCTAGGCTGGTTCATGAAAATAGTTCAGTGTGAATCTAAAATATCTTAGAATCCTTTTAGTTGCTATCATTTTTGAAACCCTTGGATTACTTTGGAATCTTGCACATATAGTCATTATATAAGAAATATCATTCCTTGAATATGTTAAAAATAGTAATCTTCCAATAACTCTTCTAAACTATTTTTGATTAACCTTTCTACCATCCTCATCTTTACATAGTTTTGGTCCAACTGAAATGAGAGTTCTAACTTCTATTGACTCATCTATGATTTTATTTCAACAACTATTTAGAATATTTTTTAGGATAATTTTTTTAGCTATTTATCTATTAAATATATAATCCTAGAGAGTATGAAATTTCACACAACATAGAGATTTAAATGTGATTTTTCATCTACTCCACAGAAACCTCATACTGGTATTCTTTTCCAATATTGATTATTATATCATCAATATATACTAATATAATTATGGTTTACAACCATACTTCAAGTGTAAAAGTTTATTTAAAATCAATGAATTCCAATTGAGAGTATCCCTTGTATAACATACTATCCCTATTTCTTATCATTAAACCTTTCTTAATTAGTTTTCTCATAAATACCCTCTTTATTAAAATAAAATCTTCATTTCTAGGCATTGGTATGAGCTCCGAGGTGGAATTTTTCTTAATATTATTCAACTCATCATTCATAGATTGTATCAAATCTTCATTTTCAACAACTTTAGATACAATTTTTGGTTCAAAATGTAAAATATGAGTTTTTTTGGTTCTCTATTTTGATTCTTTTTCTAGTTTGAACATGATATTATTGTCTAATAATAATGCTTTTAGACTCAACATGCTTCTTTAATATTTGAAACTGTTCATATTCACCTTCATATATCTTATCTTTATTATTGGTTTTCTCTAAATCAATATCAATAGTCATTGAATATTTTTTAGTATCATATTCACCCTACTTTTCAAAAATCTATATGTTTCATGCTTTAGAATTTTTTCAATGTGATTTATCAACTTGAAATAATCTACACTAATTTTAAAAAATTTTCACATCAACACAGTCAATTAGATTTTTCAATCTCTTATTTCAATATCTTTTCCCACTTTTATTTGATAAGAATCCCATAAATATCCCTTCATCTATTTTTTCCTCATACACTCCCAGATTACTATTTTTGATATTTATAAAGTGGTGGATAGAAAATACTTTAAAATATTTTAATGTTTCATTCTTATTATAAAAAATCTCATATAGGGTTAAGTGTGTTTTTGATATCAATAGACATCTGTTATGGATGTGTATAATAGTATACCCAACTTCTCTCTTGATTTTTTTTAAGATCTTATGTCCAGGTAACATTTTCCTACTCATATCTACTATATTCTTTTCTACCTTTCAACAACACCATTCTAGCAAGGTGTATACGATGTACTAAATTGATGCTTGATTCCATTTTTCAAAATATAACTTTCAAATGCATCACATGTATATTCCTTTACATTACCACATATATATATATATTTGATCTAGATTCCCAACTCTTTTTCAGTAAGTATTTTTAAAATTTTAAACATTTCAATATATTTTGAATTATTATAAAAGAACATAACATTAGTCATTCATGTGTAATCATCAATAAATGTAATTAAATATATATCACCTATAATAGAGTTTTGTCTCATGGGACCACACGAGTTAGTGTAAATGAGCTCCAGTGGTCTAGTGGAAAGAATATATACATTTTTATGATATCCCTAATCCATCTTTATTTTTTCAAAATTTGTACAACATCATATCTTTCTATTTTAATCTTGGTTAGGTCACACAAAACATCAAAATACTAAAATTTTCTTAGAATTATTTTTCCAAGATGACTAATCCTTATATTCTATTTCATGATTTCATTTTTTTCACCCACGAAATAAAAGTTGGTTGAATTACCTATTTGAAATAAATTACCATTTATTCTTTTATCCTTGATAGATGATCCTTCCATAATTTATGATTTTAATGATACAAGAGTATTTATTGAATAAAATCTCATTCCCAACATCATAGATTTGATTAAAACTTAATAAAATATGTTTTATCTCTTCCACATACAAAAAATTATTTGATTTTAGATTTTGATCTTATATTTCATCTGAGCTAACTCCTTGATTTTTAGAGAACAAACATTTAAAAAAAAATACTAAACCACCTTCATTATTATCAATAATATTCATAATATTTGTTTCACCAGTAATGTGGGAAGAACACTCATCAAGAATACATGGCATGGTTCTTATGTTGGCCTTTAATGTAACCACACTTATACATAAATTTTCTTCCATGAACTTCTGAATTCTATTCCCTTTCGCACCATAGAGAATATATATAAGTAATATTTTCATGATATTTTATGCACAATGGACCTTCAGATCACACCCCCATATATTTATTCAAGGTACTTAAACCTATTATGTATAGGAATGTTAAAGATATTTCTTATCACAACTTGACTTATTTGAAATCCTGATTTCATCTCCATTGAATAAATCCTTTGGATTCATGACTATTTAGATGGTAAAATATTATATCTACATGAGCAGACTTTGTGAAAAATACTCTATATAACCAATAATATACTTGAAATTTGAATATTTTGGAATCATAAAAATTATCTATAAAAAAATGCTTCTCAAATTTCTGTTTTTGTCGTCTAGATTGGGTTTGAACTTACTTCTATTTGGGAGTAGATGAGCTTCTTGAGTTATTTCTTCCTTATAAAGCCATGGGTGAGTTTTTATCCCCATTTTCATAGTCTATAATTGACCATATTTTTTGTTTTAACATGAACTATTAGTTAAAATATAATTAAAATTATATTTATTATATGGAAATTTAACCTGAGTCCTTGAGCAAGCTACCTCAGTTTATTTAGAGGTTTCATCCATGAATTATTATTTTTTATAATAAGATTCTATTTTTTAGATAATTATCATCTTTAAGAAAATTATATTATGTATTACATAAATATTATTATTTCATATAATGTATGGATTCAAGATCCTTCATCATTTTTTATGTTCAGAAGCCTATAATTTGATATTCTTGATTTCATCAACGCAAGATGATTGTTTCTTGACATACTCACTCTTATATTCATTTTCACCACTACTTGAATCATAAATATTTTTTTTTCAAAATGAGGTATGAAATTAGTAAATTTATCACTAGATTTACCTTATGATTAATTTATATATGTGATGTTATCTTCCTCCACTTTTCTCATCATATCTTTTCTCATGCATCTAGAGAATTTATTCTTGCTCCCACCAAAATTGGATACTTCTTCTGAAATTTTACCCCATTTCTTTATTTGAGGTTTATCATCTCATTATTCTGATTTATAATCCAAACCTTTCATCTTTGGATAGTTTATATAAAAATACCCAATTCCATTAAATTTGTAACATCTTGGTGGAAGTCTACCTTTATTGTTACTCTTACATTTCTTGAAGTTATTTGATATAAGTTCAATGATTCTTTGATAATATTTTCTTCATCATATAATTCACTTGGATCTAAATCCATATATTTATTTATTTTCATCTTCCTTACGGACTCAAAATTTATTTCATCCTTGATCTTCTTCTTGAAGGTTTACTCTTATATCATTTTATAAGAAATGATAATATTATGAAATTTATTGATGAAAATATGTTATCTATATTTAAGAGATGAAATTTTAGGATCAAACCCATCTATAAAATTCCCCATAATATTTTTGAAAATAGTATAGTATTTTATATTTTCACCAAACCCCTAGATATTATCAATAATTTCATTGACCCTTGTAAAATAGTAATCAATGTTTTCTACCTCAAAAATTTTTATATATTAAAATTAGCTTCTTCAAATATTTAATTTTTTATCATTGACTTTCACATTACAATTATAGATGATTTATAATTTATCGCACTTTTCCTTGTTAGTTTTAAGTTCCATGAATTTCATGTAAAACATTTCTATAAAAGATATAAAATTATAATCTAATATTTTACATTCACCTTCATATTTGTTTTATTAGTAATTAAAATTAGATCATTAATTTTAATTGGTGGAAAAAACAAAACTGCTACATCACTCATTTATAATCCAATAGACAAAAGACAACATAACATATTATTCTTAAAACTATGGTAGTTATTTCCATAAAAATTGGGAACTCCCTCAAACTCTCCTACTATTAACATAATTCAGATAATCCATCATAATAAAATGATTGGATCTTATATAGGAACTGATCTTTGTTACCATTTGAAGTTCCTAGGAAAGTGTTGCTCCACCGATAGGGGGGGGGTGAATCAATGGGGACCTATTTTTACAATTTATTTCACTTTAAAATCAATGTTTGTGACTTACTAGTATTTGATCCACTCAAATATAAAATCACAACCTCAATTGTACATGTAGAGAATAAAAGAACAAGGAACAATTTTTTTACAAGGTTCGATTCCTTCTAAGAATGACTACTTCTTACTATGATTGGTCAATCTCTCTAACCATAAATTCTTCACTATAAGAACAAGTGATTATATATTTTATCTCATGTGAATAACATTAAACTATTCCTTTCTTGATTCACACTGGACTTAAAATATTCTCCTTATAAATACAATTAGATGAAATAAAATGAGAAATATTACTTTAAAATCTTTATCTCTTTAACAATAATTGTTACATATCTTTCTCCATAAGACTTCAAGATATTCAAATACAATTTTCTAACTTAATGAATAACCTAATGTTGATATGTTTCTCAATATTATTCTAAATCTTGATTCACTGAATACTCATTATTTAATGGTTTTTATGATCTTATCTACCTCAATATTCATGATCTATTTCTATCTCAATATTATTATACCCAGCTATAACTCTTCATCCAACAATATCTTTCTTGACTTCTCACCTTTGCTCAATCCAAATCAGAATTATAGAATTAATTTTCTAATCCTAGATATAATTTCTAGATCATTATTCTAGATACTTCATTCAAAAAATCATACACCACAATCCTCTAAATTTATTCATTTAGTTATGGAGGATAAGAACTACGATCACTAAATACTCCCATCATAATTAATCACATTCTACATATATTTTCAAAAAATTAAATTCTTATTTATTCCCTCATTTTTAATATTGAAAAATAAAAAACATTCTTCAAAAAAACCAGTCAGAATTATCATTTGAAAATTATTCAAAAATGAATGTATTTGTGAATTCCAAAAATACCCATCAATTATATCCTCTTCTCATTCCACTGGATCAATTTTAGCTCACTTTCAATTCAACCTAATTTTTACATGAAGAACTTTATTACATTAAAAAACATAAAAAACTCAGTATCTTGAACATTCATACACATTAATAACTCTACTAGAATAACTACATGATCAATTTAAATTGATTATAAGAACTTATGAACAATAAAAAATCCTTAGAAAAACATTTTAGAAATATTTTGTTGGGGGTATTTACAAACAAGTTTATCTTTAATCACCATTTTAATTTTTTAGATATAAATAACTTGATACTTAAAATATATTGAAAATAAATCACACATTTTAATTTTTCAAATGAACCATATTGAATCACATTTTAAATGTGATGTATTAATAATTAAAGAATGTTATGAACACAAAAAATCTTATAATGTGTTTTATCTTACATGTATCAGACGTCTTATGAAAATATATCTTATGTAACTATATCATACACAATTACAGAGTCCTAATAAGTAATATATCTCATAATAAAATATGATATATTACATGCTCAAGATATCCTATGAATTTTTGTATCTTATGAACTTGGATAATGTCTTAAGAGAATCCAACATCTTATGAAATTAACCATATTACACAAACTCAATATCTTACACTATCTAATCATTCAAAAACTTAACATCCTAGGGAGATTCATTATAAAATAAATTATAACCATCTTATGAGATCTATAAATCTTATGAACTAACTAGATATCATAAAAATCTCATGTAGATTAAAAAATCGGGATATATTATAGATTTCTAGTGTCTTATGAAAACCCCAAGTCTTATGAAATTTTATATATTATATGAAACAAATGGTATCTTATAAAGATATAACATCTTATGTGATGAATTTATCTTATGACAACTAATTTTTTTAATTGAATCATACATAGATAAAATTATCACCATGTATAGAATTCCATAAAATCATAGAAACTTTGAAAACACATCATATATTTTCTTAAACTCAACTCAATCATGTTAAAAACATACAAAAATAACCCAATAAGCTATAGAAACATCTCATAAACTTTTAAAAATCCTCAAAAAATATTGAAAAAAAATAAAAGTCTTAAAAAAATCAAACTTCACTTCAATTATAAGTAGGTTATATAGGTGATTTAAGTATAATAGAGAAATATGTGGCATAAGGTAATGATATTCCACATCAATTTTCTCTCTATTGGGTTCGAATTCTAACATTTTACATTTTTTTCCTTTAATGAATCACAATATTCTATATTTTTTGTATATTACTATAATTCCTATTTATTTTGATAGGTTATTTCTATTCAGCAACACATTTATGTTGATTAAAAATTGTATAATTTTTTTCTCTCTTATCTTTGAAAACATAAATTTTTTCTATTTCTTTCAGAAGATCTGTATGAAATTTATATTCTAATTCTCATTTTATTTTATAATTTTTAGAGGATTTACATGACATTATATTATTTCTTCTAGGTATTTCTTCTTTTTTCACTTATGATGAATTTTTTATGAGGGAATATTTTAAATTCCCATCTTAAATTGTTCCCAATGATACTATATTTTTATTATACCTATCTATCATTTATTTTATTCTAGATAAATATATCTTTATATTGAATTTGTCCTAATACCTTTATTTTTACCCTCAAGTATACTTACCTCTATTTTCATCAATTAATTATGATTGATGATATGCTACGAATGTATAAGACTATAATGCAACCCATTTCCATTTCACCATGGTTTATCAATGTTATGATTTAAATGTATAATTTATAATTGAATAAATTATTTTATTTGTAGCATAAATGATTTTAAACATACTATGATGTGATTGGTGGGACTATGATTATATATCCCTTTAGTGTATTAAGTAAATATTTTATCTCTTGAAATGTTTTTTATGGGACATAGGAAGAGATCCAATCCTAACTGTTGGGTTATAATCAGTCCTTGCTTTGAATTTTACCCTTTCTTTTATGTTTGGGTAGTTTATTTTGAGATACTATGTATATGTTATGTTATGGAATGCTTTGTACTCATTGTATGTTTTTGTTATGATATCTACCTATCTTTTTCTATCCACTCTAAGGTGATTGGTGTGGCCATACCATTTTATGGATGGTTCATTCCTGATTACCAATCTAAAAACCATTCCCAAGTGTTAGTTGGTTATGTCTGGTGCTTATTTCCCACCCTTGGTGATTGGGAATGCACTTCAGGCCATGTAGTATAGTGACTCAGGTGAAGGGTTAGGTCAAAATGGGTTAGTTTGTTATAAAATGGTCTCAAATATTGTTTTTAATTGAGAGTTAGTGGTAGAATAGATCTAAGACCATTGAGACTCAAGAGGCAGGAATGGGGGCTTTCTTGTATAAATCTTCTTCATGTCAAGACTCAAGTTTCCATGGGTGGTCTAAGATTTTTTTATTCTCAAGCCTATTTATGGGGTTTTTGAAATTTTTTTATGGTATTTACTAGTAAGTGGACAGCCTTAGGGTAATCCTGAGGTCTATTTTGAGTTTTTGGGTGAAACAAGGAGGTATTGAGGAGGTGAGTAGTTATTGAGAATGATTAGTAATAATCATACGTAGCCCATGCATCCATACCTCCAATTCCAGTGAAACCCATATGGTTGGAACATTGTTTTACAAACCGTGAGAACAAACTATGTAGTGTGATAAATGATTTATATTTTTGATGTTTTTTCTCCTTTTTTATTATTGTTTAAAATAATGTTTTTGTTTCTTATTGATTCCCATGTTGGTTTTTTGGAACCTTTATTGTGGTTTGATATTAGATTATGCTTAATTAATCTTGTGATTATTTATTGTATAAAATTCCTCCCATAAGGGCCTCATATAGGCATAGAGAGGGTGTATAAGAGAGAACCATGAATGTGAACCCTCCTATTGATTCAACTTTGGTGGAGTCAGTGATTTGTAAGATCCAAAAATTGGGTTATGCAGGTGGTTTGTTGGATTGGTGTAGCTCGATCCATTTGGATGATGTTGGGGTGAATTCTAAATCCCATACTCCACACTAGACTGTAACTCTCATAGGTCGAGTTTTGGGGTGAGATCATTGGTGTTGTAGAGGGGAAACACACCTCTGCTCTAGGGGTTTGGGGGATAAAGTCCCCCATCCCAATTTTAGGGGAACTGTAGCAACTTTGAATGATTGTAGAAGAGTTAATCAAGGGACATTGATAGGAAACTATAGCTTCACAAAATTCTAGCCATCAATTACTATAGCTACTTTGACTTGGGTGGTTACAACACTGTATCAATGTAGACTTCTAGCCACCATTAATTATAGCACAATCGAATTACTGTACAATTGGTGGAATAATGATTTATCTTCTTTATTAGCTCATTTGATCTAGGGTATTTTGTGTGTGAAACTCTGATCTAGTAATTGTGCTCCTGGATTTTTTTAGTGAAGTGATTCTTCCTCTCCATGGATGTATAGATTATTATTGAACCACATAAATAATTGTGTCTTTGTTATTCATCTTCTTATTCTTCTTATTCTTATGTTTATATATTTTATTTATCTTCCAAACTCTATCATGTGACTCCCAGTGTTTCTAGAACATGATCATGAGAAAACATGGATGGAAGCCAATGCACAAGATTTTTCAAGGTAGAATTCACTGATATTCCATTAAAAAAGGGATCCAATGAGCACAAGGAGTGTTTGGATAATATTGAGCATATCTTTGAGTTATTAAATACCCCTGATACCATGAAATTTGGATTTTACATGAATGTTCTGGAAGGATCTGGTAGAAAGTTTTGGGAGTTGATGGTGATCTTGGGGAAGTATGAGGATCTCATGTGGACCACTTTCAAAGTGGCGTTTAATCGATAGTTATACTCAAAAACCTTGATATTATAAAATTCCCTTGAGTTTATAAAGCTAGAGTAGGGTGATCATTTAGTGAAGGATTATGTTTCCAAATTTATTGAGTTGGTTCATGTTTCTCCAGATCTCTTTGTGAATGATTATCTTAAGGCTCGATGTTTTGAGATGGGCTTAAGTGTAGATATCAGATCTATGCACATACTTATGTATCTTCAGGACTATTCAGTGGTGGTTGACAAGAAAGTGATGTAAGAGGAATATTTGACAAGAAAGATAAGTCTCCATGGTATTCCTTTAGTGGGAGGTAGCTAGAGTTACTATTCAGGACAAAAGCAGAAGCATGATGAGTCTCAGAGAGGTAGTGGTGAGAGTGTCCATCAATATTTGGGATTAGATCCCATGGTCTATATGAGGCACAAAAAAATTATATGTTATCGGTGTGGGAAGGATGGATACACTAGGATAATTTTATTAGAGATTATAAAGACATTCCATTAGTGTGGTAAGTTAGGGAATAACCAACACTTTTTTTAGTTGGCTTCTCATGGAAGCAGTGTGGGCCTTAACTTTCCAAAAGGCTCTCAAGTGTATTCAGAGGCTTCAAAGGGTGAAGTATCTCAACCTTGTAGAAAGGGGGATTATCAACATGGGATAATAATTAGAGAAGGTTTTATCCAGGGTGATTCTATATAGTAGAGTTTATTCTATAGGACTTAGATTCTGGGTCGGCCACCATTTGAGGTACAATGTTTATTACTTCTTCTATAGAATTGGTTTTATTTGACATAAGTTCATCCCATTAGTTAATTTAATTTAAGATCATTGATTATTTGGGTATCTGTGTTGAGTTGATTCTATATGTTATGGATTTTATAACCCGTTGTATGACAACCCTGCTTTTTATTACAACTTAAACATGCTTTATTACATAAAACTTCACTTGATACAACAAAGAAGATCGAGAGGTTTAGTGTCTTTGGGGATTAGGATCATTACATAAAAACTTTAAACTTGAAATACAACATCCTTATTGAAAACTTCCTTTACATGACCACTACATTCCTTCGTACTTAGCATTGCATGAGATAACCTGAGGACATGCATAAGAAAAGGGTGAGCTATAAAGCCCAGTAAGGGAGTACACAATGAATAACATGAGGAGTACAATACATGTTAGGCAATAGTCATATCAATAGAGCATAAGAGAGACATGAACATAAAGGCATGATAAAGCATGATAATCATAACATGGAAATGTGGCAACAACACTTAACATTGAATTAGCATGAGCCAAGGCTCATTGCACATGGAGCATGAGTAAACCCTCATTTCACTTGAAGCATGAGTAAACCCTCGTTGCACTTGAATTAGCATGAGTCAACACTCATTGCACATGACGTATCATGATACTATACTTTACCCAATGTATTGGAGTGCTATCAGGGCGCACCCTTCTTAAACATTTCATTTCATGCATAAGTGTGCCACATGGATCATAAAACATGGATTCATAAAACATAATCATTTATTCCACGATAAAGGAAAGTGGAATTCATACATGAAACTTTATAATCAATATGTAAATGTGAATAAAGGTGAATACCCTTGATGGAGAAATGAGCATGGTATTCACTACACAAAGACATTGGCTTAGAAAATCGGTGCGATTTCGGCAGTGTAACGGCGTGACATAAGAATTCATAAAAAAGGTTGATGAGAGAGAAAGGGGTTCCTCATCATATTTAAATGTAATGGAAAGTAAGGAGATCATATATATATATGTCCCAACAATAGAAATAGAATTTAGATTTATGATACAAAAGTATTGCTTGAATGTAAAAGAAGAGAGAGAAGTTCCTTTCGGAATTTCGGCATAGTAACGGGTGTACATGGGAGGCATTGAATGAGAGAGAAAGGGTTCTCCCATCATTCAAACAATAAGATGGAAGTATGGGGGAGGTGCTAAAACATACCCCAACATTCATAATTGAAATCAAAAAGGGAAATACAACTTAAAGAAAATTGACAAAAAAAAATGAGAAAGGAAGAAAACCTCTTACTTGGAAGTGTGCTTACAAAGGCTAGAGAGAGGCGTGTGAGAGGCTTCTTGGGAGATTGGGGCACCTTGGGAGGATTATAGAGAGAGTAGGGCAGAGGTTGGACGAACTTCAAGGGCTTTGAGTGAGGAGGAAGTGGGAGCTTGGGTGGGTTTATATAGGAAAGGTGAGAGAATTATTTATTATTTAGGTTTGGGACCACTTATATTAAAATAATCCAAACCACAAACCATACCATGGTATTTGCCCATGGTTTCTGGAAAATGAAAGAGGAAAACAATATTTTACAAGGACAAGGTCCGAACTTATTAAAAAATTAGGGTTGCTTATGTGGAGGTGAGTCACACTCCCATGGAAATTAATTTAAAAAGGCAAAGTGTTGAATAAGTCTTGAGGGCTCCATTAATGCTTTGAAAAGTGAGTCAAACAAACCCAAAACCTCATTATTTTAATGATAAAACACATATTGGCCGAACATAAGGATTATGGTATTTTATTACATCACCATTGGGTCATTATGATGTCATAAAACACATTATATATTTAAATGGTATTTAATTTTTACCCAAAAATTTGACTGTCTCAGAAAATTATGAAAAATTCACCGTTGGATAATTTCGACGTCCCGATTCCAAAAATAATATTTATTTTATCTAAATAATTTTCTAAATATGTGAATTTTCACTTTTAAAATAAAAACCGACATTTATAAAAATTTCACGGGTTTTGACAGAAATGGCTTTCAAACCTTAATAAAAATTTTAATTGCATTCATAAAATTATAAGATCATTTATATTTAATAAAAATTAATTTAATATTAATAATAATATTTTATTAAAATATTATTTAATTCAAAAAATCCTTTAATTTAATAAAATATAATTCTTAATTAAATAATAACTAAAAACACCGTTTGTACTTTAAAAACTAATTACAATGTATCAAAAATGACTAGAAATTATATTCATTATTATATAAAAAAATAATGTACATGAACATGGTGCTACTTATTTGTTACATAACCCCTTAAAATAGCCGCATAAGACCTAAGGGTAAGGTGTGCGATGGTGACAGACTCTTGGGGTTGCTCGGATAACATTGCTCGAGTGGTAATCTCTATCAACTTCCATTTTTCCCGTAGACGATCACGTTCAAGCTTGACTTGATGAAGCTCAGCTTGGGCTTGGTCAAGGGAAAAGCCCAAAGACGCCACCTCCTTTCCGAGCTCCGACAAATGGGCTTCGTAAGGGGCAATTCTACTGGATGAGGCCATCGCTTCCTTTGTCTGAGTAGAAAATTGGTTCGTTAAAGCCTTATATTTAAACTACCCAGATGATCACTGTTCAACGACTATAAAAGTAACGGTCAAAAATCTTAACGTAAAACTAAGGAAGATGACATCTTATAAAAACTTTTTTTTTCATAAAGAAACATTTAACTGGATCAAGAGGGATTTTCCATTAATGAAATTTTGGGTCGTTACAACATTCCCCCCTTAAGAAATTTCGCCCTCGAAATTTTCCTTTTCCCACACTAAAACAAATGTGGGTAACTTAGCTTCATCATAACCTCCGACTCCCAAGTTGCTTCTTCAAACTTGTGGTTTCTCCACAACACCTTGACGAGGGGCATTGTCTTATTTCGTAGAACTTTTTCTCTACGATCCAAGATCTTCACTGGTTGCTCCTCATAAGAAAGATCGTCTTCTAATTGTACCACTTCAGAAGAGAGTACATGTGAAGGGTCTGGTATGTACTTCCTTAAGAGGGATACATGGAAGACATCATGCACCTTGGCCATAGTAGGTGGAAGTGCTAGTCGATAGGCCACAGCCCCAACACGATCAAGAATCTCGAAGGGGCCGATGTACCTTGGACTTAACTTCCCTTTCTTTCCAAACCTCATAACCTTCTTCCACGGAGATATGCGTAAAAACACCATGTCTCCGACTTTAAACTCAAGGTCTCGTCGACGATTATCTGCATAACTCTTCTGTTGACTTTGGGCTGCCTTGATATGCTGCTGAATGGTTTTCACCTTCTCCACCATTTCTTCGACCATTTCTGGTACAAGCAGCTTACGTTCACCGACCTCATCCCAACATGCCGGTGTTCTACACCTTTTCCCATACAGGGCTTCATATGGTGCCATTTGGATGCTCGAGTGGAAACTATTATTATAAGAGAAATCAACTAGAGGAAGATGTTGATCCCATCCTCCTTTAAAGTCCATTGATCACGCTCTCAACATATCCTCAAGTGTTTGGATAGTCCGCTCGGATTGGCCATCAGTTTGAGGATGATAGGCCGTACTGAAGTTTAGTTCAGTATTCAGAGCATGTTGAAGACTCTTCCAAAACTTAGAGGTAAATCTTGGATCTCGGTCAGACACAATAGATAGTGGTACTCCATGCAACCGTACCACTTCCCTGATATATATCCGTGCCAGTTGATCCAAAGAGAAATCCTCTCGAATAGCAATGAAGTGTACAGTCTTTGTAAGACGATCCACAATAACCCAGATTGCATTGTTGCTTTTGGATGTCCTTGGAAGTCCAGTGACGAAGTCCATGGTGATGTTCTCCCATTTCCATTCTGGTATGGGCAATGGTTGCATCATCCCCTTAGACTTCTGCCTCTCTTCCTTCACTTGCTGACACACCAGGCACTTTGATATATATTCGGCGATCTCCTTCTTCATATTATCCCACCAATAGTTTTCTCGGAGATCTCGATACATATTTGTGCTCCCTGGGTGAATAGAGAAATTTGAACTATGTGCATCATCCAAAAGTTCCTTCTTCAGCTACGAACTTGATGGGACACATAGTCTTTTCCCAAACCGCACAATTCCTTCTTCATTAACATTAAACTCTGAGGATTTTCCCTTTTTGATAGCTTCCACTTTTTCTTGGATTCTCACATCATCCTTTTGAGTATCCTTTAACCTTTCCAAAAGAGATGGTTGAGCAATCATTTGTGAAAGGATTGATGATGTTCCCTTCTTTATGATTCCCACGTCCATCTTCATCAAGTCTAAGAAGATTGGATCCTTCTCAATTCTCATAATTGATAGAATTTCTGGATCCTTTCTACTTAGGGCATCCTCCACCTTGTTCGCCTTCCCAGGGTGGTAATGTATTGAACAGTCATAATCCTTTATGAGCTCTATCCATCTTCTCTGGCGCATATTAAGCTCTTTCTGTGTGAATATATATTTAAGACTCTTGTGGTCAGTATATATCTCACATTTCTCTCTATAGAGATAATGCCGCC
Source organism: Viscum album (assembly GCA_963277665.1). Taxonomy (NCBI): domain Eukaryota; kingdom Viridiplantae; phylum Streptophyta; class Magnoliopsida; order Santalales; family Viscaceae; genus Viscum; species Viscum album. Next base: position 1,902,953,360 of record OY728150.1, on the reverse strand, counting down.
AGATTTTCAAGGCAAAGATTACCGCCGCCAACTCCAGATCATGCGTTGGATAGTTTCGCTCATGGATTTTTAACTGTCTTGAGGCATAGGATATCACTTTATCATTCTGCATCAGCACACATCCTAAGCCCTTCTTCGAAGCATCACTGAATACCACAAAAAGCTCCCCACTTGTGGGTAAAGTGAGCACAGGTGCAGTGATAAGCCTCCTTTTCAACTCCTTGAATCTTTCTTCGCATTCATCACTCCAAGCAAACTTTACTCCCTTTCGAGTTAGCTTGGTAAGAGGGTTGGACAATTGTGAGAAGTTTCTCACAAATCGTCGATAATATCCAGCTAACCCCAAGAAGCTACGGATATCAGTTACCGATGTTGGCCTCGGCCATCCCTCAATTGCATCTGTTTTGGAGGGGTCCACAGATATCCCATTGCTTGTGATGATATGGCCCAAGAATGAGACCTCCTTCAACCAGAACTCACACTTGCTGTACTTGGCATAGAGCTTCTCCTTGCGCAAAGTCTCCAGTACAGTTCTTAAATGCTCCTCATGGTCCTCCTTGGTTTTGGAGTATATTAGAATATCATCTATAAAGACTACCACAAATTTATCTAGGTAATCTCTAAAGACTCTATTCATCAAGTCCATGAATATTTCTGGAGCATTGGTGAGTCCAAAAGGCATTACTATGAATTCATAGTGCCCGTACCTTGTACGAAAAGCAGTCTTGGGGATATCTTCCTTCTTCACCCTTACTTGATAATATCCCGACCGCAAGTCGACCTTGGAGAAGTATTGTGCTCCACGCAGCTGATCAAACAAGTCATCGATTCTTGGGAGAGGATACTTGTTCTTTATCGTGATTTTGTTAAGTTCACGATAATCGATGCAAAGCCGCATTGACCCATCCTTCTTCTTGACGAAGAGGACTGGTGCACCCCATGGTGATGCACTTGGGCGTATAAACCCTTTATCCAGATTCTCCTGTAGTTGTTTCTTCAGTTCTTCAAGCTCAACCACAGCCATTCTATATGGAGTCTTGGATATTGGTAGCGCCCCAGGTATAAGTTCAATTGAGAACTCAACATCTCTTCTTGGAGGAAGACCAGGAAGTTCCTCGGGAAATACTTCAGCGAATTCCCTCACAATAGGCATTTCTTCAAGGGTGGTTTCTTCCTTGGACTCAATCATCTGAGCCAGATATGCGTGCTCATAAGGCAGTAATATCCATGCTTGAGATGATGGAGCTAAAGGAGATTCATCTTCCTCCTGACACTTGTAAAGAATCGGGGGTCGATTCTCCATATGGAGTGTGATTTCCCTCTCCCGACAATTTATGTTGGATCTATATAAGGAAAGCCAATCCATGCCAAGAATTGCATCAAATTCCACCAAAGGGAGTATGACGAGGTTCGCCGGGAAATTCAATCCACAGATTATAACAGGGGAGGACTTATACTCATGGGATGCAATGATTGCCCCATTTTCCGTACTCACCGACATCTTTACTTCCATGATTTGTGGTGGTGCAGGGATTGTTCTACTAAACTTTTGAGATATAAAAGAATGCGTAGAACCTGAATAAAAAAGTACGTTCGCTATTCTTGAATGAATAACTAGCGTACCTGTCACCACTTCGTTGTCGGGGTTCACTTTGGCAGAAGTGATGACAAAAGCTCTTCCTTGCTGTCTTGGAGGTTGTTGATTGCCTCCGATAACCCTTGGATTAGGGCACTGATTCGCAAAATGACCCGGTTCTTTGCATTTGAAGCATTGAACAACGCGTTGAGGTTCGAACGGAGCGTTCCTCCTCTCCGTCGCAGCCGCGGGTCCTTCTTGCTGACAGTTAACAGCTAGGTGCCCTTCTCTTCCACACTTAAAGCATTTTCTTGTCCCCCTAAGGCAATTTCCAGGGTGCTTCTTTCCACACTTTTGGAAAGTGGGGTGCTGGAATTTCTTAGCGCCGTTGGATTTATCCATCGGACCACTAGCATTGAAGTCCACCTTCCGCTTCTTGTCCCCATGATACCCCTGTGATTCTACGATCTCCATTTCAACCTTGAGGGCACATCGGACAATTTCCTCATAGCTGTCGAAGTCACGGATCGCTAATGCTTTCCGCAAGCTAGGCTTCAGCCCACCAAAGAAGCGGTCAACCTTGCATTCGGGGGTAACGACAAAGCCGGAAGCGTATCGTGCAAGCCTTGTGAAGTTTGCCTCGTACGCTCCCACAGATTCCTCATCTTTCTGCTTGAGGGAAAGGAAGTCCCTTTCCATCTTAAGATGGAGGGTGCGTGGAAAATATTTATCGAAAAACATCTTCCGGAATACCTTCCATTCCAAAGCCTCAATCTCCTCCTCAGGCTTCGTATTTTTGATCAACGTCCACCATTGATCAGCTTCACCCTCCATACAATAAGCCTCCAGGAGAACCTTCTCTTTTTCAGAGCATTGGAGGATGGAGAATATCTTTTCAATGGAGTTGATCCATTGTTCAGCAATCGTGGGATCGGATGATCCACTAAAAGTAGGAGGCCTTTGTCTCATGAAGCTTTCAATAGCAACTTGTTCTTTCTTAGGGGGGGTTGAACGTTCCTCTTGACCAGTGTTTCTATTCAAAACTTGAGTTAGCTGAGAGAGAAGCGTGACAAAGCTCGTGATTCCCTCTCCCATTGGATTGGGCATCTCATAAGTACAATCATCACACTGATCTTCACAACGGTTGTTAGCCCGAGTTCTCCTATTACCGGCCATTGGCTAGAATAAAAGGAAAGTTAGGGGTAACACATAAAGGGTAATCCAAAGACAAAAGTTGATGACTTATAAATAAACTTTAATCTCTTTAACTCATGAGTCTATAGGATTCAATCCAGGCTTTTCATGATCTTCCTTCTAACATATATCCTTAGGGGCATTTTTTTCCCTTAATAAGGGTTCCTACTAAGATTGTGAATTTATCAAAACATATCCCCCGGGAGTGTCGTAACCAAGAGTGCAGCAAGGCCCGTTGTCGTGCACCAGTTCCCGTTCGAGTCTAGCTCAAAGCGGTGTTTTCGGGTTTTACCCCTAGGATACATCTGTGCCAGAGCCGCCTCTACCTGCTCGTATCCAGACAGGGATGTATTTGTTTGATAATCCACTTACTTAGTATTTACCAAAACTTAGGGATGTTTTTATTATGATTAGTCTTGTATCTAAGGCTTTACTAGGGTTTCCTAATCCCAAAAATAACTAAACCTATCCTCTGATACCAACTATGACAACCCTGCTTTTTATTACAACTTAAACATGCTTTATTACATAAAACTTCACTTGATACAACAAAGAAGATCGAGAGGTTTAGTGTCTTTGGGGCTTAGGATCATTACATAAAAACTCTAAACTTGAAATACAACATCCTTATTGAAAACTTCCTTTACATGACCACTACATTCCTTCGTACTTAGCATTGCATGGGATAACCTGAGGACATGCATAAGAAAATGGTGAGCTATAAAGCCCAGTAAGGGAGTACACAATGAATAACATGAGGAGTACAATACATGTTAGGCAATAGTCATATAAATAGAGCATAAGAGCGACATGAACATAAAGGCATGATAAAGCATGATAATCATAACATGGAAATGTGGCAACAACACTTAACAATGAATTAGCATGAGCCAAGGCTCATTGCACATGGAGCATGAGTAAACCCTCATTGCACTTGAAGAACGAGTAAACCCTCGTTGCACTTGAATTAGCATGAGTCAACACTCATTGCACATGACTTATCATGATACTATACTTTACCCAATGCATTGGAGCGCTATCAGGGCGCACCCTTCTTAAACATTTCATTTCATGCATAAGTGTGCCACATGGATCATAAAACATGGATTCATAAAACATAATCATTTATTCCACAATAAAGGAAAGTGGAATTCATACATGAAACTTTATAATAAATATGTAAATGTGAATAAAGGTGAATACCCTTGATGGAGAAATGAGCATCGTATTCACTACGCAAAGACATTGGCTTAGAAAATCGGTGCGATTTCGGCAGCGTAACGGCGTGACATAAGAATTCATAAAAAAGGTTGATGAGAGAGAAAGGGGTTCCTCATCATATTTACATGTAATGGACAGTAAGGAGATCATATATATATATGTCCCAACAATAGAAATGGAATTTAGATTCATGATACAAAAGTATTGCTTGAATGTAAAAGAAGAGAGAGAAGTTCCTTTCGGAATTTCGGCATAGTAACGGGTGTACATGGGAGGCATTGAATGAGAGAGAAAGGGTTCTCCCATCATTCAAACAATAAGAGGGCAGTATGGGGGAGGTGCTAAACCATACCCCAACATTCATAATTGAAATCAAAAAGGGAAATACAACTTAAATAAAATTGACAAAAAAAAAATGAGAAAGGAAGAAAACCCCTTACTTGGAAGTGTGCTTACAAAGGCTAGAGAGAGGCGTGTGAGAGGCTTCTTGGGAGCTTGGGGCACCTTGGGAGGATTCTAGAGAGAGTAGGGAAGAGGTTGGACTAACTTCAAGGGCTTTGAGTGAGGAGGAAGTGGGAGCTTGGGTGGGTTTATATAGGAAAGGTGAGAGAATTATTTATTATTTAGGTTTGGGACCCCTTATATTAAAATAATCCAAACCACAAACCATCCCATGGTATTTGCCCATGGTTTCTGGAAAAGGAAAGAGGAAAACAATATTTTACAAGGCCAAGGTCCGAACTTATTAAAAAATTAGGGTTGCTTATGTGGAGGTGAGTCACACTCCCATGGAAATTAATTTAAAAAGGAAAAGTGTTGAATAAGTTTTGAGGGCTCCATTAATGCTTTGAAAAGCGAGTCAAACAAACCCAAAACCTCATTATTTTAATGATAAAACACATATTGGCCGAACATAAGTATTATGGTATTTTATTACATCACAATTGGGTCATTATGATGTCATAAAACACATTATATATTTAAATGGTATTTAATTTTTACCCAAAAATTTGACTGTCTCAGAAAATTATGAAAAATTCACCGTTGGATAATTTCGACGTCCCGATTCCAAAAATAATATTTATTTTTATCTAAATAATTTTCTAAATATGTGAATTTTCACTTTTAAAATAAAAACCGACATTTATAAAAATTTCACGGGTTTTGACAGAAATGGCTTTCAAACCTTAATAAAAATTTTAATTGCATTCATAAAATTATAAGATCATTTATATTTAATAAAAATTAATTTAATATTAATAATAATATTTTATTAAAATATTATTTAATTCAAAAAATCCTTTAATTTAATAAAATATAATTCTTAATTAAATAATAACTAAAAACACCGTTTGTACTTTAAAAACTAATTACAATGTATCAAAAATGACTAGAAATTATATTCATTATTATATACAAAAATAATGTACATGAACATGGTGCTACTTATTTGTTACATAACCCCTTAAAATAGCCGCATAAGACCTAAGGGTATGGTGTGCGATGGTGACAGACTCTTGGGGTTGCTCGGATAACATTGCTCGAGTGGTAATCTCTATCAACTTCCATTTTTCCCGTAGACGATCACGTTCGAGCTTGACTTGATGAAGCTCAGCTTGGGCTTGGTCAAGGGCAAAGCCCAAAGACGCCACCTCCTTTCCGAGCTCCGACAAATGGGCTTCGTAAGGGGCAACTCTACTGGATGAGGCCATCGCTTCCTTTGTCTGAGTAGAAAATTGGTTCGTTAAAGCCTTATATTTAAACTACCCAGATGATCACTGTTCAACGGCTATAAAAGTAACGGTCACAAATCTTAACGTAAAACTAAGGAAGATGACATCTTATAAAAACATTTTTTTTTCATAAAGAAACATTTAACTGGATCAAGAGGGATTTTCCATTAATGAAATTTTGGGTCGTTACACGTTTGGTAGGAAAAAGGAGTAAGGTTTTAAGTTCTCTGAGTGTTGTGTTTTGATAGTTGGCTTGGTGGTCATTTGGGACTTCCTTGTTTTGGACCTGGATGTGTTCGAACTCATTATTATGATGGATTGATTGATCAAATTAAAGGTTATATTTTACTATTATCACCATATATTCCCATTTCTTACTCTTGATAGAATAACTCAAGTCTTTCAGGGAGAGTGATATTCGTGGTTAGGGAGGGCTAGACTAGTTACTTTTGAGTTGGGGCCGATCTTGTTCCCGTTGTCTAGGTTTATTCTTGAGAATGTTGAGAAGTGTTCTTTGAGTGAAATTTTAGTGGTCATGAACAGATACCTAGATGTGTTTCTAGAGGATTTCCCAATATTTCATCCCCAACAATAGGTTAATTTTACTATTGATCTTCTTCCTAGGATAAGCCTAATTTCTTTTTCATCTTATCAAATGGCTCCAACCGAGTTAAAAGATCCTAAATTTCAAATAGAGGATCTTGAGGGCAAGGGTTTTATTCACCCTAGTGCATCACTATGAGAACCATTAATATTTTCAAAGAAGGTATATGGTAGCCTCTAATTTTTATATACTGTCATAATCTTAACCATGTGATAGTAAAGAATAAATACTTGTTGCCCAGAATTGATGATCTATTTGACCAACTCAAAGGATCTCATTGTTTTTTTAAAATTGACCTAATATCAGGGTACCACCATTTGAGGATCTAGGAGTAGGATATTCCAAATACCACTTTTTGAATTTATTATGTAAATTTAAAGTATTTGGTTATTCCCTTTAGACTTACCAATGGTCTGGCTATTTTCATGGTAATAATGAACTATATATTTCACCACTTTTTGTAATAATTAGTGGTAATGTTTTTATATGAAATATTGGTATATTATAAGATATAGGATGATACCACTAAATATATAGAGGTTTTTTAGGTGTTTTTGAGATATATCAATCTATTTTACAAGTTTTCAAAGTTCATGTTTTGGATTTAGGAAGTGAGGTTTTCAGGTCACATGATTTCTGAGGTAAGAATTTCATTGGATCTAGAGAAATTTTGATTAGTAATGTATTGGAAAAATCCTAAGAATGTGTTTTATATATATAGTTTTCTGGGATCGTATGGGTATTATAGATGTTTTGGGACTTCGCTGGTATAGATTATCCCTTGATGGTTTTAAATAGAAAAGGGGTGAAGTTTATGTGGGATGATAAGCGACAGAGTGATTTTGAGTAATTTTAGAACTATATGACATCTACATCTATTCTGATACTTCTTGATTCTAGAAGATATTATGCATTGTATGGTGATGCTTTTATTGTGGGTCTAGGGAGTGTGCTGATATAGGATGACCATGTAGTGGCCTATGGATCATGGAAGCTACACCCACATGAGTGGAATTATCCTACCAATGACCTAGAATTGGTATCTATTATGCATGCACTAGATGTGGATATACTACATCTTTGGTGAGAGTTTCATAGTGTATTTAGATCATAATATTTCAAAGTACATTTTCAATCTAGGAGACCTGAACCTCAGAAAAATGAATTGGGTGTATTAACTTAAGAATTTTGATTTATATATTTCATATATGCTTGGGAAGGGTAATTTCGTTTCCAATTATTTTAGTAGGAAGCTTTTAATGAAGTAATTTCAGGAATTATTGGATGAGTGGGTTATCATGAGTTTTTTTGATGATATAAGGATAGACATGATGGAAGATGGAGGACATGCATTCTTGTCCATATATAGGTTTTACCCTCTATTTTTTCTAGGTTAGGACTGAGTAGGTATCTGACCCTGAGTGATAATATATTAGTAGTTCCCTAAATGGTGGGGAGACCTTAGGTGATTGGTTTTGGTTTCCTGATGGTTCTATTCTCTTACAAAATGGTTGGTTGTTCCTTTTATTCTAAGGAAAGAGGTGATGCATGAGGCGCATCATTATACTTGGGCCGTTCACCCCAAAGTGAACAAGTTTTTTTTATAAATTGAGAGGTAGGTATTTATATCTTGATATGAGATGTGCTATAATCGACATTTTTTCTAGATACTTGACATGTCATAAGATCAAAGTTGAGCATTAGAGACTAGCCGGGTTACTATATCCACTTCCCATGATAGTGTGGAAGTGGGATAAGATCTCCATTGATTTCATGATCGGGATACCTCATACTTCAAGTGGGAAGGATTCCATATGGGTGATTGCTGATCATTTGAAAAAATCATCCCATTTTCTACCCATCATATAGTTGATGAAGGTATAGGACCTCATATGCCTATATGTTTGAGAGGTAATTCGACTTCATGGAGTTCCCTAAGTAATAGTTTATCATCAAGATTCCAATTTTAAATCTTTATTTTGGAAGGGACTTTAGGAGGCATTGGGAAACCTGTTTAGGTTGATCACCACATATCACCTGCAAACTAATGGACAGTCTGAGTGGACCACCCAGAATCTCAAGGATATGTTGCGAGCATGTGTGCTTGATTTTTGTGGTTTGTGGTAAATGAACCTAATTTTGGAAATTTTTTCATATAATAATAGCTATTAATACTTGATCAATATGACCACATTTGAGGCATTATATGGGTAGTTGTTCCAATACTCATTATGTTGGGATAAGGTAGGAAAGCTTTCATTGGTTGGATTGAGCCTCATCTAAGAGACGATTGAGAAAATTTGACTAATTAAAAAATGGATAGCGATAGCTCAGAGTATCCATAAGTCATATTCTGACCATCATCATCATTTATTTGAGTTTCAGGTTGATGATCAGGTATTTCTCTAGGTATTAGTTTAGTTGGTCCACCATTTCTTGGGGAATCATGGGAAGTTAGAACTGCATTATATCGGGCCATTTCATACTGTAGAGCATATAGGGAAGGTATCATATTGGTTGGAGTTTCTACCATAGATAACCTTGATTCATGATGTATTATACATCTTCCATTTGAAGAGATACCACCTAGATCTATCTCACTTGCTGGAGTAAGAAGAATTGGAGTTAGATCCTGATGCCACCATTTTAGAGAAACCTATTCATATCATGGATGTTTAGAACAAGGTTATCCATGGGAAGGTGATCCCATTGGTCTATGTGATTTGGTAGTGTGGTGGAAATAGACATCAGAAAAGGGAGTGGGAAGGTTGGTGAGGGAACAATGTCCTCACATGTTTTCTTCTAGAAAATCCTGAGTAATTTTTGGGGGTATAAAGTTTTATAGAGGGGAGTTTGTAACACCATTCAGTTCAAAAGTATGTGTTCTTTTGTGTTTTTTTTCCCTTGAGATAATTCTTGAGTTTCTGGGTGCCGAGGGTTAAAACTAACAGTTTTTGGAGAGATAGACTAGGGTTCATGGTTAACACATGATTTGTATAAACTGTGGGACAACCATGTGAGGTGTACTATAATTTTTGACAGTGTGGTTTCACATAGTTTGAGCATGGTTTGTCAAACTATTCAATACCCTAGTGAAAACTATGCTATCTATTTTGGGAGGATAGTGTAACCTGCACGGTTAGTGCACTATTTTCCTAACCTTATGGATAAACCATGTGACCTTATCCAACTCATTAAAAACTATTAATTTACTAATTTTTACTTATTAGTTTTTTATGGTTTTGGGGATATTTCTCCTAATATAGTGTGTGAATACATCTTCCCTTGGTGGTGGAGCTATCCCCTTATTCCTTAGTGGTTCCCTCTTAGATTTAAGGTGTTTCACTTGAGGTATGCTGATTTATTTGAGTTTTATTCTTCTTTTCTCTTCCTCAAGATTTGTTCTTCCATTTTTGTGGAAGGGTGAAACCATAGGGGTGGTTTTGGTTAATTTTATGATTTTAATGGGTTTTTTAGTTTTATTTATTATGGATTAAGTGTGGGAGGATTAATTATACCTCTTTCTAATGATTTTCATCAAGAAAGATGAGTTTTGAATTGAATTTGAGGTAGGTGTCTCTATTTAAGGGTATTTTCCATGGCATGACTTTAAATTATGAATCACCTTTGGTTTTTTTATTACATTAACATTTAAATGATTTATTCTTGGTGTGTATTACATTTTTTATTTCATTATTTTTATGGAAATTTGGGTGTTTAAAGAGGGGTTTTCCAAATTGGTGTGCCTTTTATGCCTACCAAGTGTTTGATAAAATAGATCAAACTGTATTTTTGATTTTAAATGTATTTATAAAGTGGTTTTAGAAATTGTTTTACCTTGAAAAATGTGTTTTGGTAAAATTAGTCATGTTTATTTATTAAATGGATTGTGTTATCACTTGATTGATATGATTTGTTTTGTGGATGTGTTGGAATGGAGTAGTACACAGGTTAACCGAGGTGTGGGTGAGAGGTTTTTTCAAGGGACCATGTGATCCATTGAAGGGAAGACCATGTGAGCTTCCATATTGGTTTTTATAAGTGGTTATATGTTCCATTTGAGGAAGGAAAGTGCAAGAATACACATTGGTTTCCAAGGGACCAAGATAGAATTTGGGTAAGAAGATTACATGAGATTTCATGTTAGGCCTGGGGAAGGCCAACTATCATACATTTATACTCACTCATGATAGGCCTTATGGTTAGAGCCCTAGGTACACATTACTCATGCTGGTTTTGTTTATATTATTTATTCACTTAATTAGTTTCATTTTTATGTGATTAGATGTATTATTATCATTGTTAATTAACTATTTATATAGTTGTATGGTGTTTATTTTTATGCTCAATTTTATTACGACTCTTGGATATGCTGTTCATGTTGTGTCTTATGAACCTATTTATTTAATTGATCCATTTTTTGAATTTGTTTTGGTAAACCATGTTCGGTTTTAAAAAAGGAAAACCAAAGGGATTTTAAAGGTTTATTTGAAAATGGTATGTTTTCAAAGAGGTTTAGTTTTAAAATTTGTTTTCAAAATAGTTTATTGGTTTCATGGGAAAAATACTTAAATAGATTTATAGTTTCATCCTATTAGGATTTGTGCCTCACAACCTAATTGGGCCCATTTGGGGCATTTTTAGATTTTGTTTTACAGGGCCCATGTGAAGGAAAGGTCATGATTTTACAGGGTAGATTTTCTTGATTACCGCCATATGATGTTTTGTGGAGGAGACATGGTCTCATAGGGAAGGACTCATGTGGAGACAGTTTTGGTATTTTTTACCTGTTGGGTTGTACTTATTCCTTATTTGGTATTTTACCCTTTATTTTGAGTTTGGACTGTTTATTTTGAGATAACGTGTATATGTTAAGTTATGGTATGATTTATAATCATTTTATGTTGTTATTATGATATATTCTTATATCGTGTCATTAACTCTAAGGTGATTAGTGTGGATATCCCATTTTATGGATGGGTCATTCCTGATTAACATTGGAGAAACCATTACCAAGTGTTAGTTGGTTATGCTCAGTTCTAGTCATCATCCCCATGGTGACTGGAAATACGCTTTGGGCTATATAGCGAAAAAAATCATGTGATGAGTTAGGTTAAATATAATTGGTTTGAAACAAACTGCACTATTCACTTAAAATATTTATATTAATCACCATTCATAGACTTTGAATAAACCTCACGATATTCTATAATCACTATGGGATCACAAATTTAGTTCTATTCATTTTCAATGGTGAAATATGAATTAAATTATGTAGGCTTAACATGTATTTAGTCACACAAGGAAGACATCAATAACACATGAAATTATTTAATATTTATGTAGCACGTGTTTAAAATTTATGAATAATACATGATAAATCCATCCAACATTTCTATTGAAGTTAGGAGAGCATTTCCATATTATCGTCTACACTCTAATAATGGATCATTAAAATATTATAGAGCTGGTTCTCTCCAAAATCTCATTATGTAGACTTTTATGGAAAATCTAATCACCAAATCAAGCCCTCCATGCCTATGTTGACCCATGCAGGCTCTCTACTCCATAATCTCCACCTATGCTAGCTATATTTGAGGTTCTATCTATGGTTAGTATTGTTTGTGGTCAAGGTTTTTGTTGTAACATGTAAGGATGTCCAATTTTTTTAACTCTTATTATAAAATCCTATTACAAATAACCGTGTACACCTTATTTCTTGGTAACTATATATTCTTTCTAAAAAATATTAATATTTTCCAACTTTCATCCAAAAAATTATTTTCCTCATCAATATGATTGGGAAATCCAAACTCACTACTAATAACTTCTTCATCAACATATTAACATGAATCAGCTTGTCTTACTTATTAATAAAAAAATACAAAATAATTGAAGAGTGGGTGAAGCAATCTTTCCCTTTGTATTTTTTGAAAATACCCATACTAGAAAATGGTATGTTAATATATCAACCAATTCTTATTATTTATTCATCATTAGTTCTTCTATCCTATTTTTCTCATTGTATTCTATCATTTTATTTTCCAAACTTTTTAAAAATAAATAAAAAATGTATAAAAATAATTATATCACTTTATTCTTAAGAAATGTTCTATCAATATTTCACTCTCAGTCTACTTGATCCATGCTCAGTGTAAAAAACAATAAGATTTTATTTAGACATCAAAGCTGTCCATTATTCCAAGAATATGATACCTACTCATAAAAATCATTACCATGAATCATCCTAGGAATATTAAAATGTCATTAGGATATAACTAAATGATTCCAATTGATAAATTTATTTTTATTTGAATTACAACCTGAAATCATGCACTCATCTCAATATAAAGCTCAAAAACATTTAAAACATTTGTATTAGGTTTTAGAAATCACCCCTAAAATCATCTCAAAATGTTTCAACTTATTTTAATTTATTAAATAAATTTATACCATTTAATATTAGAATTGATTATTTAGGGTTAAATTATGGAGGATTAGGAATAAATTCCTATTAAATGTCATATTTTCAAGCACCTTCTAGAAATTCAATATTTTCATAGAATAAATAATCTTGGTAACTTCTCAAGCAACTCCCCCTAAAAGGATACACTTAAATTTAAGTTAATAAATGGTAAATTAATTCATCATATATTCTATAAAAATTATATTTTTTATATTTTATATATGATATAAACTTCTTAATAAAGCTAGTCAGTTTTAAAAAACCTATATTTCTTATTTAGTTTTCTTCATGAGAATAAACTCCACCTTCAATGACTTTCATGATTAGCCCAAAATACAACACAAATGATAGGGAATAATATGGAACTCCATGATTATTAGTGTAAGAATCTAGGTTTAAAATCCCTTCTCAATTAGATTTATTTTTTCCAATTTAGCTATAAGTCTAAATGAACTCTTCCTGCATGATATTCTGTATTTATAAGAAATATTGGGCATCATGGGTAATTTTATTTAGAATTTTTATTTGTGTGAGGTCTTATTTTTAATATGATCCATTAAGGAACATGTATAAATTGATAAAATAGTCATATTATTCATGATTTATTCTTCATATGGTGTTATTGTTAAATAATTATTTTAGTTGTAACAAATCTTGTTACACCTTCCACACAACACACCTTGGTATCCTAGGTTTTATCCCTTTGATAACCTATCATGAAATTTATGTTCATATATATGTTTATTTTTTTCATTTTTGTTTTAAATTTCCTTATCTCATGCCTCTTAATTTTTTTAATTATCTAGATCAGTTGCATAAATGATCAAAGTATCCTTTTATGTGTCTTTATTTATCTTGGATTTGCCACATGGATTATTTTCTCAAACTATGCTTGTAATATGCTCAATATTTCTTCCATTTATACAATCCTTCATGTTTTTAAAAGTATCCATGTTTTATTATATTCTTATATAGAATAAACAAATTCTTTATTCTGGAGTATCATTTATCTTAGACTATTTGGTATTTATTTGAACATATCTCTTATTTTTTCTATAACCTAACGATAACATACCAATATTCTTGTATGAATCCTTTGGAATTACATATTTAGCTATTGTCTCCCACCACTTTTCCAATAATTAATTTCCATTTCTATCTATATTTTATGGTATTATATACTTTTTTATTTTTGATACATTCTGATATAATCATTCACTATCCTTTTGACCAAAACCATTGAAATCATCACAATCATCTCTATGTTTTCCAAATGTATTTGAAGTAGATAAATTTTTCTTAATATGTGGATGTTGCTTCTTATAAATATTTCTCCACATTTGAGTGAGATTTTATTGAATTTATGAAGTTGATGGATTGTTACAAAAATCCAATTACCTATGCATATATTTTTTATAGCACCAATATTTACCAAAAAAAATGGTTTTTCATCTTTATACTTCTTATTGTCCATAATTTCTAGATTGAGAATGATGTTGTTTTTGAGAATTTTTGTTCACTGTATGGAATTATTTAAGTGAAAAAATTATCATAAAAATTCTTTCATCCATCACATAGATAGTGGTGGGTTTCCAATTTTTTTTACATATTTATATTAACAAATTTTTTTAATTTTAACCTACACTTTATATAAAAATAGGTCTATCACAAGTATAATTCTTAGGTGTGGATGGTACCTTATCATTAAATACCATAGAGGATTGATCTAAAAATGTATTCATGCCTCAATTTATATAAGGTGTGGGGATTTCTATACAATAGTATTCTTCATTACTGATGGTAGTATTATAACTTTTCCCATATTGTTGTGAAAACATTGCTTGAAATAATTCCTGGTTTTTCAATTTAACTTCAAGTTGAAATGATTTCATTTTGAAAATGCTTTTATCATCTTTCAATTTCCTTAGTTTGTATTTACATTTATTTATTAATTCATTAATTTTATCTTTATGAATCTTTTACTTTTCTTACAACTTATTTCCAAGATATTTAATCTTCTTTGATTTTACTTCTAATAGAACATTATTAACATCAATAAAGGGATTTTTATTATCCTCAAGATCATGAAATTTTTTCTAAAGAATTTATATTATTTTATCTTTCTTTAGGATTGATTAAATCCAATTATTTATAACTTGAGAGTATTTTAGTTTAATAAATATCTTTTTTTCATCTTTATAATTACACTATTTGATTATATCAACACACATAATTACCTTTTGTGTTAGTTTTATCTCTCTTTTCTCAGCTTCTTCTTCATGGTGGGTGATTTTATTCCACAAAATTTTAAAATAACCACAAATTGAAGTGAAAATATATTTTGGTAAATTATATAGGATATATTTTAGAGAGTATATAGATCTACATGATGAATTATTAGAGATGGAATCATTCCCACATATGCTCAGCTCTTTATCTTGGACAATATTGACAAGATATTTCAGTTTCCACTTATTCATATAGAAACTGTGAACAATTATAGGTAAAATAATTTCCTAAATATTAGGAAGAATATGTAACTATTAGATATTATTTTTTCCATACAATATTTATCTTCAATAGAGTCCTAGCATGGGGAAAGTGACTCATATTACTCTTTATAGAACAGGAATATTTTACACATTATTTTAAAATCATTATTACTACTATTATTATGTGTCTTGGAATAAATGACAAAATAATAAAAAATTGATAAAAATCCTCCAATTTGGCACTAAATGTTTCCAATGGAAAATAAAATAAAAAACTTTAAACTTTAAGATGGTAAATAGTCTAACATAGGTGTGACGTAATGATCATATAAAAATTGATAGGATCTCATAGGTATCTTCCCAACACTAATGGGGGGGGGGGGGGTGGGTGAATATTTATTGGTAATTTTAAACCAATTTGAACTTGATTTTTTATTCACTTATCAGGTGAATAGATATCACTCATTTATTCACCATACTTCTTCTTTAGTTGTTATGCATGAATGACATGAAAAAAATCACACAATATAACAAAATAGTTTTTAATGAGGTTTCCCTTATTTATAGGATGACTACATCCCTGATGTGTAATGGTTATTATCCCTACACACAACTTCCTATTTTTAATAATAATAAGCTAGTGTGAGGTTATGGATTTGGACCTGTACAAACTATCACCGACCAGTTACAACACTTTGAATATAATATGTGACTTATAATTCCCTAAAGTAGATCAATAATAATTAAATATAAACCTCAAAGAAAAAATGAGTGATATATTTATAAATAATAAGAAATATCCATTCTTACTCATACTCATAAATCAATAGATTTTCTCATATATATAGAAAATAAGGCTAACTATATCTTTTTCTTCTTCAGTAAATAAGAAGGACCTTCTATATATAGTGTTGGATCCCTTTAGTTATCCGACACTTAGAATCTAAATGAATAATGGAATTTTTTCTCAATATTCTTATTTTATATCTATTTATTTGACTATCAAAATATATAAGTATTCCAGTCAAACTCAATCCTTCAATACAAAAATTTTTCTTCAATGGAATGCAGTATTGAGGCTTCCCTCTTTTATACACATATTTTTTTTCAATTGGTAGAGAATATGTATATTGAGAATACAACATTGGATCCTACTCTATAATTCTTATGCTTTAAAAATCTATAAGTTTCAACCTATAATTTCTTTATAAAATCTTGATTCTTCAAACCCAACATTTTCAGTTTTCTTTACATTTATGTTATCCTTTCATTCTGGATAAAGAATTAATATTTAAAATAGATGGGTCTAAAAATTATTTATTTTTCATTATCCTAAAAAAATACAATTTAAAAATTTAAAATCATTCCGAATATAAATCCAATTATATATAAACTCTAATATAGTCATAACTCCTTACTTATATCATGAGGCTCTCATAAATTCAATATTCAAGGATGATTCTTACAAAGCTTACAAAAACATTATTATAATGTTTATGATTATAGGATGATGCTTACATAAATGACGCCTATTTATCCAAGAATAAAATTATTATTAAAATCATATTTATTTAAACCATATATATAACACCCTTATATTCCAAAAGAAGGATATGTTCGATATCATATATAATGGAACACTGAGTATAAACAAATCATAAAATATTATTATTTAAATATGAATAATATAACCTAGCCATTGAATCATTGTACATGAATATAAGTAACCAAATTATGAAATATATATATTATGGAACCAATAAATACCAATTTATTGATTAATTATTAGTAAATAAGAACTCAATTTTTAGTAAAGTCATTTTATTATTCAAAAATATGTTTTCTTCTTCAAAAATGGGTTTTAATGATTTTTTGAGAAAATATTATAATTAATTTCATAAGATATTATAAATTTTATATAATAAAAAGGTTATCATTTTTTAAATCATCATATTTAAATTATTATACTGGGAATTTTTTAGATTTTTCTGAAAAGATTGTTTTTTAATGAATAGTGAAAATACAGAATTTTGTAAAAATGTCATTTATTTTTATTTAAAAGAACCATTATGTTATGAATTTTATCCTAAATTAATTTAATACTCAATTAGATATAAGTAATTTTATTAATTACATAGAAATTAAGTTATACATTATTTTTTTATAAGTTCAATTTGGGCTTAAAAACACATTTTTCTAAAAAATATCTTTCATTGCATTTTACATATTTATATTAAAATTTATTCCTATAAATTATAGGAATTGAATTTTAAAAAATGTATTACATATTTATAATTATGAGGTTATAATTTGGTAAATAGTTCCCTTTTATTTTTTGTCATTATGAATAACAACTATGGTGAATATTTGTCACCTCAATAAAGGGAAATCAGATATTTAAGGTTAAAAATAATGTATAAGGCCTAAAAAAACCATAAAACGTTAATGTAATCCAATTTATTAGTTTTTTATACAATAATAATGAAATATTTTATTTTATGATTTTTCCCATTTTTCTTTAAAAATGACTTATATATTATTTTAAATAAAGTAGAATACAAAATGTCACTTTCTTGGTTTTAGATTTTTATTATTTGTTCACATGGGGATAAAAATAAGTTTTTAATGAATAATAAATGTTTTTTAATAATAATTAAATTATTTTTATTATGGTAATTTATTTATAATTTTTAGTGATTATATAATTACCTTAAATTCTTATACAACACCAAAAAAGTTCTTGTGCAAGTAGTAGAAAAATCAAGTAAATTGTTTTAAAAACATTAAAATTAATATAATTTAGGATGAATTGTTGAGTTAATTTAATTATATATATATATAACATATTATTTATTTTTTAAAAGTATATATCTTAGTTACATTGTTATTTTTATGAATTTAAAGTCAATATAAATAAATAGTTCCAAAAATGACATTAATGATATTTAATAATAAACAATATTTTATTAAATGATTTAAAATTCATAAAAATACCATATTATTACAAGTTCATGAGATATGGTTTAAAATAAAATAAATCGTCCATTTATGGGTCACTTTTCCTTTTATAATAAATTTATTTACCCCTTAAGAGTAACAAACTTTGATATCACTGTAATCGTCGAAAAGGATAATGAGGTGTTAAAATAAAACGACAAGGGCGAAAAAATCACACTAACTTGTAAAATTTTTAATTTATGAGTGGATTTAGAATAATAATAATAATATATTATAAATATATCAATTTGGTGCCTATTTTACTTGAAAATTAATTTATATTCATTTAATACTTTAAGTAACCCCAAGAGTGCTCCTCCCCTAACTTATAAAAGAGAACCTCCTCTCCTCGCTTCCACACACATTTTTAACACTCTATATTATCCAATAAATGAAAAAATACCTTTATAACATACATCCCCACATTATATATATATTATTTTGGAAAACATATCAACATCATAGGGCTTAATGTGTAAATTAAAGGAGGTTGTCCAAAGAAGAGGTATAAATTTTAACCAAATGTATTAGTTTTATTTCTTCTTATTAATACATAAAATATTCCTCAACCATGATGAAATAATAAGATAAATAAATTACTTATAATTTGATGTTATTATGTTAATATATTATCCTATATCCATCTCCTCATCCATCAAATGGAAATGAAACCATCGTTCATGTGTATGGCGGAATACCCTCTCACGAACCGATGTAATTTGTTGTCCATCACTTTATCTCACATATAGTTATAATGATGGATATATATATATATATTATATTAATGAAATAATTATAATTATATAAATATAACATAACATCTATTCTATTACTACTCCATCCATTGAAACATTATAACATCATTCATATGTATGTGTGGATTACCACCTCAACGAAGTGATGCGATTTATTTTTAATCACCACATGAAATAGATGGTATATATAAAGTATTTAAAGATATAATTTGGTATTTATTATATAAAAATAATAATTTATAGATAAAACAATAATTACCTTATTCCCCTCATGTTTGATGAAAAATAGAAACATTACTTTTGTATATGTACAACCTACCGACTCCATGATTGTAAGATAATCAATTTTTCATAGACATATTTAATGGTTAGTTTCAATCATATAATTAATTTATAAAAATGATAATTATTTCATTATAATTATTTTTCATATAATATAATAATTACCACTTTGACCATGATCAACATACCAAAGTTGTTTTGTGATTTTGAACCGAACATCCTCAAAACACATGATGTGGACTTAATTGATTAAGTAATTAAATATGAAATTAAAATAAATGGAATAAATTCTTAAATGATAAAGTATTAAACTTTAAAATTATTTATAATCATGTAAATAATTAACAAAATTTTATTATTTAGGAAGAAAATAATGCACGTGATGATTTAAACTCGAGGTAAGATATTTTTAGTCAAAATTCCCTTTCTTAGAGACTTAAGCTATTTTCACCACATGTTTTTTTAGAGTATAAAATTTATTATGGATGTATTTTTTCATTAATTTCTTAAATAAAATCTTTTACAAATCCATTCAAGGTTTTTTCCTTCAATTCTTCATTAGTTCAAAAATTATCATGTCGTAAGGGGCACTTTACCTTAGAAACCTCATTTTAAATGTTTTAATGTATTATTTTAAAAATAATTTAATTCCATGTCCATATTCTTAAAATTATTTTATAGATGTATTTTTTTGGACATAAATTAATTATAAAATATATTTTATGTTTCTTTTTTTTTAATTTATTTCAAATAGTTTCAAAAAGAATCTTTCTATGTATTTTATACGAAACATTTTGACTTTTTTTAAAAAAGGAAAAAGGAATGTTTTATTTTAATGTATATGGATTCAAATGAATTTCCCAACAATATAAAAAAATATTTTGTGTTTTTATTCCTTTATAATCTTCCATTTTTTCTTCAATGAAAAACCATATTTTCCTTTATTATGGGTATTTTAGTTTTGAAAATGATTTTTAATAGGAAAGTGTATTTCGATATCTAAAAGTGTTTTGCATATGGGTTCAGAAGAGTTTTCAAGTATTTTATGATGAAAATGTTAAATATTAGAATTATTTATTACTAATATGTAAATTAATTATTATAGATGATAACAAGTGATACCAATACATCTTATATGATTGGTGAGCCTGATATAACTTATATTATGGGTAAACCCAATACCGATTATACGAACAGGTGAGCCTAATATAGTTTATATGATGGGTGAGACTGATATATCTCTCCAATAAATTGGGTAATGTTACTTTTCTTAAAATGGAAGAAGGTGGAGTTAACTAGGAATGTTTCTCCTATTTATTTCACTTGGATCCAATTATTTATAGCATGGGTTATGAATAAATGCATTAAGTTTCCTACAAGGGTTTATATTTTCTTACTATGGGGTTTAAAGTTTTAATTTGAGAAGAAGGTTTTATTTCATATGAATATTATTTATTACATATTCTCAAATAATAATGTGATAAATGTAAAAATTTTATGCGTTTTCATGTTTTTTACTAGAAGAATAATTCATTTTCTTTTAGATTCCTTTCTAATGTTTCTTCTCACCCTAGTTAAATGGTAGTTTTTATGATTTTTTTCATAGAATTGTAATGGATTTAATTATATGAATGGGTGAAGTTTGAGTGGCCTTAATGGTGGTTGTTTCGTCCTATATTTCGACAGGCCCTAGAAATTTAGTCTCTGGATTTGTCTAGTAATCACATAAGTTTGGATCCTTGACTGGATCAACTGTACTTCTGTTGGAAGTGTAGGATAAAGGGTCCAATTATTTTTCTTTTTGAAATTTGAAATGTTTTAATCTATTTGAAATTTGAAATATTAGGTATCTGTAATGTTCTCACTCAACCAAAAAGTTTTTTTTAAATTAAAAAATAAGTATTTGGAGGTGTGCTCATCGCAAATTTTCAAATGTTTTTTCATAGGGTTTAAGGATGAGTTAGAATAATGATTAAGACTTAATATAGAAAAATAGAAGATTCTTATAGTGAGAAAATTGAGCACTTAAATAAATGGGTAATGTTATGTAAGATTTTAACCTAATTATCTAAAACTTTAAACCCAAATGGTCTTCGAGTATGTAAGTGATCCAATATTTCTGTTTGATATTTTACGTTTTATATGGACAAAATTGGGTCATGTTTATCAGTTTCAAAGCCATAAAAATAATTATTTTATTTTAACACTAGATTTTAGAATGAGGGTTCATAGATGTTATATTTGGTATCAAAGGAGGGTTTATATAACTTTGGATATTAGGATGTTTTCATGCAAGATTAAGTTAATATTTATGCATTCCATTATGATTTTATAAGTTTAAGGTTGGTCATAAGTTAAAATTATTAGACACCCCTTTTTAGGTTTTAAGTGATGGTATTTTGAGGTGATTAATAGTATTTTGGGAGATGTTTTATTGGTTTGAGGTATATACAACCATTAGGTTTAACATGAAGGATTATTTAAGATTAATGCTATAACATTTTTGCGGATTTAAGATGAAAGGTATGAGAAAACCTTTGAAATTTAAATATTCTTTAACTTTTAGGTTATTTAGGTTAATTTAGATATATTGTTATTTATTTATGGAATGATCTATATTGAAACTTTGGTTTTTTTGAATTTTAGAGATTACTATATTATTTCTTCATATAAAGGTTTATTCATTTTGGGTATTATGTTACCTTGTGCTAACCATTTTGGTTTTGGTTAATGTATAAAGATATTATGAATAACTTTTTATCCTTTTATGGATCATGTGATCCATTAGGAGTTTATTTTAGTGCTTTAGGAATTAAATATTCATACTCATCATTTTGAGTAAAAGATGAGATAAATGTTGAATCTTTTTGAAACATGAATCCAAATGATGAAATTAAATTTATAGATTTGAATAAAATCATGAAGGTATAATTTCTTATGTTATTATTCAATACGTTAAAGGAATTTCTCAACTCTAGTAAATATATATTAAAAAAATTTGTCCTATTAAATTTATTTCTGATGAATTGATTGTCTTTTTAACACCTCATTGGTTTATGGTTTTTTAGTCATTAAATTTCTCATGATCATTCAATTTCCTATGATCAATGTTCTTAGTCACTCTCTACCCTTATTTTGACATTAATTTTTCACCCATAAATATATCTTCACTTACCACTAATGTTATCCTATTTGGAAACCAAGTTAAGTGTTTTTCTAGATGACCTTTGTATTTCCCTTTCCCTATTTTCAAGAGAAAGTTTTATTAACCCTTTTTACGATGTGGGTTTTAAAAAAAGGTATTTTCAAATGTAAAAACCTTATTTACCAAGATAAAAAGAAAATCTTGACAACATAATTTATTAAATGGCGGAGGGGGGAATGTAACACCCCAAAATTTTAAAAGAAGACTATGTTTGATAGACTATACACTGCAACAAAAATCTTAAATGGACCGTGAGATATTATTATTTAAATATGACTGATATAACCTAGATATTGTATTAGAATATATGACTAGGAGTAACAAAATTATGAAATTTATATACTAGGGTCATAATCAATACAAATTTATTTATTAATACTTAGGAAATAAGCACTCAATTTTTATTAGTCATTTTATTCTTCAAAAATATGTTTTCTTCAAAAATGTGTTTTATTGATTTTTGTAAGATAATATTATAATTAATTTATAATAATATTAAAAACTATATTTAATAAATTTTTTATCATTTTTTAAATCATAATATCAAAATTATTTCAGGGTGAAATTTTTGGATTTTTCTGAAAAATTTTAATTTTCAGTGAATAGTCAAAATACCAATTTTTGTAAAAATGTTATTTATTTTAATTAAAAAGTACCATTATGATTTTAATTTTATCTTAAATTAACAAAAGAATCATTTATTTTTAAATAATATAATTAATTTAATAGGAATATAATTTGTACATGATTTTCATATAAGTTCATTTTGAGATTAAAAACGCATTTATCAAAAAACCGTTTTTCAATTCGATCTATGAATTTGTATTAAAATTGATTTATTAAACATATATGAATTGAATTTGAAAAAATTTATTCAATATTTTTAATAAATAGGTTCTAATTTTATAAATAGGTTATTTTATTTTTTGTCATTATAGATAGTAACCATGATAAATATTTGGTACCACTTTTTCATGAAAATTAATTTATATTAATTTAATACTTTAAGTAATTCCTAGAGTTATCCTCCCCTCACTTATAAAAGGGAACCTCATATCCTCTATTTAACACAAATTTTGAGAAATATATCTTGGATAATACCTCACCAAATAAATTTAAAAAATCCCTACCCATGTTCTATAGGTCTTTTTTTGGGTATGATTCTAACCTTATAGGGATTAAAGTGTTAAGAAAATGATGCTATCCAAAGAAGAGGTATAACATTTAACAAAATGTTTTAATTTTATTTATTATTATACCTGTTTAAAATATTCTTGAACCATGATAAAAAAATAAAATAAATATGATACATATAATAATATTTTATTATGTTAATGTAATATCCTATATACATCTTCTCTTCCATCAAATGGGAAATGAAACCATCGTTCATGTGTATGGAAGACTACCAGCTCACGAATCGATGTAATTCATTTTCCATCACCACCTCTCACAGATGGTTATAATTATGGATTTAATGTATATATATATGATATTCATTACATAATTATAATTATATAAAGTTAATATATCATTTATTTTTTTTACCTTTCCATCCATTTAAAAATGATAACGTCCTTCGTGCATACGTGTGAATTTCCACCTCTACGATGCGATGCATTTAATTTTTCATCATAGTAGAACATGGTTGATATATATATATATAAATTATTTAAATATATAATATAATATTTATGATGTAATGATAATTTTTTAAATACGAAATAATACTCACTTTCATTCCTGCATGTTTGTTGAAAAATGGAAACACTACTCTGGCACATGTACAACCTACCATTTCCATGATTGTAACATAATTCATTATTTATAACCATAATTCATGGTTTGTTTTAAAAGTATAATTAATATATAAAATTTATAACTATATAATTATTATTATTTTATTGATTATGAAATAATGTCCTCTTTGATCATGATCAACACACCAAAGTTGTTTTGAAATTATAAATCGAATATCCTCAAAACACCTGATGTGGAATTAACCTATTAAGTAATTAAATGTTATTAAAATAAATTAAATAAATGGTTTAATGACTATATATTAAACCTTTAAAAGGTTATTAATCATATAAATAATTAACATAAGTTTAGTGTTTAGTAAGATAAATAATGTACATGATAAGTTAGACTCGAGGTAATAGATTTCTAGTCTCAATTCGCTTTCTTTGAGACTTAAGCTATTTTCACCACATGTTTTATTTTTTGTGTTGTATAAAATGAATTATGGATCTATTTAACCATTAATTTATAAAATTAATGTGTTTATAAATACATTACAAGTTCTTTTATTCAATGTTTAGTTGGTTTATAAGTTATCATGTTATGAGGGACACATTATCTTAAAAACCTCGTTTTAAATGTTTTAAAATTTTATTTTCTAAATATTTTTATTCTATGCATATATTATTAAAGTTATTTTAATGTTTTATATATATGTAGATAAATTAATTATAAAATAATTTTTTTCCTTTTTTACTTTCTTTCAAAGTTTTTTTAAAATGAATCTTTCTATATATTTTGTGTGGAATGTTTTGACTTTATTTATAAAAGATAAAAGGAATGTTCATGTAAAGTCACCAAACCTAGTAGGTTGGAGAAGATTTATTAATTTATTACATTGGAATAATATATAAGTAATTTCATCCCAAATGACTAAATAGTTTATTAGTCTTGGTAAACTATATACATACTTGAAATTAATATTATATTTTAACTATAAAATACAAAAAAAATTTATTAGAGAATACAATTATTCCCCTTTTATATATCCCTGCATATCAATCAAAAAACACTTCCTCATATCCTGGGGAAAAGTAAAACATAGTAAATGGGTGATATTAGATAATTAGTAAGGGTATATATACAATTGAATCTATCATAAATAACCATAAATGATTATAGAAAGGTAATTAACTAAAACACATTCCATTTAATTAATAACATTAGAATAATATGTCAAGAATAAATGATGATAAAATAATTACATATAAATGATCAAATTTGAATGAAAATTAACCATGGATATTCTAATATTTGAATAATCACATGGAATATCAATAACTAATCCCATAATGATGGAATACATAATTCAATACATCTAAAACATACTATCAAGGCCTCTACCAAGAAGTCTACACAAATGGGTAAGGCCTCGACCAAAACCCAGTCAATTTTGCCTCAAAAAACCTTCTGATGGATCAAGGGAATATATCGGATCCCACTGGTTAATTAATAAGTCCAATTCATTCCTTATATGAAAGTGATGAAATATAAACAACATAAACATTCATATTAAAAAATATCATATTAAATGTGAATACTTTAACCATAAACCAAGAATGGTATCAAAATAGCACATCCATAGTCAAACTAAATATAAAAAATTAAATAAAATATGGTAGATTATATCATAAGATATAAAACTTAATTAAGAATAATATTCAACAAATGGTTTTTACATACATTAAAATACTCTAATAAAATCATTAATTTTTTAGATAAATACCATTTCTTACTTTGAAATCATTTATTAAAAAAGAACACACAATTATAAAATAAAATATTTTATTTGGAAATAACCTTATAAACTTATAAATAAAGATTCGAAACATTAAGGTTTCAGGATGGAGGGAAAATCCACTCATTCTGTATAATTTAAAAAAACATTCCTTATATATTTTTATCAAAAAGTCATAAAGTATATAGTTTGGAAAATAAAATAAATAGTCCTTTCAAACTATTTTATAAAAATTAAATAATGGATAAAACAAAGACTTTAAAAATTATTATGAGAATATTAAAAACCTTTTTGATTTTTTTAAAAACATGGACATGGGAGTGAAATATTCCTCAGTGGATACTTAAACAGAAACAATCTTAAATAATGATGAGATTGTGAAATAAAATCTCAACACTTTGTAATTAGTTTGATCATATGAACCATAAATTAAAATAAAAATTTAAATATCATGAATATTGGGAGATTAATAATATTATATTAAATGGATAGTGTATTCACCACAAAAAATAAATAAGTGGTGAATGAGGCATGTATCCCACAAAAATAAAAGCGAGATGAAAATCCCTTACCTTGCGATTTCTTTTAGTTAAACACGATTTAACCTATTGTATAATGGTTTAAATAATGTTATTAATTTATAATTTAACCATATAAATATTTATAATATCATATATGATCCTATTATATCATATTATCACCCATTTTTTAATAATATTTCATTATTACTCTTGTTTCGGGTGTTAACTGCTTCATTTTCCTATGCATGTTTTTCATGTAATTTCTGGTTCATGTGAATAGGATATATTTAATTCATATATAGAATTATCTTAAGTTCATAGATATAATATTTATTCATTATATACATTCTAATAATCATTATTTAATGGTGAACAAGGAAAATGAACGACATCACGTCATGGAGACGGTAGACCGTACGTACACACGAGCGACGATATCATTCCCTTAACGGTGAAAGGGTAATGAAGTGTATGGTATATTAATTTTTAAAAAATAAATATAATTTAATATTTATTATATATATCCATTATTTCCATTATTATACCCCACCAAGTAAAGTGGTGATAAAAAATAGATTGCTCCACAGCGTGGTGATGGTAAGCCGTACATATGCACGCACAATGCTATTGTTTTTTATAGGATGGATAAAAGGTGGAATATGATTGTAACATAATAATAATAACATATAATCATATATATTATAATGTATTTACTACATTATAATGGAAAAAATAAATTAAGAGGAATCATAAGAATAAATAAACTTGAAAGAGTCGATAAAGACGATTACCTATTCTTCGACAGACTTCCTTTAATCTCTTCTTAAGGGATCTAGGTTTGATATTTTTGAAAGAACAAAACCTCTATAACTTATAAAATGATATTTATAAGAGAAATGGTAATATTTTGGTTGATCTATATGGCTCAAAGTGTTGTTAATAAATGAAGTACGAGGTTCCCTTTTATAATTGTGGTGTGGGGAACTTTCAGAAACTCTTAAAATATTAAAATATAATTAAGGATTTTACAGAGGAAAAAAAAATTATAAAAGGGATGTAAAGCACATGGGATTACATTTTAGACCAAATATCATCCCATTTTACCTTATTCAATATTTTTATGATTTTTAAATAATTTAATAAAATGATGTATTCATGAAAAATCATTAGTCAAATTTATTACTATTTATTTAATTTGAATTTAAATACATCATTACAAAGTGGAAATTCAGATATAATGATTTAAAAACTCTATAATATATCATATAGATCTATAAAATTCCTTTCACACATTTAAACATTCAAATTATTTCAAAATTAATATTTTTAAAATTATTTTTTTCTATTAAATAAATAAATACAATATTAGTATCTCCCAAGAATTTATAGTAATTATATAATATCTAAAAATTAAAAATAAATTAATATAATTAAAATAATTTCATTAATATCAAAACAGTCATTTATTTTTGTTCATATATTTAATTTTTCCCTATGTGGACATATAAAATATATTAAATACAAAGAGTGATAATTTGTAACTATCTTTGTTTTAAATAATATATAATTTATTTTCATGGAAAAGTGTCCATTAAACAACTAAAATTAGATCCTAAGGTGATAAGAGTATAATATTAATTATAAAATAATTTTTTTATAAGTTTAGGTTATGATTTTACCCTTATCTTTTGGTTTTATCCATTATTTAACCCCCTAAACTCTTACCGTGACAACATGGATTTTTAATCTTTGAGGGTTAATATAGTTACTATAAAATGAAAAACGACCCATAAATGGATAATTTATAAAATTTTAAAACTTATCCCAATAATGTGGATTAATTTAATATTTATATGAATTTTATATCATTAAATAAAATATTATTTATTTTAAAATAACATTAATGTCTATTTTGACACTATTCATTACTTTGACTTTTAAAAATATCAATCAAAAAATAGATCTACGAAAAAATATTTTAATAAATCGCTAAAATTACAAGGTAATATTTATAATTCATGTATTACATTAATTATCTGAAAATATATTTATCTTACTATTTTTCATATCATTTATTTGATATTTCCATCAATTACATAATTCCTCCATCATTATTGTGAAATACTTTAAGGTAATTATTTATTCTATAAAAATTAAAAATAAATTACAATGATGAATATAAATATTATAGATTTCAAAATATTATTTATATTTGAACATATCCCCTAGATAACCCCATATTAAAAATATTTCACTTATTAAAAACAAGATTACGACAAGTTTGACTTTTCTTTGAATAAAATATTATAAATGTTATAATCATATCCAAATAGACATAAATGGTCACATAACTGATCCTTTAATTATTATGGATAAAAAATGATAATACAATAAAATTTGGTCAAGTGTTATGGTCATTTTATAATATTTATAATATTATTTTTACGCTTAATTACTCGATTTACCCTTAACCATGGTAATAAAAATTATTAAGTTTACTATTCATATTGTACAAAAATAAAATAGACTTATTTAATAAATTTTTACATTATTATTTAAATATTTAATCAATTTTTTAAAATTTAAAATATAAAAGTGGATAAAATTAATTTAAAATTAATCCTATAAATGGGGCGATAAAGCGGGTTTTTAAAGTTAAAATATTCAAAAGTTCACATAGTTTTTACAGAAAATTTCAATATTAAATTGATTATAATGACTTAAATTGGATTAATAGATGAATAATTTATCTTATTTTACTTTAAAACCAATTTAAAATATAATTTAACATTACAAATTATTTAGATGAAATGTCAATTTTTAATTAAAATGTAGTATTTTTCACTATTCCTCAAAAAATGAATCATATTATAAAAATAGCAAAAAATAAACCAAAATAAATTATGATATTAATATTTCAAAAATTTGGTTTATTTCTTCAAATATAATTTATAAAAGTTTCAAAATTTAGTTTAAAAAAAGTGCGCCATTCAAAAGCAGCAAAAATCTCTTTTAGAAAAATATATCTTTTATGTATAAAATTGGATTTGTTTGTATCTTTTGATTATAAAAAATATTGGATGAATTAAAATATATTTTATTGAATATTTAATATATAAATTTCATAATGTTGTTAATACTATTCATTCACTTAAATTTAGTGTCAAGTTTGTAAAAAAATTTCATTGTTCGTTTAAGATAGGTGTTGCGTGCAACATATGCTATTGAAGAGATTAAATTTAAAAAAATACATACTATAAAATCTTGGGGTGTTTCATTCTACCCTCTAATAAATAATGTCCTTATAATTTTAAGTGAAAGGATAAGAGACAAGATCACAATGTTGTATTCAGCTGATCATCATACTCACTGATTATCATACTCAAAAGATTACTATATTCATCTTGTCAATTGTATTTGGTTGTCATATCAAGATGGATTAATTGGATTGGGATTTCCATTCTAGGATTTCCAAACTATGGAAGAAGAATAATTTAGGTGGTGCCGATTCATCTCTATCATATTATATCAAAGTTATATTTTTTTCATACTGGGGAGAATCGTACTGGGAAGTATCCTACTGAGAAGAATCATATTAGGGAGAATCATACTCGAAGGAATCAGGCTAGAAAAAATGAATAGGGAATATCAAACTTGTTTTTTTTCATAAAAAAATATAAGACGTTCTTACCATCTTCTGGGTAGGAAATTGAAGAAGTGTTTTCAATTGAATACATCTATGAAATTGAAAACAAGCATAGGTAATTTTTATTGTTACACAATATTTATATTACCATATTTGTGCTAAGAGAGTGCACATGTACCTTTGGATAGTTTTAAAAGTACTAAAAGAGTGAAAGGGTATATCCTACTCATTGTAATCCAAGGATTGTTTTCTAGTGGATTGTGTGGTATTGGATTATTTCCATACCATACCAAGGACACAACTATTATTATTGAATAATGAACCTTGAAAATACTTATGTTTTTATAGATATATGTTTGAATTGTTTTCAGTAGGGAATAAAATCTTTAATAGGAGGTGAAGGTTATTTCAATTGAAATGAAACATAAAAAAACAGTATCATTGATTCACCCTCTCCCCTTATCAGTGATAAAATAATTCTAACTGGGAAATTTCAAGTGGTATCAGAGGGTAGGTTCCCTTTACTTATTCTTTTATTATTAGATAATTTTAATTGTGTGAATATTAAATGTATTCTAATATTAAATGGAAAGAATTATCATATTTGGAATGGTAGAATATTTCTGTATAATATTATGTCTATTGGATATGATATTCTAGGAGCTACAATAGATGGGTTTCCTCCTATTGATTTAAAACTCCTATTACATATGTTGATATGAATAATCCAGAGAATAATGGAAGGGCCAAGAATGTGATATTATCATCAATTTATGAAAGTGAATTCTTAAGAGTTAAAGTATTTTCCAAATCCAAAGGTATATGGGATAAATTGAAAAACATATAAAAAGGTAATAAAAAAGTGAATAAGGAAAAGTTACAAATCTGAATATTAATATATGATGATTTGAAGATGGGTGAGCATGAATATATTGGGGACTTCTTTACCAGGGTAAATGAAATTGTGAGTACTATCAGATGTCTTGGTTAAAAGTTGGATGACTTTACAGTTGATGAAAATATCTTGAGAATCCTTCCTGACAAGTTTGATGAAAATGTTCCTTTACTAGAAGAGAAAGATCCTGAAATATTATCTCTTAATGATTTGTATAACACTCTAATTACTTATAAAATGTGAAGGGAGAAAGATATGAAAATAAAAACAAAGGGTGATAGTGAAATGTCTTTCAAGGATGAAAATAAAGAAAATTCAAATAATATTCTTATTAAAGATGAAGATGGTGAATCTGATTCTGAAGATGAGGTACGTAAAAATATTGATAATATTTTATTCATGTTTTCTAAAAATGTGAGAATAGGAATATGAAAATACAAATGGAAACTTCCTGTGAAATGTTTTGAATGTGGAGCAATTGGGAACTTTGTTTCCAATTTTCCTTGAAGAAATAAATAAGAGTATAGTGATGATAAATAAATAAATCCAAGAAGATCTTGGAAGAAACAAAGAGACAGATAAAGAAGTTCTTCATATCTAAAAGAATAATTTTCTTGTCTAAAGATGAATAAGAAGAAGGCAGTGATGATGAATATGAGAAATCAGTTTAATATGGTATTGAAAATACTTTTATTTCAATAGTGAATGATGAATAATTTAGAATTATTAGTTCTAAAGAGAAATAAACTCAACTTGAACATCATTTGAAAGAAGAGTTGAAATAATGTCTGAGAAAGATCAGAAGGATTGAAAAGAAAGAAAAATTAGAAGATGAATGTTCCTCAATAAGAAATCAAGAATATTTTTTTGATGAAAAGGTGATGCTAAATAAAGATATTGAATATGGGAATAAATCTCTTGAGGAAGAAAAAAATCATAATGAGTATATATAAGTAAATTAGAAAGAAAAAGAATAATAGTTATAACTTGTCCAACAAAAGCTCTCTAAAGCTGAAGAGAAAGGTAAAAGTTTTAAAAAAACCATTACTGAAGTTGTTGAAAGTTCACATAATGAGAAACCTAAGAATAATCAACAAAATATATCTTTAAAATTTGAGAAGAAATATGGAATTTTATATGAAAATAAGAAATCTAGGAAAGTTGTATATGTAGACAAGATTGACAAAGTGAAGAATTTAGAAGTTACAAAACATCGTGAGTCTAAAAATGTTTTATCTGGATCTAGAAACATTTTAAAAAATTCTTATTCTATTAATACTAAAAATAAAAAGAAGAATCTGATTGATAATGTAAGGGTTTATGGGTTAGAAAATAAAGGAAAAAGAGTTACAGAGAGACATATTCAAAATTATAACCAATATAGAAGTTTCTGAGGAAAATACTCATTCTATGGATATTTTTGGTATTGTGGTGGATTCTAAAATACAGAAAATATGTATTGGTTTAACCAACAGAATTAATATTATTCCATAGGTTATGAAAGTAAAGGTTTGAGGGGGATACAATTCCCTCAAAAGAAGAAGTCTGAGGAGATTGTTTTGAAGAAACCTGAAAAGGTTAGAGTAAAAAATGAAAATAGGTTCCAACCTTTCAAAACTATTTGTGAAATATTTGAACAACCTGTACACCATGAAAATGGATGTCTTGTTTTTTTATCAGCACAAAAAATATTCTTAACAATTCTTCAATACCAAAGATGAAGAAATAAAATGAAGAATTAAAATTTCTTGTTTTTGAAACCGTAATGTAAGCTACAAAAGGAGAATGACCTTGGATTCTTGATAGTGGGTGTTATTCTCATATGAAAGGGGAATGAAATTTTTAAAGAATGTGAAAGATTTTAAAGAATTCATAGTGAAATTTGGCAATGATGAATCCTTGAAAAGTAAAGGCGTTGTATCAACCATCATTGGGAAAAAAGATGAAATCTAGGAAAGATTTGTATGTTTATGGGATGAAACACAATTTGATAAATGTTTCATAATTTTTTGATGTGGGTAACAAAGTTATAATCAGAAAATATGTGTTTTTTGAAAAGTGAAGAAGATGAAATAATTGTTACAAGAGGCCAATGTATAAAAGGAAATTTATTTCAGATTGGTGAAATAAAAAACTCTTGTTACATGAGTATGGTGGAAGAGAATACATTATAGCATAAAAGTCTAGGAAACATGTGTCAAATAAACATGATCAAGTTATCTACAATATATAGTGTCTGAGAAATTATTAATTTTCCAAGAAAAAGATATTGGGTTTTCACTATTTTTTAGAAGGGACATATTACAAATGTTGTGCATAAGAAAGTTGAGATTTGTTCAAAACAATCCCCGAACCAGATTCATTTTGATATTTGTGGGCCAATGAGAAACAAAATCAAATAATAGAGATAAGTAATTCATTACATTCATTTATTATTTTACTATAATTACTTGTGTTATGTATATGAAACATAAATTAGTTTCTTTTAAAATGTTTAAAAGTTTCAGAAGGAAAGCTAAGAAAGAATGTAAGTATTCTACAAAGTTGAGAATATAAATTAGTGGTGAATACAAAAGTAAATAATTCAAAAGTTATCTTGATAATCATGGAATTTGGAATGAGTATAGTTCCCTATATACTCTTCAAAAAAATGGGGGTTTTGAAAGAAAGAATATAATTTTAGTGGAAATAGGAAGAACAATGTTACTTGAACATGGTCTTTCTCATTACTTTTGGAGGAAATCCATGAGTATTGGTGTTTATATCTAGAACCATTATTTCTACAGGCCTTAATCAGTTATGAATCTATATGAATTATTTTATGAAAAAAATACATGTTTGAAACACTTTAATGTTTTTAGGATTCCATTTACGCTAAATAAGAAATATGGAAACTATAAGATGTTTGAGTAGAAAGGTGAAGATGAAATCTTTCTTGGCTATGCTCTAGAAGGAAAAGGATATAGATACTTCAACAAAGGGGAAAAAGTATTTTTTATTCTGTTGATGTGAAAGTAATATAAATAGGTGATAAATAAAAACATATTATGGAATAAAAGGAAGTTAAGCAAGTTGAAGAAAACAATTTTGATAAGGATACCGACAATTTTATTCCAAATCAAGAAGAATAATTAGTCTCAGCTATTTCAAGTGATGAGGAAGATATTATAAAATCTCATCCTAGGCCGAGGAAGCAAGTGGAAACTCAAAATTTAATTGGTGATCAATATCAGAAGGTTCAAACAAGAAGAATAACAAATTCCATTACATATACTTCTTCATATTCAAAAGTGGAGTTGAATGATTTGAAAAAATATTTTGAGTATCCAAAATGGGTTCAAGTCACGAATTAAGAGTTGGATTAGATTTAAAATAATGATACATGGGAACTCCTACCTAATCCTATAAGTAAAAAAATTATTGGAACAATGTGGTACTTCTAGAAAAAGATAAATGAATAAGATGAAGTAATATGAAACAAATCAATATTGGTGTAAAAAGGGAATTCACAAATTGAAGGTATTTATTTTCATAAAACCTTTTCTCTGGTGGAAAGACTTGAAAAAATCAGAATCTTTCATGCTATTACTACACAATGAAGATACAAGATCTTTTAAATGGATGTTAAATCCACATTCTTGAATGGTGATATTTAATAGGAGGTTTATATTGAAAAAACTTGTGGATTTATTATTGTAAAAGATGAAATTTATACGTGTAGATTGAAAAAGGATTTGTATGGCCTAAAACAATCTCCACATGCATAATACTCCTAATTAGATACATGCTTAAGGAAGATGAATTTCAAGAAAATAAGAGTGTATTAAAATCTGTACATTAAGGAAAGATAATATTATTCCCTCATTGTGATTATTTATATTGATGAAATTATCTTTGATGGGAATGATGAAAGAAGTTGTGAAAGTTTTGTTGAATAAATTAAAGAGGTATTTGAAATGTACATGCTAGGGGAAATAAAATAATTTATTGGGTTACAAATAAATCAAAAAAAGGAATACATTTTTCTTTTTGAAGAAAATTATTCTAAGTAACTTCTTAATAGGTTTGTAATAAAAAATTAAAATCCTATTTCCACACCAATATCACTGGGAACAAAGTTTTCAAAAGATGGAGAAGGAAAATAAGTTGATAAAAAAGAGTTACAAAAGTTAATTAGAAGTTTTTTTTAATTGACTGCCTCAAAACCTGACATTGTTTATACTGTTACCTTATGTGCAATATTTAAGAGTGCTCTAAAAGTATCAAATTTAATTTTTAGAAAAATAATTCTCAAATAAATCAAAGGCACAACAGAATTTAGAATCAGTTATGGAAACCCATATAGTATTGAATTATTTGGGTATTATATACTAATTGGGCAGGAAATGTTGATGATAGAAGATCCACATATGGTGGAGTATTATTTATGGGAAATAATTGTATTAGTTGGAATTTAGAGAAACAAAATTCAGTAACTCTTAGTATGGATAAATATGAGTTTGTTACTGCCACTCAAGCCACTACTCAACTTATATTGATGAAAAGTCAATTGTAATATTTAATTGCCGAAGTGAAGTTACCCGTGCTCTTGGTTGTGATAATCAAAGCACAATAAATATAACTAGGAATCCTGTTAAACATTCATTTTCAAAATATATTGATATCAAATATCATTTCATCAAAGAGCATGTGGATAAGAATTAATTGAAGATGGAATATGTTCCAACATTGGAACAAGTTGTTGACATTTTCCAAAAACCTTTACCAAAGGAATAATTATCTAAATTGAGGTTGAACATGGGTTTCCAACCTTTTTCTTATCAAGTTTGAAGTATGTGTTTCTTTCCCCTCCCTCATCTTACCTTTGTATGGTGTTTTCAAGGGGGGAATGAATTGTTTCATAAATCTATCCTTAAAAGGCATTTAAAAAGGTTGGGTTATGGGTAAACTGTGAGTTCAACATTGTTTTGTGAGTGAACTATTATAACTTTTTGTTTGAGTGGTAATAGGAAGAGAATTTTTTTTGTATTCTAGGGAGGGTGAAGAAAATAGAAATTTGAAGAAGATTTGTGGAAGGAAAAAGAAAAAGGTTTTCATAATCACTACTTTTGGACATCACGTTTTAGCTATAAATGATTCTCATTTCCTAGAATGAGTTACCTCACATAGGCTTGTAATTATTGATAAGTAATCCATTTTTTAGGATATATTTTTTAGTGATTTATGAAATTTGGTTTACAACAAAATCCAAATGGGGAGATTTTTAGGACCAATATGAAGACGAAGGTGGTTGTTTTTAAATGTTGTATTTTGTTGTCAAAGAGGATTTTTTGTCAAGGAAGTTTAAGATGAAAGGGAAATAACATCACTTTATATGTGGTGAAGAATATTATTGGTCCATGTTTCCAAAATAATAGTACTCATGTTTTCTAAAAAATCAGACTCACTTTAGGTCCTGTATGTGAAAAGATCATAATGAGGAATTGATCATTATCTGGAATAAGAGAATCAGTCACATGGAGAATGTATCTTGATGGAAGTAAATGGTCATCAAATTCAATATAAATCTTGTGTAAAAGAAGTGTATGTTTTGATGGAGAATCAGAGTCTCTATGACCATGATTAAAAAAATGTGATGACTATTTATTGATTTGTATTTCATAAATCATAAGTTAATTAGAGAACTTATGATATAAGATTAGTGAAAGAAAGTGAGAATGAAAAAAAGATACAAGACCGATTGTATTCTGAGAAGAAAAGGTTTCTGATCATACTCAATAGATCAATCCCAGGATAATCATATCTAGGTCAATAACACTTATAGAAATAAGATCTAGGATGAGAAGGAAAGAAATAAGGTGATGAGGATCATAATTAGAATGATCGTACCCAGAATGATCGTACGTAGGAACTGTAACATCCAATCATCCTTCTTATGCATAAGAAAAATTTCTTACCCAGGATGATCATACTCTGTCTCAGGAAGAAAAAGATCATACCCAGTGTGATCGTATTTAGAGAAGAAATTTCTTGATGCCGATGAATTAAAATAGATGGAGAGAATGAAATCAAAAATGTAGTAAACCATTTCAAAAGGTTTGAATTAATTTGTAGGTTTCTAACTAGGTCAAGAAAAGAGAAGTATAATAAGTATTTTATATCAAATAGGTCAAAAGAAAAATCGAATAAATGAAGGATATGATGTGTATTTCAATTGGTTTAAGAGCCTTTGTATCAGAGATGAATTAATTCAAACTAGGTTAAGAGAAGAAGTGAAGAAGTAAAAGTGGTTTAAAAGTGGATGTTACTGATTGAATTATCAAGGGGAAGCTTGGTATTCAAATGAATTATTGTATTCAACATTCAGAAGTGATATCCATTTTTTCATACATTTATATTCAATTAATTTAGATTTTTGTTTTGAATAAGTCAAATTCATAAAATAAGACTCATAAATTGAAATCATATTAGAAATTGAAATGAAGTTATGAAGAATAAGTAAAGATTGCAGAAGAAACGAGAACCTTCAAGAAGTGTTGAAAAAGTCAAAATTCACCTGATATTTTATGATAAATTGAGATTAAGGTGAATTTAATTAAGCACGAAATTTTTTGGGATTCCCACCAAAGCCACTTAAGGGTCACCTAGAAAAGGCGAAAAGTACATTGTACTTTTCTGATGACTGATGTAATATTCATGAAAGAGAAGATCCGAGTTTATGAAAGAGAAATAAATTTCCGTAATCACTTATATTGAAGAAGTTTTGATAAATTTAAGTGAAAGGAGAAGAGATAATATCAAAATATTTTATTTAGATTATAATTATACTCAATGATTATCACACTCAACTGATTACCATATTCAGCTTTTCAATTGTATTCGGATGATCATTACATGAGGCTGACTTAATTGGATCAGGATTTCCGTACTGGGATTTCAGAACTGAGTAAGGAGGATAATTAAAGTGGTTCTAATTCATCTCTATCATATATTATCAAATTTATATTTTTTTTCATACTAGGGATAATGATATTGGGAAGTATCATTCTAAGAATAATCGTATCAGGGAGAATTGTACTCAGAGGAATCGAACTGGGAAAAATGGGTTGGGAAAATCGTACTTGATTTTTTTCCATGACCAATTCCAAGAAGTTCTTACCATCTTTTGGGTAATAAATTGAAGAAGTGTTTTCAATTTAATACATTTTTCAAATTGAAAAGAAGAACATGTAATATGTATTGTTACTCAAAATTTGAAATACCCTATTTGTGATAAGAGGGTGCACACATACCCTTTGATTGTCTTCAAAGTACTACATAGGTGAAATGGTATATCCTACTTGTTGTAATACAAGGATTGTTTTCTAGTGTATTTTGTGGTATTGGATCATTTCCATACCAAACCAAGGACCTAACTATTATTATTGAATAATAAACCTTGTAAATAATTGTGTTCCTGTGGATGTGTGTTTGATTTTTTTTCATTAGGGAATATAATCTTTAATAGGAGTCGAAGGTTGTTTCAATTAAAAAGAAACATAAAAAATAGTATCACTGATTCAATCCCTACCCCTCTCAGTGATACAATCATACTGACTAGGCACTTTCAAGTGAGACTGATACAACTTATACGATAGGTGATCCCAATAAACTTATATGATGGGAGATACTGATATATATTATATGATGGATGAGCCTAATATATCTCTTCAATGCACTGGGTAATATTCCATGTCTTCAAAGAAAAAAAGGATGGAATTAATCCGGGAGGTTTATCATATATATTTTAATGGGCTCATATTATTTCTTATATAGGTTATGAATATAATAATTTAGGTTTTCTATATGGGTTTATATTTTCTTAATATGGTATTTAAAGGTTTTATTTAAGAAAAAATTAATTTTTTCATATGAATATGATTTATTTTATATTCTCAAAGAATTATGTGATAATGGTAAACATTTTATAGGTTTTCAGGTTTTTAACTAGAATAAAAAATATATTTATTTTACATCCCTTACTGAGCTTTCTATGATCATCCCAGATTTTCAAATATTTTTAAAAGGGTTTAAGGATGAGTTGGAATAATGATGAAAAATTAATATGGAAAAAATTGGGTATAGTGGTAAAAGTGATCACTTAAATACATGGGTATTTTTGTGTAAGAGTTTTCATAATTCTCTAAAATTCTAAACATAAAATATCCTTGGGTATTTAAGTGATCTAATATTTCCATTTGATGTTGTATGTTTTAAATGGCTAAAATTGGGTCATGTTTGTGGGTATCAAAAATAAACATGTAATGATTGTGTTTTTATAACTAGATCCAAGAGTGCGGGTTCTAAGATTTTATAATGCTTATGTAAATCATGTTTACATAGGATATTGACTCATCCCTACACACATGATGCTTACATAGTCATTCACTACTTATCTTCATCTTTGTTTCATATTCAAATCATGTTATTAGCTCGAATACTCATCTTGATTATCTTCTGAAGCATGATAACTTTGATATTATCTTGAATCATAGTATTTAGATAATATGATGCATGTTAAATGTAGAGATCAATGTGTCATCTTTATATTTAATTTCTTATCTCTACAAATTCATCTTATGGTTCTCATAATAATATCCTTAAAAT
This sequence comes from Viscum album, assembly GCA_963277665.1. Classification (NCBI taxonomy): domain Eukaryota; kingdom Viridiplantae; phylum Streptophyta; class Magnoliopsida; order Santalales; family Viscaceae; genus Viscum; species Viscum album. The sequence goes on along the minus strand of OY728150.1, from coordinate 1,902,913,589 downwards.
TATTCTTTCAATATTGTAAATTCATGGATGAACTTATAGACTTCTCTAATCTTATTTTTCTAGTGTATTTAATGTGCGTAAAAACTTAAAATGATCTCAAATCCATTATCTACACTTTCATTTTATAGTGAATATCTTCCTATGAATTCAATAAACTTATCCTAATGATCTACATATTATGTAATAACCTTTTCTACATTCATCATATACATAAAATATTTTTGTTACTCACCATTCATGGATTTTGAATAACCCTTACGATCTTACAAATTCACTATGGGATTGAAAATAGAGTTCACTTCTTCATTAATAAAAAACACAACTTGAATACTATAGGCTTAGTGTGTATTTATTCATATATGGAAGACATCATTTTTTACATGGCATCATTTAATATCAATGCATTGTATATTTAAAATCGATGAATAATATGTGATAAATCCATCCCAAATCAAAATTTAAGTTAGGAGAGCACTAAATTATTACCCTTTGTTCTCAAATAACGATTCATTGAAATATGTTGAATATGGTGATCTCTAGTGGTTCATTGTACCAACCCACATGGTTACTCCAAGTACAAATTTTCACCCTCATCTGTACTGACATGTGTATGCTCTCTACTCTTTAATTTCCTCCTGTACTAGCTATATTTGAGGTTCCTCATATTTCTAGTATTGTTTGTAGTCAATGTTTATATTATGGAATGTAAATATAAGTATTTTTTTTGTCTAACACTTCTCATAAATTCTTTTTCTAAATAACAATGTACAACTTCTTACTTGGGAACTCTATATTGTTTCTCAAAATTATCAGGAACTTTCAAAATTCATCCAAGAAATAATTTTACTCATTAATATGATTCGAAACTCAAAAATCACTACAAATTATGTCTTCATAAACATATTTAAATGAATACTATTTTCTTCTTTATTAACAACAAATAAAACACAAAAAGTAGAAATAATAGGTACACACTATGATGCCTCTATTAAATTCCATGTACTTAAATAATTTTAATTAAAATTAATTTATTTAAAATTATTGTGAATGATAATTACAAGTAATGTTTTAATGGACAATTAAGATAAAATAATTAATTAATTAGCAGGTTAATTAATCTATTAATTATAAGATTTTATATTAATAAATAATGAACTGAAATGAATGACAATAAGTTTTAAATGTCTATTAATTATATTTGTGGATGATCATGAGTTTTACTAACCTATGGATTTATTGAGTTTCTATCCATTCAATTACTATTTATTGGTTTTTTTAATAATTATTATTAAATTAAAATGATGATATGTGAATCATTCCCTACTCTTATTTTTATGGGCCTACATGTCTATGGTTTCTTTTGTGTAACCCCATACCTTTGGTTACTCTCACCTACATGTGAGTAAATCATATGTTAAATAAAAAATCTCATAGGTGATTAGAGATAGTTCAAGATATAGATGAGGTGAATCCAACCACGGAGATATATAGGTGAATAGGTGGAATGCTGCAACATGAACCATGTTTGGTTCAAGAAGTTATTCACCTATGGTTAATGGTTAGATTATCATACACTCAATAAACTAACAAGTAGAATAACTCATGATCATAGAACATATATTTATTTTATTTATTTACAATGCATGTTTATTTAATTATGTTTATTGGATTGTTAAATTCAATATCATAAAATAAATAAACTAACAATCATTCAAGATGGAATGAAATAAATGGATTATTCATAAATTATTTTATCATAAATGATTAATCACTAATGTAAAATCTATATAATATTAAAAATAATGAAAATGGAAGAAATGAAAAAAATTATGCATAAATATAAAAATACCTCAATAAAATATTAAGTTAATAAATCCTTCCATAAATTGATTTAGGATAAAGCCATAGATCAAAGTGTTGGTATAGCCCTCATCAGGATACTTCCATTTATTAAGGAGTTATAATGAATGTTTTGAGATGAATTTACCAAGTTAGAATTAATATTAGTTTCCCTCACAATACTTATGGTAACTTAGTGGTAAGTGTTGAGGAAATTCAAGTATGAGATTTCAGGATAGGGGAGTCCACTCAATGGATCAAGGAACTACAATATTTTACTATTAGAAAGACCACACACCTAAATACTTTCAAGTAATTTTGCCGAGACATCATCTGGTTTATGATAAGATAAATAAGGATCCTTTTCACTTGAATCTCCATGATATAGAATATTTATCTCATTATCGAGTGTGTCAAATTAGATGTTTAGTTTTACTAGAATTTCTAGAATATAGAAGGAACCCTGGGTTGTCTATCGAAAGATCCTATGATCATTAATAAAAAAAATACTTTTATTATGTTTTTATGAAATAAGTAATGGGATGATGTGTTTTGGGGTTTTATTATTTTAAAATAGAAATTTAAATAATATTACTAAGTGAGAGAAATAAGTTAGAGAAATCATGATCAACCTGGGTGAGTGTCCCTTGATGCACATCCGTTATCGCTCTCAAAGGAAGTGGGAAAGATCATTGATACATTTATTTATACACACTAAAAATATCGTGGTATGTGATTTAATACTAGGATAAAACATAGTATTTGATTTATCAAGGATATTGATTACTAGAGACTGCTCAAAATCAATAAAATTGCATCGATGTAAGAACCAAACTCAATCAAGTCATCACATCAGCAACATGATGAGTTGAATATATTTGTGTCAATGGTATAATTTTACACAAGAAAAGAACATTCATATTCATGGGTTAAAGATTCTGGATTTTATCAACCAACATAACCCATTCACACACTCATGAATGGGAAGGGGTGAGAAAAGATACAAACATGGTCAAATCATCACAAGATCTGGGTTATGCATGGAAGCATGAGGATTATTGTTCCTTCAATTTGTATTTTATCATACGATAATAAACAAAAAATCAAAAGGTAAAAATGAATTATAATGAACAACAAACCTATAAATTAATTTACCATCCAAATATTACAAGTGAAAAGCTCATGATTATAATAAAAAACACCCCCAAATTGATCACTAAGAGGTTTGAAAGTACATGATGGAGAAGAGGATTAAAATGAAAGAAGAAAGATATAAAATTATAATCAATCTTAACCCTGTTTATTCCAACATTTCCAATGAGACATTAAGTTCCTTGAAATAAAAATATTGAAATTTGGATCCAAGAATAGTCAATAGTCTATGGTGTAGGTGTGCTGTTCATGACAAATTTTTTTACCAAATTTATTTGTCTGGTTAACTGAACCTAACGAGTCCAATTATCTTAAAATTTGGCAAAGATGTGGGAATTCGAGTTATAATGTCCAATGGAGGTGTAATAATCCCAATTTGAGGGCTAAGGCATGAGTTATGGACCAAATATAGAAGGTTTATCCAATCTGGACTTCCTAGAATTTTTTTAAATTATAGGCCACTTTCAGGCCTCCAAAGAGAAGAATTGGGCACCATGGTATTCTAAAGAAATGTACCCCACACAATTTTTCACCATACCACTAATTTTCAGCCTTATTATATTCACATATTATCCAAAATAAATATTTAATTCCACAAGTGTTCTCGTGCTCTCATGGAGGTTTTCCCATTTTTTTTTGAATTCCATCATGGGTTCTCCAAATAACCTCATCCTAAAATTTAATAATTAAAACAAGTGAAATTTTACCATTTAAAATTGATAGAAATAAAATTATTGAATAAATAATGAAGTGAATGTTTTTTTTATATTTTTAATTTTCATTACAAAACTAGTTTATTACAGTGGTGCAAGGGTGGAAATGAATAGTGAATCACTATGCGATCACACCCCCACACCTAAACATTTTCACTCCTAGGAAAAGTCACATTTCCAATAAAAAATTTAAGCATGTAGATATTCACAAATTTATGAATGTTTAACATTAAAGGAAATTTTAATCCATTATAGAAATGTGATCAAAGAAAAAACCACATCAAGGGGTTATTCCTAGTGATCATAGAAAAAGGTGTCCAAAAAATTGTATCAGAATGAAGTTCAAAGAGATGAATGTTACCAATCATAGAAAGGAATTAAAAAGTAAAACATTCCACTAACTCTTCATGTGTGTTTGTTAAAAAAAATTCATTCTATTCTTTCCACTTTCTATCCAATAAATATAGTTTATTTTAAAAATTTTCTGCTTACCTGATTCTTTCCACCGAACATTCCCTCATATTTTTCAATCAAATTCCAAGACCCACTCACTTAAGAATTACTATAAGTAAAACCATAATATCCTAACATAGATATTCCCATTTTTTTTACATTTATTAACTACCCTCATTATTTATTATTATTTTATTTTATTTATTTTATTTTTTTGTATTTTTTTGAGGGAGTATAATAGTAAGATTACAGGTACACACACATAAGTTAATCTAGTAATGTAATGAAACATATCAGATAAAGAAAACACACATGGGATAATCATTTTATAAAGATGATAAATATTAACCTAACTTATATTTACCTTTTATTAAGTAATAAATATTCACACTTCATGGTTGGGTGTAAAGTTGTGTGGAGATATTAGTGACAATTTTCCCATAAACCACTCACATAAAGGGTATGATTAATATCAAAGGTTTCATAGCGATACAACCATTTATATCACCAAAAAACAAAAAATTTACTAAAAATAACACCCTAATGTTAAATTCATGAAAAAATTCACATTCCATAATTGAGACAAATTTTTATTAAATGTTAAAACAACATAGAATCAAGAATTTTGAGGTGAATTTTCAGTAATTTCCATGATTTTGTGAGCATAAGAGTGGGGGTGGGGGTGTGGTGGGGAAGGTAAAAATACTATTCAACAAGAGAAAAAGAGAGGAAATATATAAAACTATGAAAATACTAATGAACTCAACTAGGTGGGGTAAAAGTAAAACTAATATTCAGCAAGTGAAAAAGAGAAGAAAGAATAAAGACAATGAAAATATAAAAGAACCTTGGAATTTATCCACCCACACACCTAGAGTGTGCAATGTCCTCATTATAATAAAAGAGAATGTGGGAAGGAAGGATAAAACCTGGTGGGTTTCAATGGTAAGTTTTTTCTTGAAGGTAGATTTCCTCCACTGGATGATTTTCAAAATCCTCAAAAAAGTGTTTAAGTATCTTCCCATTGATGGTAATACTTCATCCATTATTCTCATGAAAAACATGAGTTTCACCAAAAGGCTAAACATTAGTAATAGTGTAAGGACCGAACCATCAAGAACACAACTTACCTAGGTGGATCTTTAGCCTGGAATAGTATATGAGAACCTTCTCACCAATATGAAACTTTTGCGGATGAATCATACCATCATGGATTGCATTTGTCTTCTATTAAAATATTTGGAGTTCTCATACAAATCATGTGTAATTTCTTCCAAATCTTGAATATGTAACTTCTTATGCTCACATGCATATGTGATATTCATATTCCATTGTTTAACATCCTAATATGCATGGTTCTCTACCTCCACTAGGAGGTGAAAATCATTTTCAAACACAATCATGCATGGTTACATTTTGATTAGGGTTTTAAAATCTGTTTAGTATGCAAAAAGTGCATCATCCAAACACAAAATACAATATTTCCTATTGGGCTGTACCATTTTTTATAATATTCTATTAACTTTCTGATTTGAGATTTCATATTTTTCGTTACTTCAGGGGTGATATGTTGTGGATAATTTATGAAAACCCCATACTTATAGAGAATTTTATTCATGTTAAGATTGAAAAAATGTGAACCTTGATCACTAATGATGAATCTTGGAAAACCAAACCTACTGAAAATATGGGAACTTAGAAAATCAAACACCACTCGAGATTCATCATTCGTAGTAGAATTTTATTCCACCCATTTAGATATTTACTCAAAAAATAATAATATTTATACAAAGCCAAATTAATTTAGAAAAGGACCCATGAAGTAAATGCCCCATGCATTGAAGATTCCAAAAAATAACATGGGTTGTTGGGGAATTTTATTCCAGTTATAGATATTCTCTTTGAATTTACATCATGAGAATGAACTAAAAAACCAATGGGCATCTCTATAAAATGTTAGACAATAAAGTCTAGAGTTAAGGAACTTTTTAGCTGTACATTGAGATCCAAAGTGTTCCCATAAGCCAAAGTGTGGAAGAATCTCAAAATAGTGGTGAACTCATGGACATGGACACATCGATGAAAAACTTGGTCTCTACAAGATCTCCAAAATTATGGTTCATCCCAAAATATACCATCATGAATAATTCTTAATTATTTGGGACTATGAAGTGATGAAATTAGTGGGGACCCAAGATACTGCTAGAAAATTCATAATGTCTGCATACTAAGGGGTAAGGTCCACAACATCACAAAGGTTCTCATGAGGAAATAATTTTCCAATAGAGAGGGATGAGTCTGCATGGTGGTAAAATTGTGGGGTAATCCTATTAATGTGATAAAATCTGACATTTTATACTCCTATATTATATCAAATCTCATGGTCAAAATCCCAGAGAAGGATCATCCTCTAAATGAGGTGGGGATTAGCTTTAGGTTCCATTAAGAGAAAACGAAGGGAAACATGATCAGAAAACAAAAATATTTTTGAACCAATAAGATATGAATGGAAATTTTTCAAGGAAAAAAAATATAAAGATGTTATTTTTAGTGGTTTTGTAGTTTTACTATGTAGGTTCAAAGGTACATGAGGCATACACAATGATATGAGGAGACTTTTCAACTATTTTGATAAAACTTCCCCAACTGAAAAGTTATAGGCATCTTGCCTAAATTTTATGGGGAGTTCCCACCTTGGTGGTTGGATTATGGGAGGTGATGTGAGACTCATTTTATGTGAATTGAAGGCATCATCACAATTTTCATCAAACAAAAACTCATAATCCTTTTATAATAACTGGGATAAGGGAAGTGCGATCTTACTAAAGTCTTTAACAAATCGATGGTAAAAACTAACATGACCCAAGATAGATCTCACTTCACGAAAACATTTTGTATATTTTAGGGATAAAATTTATTCATTTTTTTATTTATCCACTTTAATTCTGTCATTTAAAATATCATTCCAAAGAACTATGCCCTGCTCAACCATGAAATGACATTTCTCATAATTTAAGATGAGATGTTTTTCAATGAAATTATGGAGGACATAACCTAGGTGAACCAAACATCCATAAAAGGAATATCCCTAAACCATAAAATCATCCATAAAAACTTACTTACAATTATAAAGGTACTAAGAGAAAATAATCAGGATACATAGATGAAAAGTACCAGGAGAATTATAAATACCAAAAGGAATCCTTCTGTATTCAAATATGCCGAATGGACTAGTAAATGTGGTCTTTTATTTATCCTTAGGGGACATATGGATTTAAAAATAACCTGAATAGACATCAAGGAAAAAATAATGGGACTTACCAGCCAATATCTATAACATTTGGTAAATTAAAGGTAGAGGAAAGTGGTCCTTTCGCATGGCTTGATTCAATCGACGATGGTCAATACAAACTCGCCAACTATTTTTCACACATGTTGGAACTAATTAATCCATTTCATTTGACACTAATATTATTCTAGTTTTTTAGGCATTATTTTTTTTGGATAACCCATTTACTATCAGATATAGGATAGATGATCCCAACAATAAGAATTTTTATAACTTCCATTTTTACAACTTCAAGGAGGGTGTGATTCAATCGACATTAAGATTTAGTTATGGGTTTAACCTTATCATCTAAAAGTATATGGTGCATAAAAATAAATGGGATAATCCTGAAAATATTATCCAATGTCCATCCTATTTTCTTTTTAAATTCTCTCAAAATATCTAGTAGAATTTATTCCTATTTTGGAGAGAGGTTATTAGAAATAATGATGGGAAATTTATCAATACACTCAAGATATGCATATTTTAAATTATAATAAAGCTGTTTTAGTTCCAACACCGATGATTTTTGGATTGAGGTAAGGGATTTAGGGAGAGTGAGGCCCATGAAACTATCTATCTATTCATATTTATTCTCTAAATAAATATAATCAATGGAAATGGTATTTATAGAATCATTTATGGTCATAGATACCTTAGAATAAACACACTCATCAATTAAATCAAAAAATTTACAATTCTATGAACCCACACAACACTCAAAAAATAAATTAAAACTCAAATAATATAAGAGTGAAGAAAAGGAAATTGAATTAGAGTATGGTTTAATGAGAGAATGTTGTGTGTGTGTGTGTTGTTAGGTAGAAATTCCATCAAATAGATTTTAATAGTGGAGTGATCTGGAATGGGGTGTTTCATAGAATCAAAGATATTAAAACTTACATTTTATCCACCAAACTCCATAGATAGTATACTATTGTGAATGTTAATGATATTATTTTTTATTTTGGGGATTGAAATTCAAATTATGAGAGGGGAATTTTCTTGGGTTCGAGTATCTTCCATATCAAGAATGTAGAAGTCTGTGGGGAAGATGAGGTTCTTTACTCTTATGAGGAAATCCTCGATCACTCCTAATTAGTGTTTTTCACTCAAGTTGGAAAGTTGCATGATGATTCCCATTGGTTGAAGCTCTAAAACCTACAGAGAAGTTTACACGAAGTAATAGATCACATTAATTGAAGCACCCAAATATAGAATTGCATCAAAAAATAAATTCTCCCATATGGTTAAAGGTATTTTGAATGTTTCTGAATCCTTGCATTTGGTTAGAATTACTGGTTGTATCAAAGCTATGAAGTTCTTTTCAAGTCTGACTCTCTCATTCTCCTTTATTCAATGTCTATGGGTGAAAATCTCCTTAATAAATTTTTTAGTGAGGGATTTTTTTAACTATATCAAATAAAAGAATGTTAACTTGTACCTTTTTAAATATATCCAATATTTCTTTATCAATCTCATTTTAAATTTTTTTCTTAGGTTTATAAAGTTTTGGGGGGAAAGGAAGAGGAATCTATTTTTTAGAAGAATCATGAATAATAACTTGTTTACCCTTTTTATTTTGTTTTTATTAATTAGAATCTTTTATGGGTAGATAAAGAGAGTTTTTAAGTGGGGGACTTACCTGTTGTGTAGAATCAATAGAAGAAGAAAATTATTTACCACTATGAAGTGTGATTGCACAAGCATTACCTTTATCTTTTTTATTAACAATAGGTTGGGCTGAGTGTTTTCCATAACCTTGAATCTTTATCTCACCAATTTTGTTTTCCAATTTTCCCACTTGAGTTCTTAGGTCTTGAATAGCTGATTGCATAGTCTGTTGGAACTGGAGGTTTTGGGTTTCCATTTTATTCACTATTTCCTTGATGTTTGGTTCATATTTTGGAGGAGGAGGATTGTTTCTATATTGTAAAATATAATCAGGTTTCATACATCTAGGTTTTGGATTTGGTTTGAATAGTTTTTCCTTGAATGTAGGTGATTTTTAAAAAGGTCACCCTGGGAATAATACTTTACAAGACTTAGATAAATCCAAAATTTGCAGGTACTGGTAAAAAAAGTGAGTGTTATCAAAACAAACATTGTAATTCAATGTAATGGGTGGAGATTGATAATTACCTTGATATTGAGATAAATTTATTAGAAGGGTATTCATATCATGATGTTTATTATATAACTTTTATTCTAGGGATTAATGACTTAACTCATAACCTTCTAGAGTGGGTGAAATTGGCCAGGTACCAAATTATTGTGCATTTTGATCCATGTTGGCTATTAAGTCATGGGCAGCGGAAGGAGTTATATCCACTAGAGAACCACCAATTGCAAAATCTATCATGAGATGATCCATGGGGAAAATTACCTCATAGAAGTATTAAATTATAAATTGTTCACTAATTTGGTGATAGGGGAAACTTGAGAAAATTCTTTTTTAATCTCTCCCAATATTCACGAACGGTCTCTCCTTGTAATTGTATAATGCCATAGATTTATTTTCTAATGAATATAGTTTGTGAGGTAGGGAAAAAATTATCTATAAAGAGTCTTTTAATGTCATTCCATCTACAAATTATGGTAGATATATAGTATATCTAGTCTTTGGATTCACCATCAAGGGAGAAAGGGAAGACCCTAAACTTAATGAGGTCGTTAGTCAAATTTTTGGGTTTCATGATGGAACACACTATGTGAAACTAGATATTTGTGATCGTCCTCACAAAGAATACCATAGAATTTTGGAAGGAGGTATATGAGGCCAAATATTATCTCAAAGATGGATTCTTCCTCAGGGTATTGGATGTACATAAGTTGGTACTCCACATCATGGGTGGTTAGTTATTTTGAAGTTTGATTATTTGCAACCATGATTTTTGGGGTTTGATCTGGTACACTTTTAGAATGGTTTGTGATCACTTGTGGTTCCAAAAGGGGATCTTCAATTTTACTTGACTGTCATACTCTAGATAAATTAACTTTTAAGTGAAGAGACTTTTCAATATCTGGGTCAATTTAATGCAATATTTCTTTTACAGGTCTTTTCATGCAAAAAAGTTGTGAAGTTTTTTTGATTTATTTTTTTCCTTTTTTAATGGAATATGAATAAAATAAAAGCACTTAATAATAATTAAAGGATAAAATAGAAGATAATACTATACTATAAAATTATATAGTGAGATAGAGATGAAGATTAAATATAATAATAAACACAAAAAAAAAACAAAAACAAAAAAAAAAACGAAAAAAGGGAAGGGGTAAAGATTGAAATGGGTAATAAGAAAAGAATAAAATACAAGGGAAAAAAATGATCTTGAATCCCTGAAAACAACACCAAAATTTTATTGTGTTTTTGAGCATGTAAAATTAGATGTTTAGTTATACTATAATTTCTATAGTATAATAGGAACCCTAGGTTGTTTCTCGACGAAGCCTTAGAATATTAATTAAAAAAATAATTTGTTTATGTTTTTATGAAATAGATAATGGCATGAAGTTTTTATGGATTTTGTGATTTTAAAATAGAAATTTAAACAATATTACTAAGTGATATAAATAATTTGGATAAATCATGATCAACCCGGGTGAGTGTCCCTTGATGCTCATTCGTTATCATTCTCAAAGGATGCGGGAAAGATCATTAATTCCTTGATTTATACGCACTAAAAATAGTATGATATGTGAGTTTTTACTAGGTTAACACCTAGGATTTGATCAATCGACAATATTGATTACCAGCGACCACTCAAAATCAAGAAAATTGAATTGATGTAAGAACCAAACTCAATCAAGGCATAACATCAACAATGATATGAGAAGAACAAATTTGTTTTAATGATATAATTTTACACAATACAAAAACATGGATATTCATGGGTTCAATATTTTGTATTTTATCACCCGACATAACCCATTCATACACTCATGAAAGGAAAGGGGTAAGAAAATATATGAGCACACTCAAATCATCAGAAGACCTGGGTTATTGTAATGAACGACCAGTTCTCATTGGATTGAGAGTACAATGAGTCACTACGGGGCCTTAAGCGACATCCCCAATGTAACAACCCGAGATTTTATAAGATACATTCTTTTTAATTTCATTCATATATTCTATTGTACGATACACCAATATTATCTTGCGCTACATGCAACACCGTATTATCTTGCAGTATACACAACACTATTCTTGGCTCGTGTTACACACAATTTCAAGTTCGTTTGATAGAAGTTATTATACGAAACATTGAGTGTATATATATATATATATTCAACGTATAAATAAAATATGGTTGGATTCTGTTATATGCAACAACAATGGAGTCTTTCACTACACGCAACCCTAACTTGTCTTGCATTACACGCAATCGCGACCTTCTTTGATAGCGTGTGTTGTACGCAATATCGGGTTTCACTAAACAATGATATATGGTTATAATATTATTATGAACTAGCCGTTATGAATAGTATTAACTAAATTTTGAATTTTATAACATTATTATTCATCTTACATATTTTCTAGAACATGGTATGATAACAAAATAAATTTTTCGGGTAAAATAAGTATTTTTCAAAAAATGCAGTTTTGCCGCCTTTTGATGGCGCACCCACATTAAATCTAGTTTTTGACATGTTTATAAGTTAAATTTGACAAAATAAAATTCTATTTTGGAATCATGATATAAAAATTTACTTTGGATAAAATTTTCATATTATTCTGATAACTTTCATATTTTAATGAATAGTAAAAACACGCTATATTTTAATTAAAAACAACTTTTTTCATAATAATAATTTATATGGTTAAATTATAATATTTAATGGTTTTAAAGTATAAATAGAATATATTTTTACCATTTAATATAATTTATGTAATTATAATTGATTTTACATTGAATTCATAGGTTAAATCAATTCAATCTTTGACAATGTTTTAACTTTTAAAACCTATTCGCTTAACAACGGGATTGATTTTAAATTAATTACTGCAACTTCGGTGTTTTGAATTTTGAAAAATGGATTCCATATTTGTAATCAGTGGGTCCAAATTATGTTAATATGTTACTTTTATTTTTTTTATATTATGAATAGTAACTACGGTAATTTTTATTTACTGCGGTTAAAGGTAAATAGGGTAATTCAAGGTTAAATGAATATTATAATAATTCAAAATTACCTCTACACTTGTCCAAACCATATTTAATGAGTAGTGGCCGACCATGGGCATCCGTGGGCCAATTTTGGGACCCCAATGAGCCACTTGGTAGTGAAAATGACAATTTGGATTAATTAATTTAATGTAAAGACAAAATTGACTTTAAAAAAAATCCTTTAGTAATTAATTTTTATAAGGGGTTATATAAGTTATATTTTCTACTATAAATATTATTTGGAAAGATAAAAATATTCTCTACATCATGGTATTTTTTTCATAATTTTTAGACATCAAATGAATTAAATTATATACGACACATTAATGATGTAGTGTTTACCTCATTAATAAATGATTTATATAAATAAGATCATAATGATTAAAATATCATCCAAAAACTGTACAATTCTAATTGGATGATTTTATTTAGAATATGAGTCATCTTAGCTTCGACATTAATGTGTTTTGGACCTCTTGAAACCGAAGATAAGTTTATAATAAAATAATGTTTTCACACTTTCCTAAAGAGCCCCTCCTCTCCCTTATAAAAGGAGACCACTTCTATTCTATTCCTCACACCTCTCAAGCCTTTTGGCTCGTCCAAACTCTGCCCAAATAAGCTCCCTACATCCCTATCCTCCCCCTTGAAGCCTGACACTAGGAAGAAGACTCTCCAAGAAGTCCTTTTGGTTCAAACCAAAGGAAGTTACCAAAATTAAAGGTAACAGTTTCTCTTATGTTGTTTTCTTTTATTCTACTTCTCCAACCCCTAAAATATTTTTAATCCTTTATTTTGCAAAAAAAAATCCTAAATATACTATTATGTTGTTATGATAAGGATTCTAACTACACTTACACACACCTCTATCTAATGGATGAAGAACATAATGTTTCTGTGATGGCAAACTAACGCCTCACGAAACGATGATTGTTCAATTTCTTTTACCGCCTCTCATGGTGGCCATTATGATGGCACAATATTTATATATAATATATATTATGTTTATGATTTCCTTATTCTTCTTTACTTCCCAATTATATCATGCCTTTACGGTTTCCATAGTCGGTAAATACGATAATCTCATTTGAGGAAATGCGGACTACCGCCCCCTCAAAGTGAGGTGATTCGTTAATACCTTATGTGGGATGTATAAAGGATGTGGTTAATGATATTATATATGATATTATACTGGAATTATAATATAACTATGTATAATTATGTTTTAATTCCATTAAAATAAGAAATATAAATGAAAGTAGCGTTCATGCGTACGTACGGCTTACCGTCTCCATGAACGGTGCGTTTCATTTCTTACCTCCATATGTTATGTACTATTATAAATGCTTGAATATGATGGATATATAATGAATTTATATGATATATAAATCATTATTTAAATTTTGTAAGTAATTAAATCACGATATAAGTAATAATAACAACAAGAACAACAAGTCCAAACACGTACGATAAATAAGATGATTTTACCCAAAATGCTACTTTAACATTAATTTACAAAAGAATGGGTAATATAAAGTCATATGTGAACCATATATGATATCATAACAATGAATATGATTCTTTAATAAGTCAATGACATTATTTAAATCATTATATATGAGGTTCAGATACATACGAAGCATATCGGACGTACGATAAGGGATAACTTTTCCAATCTCGTTATTATCCGAGATTGTTTATTCGTAAATAATTACTGGGGTTATTGTTATCATCCAAGTACATGTTTTCTAAAAGTGTTTTTATGTATGTTTAATGTAATTTTTACCAATTTTGTCTTTTACCACATGATATGTAAGGAATCTTTTTTTTTACGTTACGAGGTACTTTTTGACTTTTCTGACAAAAGTACGAGGAGAATGTTTTTTTACTTATACGACATGAAAGGATTTTTACGGTTTTATAAAGCCTTATTTTCATGAATCTTCCTCCAAAATATTTCATGACTATTTCCAAAAAAATCTATTTCTTTTAAAATTGCATGACGTTTTGTGAAAAGAAATTGATTTTGAAGAAGAAAGGATATTTTCCTCAAGAATTCATTTCAAGTGTTTTATAAAAACAATTTTTCCATATAAGATGAAATTATTTTATATGTGTATGTTTCAAGTATAATTTCCCTATGATTTACATGGTTTCACTTTTATTATGTTGATATATCCATTTGTTTTATATGGATTATGTGATTATGGGATGATGTTTATGAAACCCATTTTATTCTTTGGGTTATGATGAATGTTTCAAGTTTATTTTGTGGCATAAGTAAGAATGATTTCATTATGAGATGGGTGTGACCTATATATCCCTCCAATGCATTGGGTAAAGATTTATATCGCATGAGATAGACATGGATGGAACGGTAAGTTAATCCTGTTCAGTATTACAGGACTGAAACGAGGAGTGAACTCGATTCAGAAAGGGACTTTGTCCACTAAGATGGTCCTGGAAGCAATGCCTTGGATACTATGGAAATAATAATGTTTTGCCACAATTATAAGTTTTATTCCCATGCTATTTTATCAGGATTAATGTTTCTTTATGATCTATGCCTTACGTATTGCCATGTTTTATTTCATTGCTCAAGATCTTTATGTTTAAACATTGTGTTCATGTTTTTAAGTTCAAATGTATATGGTTTGTTTTATTTTATCCATTCTTACCCTTACTGAGCATTTGAGGTCACCCTTTATATGATTTCTTTTCCCCAGGATATAAAGAAAGGTTTTAGGTAAGAAAACATAAGGGAAAGATCTTTATGGGAGATGTCGAAGATCTTTCAGCATGATTAGAAGATTACGTTCCAAGTTTCCAAAGACACTAAACTATTACAGTCCTTGAGTTTTGAATTTTGTTATGTATTAATTATTCCTAAAAAGTAATGTGTTGTCCATGTACGTCAAGCTTCGGGCCTCTACAGTTGGTATCAGAGGAAAGGTTTAGTCAACCATTGGAAACTAGGATGCGAAAACGTCAGTGAGATCCCTAGAGATATTTCTATGGTATATTTAGGGATTTCCCTAAGGATAAGTATACATATAGGATATAGTCCTAGAACTACGGTAACGATCTTAGAATTTAACCTAAGATGTTAGATATTGAAGGTACTCCCCCATTATAATGTTGTTTTCCCTAGCATGGTATTTGCTTCTCACACTATTATTTTTGGGTTTTAGACGATGGCTGGAACCCGAAGGAACCGTGTTGATCAATGTAATGGACAATGCAATGATTGTCCTCCTGACCAAACCAATGTCATGGGAGATGGAGTGCACAATCTTATTTCTATACTTACACAAGCTATGAATCATTCTGGACTTCAAAATGAGCAGAGAAAGGAGCAACATTCTATTGAATCCTTCACGAGGCAGCGTCCACCTTCATTAAGTGGGTCTTCTGATCCCTTACTGGCTGAACAATGGATCAGTACTACTGAAAAGATATTTTCAGTTCTACAATGTTTTGAGCATGATAAAGTCATCTTAGCAGTATATCGTTTGGAAGGTGATGCTAATAAATGGTGGAATCTTATCAAGAATACGAGGAAAAGAGATGAAATTGAGTCCATGGAATGGGACGAGTTCAAGAACTTGTTTTTCAGTAAGTACTTCCCTCGTATTCTTCAAACAAAGATGGAAAAGGAGTTTCTTGAGATTAATCAGAAGGATGATGAATCTGTTGGTATATACGAAGTGAATTTTACAGGACTTTCAAGGTATGCATCTGGCATTATCATCCAACCTGAAAGTAAAGTTGATCGATTTTTCAGTGGCTTAAAACCAAGTCTTCGAAGGGCATTAGCTATAAGAGACTTCGGTATCTATGAAGAAATTGTGTGTTGTGCTATCAAGGTAGAACTGGAAGTTAGTGTTACGCATCCATCTCATGGTTTTGACAAGAAATGAATGATGGAGTTCAAGGAACAATCTTAGAACAATGGTGAACAGAAGGTGAATGTTTCTATATGCTCAAAGTGTGGAAAGAAACATGGTGGAGACTGTCTAAAAGGTATTAGAAAATGTTTCAAGTGTAGAAAATAAGGTCATCGAGTAGCTAAGTGCCGAAGTCATGGGAAAAAGGTTTCAAATGACGTGAATAGAGAAAAGACTTCAGAGAACGATCCACCAACACTTCAATGCTTCAAGTGCAAGGAAATGGGGCATTATGCTAATCAATGCCCTAATCCATGGGTTAATGATGATCAACGTGAGCAACCTCTTAAGGCAAAGGACAAAGGGAAGTCACATGCGATCACTATCAGCAATGTTGAGTATGACAATGATGTGATGGAATGATTATGTGTTTATGTAAAGGGATTCCAAAATAATGTTGTGAATATCATTTATAGTATTGCAGAACATTGGAATATCTATATAATGGTTTATTGTGATTTTTGATAATTATATGGTACCGGTAACCATGAAAAGTGATTCAAATATTTAGGAAAGCAGATGATATGCACATAATGAAGGGATAAGAAGATAATGAGATATTTGATTGTATTCATGAGCTCATGATTGATATAAGGACTAAGTGATATCATGGTTTGAGTATATAGAATTTTGAGGATTTTGGTATGTGGAAAGTGTTAACTTTTAACTACATTCATGTTTTCACTAAGGTTCAATGAGTATTCATTCTTCAAGAGAATACATGATTAAGGTATTCACATGTTTGTAATTTAACGAAAAAGATATATCTTATGATATATGGGGGATAAATGATGGCATTCACGTGATTGTTATGTGACATTTCAAGTAATCATTTTTTTATACTATGAGCTTGGACCGAAGTATTTTAGATAAGCCTAAAGATTGGAATGGATTATGTTGGACATAAATTAGTATTGTTTAAGGATAGAATTTTTTTTGATATTATTGATGGGATGTTATAGTAATGTAGTTTTAGAAAAAGGAAAACCTGCAGGATGGGCGACAGATCATCGCGTTGGATAAGGCTATGGGAATCAAACCCACAACTGAAGTGCGACTGGACTTTATCGCATACCAAAGGCCTATAGGAAGTCCCTAGTTAGTGGAAAGTAGTTTTATTTTTTTAAGCGGTATGATAAATAAAGTATAAGTCCATTTTTGGAACCATATATGATTAATCTCACCATAATATGGACTTATAACTTTTGATAAACTTTTGTTTGAAATATATGGAATGACCCAACATTCTATCACATGATCTACTAATGTTTTACGAATAACAAACTCAAATTCATTTCTTTAATAGATGAAGTGGAAATTGTTCAATTCATGAACAATAGTGAGATTGTACAAAAATCATGTAAGTATTTCTTTTAATTCATCAACTTTAGGGAAATGATATTGAAAACCAAAAATGTTGTCCTAGTGCTCTTATATCCGATGAATCAGATGGTACCTTAGATCATCACAAATTTATGGCTTTGTGATTGTTGGATTTTTTATAGCTATGTTCTCTACCACTCTCCATCAGAACTTGATGGTTAGATTTTTCTTCCATATCTATATTTTAGCCTATGTTCTCCTATATAGAAACCCAGTGATGAGTTACTTTGGGTAATCGTTATATTTCATACTTTAGTTTTTAAAATTAAGTTTTAGTATTCCTTTTTACGACGTGGGTTTCTATGAATAGTAAATGATTTATAACCCTGACGAATTTCGAGGGTGAAATTCATTTTAAGGGGGGTAGAATGTAACAACCCGAGATTTTATAAGATACATTCTTTTTAATTTCATTCATATATTTTGTTGTACGATACACCAAGATTATCTTGCACTATACGCAACACCGTATTAGCTGGCAGTATACGCAACACTATTCTTGGCTCGTGTTACACACAATTTCAAGTTCATTTGATAGAAGTTATTATACGAAACATTGAGTGTATATATATATTAAATGTATAAATAAAATATGGTTAGATTCTTTTATACACAACAACAATGGAGTCTTTCACTACACGCAACCCTAACTTGGCTTGCATTACACGCAATCGCGACCTTCTTCGATAGCGTGTGTTGTATGCAATATCGGTTTCACTAAACAATGATATATGGTTATAATATTAATATGAACTAGCCGTTATGAATAGTATCAACTAAAATTTGAATTTTATAACATTATTATTCATCTTACATATTTTCTAGAACATAGTATGAGAACAAAATAAAATTTTCGGGTAAAATAAGTATTTTTCAAAAAATGCAGTTTTGCCGCCTTTTGATGGCGCACCCACATTAAATCTATTTTTTTTAATGTTTATAAGTTAAATTTGACAAAATAAAATTCTTATTTGGAATCAGGATATAAAAATTTACTTTGGATAAAATTTTCATATTATTCTGATAACTTTCATATTTTAATGAATAGTAAAAACACACTATATTTTAATTAAAAACAAATTCTTTCATCATAATAATTTATATGGTTAAATTATAATATTTAATGGTTTTAAAGTATAAATAGAATATATTTTTACCATTTAATATAATTTATGTAATTATTATTGGTTTTACATTGAATTCATAGGTTAAATCAATTCAATCTTTGGCAATGTTTTAACTTTTAAAACCTGTTCACATAACAACGAGATTAATTTTAAATTAATTACTGAAACTTAGGTGTTTTGAATTTTTAAAATTGGATTCCATATTTGGAATCAGTGGGTCCAAATTATGTTAATAGGTTACTTTTATTTTTTTTATATTATGAATAGTAACTACGGTAATTTTTATTTACTGCGGTTAAAGGTAAATAGGGTAATTCAAGGTTAAATGAATATTATAATAATTCAAAATTACCTTGAAACTTGTCCAAAAATTATTGTATGAGTAGTGGCCGACCATGAAAATCCTTGGGCCGATTTTGGGACCCCAATGAGCCACTTGGTAGTGAAAATGACAATATGGACTAATTAATTTAATGTAAAGACAAAATTGACTTTAACAAAAATCTTTTACTAATTAATTTTTATAAGGGGTTATATAAGTTATATTTTCGACTATAAATATTATTTGGAAAGATAAAGAGATTCAATACATCATGGTATTTTTTTCATAATTTTTAGACATCAAATGAATTAAATTATTTATGACACAACAATGATGTAGTGTTTACCTCATTAATAAATGATTTAAATAAATAAGATTATAATGATTAAAATATCATCCAAAACCTGTCCAATTCCAATTGGATGATTTTATTTCGAATATGAGTCATCTTATCTTCGACATTAATGTGTTTTGGACCTCTTGAAACTTAAGATAAGTTTATAATAAAATAATGTTTTCACACTTTCCTAAAGAGACCCTCCTCTCCCTTATAAAAGGAGACCACTTCTATTCAATTCCTCACACCTCTAAAGCCTTTTGTGTCATCCAAACTCTGCCCAAATAATCTCCCTACATCCCTATCCACCCCCTTTATGCATTACACTAGGCATAAGACTCTCCAAGAAGTCCTTTTGGTTCAAACCAAATGAAGTTACCATAATTAAAGGTAACAGTTTCTCTTAAGTTGTTTTCTTTTATTCTACTTCTCCAACCCCTAAAATCTTTTTAATCCTTTATTTTGTAACAACAACAATATCCGAAATATACTAGGATGTTGTTATGAGAAGTATTCGAACTACACTTACACACACCTCCATCTAATGGATGAAGAACATAATGTTTCTGTTATGGCAAACTAACGCCTCACGAAACGATGATTGTTTGATTTTCTCCTACCACCTCTCATGGTGGCCATTATGGTGGCACAATATTTATATATAATATATATTATGTTTATGATTTCCTTATGCTTATTTAATTCCCAATTATATCAAGCCTTTATGGTTTCCATAGTCGGTAAATACGATAATCTCATTTGAGGAAGTGCGGACTACCGCCCCCTCAAAGTGACGTGATTCGTTAATACCTTATTTGGGATGTATAAAGGATGTGGTTAATGATATTATATATGATATTATACTGTAATTATAATATACCTATGCATCATTATGTTTTAATTCCATTAAAATAAGAAATATAAATGAAAGTAGCGTTCATGCGTACGTACGACTTACTGTCTCCATGAACTATGCATTTCATTTCTTACCTCCATATGTTATGTACTCTTATAAATGATTGTATATTATGGATATATAATGAATTTATATGATATATAAATCATTATTTACATTTCGGAAGTAAGTAAATCATGATATAAGTAATAATAACATCAATAACAACAAGTCCAAACACGTACGATAAATAAGACGATTTTACCCAAAACGCTACTTTAACATTAATTTACAAATGAATGGGTAATATAAAGTCATAAGTGAACCATATATGATATCATAACAATGAATATGATTCTTTAATAATTCAATTACATTATTTAAATCATTATACAGGTGGTTCGGATACATACAAAGCATATCGGACATACGGTAAGGGATAACTTTTCCAATCTCGTTCTTATCCAAGATTGTTTATTTGTAAGTAATTACTGGGGTTATTATTATAATCCAAGTCCATGTTTTCTAAAATTGTTTTTATGTATGTTTAATGTACTTTTTACCCATTTTGTATTTTACCACATGATATGTAAGGAATCTTTTTTTACGTTACGAGGTACTTTTTGACTTTTCCGACAAAAGTATGAGGAGAATGTTTTTTAACTTATATGGCATGAAAGGATTTTTACGGTTTTATAAAGCCTTATTTTCATGAAGCTTCCTCCAAAATATTTCATGACTATTTTCAAAAAATTCTCTTTCTTTTAAAATTGCATGACGTTTTGTGAAAAGAAATTGATTTTGAAGAAGAAATGATATTTTTCTCAAGAATTCATTTCAAGTGTTTTATCAAAACCATATTTCCATATAAGATGACATTATTTTATATGTGTATGTTTAAAGTATAATGTCCCTATGATTTACATGGTTTCACTTTTCTTATGTTTATATATCCATTTGTTTTATATGGATTATGTGATTATGGTATGATGTTTGTGAAACCCATTTTATTCTTTGGGTTATGATGAATGTTTCAAGTTTATTTTGTGGCACAAGTAAGAATGATTTCATTATGAGATGGGTGGTACCTATATCTCCCTCCAATGCATTGGGTAAAGATTTATATCTCATGAGATAAACATGGCTGGAACGGTAAGTTAATCCGGTTCAGTGTTACAGGACTGAAACGAGGAGTGAACTCGATTCAGAAAGGGACTTTGTCCACTAAGATGGTCCTGGCAGCAATGCCTTGGCTACTATGGAAATCATAATGTTTTTCCCCAATTACAAGTTTTATTCCCATGCTATTTTATCAGGATTAATGTTTCTTTATGATCTATGCCTTACGTATTGCCATGTTTTATTTCATTGCTCAAGATCTTGATGTTTAAACATTGTGTTCATGTTTTTAAGTTCAAATGTATATGGTTTGTTTTATTTTATCCATGCTTACCATTACTGAGCATTTGAGCTCACCCTTTATATGTTTTCTTTTCCCCAGGATATAAAGAAATGTTTCAGGTAAGAAAACATAATGGGAAGATCTTTATGGGAGATGTTGAAGATCTTTCACCACAATTAGAAGATTACGTTCTGATTTTCCAAAGACACTAAACTATTACGGTCCTTGAGTTTTGAATTTTGTTATGTATTAAGTATTCCACAAAAGTAATGTGTTGTCCATGTACATCAAGCTTCGGGCCTCTACACCCAAGATGCCAAAGGCTGGCAATAAATGCCAAAGGGTTTCAAATACAAGTGGGGGGCGATTTACCCTTTAAGAACTAAACCAATAAACCAACCAACCATAACAAAACATTCACTATATGATGCTTGAACAAATGAAAGACAGCTAAACAACTTCATTTATGTCAACCCACATCAAAGTAAAAAATAGCATAAGACCAAACCAGGTATCAAAGTACACAACGAATAAGCAACTAAAGACTCTAAAAGGACACCAAGACTCCATGCTCCACAAGCTCCAAGCTCCACAATCACTGAATAACACAAATAATCATGAGGTAGTGCTAAAAACATGGGAAACATTATCTTTTCCTTTGTCCTGGAAAATAGCATCTGCAAAAGCACCAAAGTGCCAAAGCATGGGTGAGTATAAAACTCAATAGGTTTTATCCAATGACTTCCCTAATCATGCCACTAGAATAGAAGAGTTAGCAACAATTACAAGAAACAGTTTATATAAAACATTTTCTCAAAACAGTTTATAACAAGATATAAACAAGTGTCCCAAAACGATTTATAACCAAAAGAATTCAAGTGAAATTGAAGCCAATTTTCCTGACAGTTATTTTTTTCCAAAAAAATATATAAACAAGCTTTAGAACCATTTCACAATATTCATTTTTGGAATACCCAACCATTCCCCAACCCATGCAACCAACCATGCATGCTACGTTATGAAAGTTCCATACTCATGAGTGGTTTCTCATCGATCTACCAAGTCATCACAAGGTAATTGTTTCCCATGTTCCATTACTCCTTTGGCACTGAGCATAAGGTCATATTTCAACAAATCCCCGTATATGTAATTCCCATGGGCCATTAAACCCTTGACACCGAGAAAAAGGCCATATTTCAACCAAGCCCCGTATATGAAACATGAACACATACCACAAATTCCCAACGATCATGCCAAAACAAAACTTTTAATAAAAACACATTTTTATTGAAAACCATTTCCATCAAAATCATTTCAATGCCAAACCATCTTAATGTCAAACCATTTCAATAAAACACCATTTTTATTGGAAACAAAAGCGCAACCAATTTCAAGGAAACTTTTAATTTCAATAAAACTTTCCCCTTTTATTTAAAACATCTCATACCAATCATGTGCCATAATTCCAGAAAATCCCCATTTTAAAATCAAGAACCAAAGCACTCATTCAAAATCCAAAATTTTCCAGATTTCACAACCATCACTCATTAGGGTTTCCAATAAGAGTTAAACAACCAAATAATAATCAATTCATCACCACAAATTCAATTTTAAAGCATGGCAATCAGTTCTACTAAGTGGAGTCAAGAAAGAAGCCTCCTACCTTTAGGGTTTTGACGAAAACCACAAAAAACAAAGAACACACAAGGAAACCAAGTTGATTCTTCAAGAACCCACCTTAGATCTCTTTTAATATCAAGAACAAGACCAAATATCATCATATTTGGAATCCACACTATAACGACCCACACTTTACATACATTGTTAATACTTCAAAATTGAAGCACACTTATTACAACATATGACAAAACCACAAAGGACCGTATAGGTATAGTGTCTTTAGAAACTGGGAAACATAAACAACTGGTTTATAAATCTTCTACAGTGTCTCCCATTTATTTCATCATATCTAGGGTCCCTTTTAGCATATTCTACTTAATATCCATCTTCCTGACCTGGGGAAAAGAAAACATAAAAGGGTGAGCTCAAATGCTCAGCAAGGGCAAATAAAGGAAATAAAAATCATATCATATCTTTATCAAAACCTGCAAAAGAGATCATAATATCTTAACATGGAATAAATCATAGAAGTGAAAATGAGATCCCCATAATCATAACATAAAACTTGAAACTTTGTGGCATGCACACATAATCATGGAAAATCATTTCTTGTTAGTCATGACTCATTGCCAAGACTATCTTAGTGGACAAAGTCCCTTTCTGAACCGAGTTCACTCCTCGTTTCAGTCCTGTATCACTGAACCGAAATAACCTTCCGTTCCAGCCATGTCTATCTCATGAGATATAAAATCATTACCCAATGCATTGGAGGGAGATATAAGTCCCACCCATCTTATAATGAATCCTTTCTTATGTGTGCCACATAATCATAAAACATACATCATTGCATAACACATATAACAAAAATGGGATTCTTGAAACATCATGACATCATAAATCAATTCATATATGATAAAGGAATTCATAAACATAATTCCATCACAACATAGTCAAACCAATGTAAAAATATGGATAGAAACAGAACCCTTTATTATCTTAGATGGAAAATAATTTTGATAAAACACTTGAATTGAATTCTTGAGGAAAATATCCTTTCTTCTTCAAAAACATTTTTCCTTTCATAACATGTCATACAACTTTAAAATAAAAGAAGTTGATTAAAAATAAACTTGAAAACTTGTAAAGGAAGCTTCTTTGAAGTAATGTTTTAAAAATCCATTCATGCCGTATAAGTTAAAAAAAACATTCTTCTAACTTTTGTCGGAAAAGTCAAAAAGTACCTCGTACGAAAAACGACAAAAGATTCCTTTCATATATTTTACAAAAAAACTTACCGAAGGGTAAAATTGGATATAAACTATTGTAGAAGGAAGGAAATAATATTACATATTGAGGGAACATGGATGTGGATGATAAAATACACCCCAGTAATTACCAAAGTAAAAACAATCTCGGATAGAAGTGAGATTGTGATATTTTCCCTTACCTTAGGTCCGATTTGCTTTGTACGTGTCCGAAGCTCCTGTATAATGGTTTAAATAGTGTTATTGACTTATTCCAGAATCATACATATTTATATGATATCATATATGGTCATATTATTAGCTTCTTGTTAGTAATATTTCATTGTTACTTGTTACTCGGGTCTTTATAACTTTTTGTTCTTATGCGTGTTTTGTCGAGTAAATTCTTATTATTATCTTTAGGTTATAGATAATTCATTTCCAGAATGGTATTAGTGTAGTATATACCATATTCATTCATTCAATTCATTTATATAATCATTATGAAATGAAGATCATGTAGAACGAGTCGCATCACATCGTGGAGACGGTATTCCGTACGTACGCACGAGTGATGATATCGTTCCTATGATCGTGGAATTGTATTGGAGTATATATATATATATTATTTCAGTATCAATATTACTTAATAATAATCATATATAGTTACTCATTACACCATTATACCCATCCTTGTAAGGTGATGGTGGAAAATAGATTACACCACGGCGTGGAGACGGTATTCCGTACGTACGCACGCGCGGTGATTTCATTTTTCCGTAGGATGGATAGAAGGTTAATTAGGGTTGTTTCATATTTATAATAACATATCAGTATGTAAGTAATACTGATGTTATTACTTTATCATGAAACAACTAAAGAAGAAGAAGTTGAAGAAGAAATTGAAAAGATCGGTAATGGATATTACCTCTTCTTTGGAACGCCTCTTTGAATCCTCCACTTAAGGAACTAAGATTGGTCTTTGGAGAAGACCAGGACATCTAGGATTATTCTAGGGAAGTGTAGAAGAGAAAATGGCAGGGGTTGGCCGAGCTTGAGTGCTCAAATTGGTGTGAGGAGGAGGGGGAGGAGGTGCCCTTTTATAAGGGAGGAGAGGGGCACCTTAGGAATATCTCAAAATATTATTTTATATTAAAGTCAAAATCGGTTTATAATGGTTCCAAAGGGTCTTATTTCGAAGCTAAAGTGGGGATGGGTCGAAATCCTATAAACCAATAAGATTTAGACAAGTTTAGGGTATTATTTTAACCTTATCAATTAGATTTAACTCTAAGTTAATTAATTTAACTTTTAACGTGTCTTTTTGTTTTCTTTCACTATATGGTTAATACACTTACTATAACATGCCAAACGAACCCCAAATTGTTTATTATTAATATATATATCCTTATCTAAGTCATTTGGCCGAACCTTAGATTTTTAGGAATAAAATAACAATTAATAATATAATATTTTATTTAAAAACTATTTTGTGTCAATTTTGACACTATTTGATATATGATTTTTGTGAAAGTCATAACAGAATTATATGTTCGAACCAAGTTGATTAAATCAACAATAATATATCATAGTAACCTAGAAAATTAGTGTAATTCATAAAAAGTCTTAAATTACATTTATTTTGGTATTTATATTATCAATTTTGTCAATATTTCATTAATAAGATAATTACTGCATCATCTTTGTGTCATAAATAAATTAAATTATTTGATGTCTAAAAATTACAAATAAAATACCATCATGTAGGAAATCTTTTTAGCTTTCTAATGAATATTTACAATCGAATTTATCTTATGTATAACCCCATATTAAAAATGATTTACTTATTAAACTTTGATTTTAACTATTTTAACCCTTCTTTAAATAAATTAATAATAAATGTCCTAATCTAATCCAAGTGGGCCTAAATGGTCATATTTTATTCCTAAGTTTGTTTTTGGTCGAATTACACTTGTCCAATAGAATTAGGACATGTGTTAGGGTAATATTAATATCATATTTACCCTTAGTTACCCTATTTACTATTAACCGCGGTAAAAATAGTAAAAAGTTACTATTCACCAAAAAATTATTTTCATCTCATTGAACCACATTTTAGTCCTTGATATTAACCGTGTCTCTCGGATTTTCGAAATTCCAATCACAGAAGCGGTAAAATTACGTTTTATGCAAAATTCAGTTTTTAACCTACCACTTAGTGGTTTCACTATTCATCAAAAATTGAAAGTTTTCAGAAAAATACCAAAATTTCACCCTAGGCTAATTTCGATATTCTAAGTCCAAAAATGAAGTCCATTTTGAAAAATAAAATTTATAAAATTTCAAAAAGTGGTTATTACTATTCATAACGGCTAGTTTTAATAGCATATTGTTGTTTAGTGAAACTCGGTATTGCGTACGACGCAAGCTATCGAGGAAGGTCGCGATTGCGTGTAAAGAAAGCCAAGCAAGTGTTGTGTAGAAAAAGATTCCTTTTATGATTTATATAACATAAAAGTCTCGGGTGTTACACACACACATAGATATACCCATAACATCCATAGATCTAATAAAACGAGAGAAGAGGAGAAGTAGATCTATGTAGATCTAAGAAACCGATCAAGAACGATGAAAAACGATCACATAACTCAAGAATCCGGCTTCAATTCACCAAGGTAAGCCTTCAAATCACCTCCGGAATGATGAGAGAACCTTCTTTGACCTAAGGAGAAGAAAAATCCAAAGTTTTGGCCACTTAGGAGGAAAAAAAATCCACTTAGAGGCAAAAACGTTTGAAATCCACTTTTTTAGGATCTTGTTTAAGTGACCGCACTGTTAGTTCACACGGTTTAGACAAGCCATGTGTTATCCACTACCTCGGTAGACCCTCACAAAAACTCCTTACACGGTCTCTGTAACCGTGCTCCAACCGTGTGGGAGATACTGCCTCAAAAGACCAACTACACACGGTTTGGCCGCATGGTTTAGACAAACCGTGCGCCGCCTGTGCGACTTCCCCTTTGCCTCAAAACCTCATTCAAAGTTCTCCCGACTCTCCCATTAATCACCTTTTACCTTTATAACCATTAAAATAATTAAGTAAGGGTTACATACCAGAAAATGGGGGTACTACATTCTCCCCTCCTTTGGTCTTTCTGTCCTCAGAAAGTAGACAACCCTTGCTGGCCAAAAAAAGTTTTGGCCACTACTCTTTCATTTCCTTTTCATGTTCCCAAGTCTCTTCCTGAATCTGAACATGCTTCCATAAAACCCGTACTAGAATGATTATTTTTCTACGTAAGACTTTCTCCTTTCTATCCACAATTCGTACTAGGATATGTATCAACAAAGCATCTGGATCTAGGTCAACATGATCCAATATGATCACATGGTCAGGATCAGGCTTGATAGCTGTTATTGTATGAGAAATCCACTAAGGATATATGATCCTCCCATGAGACACCAAAATCCATTACATAAGCCCGCAACATGTCTTCCAATGTTTGTATCGTCTGCTCATATTTCCCATCCATTTTAGGATTATACGCGGTGCTCATAGTAAACTGAGTTCCAAGGGTTTAGGGTAATGATTTCTAAAAACGAAATGTGAACCTTGGATCTCTATCTGAGACTATAGACACTGGTACACCATGCCTCTTTACTACTTCTTGGATATAGATTTTTGAATGATCCTCCACCGTATGAGTTTCATGAATAGGGATGAAATGGGCCGACTTGGTTAGATGATCCAGTATCACCCAAATGGCATTGTGTTTCTAGACCATTCTTGGAAGACCTATAACAAAATCCATTTCTATTTGATCCCATTTCCACACTGGGATGGGCAAAGATTGTAACATACTAGCTAGTCTCTGATGGTCTGCTTTATCCCGCTGACAAGTTAAGCACTGCGATACAAACTCAGCCACCTTTATTTTCATGCCTCTCCACCAAAAATGAACCTTCAACACCTTATAAATATTTTATGTACTTAGATGTACAACCCATCTTGAATGGTGATAAGCATGAAGGAGTTGTTCCTGACAAACCATAGGTACAACCATCCAATCTCTAAAACACAAAACTGAACCCCCATCAAGTTTCCATCCAACAATGGTCTCCACACCATTGAGTTTTGAACTTACAACTAGAAATTCTACATTAGAAGTTTGTGCCTCTTTGATCATTCTTAATAAATCAGGAACAAGCGTACCTGAAAATAAAACTGCAACATCACCTCGGTCTTCACATTCCACAAGCATGTCGGCTAAGACCGACATCAACTGCCATTCATCTGAAGCTTCTTTCACCAACTGAGCATATGAATTTCTACTCAATGCATCTGCCACTGAATTTCCTTTCCCCGGCATGTACATCAAGTCAAATTCAAACATTTGGAGATAATCTATCCACCTCCTTTTCCTTAGATTCAAATCTTGCCGTGAGAAAATGTGTTTCAAGCTTTTGTAATATGTAAACACAGTAAATTTATCACCAAATAGATAATTTCTCCATGTTTTCAAAGCATGGGTGACTGTAGTTAACTCCAAATCATGTGTTGAGTAATTATTCTCATGCACCCTCAACTGCCTTGAACCATAAGCAACCACGTGATCTCTTTGCACGAGAACACAACCCAACCCTGATCCTGAAGCATCACAATACATCACATACCCCTTCCCTGATTCTAGAAAAATCAATATAGGTGCCGATGTAAGCCAAACTTTCAGTTCTTGGAAAGAATTCTGACATTCTTCTGTCCATTGGAATGGATCATTCTTCTTTGTCAGAGCTCTCATTGGTGAATCTAGTCACGAGAAATCATGCACAAAGCGTCGGTAGTAACCAGATAGACCAAGAAAACTTCGTATCTCGAACACATTCTTCGGTGGCTGCCAAGAGATAACAAATTAAATCTTTTCAGGATCAATAGAATCGACTTTTTTAGAAATGACATGGCCAAGGAAATGTACTTCCTGTATCAAAAAATCACACTTTGATAATTTGGCATACAAATGATGATCTCTCAATATTGGTAACACTGTTTCCTGGTGTACCTCATGATCAACCCTTGTATTTGAATATACCAAAATGTCATTTATAAACACCACAAAAAAGAATCCAGATATTGTTGAAATATTCGATTCATCAATTCCATGAATACTGCTGGTTCATTTTTTAGACCGAAATGCATGACTACATATTGATAGTGGCCATATCTACTTCTGAAAGCTGTCTTTGGAATATCCTCCTCTTGAACTCTTAATTGGTGATATCCATATCACAAGTCAATCTTGGAGAACCACTAAGATCCCCTTAATTGATTGAATAGATCATCAATTAGAGGAAGTGGATATCTATTCTTTATTGTAACTTGGATAAGCCTACAATAATCAACACACAGCCGAAGAGTTCCATCTGCCTTCTTCACAAACAACACCAGTGCTGCCCACAGAGACATGCTAGGCCGGATAAACCCTTTGCTTTCCAGATCCTCTAACTATACTTTCAATTACTATAACTCTGTTGGTGCTATCCTATAAGATGAAAGGGAAATAGGACTAGTCCGTAGAAGGAGATCAATCGTAAACTCCACTTCCCTTATAGGTGGTAACCCTGAGAAGTTATTGGGAAACACATCAGAAAATTGATCCAAAACAGCTGGAAAAATATTTTTCTCAATCTCTTCCATTAATTCCAAAGTCAACACTGCCAATTGGTAAGATATCATTACCACCATTGGTTCCAACAAGCTCTTTGCATCATTCTTTATGATCCTCTCTCCTCTAAAGAGATGCTCGATGTCGTCCTCAGTCATGAAACTAACTGTTATCCTATAACAGTCGATTTGAGTCTTGAAGTTTTTAAGCAAATCCATACATAGGATTACATCATAGACATCCATATCTAATAATTAGAAGTCCTATTTTAGCTCAGCTTCATCAACAATTATAGCACATGCTCTACACACAAAGTCTTGATATTCGCTTTCACCATGTGGAGTTTGCAGTTTCAAAACAGAAGGCATCATTTCCACTTTTAAACATAGAAAGTCAATAACACAAGAAGAAATAAAGTAATGTAATGCACCAGTATCAAACAAAACTTGAACAAGGGTAGAATTCAAAAGAATCGTACCTCTTACTATAGATGGTTCAACCTAATCATCAACAATAATCTGCTCAGCTCCATATAATTTCTTCTTCACTATAATGTTCTCCTTGTTTCCTTGCTGAGGTTTACTTGGTTGAGGAGTCATGGTATTTCTAGAATCACCATGGCTATATCTACTCTACTGATGAGACTGATTCTACTGCCCTCGTCCAGTCGAAGCATACGATGCTTGCGACAGCTGAGAAGTATCTTGATCCCCTGACCTTGGAGCACTGCGACAATAGCACTGAAGATGTCCCATATTGTTACAATTATGACATGCTCCAGGTTGTGCCGTATAATCTCGCTTTATGTGGTCAAACAACCACATTAAAAACAACCTGCTTTGCTCTGGGGTTGTGGAGGAAGGTTTACTAATCCAGCTGTTGGGTTCTGATTTCCACTTGACCCACAGAAATAAGTGTCCCTTTTCCTCTTGTTACCAATGGTTGAGTTCACACTGTTTCCTATAGGTATCATCATTCCTCTTCCTATCGATCCCAAGATATCATGTTCAGCAACAGTCGCTCTGTTCACCATCTCTATATAATCCGTAATACAGAGCACCATAATCTTTGATCGAATCTCCTGCCTTTTCCTCGATTCGAAGATGTGTGCCTTCAAAGATGCACTTGCCGCAACCTCTGGTGAAAAACAAACTAAATTCATGAACATAGCCGCATACTCTATGATAGAGAGGCTCTCCTACTTCAAGTTGAAGAAGTCCATCATTTTCTGGATTTTGAACATGTGAGGATAGAATTGTTTTATGAACAATTCTTCAAAATCCTCCCATGTAAGGAGTTCATCCAATTTAGCCCGCACTGCCAAATCCCACTACTAATGTGCAAGATCCTTGAGCATATACATCACCAACTTTACCTTGATCTCTGATGGTGTGCCAATGAAATCGATGATACGATTCATCCTACTTAGCCACACCTCCTCCTTCTCGGGTTCAGCATCACCCTGAAAGTTTGGTAGATTATGCTTCATGAACTGGATGGTATGATCCACATGCCTTGGTTCATTCCTCTAGTTCCCCATACCCACAGCATGAAAAGCTTGGACAATAATCTGAATCAGCTCTTGGTTCACCCATGGTTCATGTGCAACCACATTCTCTACAGCTTCTTCAGGTTGGTTTCGACGACACCTACCGGGTGCCATTTTCTAAACCAACAACAAACTTCGTCAACCTCACTCTCTAGAAACTGATGGCTTAGCATTTCAAACTCTATCACATCAACTATCACAACATTGTTATATAAAACATCCTTTTTCCATGTTAAAACATTTTGAACACATTCAACATGCTTTTTGAAAATCACCCCATTTTCAAAATGACTAAATATCCTGTTTTCAAAAATCATTCACTTGAAAAAAATTTCTGCATTTTTCAAAAATTCACACCTTGCAAAAAATCATAAATCATTCCTCACAATGAGATATGGAATCATAGTGGGAATTCATTCCTCTAAAATTCATTTCATGCTCATATCATTGGCTAAACCCATGACAATGAGATTTACAACATTATAGAAGTGTCTCCAAAACACTTATGTACCTAACACCCTAGTAACTTGAAGTTCAGCATAAAGGGGTTAGCTACGTCCTTTTATGCTATAAATTTCATGTTCCAACAATCCTACTCCTGTCTAAGATTCCAACCCAAGGAATAGACAAAAAGAAATTCCAACTCCAAGGCTAAGAACACTGATGACCATTTGTACCACCAAGGAAAGACTAAACTGATACCATTTGAAATGACCCGCCAATTCTCATTGGCTTGAGAGTAAAACGAGTCATTATGTGGCTTTAAGTGACATCCCCAAGATGCCAAAGGCTGGAATTAAATGCTGAAGGGTTTCAAATACAAGTGGGGGGATGATTTAACCTTTAAGAACTAAACGAATAAACCAACCAACTATAACCAAAAATTCATTATATGATGCATTAACAAATGAAAGACAGTTAAACAACTTCATTTATGTCAACCCACATCAAAGTACACAACAGTGGAAGACCAAACCAGGTATCAAAGTACACAACAAATAAGCAACTCAAGACTCTCAAAGGACACCAAGACTCCATGCTCCACAAGCTCCAAGATCCACAATCACCGGTCAGTCCAAATCACCATGAGGTAGTGCTAAAAACATAGGAAATGTCACCTTTTCCCCTATCCTGGAAAATAACATCTGCAAAAGAACCAAAGTGACAAAGCAGAGGTGAGTATAAAACTCAGTAGGTTTTCCCCAATGACTTCCCTACTCATTCCACTAGGATAGAAGAGTTAGAAAAAATTACATAAGACAATTTATATAAAACATTTTCTCAAAACAGTTTATAAAAAGATATAAACAAGTGTCCCAAAACCATTTATAACCAAAAGCATACAAGTTTAATTGAAACCAATTTTCCAGCCAGTTATTTTTTTCTAGAAAATTAACTAAACAAGATTTAGAACCATTTCACAATATTCCCTTTTGGCATACCCAACCATTCCCCAACCCCTGAAAACAACCATGCATGCTATGTTATGATAGTTCCATACTCATGAGAGGTTTCTCATCGATCTACCAAGTCATTACAAGGTAATTGTTTCCCATGTTCCATTACTCCTTTGGCACTAAGCACAAGGTTATATTTCAACCAAACCCTGTATATGCAATTCCCATGTGCCATTAAACCTTTGGCACCGAGCAAAAGGTCATATTTCAACCAAGACCCATATATGCAACATGAACACACACCACAAATTCCCAATGATCATGCCAAAACAACCCTTTCAATAAAAATTCCTTTTTATTAAAAACCATTTCCATCAAAATCATTTCAATGCCAAACCATCTTAATGTCAAACCATTTCAATAAAAGACCATTTTTATTAAAAACCAAAGTGAAACCAATTTCAAGGAAACATTTAATTTCAATAAAACTTTCCCCTTTTATTGAAAACCTATAGTCCCAATCACTTACCACAACTCCAAAAAATC
The DNA here is from genome assembly GCA_963277665.1 of Viscum album. NCBI lineage: Eukaryota > Viridiplantae > Streptophyta > Magnoliopsida > Santalales > Viscaceae > Viscum > Viscum album. Next base: position 1,902,879,507 of record OY728150.1, on the reverse strand, counting down.
CTCATATTATAATACCCATTTAAAAATCAAGAACCAAATCACTCATTCAAAATCCCCAATTTTTTAGATTTCACAACCATCACTCAACAAGGTTTCCAAAAAGAGTTGAACAAACATATCACAATCAATTCAACACCACACATTCAATTTGAAAGAATTCCAATCAGTTCTACTAAGTGGAGTCAGGAAAATAGAATCCTACCTTTAGGGTTTTGACGAAAACCACAACGAACGAAGAACGCACAAGGAAACCAGGTTGTTTCTTCAAGAACCCACCTTAGATCTATTTTACTAGCAATACCAAGACCAAATATCATCATATTTTGTATCCAAACACTTATTTCTACCCATAACGATCATAGTTCTAAGAAAAAAATAGAAGAGGAGAAGTATATCTAAGTAGATCTAAGACACTGATCAAGAATGATGAAGAATGATCATATACCTCAAGAATTCGGCTTAGATTCTCCAAGGGAATCCTTCATATCACCTACGGAATAATGGTAGAACCTTATTTGACCTAAGGAGAAGAAAAATCTCGAGTTATGACCACTTAGGAGAAAAAACGAGTCACTTAGAGGAAAAACATGTGAGATCCACTTTTTTAGGATCTCATTTAAGTGCCCGTATGGTTATTCAAACAGTTTAGAAAAACCATGCACTGACTGGGCATTAGAAACTGCCTCAAAAGACCCTCACACAACCTCCTTACATGGTCTCCTGAACTGTACTCCAACCATGAGGGAGCTACTACCTCAAAATACCAACTACGCACGGTTTGGCCGCACGATTTAGACAAACCGTGCGGTGCCTGTGCGACTTCCCATTTGCCTCAAAACATCATTCAAAGTTCTCCTGAATTTCCCATTCATCACCTTTAACCTTTATAACCATTAAAAGTATTAAGTAAGGGTGAAATACCAGAAACTGGGGGTATTACAGTTATGAATAGTAGCATTAGAATTCTTGTTCATTTGATTTGTATTTGATCATAAAAAAATAAATAAAAAATAAAAAGTTATAAATTACGAATAATGAGCAAAAAACATGAAAATTCAATTACCTTCATAATATTGCAATCATGGAGCTCAGGATTACAACACATAACACCCCCAAAATTGATCACTAAGAGGTTTATAAGTACATGATGGAGAAGAGGTTTAAAATGGAAGAAGAAATATCTAAAATTCAACACACCCTTACCCCTGGTCATTCCAAAATTTCCAATGAGACATGGATTAATTTTAAAGATAAATATGGAAAGTTTGATCCAAGAATATTCAATGGTCTATGGGTGTAGGTGATCTATTCATAATAGATTTTTTCACCAAGTTGATTTAACTTGTTGACTAACCAAAACATGTCAAATTGTCTTTAATTTTTGTGGAGAGGTGGTCCTTAGAGTTATCCATCCAATGGAAGATGATTTAGGAAAAATAGATGTGTGAGGCCTAATTTATGTCCCAAATATAGAAGGGTGGTCCAATCTATACCTCCCAATTGTTTTTCACATTATGGGACACTTTCGGGCCACCAAATGGAAAAATTGGAATCCACAATCTTCTTGAGAAATGTATCCCACAAAATATTTCACCTTTATACCAATTTTCTATAACATCCTAATCTAGGTTCCACCTAAAAATTCCCTAAGATGGTTCTCCATGTGACCTCAATCATGGATCCCCATATTCTAGAGGCTGCTGACTATCCATGAGGGTTTGGTAAGTCATTCATGGAGAGAATATACCCTTATTTATCTGAGTAAAACACCAGCATAAATAATTAAACAAATACAGAATCATATATAACCAGAAAAATACTCATGTCATAAGATAACTAAACTATAAATAAGATACTCAACTGAAATTGAAACCATACTATTCCAATAAAAGTGTCAAGTGTATATAATTTAACTGATAGTAAACACACTATAACTCCCCAAGTGGGTTCTAAACCTTGTCTGGTCCCCTCATCCAAGATTTGTCCCAAATTAGCAATCCATCCCAGGGTCTTTTTCCTTATTCTTTCCTACAACAATATAATCTATTTGGGTACTGATCAGACAACCCATGTAGGGTGCAATTACAACTTAGTAGGACACCACCAACAGTGTATAAAATAATTCCAGTCAAAAGATAGTGTATGCAGTTCTATAAGAAATAAGTATAATGCATAAATAACAATTTATTACATTATAATTTATTCTTATCTAACTACATTCACCCCAAGGTTCCTAAGGATACCCATACCCCAATAATAGCTTCATCTCGTGCCATAGCCTAAATTTTTCCCTAGGTAATATCATATCTTAATACCTTCTTCTTGATAGAGCTCGAAGTATTTAATGGTGATATGATATCTTAGTACCTGATTCAACTCATTCCAGTGTTCGAAATATTCTCGTGCGAGGCCATAACTTGGAGTTACATTATTTCCATTATTTAATTTTATATTTTTAAGCCACATTGAAAAAGTTTCCAATATCACAAATATAAGTAATATGACAATATTACCATGATTTATCCTTAATAGAATGACCATGTTGACATTATCTTTACTCATAAGTAAGATGACCATGTTACCATGCTTACTCGTCAATAGAATGACCATGTTACCATTCTCTTTACTAACAAGTTTAATGACCATGTTACCATGTATAATTCTAAATTTAGAATGACAAGTTTCCCATTCATTCACCCACAATTAATTCATAATTAATTATCCACATCAATAGAATTTCTAATCCATGAATTAGTTAAATACATCAAACCCATTAGTTAACCCAACAATTAACTAAACGCCTCAATCCCATTAATTAATTCAATAATTAATTAACCAATATCACAATTCAAATTCCATAATTAATTTTATAGAATTAATTTTCCAGAATTAATTATCTCATTCTAAACCTAAAATATTCATAATTAATCCCAAAATTAATTATCTAGGTCATAATCTCAAATCACATAATTAATTGACAATTAATTATCTTAACTTAACCAATATGATATCTTGCAATTAATCACCTAATTAATTATCTAGATTAAAATCCTTAAATTATGCAATCAATTTTTCAAATTAATTTTCTAATAGGAAATCCCCATAGTATCATAATTAATTCCCCAACTAATCATTTAATTCAACAATTATTTGATAAATCAATTGGTCAACCTAATTAACCCAATTTAAGAAAATAAACTACTAAAGGATGCTGGAAATTAAACAATTTTTCATTTACATATCAAATACACAACTATGAGAATCATATTTTACCCACCTAAATCAATTCATTGATGGAAGTTTTCTCAATGAAAATCCCCAAAATTTGAGCAGCACAAATATATAGATATGAGTTCCAGATCTAATTACCTTAACCCAAACCAAGATATCAAGATTTATTCATTATAGATCTAGATCTAAAATCTTAGATCTATATATCACCAAACATGTTTATATCTAAATAAACATAGGTTATCTTATATAAAAATATCAAGGAAGAGAGAAGAATGAATGGGATACACATTAGGATGAGATCAACTTACTAGGAGAAGAATAGATCTTTGATTCGGGCTTTGAATCTTGAAGAACAGAGGTTTGACAGAATTGGAACCTCTCTAAAAAGCTCTATAATTTCCCAAAAATGTTTAGCCCCGATCCAAGGTTGAAATGGAGGTATTTTGGGGGGTCTGAGGGATTTTAAAATAATTTTTAGGTAACTAAAAACCACGCATACAGTTTTTTGGGAAGGGGAACATGGCTAGGAAAAATTTTCACCAACCCTTTTGCCCTTATTGTCTAGGGTTGCACACTTTTTTGGGTTTGGGTGCACAGTTTTTCAAACTGTGTGCCAACTATGTGAACCTCTATTCTTGGGATCACACAGTTAGTTGGATTGGATGCATGGTTTACCCTAACCATGCTCCAACCTCACATAGACCCATTTTATCTTTTTTTTAAAAACTCTATCCAAACACACCCCAAGTCACAAATACAAACAAAGGTACTTAAATTAGGATGAAAAGTACCTGAATTAAAGCCATATATAACGCCATAAAATGTCTGGATCTTACATTTTTAGACTAACTAGATGCATAGATGATCCACAATAAATATTGAAGTCCACAAGTGTGCTCGGGCTCTTGTGAAGTTTAGTGAAACACCTCAAGATTCAATGGTACACTTCTCCTGGAATAATACAATAGCTTGCGCTGTACACAACTTTGAGTTCTAACACACCACGACCATTCAAACTAGCCCTTATGAATAGTAATACCCACTTTTTGAAATTTTATAAATTTTATTTTTCAAAATGGACATAATTTTTTGATTAAAAATATAAAAATTTTCTTAGGGTGAATTTTTGGTATTGTTTTGAAAACTTTCAATTTTTGATGAATAGTGAAAAACACTATGTTATTGTTTAAAACCGACTTTTTATATAAATAAATTTTTATTAAATTTTAATTTATATTAGATAGAAATAGATACATAATACCTATATATGTTCAATTTAATTAATTGGATTCATTTTATAATAATATTAGATATATAAAATTTTATTGAACTTTTCACCGTCTTTTACCCACCTTCTAGGCACATTTGAAAATTCGCATAGAACATAATTTTACCACTTCTATGAATTGAATTTAAAAAATCCAAGAGACACGGTTGACATGCATAAGTAAAATGCGGCTCAATAGGATGAAAATAATTTTTTTGAATAGTAACTTTTGAATTTTATTTACCACAGTTAAAACTAAATATGGAAATTAAAGGTAAAAATGATATTATAATTACCCTAACACATATCCTAATTCTATTGGATAAGTTTATTTCGACCAAAAACAAGCTTAGGAATAAAATATAATCCTTTTGGTCCACTTGGATTAGATTATGATATTTATTATTATTTTATTTAAAGAAGAGTTAAAAGTGTTAAATTCAAAGTTTAATAACTAAACTGTTATTAATACAGGGTTATACATAAGATAAATTATACTATAAATATTCATTAGAAAAATATAAATATTTCCTACATAATGGTATTTTATTTATTATTTTTAGACATTAAATAGTTAAATTTATTTATGACATAATGATGATGCAATAATTACCTTATTAATGAAAGATTAAAATAATTGATATTATAAATATCCAAATAAATGTAAATTGAGACTTATGATTAATTAAAATAATTTTATAGGTTAATATGAAATGTTAGTGTTGATTAAATTTTTTTTTCTAAGTGATAAAGTTTGTATGACTTTCAAAAAAAAACAAAATACCAAATAGTGTCAAAATTGACATAAATGAGTTTTTAAAACAAATACTATATTATTAATTGATATAATATTATTAAAAATATAAGGTTCAGACAAAGAACTTAGATAAGGTTAGATACATCAATAATTATCCACTTTGTGTTCTCTTATATTTTTATTGTAAGTTTAGTAACCATTTATTATAATAAAACAAGAATACATGATAAAAGTTAAACTATTTAACTAAGAGTTAAATCTAAAGGATAAGGTTAATATGGTAATCTAAACCTATCTAAAACCTATTGGTTGAGAGGTTTTCGACCCATAACCACCTTATAATCTAAATAAATCAGTTTTGATTCATTATAAACCGAATATCATTGTATAATAAAATAATATTTCAATCTTTTCCTAAAGTGACCCTCACCACTCTTATAAAAGGGTACTTCCCTTTCTCTCAAAAAAATCACACCTCCAAAGCCATTTGTATCGGCCAATCCCTGATATAATATCCTCCAAAATACCCTCACTTATACATAGAGGCCTTAAATTGATCATAAATCCAACATAAGGATCCCTTTTGATCAACTCAGAAGGAAACACCCGAAGAAGAGGTAAGAATTTCACCACCTCTTTCAAAGTTCTTTTCTTCTTCCACATCCTCATTCTTTTTTGTTTCAATAAAAAAATAATAACTCTAGTACCTTATACATAATTTTATGTTATTATAAATTTGGTAAAACCATATTAATTATTCTACCCATCCTTTGAATGAAAGGTCACCATACATGCGTACGTACGACTTACCGTCTCCACATCGTGGTGTAGTTTGTTATTCAAACATTTCATTATTTGGATGTGTATAATAATGAGTATAACTAATATAAATAATAAATGTAACATGTTAAGTATTATTTATATATGATATATCATCCAATTACATATGATTTCACCATCAATAGAATGATATTATCGCTCGTGCGTACGTACAGATTACCATCTCCACGAACGCCATGAAATTCATTCCCCATCATAAACATTCAAGAATAATTTTAATTTTATGATTAAAAATAATGTTTAAGAAATTAATATAATTCTGTATATGAATCAAATACATCCTATCCATAATAAACATGGCTTATGTAACCAAGCATATAAAGGAAAATAAATCAGTTAACACCCAAAATGATGATACTATTGAAATATTATCAACAAATCAATATTAGAAGATAATATATGATATCATATTTATGTATGGGGTTCCTTTATAATTTAATAACAATTATTTAACTATTATACATGAGGTTAACTTTCCCTTAATCAAGGAAAAGTACAAGGTAAGGGTTAATTCTACAATCTCTTCATTATTTGAGGTTATTTATACTTGAGTATCTAGTGGGACCTCTTTATCATCCACATCCGTTTTTCTTAAAAATTTATTTCAAAACATTTTTACTATTTCATATACTATTGGTTAAAGTCATTTATACCATTTTTTCACTTTTTATAAAGCAATATTTCTATTTTTTTCCAAATAAATTCCTTTACTACCTTTTTGACAAAATTAAGGAAAAAATGTTTTTTTAACTTATACGGTGGGTGCTGCTATTTTCCACAGCTATAAAAACATTAAAGCTTACCTCACAATCTTATAAGAATATTTTCAAAATAAATGTTTTCTTTTATAATTACATTTCTTTTAAATGATTTCAAAATAGTAAGAGATATTTCTCTCAAACTGTTTCGATTTCATTTATATCAACATCCTTCAATAGATTTTACAATTGTTTGAAGTTGATTTATTATGATACAATATTCCATATTTTATTAAAGGTTTTGTGATATGTTTGAATGTGGATGTGTTATTTTTATACCATTCATGGTTTATGGTTAAATTATTAACATTTCATTTTATAGTTTTAATATTAAGGTTTATGTTATGTTTCAACATTTTCATATAAGGACTGAATTGGACTTAATAAGCGATGAGTGGAGCCTGCTATAGCTCTTCGGTGCATCGGTATGTCTCATGAGACATACTAGTGTATTGCCACAAGGCGTTGAAAAAATATTTATTTGTAGTCTTGGAACGAGGCCTTGACTATGTGGTTATGATGTCTGACATTATGCATTCCATCATTATGAAATTGGCTTGATGATTCATATGATTATTCTACTAGTAGAATATCCATGTGAATAAGTAAATGAGATTATTTTATTTATAATTTCCATATTATGCTGAATTTTATGTTTAAAAGGATTGTTTATTAGTCTTATACATTGCCTTAAATGTTTATTCTTATTTATAAAAGTTTCCGATATATTGTTATCATTACTGAGCATCTGAGATCACCACTTTCTCATGTTTCATTTTTCCCAATATGTGAAGAATTATATTATCATTAAACTGTAGGGATGGGATAAGGGATATGAGTGTGTTCTATGGAGACATGGTGATTTTTTATTCATAATGTAATGTAATAATTACATATGTATCTAGTACTTCCAAGGCTATTAAACTGATCGATCTTTCAGGATATGATTACTTGTATCATGCCAATGTTATATAATAATACACCGAATCTAGGTAACTGGGATCAAGAAGTTACACTTGGTATCATATGAAGTTTAGTAGAAAACAGGGAAACTAGATTTATAAAAACTCTGATTAGAGAACATTACCCTAAGATATAATTTGAGGATTAGTATAGAAAAACTTACTAGAATTTTGGTAATGTAGATATTTTGTGTATTTTCTAAGAAATACATCCCTATATAAATACGATTAGGTGGAGGCAGCTCTGGAACAAATGTAACTAGGAGTGAAAAATTTAACAAGGAGTTTTGGGCTTGACCTGAGGTATCCGGGTACACGACAATAGGCCTCACCGCACTCTTGGTTATGACACTCCTAGGGGATATTCTTAGGATAATTTAAATTTTATTTAAAAACAATTTTTAAGGATTTATGAGTATATATCTCCTCAAAGATTTATTATTATTATAGATTATATCCATAAACTGTTCAATTTATGTTAAGTGTTTTACAAGTTTGGAATTATGTATTTTGATTCATAAACTAATATAGTGCATGCCATTGTATATAAATAGTGCCTAGTAGAAGGAATGGAAACCATATAAACACACGTAATCCATGAGGGGATTTCCCTCCTACTCAATATAATTATAGTGGAGTTGGTGATGCAACTAGTGCTGATCAACTTATCACCATACTGGGAAAACTCACTCAAGTTATGAATAATAATCTTACCTGTATAGAGCACCCTGATCCACAACACGGGGGATTAATGTTAGAACACTTCATGAGGAAACAACCACTAACATTAAATAAGACTATAAATCTATTTGTAGCTGAGCAATGGATAAGTTCCTTATAGAAAATATTTCATGCTTTAGGGAGTAGAAGAAGGGAAAAAGTTGTCATGGAAGTTTATCGCCTCATGAGAGATGCAGATCAATGGTGGTTATTAATTAAAAATAAAAAGGAAGATGAATAAGTATCAAATATATAATTGAGGGAGTTTAAAGATATTTTCTTAGAAAAATACTTTCCTCAAGACCATCGAGCGGATATGGAAAGACAATTTCTAAGTCTGAGGCAAACAGAGGATGAGAATGTCACAAAGTATGATGCTAACTTTACAAGGTTAGCAAGGCATGAAACATATTATATACGTAACCCAAGGAGTAATATTGATCAATTTTTTGATGGGTTAAAACCATTTATCCATTGAGCATTAGTCTCAAAATCCTTCTCATCGTACGAAGATATTGTCTTATGTGCTATCAAGACAAAAAATGAATTCTCTAAGTCTTACAACTTTAAAGTAAATCAAGAGAAGATAAGATATGCTGAACACTCTAGAAATGGAAATAAGGGGTAAAGGGAAAAGTTAAATTTCCATCCTGTAGTAAATATGGGAAGAAACACCCCGGTAATTTCTTGAAGGGAATGAAATTCTGTTACAAGTGTGGTGAAAAAGGCCACCAAGCTCATGATTGCAAGGGAAAGAAAGAGGCTATCAATGTTGAATGATACAATTGTAGAGAAATTGGTTATTTTGAAAATGAATGTCCTAAGTTCTAAGGAAACTTACCTCTAAAAAGGCCAAGGGAGAAATTCCAAGCTTATGTGATCACTACTACTGAGGTTGAAGCTCCGAATGACATGGTGCAGGTAATTTAATGGTTTCCTAAATTTTTTCCAATTCTTTATTTGATTCTGTATCATTGCATTGTTTCATATATTCCCAATTTTCTAATAAAATTTGATATTTATATTTTTATTTAACAAGGGAGTTGTCAGTCAAAAATGCAAAGGGAAGTATCATTGCAACAACGTTTTGTTAATCAGTCCCCATTAGGGAATATAAATGTTCTTTATCTACTAATCTCATCATCATACCCATGATTGAATTTGATATAATCATCGGTATGGATTGTATTTCAGACCATGATGCAAAAATTTATTATAAGAAGAAGTAGTTTACAATTTTTGAGGATGATAAGGAGTACCTTATCTTTAGAGTAGAAGCATCACCACCTGATTCTTATCTAGATCCACCCCCAATAGCTTTACTAAATTCAATTATTGGGGAGGAAGAGAATGAAATAACTATGAGAGAGAAAAAGAATGTTCGAATATAGGATGTAACTATTTTACAATAATATTTTGTTGTTTTTCTAGAGGATTTACTTGGACATCCTCTAGAACGAGAAATTGAGTTTTCCATTTATTTAATTCCTGGTTCAAGGCCCATATCGAAGACCCCTTATAGAATGGCGACTGTGGAATAGGTGTAAGTAAAGAAAAAACTATAGGAATTGAGTAATAAAGGATTTATTATCCCTAGTGTTTCTCTAGGGGGACCCCTGTTGTTTTTGTTAAGAATAAAGATGGATCTATGAAGTTGTGCATTGACTACATGGAGATCAATTATATAACAATAAAGAACAAGTATCCCCTACCTTGCATTGATGATTTTTTTCGACCAACTTCATGGAGCTCAATATTTTTTGAAGATTGACCTTTAATCTAGATATCATCAATTATGTGTGAAGAAGGAAGATATTCTGAAAAAAACATTTTGAACCTGGTACAGGCATTACGAGTTTACAGTAATTCCTTTTGGACTCATTAATGCACCCTCTATTTTCATGGATATAATGAATATAGTTTTCAAGGAATATCTTGATGACTTTGTAGTGGTATTTATTTATTATATCTTGGTATACTAAAAAATATACTAAGATCAAGAAAATCACTTTTGCACTATTCTGAAAACCCTATGAAGAAATGAATTATATGGGAAGTTTAGCAAGTGTGAATTCTAGCTTCAAAGGATTTCTTTCCTTGGCCATATTGTCTCTAAGGATGGAATCTCTATCAATCCTTAAAAGAATAAGGCAATCCAATAATGGACAACATCGATGAGTATAACTGATGTACGTAGTTTTATTGGTTTAGCAGGTTATTATCGGCGTTTCATCCAGAATTTTTCCCGATTGACTAACCCATTAACCGAGCTCACACGTAATGGGGTTAAATTTGTTTGGGAAAAAGAGTGTGAATAATGTTTTGAATAACTGAATAGAAGATTAGTAAATGCTCCTATCTTGACTCTACTATCGGGGAATGATGGGTTTGTTATTTATAGTGATTCTTTAACGAAAGGAATTGGTTGTGTCCTTATATAGAATGATAGAGTCATTTACTATGCATCACGACAAATATAAATTCATGAAAAAAACTATCCCACTCATGATCTTGAGTTAGCAGCTGTAATATTTACTTTGAAGATATAGAGACGCTATCTTTATGGTAAAAAATGTGAGATATATAATGATCAAAAGAGTTTGAAGTATATTTTCTCACAAAAATAACACAACATGAGGCAAAGACAATGGATTGAACTACTCAAGGATTATGATTTCTCTATACACTACCACCCAGGGAAGGCAAATAAGGTGGTAGATGCTTTAAGTAGAAAGGATCATGGAGTTTTGAACCAGATGAGAGCTGAAAGGGATCCTATGTTCATGGATCTAGTAAAGATGAACATGGGAATAATCATGTAAGGTAAAACATCAATAATTTTTCAAATGGTTGCCAAAACATCTTTACTAGAAAGTTTAAAAAGTTCTCAGACTGATGATGAGGAGTTTCAAAAGAAAATTAAAGCTGTGAATGATGGGAGATTGATTGACTCCGTATATGAAGATGTAATTTTGAAATTTGAGATGAGAATTTGTGTTCCTGACATACCCGATATAAAAAGGGAATTGTTGGATAATGCTCATAGCTCCAATTTATCTATACACCCTAGTATAACTAATATGTATAGAGTTTTGAAGGAATATTTTGGTGGGACAACATGAAGAGGGATATTGCTGATTATGTGTTAAGATGTATGGTTTGTTAAAAAGTGAAGGCTGGAAGACAACATCCTAGTGGATTCATGCAACCTCTTCTCATACCTGAGTGTAAATGGAATGATATTATGATGGAATTTGTCATGAGGCTACCAAAGACTCATATAAGGAATGATGCAATATGGGTCATTGTTGATTGTCTTACCAAGTTAGCACATTTTCTTGCTATAAGAGAATATTTACCACTTGAACATCTAGAAAGTCTATATATTAATGAAGTTGTAAGATTTTATAGAGTACCCCTATCTATTGTTTCTAATCGTGATCCCCATTTTACATCAAGATTATGTAAGTATTCATAAGGATTTGGATATTGAACTTTGTTTGAGAACTGTCTACCACCCTCAAACTGATGGACAATCAGAATGGACTATTCAAACCTAGGAAGACATGTTGAGATCTTGATCACTTGACTTTCAAGGTATGTGGGATCAATATTTAACTCTGGTAGAATTTGACTATAACAATTGCTTCCATTCAGTTATTCAGATGAAACCATATGAAGCGTTATATGGAAAGAGATGTCGCACACCAACTTGTTGGGATGATGTTGGTGAAAGAAAACTCATAGGCCCATAACTTGTTAAGGAAACAATGGAAAAGGTGAAGATTATACAAACCCACATCAAAGTATATCAAAGTAGGAAAAAGTGCTATGATGATAACCGAAGGAAGGATTTGGAATTTCAAGTAGGAGATCATGTTTTCTTGAAGGTATCTCCATGGAAGGGTGTTATACGATTTAGTAAGAAAGGAAAATTAAGTCCCAGGTACATTGGAACTTTAGAAATTCTAGAATGAATTGGAGTTGTAGCTTATCGTTTGGAAATGTCACCAAGTCTCTACAAAGTTTATGATGTGTTCCACATATCACAATTGAGAAAATACATGCCTGACCCATTGCATGTACTCACACATGAATAAATAGAACTGGAACCCGACCTGTCTTATTGCAGAGATCCTATCATAATTCTTGATACTCGAGAACAAGTGTTGAGAAACCAGGTGACTCATCTATTAGAAGTTCTATAGAGAAACCATAAGATGGAAGATGCAACGTGCGAAACTGAGGAACTTATGATGAAGAACCACTTGAATCTTTTTATGTATTAATATTCTAGAAATTTTGAGGAAGAAATTATTTGAAGGTGTGAATAATGTAACACCCCAAGCTTCCACGGTACGCTCCTCTTGGAATAATATAATAGCTTGTGTTGTACACAAATTCGAGTTCTAACACACCACGACCAATCAAACTAGCCATTATGAATAGTAATACCCACTTTTGGAAATTTTATAAAATTTATTTTTCAAAATGGACTTCATTTTTGGGTTTGGAATATCAAAATTATCTTAGGGTTATTTTTTGGTATTTTTCTGAAAACTTTCAATTTTTGATGAATAGTGAAAAACACTATGTTATTGTTTAAAAGCGACTTTTTACTTAAATAATTAGTTATTTTATTTAAATTTATATTAGATAAAAATATATACATAATACCTGTATATGTTCAATGTAATTCATTGAAGTCATTTTATAATAATATTTGATATATAAAATTTTATTGAACTTTTTACCTTCTTTTACCCACCTTCTAGACACATTTGAAAATTTGCATAAAATGTAATTTTACCGATTCTGTGAATTGAATTTTAAAAATCTGAGAAAAATGGTTGACATCAGTAAGTAAAATGTGGTTCAATAGGATGAAAATAATTTTTGGTGAATAATAACTTTTGAATTTTATTTACCATGGTTAAAAGTAAATAGGGTAATTAAAGGTAAAAATGATATTATAATTACCCTTACACATATCTTAATTCTATTGTATAAGTTTATTTCGACCAAAATAAAACTTGTAAATAAAATATGATCCTTTTGGTCTACTTGGATTAGATTATGACATTTATTATTATTTTATTACAGAAGAGTTAAAAGTGTTAAATTCAAAGTTTAATAACTAAACAATTTTTAATATAGGGTTATACATAAGATAAATTCGATGATAAATATTCATTATAAATCAAAAAAAATTTCCTACATAATTTTATTTTATTTATAATTTTTCTACATTAAATAATTAAATTTATTTATGACACAATGATAATACAATAATTACCTTATTAATGAAAGATTTAAATAATTGATATTATAAATATACAAATAAATCTAAATTAAGAATTTAGATTAATTAAACTAATTTTCTTGGTTAATATGACATGTTAGGGTTGATTAAATAATTTTTTTTGAAGTGATAAATTTTTTATGACTTTCAAAAAAACAAAATACCAAATAGTGTCAAAATTGACATAAATGAGTTTTTAAAACAAATACGATATTATTAATTGATATAATATTTCTAAAAATATAAGGTTCAGACAAAGAACTTATATATGGTTATATATATCAATACGGAACCACTTTGGGTTCTCTTGTCTTTTTTATAGTAAGTTTATTAACCATTTTTTATAATAATAGAAGAATACATGGTAAAAGTTAAACAATTTAACTAAGAGTTAAATCTAAAAGATAAGGTTAATATGGTGACCTAAACCTATCTAAAACCTGTTTGTTGAGATTTTTTCGACCCATACCCACCTTATCCTCAAAATAAATCATTTTGGAGCCATTATAAACCGAATATGATTGTATAATAAAATAAAATTTCAATCTTTCCCTAAAGTGACCCTCACCTCTCTTATAATAGGGTATTTCCCCTTCTCTTAAAATCACACCTCCAAATCCATTTGGCTTGGATAATAACAGCTCAAATATCATCCCAACTACCCTCAATTCGACCTAGAGGACTTATATTGATCATAAAGACAACATAAGGATCCCTTTTTAAAAAATCAAAAGAAAACCCCCAAAGAAGAGGTAATAATTTCACCACCTCTTTCAAAGTTATTTTATTCTTCCACTTCCTCTTTATTTGTTGTTTCCATACCAAAATAATAAATCCAATACCTTATACATACCTTGATGTTATTATAAATATGGTACAACCATACTCATTATTCTATCCATCCTATGAATGACAAGTCACCATACATGCATACATACGACTTACTGTCTCCACGTCGTGGTGTAGTTTGTTATTCAAACACTTCATTATTTGGATGGGTATAATAATAAGTATAACTAATGTAAATAATAATTATAACATGTTAATGATTACTTATATATTATATATCATCCAATTACATACTATTTTACCATCATTAGAAAGATATTGTCGCTCTTGCGTACGTATGGATTACTGTCTCCACGAACGCGATGAAATTTATTCCCCCTCATAACCATTCAAGAATAATTTTCATTTTATGATTAAAAATATTGTTTAAGAACATAATATAATTTTGTATATGAATCAAATAAATCCTATCCATAACAAACATGGCTTACGTAACCAAGCATATAAAGGAAAACGAATCAGTTAACACCTGAAATGATCATACTACTGAAATATTATTAACAAAGCAATATTAGAAGAACATATATGATATTATATTTATTTATGTGGTTCTTGTATAATATAATAACAATTATTTAACTATTATACAAGAGTTTAATGTACCCTAGATCAAGGAAAAGTACCAGGTAAGGGTTAATTCTACAATCTCTTCATTTTCAGAGGTTGTTTATATGTGAGTATCTACTAGGACATGTTTATCATCCACATCCATGTTTCTTAAAAATGTATTTCAAAACAGTTTTACTATTTCCTAGAGCATGGGTTAAATTAATTTATACACTTATTTTAATTTTTAAAAAATGTTTATAAATGAATATTTCTGTCATTTTTTCAAACAATGTCCTTTACGACCTTTTCTAAAAAATTAAAGAAAGAATGTTTTTTAACTTATACAGCGGGTGCATATATTTTACGCCATTATAATACCTTCAAAGTATACATTACAAGATTATAAGAATATTTTCAAAATAAATGTTTTCTTTTATAATTACATGAATTTTAAATGATTTCAAAATAGAAAGAGATATTTCTCTCAAACAATTTTTATTTCATCTATGTCAACATCCTTTGATGGATTTTACACTTGTTTGAAGTTTATTTATTATGATTCAATATTCCACATTATGTTGAAGATTTTGTGATATGTTTTACTGTGGATGTGTTATTTTTATACCATTCATGGTTTATGGTTAAAGTATTAACATTTCGTATGCGAGTTTTAATACTAATGTTTATGTTATGTTTCAACCTTTTCATATGAGGAATGCATTGGACTTAGTAAGTGACGGGTGGAGCCCGCTATAGCTCCTCGATGCATCGGTAGGTCTTATGAGACAAAATAGTGTCTTGGAACAAGGCCTTGACAAAATATTTATTTTTAGTCTTGGAATGAGGCCTTGACTTTGTGGTTATGATATCCGGCATTATGCATTCCATCATTATAAAATTGGATATTGATGTTGCATGTGATTATTCAACTATTAGAATATCCATGCGAATAAGTAAATGGAATTATTTGATTTATCTTTGTCATATTATGATGAATTTTTGGTTTAAAAGTCTTGTGTTTTAGTTTTATACATTTCCTTAAATGTTTTTTCTTATTTATGAAAGTTTCTGTTATATTGTTATCCTTACTGAGCATTTGAGCTCATCCCTTTATTATGTTTTACTTTTACTAGAATGTGAATAATTATATTATCACTGACCTGTAGGGATAGGCTAAGGGATATGAGTGTGTTCGACAGAGACACAATGATGTTTTTTTATTCATAATGTAATGTAAGACTTATGTATGTATCTAGTACTTCCAAGGCTACTAAACTTATCAGTCTTTCGGGACATGATTCCTTGTATCATGCTAATGTAATGTAATAATGCACCGAATCTAGGTAACTGAGGTCAGAGCATTAAATTTAGCTTATTTTTCTTGAATTTAATCATGGGATATCCAAATAACCTCCTCCTGAAATTTAATAATTAAAACATGTAAAATTTACCTATTTAAAATTAATAAAAATTAAATTATTTAATAAAACATGAAGTGAAATTTGTTATTATATTTTTAATTTTCATTACAAAAATAGTTTAATATAGTGGTTTCAGGGTGTAAATTAATAGCGAATCACTATGTGATTAGATATTTTTAATCAAATGGAGAGGGATATTAATATTTAATAAAATATTGGGAGAATAATAAATAAAATTTATTACATCCTATTTTACTAATAATGGAAAAGTATTAAAACCTATTTTTATTTTTTTATATTAAATGGAAAGTCACGCGACCTTAACATTATCACTACAATCCATATTGGATAAAGAAAATATGTTGACTGATAAGAAGTTCAAAGATGCGTACATGTGATTTCACATTATAATACACCAATAAGGAAATTGTTACACAATGGATTTGGCATTTCCTTAAGATCCTAATAAGTAGGTGAGTGAGGAGGATCTCACTGTCTACTTAAGTCAATTTGATAATACACTAGATGTCCAGTGTTTGATGTTATTATCTATATCTAGTTTGATTTAGAAGATACATGAAAATATGGATTCTTACATGATGTTTTATCACCTACATGATCTTTATCAAGAGAAAGATATAAATGAGAGGTATAATATCACTAAGGTACTTTTCAAATGAAATATCGGAGAAGGTTCACTAATGAAAACCCATATAGTTAAGATTATTGACTATATTTAGAGTTTAGACTTTGTATATTTTAAGCTACCTAATGAGTTGTGCACCAGCCTCAAACTTTATTCACTCCCTAAATATTCTCTAGTTTTATTATGATTTATAATATGAATAATATTGATAATTATCTCCCAGACCATATTAACCTGATTTGATAAGATGATAAGGATACATGGCTTGAAGAACTTGGGGTCTTTATGGTAAACTATATGAAGGTAATGGTAAAGGGCCCTAAGAATATTTCCAAGTATAATACTTCTTATAACCACCTAAAAATGATGTTTAAGATCCAAAGTTAGGCTAATAAATAATATTCATAGAGTTTTCTATGTGGTAATAAGTGACACTTGAAGAAGAACTACACCGTAGTGAAGAATCAAGGGGAAGTTTCAAGTGATTTTTTTATCAAGTCTATCCTCTATTTCTTTAATTTAGGTATAATATATATATTATAGTGATCAAATTATTATAAAAATATTGGAAATAAGTAGATTAAGGAATAATTCTAGGAGTGAATAGGGTCATTGAGTTTCCAACAAAGTAAGACTGGTGGCCTTGGCTATAAAATAATACCACCAAACATTGCAGACAAGGTTGATTCTAGTCTCTAAGAACTATTATTACATGAATAGTGTTATAAAAACATTATATTCATATAAATTTTTAACATGGATGGGTTTTTATTCATGTTTAGGAATAAAATCTTCCACTTTTATAAATATATAATTTTTATGGTATAACACACCTTAATAATGAACTTTATATACTAAAATATGAAAAACAAGTAATAAAAATTTATAACAAATTTAGTTCACATGAATCATTTCACACATATTTGTGACATCATTAACATGGTCATGTAAATGAGAGGCACAAAAAAAGATATATTAATATGGATATTTATATTCTTTTGAACTAAAAACACTTGGTAGTGTCACACTTATTTATATTTCAAGTTCAATAAACCTCCATTTGGTAGAAAAGGTGAAATACAATCAAAGGTTATTGAATTTTTTATATATATGTGTGTGGGACTTTTCTAGTTAAAGCTAGAGGAGGATACTCATACTTCATAATTTTTACTGATTACTTGAGTATATATGAATGTGAATAATTAAAGAGGTTTAAGAATGAATTATTTGAGAAGTTTAAGGATTCCAAGAATAATGAAGTGAATCAGTTTGGCATGAAGATAAAGAAACTTTTATTGGATCAAGGTGGATAATATATTAACCAGGAGTTAATTAAATTTCTCAAAGATTTTATGACTCAATATCAATTTAAACCTTTTTATACACCATAGTGGAATGGTTTTAATGAATGGAGAAACTAGGCCTTATTGGACATAGAAAGGTTGATGATGAGTCATGAAGATCATCCATTATCCTTTTGGGGAGTTTTAATATAGGTTTCAACACAAATAATAAATGGAGTACCAAATAAAGTGTCAAATGGTATTCCATATGAGTAAATTCATGGAAAGAAATTTGTTTTGTCACATGCACATGTATGGGGATGTGAATCATTTTTTAAGTCTACCTATGGAAAAAAATATAACCCTAGGGAACTAAGTGTATCTTTTTATGATGTCCCAAAGAAATAAGAGGGTATTATCTATAATAACCCTTAAACAAGAAGGTAATAGTAGCAAGATAATCCATATTCTTTGAGAGAGAGTACATATTCAAAAGAAATAGTGTAGTAAGATTAAATTTTTGGAAGTTGATGCTCATGATATATAGGATTTTTATTAGGAACACGTTATATAAGACATCATGGAAGAAGTTGTTCCATAGACACAAGTATTATATTGGAGAACTATAGAGGTTAGATAACTAGAGATATATGGTTTTCTAGTTACCAAATATGGTGAATCATTATTAATTGACTATGGTGATCCTCTATCCTATAAGGAAGGAATAAGGATCTTAGAAGTTACAAGATGTAAAGAATATATGAATTATAAGATGAATTCCATGTATCAAAACCATGTCTAGGATATGGTAAATCCTTCAATAGATATAAATAATATTACATGTAAATGTGTATTAAAGAATAAACTAGTCATAGAAGGTAAGGTTAGTACCTATAAAGCACTAATAGTAGATAAATGGTATAAGAAAAATCAAGTCATAGACTACGATAAAGACTTTTCACCAGTTTTTATGATAAAATACATCAGAAATTTACTTTCCATATAAGGATACCATGATTATAAGATTTAAATAATAGATATAAAAACAACATTACTTAATATAAACCTTATGTATGATGTCTATATGGAACAACCAGAGGGGTTTATAAATAAAAGAGATGAAAATAAAGCATACAAGTTATAGAGATCCATTTATTGCTTGAGGAAGCAATCTAGATCATGGAATAATTTATTTAATGAATCCATAATGAAATTTGATTTCATAAATAATTAATGTGAATCTTGTGTCTTTATGAGTTTTATTAGGATTGAAATTGTTTCCCTAGTAGTATATATTGATGAAATATTACTAATTTAAAACGAGATACCATTCTTACAGTTATTTAACACATGGTTGAACACATGCTTCTCTATAAAATAATTAGGTGAAGCAACCTACATTCTTTGGATCAATATAATTCATCATAGATCTAAGAGGATCCATTGAATTAGTCATAGTACATATATTGACAAGATACTAAAGTGATTCAATGTAGAACAATCCAAGTATGGATTTTTTCTAGTGTCACATGGTATATATCTCTCTAAGAAAATATGTCCTTAGACATAAAAGGAGAGTAAAAGGATGACCAAGATTCCTTACGCATTGGTGATAGGATTAGTCATGTGCACCATGATATATACCAGGATTGATGTTTCCTACACCTTGATAACAATAGGAAAATATCAAGAAAATTCAGGAGACCTCAATTAAATAAAATTCAAGAATATATTAAATTATATAAAGTATAATAAATATATGTTCTTGATTTATAGAGTAGATGAGGAATTAGTTATTTGGGAATATAGGTATTTTAGTTTTAGATAGACCAATGTGATCAAAAATCACATTTAGGATATGTATTCACCCACAATGGAGGAGTTGTGTGCGGGAAGAGATCATAAAATGAGGTGGTTTACAATTTTACAATAGATTTTGAGTATGTTGAGGATTATGATATAGCTAAATAAGTAGTTAGGATACAAAACTTCATCTAGTATCTTGATGTTGTACACATAATTAAATACAATATCTAATTGTATTAAGATAATAATATAATGTAGGACCTCATAAAGGAGCTAAGGTCGCATAAAATAATGAGGAATATACTTAATAAGTATCACCTCTTGAGGGATATTTCTCAAATGGATGAGGTTGTAGTAAGAATGTTTTCATATAAGATAATGTGATATACCTATTGACTAAATAAATATCTCAATAGAATCATGAATATCATAAGGTTATTAGTGGACTAAGATTATTTAGTAGTTATCTCTAGTCCAAGTGAGAGTCTTTTGGATTTCGTACCCTAAGTGATTAATTTTTTACTTTTGATTACCTTTATATTCTTGTTCTTGAATATTAATAAATATATTAGCACATGATGAGTGTTATTATACATAACATCAATGTGATAATGTCCTTGGAGTATCTATACCATCAAAAGATCACAATAGTTATCTACAAAAATAATAACCTTGGAGTTTTATGATGATATTATTAAATAAATACTCTATGTCCATATGAAATCCATATTATGGGATAGAAATGGTACTTGATATCAGGTGTTGTATTCTCATAAGCTATTAAGTCTTCTTTTCATGAATTTCACACATGGTAATCTATAATAGATAAGGTTATGATAATAGAATTACTGATGGAAATTATACCTATTATATGTATCATTGGATATTTCTATCCACAAATGCATGTATTGGTCATTAGGATTGAGATTATTATTAATGAATTTCATTAGTAATGTGTTTATATTTATTTATTAAGACCATGATAAAATATTATCATAATATGGTAAGATATTTCGTTTATGTCATGAGTGATATGGTATTAATGAATAATCCAAGGTAGTATTTTTACCTTTTAATTTAATGGGAAAAAATATCCCAGGACCTTTAATTAGAATAAAACTATCTGATTAATTATATTTCTAGGGAAGTTTTATCAACATGTTCATTTTAGTAAAGTTAAACAATGATATATCATGAATATTGGTTGATGACGCTAGTAATGAAATCTACTTAACGAGATATTGAGACAATGGGATTATGTTACACAATGAGCATTCATAAGATACTATCATTATTATGACATTAACATATTTCTCTATAGGTTACTTATAATATTTCTAGAAATTGATCTTGGAATTTTGGTGAGTTTTCCTTATTCTACTAATAAAGAGTCTTATAGGATCACATACTTAGTTCTTGAAAAATCTTATTTATATTAATTTAATATTATAATAAATATTATTCCCAAGTTCTGAGGAATAATAATTAATCATGTTTTTTTGATCACATAAATATTTATTGAGAAAATAATACACTGATATTTATTGAAATAAATATTTATTATTTGAGTTCAGTTAATTGACTTGGAGTATTGATGGGATGTGTTAAGGGTCCTCTTGAAATAATATTTAAATAATTCATGTGTTTAACGCATGTAAAGAAAATAATAATAATATTTTTATTATAATTCGATGTGGGGATTTCTTAGAATCAAGAGATTGGTTATGGGTCTTTATTAAATAACCATTCTCTAATAAAAGTAATAAACTTTATTATATTATTACTAGGATTATTACTATTTTTTATTATAAAAAATATTCTCTAAAGAATTCTCTCAAACCTAGATAGAACCTTTTCTCAATAACACTCTTAATAATATATTTAATCAATCCTCCTATCCATATTAAGAACAAAATATAACATGAAAGTATCCTTCAAGAATAGAATGGATTGTTGTGATCAACATGAACAATGAAATGCAGCTGGTCTTTGGTTCAAGAATAAAATTTCCATCCACAACATATCGAGGTTTGTGGAGAACATGTGGATTATCACTATAGCGATTCTACTGTAGAGAACCAAGCTTGACGTACATGGACATTACATTACTTTTTCAGAATAATTAATACATAATAAGAACCGAAACTCAAGGACCATAATAGTTTAGTGTCTTTGGAAACTCGGAACATAATCTTCTAATCATGGTGAAAGATCTTTGACATCTCCCATAAAGATCTTGCCCTTTTGTTTTCTTACCTAAAACCTTTATTTAAATCCTGGGGAAAAGAAAACATATAAAGTGTGAGCTCAAATGCTCAGTAAGGGTTATCATGGAGAAAATAAAACAAATAATATACATTTTAACTTAAAAAAACATGAACATAATGTTTAAACATCAAAATCTTGAGAAATAAATCTTGGAAGTACATAAGGCATAGATCATAAAGGAACATTAATCATGATAAAATATCATGGTAATAAAACATGTAATTGTGGAAAACCATTAATAACATGATATTATTTCCATAGTAGCCGAGGAATTGCTGCCAAGACCATATTAGTGGACAAAGTCCCTTACTGAATCGAGTTTACTCCTCGTTCTAGTCCTGTATCATTGAACCAGATTAACTTACCATTCCATCCATGTCTATCTCATGATATATAAATATTTAATGAATGCATTGGAGGGAGATATAGGTCCCACCCATCTCATAATGAAATCATTCTTACTTATGCCAAAAAATAAAAATAAAACATTCATTATAACCCAAAGAATAAAATGGGTTTCATAAACATCATCCCATCATCCCATCATCCCATAATCTATATAAAACAAATGGATATAATTTAAACATAAGAAAAATAACACCATTTAAATAATAGAGACATTATACATGAAACATTAACATTCTAAATAATTTAATCTTAGATGAAAAATAGTTTTGACAAAACAATTGAAATTAATTCTTGAGGAAAATATCCTTTCTTCTTCAAAATCATTTTCTCTTCACAAAATGCCATTCAATTTTAATAGAAAATTATTTTTTTGAAAATAATCATGAAATCTTGTAGAGTAATCTTCATTAAAAAAAGGAATTATAAAACCATAAAAATCCATTCATGCCGTATAAGTTAAAAAAACATTATTCTCGTACTTTTTCCAGAAAAGTCAAAAAGTACCTTATATGGTAAACAAAATAAATATTCCTTCCATAACAAAAATTAAAAGTCAAAGAGGGGTAAAAATGACTTTATAAATACATGGAAGAATATTAAACACTTTATGAAAAACATTTTTATGGACATGGATGAAAAATATAACCCTAGTAAATACTTACGTATAAGAAATCTCGGATAAACATGAGATCCCAAAATTATCCCTTACCTTAGGTCCAATTTTTTCCATACGTGTCCAAAAATCCTGTATAGTGGGTTTAAACATATTATTAACTTGTAAAAGAACCATAATAATATTTATTATATCATATATTATTCACTTATGACTTTATATTACCCGTTCTTTTGTCAATTCCATGTTAAAGCAACGTTTTCGGTAAAATCGTTTCATTTATCGTACGTGTTTGGACTTGTTGTTCTTGAAATTATTATTACTTATATCATGATTTAATTACTTCCAAAATGTAAAAAATGATTTATATATCCTATATATTCTGTATATATATATATATATATAATAGATAGATAAATGAAATGAAACACACCGTTCATGGAGACGGTAGGCCGTACGTACACATGAACGCTGTTTTCCTTTCCTTATTGACTTGAATCGAAGTAAGTAGATGATATATATATATATACATAAATAAATTAGAATTATTATGTCATATTTAACATTATTATTCATTATATATACTTTATAATCATTCTTGAATGGTTAACATGGAGAATGAATCTCATCGCGTCGTGGAGACGGTAATCCGTACGTACGTACGAGTGATGATATCATTCCCATAATTATTGAATGGAATTGGAGTGGATGATATAATATCTCAGAATTGTTATGATTTTATAATAACCTTATATAGTTATTATTTACACCATTATACCAATCCATGTAAGGTGGTGGTGGAAAAACAGATTACACCACGGCGTGGGGACAGTATTCCGTACGTACGCACGAGCGGTGATTTCATTTTCCGTAGGATGGACAGAAGGTGAAATGAGGTTGTTTCATATTTATAATAACATATCAGTATATTATTGAAACTGATTTTATTACTTTATAATGAAACAACTAAATAAGAATAAGTTTAATAAGAAAGAAACTTGAAAGAATAGTTAGAAGAGATTACCTCTTCTTCGACGCACCTCTTTTAAGACTCCTCTTAAAGAACTAGATTTGGTCTTTTGAGAAGACAAGAAATTCTATAATATAACTATAGAGGTTGATAAGATAAATTGGTAGGGTTTGGCCAAGCTTGAAGGCTCAAAATTGAGTGAATATGAGAGGGAAGGAGGTGCCATTATATAGGAGAGGAGAGGGGCACTTTTGGAAACCTCAAAAATATTAATTAATAATAAAATGAAACCCCACTTAAAAACTTCCAAAAATGACTCAATTATAATATGAGATGATATAGGGTTTTAATATAATCAACCAATAAAATTTATACATGTTTTATGTTTATTTTAAACCTTATCAACTTGATTTATCATTATTTAATCTTTTATTTTAAACCTTATCAACTTGATTTATCATTATTTAATCTATTTAATTTTATTTGTGGTAATAAAATTCTAAATTTTAAATTATTATAAATACATAATTAAATATTGTAAATTTCATATAATTTGATACTTTATAACCTTTTAGACCATATAATTTTCAATTTGTTGTTTTTAAATATTTTTGTGATTTTTAAATTATTTAATAATATGTTATTTTTATAAAATATAAATAGTGTCAATTTTGACACTATTCATTCTTTGAATTTAAATAAAAACCACAGAGAAGATATGTTCAAAAAAAAATATACTAGATTACTAACATGTCATATTAATCAAAAAAATACATGGGGAACATTAATTTGTTCATATATTATTTATTTTTATATTTTTAAAACCATTTATTTGGAATATCTCTTAATAAAATAATTACTACAACATTTTTGTATAATTATTTAATATACTTATTTGTTGCATAAAAATTAAAAATAAAATACTATGATGAATATAAATATAATAAATTTCATAATAATATTTTTAATCTAATTTATCATCTTAAAATCACAACATTTAAATTGTTATATTTATTAAATTATGAAGGTGACATCTGTGACATCATTTAAAATAAAATAATACAAATGTACTAATCGGTTTTATAAGGCTCCAAATGGCCCAAAAATATACCCTTGGATTCTTAGGTTATATATATACTCCACAAATAAGGTTTGGTCAAGTTTATGGTCATTTTGATAGGTATTTTTATTTTAATAATAACTATTTTATTGATTTTTCACTAAATAAATAATTTATACATCATTAATGTATAAGATATTAAGGTAATTAAATATTTCTTAAAAATTAAAAATAAATTACCCTGATAATGAAAAAAATTTTATAATTAAAATGAGTATTTATAATAGAATTTATATTCTATATAAACTTATATTAAAAATAATCTAATTATTAAAGTTTGAGTGAGACATATTTCACTTTCCTTTGAATAAAATAAATAAAAGGTCTTAATCAAATAAAAGTGGGTTCCATTAGATTCCATTTAGACCCAATTATAATTTAGGGAAAAATATAATCATCAAATTATATTAAGAAAAGTGTTAGGGTAATTTTATAATATTATATTTACCCTTAATTACCCGATTTACCTTTAACTATGGTAAATAAAATTTACTGTAGTTTATATTCATAATGCCGAAAAATAAAAATTAGATTATTAACATAATTTGGACCTACTGATTCCAAATATAGAATCAATTTTTACAAATTAAAAATAAAAAAGTTTCATTATTTAATTTAAAATTAATCCCGCTGTTGAGAAAATGGGTTTTAAAAGTTAAAACGTTGTAAAAGATTGAAATGTTTTTACCTATGAATTAAATATAAAATTAATGGTAATGACATGTATTATATTAAATGGTAAAAATATATTCTATTTATACTTTAAAAAAATTAAATATTATAATTTAACCATATAAATTATCTTGATGGAAAAAGATGATTTTAATTTAAATTTAGCGTATTTTTACTATTCAACAAAATAAGAAACTTATCAGAAAAATATAAAAAATTTATCTAAAGTAAATTTTTATATCCTGATTCCAAAGAAGAATTTTTTATTTTCAAATTGATATTATAAAAATGTCAAAAACTATATTTAAAGTGGGTACGCCATCAAAAGGTGGTAAAATTGCATTTTTTGAAAAATACTCATTTTACCTGAAAAAATTATTTTGTTCTCATACCATGTTCTATAAAATGTGTAAGATGAATTATATTATCATAAAATTCAAAATTTATTTACTACTATTCATAACGGCTAGTTCATAATAATATTATAACAATATATCATTGTTTAGTGAAACTCAGTATTGCGTACAACACACGCTATTGAGAAATGTTGATCTTGCATGGAACTCAAGATAAGAATATTATTTGCATATAATATAAGATAATAAGGCATTGCATATAGCACAATATAATTTTTGGTGTTGAGTACAACACAAGATATCAATGAAATTAAAATAATATTTTTCATAAAATCTTGGGGTGTTACATTCTACCCCCCTTAAAATGAATTTCTCCCTCAAAATTCATCAGGGTTATAATTCGTTTACTACTTGAAAGTTTCATTCATAGAATCCCATATCGTAAAAATAAATACTAAAACTTAATTTTAAAAAGTGAAGTATGAAACATAACGGTTACCCAAATTAACTCATCACTAGGTTTCCACATATGAGAACATAGGTGAAAATATGGATATAGAAGAGAAATATAACCATCAACTTCTGATGAAGAGTAGTAGAGGACATGGAAAAGAAAAATCTAACAATCAAAAAGCCATAAATTTTTGATGATCTAAGGTACCATCTGATTCATTGAAAATGAGGGTACTAGGAAAACATTTTTGGTTTTCAAGATCATTTCCCTAATGTTGAAGAATTAAAAGAAATACTTACTTGATTTTGGTACAATCTCACTGTTGTTTGTGCCTTGAACAATTTCCACTTCATATCTTAAAAAAATGAAGTTGAATTTGTCTTCCATGAAGTATTTGAAGATCATGTGATAGAATGATAGGTCATTCTATCTGCCTAAAACATAAGGTTAGAAAGAGTTATATACATAAGTCCATATTATGGTGAGATTAACCGTATATGATTCCAAAAATGAACTTATACTTCAACTATCATACTTCTTAATAAGATAAAACTAATTTCTACTAACCATGGACTTCCTATAGGCCAGTGGTAGGTGATAAAGGCCTGTCGTACTTCAGTTGTGGGTTCGATTCCTGCATCCTTGTCCGACGTGACAGGTTGTCACCCATCTTATGGGTTGTTCTATTTCTAAAACTATACTATTACAACATTTCAAAAATAATATCAAAAATTTCTAGCCTTAAACAATACTATCTTATGTACAACTTAATGCATTCCAACCTTTTGGATTATCGGAAATACTTCTGTCCAATCTCATAGTATACAGAAAACGACTACTAGAAAGGACATCTACCAAGCATGTGAATACCATTAGATATATCTTGTTGGTCACATTACAAACATTTTAATTCCTTAATCTTGTATTCTCTTGAAAAATGAATACCCATTGAACCTTAGTGAAAACATGAATGTTGTAAAAAGTTAACTCTTTCCACATACCAAAATCCCAAAATTTCTATATACTCAAACCATGATACCACTTTGTCCTTATATCAGTCATCAACTCATTAATAATATCCAAAATATTATTTTCTCCTTATCAATTAATTATGATCATATCATCTTCTTTCCAAAAATATATGAATAACCTTTCATGGTTACTAGTACCATTCAACATATAATTTCAAATACTTTAGGAAAAAAATAGTGTAACAATCCTTAGATGTTTCTTTATTCCATAGTACCATTAACATAACTCTTGGTAAACATACAATCATTCCACTACCTTCTTAAACCATTGACCGAGCTTCATTATTTTATTCCTCAACACTTCTTTCATCTCATATATCATTTTTAGTTTCTTCTTCATCATCAACATAAATACTACTCATACGACCATGCTGATTCTCTTCAAGAGATTTCCCCTTAGGTCATTGGTTTGCATAATGCCCATAAATTCCACATTTAAAACATTTAATCATTGTTTATGTCATAGCAATACCATTATCCTGGTACATGGTGTTAACTGAACCTTTTCATTTGCACTTAGTGGCTTTGTGTCCTTCTTTTCCACACCCAAATCATCTTCCAGTTCCTTTGAAAAAATCTCCTTGATGCCTCTTCCCACATGATTTACATGAGGGAAATTGAAATTTATTTCCTCTATGATCACCATGAAACTCCATATTTCTCTTATTATCCGAGTCAGGAAACTTACCAAAGTTGATATTATTGATCATATTATGAGATTGCTGATTAGACATAATAATGATGTTTCGCCTTCCAAATCCCATTTCATTTGGATTCTCAGGAAGAATATCATTCCATTTTCCATTATATTCTCCATTAACATGAATATTCCAATTTCCAGCCATTTTCTAAAACCCAAAAAGAATAGTGTGAGAGGCAAAAATCATGCTAGGAAAACAACATAATAAAGGGGAGTACTTTCAATCTCTAAAATCTTAGGTTTAATCCTAGATTATTCACGATGGTTATCATAATTCTACGACTGTAACCTATACTTATACATACCCTTAGGTACATCCCTAGACATACCTTAGAAATATCCTCTAGGGATCTCACTAGAGTTTTCGCATCCTAGTTTCCAAAGGTTAACTAAACCGTTCCTCTAATACCAACTGTAGAGAACCTATATTTACGTACATGGAAATTAAATTACTCTTGTGGAATAATTAATACATAACAAGAACCAACACTCAAGGACCTTAATAGTTTAGTGTCTTTGGAAACTCGAAACATAATCTTCTAATCATGGTGAAAGATCTTCAACATCTCCCATAAAGATCTTCCCCTTTTGTTTTCTTACCTAAAACCATTCTTTAAATCCCGGGGAAAATAAAACCTATAAAGGGTGATCTCAAATGCTCATTAAGGAAAAGCATGGAGAAAATAAAACAAATAATATACATTTGAACTTAAAAAAACATGAACATAAAGTTTAAACATCAAAATCTTGAGAAATAAATCTTGGCAGTACATAAGGCATAGATCATAAAGGAACATTAATCATGATAAAATATTTGGTAATAAAACATGTATTGTGTAAAACCATTTAGCACATGATATGATTTCCATAGTAGCCAAGGCATTGCTGCCAAGACCATATTAGTGGACAAAGTCCCTTACTGAATCGAGTTCACTCCTCGTTCTCGTCCTGTATCACTGAACCATATTAACTTACCATTCTAGCCAGGTCTATCTCATGAGATATAAATATTTAAACAATGCATTAGATGGAGATATAGGTCCCACCAATCTCATAAGGAAATCATTATTACTTGTGCCACAAAATAAACATAAAACATTCATCATAACCCAAAGAATAAAATGGGATTCATAACCATCATCCCATCATCACATAATCCATATAAAACAAATGGATATCATTTCATCATAAGAAAAATAAAACCATGTAAATAATAGAGACATTATACGCGAAACATAAACATGCTAAATAATGTCGTCTTAGATGAAAAATAGTTTTGACAAAACACTTGAAATGAATTCTTGAAGAAAATATCCTTTCTTCTTTAAAATCATTTTATCTTCACAAAATGCCGTTCAAATTTAAAAGAGAAATATTTTTTTGAAAATAATCATGAAATATTTTAGAGTAATCTTTATGAAGATAAGGCGTTATAAAACCGTAAAAATCCATTCATGTTGTATAAGTTAAAAAAACATTTTTCTCATACTTTTGCTGGAAAAGTCAAAAAGTACCTTATATGGTAAACAAAAGAAAGATTCCTTCCATAACACAAAGTAAAAGTCAAATAGGGGTAAAAATGACTTCAAATTTACATGGAATAATATTAAAAACTTTATGAAAAATATTTTTATGGACATGGATGAAAAATATAACCCCATTAAATACTTACGTATAATAAATCTCGGATAAAAATGAGATTACAAAATTATCCCTTACCTTAGGTCAAATTTCTTCCGTACATGTCCGAAAATCCTATATAGTGGGTTTAAACATATTATTAACTTATAAAAGAACCATAATAATATTTATTATATCATATATGATTCACTTATGACTTTATATTACCCGTTCTTTTGTTAATTCCATGTTAAAGCAGCATTTTTGGTAAAATAGTTTCATTTATCGTACGTGTTTGGACTTGTTGTTCTTGATATTATTATTACTTATATCATGATTTACTTACTTAAAGAATGTAAAACATGATTTATGTATCATATATATTCAGTATATATATATATATATATATAATAGATAGATAAATGAAATGTAACACACTGTAATGGAGACGGTAGGACGTACGTACGCATGAACACTGTTTTCCTTTCCTTATTGACTTGAATCGAAGTAAGTAGATGAAATATATATATATATATATACATAAATCTAGTAGAATTATTATGTTATATATACCATTATTATTCATTATATATACCTTATAATCATTCTTTAATGGTTAACATGGAGAATGAATCTCATCGCGTCATGGAGATGGTAATCTGCACGTATGCACGAGCGATGATATCGTTCCCATAATTATTGAATGGAATTGGAGTGGATGATATAATATCTTAGAATTAGTATGATGTTATAATAACCATATATAGTTATTCTTTATACCATTATACCCATCCAAGTAATGTGGTGGTGGAAAAACAGATTACACCACGGCATGGAGACGGTATTCCGTACGTACGCACGCGAGGTGATTTCGTTTTCCATAGGATGGATAGAAGGTGAAATGGGGTTGTTTCATATTTATAATAAAATATCAGTATATTAGTGATACTTATGTTATTACTTTATAATTAAACAACTAAATAAGAAGAAGTTTAAGAATAAATAAACCTGAAAGAATCGGTAGAAGAGATTACCTCTTCTTCGACACACCTCTTTTAAGCTTCCTTTTAAGGAACTAGAGTTGATATTTTGAGAAGACCAGAAACTATATAATATAGCTATAGAGGTTGAGAAGAGAATTTGGAAGGTGTTGTCGGAGCTTGAAGGCACAAAATTGAGTGAAGAGGAGAGGGAAGGAGGTTCCCTTATATAGGAGAGGAGAGGGGCACTTTTGGAAACCTTAAAAATATTAATTAATAATAAAATGAAACCCCACTTAAAAACCTCCAAAAGTGACTAAATTAGAATATGAGATGAGATAAGGTTGTAATATCATAAACCAATCAAATTTATACAAGTTTTAAGTTTATTTTAAACCTTATCAACTTGATTTATCATTATTTAATCTATTTAATTTTATTTGTGGTAATAAAATTCTAAATTTTAAATTGTTAAAAATATATACTTAAATGTTGTCAATTTTACATAATTGGATACTTTATAACCTTTCAGACCATATAATTTTAAATTTGTAGTTTTTAAATATTTTTGTAATTTTTAAATGATTTAATAATATGTTATTTTTATAAAATATCATTAGTGTCAATTTTGACACTATTCATTATTTGAATTTAAATAAAAACCACACAGAAGATATGTTCGAACCAAAATATATAACAGATTCCTAAAATTTCATATTCATCAAAAAAATTCATTGGTAACATTAATTTATTCATATATTATTTATTTTAATATTTTTAAAACCATTTATTTGGTATATCTCTTAATAAAATAATTACTACAACATTTTTGTATAATTATTTAATATACTTATTTGTTGTATAAAAATTAAAAATAAAATCCTATGATAAAGATAAATATAATACCTTTAATAATAATATTTTTACTCTAATTTATCATCTTAAAATCACAAAATTTAATTTTTTAAATTTACTAAATTAGTAAGGTGACATCTTTGACATCATTTAAAATAAAATAATATAAATGTCCTAATCAGTTTTATAAGGCTCCAAATGGTCCAAAAATAGACACTTGGATTCTTAGGGTATATATATACTCTACCAATAATTTTTGGTCATTTTTCCGGTCCTTTTGATAGGTATTGTTATTTTAATAAAAACTATATTTTTGATTTTTCACTAAATAAATAATTTCTACATCATTAATGTATAACCTATCAAGGTAAATAAATTTTTCTTAAAAATTAAAAATAAATTAACATGATAAATAAAAACATTTTATATTTAAAATTATTATTTATAATCGAATTTATATTCTGTAAAACCTTATATTAAAAATAATCTAACTATTAAAGTTTGAGTGAGACATATTTCACTTTCCTTTGAATAAAATAAATAAAAGGTCTTAATCAAATACAAGTGGGTTCCATTAGATTCCATTTCGACCCAAGTATGATTTAGGGTAAAATATAATCATCCAATTATATTAAGTCAAGTGTTAGGGTAATTTTATAATATTATATTTACCCTTAATTACCCGATTTACCTTTAACTATGGTAGATAAAATATACCGTAGTTACTATTCATAATGCCTAAAAATAAAAAGTAGCTTACTAACATAATTTGGATCAACTGATTCCAAATATAGAATCCTTTTTTCCAAATTCAAAAAAAAGTTTCAGTATTTAATTTAAAATTAATCCCACTGTTGAGAAAATGGGTTTTAAAAGTTAAAACTCTACAAAAGATTGAAATGTTTTTACCTATGAATTCAATATAAAATTAATGGTAGTGACATGAATTATATTAAATGGTAAAAATATATTATATTTATACTTTATAACCATTAAATATTATAATTTAACCATATAAATTATCTTAATGAAAAAAGTTGTTTTTAATTAAAATTTAGCGTATTTTTACTATTCATCAAAATAAGAAACTTATTAGAAAAATATAGATAATTTTGCCAAAGTAAATTTTTATATCCTGATTCCAAATAATAATTTTATATTGTCCAATTGAGCTTATAAACATGTCAAAAACTAGATTTAATGTGGGTGCGCCATCAAAAGGCGACAAAACTGCATTTTTTGAAAAATAATCATTTTACCCGAAAAAATCATTTTGTTGTCATTCCATTTTCTATAAAATGTGAAAGATGAATTATAATGTCATTAAACTCAAAATGTAGTTAATATTATTCATAAAGTCTTGTTCATAATAATATTATAACAATATATCGTTGTTTAGTGAAACTCAGTATTGCGTACAACACACGCTATTGAGGAAGGTTGCTCTTGCATACAACACAAGCCAAGAATAGTGTTTGCATATAATATAAGCTAATATGGTGTTGCTTATAGCACAAGCTAATGTTGGTGTAGCGTAAAACACAAGATATCAATGAAATTAGAAGAATATTTTTCATAAAATCTCAGGGTGTTACATCTACCCTTGGATCTTTCATGTCAATGATGATGTGACAAGAGTAGTCAACCAATTAAACAATTAAGAAAGAGTTACAATTGAAGGTAATTATTATTTATATTAATTAATTATAAATCATTTCTAAAATATCTAATCGTAAGGATTCCAAGGTTTCTATTCATTATGTTCTGAGGATAAATCCAAAGAAATTAATGAAAATCCATTACTAGGAACACATAAAACCTCTTCCACTATATCCAAGAACCTTTATAATATCCATCTATATTCCATATCTTAATCCCTATACTCTACTTGGATATGTTTTGGTCTCATTATACTCTAAGTACCCAAGGTGTTAGGCACTTAGCAAATGAAGATTCCAAATAAGTTGTAACATTCTTATCCATTCATTTCAATTTTTCTCTTCCTCTTATTCCATTTATATTTTTTTATAAATAATTTATAAACTAATTAAACAATATATAGACATGATATTTTCCTTTTATTTAGAATTTTTATTATAGAGTACACTTTTATGAAGAAAGTGTGAAACCACCCAGTACAACCAAGAACATCACACCATATTGTAGGTGAAAGAATCATAAAGATCCAACTTCAACATATTAGACATATACACCCTATATAATTTACAGGATAGTTTGGTTATATTTTTATTGGGATTATCTCTGATTATTTATTCAAATTTATAGTCCAGTTTCCCCACATTTTCACGAACTCTTACACCATTATTTTCTTGGTGTTGAATCCTCTGGTCATGTTGAGATGTTGCTTGATGATATATTATTCCTGTTCTTTGTTAAGGTCCACTTGAAATGGTTCACCATTGAACATTTCTACATCCTCTTTATAAGTGTTAAAGATCTGGAACTTCTCTATAATTTCTTCCTCGGAGTGCATAAGAAGGTCGTTTGGCTCCTCCATGGATTCTGTAACTGCCTGCAGTGGGCCCTCCGTGATGCCCATTGGTCCACCCTATTCATCCTCCTTACCTGACAACCCCTGAGGATCCTTGAGAGGGCCATAATTATATATCCTAGACCGATCTTCATTATCATCCTTCTTCTCCATAACCTGCTCCTTAGACTTAGGTTCGGCTGTTACACTTCAACTTCTTATGTTCAAGCCAAACTCCTTCCCCTATGCTTTTTTAACTGAATTACCTTCCATTACATTGTTCCCACCCTTTTTAGATGATCTTGTCTCCATAGGCCTTGGTATGTACGAGTAGCCCTTATGTTATTTATATTTTCTCCTCTGGAACATGATGCAACTACTCAGGTCCCTATTTTCTTTCTGTCCATTCTTCTTCCTTGGGCTGTGAAGCCCCCTCCTGGGCCCTTCTTTTGCATTGTCCACCAAGAGTGGGTCGTCACTCTCCCCGCCCCCAGACTCTGACCTTTAAGTAAAGTTATTCCTAGTTGACACCAAGTCAAGATTGTCAGATCCCAAACCATCAAAATTTTTTTTGGTGTTAATCGAGGATTGGGGAAAAATCAGCCTTTCTCTTCCCCCACTCTTCCCCCACTCTCCCGATTCACCTAGTACTTTATGTATCTAAAATTTGTGTCCCCTTTTGTCTGTTTCCTAAAATCCCTATCTAGACAGAGCCACTTCTTCATAGGAAGAAATCCTTGAGGGATCTTCTATACTGGTTCCCCCTGACCTCAGTAGAGCCACGAAAAGTCCCTCATCCAAGTGATTCTCCAACTGCACACCATATCCTTTAAACTAATTTATTTTTCATATTAACTAATTATAATATATGTATATATTATCTATCTCTCTCATATGACACGTCTATACATGTCCTGTCATATCACCTATAAGGATGTTGTATTTCTTTACTAATCATAACCTTCATGACTAGTTAGTGCAACTTATATAAAATATATAAAAATAATTTTATTTATTTTTAAATCTATGGATATAATGGAAACCATTGAAAAATAATAATAATCATTACTATAATGTGGAAATAAAAATGGGATGATTCAAAAAAACGTATCCTCATATATTTCGGCTTTAACAAAAGGTTAACAAATAATTAAAAATGGTAATAAAAAATAAAAAATAATTAAAAGAGTTATTTAATAATGTTTTTATACACATAACTTAGTTATAAATAATATTTAAGTGTGAAAATGAAATACAGAACATAAGGTAAGGTTATTATACACTGATTCCCTCTTGCTTGGGTTTGAATTATTACTTCATTCAATTTATCATTTAATTATTTTCATCTGGACCTATTTATATATATTTCTATATTTCCTCTCTATTTTAGGATTTTATTTATTTTCAATATACCATTTATGTTGATCATAACATTTTATATAATTTCTCTCTCTTCTCTTTGAAATAATCTCTTATTTTTTCTATCTTATTTTATAATCTTATTTTTTATTTTTTATTACACTTATCTTTTCTTCCTTAATTATTAATTTGTTGAGAGTTTATTTCATTTTAGTATTTCCTATATGGATTGATTATTTTTTCACATGTGATGATTTTTCCAAGTGGGACTCTTCTAAATTTCCACCTTGAATTATTCCCAATTCTACTGTCTCTATATCTCTCTATCTCTCTCCCTTTCTCCTATAAAATTTAATCTAATTGAATATGTTTCCATATTGAGTATTTTATAATACCATTATATTTTACCTCATGTTTACATACCTCTTTTTTATTTTATTACTTATTGATTGATGATATGATATGATGTTTGAAATTATTATGAAGCTCATTTCTATTTCATCATGACTTATCCTTTTTATGCTATGAATTTATAGATGATCATTCTATACTTTATTTTTTATGTGACACACATAAATTTAAACATATAATTAGGTAAAAATAGGTTTTCGAATTATATAATACTAAAATACATTGGCTAAAGCTTTTATTTAATGAGATATAATATATAAGCCACAGTTAGAGAGCCTATTCCAATAATGTTATGTTTTCTTGGAAGTAAGCATTGATTTATGATTATTATGTTTTATT
Organism: Viscum album; assembly: GCA_963277665.1. NCBI lineage: Eukaryota > Viridiplantae > Streptophyta > Magnoliopsida > Santalales > Viscaceae > Viscum > Viscum album. The sequence continues at coordinate 1,902,842,466 of OY728150.1, read as the reverse complement.
ATTTGGAATTTTCTACATTACATGTCTCATGTCTATGTTTTCAATATTCTTATTACTTTTATTCCATTATTATGTTTTCATAAAAACATTTATAACCATTTATTAACTCTTTTTGATTCACGTCACTATTTATTAGAAACTATTCCTATCCTTAGTGGGATTTTATCTCACCATTTTTTGATGTATGTCCCCTAGTGATTTTACGTATTCGGAATGGTTAAATGAACTTATAATAGGTTTAAAATTAAGTATTTCATTAAATATTTATGGTATAGGTAGATAATGTAATATTTATATAGTTCTCAAATACACTAAACTTATGATTCCTGGAATGATTGATCTAATACATGGTCATTTTTTTATGAAAAGTATATATGTTCTCAAAAAATCAAAAAGTGAAAGTATAGGGTATCAAACTTAAATAAACAAGTCCTTTTTTCTTCTACTTATCTTGTTGTGAGAAAAAAAATCTTATTTTGATCTTTAATCCGAGCTAGAAAAATTTCTAAATAGTTAATATTATCATGACACATCTTCTTCAAGTCTTTCATATAATTATTTAATTACATTATATTTATTTTTTATCTCTTTTTTATCTTAAGAAGTTTTATTTTGAACTTTCTTAAATTATTTTAATTTTTTCCCTTCTTTGCTAATGTATTTATGTAATACTGAGTTACTAATCAAAATTTCCCTTAAATGGAAATTTTCTAGGTAAATACCCAAATTCTATATAATAGCAACAATACCTATAAAAGGATCATTTTACATAAAAATAAATGCTTCATCAATTATATTTTTCAATTTAATTTATTAAAATATTTCTCATTTCCTATCATTTATTATAAAATATTTTATTCTAAATACCATTCATCATTTTTATTTTAATCAAATAAGACTAACAATTTATTATCCCCTTTCTATTTTTAGTGACATTATATTTGAGAATATGCACACTTAAATTTAAAAACATCAAATCATTAATATTGGGATAATTTAAAGAAAAATATTAAATAAAACCAATCCCTCTACTTTCTTTAATAGGAGTTCTTTCCCTATTTTATTATGTGTTAAGATTAATTGTAGTTTCAAAAAACTTTTCATTCTTCTTTAATGTTTCACTAAATTCCACAAATAAATTCTCATAGAAAAATATGAATTTATTCATATAGTTTTATGTACCAAGTTACTTGTTTTTTAATATCTACATTTTTTATAGAATATTTGATCTCAAACTCACTTTTGATATTATTTTATTAAAACATAAATATATTCAATTCATCCACCCTTTTAACATAAGGAGTTTTATCATAATTTAAAAAAACCCAATTATTGATTATTTTTTATGATTTTTCTCAAGGTATTTTTATCTCTCTAATTTATTGATTTTAAAATTAAAATTATTTAGTTCTTAATTTAACATGTAATCCATTTGAGTTTATTATTCTTATTTATCTTCCTTGTAGTTATAAAAATTTACCTTCTTATTAACTTTGGAAAATAATTTTTTTAGAGCTCATCATTTTAAAAAATTCATTCCACCCTACTATCATCACTATTTATAAATTTTAGTCATAACATTTATTTTCTTAGTTATTAGGGTAATCTTATAATTTCCCTTAGAAAAATATAAATTTAAATTTTTGGAGTGTTTTTATTTTTAAACTTCCTTGATTTATCTTCATTTTCATTGTAAATTTACTTGATATTTTGGATAATAGGAATCAAAATTCCTAAAATTTCTAAAATTTAATAATTTAAAAGAAAAAATTCCATTATTCATTTTTACCCTTTATTTATTCCCCCAAAACATAATTTTATCAAACTTATCATTATCACTTATATCATTAGTGTGATAATATACTTCTTTATAATTTAGATTCTTTATAGCTTTAATAGAATTTTCTCTAAAATCTTTTTCCTTTTTATTCACAACCATTCTATCTATATTTTTATTGGTAATCAATATACTACATAAATAATTAAGATGAAAGATATCAAAATATTGTTATCTAAGAGCATTGATTTTTCTATCGAATTTATCTAAAAAAATTAAAAAAAAACTTCATCATTATAGTATAATCTTCCAATGTCTCTCTAAAACCATTGATATTGCTAACATTTTCATTCACATGTTTAAATAAATCATCAATAGATTTAATTTTCAACATTTAAATGTATTAAAAATTTTATCTCTTTATTTAAAGTTTTTCATCTTTTACCATCTTAACACTTTTATAAATGTTTTCATGTTTATCCTAAATAACATTAGTAGTTTTAATACATATAATTTTGAAAAAAATTTTCTCATATAGAAAATAAAAAAAATTAAATTTCATACTCTCCCATAATTTTCAACATTTATTTTATTAATAAGAGTCACAGATTCACCTTGAATGGTAAAAAACTATTTAAAGTAACTTCATGCACATTAAGAAATATTGATAGCAATTAAGACAACATTATTTACTTCAAAATTTGAAAATTATTATTTTAAAAAATATTTATACACTTTCAATTAATAGAATTAATATGACATATTAATGTAAATTAAATCAATATTTTAGTATATAATTGGTTATAAATAAATATTTAAAGGATAATCTAGACTTCTTTGACACCAATTTAAGTTTTCCCAATGTGAATCCAAATATACTAATATGGGGGAGGGGTGATACTCTTCAATGTGGAATCCTTAACAATTAATGTTTCAAAAAATAATAGAAAAAGGGAAAAAATTAACCCACATATTTACATTTTACATGAAGAATTTTTATGCCCATGGGGAGGCTTAAGAAATTTTACCATTTTCAAGAGTAACATTATATGGGGAGAATAAAGTAAAAAACCAAAATAAAAATTAACTTCTAAAAAAACCACATTATTATTTTTAACTATATTTGTATCATAATGTGCATTACTATAATGATTAGATCTTTATAGTAGTCCATGGTGATCTAGTACTCATTTTCAGTGTAGCAGGTCAACTCTTCAATAGTTCTCAGACTTTCTATATTAGGATAGAATTTTATTAGGGGTATTTGACCTCCTAATATCTATAGTAAAGGAACACTATTATTGTAACAATTAGTGACCACATTGTATTGGTCGAACTGTAGAATATGTTATATCGATGTTTAATATGAGCCTCAAGACATTATAATTTCCTAATCCAACTAGTTAGTATTCATAATTATAAAAATCTCCCACTATGAGACTAATCCTGTAATTAAATTCTTATAAGTATCCCATAGTGTACATTTTATATTTTTCCTCTAAAGATTTTTTTAGTATTGAAGTCTAAAAGAGGAACTATAATTCCTCAACTTCTCAATAACTATAAGTTTTATTAATATATCATTTAGTTTTTTGGTTCCTCAAATCTTTTATAGTGACAACAACCCATCATGTATTAAGGATTTGATAAATTGGTACTAAAACTGAATATTATTCTTCCTATCATGAATAATTTTTTTCTAATATGTATCACAATTTATATATTATAATGAAATATATTTTACTCTGGATTTATCTCAATATCTTTCATAAATTTCTACAAAAAAACTATCTCCTTCAAAACATCTGTTATAAAAATACACTTTACCTTTATGGTAGATAGTGTTACCACAACCTGTAATATAGACAACCAACATACAAAATTCTCTCCCCAAGCACAAATATAAGAACATGGGACTCCTATACCAGTTGAAATCATTTCAGAGGTCAATATCAATATCCCCGTATAAATAATATCCTTTTATAAAATAAATAAAGCTTCATTTATTCTAATCAAATACCCCAATATGCACTTCATGGATTCCCAATGTTGTTATCATGTATTATCCATAAAATTTATCACAACTACCATAATATGAGAAATATCATGTTGGGTATAAACTATGAAGTTATCATTCTTCTGACAACTGATGCACAAATAACATTTTCCATGTATCAAACCTATTCATTCATTATTAGTAATTTATTCTTAGATAAATTAAAGTATATTTATAATGGGATATATTATTTATTTTCTTCCAATATAATAAAAATAATTAAAAATTTTTTAATGTAGTCAACCTATAAATATATCAAGGGTATAGAAGTAAAATATCTATTGATCTTGATCCCCAAGATCTTTTTAGCCTCTCTATGATCTTTCATCTCTAAATCCACAAATAGATTCCCTTTTAGATTATCAATGATTTTTGTTCATGATACTAAAATAAATATATCATCTATATAAATAATTAATATGATTCACCCCCACCAAATTACTTGTTGTAGATGTGTTGGTCTATACTGCATCATTTTTATTTATTTTGGCTCACAATGCAATAATATATTTTTTCAGCTACTTAGGTTCTTGCTTTAACCTATGAAATTATTTCTATAGTTTCATCACCAGGTCATTATTTTAAAACTCTATAATTACCTTTTGTTATTACATAAATATATACTCATCAAAAATATCTATGAAGTAAATAAATTTTCATAGAAAGTTATTCGGTATACAAATCCTTTGATACAACAACATTGAGAACCATCTAGATAATGGTGATCTTCACTATAGGTGTGAAAATTTTAAAGAAATTCAAAACATCCTAAAATAATTTGACCAAAAAACCTTGAATTATATCTCCTCCCACTATCAAACTCCTCATTAATCCATTATACCAATTTATTCAACAATTCTTTATTTCCATGTGGTAGGAATTGATCTGTCATGTATTTCTAGTATGCAATGAGGTGATTTTATATTTCCTTTACATATAATACTAGACTAACTGCTTTATCATTATTTTATTTTTAAAACCAATTAGATCTATACCATTGGTTAATATGAAATACTTTAAGGATTATTAATGAATCTTAATAGTTCTTCTCACCACGGTTCATCACCATAAATCTACTTAGGGAGTACAATATATTGATTTTATTGTCACATTCTCAACTATAACTTTAAGATTAAAATTATCTTGAAAACCTAATTATTCTCTTTGAATTTTAGTTTCAATAGTATTGGTTAATATGAAATATTTTAAGGATTATTAATTCATCTTAATAGTTCTTCTCACCGCGGTTCATCACCACAACTCTACTTGGGGAGTACAATATATTGATTTTATTGTCACATTATCAACTATAACTTGAAGCTTAACATTATCCTGAAAACCTAATTATTCTCTCTGACTTTTAGTTTGAATTGTATTTTAGTCTTTATACATGAATAATTCATTAAATATCACACGCTGACTTCTGAAAATCTTCTAATCCTCATCACCCCATAAGTGATATCCAAACTCTTCATTACTTTTTCCAATAAATAAATATATTTTTAACTTCACATAAATAATATATGTTTCATTATAATTAATATATATATATATGATAAAAAATAAAATACTCATAGGTGAGGGAGTCACAATTATTTTCTTGACCAAATTTCATGAGGTAAACATCCTTCTATTGGAATATACAGACTCTTATTGATAAAAAACAAAACATTATTTACTGATCCTTCCCATAAAGTCTTGGTTAGCCTCAAATTCATCATTATACTCTTACCAAATTAATTAAATTTCATATTAATATACATAAACACATCATCCAATAGTGGTATACCTCTAATAGTTATCTCCTTCTAAATTAAATTGGTAGAACATAATTCCTTGAAAAATATTTTATCACACTCACCTCTATCTTCTAAAATAAAAATTATTTTATATTTAACCCAACCCATTCTGAACCAAATTATTCCACTTCTAAAACATGTAAAACATGATAGTTTTCTTTTTCTTAAACTAAACTCATAACTTCTTTATAAAGTCACCAATAAATTTTACATAATATAAAAAACCTTTGAGTGAATAAACTAGTGCATGTCCAAAAAAATAATTATATACCTGGTCCATATTTATACAGTTTTTTGTTTTACATAATTTTTCAATAGAAAAATTATTTTACTTATAGAATATATAATATAATCATAGGCCTAACTTCACTAACATTAACTCTATTATCATTCCTTTCTTATCAAGTTCATTTATTCATTTCTTACACATGTCACCAAAATTGTAATCAATTTTTTAATCTCTTATTTTTTTCTATTGAAAATAATTTCAATGATTTTCTTTTATTTTTTGAGTTATTTATTACTAACTCTATGAGAAATAAAAACATCACTATTTTTAATCATCCATGTACCACCAGTAAAAGTGGTGCTAAAAGTCACACCATCAAGTTGGCTAACTAATATAAGATTTCATCTTTGTTTAGTTGTATTTCATTTCTTTTAAATAAAAAACTCCCATTATATTTTTTTATTTATGAATTTTTTATTCCCATAATGTATAGGGGTTAATTATTAGAAATATATACCTTTTAAAAATTTATAAAGTATAATTGTGTTAGAAATCCTTCTCTAATGTGGAATGAAATGTTAATCACAGTTATAAAGTAGAAGACTCCATGGGTTTGTCCACACTTAGTAAAAAAATTACAACTTCTACCAATTCACATGTTTTTTAGTTTTTATCAGGTTCATTCCTTTTATCCCTAAATTACTTCTTGATAAATCTAGTCTTCTCATTTCTCCAACAAGTATGAGCAAGACCCTTTGAATTTTATTGAATATTTCCTCTTGAATTTGATCTTAATATTTGATTATACCATTTAAAAAATATACTTATGTTATTGGAAACTGAACAAATTAAGACTTAAGAGGGGGGGGGGTTAATTGTGTTCTTTAAGTTTTTGTTCACTCAGAAAAACCAACATATTTTGTTTATGATTGATTTATGATCCATTATTTAATAAACCATGCAATGGAAATAAAATCATAAATAAGAGAAATATACATAGATATTTATAGCGGTTCAGGGAATATAAGTACCCTAGTACACTCCACAACTCTTCTCCATGATTGTGATTATTTTTAATAGATTAGTACTTTTTTTGGGTATTGCTTGTCCTTTTTCCAGGGACTGAATGACTAAGGAAAGTTGTCGATACTTGGTACAAGCATAGGATCTTTGAACCGGGCTCTAGAAAGGCTTAAAAAAATCTTCAAATTTTATTTTTATGATAACCTTTACTGTAAAAGATAAAAAATAGAAAGTTTTTAATGTTTTAAACTCAAAACTATAAGATACATGTGACAAAAAAAGTAGTATCCTCAAGAGAGATGAACTGAAGAATAAGAAGATCAAGGAGAGTCTTATGAACTCATTAAGAATCATAAATAAGAGAAAATAATGAAAATGAGACTACTTCATCCATTTATGCATAGAAAAATAGAGTTTCATTTTTTTAGAGATATTTTAGAATGAGTTCTCTATATTTTCTTGTTCACTTAACTTCACTTGAGAAAAGTCCGCTCTATATTTTGAAATGAACAAACCAATTATCATTTAAATACACAATACATGATCTATTCAATTAGGGATCTGTGACACATATTTTTTTTCTTAAAAATACATTCGAAATAGTAGGAAAAAATAAAATATCTTTTCCCTTGTCTTATTTCTTGGTGCTTGCCTCTTATTATAATTTATTTTTACTTAAATAAGTAACTGATCATTTAAAGATTGTACAACATCATTAAACCCTTAATAGAGTGCTTCAATGGTAAAAAATACCAACTTACAACATGAAATAGACTATTTGAAGACTTGAATCCATGTAGTGGATTTTTTTTCATGTAGCCAAATTTGACATAGCTGATTGAAATTATGTAGCTGATTTCACCATATAGACGATTCATGTAACTGATTTCTTTATGTAGAATATTTATGTTCATGATTGATCATGTATGAAATATCTTATGTAACTGATTAATCTTTGTAACCATTTTATATATCCTAATGATCAATTAAAATATTTCTCATGTAATAAATCTTATCAATAATGGAAATTTCCATGAAGGTGATTTTGTAATATAGAAAATTTGACGTAACCGATTTTCTAGATAGAATATTTTTTCCAAAATCATTCAGAATCTGTCTTCAAATAAATTAACCTCTAAGTACATAATACTAAGATAAAAAATGATAAATATTTTTAAAAAAACATTAACATAAAAAAATTTCAAGGGTATTTGAGATTATAAAAACCATAAGTACAAGTGATACATTAGATCAACCTTATTATTCCAAAAATCGCCCCTGTTTTGATGATCAAACAACCTATTAGATATTATAGTATATATCAAACATGAAATTTTTAAAAAAGTTTTAATATAAATTAAAATAAATCATTCAAAATGTATCATTTATCCCACTTAGTTAGTCACTTATAACCTTTTTTAAAGGTGTGAACTTCTCCCCCTTTTAAAAGAATTGTCCCCCTTTTTTATAGGTAGAAATATTTTTCCCTTATTTTGGTTAGGTAGAAAAATTCTCCCCCTTTCTATGTAATTAAAAAGGAAAGGTAAAGATAGGTAAAAAAAGTTTAAAATAGAACTTTAGAGTTATGAACTATGTAAATGTTGTATGAAAATCTTATTATGGAATTATAGAAAAATTTAATTTTATTAAAATAAAATAAATAGATAAAGAAATAAAATGAAAATAATCACTAATAAATACATTATAAAAAATAAAAAAAGAATTATTTCATTAATTGATTAGAAATAAAAATATACAAACTCTCAAAATAATTATAAAATATCAGTCAGTGAATCTATTATAGTTTGGGTGAAGTTAGTTTTAAGGTTGGAGCAGTTCTAAAGGTAGATTGGGGGGACATTGATGAAACTGAAGTATCATAAACACCATATATTCTCTACATATTTTATAGAGAAGTAATAATAGGATCATGACTAAGAGGTATTATCATTTGAAATAGGGATTCAACACACATTTCAACCCTCAAAATAATAGCAGAATTGAAAAATTCAAGAATCAAAAGAGATTCTTGTTTATGAATTTGAGAGACTGATGGTAATTCATTCTTGATAAAATTATTAAGATGTTCTATTTTCTCTTAAGATAACCTTATAGACTCACTGAAAGTAGGAGGACAAAGTAGAGGGAAAATGTATGCATCTATTACACTATAAGACATATCCATAAGAACCTTATTCATAATTATATTCATAGATGTGTGTATGTCTATTAGACCACCAGTTATTTAATTCACATTTTAATAAATACTGTTCACATTCTATATCAAAATTTAAACAAATTATTTAAATTCATTGAGAGAAGATCCAGAAAATGAAATACAAACAACAATATTGTGTTCAAATGATCTTGAAACTACAAGAGGTTTCTAAACAACTAAATAACAACATATAACTAGAACTAGTACTTTTGAATTTTATTTTGATTCTAAACTTGAATCATCTTTGGAAAACATATCCGTAACAACTAAATAGATTTACTTTTCTAATAAAAAATAGTCGATTGTTTCTATCATTAAGTTGTACGAAGCATAAAATTAATTTTTTTTTCATTTTTACACACAAATTTTCTTCTATGATATCTCCAAGAGATTTCTCATGATGAACAATATAGTCACTCATGCAAATATCTAACTCAACAATATGATTATTAATAAATTTATTGGTATCATTAAATTGACCAAAAATATCATTTTTTTTCTCATCTAATACCACTAGAGAAAGAATGTCATCTTGGAGTCACTGAATATGAGAAGCTACAAAACCCAAATATGATATTATCCAATGAACATAATTATGGAAATCTAGAAGAATTGAAAAAATTGAGGTATCTTTATTGAAGGTTTGGAATTTATTTAAAAATTCAAACTAACTTAACACATCACTTTTCAAAATGTAAAGAGTTTCTTTCACTTCATCTCTAAAATATTTGATTTCATGAAGAACTTCTTAAGATAAATCTGACTACATTGATGGAGGATTTTGATACACATCCCTTTGAGACGAAACAAAAGTAATAAACATACCAAAATCAACCATTATAGGGTAAGCATATTTCAAACTACTTACTTAGGCCATTATTTCCTCAAGTTCCTTAGAACTTATATTATACTAGGATTATTTCATAATTAGATATATTCAAAGACTACTAATCAATGATTATTAGGAAATCACCACTCCAACTAAATTATTAAAATCTAACTTTGAGGTAAAGGAATATTTATGTACTCTAATCTTATATTTTCATGTAACTAGTTCTACTTTCAAATCAAAACAATCTTCTCTTAGATTCTCAATATCCATCATTAATTAATTAGAAATAACTTCCTTTTCCAAGTTTTCTAAACACTTGATAACAGAAGGAGGAACTATATGAGTAGTTGAAGGTGAATATAGTGCTGATGGTGTATGGGAATTATTTTTACATTCTATAACCATATTGGAATCCCTTCATCTATTAAAAGGTCATTTGGGAAGAATTGGATCATCTTTTTCATGAAATTATTCTAACTCTAGACTTATTTGAACTTTAGAACCCACAGACCTAGTCTTAACTGGAATAACTTTAGGAAAATAAGTAATTGACTCAACAACTGTCTCCACATACTGATCTTACTTAGGGAACAAAAAATCACTAACATCTTGACTCTAAGTAGCCACATCCTAATAAATTTAGGTAGTCTCACCAACTACATGAGTAATAACTAGGACTAAAGTCTCAGGTCTTACAATTTTTTTCTCCTCTACTCCCCTAGAATAAATTATCATGATAGGTGATGGATGGCTATCTAGTGAGTTTTGAGCTAACTTCCCCTGAGTCACACTGTCCTAACCAAATTCCTTTAAATAAATCGAAATAGAATCCCTGGTTTATCCAATCGTCTTCAAGAGAACTAAAAATAGGGTATTAATTTTATGACATTTCATTGCATCACCTTTATTTAAATATACTTATTTCTTCTTCAAAACAAAATAAATCAATCTACCATAAGTATATCTGTTTAATTTTCCTTTTAATTTTAAAAAATGGTTCATCCATATCATCATGTATCTTGGAAAACTCAACTTTATATTATTGATCAAGACATACATCAAATAAATATCTTGAGAAATAAGTTTGTATATCTCTCTTACTCTTTATGTTATACCCATCTGCATAAACTTGCATAAAACCTTCCTTTCAGAAGGTATCTCTTTCAAATGGTTCTTTTCAAAAGCATAGTTTCCAAACAGAAACTTGAAAACATCTTTGAACCTACTAATCTTGTCCCAACAAGTTATCGACTAAAAGAAAAATCCCCCTCATGGGGATAATGAATGAAATCATCCATTTCAATATAATAAAATACCACCGCCTTTTATTTAACATTTTATGATATTACATCCTCTATTTGATTAAAATGAAAATTAACATTCCTCAAGAACTCACTAATTTATTCCTAAAAAATAAACCTGAATTTTTATCATCAAACAAAAAATCCCAACCTTGAAACTCAAGTGCTTTTTAACATCATTTTAGTTGAACTCATCCACTCTATATCTATGGATTTTCTATTAAGAACTCTTTTTACACTTACTTTGGATATCTTAAATGAACTTGAGATTCCATAATCAATACGATTTGACTCTACCATTTCGAATAGGTTGGTTGAAGGTCAAATATGGATCAAGAGTTTAGATATGACTATTTAGATTTTAATTGAGGTTACATATGTGAATGGTAAAAGGGTTGTGATATGATTTTATAATTGTCCAAGTAACTGAATCCCAATTTTCTTAATTACTTGGTTTTGATTTAGGGTTACTTTTGACTGATACAAAAATAATAAAAATTAACAAATAAAAAAGAAGAAATAAATTTATACTTTTTAAACTTTTAAATAAACAAACAATATGAATAAGCATAATTTCCATGTAGCATTAAACTAAATAGTATAACAAAACACTAAATTTTAAATTTCAATAATAATAAAGATAATAAATTAATTAAAATCAAAATAAATAAAATCTATTAAAAAAATTATAAACCCAATTATCTTTTAATTCAATCAAAATGATCACATGTAAGGGGTTTAGTAAAAATATATTCCAAATGATTCTCTATAGAGATAAAGTCAAGATAAATATAAACTTTTTGAGAATGATCTCTTATAAAATGATTCCTTAAGTCTATATGATTTGTTTTTGAATGATTTATTATATTATTATAAATTTTTATAGAACTAATGTAATCAAATTTAATTGAGACTTTATTATAATTGAATCCAATGTACATTAAAGTGTGTTTCATCTATTTCACTTGTTCACAAAAACTAATATTAGTAATATATTACACTTCGATAGTATATAATGCAATAAAGTGTTTCTTCTTGCTAGACCAGGATACTAGGGATTTACCTAGAAAATGTAAAATTCCTAAAGTAGTTTTCCTATGTAGTCTAGAACCGCCAAATTTGGAATCTGAGTATGATAATAAATAAAAATCATAAATTTTGGAAAAATTGAGGAAAGATAAAAATTTTCTTTCAAATATATTTAAAACCCTTTGGAAGATTTTAAATGCGATTCTTTAGGATTATCTTGAAATCGAGCACAAATACATACTACAAACATAATATATGGTCTATTAGTAGAAAAATACAATAAAATCCTAATTAATACTCTATAAATATTATTGTCAACTAGTTTCCCAACTTCATCCAAGTTAAGTTTTTCATTAGAACTCATAGGGGTAGTATGTACTTTACTGATTTCAAGTACAAAGCTTTTAAGCAAGTATAGTATGAATTTTCTTTGATTTATCAAATTCCCAAAGTATTTTTGATAAATTTGAAAACCTAAAATATAATTTAATGCAAAAATCATACTTATTTCAAACTCTTTTTTGCGTGAGTTGTGAGAATTCATCACAAAATTTATTATTTGTAGAACCAAAAATTACATCATCAACATATATTTTCAATAAAAATATATTTGAATATGAAGTTTTATTAAATAATGTAGGATCAAATTTACCTATTGAAAATCAATTTGATAAAATAAAATAAATGAAATAATCATACTAAGCTCTAGGTGCTTGTTTAAGGCCCTAAAGAGCTTTGGTAAGTTTAAAAACTAAATTTGGAAAATGTGGATTTTCAAAATGAGGAGGTTGTTCAACATAAACTTCATAGATTATAAAACCATTTATAAAATATGATTTTACATCAATTTGATATAATTTAAAATCTATATATGATGCATAGGCTAAAAGAATCCAAGTGTCTTATAATCTAGCTACTGGGGAAAATTTCTCCTTATATTCTATACATTATTCCGGATTATACCCTTTAGATACTAATCTATACTTATTCCTAATTATCACAACATGATCATACTGATTATTCAAAAAACCCATTTTTTCATACAATAGTATAGTTATAGGGTCTATTAACTAATTATCACACCTTGTTCCTCTTGAACTAGTTTAATTCCTCTTTGATAGTTGCAACCCAAATTTCATCTACTAAGGATTCTTCTATAGGCTTAGGTTATAGCTGAGATAAAAAGGAAGAAAACTCTACAAGGTTTCCAACAATCATTTTAGTTATAATTCCTTCATATTAGTTTCCTATTATAGTTTCTAAATTATGTTTCTTAAGGGTTATAGGGTTTCTAGGAAGTACACTTTATAGTTCGCTTGAATCAAACCTTTCGGGATTTGGTTATTAAAAATCTAGTTCCAAATCTTCATATTTTTTTTATTAAAGATAGTTTTAGATATCATGCTTTTAGAATAATAAGTTAGTTCATCAATTTGAGATACTTTGTGATTAAAAGGATCACTTTCATCAAATTTCACATGAGTTGATTCTTCAAAAATATTTGATCTTTTATTAAAAATGGTATATTATACCAGGAAAGATCAGCCAGAGGAAGACCTCTGACCATTTATTAAAATAACTAAAAAGTACAGAAAACAGTAAAAGCACAAAAAGGACACTAAAAATCATAGAAATCATCCCCATCACCATATTCCTGATGGAAAATTTCGTCTGCAGTAGCCAATTCTCACTCTGAGATTTCATAATGCTTCATAACCTTATCATACTTCCTTCTTAAATTCAGCTTTTCCAGTGAGAGAAATGACGTAGGAGATTTCATTCCCTTCTCCACACCATTGACATCCCTTGAAAAATTCTCCCTCTTGGAGGATGATCTGGTAGTAGCTGGGCTTGGTAGGTATGAGTAATCTTTTCTCATTTATCTTTTTGCTGGAGCAGTCATACCACCTTCACCTGCAAGCAGTTTACTTTTTTCACTTTGAAAAATATCACTATAAGATATTCTAGCGACATCACCCACATTCTCCTTGTCACTATCAGAGACACTTCCCCATTTTCCAGTGATGTGCACAGAACCCAATCTTTGGCATATATCAGTTCCTCCACTCAACATACCCTTTGAAATAGAAATACATCCTCCTTCTGCCGACTGCAATTGCACATCAATCGGATTAATTCATTAAAGGGGAAGCTCATTGCCACAATAATCATAGGGCTCCTTCCCGAGAGTTACCTCACTCATTGTAGGCTAAGAAAAGGGAACAAGCTACATCCTCCCAGACTCATACCTTTGAGATCCTTCCTCAAAAGGAGTAGTCCTCTCAGTCTCCAAAACCTCAAAATGATTATTGGTTGAAACAGAAACTACCTATAATTGACCACTTCCATTTACATTGGGAAAGGGCCGCTTCCATCCCCCAAGATCTGATTTCAGGTTATAAAAAAAATTACTTCACAGTCAGATTCAATTAAGGTAGCACTTGATTCACCACAACTGCAACTGCAAGAACCTGTACAGCCTCACCTTCCGCAGCCGGATGAGACCGCCCATTCACCCTCACTCCCTGATCATAAGAGAACACCTTTACAGCATGCTTCGTGACATCTGGCTGAGGATCCTTCCCCTCACTTACACTATTTGAAGTTTGCCCGCAAAAGGAAATCCCAGGTTGAACCTCAACCAGCAATTGATCCATACCATTGTTTCCAGTGCCACAAGAGCCCAGTTCCACTGCTCGCAAATTCCCAGTCACATTACTGTTGTGACGGACAAGTGAAAGATGACCAAATAAATAGTAATTGACCAAGTAACTCATCCAGGTCTCAAAGATGACCTCCTTCTTCTACCAGAATTATTCCCCATCCATGATCTAAGCCCAATTCATGGGTGTCCTCACAGCATCGACTTCAACACAAATTCCTGGAAAGACGTGGTGACACAGGACCTCCGTTCTTCGATCAGAATAAATATATCTTCCAATCATATTCACAATAACACATAATATAGACAGATTTTGAAAGGAAATAGGGAGACTAGGGAGACTGACCCAAGTTGCGACTGTAGATGGATCGCGCCGCATATGAAACTCAAAGCACCAGCGAAACAGAAGGAAGGAAGCTCCGTTGCATCTTCGGGATACCCTAGACTAGGCATCAACAAGGTCCTCCTCCGATCGAAGCCGAATCATAAAGTGACTCTGATCAATGAGCCCGACCACCGCACGCTCCTGTAGCTTCCAGGAACCAGAGATAAAATGATCGAATTCATCTACTGATGGACGATTATGGCAGAACCTAGAAACAAGGGTGAGCTTGCAATGGTATGTGGCACATGTGAGCTCTGTCAGGGATAGAGGGAGCTGAGGCACATCCTGAAATAAATCAGGGACTTTCAGAGACAGCGAAACCTTCGGGAAGGGAGGAAGAGAATCAGGATTTGAGAATGGAAAGAAGGAATCGCTCTTTTTATGCAAATGAACTCGTTAAACTCCCTCCTCCGATCGGGAGGAGGGAGCAGGACCACACCGCATTAGGGTTATGCCATGGTCGCAAGAGAGAACAGGAGAGAAATCCTAGTCTTCAACCCTCTTCCAAAAAACGGTATATTATATTAAAGTAGTAGAATATCCTATAAATATTACTTCATCAACTTTTGGATAAAACATAAAAATATTAACCTTGGTGTTTAGAATAAAAACCTTGTGTCTAAAAACCTTAAATTATCTAACTTTTGTCTTTATATTATTCCACATCTCATATGGTTTTTTCTTTAAAATATGCTTAATTAGAAATCTTTTTATGACATAACATGTTGTATTCATAGCTTCAGACCAGAAAAAGTGTGCTTGATACCATGTATTGAACAATAGGTATTGAAATCATGATTTTAAAATTATCCTCTACGGTCACTTATTAATGAAATAATTTTGGAATCTTCATCTTTTTGAGCTAGTTTTTAAAAACTTATAAAAATATAACAATCATCACTTTTAACACTTAAAAAGAAAACTAGGGTAAATCTATAGAAAACATTAAATAAAACATAAAAAAAATATTTTCCTCTTAGGTTTTCAACTATAGATTTCCTAAAAAAATCCATACGAATAAGTTCTAGGGGAGTTGAAGTATAATCCTCTTTAATTTTTTTAAAATATTACTTGTGTTGCTTATCTATTTCCTCCAATGGCCCGAAGGCCTTCATTTTTTATTGATTCTTGATAATCCAAATTTTAAGGGGTGAGGTGGAACCCTTACAAGGCCCGTAGGTGTAACAATTACATGGCCCGTAGGGCTTAGAGGAATTCATTGCCCGTAGGCTTTCAAACATTACATGCAACCCAGACTCACTACTTGGAACTTCCCCTCCCCATCATCTTCAGCATGAAATTAACTCTCCACCTTTGCATGGATGTTTGGCTAGGCTTTCCCGTTCATGCACAGGCTTGTCCCGATGGTAGGTACCATACCCTCTCATTCTTGAAATCCATTTAGCTCCTACTATGGTGAAAGCTCCTTTCTCCTCCTCCTTCTAAAGCTTGTTCCGTGTAGGTTGTTTGGTTTGCATCTGCACTTAAGGTGGACCGAAGGCCTTACTGACCCGAAGGCATTGGTGGCCCGAAGGCCTTAAAGGACTTGGGGACCAAATCGGTGGCCCGAAGGCCCAAACGGGGGAATATTCCCAGATACTATAGTTCCAAACAGTGTCTGTGACAGTTCCTGCTACAGTACATGCTACAGTTCTGCACAGTTCCTGCTACAGTACCTGCTATAGTACCTGCTACAGTCCCTGCTACAGTTCCTGCTACAGTCCCGCTACAGTACTGCTACAGTGCCCGGAAAATTATCCTCTGGTTGGATTTGATCCCAGGTCTCTTGGATGCTCTTAAAGAGTCCTTACCAACTGGGCTGAGGCTCATGTGCCTTATCAATTTGGAATACATCACGTAGCTTCTTTTTATTCAATTTAAGTTGGGGTAAATCTAAAACTAAATTCATTTTGGAAACTTTTCTCAAAGAATACACATCACAATGTACCAATATTCTATGACATATCCATGAATCATTTGATTCACCATTTAAATAGTTCTCCTTTTATCGACATAAAGAATTTAGATCTAAATTATAAACATTCTCTATTCATGGAGCCTTAGATTTTATAATTTTACCTTTAAAAATAGAACATGAGTTTTATAAAAAATAATAAAAATAACATTAATAAAAAAGTTTATATATACATATAAAATTTTACCTTAAATTTTCCACATAGAGAACTTTTTTGATAATTGAAAATGTACAAAAAATCCAACTCCTATAATGTTTATTTAATAATTTTCACCAAAATTTAAATGAACTCCATCTATATTTGATAAAGAGTAAAAATTTGAAAAATATCCACTCATATGACTTGAGTATCCACTTTCTATATACCATATTTCATCGGTGATCTTCAAAATTTATACCTAGAAATAAAAATTAAATAATAAATTATTTTTTCTACCAATATTTTCTTAGGTCCAGAAATGTTAGAAACTAACGATTTAGAAATCTAAATCTATTTGAGTAGTCCAAAACTTTCAGCACTTCTATTCATGAAAAAATAATTTTTAACGCCAAATAACTATGAGTTTCTCAAACCTAAATCATTTTCATAGTTTCTTATCTTACCATAATTAAAACAAGTTGTTTTTGAATGATTTCAATTCTGGGAACCTTGTAAAAAATAGTTATTGTAAAACTTTGGGTTTTCACCTTGACTTCATATTCCAATTCTATTTTTACAAGTTTTATTATTACCTAGAATTTGGTTTTAAAAAGTTTTCACCTTTTGTAAATACGCTAGAAGCATATTTAAAGTCATAATTTTTTTTTAAATTTTTCAATTTTATTTCCATGTCCAATACATGATTTAGTAGAATGTTCCAGTTTGGTTTTCAAAATTATAATTTGTTTACTTGAGACATCATTTTCATTAAAAATCACATCATAGGTTTCTTGAGAGTTTTATTTTTATTTTTTAAATATTATTAGTTGGTTTTTAACGTGTAAAAATATTTATTTAGTTCTTAAAATAAGTGATTTTCATTTTTTGATTCAATTTCATGATCAGAGGAATAGAGAGAATGTACCTCATTAGTATGTCTCATAAAACAAATGTTATATTTATGATTATAGTGCTTATCTTTTGATTATGAAGATGAAACATCACTGGATTCCTTCGAAGCACTCCATGTTTCCTTCATGGATTTATTTTCCTTATTATTGTAACAAAATTTCTTGAAGTATTTTCTTTCTGAATTTTTTTCTTCTTGAAGATGAAAACAATTAGTCTTAATGTTCCAAGATTCTTACACTCATAACATCTTAATTCCTTATAATTTCCATTTGTATTATTATATTTGTCTAATGTTTTCTTAAAAACTATTCTCAATTTATATAACTTCATGAATTTTATTGAAAAGTGAGAAAGCTCACCATCAGAAGCATAACTAATTGAATAATTTTCAATAGATGATTCAATTATCTGGACTTTTTTACACTTCTTGTCATCCTTTGAAGGTGAGACATTAAAACAAACATTATCCTTCTTAATTAACCTTTGTTCTATAGCCTCATCTTCCATATATTCCTCATATATCCTTAGAGTACCAATAAGATCTTTTATTTTGAATCTTTTGACCTCTTTTGATTGTATTATAGAAGCTGAAATACCACTCCACCTTTATAGTAATATTACAAGAACTTTCATATATCGATCTAATTCAGTAATAGATGTCCTTAAAGAAAAAAATTATTTAAAATTTCTATAAATCTTCCATTCAATTGTGTGATACTCTCAACATCCATTATTCTAAAAGTGTCAAAATTTATTTTGGAAGTATTATATCTAAGATCCCTCACATTATTTATTCATTCATAAGAAATTGAAATTATAGTCCAAATTTAATGGTCTATTTAATTTTGAGAAACTATTTTGAACTCATCCAAACATAATCCATAGATTACAATGTTCATAGAATTATTATTCAGATCATAGTTTGTGTCAGTTTCGACATCTCATGTTTCTAGTTCAGTCTTTAGAATTTTATAATACTTCATGGTTTTAAGATATAAATTTAGTCCAAGGTTATTTAAATATTTGATCATATGTTCCTTACAAAAATCATAAATATAACCATTGAAATCAGGCACTCTGACCATAGACATACCTTCTCTATCTTTAGTCATAGTGTCAATTTCTGAAGAGATATTTATATTTCATCTTTTATAGCTGAGAACTCTGGAATCACTACCTCTGATACCAAATGTTGTTAGA
Organism: Viscum album; assembly: GCA_963277665.1. Classification (NCBI taxonomy): domain Eukaryota; kingdom Viridiplantae; phylum Streptophyta; class Magnoliopsida; order Santalales; family Viscaceae; genus Viscum; species Viscum album. The sequence continues at coordinate 1,902,822,929 of OY728150.1, read as the reverse complement.
GACTAACCAAATTAAGACTCTAGAGGGGGGGGGGGGAGGGGGCAGATTGAGATCTTTAAAATTTTCTTCACTAATAAAAACCAAACTATCTTGATTATAACTAATTTATGATTTTTAATTCAATAAATAATATAGATGAAATAAAAACATAAATACGAGAAATAGAGACAAATACTTATGGATGTTCAGGGAATAGAGTCCACTCCACCACCACTCTTCTCCATGAGTCTGATAGTTTTCACTAGACCAATGATTTTTCTAGGTACTTATGGTCCTCTTATAGGGAATATATTAATGAGTTCAAGTAGTTGAAACTTGGTATAAGCACATGATATTTTAACTGGGCTCCAGAAAGGCTTAACAAATACTAGACTTCAATGGTTTTTTTCTAGGAACCTTTACAACAAAAGATAAAAAATAGAAAGTTTTTACAATATTCAGCTCATAGTTGTAAGATATAGTTGAAAGAAAAGAAGTATATACAAGAGAGATGAACTAAATAATAAGTAGTTCAAAGAGAGTCATATGAACTCAAAAATAATTTTAAATAATCATAATTGATGAAAATGAGACTTATTTTTCATTGTTTTCATAGAAAAACAATGTTTTGTTTTTTTTGAGATCATTTAGAAAGAGTTCTATATATTTTATTATGCACTTTACTTCACATAAATAGGTATGATATATTTTTAAAATGAATGCACCACATGTAATTTAAATGTATAGAAAATGATATATTGAATCAAGGATATGTGTCACATCCTTTTTACTTGAAAATAAATTAGAAACTGTGGAAAAAAATAAATATCCTTTTCCTTGTTTTATGTCTCGGTACTTGGATACTATTATAATCAAATTTTCCTTAAAGTAATTGAGAATTTAAATATTATATAGTATCATTAAATGATTACTCGATTGATTAAATGATAATAAATAGTAACTTGCAGTACAACATAGTTGATTAGCATAATTGAATCCACGTAGCTGATTTTAATTCACATTACCAAATCTGACATAGCTGATTAAAATTACATAGCCAATTTCACCACACAGGAAATTAACATAACATATTTATTTATATAGTATATTTACGTAAATGATTGATCATGTAGGTGATTTATCATGTAACTAATTACTCTACATATTCATTTTACATATGATAATGATCATGTAATATATTTCCCATGTAGGAGATCTGGTCAATGTAAGAAATTTTCATGTAGGTGATTCTGAAACATAGGCAATTTAACATAACTGATTTTCCAGACATTGGCAGATTTTAACCAAAATAATCCAAAATCCATATTGAAATAAATTAACCACTAAATAAATAATAATAGTTTAAAACCCGATAAACACACTTAAAAAGGATCATAAACAAAGTATGATGGGTATTTGAGATCACCAAAACCTAAAATAAATGAGATAAGATGGATTAATATTAGTAGTCCAATAAATTATTCCTTTAGTGTTTAGAGTAGAATCATATAATTTGACCGACTATATTCTTAGAATATATTCACCTAGGATAAGATATCCCACATCATTTAACTTAAATTTTTTATTCCCCAAAGAAAAACTCATAACTGCCACAATACCTTCCAAACTATTAGGTAATGAATACACTAATAATAGTTCACATACCTCATCATAAAGTAAAATTACCACAAATTTAAACTACTTTTGATGATAATGAATTAATTAATTTGATTAACAACATACCTCCATTTAGTCATATTTAGATTGAATAACCATTATAACAGGTAATTTTTTTAATGTCGATGGTGTTTTAGAAATGTTTAAAAGTTATTATATCAACCTAGTAATTTTATTTTATACTATAAGGTTGAATTATCATTCCCACCCAATATAAGATGAAAAATATCCTAAAATATACTAATCAAATAATTCCCAACTAGTATTGTTTGAATCATTTAGTTTTACACCCATAATTGGGATGTTAATCATTTTTTTCATATAAATATAATATTCAATTTTTATTCTTAAAAACTATATTTGATCCATTGAAAATACTAATCTTTACCTTTCATTTTTCCATAGTCTTCATTAAACTCAAAAATATGAACTTGATAAAAATAACTCAAAATATGATACTAATTATTATGAAACATGGATTCCCTAATGATGATCAATTATAAAAATTATAGAAAATATAAAAAATAAATTAAAATGAGCACATAGATTTATATGTTTACTTAAAAATACCAATATCCTGGGAGACACAAAAAAATTATCTATATTTTTGGGGAAACTTTTAGGGGGATGGAATATAATGTAATATTCTTAGCTCAAGTTGAACTCATAAAGAAAAACAAATTGGTACCATAATCTGAATTTCTATAATACTATACATTGATAAAACTCATAGATATATATAGTTTTAAATGGTGCTACAATAAACACTATCAGTGATGTTGTTTAACTCTTCTATAATGGTCAAACAAGCTATAGTGACCCAAAATTTAAGTCGACATGCTTTAAACCCTCATACCATTGAAGCAAGGATGCACTACCCCTACAACCTTTGACATCATCACTATGCATATAGAAATAAATAAAATGTCAAATTGATGTTTAGTATAAGCCTATAGAAATTTTCCACAATTTATCAAATTGATCATGGTCTAGAATTTAAACTGATGAATCATTAAATCATTTTATTTCACAAATTTTACAATTTAAGAATTAATTACAATTATTATTTATTAAAATTAATGTTCGGAAATATATTTAAATTATGTATATATGATCCTATAGTAATAAAAATCATACTCATAAGGAACATAAAGATTTAAAAGGTTCATCACTCATTATAAGTGGCGAATCCTTGGTACACCTAGAATGATCCATTTCCATATGATAGATTATAATCATAATATAATTATAGATAAGTTGGTATTATCATTAACTTAATTTCAACTAAATCAATATGTCACTTTATAATTAAAATAAAAACCATTTTTTTTCAAATAAGAAACTATTAATCATGTATTAACACAACAACTATAAGCAGTTATTTTATCATAAAACTACTACCAAAATGAAATTACATTTCCCATAATAAGAGCTTCATCTTTCTATAACTCTTAAGCAGTCACATAATCATTCTGTATATCTTCCCTTTCTAGTTTATCAACAACTTATCTAATTTGATCTATATTTTTCTAAATATTCTAAATAATCTCTTAGTTTAGTTAAATTTATATTAAATTACAAAATATAGTTGATACTCAAGATAAAAAATATCATATTCTTCTATTTAATCTCCTAAAATGTTGTGTTCCAATATTCAATTTAGGAAAAATAAAAATATTTAACACAATACAAACCCCAATATTTTATATAAACCAATTTCTATATTCCATGTAAAATTATTCCTTAAAAAATTTTATTTTATAATGAATAAAATAACATGGGTATATTTTCCCAAGATCCTTATATTTCAATCCTATAAACCTGAGTAATAAGAATTTAAATTCCTCTGAATAAAATATTTCTTCATGAATGAAATATTTATGACTTATTTTTATTTAAATATCAGTCTCCTAAAGTCTCTAAAAAATTGAATTCACTATTATGAAACTATAAATATATTTATATCATAGTTATATGACATGATAGATTAAAATTTTACATTTTCATAGCTCCATCTCAATAAGAACAAAATATGTGAAAACTTCTGAGAAATATTACATATCATGAAATTAACTATTATAAATTCATTTCATTTATCACTCATAAAATACCATATCACTCTTTAGAAATATTTATATTTTCCATTCTACACTTAAAAAAATAGTTCTATGAAAAATCTCATATGAAATATAAAAAAATTCAAGTTCACTATTATTAATTCTTCAAAATTACTCCTTCACTTATACACAATCTTTATAAAAATCAATTTAATCATAAAAAACTTATCAAAAAATCAATATATAATTTTATTCACTTATTGAATGTTCTAATACATCCACGATATATTTTCATCAAACTAGAAACATTATAATCAGCAATTATTCAACAAAAATTGATAAATAGTGTGAAAACCTATTTAGATACACTTTACAAATCATGAGAAAGAATATTATTTAATGATTATCAATCCATTAACTTTTTTTGAAGCAAATAAGCATTCCTTTATTCATAAATAAATAATAATAAATCATTATGGTTTTATATTTAATAAAATATGCTTAAAAAATACTTATATCTATCATAAGAAAATACACATTTTGGGAATATTACAAATAAAATTATTGTATGGTTTATACTAGAAGTTAAAAATTAATAAAATATCATTTTTAAAAATTTTTATGACAATTTTAGCCTATCTATTTACTTTTTATAATTTTATACATTATAATATGAAAAATATACTTTGGTACATTTCAGACTCATCACATGTCAACTTGAGATTTAGTTTATTTTTTCTATCTATAAATTGATTAATGATTAATTTTATTAATTTTTTATGTTAATAAAAGTTTTCTTCTAGAATTTAAGCATTTTAGAAATGTTTATAATATAAAAAAGATATATAATTAAAAAAATAATTTTCAACACTTTTAGAATATCACATGTCAGATAGATTTTTATTTTATTCCAATAGTTCATAAATTAGTAGGTTATTATTTTTTATAAATTTATGTAAAAATAAATTATAATTTTATTAGTTTTAATTATAATAAGCATATTTATAATTTAAAAAATAGTTATAATTCAAAAAAATTACATTGAGTCATTTCTGAATAATTGCATGTTTGATTGATACATGCTTTATTTATACTAGTTAATAATTAATTTAAAATAATTATTTTATATTTTATAATAATTTAGTTTTATTTGTTATGTTTTAATCTTTTGATGCATATTTATAACTTTAAAAAGAGTTATAATTCAAAAAATTGAATTTTTTCATTCTGATTTGAAAATTTCACTTTGGATTACTATGATTACATCACACATTACATAAATGTGAAGATTATTCATATTTGATAAAAAATTAAATAAAATATTCATCATAAATTTTCATAGTAATTTGAGCGTTTTTACTATATTTTCATTATTTTACACACTTTTGTAAGTAAAAAATTAGTTATAATTTGAAAAATACACATTAAGTTATTCCAAACATATCATACATTTTATATGAATGTGGTTTAATATTACAAATAAAATATTAATAAAATATTGTTTTAATAAATTTTTATGAAGTTTTGATCTCATTTCTTAGTAGTATTAATTCAATGTGCACTTATAACTTAAAAAAGTCATAATGAAAAAAGTATACTTTGGGTCATTTCTAATAAATCAAACATTATATTGTTGTAAAATTTGTTCCTATAGGTCATAAATTAATTGGTAAAATTTTTCCTAAATTTTTATTTTTATCCGAGTTATTTTTATCTATTTTAATCATTTGATGCATTTTTGTAACTTAATTTGTTTTTACAATTCAATAAATAAACTTTTGGGAATCATGAGCATGTCATATGTTGTATCAATGTTTGGTTTATTCATACATTTCAAAAATTAATCTATGATATTTTTCTAAATTGTTTATGACAATTCAACTCATTTAATGCAAGTTTTTAAATTAAATGGACATTATAATTAAAAAAATAACTTTTGGGTGATTCTAGGTATATCACACATTCAATTGACATGTAGGTTTTTCCTATATGATAAAAATTAGTTGAAAATGGTTCTGCTAATTTTTTATGATAATTTATGTTTTCCTTTTTCCATTTTTATTTTTTAACCCACATTATTAACTAAAAATGATTTTTAATTTTTAAAAAATATAATTCATATCATCTTGGGAACACTGTATGTTAGATTGAAATACATTTTATAACTATAAGTTAAAAATTAATCATTGATATTTTTTAAAATTTTTATGATGACCTGATATCATTTTCTTAGTTTGGATTGTTTGATGAACATTTTTAACCTAAAAAGATATATAATTCAAAAAAATAAACTATAGGTCACTTGATAGATTTAATTAATGTTTTTTCATAATTTTTATAAATTAATAGATGATTATTGATTTAATTTTTTTTGAAATTCTAATTTTTTTGACTTATTTGAACCATTTGATTTGCGTTTGTAACATAAAAATGAGTTATTAATCAAGAAATATACTTTTATCCATTCCATGAACATCAAACACTAAATTTATACCCATATAATTTTGGGTTGGTGGAATCAAAGAATTTTGATCTTTTTAAATCTAGAAAATGGTTATGTTTAAAAATTGAGATTCATATTGGATTTTGAGGCATGGAATATATTATGATATTGTTTTTTATAATGGTTGAAGGCCTAAAAAGAAGTTTTGAGTGTTTAGATAAAAAATGTAAGGGGGTGGAATCTGTAATAAAATTTAGTAGATGGTACTGGGTACCCAATGGACCTGTACCAGGTACCTGGGGTCTCTCCATTGGAGGGGGTTCCCCTAGATTTTAACCATGTACCCAATGACATCTAGATTTTTTTAAAATATATAAATTATATATATATTTTAAAAATTATAGGGATATCCCTTTATACTATCACATGATTAGAGGGGATTGAAAAGCTCCTCCCTTTCCTTTCTCTTGGTCTTGAATTCTTTTTTTGGGTTAATTAATGCATCATCTATAATCGTGGAATAATATGAGAAAGGAAAAGTTAATCCCTATATCTTTGATCTCTACTTCTCTCATAATTTTTTGTTCTTAATGGAACACCATTTTAGACTTATTTCTCTATATTTTCAATTTTAGGTGAAAAATATAAATTGGACAGTGTGTAACGACCTGTAGATTTTCAGGTCATTATGTTTTGGGAACGTTTTTGAATTCTCATATAGTGGATAGGTTTTTTTATAAATAAGACTTTGAATGAAGTTATTAGAGTTTTAACATCTCAAAAAATGTTTTTAGGATTGGGTTCAAAGCTTTAGTGGTAACCTGAGGGTTTAAAAAATCATCGAAGGAAGGATAGGAGGTTAGGGATACTGAAAATAATAGTAGTAGAGGGTTCAAAGAAAAAACTATGGTTCATTCCTAGAAATATTATGGAAATGGACCAAGGATACCTTCATTTTTGGTTAATGACATGAACCTTTAGTTCATTACTTGAAGGAGAATTCCGGAATTTTTTTAAAATAAATAGAGGGGGTTGGGACCCTCTTCTTTTGGTTGAAGAGTGTATATGGGAGGGGTGGAATGACCAGATCTCCCTACTAACTTCTTCCCCATTGATCTAGAGTTATTTTTGGTGGCTTTTGAAGGTGATATAATTAAGGACTTCCCTTTGTTCTTGGTTTCCTTCACTATGATCTAATTTGGGCATTTTTATTTAGGTTTTTAGTCCTGATTCCATTGAATCATGGGGAAATTGACCAATTTGGATGGGTATTTTGTTGGTTTTTTGTAGAGGTCATCCCGAGATACTATCTACAGGATGTTGGAAGTGATTTTAGAAAAGTTACATTAACTGATGATTTTTCTTAGGGTTTTTTATGATTTTGGGTAAAATCAACCATTGTAACATGAATTTGAATTGGAGATTTTTCTTAGTGTAGGGTTGGGTTTGAATCAGGAGAGGAACACACTCCATTTCTTAAGGTTTTAGTGAGTTTATACAACCGAGTGATATTTTAGGAATTATTTATTTTAAAATTAATCAGATAAATTAATTATAAATTATTTATAATTAAGTGTGGAGGTCGTGTTTCCTTATATAGGTGTCTGAGAGTGCATGTGGTGTTTGGTTGGATTAGACAAGGATTTAAAGGACCTCAGTAAGGGTTTAAATCCATATTATAGGTAGGTTTTTCCAATAATATAATTTCTTATGTTTATTTATGCATTAGCATTCAAAACCTCATACTGCATAGGGGTTGGGCATGGGGTTTAGGATCTAGTGTCACCTTGGGTAGATGTAATAGGGTTTTATTAGGCCTCATATTCATTGAATGAGTTATATTTAGAACTTATATAACTTTGGAACACATGAAGACTTCATATACATGGGGTAAGGGTACCAAGTGAGTTAACAAAATATATTTAGGTGGTATTGGGTTGTGAGAGGAAATACAGAGTGTCCTAGGATGGGTTCCTAGGGTTGGTGGGTAGGTATGAGAAGAATGCAATTTATTAGAGATACATGAGACAATGGTACATCTCATGAGTATTGAAGAACTCACTAATAAGGCTATAAGTGAGTCTTGATGTGTTCTTGGAGTGAGAAGACTCCCTGGGGACTTAGTTTTGGGATCCCTAGAGGGTTTTGGTTAGAAGTTGGACATGGTTTGTTGAGGCTAGGTTCAAGTATATGCGATGGATTTGGATGGTCCTTGAGTAGCAGGACCAGGAGTGATGAGGGATTTAGTGCGGTTGGACCAACCCTGTGCCGTGTGGGTTATGGTGGGCCTTCTGGAAGTGATGTCACAAATAAGTGGTGGGATTGATATGATACAAATGAGTAGATATCTAGATGGGTTTATAGGATTTAGTGGGTTCCCTGATAGGTGTGTTAGGATGTATTTGATGATAGGATAGGTCTTGAGTGAATAACACACTGGGATCAGTTGGTGAGCTATGTGATGGGATGTATCCTTGCATGTATTGTATGTTCATGATGGACGTCACCAATGTATGGGGGGATGGGTCAGTGGGATGAACATTCCATGACAAGGGTATTGGGTCCAAGACCTTTTTAGACATGGATTGGGTCAGTTTTCATATTACCTACCTAGAGTTTATAGGGATGGGTTGTGGGGATAACTATTCCCTATTCCATTGGGTACTAGGCTGAGTAATTTTACATGCATGGATTTGGTTGGTGTGTGTGAATTGGAACTTTCCATGAGTAGTCTTGGATCAAGAACCATCTTGGAGGCTGTGCTATAGTGATACAAGAGAATATACTGATGTACCTAACTTGAGTGAGTAAGGATGCAACAGGGCTTATGGATATATGACCATTCCTAGTATTTGTAGGTAACGAGTCAAGGTTTTGGAAACATATCTACCCTGAGTCTTTGAGAATGCACTGTGAATCAATTATAGTGGCACAAAATGATGAGTGGATTCTGGTATGGTACCAAAGAATTCATGGTTACGGTCAAGGTGGTCTAGTTATTACTCAATGTCTCAACGGGTGTGTGTAACTCATCGAGTGTCATTATGACCTAGTTAGTAATTAAAATATCAATGTGAAATTTTATTTTTTTATTTCTATTCCTCATGAATACACACTCATATAACAACCTACATTAGGGGTTTTTAATGATACCCTACTGAGTTTTATGATTACACCCTTCACATATATCTTGGTGTGCGTGTTTACCTTAAATCATAATTTTCAGTTTGGCATGGGATTTATAGTGGATAATGTTGAGGAAGAATGATGGGTATGTAGAGATAAGGTGTGTTGGGCCTAGATATGGTAGTAGGTCCAACGTTCATGTGTTCTATTTTTAGTTTATTTTTTATTTATAGTTGGCATAGTGGGAAACCAATTGTTTCTTATATATAATAAAATCATCAATCGTTATATGTGATTAGTTGTTTATTATTTTCATACTCTAATATTAATAATTATATATGATTTTGAGTTGTTTTATATTTTTTATTACTTTTATTTGAGGGAATAATCACCCCACTACATGGATTAATCCCTCACCACTAGTAGTCAACCTTTTGTGTATGGGGAGGTACACTAGCGGGAATATGGTGTCTCTGACTCAGAGCAATTTTGGGTTGGTGTTTCAAGTAGTGGAATCTGAGTTTTTTTTATTTTATGATTTTGGGAAATGGTATATAGGTGGTCTAAGAACATGTTAGATCTTGTGATGGTTATTATAATGGTATGTTAAGAGAACATTTTTTGATAGGAATTCCAAGTTACTAGGGCATGATATTACTATTATTCATATTTGATGGTATTATCATATGATTTCACCTCACATGACACACTTGATTTTTGGATTTTTGGTTTATTGTGGGTTTTGGATCTTATCCCATTGAAAATAGTCCATGTTAATTCATTATGATAGGAACATAGGAGTCACATTACAAACATGTGCTTTCCCATGATTGGTTACTGATGAAATTTTTACCTATTTAAAGTGTCAATGACAAGTTATACATCATTTTATCATAAATTTTTTTGGTGAAATTTTACATTGTTGGACCAAGATATATTTCCTTTTAATGGAAGTTCATGTGGATCTTATGGTAGGGGGTTTATTGATGATGGAAATATAATCCCTTTTTCAAGGGATGTATGGAGACCCATTATAGGTCGGTATAGTAATTTTATGCCCTAGTCATGGATTGATGACGGAATGGTGTGCTTGAGTGGTGATATGAGGAAATAGGTTTGTTTATTTAAATATTAAACAAAAAAATATATGATGATATCTGAAATATCTTCTTAGTGGAACTCAAATTAATATTATTGAGTCGTTTTATAGAAAACCTTGGGGGTTGCTGAAAAATTATTGGGAAATTCTTTAGGATTTGGAGATGAGAAGTTCTTATATAATTTATGGTAATGAGGATGGTTTTGTAGGTTAGAACCATTGGGTTACTAGCTCAGTATTTTCTAGATGCACATTTTGGGGCATAATGAGAGCATGGGTGGATGCTCATAGTTTTAGAATGATTCCCATGTGGCTGGTGGTCATGTGGTTTGCCTTGTAATGAGTATGATGCTTGGGATATTGGTTGATCTTAACATTCATATGGATAATGGTCAGTGGGATAGGAATATGGGCCTTGTTTAGATGGTATGTGACTTGTGAGAGAATGGGTCGGTCTGTGTGTTCAGGTTTCATGAGAGTGTATAACCGTTAGGTTTAGTGGAGATTGGGTTAGATAATAGAAAATAACTCGTGTGAGGGTTCTTGGTGAGTAACTCTACCTTGGAGTAGAAGATTAATATTTATAAAGGATTTTAATGAAAAGTGTTAATGTGAAAGGTTAGGTTCACTCTAGGTATGCATGATGTCATTTGAGTTGGGTATCAATGAATGTTCCATGAGTGGGTTTGTTGAAAACTGATCAGGTTGTGGATGAACCCGGGAAATGTTGTGGTTGTAGTGAAGTGGTAAGATGATCATGTACATGGAAACATGATGCTATGGATGATAATTGGGGATGTAACTATAGTAATATGTGACAATAGTAAAGGATCTGGGTACGATGGTATGGTTGACTCAAGTGCATGTCTTGACATAGATTTTTAGAGAGGTATGGTGTCAATGGTTAATAAGGGTGAGCATGGAATGGGAGAAGTGTCAAATGTGTGGTGTTTGGACCTGTCGGGGTTGGTTTTGAAGGAGCATAGTAAGGGAATCCATAAGGTGTAGTGTGCACTATCGGTGGTTGGAATTAATAGCGCTTCGTGAGCTATGAGTATGTGACATTGATTTTTGGTGTTGGAACTTGGGTATGAGAAGGAAGACCATGTCTAGTCATTATGTATGTTAAGGGAAAGATCATAGACCATGTATAAGGGGATTTTATGTTCTTTGGAGTGGATATAATGATACTATTATGACGGGGAGCATCATATCGATTGTAGTTGAGTGACCCTCATGTAAGATAGGTCATGGTGTGGTGAGACCAGTCCATGGATAGTCAAGGTAACACCAAGAGACTGGTTAGGGTGAGATCCACTAATATCAAGTTTAGTGGGTAATACCATATTTTTGGTTTGAAAGTGGTGGTTGTTGGAGTCAGTGCATGGAATCAGGCTAAGAGTGGTTTTGGTGTGATCTAATGGTGATTCATGTGGTGAATTATGATTTATGACATAGTTCAGGGGGATGAAATAGTTCCATAATATGTTTTAGGTTTTGAAACTATGATTCATAACATGGTTTAAGGGGTGACCCTATTTTGATGCATAGTTTAGTGGTTGAAACCCTATTTCATCACATGATTCAGTGGGTGAATCTTATAATGAATTGTTTCAAAGATATTTTTTTTGGGATGAAATTAACTGGGAAAGAAAGAAAATTTGGTCCCATGGAGTGATCATGAGTGGGACCATGTGTGGGGGTCATTAGTTGAAATGCCACAGTGGAGGTAGGTTTTACTTTGAGGAAACATCAATGAGTGTAACTGAGAGTTTTGGAGAAATGTGGTCAGAGGTAGTCAGGATGGTTCTTTTGTGTAGATATAGACATGGTAAGATAGGAACTATGTTGGGAGAGTCATGTTAGATGTAATTATCAAGTCAATAGACCACTGGAATCATATTTTCAATAGTTAATTCCTGTGGTGGGGATCAACATGGAGTGTAATTGGCCATTGTGAGTAGAGAATTATGGTAGGTAGCACCATAATATTCAGGTTGAATCACTTGAATATACCATGGTGGGTTAGGAGAGATAGGTGTGGTGGGTTTTATCTCATTGTTGACATTAGTAGTGATTAGGTGTCTTAACATCCCGTGAATAATCATTTGGTATTTGGAGTTTCATAATTGAAGAACAATTAGAGTTAGAAGATGGAATGCTATGGTTTCTCAATGTAGTGATGACTAAGATAGGTAATATGACATGGTTTAAGTGTTAACATGACAGTTTGAGGAAGATAAATGTTATATAAGAGATTTTTCAATTCCCCAAATATTTTCGGGAGTTACATTTTGGTAAAGAGTTTAAATTCTCATCTGGTGTATGTTTTTTGATAACCGATACATTGAATAAGGTTATAAATTTTTTAATATCTCAAAATAGTGTTTTTGGAAGGAATTCAATGGTTGGGTAGTGACCTAGGGGTCTAGGAAACATCAAAGAAAGAAGGAGAGGCCTGGTTTACTGGAAAAAAAAATAGCTAGGGGTTCATAGAGTACACCTATGGTCCACACAGTGAGAAATTAGGGTAGTGGGTTAGGGGTCCATACCCTAGTGTTTCATGATGTGATCCTTCATTGTTTTTAGAAAAATAAAAGGCTTGGGGTTATACACCATTATTTTAGTCAATGAGGGCACACAAGAAGGGCCGAACAACCAACCCTCCACCCCTCTTCTTCCCCCTTGTACTAGGGTGGGTTTTAGCTACTTCAAGTGGTTAATATGATTAATTCCATAAATACATTCTTATTTACCTTTATTATTCCCTAATTTGGTAATTTTTTAGGGTTTCATTTTAAATTCCTCTAAATGATGATGGAATTAACATATTTGTATTTATCCTTTTCTCAGCTTGAATTGAAGACATTGCAAGATACTTTCTACATACTGTTGGAAGTGATATAAGCCAAAATATTTCACTCAATGATTTTTAATAGGGTTTTATATTATTTTGGGTAAAATTTCCCTTGAGAACATGTTTTTAATTTTTTTTCTTATCATAGATCCAGTTATGCATCAGGAGTGGAATGCACCTTGTTGCTCAAGGTTTTGGTGAGAATATGACACCCAATGAGTTTTTAGACATTATGTAGATTAAAATTAATTGGATTAATTAATTAAAAATAGATTATAATTAATTATATATTCTATGTATCCTAATACAAGCACCCATAAGTGTGATTGGATGGATTATATTAGGCTTAGTGGAGCTCCGAGACTTGTTAAATCCATGTCATGGTTGGTGAACTCTATAATAAAATTGATTATATTTTTTTATGCATGAGCACACATGAATACATATTTAATGGGATTTAGGTATAGGGGTTAGGGACCAGTTGTTCACTGGGTGGATTCCATAGGGTATCATTAAGAATCCTTTAATTTGGACAAGTTATATTTAGAACTTATATAAATCAAGACCATCCAATGATTTTTTCCAAGAAGTGAGGGATCTAGGTGAGATGAAAATAGACCCATGGTAGGTCTTGGGTTATGAGATGAAGAAAAAGTGTCAAATATTGGGCTCCTTATTCTGATGGGTAGGAATGAGTGGCTTAGGGGTAGAGTGGAAATGGGAGAGATAATGGTACATCTCATGAACATTGAGGAACTCCCTCCTAAGGTCAAAGTGGGTCTTAAAGTTCTATTAGTGTGATAGGATTCCATGGGGATAGGTGTTGGGATTCTAATAGGGTCTTGGTTAGGAGTTGGAACCTATGTGTTGATTCCTGGGTCAGGTAGACATGATGGGTTAGGATGGTCTATTGGTAGTGGGACTCGGAGTGACAAGGGATTTGGTGTGGTCAGACCGACCCCATGGGGTTTGTTTCAGTGAGAACCTTCAGATAGTCATGTCACCAACTGGTGATGGTAATGAAAACATAGTGATGAGAAAATACTGGTATGGGTTTGGAGGATACAGTGGGTGCCCCGATGAGAAGTTTTGGATGTGTTGCGATGAGGGGTTAGGTCTAAAGTGACTAGAACACTGTGATCAATTGATGAGCTACAAGATGGGATGTGACATTGTATGTGTTGCGTGTGTGTGATGGACCTCCAAAATGTTTATAAGGATGGTTTGGTGGGATGATCATGCCGTGAAGAGTGCATTGATCCCAAGATATTGATATTTTTGTCTTGTTTTGGTGTTCTTATGACCTCCCTAGTGATTGTGGGGAATGGGTTGGTGGGATGACTATGCCCTGTTCCTTCAGGTATTAGGTTTAGGACCTTTCCATTTGTGTACTGGTAAAATGTACAATAATTGAAAAATTAATTAAATAAGTTTAGATCAAGGACCATCCTAGGGGCTGGATCATTGTGAGACTTGATATGAGACTCATGGACCTCCCTTGAGTGCGTAGAGATAGATTAAGGCTTATGGATTTATGACCGTGCCTAATGTCTATGGGTATTTGGTCAATTTTTTGGAAAACTTATTAAACTGAGTCTTTAGATTTGGTTTGGGAATCAGTTATGGTGGAAAAAGGTTAAGAGAGTATTCCAACATAGCACTAAAGAAATTATGGTTAGGGTTGAAATGGCATTGTTATCACTCAATGAACTAGTAGGCATGTGTTCCTTGTTGGGTGTCGTGATGTCCTAGTTATCACATGATGATTATTGAGAAGATTAATTTTTTACTTTTTCCCTCATGAATACAAACTCATATGAAGAAATATATCAAGTTTTATTTGTGAGACCCTATAGGGTTTTATTACTTCACCCTGTATGGGAATATCAGTGCATATCCAGACCATATATCTACATTTGAGGTCAGGAAAGGGACATGTAATGGATCAGGATAGGGCATCTTGATGGGTATATAGGGATAGGGTATACAAGACCCAAGTATGGAATTAAGGCAATAATATGTGTGTGATATTTTTTGTTAATTTTATATTTGGGTCCAAACCAGTGGGTTACTTGTTGTTTATTATGTATAACAATACCATTCATTATTATATGTGATTTTTTGTTTATTATTTATGTACTCTGATGTTTATGGTTGTGTGTAGTGCTTGTTTATTTTTTATTATTTTTATGAAATCGATTTGAGGGAATAATCTCCCCATTATATAGATTAGGCCCTCACCAGTATTTGGTTGCCTTCAGCATATGGAGTGGCACAACTGAGGTCACATAGAAACTCTGAATTAGACTGGTTCTAGTCTAGGGAATCAGATAATGATATTGAATAGTGTAACTTATATAATTACATTGAATATGGAACTATATATATAAATCATGATATCACATGATTTATATGAAATTTCATTTACCTTTAGGGGGGATCTATTCATGTTATTTAAATTGGGACCAAGAGGTTCTAAAACTAAGAGTTCGACTACAAGGGGTCCCTTATGAATATAATGAGAATTATTCCCTATGTTGGGTAAACATTTGATGACCCAATATAGTTGTATTTTATGTTCCCTAAATGGGTCAAAATTCTTGGGATAAGTGATAAAAACCCATGACGAGTTATCTTAGGTTAGTGTAAAGGGTATAGTGGGATTAAACCACCCAGTTCATGGGTGAGGCGATCAATGTATTATAAGATGTTGGAAACATCACCATTTAGAAGAAAAATGTAATTTTATGGGGGTTTTTATGAATTTACTCATTAAGGTTTGGTATAGATTTTGAGTGGGTTAATTTAAGGGGTTTTAATGGGTTGATGATAGGTTATTGTTCCACATTTTATAATCCATCAAAGTGTGGGTGAGATGGGTAGAATTATTCAGTCTTAAATTCTATATAGGGAGAGTGTGAATAGTGTTATGGAACAAGCCCAAATTTGGGTTCCCTATATTGATAGAAAATCATGGGTTTGAATTTTACATTTGGTTAGGACAAGGGATGTAATTACAATTAAGTCACTAATAAGAATAGTACATGATGTGGTATGAGATACATCCTTGAGAAAACACTTTGAATGTGATTGGGGAAAGATAAAATTGGAACTAGGGGTGGGTAAATATTTTGGTACTAGATGGGGTTATAATATAAAACCATCACAAAAATCTTAAGGAAGATTAGAATTATTTAATATTAATATATAATATCCTAATTTATGTTCTAAGAAACCAATTTATATGGTTTTCCTCATAAAATATGGTTTATAAAATGACTAAAACTTAGTCAATTTATGAGTTTGTGTGTCATAGGGAAGAATTAAACTTTATGAATTGAGAAGTGATGGGTTGCGTATATCTAAAGTAGGCTATGTTTCAGATATCCAGAGTCTAGGGTTAGTATATAGGATGGGATATGTAATATCCTTGACCTGGGTGACCTGAATGGCCCTGAACTAGGTGGCACCACTTGGCCTAAGGCTTGACTCTAACTTTTCAAAAGTTTTCTGACTACTAGTGATGGTATAAGGTGTGATTATAGGGATACTATATCAGTGCACTCAAGGAGTATCGACCAATTATATCAATAAATAATACATAAATTTATATCATTACATGGAAATTTTGACTGTTGAACCTATGAAATTCACGCCACGTAATTTTCCACAGGAAATATGAAAATATACTAAATCAAAAAATAAATGTTATGTTTGAGAGGAAAGTATCTACATATCTGAGGAATAAAATAGATCACCATGTTTTATAATAATTCTCACATACAAATGGGTGGATACCCTTCAAATACATCACTCAATATAGTGATGCAGAGTTTAGAACCTCCAACTTGGATTAGGCCATGAATTTCCCAAATTACTAATAAAAAAGATTTTAATTACTTAAAACCCATTTTAGATGGTCTATAGACAATTTTTGGGCCATGTAAAAAACTTTATATGGGGTAACCCAATAGATAGGGGTGTAGTTAACTTCATATTCTTTTATTTTATTACTCATGAAGCTAAAAAAGCCTTATATATCAAGAGTTATAGCCATTCTGAGTTGGGATTCATTTCAAGATGAATAGAAATTTAAAAAGGAAAACTTCTTGGGAAACAATTAACATTGTTCATGAGGTCCTTCACACTATCCATGTATAACATCACTCTACTCACGAAGAAATTCAAGGGCTTTAAATAGAAATATAATTTCTCCATGAAGAAATTCAAGTTTTTCACGAAGAACCATACCTTTCACCAAAAATCATCATTTATGATTAGAAGGTGTCCTTTTGGCCCCTCCTATGTATGATTTTCATTTTTTAAATTTTGAAAAGGATGGAATTATTCATATAACTATGGTATCTTTTCAAATAAACCTAAGCGCTATGTGAAAAAACTCTTTCTCCATAAAGGTCTATACTCTCCCATATATAATTTTCATTTTCAACAACAAGGTGTCAATTTTAAGTGTGTTGTGAAGGGTCACCATTTTCTGTATGTATTATCATTTTATGTAATCCTACACAGTGAATAAATACCATGAAGGATTTTCATGAAGCATATATAGACTTCCCTTCCCAAATCTCTATGTGAGTAGTGTTATGCAAAAAATTCTCTATAGACTCCCTCTTCATGAAATTCCATATAGCTATCCATTTCGAAAGGCAATTACCCATAAATTCCTATAAATACTATCACACACTTAAAAATAGGGGGGGGGGGGGTTATAAAAACAAAATGAATGAATTTGGGTGGCATAGACTCAGATAGATCTATCAGGTAAAATTCCTAAGGGGAGGACCCTCACAATGCACACTAATAAAGTTCCTTACTAAAATAATTTATTATGGGACCTTCTCCAATAACACTATATAGAAACCCCTTTGTGAATTATATCATGGATTCATTATGTGGTGGCCCCATTTTTGAGTTCCATGTAGAGGTCCCATTGTGAAGTGGTATGTGGAGTCCCCCTCATGAAGCATTATGTGGACAATGTAACGTAGAGATTGTATACAAATGTCCCTTCATGATGCACTATTTTGATCCCCTATGTGATGCTTTTATGTGATTCCCCTATATAGATGACATCTACTTCATAAATACTTAAGAAAAAAAGATAATTATAGCCTTTTACCATCAGTCCATATCATGGGTGCTCTACCCCTACACCCCTGGTTGAGATTAGTGATGGGATGTGGTCTGAAGCCTTATGCTGAGTCGTTTTACTTCATTTACTAACCCCCATGAAAAATAGAGTGTCAAAACATGAATTTTTTGGGATGGGTCCAACATATTTTGGATTATAATATATAAGACCACAACATTGACCCTAGAAGATCACCTTGTGTATAGATACTCCTCATCGATTCAAAAATAACCTTGTGTCAAAATAATCCTATCAATTTTTTCATTTAATTTGATTTGAAATGATCCTCTCAGTTTTATCATCATATTTAGTCAATATATTCAAAATGGATTCCAAAATTACATTGATTCAATGTTATCCTCTTGGTTTCCCACATGAGCCTCCCCTTAGGTGTAATCCACAAAACCAACCTTCACCTGAATCACATACTATGTCAAGTATCTAAGGAAAACATATATGTATGATCCCCACACAATCACTTTGACTTGATATATTCCCCCATGTCTCAAAAACACCTTGATTTGAGATACTCCTACAAGTTATCATATGTGGGCCTCCATTTAGGTGTAATCTCCAAACCTACCTTAAAGGGAAGCACCAATTCATAATCCATGTTTGGTATTCTATTGTCACTCCTTTAATAGAATAGACATCCCACATGGGCCTAATGATAGTTGTAATCCCCAACTCTACCTCAAAGGATAGAACCAATTCATAAGATCCGCTCAATTCTCACATGACTCATATGATCTTAGTGGTTTTTTTGATTATTCAAATATCATTTTTGAGATACATTTAATAAATAACCTTGTAGTCTTAACTTCATGACTCTAAAATTCATAACACACATCCTTACCGCATGAAAATAAAATTCATGGGATGTTCCTCATATATGAGCTTAAACTGTGTCACTTGAACTACATGAGATTTTATTCTTACTATTACATGATATATAGGATGCCACTTTGAGGTTCAGACCCAATTTTCCAAAACATACAAGACCTATTATGTGATGATCATAAGATTACCCGCTTTTCTTGAATACCATCATTTGATATGTTCCTCTTGGTTTCATTCTATATTCCTTGAGTTGAGATACTGACCTTTCCTTTACAATATCTGAGCCTCCAACAAGGTGTTATCCCCAACTACACCATTTCCAATTTATCCACTAAAAAATAGGGTGAACCAAAAAGGATCACTTATTTATAATACCCAAACAAACCATTTCTAGTAAACTTTATTCTAACTAGTCCTTACATAATGATGTCAAACTACATGGATTGGTCATTTTCACATGACTATAAAAGGTATGGAGTGTCCCATTAAACAAAACCTAACTACATGGATTATATTTCATTTCATGAGGATATGTATGAATCTATTCTCATAGGCCTAATCCCAAATCCACAATACCAAATTATTCCCTGAATGGAGATAAATTAAAGAGTTTATAACTATGTGTCTTTAAACCAAGTTATCACTAACTAATAAGGGAAATATTCAGAAATTCTAATACATAGATATGTTCACATATCCACATAGATTTAATCAGATTCATGGCATAGGCTTAACTACTCTAATGTTGGGTTTTGGGAAGGATTCAAATAAATTCTTAAATCTATAAGAGTGTCCAAGAGTAGGAAAAAATCCCCCAAAATTATGTGATGTGCCTGAACTCCCACCCTCTTGACCAACACACATTCTAAAGTTCCACTAGTTAAAAACCCTAAGGACCACCTTCCAATGGAAATTATTTATGAAATGTATATTCTTTCAGAACTATCATATATATGGAATCTCTTTGGATGTTTCCATCAAAAAAATTCCCTATGAAAAAATACAGATACAAATAAGCCCCACTCCACTTTATACTAAACAAGTCATGAGTATAAGGCCCAAGCCTTAAAAAATTACATAATCTTAAATTAAATGAATAATTCACATTGAGGATCTTTTCAGGTTTAGAGTTCTATAGAATTAGGCCATAACTATTACATCTCAAAAGTTACAAAGTAGACACTTCTACCCAGTTTCCATTTTTTTCATAAAATAAAAACTCTTGAAAAGAGAGTCATGTCCAGTTCCATGTTTTAGACAGCATAACTTTCTTTGATCCCATCCATGACCCTATTCCACTTTCTGTCCTATGAAAAACATTTCAAAAACCTGGGATGAGCATAAAAATCTCAGTAAGGAATACACAAAGAAGGAAACTATTAGTTTTTTCAAAACAACAAGTAAACCATGCATAATTTAACATAAGTAATACTTTTCACCTTTATGAAGTAGTAAATACTATTCACTGAATAAAAGATCACTACTTACCCTTTTGTAACCAAAATATTACCCATATAAAGAACACATATCATATAAAGGTAACTTGGAACATAAACATACTCAAATGGAATAACCATATTGTCGACTTACACACATGTCACTAAATGGAATAGACATAAGGACGACTTCCATACCCAATGAATTGGAGGTTATAATGTAACTACCCGTCCTGGTATTCACAGCACCACCCATCATTTGGTTTATCACATAACCACCCATCAAATGTCCAAGTACCATTATAAAATCATAAGACATAAAACAAATATAATGGAAAGAAAACATTTAAACATTTCAATCAAAATATATCACCTAAATATATTGACATAATGAATCCATTATCAAAACCATTTTCAATACCAAAATACATAATAGAGTATATGCTATTTTATTTTCTTTTAAAAACATTACAGCTTGTTGGGGAAGCCAAAGATCAAATAATACTCGCACTAGCAGAAAGGTCGTTTCACCACGTACATTAAAAGAAACATTCCTTTTTGTCATTTAGTAAAAATCTTCGTAGAAAAAGATTCCATTTGAATGAAATGAAAATTCAAAGGTGTTTATACAACTTATAAAAGAAAGTCTTGTATTAAAACAAAATATGCCTCAATGAAAGGAGATTGAGATGAAGTCCCTTACCTCATGTCTGACTTGACTCGATCGTTCTTTAATTTCCTGAATAATAAACTAAAGTTAATTTATACTTGCTTAAGAACCTTTTTAAAGTTTATTATTCTTTTTATATAACTTATTTCCATGTTATAAACATTATTTAATCATTTAAGTTAATAATGTTTGTTATGTCGATATTTGGTACTTAAGTCAAAAATGGACTTCTTATAATTACATGTTGTTCATGTGGTCAAAGGTTAATTATATCCAGAATGATATTCACGATTTGGATATCATATATATTATATATATTCAGCATATACATGTATTTATAATTGTACATAACATTTAGAGGTAAGAAATTAAATGCACCGTTCATGGAGACGGTAAGCCGTACGTACGCATGAACGCTACTTCCATTTCTATTTCATATTTAATGGAATTAAAACATAATGATACATAGTAGTATTATAATTCCAATATTGTATCATATATAATATCATTAAACCTATCCTTTATACGTACCACGTATGGTATGAACGAGTCATATCACTTTGAGGGGGCGGTAGTCCGCACTTCCTCAAATGAAATTATCGTTTTTACACATAATGGAAACCATAAAGTTTTGATATATATAAAAAAATAAAAAAGAATAAAGAAAAAATGAACATAATATATATCATATGTAAATACAGTGACATCTTAATGGACACCATGGAAGGTGTTAAAATAATATTAAACAATCATCGTTTCGTGAGGCAGTAATTCGCCACCCACAGAAACAATATGTTCTTTAACCATTAGAAGGAGGTGTGTGTAAGTGTAAATAATGTCCTTCTCATAAAAAATACTATTATATTTAGGATACTAGTGTTGTTATGTAATCAAAGTATAAGAATGTTAGGGGGAGTGAAGAGGGAAAATACAACGAAGGGTTTTGAGAGAAGGCATTACCTCTAAATCGGGTAACTTTCTCTGATTTGAGGCAACGTATATCTTGAAAATAATTATGCCGAAAGTGAGGCTTCTAAGAGTAAGATATGGATGTGGAGAGATAATATGAGTAGAGTTTGTATGATCCAAGGGCTTGAGAGGTGTGGGTAAGGAGGTAGAGGTGGGGGCCTTTTATAAGAGTGAGGAGAGACACTCTTGGAAAGTCATGAAATATTACTTTATTATGAAATGATTTTTGGATTTTAAAGGTCCCACAATGATATATTTCGAGGATTAGGTGATAAGGATTTTAAATCGACCCATCCAATAGGTTTTTGACAAGTGTAAGTCTTATATTTTACCTTATCTTTTCATTTTATTTAAATCGTTCATTAATGAGGTAATAACAACATCATCATTGTGTCATAAATAAATTTATTTATTTAATGTCTAAAAATTCTAAATAAAATACCATGATGTAGGAAATATTTTTAGCTTCCAAATTACCATTTATAGTTAAAGAGATAATTTCTATAAACAAAATAGAAATTTTTTTACTTAGTAATTACATACTTTTATTATATTTCCCTCTCTTTAAAAATAATATGATAAAAGGTCACTATCACACAAAAGTGATTCTGTGGGGTCCCTAAGTTGGCACAAGAAATCCCATGGTCATCCATGACACAAAAAAATATTTGGACACATTTTGGGGTCATTTTATATTATTATGATATTATTTTATTACCCTTAACTACCCGATTACTACTTAATCATGATAATTAAATATAATTGTTGTCGTTACTATTCATAATGTCCAAAAAAAAAGAGTCTGAATTACATAATTTAGACCTTATGATTCCAAATATGGAATCCATTTTTACCAAATTATAGAAACAAAAATTGCAGTAATTAATTTAAAAAATAATTCCCGTTGTCAAAACAAATAGCATGTTTTTAAGAAACAATATCTATCAAAATATTGACAATTGTTTATGTCCAATTTCAAAGTGAAATTAATTATAATGACCACCGTTGGATTAAATTGTAAAAATATATTCTAATTACACTTTAAAACCAATTTAAAATATAATCTAACCATATAATTAAATTAGATGAAAATGTAGTTTTGAAGTAAAATTCAGAATTTTTCACTATTCATTAAAAAATGAACATTGTCATAAAAATACCAAAAATTTATCCAAAGTAAATTTCAATGTCCCAATTCAAAATAATAAGTTTATTTTTTACATATAGAACTTATAAAATTGTAAAAAGTTAGATTTAAAAATGGGTTTCCATCAAAAGGCGGTAAAACAATCTTTTAAAAATATTAAATTATTCTATGCTTAAGATTGGATTTATTCTCATTTTAAGCCTCTAAAACACTATATAATTCATAAATAGACATAGATATGAAAATATATTATTCTTTACTTACTTGGGATTTTACATCCTTCACCCCTTTAAGAAATTACGTCCCTGCAATTTATTTACTTATCGAATAAGTGGGGGTATTTACCCCTCATTGCATTTTCAGATTCCCATGTTTCCTCTTCAACTATATGGTTTTTCCATAGATCCTTTACTTGATAAATCACCTTATTACACAACACTTTCTCCCTATGGTCAAGAATCTGGACTGGTTGTTCCTCATAAGATAGATTCTCTTCCAGCTGAACTACATCTGGACTCAAAACATGAGATGGATCTGGCATGTACTTTCTCAACATTGAAACATGAAAAACATTATGTACCTGAGATAAAATCGGAGGTAAAGCCACTCGGTATGAAACTTATCCAACTCTCTCTATAATTTCATATGGTCCAATGAACCTTGGACTCAGATTTCCTTTCTTACCAAATCGCATCACACTTTTCCATAGAGAAACTTTGAGAAAAACATGATCACCTACCTCAAAAGAAAGATCCTTCCTCCGGTTGTCCGCATAACTTTTTTGCCTGCTCTGAGCTGTTCTCATGTGTTTTTGTATTAGGTGAACTTTTTCTGCCATCTCTTCTACCAATTATGGTCCCATCAACTTCCTTTCACCTACTTCATCCCAAAAAGCTGGAGTTCGACACCGCTTCCCATATAATGCCTCAAATGGTGCCATCTGTATACTGGAATGAAAACTGTTATTATAAAAGAACAAAAACAATGAAAGATGTTGGTCCCAACTTCCCTGATAATCCATCGAACAAGCACATAGCATATCCTCCAAGGTCTTAATTTTTAGTTATGACTACCCATCTTATTGAAGATGAAAAGCTGTACTAAAATTTAATTCAGTACCCAACGACTTCTGAAGGCCTTTACAAAAGTTAGAAGTGAACTTGGGATCACCATCAGATGAAACAGAGAGGAGAACTCCATGTAACATGACTATCTCTTTAACATACAACCGAGAAAGTTGATCTAGAGAGAATGTATCTCGAATAGGAAGGAAATGAGAAGATTTAGTTAATCGATCAACAATAACTCAGATTTCATTATTACCTCGAGATGTCTTTGATAATCCCACAACAAAGTCCATGGATATATTTTCCCATTTCCTCTCTGGCACCAGTAATGACTGAAGCATCCCTTTGGGTAACTACCGCTCTACTTTAACCTGCTGGAAAGTCAAACACTTCACAGTAAAATCAGCAAAATCTATTTTCATTCCATCCCACCAGTAATACTCCCGCAAATCTCTATACATCTTAGTACTTCCAGGATGAACTGAAAACGGGTAACTATGAGCCTCATATAACAACTCATTCTTCAACTGTGAATCACAAGTCACACATAATCTCTTCCCAAACCTCAAAACACAATCATTATCAGTGTTAAATTTAGAAAACTTACTCTTCTGAAATAGCTCTACCTTTTTCTACAACCCACTGTCTTTCTTCTGCGCTTACTTAATTCTGTCTGATAGAGATGATCTCACTGACACTTAAAAAAAATAGGAGAAATTCCTGCACCAATAAATTCTATGCCATAGTTCTTCAAATAAAAAACCAAAGGATCTCATTCCAAGCGTAGCATGGTTAATGAAGCATTAATTTTTCGACTCAAAGCATCATCCACTTTATTTTCTTTTCCTGGATGGTAATGAATTTTACAATTGTAATCCATGATTAATTCCAGAAATCTCCTCTGTCTCATATTCAATTCTTTCTGAGTGAATATATATACTTTAAACCTTTTTGATCGGTATATATTTCACACTTTACACTATACAAATGATGCCTCATAAATTTTAAATTGAAAACAACAGCAGCTAATTCCAAATCATGTGTAGGGTAATTTAACTCACGAGTTTTTAACTAACATGAAGCATAAGAAATTACATGATCATTATTCATAAGTACACAACCAAGTCCTTTCAACAAAGCATCACTGAAGATAAAAAACTCACCATTTATAGAAGGTAGTGCCAATATTAGAGCATTCACCAATCTTCTTTTCAATTTCTGAAAACAATCATCACATTCTTTTTTCCAAATGAACTTAACACCTTTTCGAGTTAACTTAGTCATTGAACTAGATAACCATGAAAAATTTTCAACAAACCTCCAGTAATATCTTTCCAAACTAAGAAAACTACGAATCTCGATTATATTTGTGGGTCTTGGCCATTCTTCAAAAACATTTTTTTAGTAGGATCAATAATTATGCCATTTTTTGAAACAATGTGACCAAGGAAAGAAATTTGTTGAAACCAAAACTCACACTTGCTGAATTTCCCATATAATTTCTTTTCTTTTAAGTTTTTCAAAATAACTTTTAAATGAATGTCATGATCCTCTTTACTTTTAGAAAACACCAAAATGTCATCAATGAAAACAACCACAAACTTATCCAAGACCTCATGGAAAATTCTATTCATAAGGTCCATGAATACAGAAGGAGCATTGGTTATCCAAAAAGGCATAACTAAAAATTCATAATGGCCATATCTAGTACGAAACGCGGTCTTCAGAATATCTGCTTCATTTACCTTCAACTCACGGTACCCCGATCTCAATTCAATCTTTGAAAAATACTGAGCTCCTTGGAGCTGATAAAAAAAATCATCGATATGAGGAAAAGAATACTTGTTCTTAACAGTGATGTTATTCAATGCTCTATAATCAATGAAAAGTATCATTGAATCATATTTCTATTTAACAAACAAGATAGGATCACCCCATGGTGATGTTCTAGGTCAAATGAAACCTTTATCTAATAACTCCTGCAATTGCTTCTTTAACTATAAAAAGTTCAACATGAGCCATTTGAAAAGGGGTTTTTGAAATTGGATTAGAATAAGGAACTAATTCAACAGTAAATTCAACTTCCCGATCATGTATAATACTAGGAAAATCATCAGGAAAAACATCAAGATACTCATTTACCACTGACACATCTTTAATCTGAACAGTTCCCTTATTTTCAACAATATGTGCAAGGTAACATTCATTTCCATCTTTTACTAGTTTCTCAACATCCTGATATGTTATCAAAATCAAGGGTTCATTCTTGTAAACAAATTGAAAATATTTCTGAAAAGAAACCTCTTTAGCTCTGTAGTCAATATTAACATGATAAACAAAAAGCCAATCCATGCCCAAAATAACATCAAAATCTACTAGAGGCAAAAAACTAAAGTTTGTAGGTAGATTCTTTCCACACACAAGGATAAGAAGGTTCTTATAATTTATTTTTGTCTCAACGTTTCCCCCTGGTTTTTTACCATAAGTTTAGGATTAATATCTTGTGATGGAATTCCAAATTTACTAGAAAACTTATTAGAAATGAAAGAATGTGTAGACCCTGAATCAAACAACACACTGGAATAATATGAAAAAACAAATAGTGTACCTGATACTACTTCATTCGATGGCCCAAAATCTGATGAAGTAGTTGCAATGGATTACACCACCCCTTTCTACTTGTAGTCTGGATTATTTCCATCATTTGAGTTCTTCCTTAGACACTCATTTTCATAATGACCCATTTCATTATAGTTAAAACATCTTACCGCTGGATTTTCATTGCCTACTTGACCATCTTACTTACAGTTACGAGAAATATGATCAGACTTTCCACACCGAAAGCACTTTCCAGACTTGGATAAACATTCTGTAGGATACATTTTACCACACTTCTCACAGGATGGATATTTGGTTCTCTTACCTCCAGGATTATTTGATGAATTCTTTCACTTTTCCTGCCAACTGGACCTCTTATTCTATTGTTTTTCAAAGAACACATGATCATCGACAAACTCCATTTCCACATTCTCTACACACCGAACAAGTTTTTCATAACTTTTGAACTCACAAGAAGCTAAATAACTTAGATACTTTGGATTTAAGCCTGAGTAAAAATGGTTGATTTTAATATTAAGATCTCATATGAAATTTGGAGTATACCTTTCCAGTCAAGTAAACTTATCTTCATAAGAATCCATGAGTCATCCTCCTACCTAAATTCTAGGAATTGTTTTTCCATCCTAATATGAACCACATTAGGAAAATATTTCTCAAGAAACATACCTTTGAATTCATCCCAGTCAAGATCATCAATTTCCTCACTATCGCCGATATTTTTCACCATCGACCACCACTAATTAGCTTCACCTTCAAAAAGGTAAACAACGAGACTAACCTTTTGATGTTCTGAACACCCCATGACATCAAAAATCTTCTCCAGTGTTTTAATACACCCTTATTCAAGCACAGGTTCATAAGATCCTCTAAATTATGGGGGATGTTGCCTCATAAAATGATCCACTACTGACATATTCCTCTGTAGTTGATCTGGATGATATCGTGCATGGATACCACCTCCATTTATTGCTTGAGTAAAATGTGCCATTACTTCAACAAACTGTTCAGTTCCAATTACAACTATCTCAGGATGCTAATTTGGAAGGTCATTTCCTTATGTATGCCTTCCTATCACTAATTCACTATTTCTTCTACAAAAAATCAATATGAATACAGAAATATCTTAGGCGAAGCAACATGGACATCTTTAAATCACATATCATTTCAATTTGACCATAATGTGTAAAAAAATATTTTTGGATAATCATTCAGCAGAATTCTAACTTCTAAAGAAATCTAAATCGACCTCTGATACCAACTATAAGGCCTCGGCCTTAAAACATTACATAATCTTGAATTAAATGAATAATTCACATTAAGGATCTTTTCTGGTTTAGAGTTTTAGAGAATTAGGCCATAAATATTACATCTTAAAAGTTACAAAGTAGACACTTCTACTCAGTTTCCATTTTTTTTATAAAATAAAAACTCTTGAAAAAAGAGTCATGTTCAGTTCCATGTTTTAGACAACATGAATTTCCTTGATCTCATCCTTGACCCTATTCTACTTTTTTTCCTGTGAAAAACATTTCAAAAACTTGGGATGAACATAAAAAGCTCACTAAGGAATACACAAAGAAGGAAACTATTAGTTTTTTCAAAACAACAAGTAAACCATGAATAATTTAACATAAGTAATACTTTTCACCTTTATGAAGTAGTAAATACTCTTCACTGAATAAAAGATCACTACTTACCCTTTTCTAACCAAAATATTACCCATATAAAGAACACATATCATATAAAGGTAACTTGGAACATAAACATACTTAAATGAAATAACCATACAGTCGACTTCTACACATGTCACTAAATGGAATAGCCATATGACCAACTTCCGTACCCAATGAATTTTAGGTTATAATGTAAACAACAATCCTAGTATTCATGGCACCACCCGTCATTTGGTTTATCATGTAACCACCCGTAAAATGTCCAAGTACCATTATAAAATCATAGGACATAAAACAAATATAAAGGAAAGAAATTATTTCCACATTTCAATCACAATATATCACTTAAATAAATTGACATAACAAATCCATTATCAAAACCATTTTAAATACCAAAATACATAATAGAGTATATGGTATTTTATTTTCATTTAAAAACATTACGGCTTGTTGAGGAAACCAAAGTTCAAATAATACTCGCGGCGACGGAAAGGTTGTTTTCACCACGTACGTTAAAAGAAAAATTCCTTTTTGTCGTTTAGTAAAATGCTTCGAAGAAAAAGATTACCTTTTAATGAAATGAAACTTCAAAGGTGTTTATACATCACATAAAATAAAGTCTTGTATTAAAACAAAATATGCCTCAATGAAAGGAGATTGAGACGAAGTCCCTTACCTTGTGTCTAACTTGACTTGATCATTCTTTAATCTACTGAATAATAAACTAAAGTTAATATATACTTTCTTAAGAACCTTTTTCAAGTTTATTATTCCTTTTATATCACTTATTTCCATGTTATAAACATTATGTAATCATTTAAGTTAATAATGTTTGTTTTGTCGATATTTGGTACTTAAGTCAAAAATGGACTTCTTATAATTACATGTTATTCATGTGGTCAAATGTTCATTATATCCAGAATGATATTAATGATTTGGATATCATATATATTATATATATCCATCATATACATTTATTTATAATAGTACATAACATTTTGAGGTAAGAAATGAAATGCATTGTTCATGGAGACGGTAAGCCGTACGTAGGCATGAATGATACTTCCATTTCTATTTCATATTTAATGGAATTAAAACATAATGATACATTGTAGTATTATAATTCCAGTATTGAATCATATATAATATCATTAAAACTATCCTTTATGCGTACCACACATGGTATTAATGAGTCATATCACTTTGAGGGGCTGGTAGTCCGCACTTCCTCAAATGAAATTATCGTGTTTACACATAATGAAAACCATAAAGGTTTGATATATATAAAAAAATACAGAAGAATAAATAAAACATAAAAATAATATATATCATATGTAAATACAGTGACATATTAATGTCCACCATGAAAGGTGTCAAAAGAATATTGAACAATCATCATTTCGTGAGGTAGTAATTCACCACCCACAAAAACAGTATTTTCTTTAACCATTAGAAGGAGGTGTGTGTAAGTGTAAATAAAATACTTCTCATAAAAAAGTACTAGTTTATTGAGGATACTGGTGTTGTTATGGAATCAAATAATAATAATTTTAGGGGGAGTGAAGAGGGAAAATACAATAAGGGATTTTGAGATAAGGCATTACCTCTAAATCGGGTAACTTCCATTGATTTGAGGCAAATGCTATCTGGAAAAGAATTATTCCCAAAGTGAGTCTTCTAGGAGTAAGAGAGGGATGTGGAGAGATAATATGAGTATATTTTTGATGATCCAAAGGCTTTAGAGGTGTGGGTAAGGGGGTAGAGGTGGGGGCCTTTTATAAGAGGGAGGAGGGGCAATCTTGGAAGGTCATGAAATGTTACTTTATTATGAAATGCTTTTCGGATTTTAAAGGTCCCACAATGATATATTTCAAGGATAAGGTGATAAGGGTTATAAATCCACCCATCCAATCGGTTTTTGACAAGTTTAAGTCTTAGATTTTACCTTATCTTTTCATTTTATTTAAATCATTCATTAATGAGGTAATAACTGCATCATCATTGTGTCATAAATAAATTTATTTATTTAATGTATAAAAATTCTGAATAAAATACCATGATGTAGTAAATATTTTTATCTTTCAAATGACTATTTATAGTCAGAGAGATAATTTATATAAACAAAATTAAAATTGTTTTACTTAGGTATTACTTAATTTTATTATATTTTCCTTTCTTTAAAAATAATATGATAAAAGGTCAATATGACACAAAAGTGATTCTGTGGGGTCTCTAAGTTTGAACAAGGTATCACATGGTCGTCCATGAAATAAAAGAAAATATTTGGACACATGTAGGGGTAATTTTATATTATTATGATATTATTTTATTACCCTTAACAACCCTATTACTACTTAATCACAATAATTAAATATAATTATTGTCGTTACTATTCATAATGTCCAAAAACAAGAGTCTTAATTAAATAATTTGGACCTTCTTATTCCAAATATGGAATAAATTTTATCAAATTAGAAACACAGAAATTTCAGTAATTAATTTAAAAAATAATTTCCGTTGTCAAAACAAATGGTGTGTTTTTAAGAAATAATATCTATCAAAAGATTAACAGTTGTTTATGTCCAATTTCAAAGTGAAATTAATTATAATGACCACCATTGGATTAAATTGTAGAAATATATTCTAATTAAACTTTAAAAGTAATGAAAAAGATAATCTAACCAAATAATTAAATTAGATTAAAAGGCAATTTTGAATTAAAATACAGTATTTTCACTATTCATCAAAAAACTGAATTTTATTAGAAAAATACAAAAATTTTATCCAAAGTAAATTTTTACGTCCCAATTCTAAATAATAAGTTTCTTTTGACATATAGAGCTTATAAAATTGTCAAAAGATAGATTTAAAAATGGTTTTCCATCAAAAGACAGTAAAAAAAGCTTTTAAAAATATTAGAGTATTCTATGCTTAAGATTGAATTTATTCTAATTTTAAGCCTCTAAAACACTATACAATTCATAAATAGTCATAGATATGAAAATATATTATTCATTACTTACTTGGGATGTTACAATGAGTGAGGATCTTACCAGCTTCATCCTATACTTGAATGGGATAATGTACCCATATTCTAAACCTACTTGGTGGTTCTCATAGTTCCCCAAAAATTTCCAAATCATATAGCATGATACAACCCCATCCCCATTAAACCATTGAAACACATAAAAAATCCAAAAACATGTGTCGATAACCATAATTTAAGACCATATATGGAAAATACCTTAACCCTAAATGGTAATGTAAATCACCGAAAAACATTATAACTAACATCGATGATGTATCACTCCATTTATCACATGATAAACATAAATACCCCAAGATACACATTTAAAAGTGATCCCATCAATAAACTGGTGGTCAACACTTTATCCCATGACCATAGCCCTGATGGTTTTTATTAGCACTAACCTTTTATGAACATTAATCCAAAAAAAATCCACCACCCACCATCAGTGAAGTATGTATCTGTAACACCCCGACCCTAGAATCGCAGATCTGGTGTGTCATTTTAATAAATTGGAATGATTATAAGGAATCAATTCCCAAAGGATTGATCAATTTAGTAGTCTTGGAAAATAGATTACATACATGAATGTTACATTAAAAATTCAAACATAAAACACAACCTAAATAATCTGCAGAGAACGCCATTATTCCCATAGCTTAACCCTACATATAAAAAATAATACACTTCTTAGAATCATAAGAAAATAAAACATAAGAAATGGGTGAACTCAGATTCTTAGTAAGGGTAAATAATTTAGTGGAAGCTATAAAATTATAAGGAAAGATGTGTAAAAAATAACCATTTAAACATAAACTTGGACATAATATGGAGAAAATAAATCAAAAATTACCATATAAACATGAACATGGATATTCTACTAGTCGAATAATCACATGTAATAATTAATTTCATAATCAGGGAATGCCTAACACTGGACATCATTACACATAGTCAAGGCCTCGTGTCAAGAATAAAAATTAAATTTTTGTCAAGGGCTTGTGACAAGACAATAATTTATCTCATGAGACCTACTGATGCATAGAGTGACTATAGCAGGACCCACACATCACTTACTAAGTCCACTTCATTCTCAGATGAAAATGTTGAAACATAAGATAAACATTAGTATTAAAACAAGCTTATGAAATGTCAATACTTCAGCCACAAACAATGAAGGGTATAAAAATAACACATCCATAGTCAAAAATATCATAACTCATTAGATACAATATGGAATATTGGATTATAATAAATCAAACTTAATCAAGATTAATATCTAGTAAAGAATGTTGACATAGTTGAAAATGATCAGTAAAACTTTTTGAGAGAAATATACCTTTTTGTGAAATAATTTAAAAGTTACACATTTATAAAGGAAGTAATTTAAAATATATTTTTGAATCAAAGTGTCCCATAAAACTTTGAATTTTTTTAAAGGAATTAACATTTTAAAACAATCATGTTCATATAAATAAATCCTTAAAACCATTTTGAAAACATGAACATTAATGAGAAATATTTAGAAGAATAAATATTTAAAACATTTAAAATGATGTTTTAGTTAAAGAGTACTTAAAAAAAAATCATTTTTAAATGTCTTTTATGAAACATGGACATGGATAATAAATATTTCCAAAAAAATAATTACACATAAACAATCTCAGATAATAATGTGATTGAGGAATTAACCCTTACCTTGCACTTTCCTTTGGTCGAGGGTACATTTAAGCTCCTGTATAATGACCATAGTACATTATTAAATTATACCAGAACCATATTAATATTTATTATATCATATATGATTCATTAATGACTTTAAACTACCCATTTAATAATTATTTCCATGTTAAATTAACATTTCGGGTAATAATCGCTTTCTTTATCATACGTCTTTTAATATGTTATTATTGATCGTAACATTTAGATCATGATTTAAATAATTATAGAATATAAAACATGATTTATATAATATATATATTTATAATATAAATATGTATATTATATAGATATATGAAATGAAAAACACAATTTATGAAGATGGAAGACCTTATGTACGCATAAAGGTTGTTTCCGTTTTCATATCGTATTGAACAGAAGTAAGTGAATAATATATATGTAAGTACATACATAAATACAAACATACAAATATATATATATATATTATAGAATTATTATGTCATATATTACATAATTATTAATAATATATATTTTTATAATAATTGTTGAATGGTGAACTTGGAAATGAATCCCATCATGTCGTGGAGACGGTAAACCGTACGTACACACGAGCGACAATATCATTTATTTAATAATTAAAAGGTGTTGAATTGGATGATATATTAATTTTACATAGAAATTATCATGTTATTTTCATTATATATATAAATATAACTTATTATTAAATCCATCCAAATATCATAGTGTTGAATAAAAAATTACACCATAGTGTGGAGAAGGTAAACCGTATGTACAGACGCATGGTGACATTATCATTAATAGGATGGATAGAATAATGAGTATGGTTGTAACATACTTATAATAACATCAAAGTATGTAGAAGGTACTGGATTTATTATTTTGGTGTGTAAATAAAAAAGAAAGGGAAAGTGGATGAAGAAAAGAACTTTGAAATAGGTGATAAAATAATTACCTCTTCTTTGGGTGTTTCCTTTTGATTTGACCAAAAGGGGTCCTTAGGTTAGCTTTATTCACAAGGTAAGGAATCTAGGTTAAAGTGAGGGAAGTTGGGAGGGGATTTGGGTAGGGTTTTTCCAATCCAAATGGATTTGGAGGTGTGATTTTGAGAGAAGGGGAAGTACCCTTTTATAAGAGAGGTGAGGGTCACTTTAGAAAAAGTTTGAAATATTATTTTATTATAAAACAATTTTTGGTTTCTAATGGATCCAAATTAATTTATTTCAAAGACAATGTGGATATGGTTCTAAATACTCTCAAAAAAATAGGTTTTAGATAATTTTAGGTCACCATATTAACCCTATATTTTATATTTAATACTTAGTTAAATAGTTTAACTTTTACCATATCCTCTTGTATTATTATAATAAATGGTTAATAAACATACTATAAACTACCAAACCAAACAAAAGTGGTTAATTAATGAAATATCTATCATTATATAAGTAATTTGGATGAACCTTATGTTTTTATGATTATTATATCAATTAATAATAAAGTATTTGTTTTAAAAACCCATTTATGTCATTTTTGACACAATTTGTTATTTTGTTTTTGTTAAAGTCATAACAACTTTATCACTTCATATTTTTTTATTTAATCAACCCTAAAATGTCATATTAACCTAGGAAATTCATGGATGGAATCAAAAGCTTCAATTTACATTTATTTTTATATTTATAATATCAATTATTTTAATCTTTAATTGATAAAGTAATTACTGCATCATCATTGTGTCATAAATAAATTTAATTATTTAATCTCTAAAAATAATAAATAAGATATCATTACACATGAAATATTTTTATATTTCAATAAATATTCATAATGGAATTTATATTAGGTATAAACCTATATTAAAAATGGTTTAGTTATTAAACTTTGAATTTAACACTTTTAACTTTTCTTTAAATAAAATAATAATAAATGTCCTAATCTAATCCAAGAAAACCAAAGGGATCATATTTTATTCCTAAGGTTGTATTTGGTAAAAATAAACTTATCCAATAGAATTAGGACATGTGTTAGGGTAATTATAATATCACTTTTACCTTTAATTACCCTATTTACTTTTCACCGTGGTAAATAAAAGTCAAAAGTTACTATTCAAAAAAATTATTTTCATATTATTGAAAAAAAATTTAATTAATGATGTCAACCATGTCTCTAAGATTTTTTAAATTCAATTCATAGAATTGGTAAAATTATGGTTTATGCAAATTTGCAAATGTGCTTAGAGGTTGGGTAAAAGACGTTAAAAAGTTCAATAAAAATTTTTACATATAATTTTATTAGAAAATGACTCCAATGAATTACATTAAAATTATATCAGTATTAAATATATATTTTTACTTAAAATAAATTTAAATAAAATAAATAATTATTTAAAAAAAATTCAGTTTTAAAAAATAACGTAGTGTTGTTCACTATTTATCAAAAATTGATTGTTTTTAGAAAAATAAAAAAAATTAACCCTAAGATAATTTTGATATTATTAATTCAAAAGTTAATTCTATTTTACCAAAATTAAAACATATATGTTTCATTAATTAATTTAAAATTAATTCCCATTGTCAAAACCAAAAAGCGGGTTCTTAAAAAGTAAAAACTATCAAAAGATTGACATGTGTTTATGTCAAATTTAAATGTGAAATTACTTATAATGACCTACATTGTATTAAATGTTAAATATATAATCTTATTATACTTCCCAACCATTAAAATTCATAATTTAACACTATAAATTATTTCGATTAAAAATTTTGTTTTCAATTAAAATTTACTATTTTCACTATTCATCAAAATATGAAAGTTATCAGAAAAGTACCAAATATTTATCCAAACTATATTTTTATGTCCCAATTCTAAAAAAATTTAATTTTATTAAATTAAATATATAAATGTTTCAAATATTTGTTTTGAAAAGGGTTCTCCATTAAAAGGTGGTAAAAATTTCATTTTAAAAAAATACTTCTTTTATCTGAAAAAATGAATTTGTTCTTATATTATGTCTAAGAAACACATAATATGGATTCTAAAATTATATGGAGTATCTAAAATTCAAAATTCAGTTAGTACTATTCATAACCGCTTTTTGAACGGCTAGTTTGGTAAGTCGTGGTGCACTCGAACTCGTTGTTGCATGTAGCACAAGTTATTGAATTAATTTGAAGAGATAACATACTATGAAATATTGGGGTGTTACATTATTAATTTATTCAATAAATTTCATCCTCACAATTTGAAATTTTTCTTTTAAAGTAAAAGTTTAAAAATAGAAAAATACATTTGTGGAAAACCCACATCAGAAATTGGGTTAATAAAATTTAGTCTTAATAAGAGGGAAAGGGAAATGAAAAAGTCACCACCAAATTATGATCTCGGTTAGAAGAATATTGGTGTAAATTAGAGACAAATAATTGGAGGAAAAATTTAAATATTTATAGTGAGTGATTGAGGTCATCAATCAAAAATAAGTGTAAAATTGAGGGCCTCAAAGCCATCAATCTATGATGATTTAAAATATCATCAGTTCTACAAAAAATAAGGTGTTAGGATAATACATTTTTAGTTTTAAGATCCCATCCCTAACCTTTATTAATTAATTTATTCATATAATAAGAGTAAAAAAATATACTTGGAAAGTAGAGTTTCGTCCTTCAACTAATTCCTACCACAAACTCATCTTTCACTCCAAAAGATAATAGAATTCAAAAATATTCTATTTATCATAATCATTTAGGGTTCCAAAAACGATGAATTTATAATTCATTTTTCAAAATATTTTAAAAAAACTAAATTATACAGACTAGGAAATCACGTAGGCCAGGGGAAGGTGATGCACCCTTGTCACCCTTCAGTTGTGGGTTCAAGTCTTGTAGCCTTTCCAGACGCGACGGGTTATCTCCTGACCTCCATGTTGTACATTTTATAACAATCTAAAAATAATATTAAGAAATGATTTAACCTTAAAAATAGTATCCAATGTCAAACTTAATCCATTCCAACATTTAGACTTATCCAAAATACTTTTTTCCAAACTCACAGTCCAAAATTTAGAAGGAAGGTAAACACAATAAAGATATTTTTTCCACATAATTACAAGTGAATACCTTCATCATGTATTATTTTAAAACATGGTAACAATCTAAATTACCATAAAACCTAATTGATTGCATTCATTCTCCCTTATTCTTTATAGAACACTGTAAATACTCCTTATATCCAAAAATGATTTAAACTCCAACAATAATGGAATAAAAAAATTAATTAGTTTCAAAGTAGCCAAGAATATTGAATATAATTTATCCAAATCAATAATATATTATTCAAAAATCATTAACCCAGTATCATAATCATATTAAGGTTTATATTTCCTTCAACCATAAATTTTAAAAAAAAATTCAATTGCTATTGAGTCACTTTTCTTAGAATCATATAATCTAAAATCCCTAATGAAATAGTACCGTAGTGCAATCTTTATTTATTTCCATAATTTATATAACCAGTACATCATTGATACAACACTCAAATGAAATAATTATTTAATAAAAATATAATAACACTAGTCATTCCTCTTCATCTTTGGTAGTATTATAACTTGATTATTATCAAATAGTATCATTTGGGGAATACTCTGATGATTTAGACATTGAATCGTGTAGTTTTCCAACTCTTTACAGATAAAGAATTATACATTTGAAACCTTTTTCTTACCATTTCAATCACGTACTGGGTGTCCTTTTTCTCCACACTTATAACAATCTCTCATTACCTTCAAGAATTTAACAAGGTGATTCTTTCCACACATATCACATATGGGAAAATCCTTCTTTCCCCTCTTCCCTTTATCCATTTTTCTCTCTACCATCCTTTTATTATCTTGATTCCAATCAAATCCATAGGACTCAGAAAATTATTTACTTATATTATTAAAACATGATACTATTTCTTCATATGATGAGAATACATGGGGGACTACTTCGCTTCTAAATGTTGGCTTAATACCATGAAAGATATGATCCTTCTTACTCTTTGGATCATGCGTATTGTTGGAGTTCTCATTCCTTCTATTGGGTTCCATTTCTAAACAATGGAATACACTAGGTTAGTTTATGAATCGTAATGCATAATTCAAAACATGTAAAACACCTAACATAAATTAAAAATATTATGCATATAATCTATAATCATAAAAAATGTTTTCTTTGAGAAAGTATTTACCCCTAAATCCTTCATAACAGCTTGTAAAGAAAATGTGAATTCTCCTAAGCATATCCCCGAGGAGTTTCAAAACCAAGAGTAAAGTAAGGCCCATTGTCATGTACAAGGATACCTCAGATCAAGACCAAAACTCTTGGGCAGAGTTTTCAATCCTAGGTATATCTATTATAGAGCCACCTCTACCTACTCGTATCTAGAAAGAGATGTATTTCTTATAAAATACACAAAATCTCTAAATTACCAAAATTATAGGAAGTTCTTCTATACTAATCCACAAAGTCTATCTTAGGGTAATGTTCTCTAATCAGAGTTTTTCTAAATATAGGTTCCAAGGTTTGTACTAAACTTTCTCTGATACCAACTATAATTCCCCGACCCCAAAATCCCGGAGTCAGTGTGTCATTTTAATACATTGACATGATTTATGGGAATCAAGTCTCGAAGGACCGATCGGTTTTTTAGTCTTGGAAAATAGATTACATAAATGAATGTTACATTACACTTTCAAACATAAAACACAACATAAATAATCCATTTATAACACCATTATTCCCTTAACTTAAACCTGTATATCAAAAATAATACACTTCTTTGAATCCTAGGAAAAAAAACATAGGAAAGGGGTGAGCTTAGATGTTTAGTAAGGGTAAATAATTTAGCGTAAGCTATAAACTTTTAAGGCAAGATGTGTAATAAAAACAAGAGACTTTTAAATAAAAAATTTAATATTATATAGAGAATATAAATCAAACATTACCATATAAACATGCACATGGATATTCTACTAGTCTAATAATCACATGTAATAATTAATTTCATAATGAGGGAATGCCTAATGTCAGACATCATTACCACATAGCGAAGGCCTCGTTCCAAGACTACAAATAATTTTTTTTCAAGGCCTTGTGCAAAGACACTAGTTTTTCTCATGAGACCTATCATTGCATCAAAGGTCTATAGCGGGCCCCACCCATCACTTACTAAGTCCACTGCATTCCTCATATGAAAATATTGAAACATTACATAAACATTCGTATTAAAAATAGCATAAGAAATATCTATACTTCAACCATAAACCATGAAGGGTATAAAAATAGAACATCCACAGTCAAACATATCATAACTCATTCAATACAATATGGAAGATTGGATTATAATAAATCAATCGTAATGAAGAATAATATCCAGTAAAGAATGTTGACATAGTTGAAAATGATCAAAAAAACTTTTCGAGATAAATATACCTTTTTGTGAAATCATTTAAAAGTCACACATTTATAAAGGAAGTCATTTAAAAGATATTTTTGAATAAAAGTGTCCTATACCACTTTGAAACATTTGAAAGGAATTAACATTTTAAAATAATCATGTCTATATAAATAAATCCTTAAAACCATTTTGAAAACATGGACATTAATGTGAAAGATTTAGAAGAATAAATATTTAAAAATTTTAAAATGATGTTTTTGTTAAAAAGTACATTAAAATAATCATTTTTAAATGCATTTTATGAAACATGGACATAGGAAATAAATATTTCCTAGAAAATACTTACACATAAACAATCTCGGATAATAATGAGATTGAGGAATTAACCCTTACCTTTCACTTTTCTTTGGTTGAGGGTACGTTTAACCTGATTTATAATGACTATATTATGTTATTAAATTATACTAGAACCATATTAATATTTATTATATCATAAATGATTCATTTACAACTTTATATTAACCTTTTAATAATTATTTCTATGTTAAATTAACATTTTGGGTAATAATCACTTTCTTTATCGTACGTGTTTTAACTTGTTATTATTGATCATATAATTTAGATCATGATTTAAAAAAATCCATAATATAAAACATGATTTATATATAATATATTTTTATAATATAAATATATATAATAGATATATATAAGAAATGGAAAATTCCTTTTATGGAGACGGTAGGCCATACATACGAATAAATGTTGTTTCCGTCTTCATATAATATTAAACAGAAGTAAGCGAATAAGATATATGTAAGTAAGTACACACACACACACACACACATATATATATATCTCCAGTATAATTATTATGTCATATATTACATACTTATTAATAATATATATTTTTGTAATCATCATTGAATGATGAACCTAGAAATGAATCTCATCGTGTTGTGGAGACGATAATCCGTACGTACACAAGAGCGACGATATAATTTCATTAATGATTAAGTGTAATGGAATTGGATGGTATATTTATTTTATAGAGAAATTATAATGTAATTTTCATTATTTATTTACATATTTCTTATCATTATATCCATCCAAAAACATAGTGTTGAATAACAAATTACACCACAACGTGGATATGGTAAGTCTTATGTATGCACGCATGGTGACATTATCATTCATAGGATTGATAGAATAACGAGTATGGTTGTACCATAATTATAATAACATCACATTATGAAAAAGGTACTAGAGTTATTATTTTGGTATGGAAATAACAAAAAATAGAAAGTGGAAGAAGAAAATAACTTTGAAAGAGGTGATAAAATAATTACCTCTTCTTTGGCTATTTATTTTTTATTTGAACTAAAGGGGTCCTTATGTTGGTTTTATGCTCAAGGGAAGGCCTCCAGGTTGAAGTGAGGGACTTTTGGAGGATATTTGGGCAGGGTTTGGCCAAGCCAAATGGCTTTGCAGGTGTGATTTTGAAAGAAGGGGAAGTTCCCTTTTATAAGAGAGGTGAGAGTCACTTTAGGAAAAGTTTGAAATATTATCTTATTATAAGATAATTTTCAGTTTACAATGGCT
Organism: Viscum album; assembly: GCA_963277665.1. Taxonomy (NCBI): domain Eukaryota; kingdom Viridiplantae; phylum Streptophyta; class Magnoliopsida; order Santalales; family Viscaceae; genus Viscum; species Viscum album. The sequence continues at coordinate 1,902,781,361 of OY728150.1, read as the reverse complement.
CAAAATTGATTTATTTGGAAGATAAGGTAATTATGGGTCAAACTATTTTCATAAAATAGGTTTTAGACAAGTTTAGGTCATCATATTAACCCTATCTTTTAGATTTAACACTTAGTTAAATAGTTTAACTTTTACCATGTCCTCTTGTATTATTATAATAAATGGTTAATAAACTTACTATAAACTGACAAGAGAACCACTAGTGGTTCATTAATGACATATATGACGTTATATAAGTCCCTTGACCAAACATTATATTATTATTATTATTATATCAATTAATAATATAGTATTTGTTTTAAAAATTTATTTATGTCAATTTTGACACTATTTGGTATTTTGTTTTTGTTAAAGTCATAAAAACCTTATCGATTCAAAAATATTTATTTAATCAACCCTAACATGTCATATTAACCTATAAAATTCTTGTATGGAATAGAAAACCTCAATTTACATTTATTTTTATATTTATAATATCAATTATTTAAATCTTTCATTGATAAAGTAATTACTGCATCATCATTATGTCATAAATAAATTTAATTATTTAATATCTCAAAATTATAAATAAAATACAATTATGTATAAAATATTTTTATCTTTATAATGAATATTTATAGTTGAATTTATCTTATGTATAACCCTATATTAAAAATGGTTTAGTTATTGAACTTTGAATTTAACACTTTTAACTCTTCTTTAAATAAAATAATAATAAATGTGCTAATATAATCCAATTTGACCAAAAGGATCATAATTTATTCATAAGGTTGGTTTTGGTCGAAATACACTTATCCAATAGAATTAGGACATGTGTTAGGGAAATTATAATATCATTTTTACCTTTAATTAGCCTATTTACTTTTAATCATGGTAAATAAAAGTCAAAATTTATTAATCACAAAAAATTATTTTCATCTTATTGGACCAAATTTTACTTACTGATGTCAACCGTGTCTCTCGTATTTTTTAAATTTAATTCACAGAAGCGGTAAAATTACGTTTTATTCAAATTTACAAATGTGCCTAGAAGGTGGGTAAAAGACGTTAAAAAGTTCAAAATAATTTTATACATATAATTTAATTATAAAATTACTCCAATGAATAAAATTTATCACATATAGGTATTATATATATATTTTGACTTAAAATAAATTTAAATAAAATAAATAATTATTTAAATAAAAAGTCGGTTTTAAATAATAATGCAGTGTTTTTCACTATTCATCAAAAATTGATAGTTTTCAGAAAAATAACAAAAATTCACCCTAAGATAATTTGTATATTATGAATTCAAAAATGAATTCTATTTTACCAAATTCAAAACATAGAAGTTTCATTAATTAATTTAAAATTAATTCTTGTTGTCAAAACCAAAAAGATGGTTTTTAAAAAGTAAAAACTATCAAAAGATTGACACGTGTTTATGTCAAATTTAAATGTGAAATTACTTATAATAAACTAAATTGTATTAAATGATAAAAATATAATCTAATTATACTTTAAAACCATTAAAATTCATAATTTAACACTACAAATTATTTCGATTAAACATGTTGTTTTCAATTAAAATTTATTATTTTTTACTATTCATCAAAATATGAAAGTAATAAGAAAAGTACCAAAAATTTATCCAAACTATATTTTTATGATATTCTTTTAAATAATAATTTAATTTCATTAAATTTAATATATAAAAGTTTCAAATATTGGCTTTAAAAAGGGTTCTCCATTAAAAGGCTGTAAAATTGTATTTTTTGAAAAATACTTCTTTTATCTAAAAAAATTAATTTGTTCTTATATTATATCTAAGAAACACAAAATATGGATTCTAAAATTATATGGAGTATATAAAATTCAAAATGTAGCTAATACTATTTGTAACTACTTTTTGAACGGCTAGTTTGGTAAGGCATGGTGCGCTCGAACTCGGTGTTGCATGTAGTGCAAATTATTCAACTACTTTGAAGAGATAATGTACTATGAAATCTTGGGGTGTTAAAGTATCACTACTACACCACATCATTGAGTCACATCTACAACTATTTATAATCATCCCAACAATTACATGAAATCTCAAGAATAACTTATCAAACAAGTTCTGGTCTATCGACAACCATGTATCATGACTTGACATAACTCAATACAAACCATAACTATCAACTTTAAAAAATATCTAGGACACCAAATTTTTACCTCAAAGACCTTAGTTAGTTTTTATTCAATTCTATCACACCCCCACCATTCCCATAAACCACATAGTAAAAAAACCATATAATAATGGTAGTATCTATGAACCACCTAATTAGTACTTAAAATAGATTTATTATTAGATTTCATAGTCTGATTCAACCTGAGGAAAGTGAAATAAAGAATCTAGAGAAGAATCCCTAAATAATATATTTTTGTTGAAAATGAAAAAAGTGACAACACCTGAAATAAATGAATGAGGTCGATAAGAATTACATTTTATTACTCCATATGATAAAAAACATGATGAAAGAACCATAAAAAAACGAAATACCCCCATGAGGGAGGAGTGAATGAGAGGAGAGGGAGGGGTTCAATCTCCATGTATTGTGGAAGAAATAAAGCTCCCCTGTTTAATAAAATGTATCCAATTAATAAATTTAAATAAAATTTTCAAAAAAATCATCACTAAGGATATCAAGTACATAATACCCACCAGGTACCTACCCTATGGTCACTAACTACCTGGTGGTCCCCTAGGGCCTACCATCTCACTACTGTAATCATAGGGTACCTTGTATCATCCCACTTGGTACCCATTATCATATATTTTCATGAAATATTTCCTAATACTAGAACCAACTTCCCAAAAACCAACTTCAAGTATCCTTTAATTCCTCAAAAATATCAAAAACACTTAATCACACATGGTTAGGATGGTGTTATACCCAAAATAGATCATTTAAGACACCCAAACATTATAAAAGATGTGGTCAAGAAGATGATGCTAGTGGGGAGAAGGAGATAGGCGGTGGTTCTATGTGTTTTTTGATCTATTACCCTAACTTTGATGTGATGAAACATGATTTATGGTGAAAATTATCATCAAATAGTGGATTAAATGATATGTGATGATGATATTATATATATATATATAGGGGATAAAATGATAGTAAGTACATGACTTCATCATGAATATATTATTATCATCGATCGATAGACTGACAGGGAGTTCGATACACCATAAAAAATTATAATTATCATCAAGGTGTAAACTAATAGTGATGCTAGGATTATTAATGTAATTTATAAATATTTATAATGGATGGATATATAGTAAGGATGGGATAGACTCATGAATTTATGAGTCTCACTAATGGATAGACTAGTAGTGAGATTAATATTTTATTTAGAACCTTTGAGTACCTTTACTGGATAGATCATCATGACAATGAGATACCCTCTGACATACTAACTGAATTAAAAGGGTATAACTGATGAGATTCACCAAAATTGGTCAAATCAAGTGGGGTTGGGTGTGAAAGTGGCTGGGGAAGCACACATAGACCCAACATGAATACTTTATTTCCATATTCTGAAATTTCATTTAGTTTCTTATGATTACACTAGTATATCATGGGCTATATTATAATAATTATTTTGGGCGAACTATTACTTTTTGATGCTCACACCCTTAAAATAATCCCTATTAAATGTGAAAACCATATGTCTGATATGCTATTATGAGTACAAGATTCATGGGTGATTAGGATATAGTATCTTGATGGGTTTTGGAGGTGGGACCATAGGGAGGTTCAAGGTTATAGTTGTGTATTATATATATATATATATATATTATTTTTATATGATTAGTTTAGTGGGAAATATCCTTTGATGTGTGTTGTGTAGGAAATTATAGGGTCTAATTTCTCATATTATTCTAGTTGGATGTTTATATCATAATTATTCCTATAACTCTATATACATACTTTGATGTTTTATTATGGATGTGTTGTGATTTATCTATTATTGATAAATTTATATACCAATATATATTCTCCCAAAATATTGATCATATAACCTCATCTCTAGTACAACCTTTGGTATATGGGGAGATATGCATGAGGCAAGATATAATCACTCAACTTGGTAATTGTTTTGGGTGAATTAGGCTGAAGCTTTATAAGTTGTATCCAAGAATTGTTTTTTTGTTTTATGATTTTGGGGAATGGTATATGTGAATGTTTTTTAAATATTGAATAATAATTATTTAAATGATGAATATAAGAGAAACCAATGAAAATTTCATCTGTGATATTGAAACTAAAACTATGAATAATATAAATGAAGACATGCATTATTGCCTGATGATGAGTAAGAAACCTTATTTAATCACATTATCTTGATGAGGGAAACCTAAATGCATATAAATAACACTTTAATCCTACATTATCCATGATTTGATGAATCAACCAATTTTTTACTATAAATATATTTTCGACCATAGTATGTTAGTACCTATAAAAGTAAAGGAATAAAGAAAAGAGATATTTTTCATGAAATAATTAAAATAAAGTCTTCCACCATTATCATTGATAAAAACTCCTTATATATTATCTGAGGAACTCTTTGATACTTCATGAAATTTACTTGAATGTTTATAAAATATTTTACTAATTCCCATTATTACATATTCTTTGTAACCTCTAGCAGTATATTCAAGAATTTAACACATAAATATATTCAATATTTCATCAAATATTTTATCATATGAAACATCAATGATCAATGATATCCTACATAGATGAAAAATAAAATTTAACACTTATAATTCATCTAATGTTTTTTATTATATAAAATGATTAACATATATCATACAACTTACAATCTAAATATATCATATAATGAAAATGTGGCTTAAGGTAGAGATACACTATTATTATATCATACCCTACGATATGTCAAACAAAGGAATAACATATACCTTATTTTTATGTATTTAATACCATAAAAATATAGATATAATACCATATTATATAGGATAATATATATCATATATACATTAGGATTTAGGGAATATCACCAACAAGTTCCCACTTGCACAAAATCCTCATATACTTTATACGATTGTACCCTATGTTGTAACATATATCATAACATGTGAAGTCATACCCAAAAATACATTTTTATATTTCCAAAATAATTTTTCAACACCATAAATTCCACCATATATCACATCACATGTGATGCATTTTGATTAACCATCTAAAACTCTATTTGGATTAACTTGAAAATACTTTTAGAGTAACTATATAAATTTTGTAAAACTTAATATCTATTCATTAAATTAAAAAGTGTGACCCTATAGATATTTATATCATTGATAATGAATATAAATTATTTAATTCATAAATATAAGTAAATAAAAACCTCTATAAATAAATCAGTACTATTCAATCTATAAATGGACCTGACAAGATCCCCATTGAGCAAATGTATATCTGCACTTGTGTCTACTAGTCATTTAATATACATGTATATATAATAATATAACAACTTTTCCAAGACATAGAGTAACCATAATACATATAGTCTGTGAATTTCATATATAAAATCATATATTCTCATTTATTTGAGTATAGGCTGACCACATAGATCAACACATCACCTATCATTTTTCTTAATATATAAGCACATCACATACCCCTCACCCAAATAGATAAGAATATCACATATCACTTATCATGATAATGTTATGTACTATATGAGTATATCTAAATAAAGGGACCAAATTTAATAATCATCATATGAGAGGAAACTATAATCTTGGTAAAACCACACTTGATTATATGATAAAAAACATACCTAACCACCCTATGATTCTCTTGGCCTTAATGGTGGCATAATAAAGGTACCAAATAATTAATGTTCTTATACTAGGTATATTTTCAAACCTCATGTATATGAATTAAATATAAAAAATTGACCCTTATTATACCAAATACATAGTTTATGACACTCCATGTGACATAAATTGTAGTTCAATCATTACACAAAACCCGTTCTGTGTCTCATGATCATATTTCATATCTCTATATGAAATATTACCCATGTTAACCTTAAATTTTCTTCATAATCTATAATAATATATAATTAAAATAATTTAGGAATAACTCGAATACTTTGAGAGGTTAATTATCACATCACTTTAGGAGTATATAAAACCATCATGAAATAATAATAAAGTAGATACAACATTTTTATAACACAATTATTATTTTTATTTTTATTCTTATTGAAGAATAAAATCAAAACAATACATATTTAACCATATAAACATATCCTATATGATATAATTACAAATAAGACTTTTATTTTCTTTACATTATGGTTTTGATAAACTCATAAAATTTTTATGTAATTTCTATCATATATATATGTGAAATTATAATAAAATAGCCCACTTAATTCATTTATTGAGTAACATTTACAAAAAATATTTAGTAAGTAATTATGAGATTAGGAATCATATTCATAAAGCTTAACTATTTGAACAAGTATTCAAACTTTTTTACTTCATAATATCCAATTTTATGATGTTAATAACTATTGGTGTAGACTTAAAAGATATTTATGAGTTCATAGGCATCATCGTAGAGATTTTTTATTCAAAAATTTCCTTGATAAAATTATTGTAACTAAATAAAACTATTTACATCATGTGTATTTACCAATATAACCTATAACCATTGAGGATATAAATTAACTTTCACTTTAAATATGATTTATTTAATCATTTATTTTTTATACTTTGAACTTATATGAGTGAATACATACTCCCACTAGATTCATAGAAAAATATATTTTCTTTAAAATATCATGATAAAATACATAAACATATTTTTATTAGGTAGTATTGATTATTCCATTTAATTATAATATTAAAAAAATATATCTTAACAATTATATCATAAATGTTACATTATGTTTTTGTAACAATATTTAAAAAAAACTTTATTATTTAAAATATACCAATACAAGGTAGAGAGAAATCTTTCCCACATATTTTAAAAAATAAACTGAACAATATTTTATCCAAGATAAAACATTTTTAATCCAATAATTTATTCAAAAATGCTATAGATTCTAATGAATCAATCATAAATATGTGTATTATATAAAATTATATAATTTATTCATCAAACGACCATGATTTACAAAAATCTATTATCATATAAGAGAAAATAAATGAGATTCCAAATACACATATTTTATTCGAGATTCATCCAAGATTTGAAGTAATCATTTTCTATTTAAATCCATAATGTATCAAATCATGATCCATCACTTGGATGCATACTTTAATATTTGACCATAAAATCATAATAAATTTTAAACATCTATACACATTCATAATAATTATTTAATGCATACATGGTTCCATGTATCCTTTAAAATCTAAAAATTGATTTCTACATCATTAAAAAATGTCTTGGACTTTCTATAGAGTTTCTTAAACCCATTTATGAATTATATACTATTTTTTACAAATATGAATAAGGCCAAATTTTCATGTTGGGGTTGAATTAAGGTGTTTATAAAATTTTAAATATTTTATTAGTGTTAAAATTATTGTATAATGTAATATTAAATGTACAATCATAAGAGATTTTTATGTTAGTTTCAATCAAAATTATCCCATGCCTACTATTAAATTATCTAAATCCCTAATAGAAATTACGCAGACTAAATCCTTAATATAGTAAATGATTTATAACCCAATTAGAGACACCTATTCTGGTGGAGTAAAAACTAATACAACTTGATTTTTAATGGGGATCTGCAACCCATTACAACTGATTTTTTCAACCTAGATTCACATATAAAAAATCCATAATTTTTTCACCCTTTAGAAAAAACCCAAATAGAGTGGATTTTTTTATACATGGTGGAACAACCCAAAATAACATTCAATGGTTAGTATAACCAAACTGCCTTGATTTTGAAATGAAAATGCATATACTAATTTTAACACACATTGAAATTAGAGGGGAATTATATAATTCCATAGAAATAAGTTTAAAAAATATATTAAATATTATCTAAGAAGTGGTATCTTTGATCTTATTGGTAGTTATATAGTCATGAAAAATTTTATCCAAAATAATTTCATATTAGGTGAAACAAGTTAATATATATAACATTCCACATTCATCTATGTGTTTTTTCACCAGTTCATTTTAACTCTTTTTATAAAGTTTCTTCATGACCAAAAACACTAAAAAATAATAGTCACATGAAAATCTGTTACTATTTTACTTTTCTAAAACAATATTTAAAATTATCTTTCTCAATGATAACTACTTTAGAGTTTGAATCAAAATTAACAGTCAGTAAAACTAAAACATTTGTATTGTTAAAATAATTAAAATAGTAAATTAATGTAAAATTAATTATAGTAATAAATAGTCCCTTTAAATATGGATGGATAATAATCCTTATATATCCTCAATAGTTCTAATACAATCAATCTTAATAACTGTCTAAAAATGATAAGAAAATAGAATTTTAGATTTACTTTTATAAATATTCAGTGTAAATATTAAACATGATTTGGATCTCATGATCTTAATTTAATTATATATATAAAAAATCCAATATTTTTTGTATAGAATTGGAATAAATAATAATTAATCATGGAATAAATAAATTAATGAAAATAAGTAACATAAATATATAGTGGTCAAAATAAAAAAATGAAAAACAGAACGTATTTTTAGTTAAAAAAAACTATTGATTTATATAAAAATCATGTAAAATTTTGTAATCCAATAAGATAGAGTTTTTCTTAAGAAATAAACTTCATAAGATATATGTTCCATAAGTAAAAAAATAAATTTCATAAGCAATAAATTTTCATTAGATTAAAATATTTTTCATGAGATATAATCTTTATATAATACAAAAATCTAATAATATACTCATAAATTAACAATATAAAGATTTTTTAACTGTTGAAACTTTTTAATGTTCAGATATATTATAAGGTTCAATGGTTTTCAACCTCAAAATAAAATTTTTATTATCAAACACTTTTAAGGAAAAAGAAAGAAACCAAAAGTTCAAGTTCAAAAAGAGAACACCGAGCCATTAAACATATGGTTCATTCCATTGTTAAAAATGAATTTATTATGGTTGAATAATAAAAATCATAAGGTTTATATTATAAACCATATGTATTAAATTTGTTTTGAATAAATCCAAAAAAGAAATTTCCCATAGAGAATAATAGAATTAAAATAGTAGAAATATGGAAAAAATGATAATAAATTAAATATTAATTAATAAATGAATAATTAATAATGAATAAATAAATCAAACATAGTTATTTTATTCTAAAATTGGATTAAACTTAAAGAAATTTTATTAACTCATGTTATAGTGAAAAATAAATTCAGAATTATGTAATTTTAAAAATAAAAATAATATGGAGAAAGGATCTACTAAAACAGATAAAAAAATCAACCACTTTTTGATAATTACAAAACCAATTATCTAACATATGAAATTACTCTAATTTTTTTTAAATATTCAACATTTTTAAAATAATTAGTTTTCCAAATACTCCACCTTTCAGTAAGTAAAAGTGAGTTTAAAACTAAAATAAAAAAATCAATTTCAATTTTTATGAAAATGAAGATATTTTGATAGAAAATAATCCATTGATTTAAAAAGATAAATGAAATTTTTATAAATTATATAAATTTGGAACATTTAAAATATATTTTATAACTAAAATTAAAATATATTTGATAAGAATATTTAAATTAATTTTATAAAATATTTTTCTTTCTATAATTCTAGCAGACATAATTGTTTTTATAGAACATAAAATTAGCACAAATCTGTGAAAATTTTAGAAATATATTTAAATAATATTTGTTAAATGAGTAATTTTAGTCACAAATAACAATAAAATTGATGATAATATTATAATAAAAATAATATATTTAGGAATAAATATTTAAATAATAAAAACTTACCTCAAATTACAGATTTAAAATTCTAAAATAGTTATAACAATGGGTCTAACACAACTCCTATAAAAATAAAAATAAATTCTAAAAATGGTCCATGAAAATAGTTAAAAGTAATAATAAATATTCTATACTGTTTTAATTATTATAAAATCATACCATGTTCAAAATAAATTTTCTTAAATATTTCAATATCTAATGTTTTTGTAAAAACATTTTCTAGCTGATCATCAATTGGAACATATTCCAAATAGATCTCCTTTTTTGAAAATGATATCTAATAAAATGATATATATTATTAATTTGGTTAATTAAGAATATTTTAAAATATTTTAGAAATAGAAATTACTGATGAGTTTTTACACAGAATTGGTAACTTATTAAAATAAACCTCAAAATCAGTTAAAGTTTTCATAATCCATAAACATTGAGTATAATAGATTACAAAAAATATATATTATTATTCATTAATTAATAATTTCATATAAATATATATATCTAAACTTGTAGAAACTAAAATCTTTACAAAAAAGTGAAACATTCTACTTTTGCCTTTTCCATCAATTTTGAAACCTATAAAATTAAATTCAGAATAAAATTTCAATTAAAAATATGTTTTTCTTGGATAAAACAAACATATATTTATATAACCTTCAACATATTTGATAATTATTTTTAAAATTTTCATATTATTTTCATTTGGGTCATCTTTAAAATTTCCATATAAGAATATATTAAACATTAGATAATGTTTAAGAGAATTTATATACAATAAACTACCAATCATTCCTTTAAATTTTTTATTATCTACCGATTTTATAATTTTATCATAATTTAGTTTAAAATATAAAGTCATAAGGGGTATTTTAACTTTTACTTGATTCAACTATAAATATTTTATCCAATTCCATCGTATAATTATATTTATTTAGAAAAATTCCATTATTTCTTTAAAATATTTTAAGTCTTAAAAAGATGTTTTATTCAAAGACTCTTGTCAAATTAAGATGTCATTAAATATAAAATTTATTTCAAATAATTTCAGTTAAATATCCAAAGATAATATCATCAAAATAAATTTTAAAAATAAGAAAATCTTTATAGTTTATTATAATAAATAAATTAAGATCTAAATTGAATTTTATAAAATCATTTTCAATAAAAATTGAGATAATATTCCATAATAATCTGATGGAGATTGTTTAAGTCCATAAAAAGGTTTATAAGGTTGTAAAACATGTTTTGGTTTCTATTTATGATAAAACAATGGAGGATATTTTACACAAACCTCTTTATATATTAAACCATTAATCAAATATCCTTTAGTATCTATTTGACATTGTTTAAATATATGACTAGAAGAATAATATATTAAAATTCTAATATCTTCTAATATAGAAAAATGTGAAGTATCATCAAAATATATACATTATTCTTGAAAATAACATTGATCTACTAATATAGATTTATTTGTTATAATTTTTCCATATTCAACAAGTTTGTTTCTAAATATCCATATATTAATAATAATTTATTCATATTTATTTGGTTTAAATGATGTCCAAAAAATGTTTCTATAAAATAAATTTAGTTGAACTTTCATAGCTAAAACCCAGTTTGAAATTTTCAATGATTCTAAAATATTATTTTGGGAAAAAGAAAAAAATAAAAGAATTATAACAAAAAAATTATTAATTATTTTTTGTTTTTTATTCTAGATTAAAAATATCTAATTACACTTTTTATAGGATGATATTTATGTGTTTTCTAAGATATTTCATTAGATAAATACTCCCTTTAACATATAGATACTCATTTTGAGATTTATCTTCTCTAAAATTAAATTGTCTATCATCTTATTCAATAAGATTTTCATTAGTTGATTTTTTATAATATTTATCTATTGTGAATCTCTAATAAATAAATATGTATTTACCTAGGGATTCATTAAAGTTCAAAACCATGATCCATCTATGAAGAAGTCCACTTATAGATACCATTCTACAATTTTCACTATTTATAAACAAAAATATAATAAAATATGGATTTTATAAAATTTATATGATATAAATATTAATATGAATGGAAACTAGAATAATGAAATATATAAAGATTTCACTGAAGAAGAAAAAATATAACGTTCTTATGAGTTCATAGTGATGTAATCATTGTTCATTAAAAATATTAATTATCAATTTTCTATCCTATATTAAGATAAAACCTATCAATAAATTACCACCTGTTTGAATTTTTATTACCCCACACTAATGCTTTAAATGTGATATAATCTCCCTCATATCATCACTACAATGGTATATTGACCCACCACATGCGGCATTATAATGATTAATGAGAAGTATATAGATTACTAGGAAAAAGAACAAAATAGTAGAGAAAGAGGGGTGGCCTCTTCAAAAAAATTAATGCAACTAATATTGAAATTCAAAGAGTAGAATAAAGAAAAAAATTAAGTTCATAAAATAAATCATCAACCACAACTTTCCTTTGAAAAAAGTCAAGGTTTTATCTCAATTTTCATGGAGTTAGAAAAGCACATTGTGTGAAAAAAAGAGAAAATGAGAGAATGAGTGAAAAAGAAAAGTAGATTAATATATATTTAAAATATATAAGTCTATTACAATATAAAATTACATCTTTATCTATAGAAATAACCCACTATCTTTAAGGGGTGTGGTGGTGTACATTTATAGACATAAGGATGGGTCATTTTTTCTCCATTTCTATTCATTTAAAGGTCATACGTGGTTGGTATAGTAAATTGAAGAATTTGAAAAAGTTTTCTAATTTAAAAATTTTCAACTATATTTTTTCTATATATTGGAAAAATACGATCTTTATTGGAAATGTGTAAAGTATGTTATGAAAAAATTACTCGATAAAATGTTTCTATCCTAGAGACTATTTTAATTCCAAATTTTTGGTTTCCCATGCATTTATTTCCTTTTACACAAATGGGAAAATATTGGTTAGACATTGTTAAGAAAATTTTCCCCAAAATATTCTAGATATAATTTCGAAATTTCATCTCATTTGGAAATTCCATTTATGAGATATGGTCCCATATTTAAAATTCATCAAAACTAGGCTCTAATTCAAATACCCCGCTTGTGAGATTCATTTGGTCCTCATAAGTTTGGATAAATATTTTGTTCTTATTTAATGAAATATAGACCAATAATTATGGAATCCTAAAAAATGAATTTTATAATTTATATTAGTGTATAAAATGTTAGTTTTGAATTATAAAAGTGATAGAAAAATACGTAAAGATAAAAAATTAATCCATTTTTATAATTAAAAATAAATTATTCCAAATACCTAAAAAATGTGATTGTTACACTTAAAATGATAAATTTTTGGGATTAAAACATTTTAATATAGTATAATATGTTTGAAAATTTTAGTTTCATAATTTATATTTTAAATCATTTTCATGGAACTTGACGTGAATAAATTATTCAATAATAACGAGATTTTTATTATAGAATCAATAAGCTTTACCAACATCAGAACACTAACAAAATATTCCTTTATCAGATTTAACATCAAATGTATATAAATAATCTTTGGTATTATAGATAAAAACATTAAAACTAAAAATTATAAAATTACCAACTTTAGGTTTCCTTCACTTTGAAAGTTCATAAGGGGTTTCCCATATAATATGTCTTAAAATAATTCCATTTAAAATGTAACAAGAAGTATTCATAGCTTCTTCCGAAAATTATTTGGATAAATGAATTTCATTTAACATAGTTTTATCTATTTATTGAATAGTTTTATTTTTCCATTCAACTACACCATATTTTTGGGGTGTTCTAGGGGAAAAAAGGTTATGAAAATAACTATTTTCTTCACAAAAATTTAAAATTTTAGATTTATAAATTATATTCCTCAATCACTTCTAATTGATTTTTTTATTCCTTTTCTCATTTTTAACCAATTTACAATAAGAAATAAACATATATAAGGTTTCAATTTTATGTGTAATAATATAAACCCATGTAAATCTACTAAAATAATTTACAAAAAAAATATATTTTTACTACCCATACCTAATATTATTATAGGTGTGAATAATTCTATAAAAATAAGTTCAAGAGATATTTCAATTCAATCTTATTTGATAGGTCTGTGCCTTTATCTATGTTGTTTTCCTTTCATGTAATATTAAAAAACATGATTTATATCCAATTTTATTTTATGAAACAATAGAATTTGTTAGTAATTTGAAGGCTTCAATAGTACCCGAAAATTTTCATGACTCAGTGTCCTATTCTATAAAATTTTATCTACCTATACAACATTAAAACATTTAAATTTATAATCTTATAGTTCTAAAAAATTGATTGAATAAATGTTCTTCTTTTAGTCAGTATAAAAAAATAGATTCATATTTAAATATAATTCACTCATCATTTATAAATTTGATAAAAAAAACCATCACCATATAGATATGAAATAAAAAACTGTATTACATTTCAAATAGTCAACATATAAAGATTTATATATAATAAAAAATTTAGGAATAGAAACTTTTCCAAATCATTTTATTATTTCTTTTGAGTTATCACCAAAAGTTACACTACCTCTCTTACATCTATTTAATGGTAAAATGTTTGAAGAATATCCTGTCATATTCATAGATCTTCCACTATGCATATACCAAGTATCCTTTTAATGAATTCCATGACACATTTCATATAAAAACAGATTTAAAATGTTTTGGTACCGATGAAAATTTTCATCCAAAGCGGTTTTAAAATGAATTTTTGGGAACCTAAAATAGATTTTATACTTTTATTTTTTAGTAATATTTAAGATACTGAATAATAAATAAAATATTTTTTATACCCAAATGATTTTAGAAATTTTTAAGACAATTCTCTTGTATAATGATCTTAGATCCTGTATTAAAAACATGTCATGGTAAATACAATCAATTTAGAAATTTTTAAAAATAATTTATTGTAAATTTTAGGTAATTGATTTTCATATCCATATCTAATATTATTTTCTTTATTTTTTTCATGATAATAGTTTTATAATAGCTTTTTATACCATGAAATTTTCTAGAAAGATATTACTTTAAACTACCAATTTACATTTTAGCCTTTTAGTTTATTTAAGATAAATATCAAATTCATCACATAATAATTTATAATTTCTCTCTTTATCTTCATTTTTCTTTGAAATAAAATCAGTATACTTATCATTCACTTATTTAAGTTTATTATTTTATTAAGAAAGAAACTTATTTTCTTTGAAATAATTTATATTATTTTCTAAAATTTCATAGTATATATCATAAATTTTAATAATATAATTTTTTAATATCTTAATATTGTTATATAACTCATCAATAGTTGGTTTTTTATAACTAGTCTCACTGGAATCAAAATCAAATCCACTAACCCAATTCATTAAAGCGACCAGACAAAAATTTGCCGTTTTTTGATATTCTGATTCATTAATGCAATTTAAATCCTTGATATATCTCCAACCATTTTATAAGTCTCTCTTAACTTTCTTGTTTAATATTTTTTTTATTTTAGCTTCAATAATTCAGGATAGATATGTCCTATTCTTCTACGTTCAAAAGAAATTACATTAAGAGAATAATTTGAAACCACATTATCTTTTCTATTTCCTTTATAATCAAATATTGGACAATTACTTCTATTTATTATATAATATTTATTATTTATTTTCTAAATTACCTTTTATACACTAGAAACATAAACTATTTCACTCACCTATAACTCATAATGAGTCGAATAAGTAGTAATAATAATATTTGATTTAAAATATTTATAATTTATTCTTTAGAAATATTTTTACGTTACAATCCATATTGAAAAAATGATCTAATGTGTTAATCAAGAATATATTCTTTAAAATTATTTCTTTCATTAAGAATAACCATTTAAGAATTCTATTTACTTTTTAAATATCTAATAATTATTTTAACAAGTACTGTGTTATTTAAGTCTTTTCTTAAAGCACTTATACCATTTACAATGCTTGTAAATAGATGAAACATATAATTTATAGTTTATTTTTCACCCATTTAAATTTTTTTATATTTGGATGTTAATATTATATATTTTTTCTCTTTTGATTATCAGTTACATATTGAGTTACTTGAAAAATTATTCAAATATCATGAGCAATTTCATAAGAAAATATATGACTAGAAAAATTTTCATTAATTAGACTATAAAATATATTAATCACCTTCTAATTCAATACATATGGAACAACAATATTATAAGACAATATTTTTTTATCAGTCATAGGTAGCTTTTAAGGTTTTACCATAATTCTATAATGAAAAATTCTTAACTATTTGAGGAACGATTCCATTATAGTTTTCCAATATCCAAAGTCAATGCTATCAAATAATGGAGCTATTTGAGGAATTAAACCGTCATTAGAACTATAAACTACCATATCAAATTGTATGTTTCCTTAGATGGTCAAGATTAAGAAGCTAATAATTGTAAAAAATATATATGTATATACCAAATAAAGGGTCTGGCTGAGGTGACCCAAGCACAAAATACATAAATATTACATCACTTTAGGTGAAAATTAATATATTTTATAATAATTCATGACATATAACTGTAAAGATTTAGTGTTTTTGGAGAATAGATACATAATCAACATATTTCACAAGATATCTTAATCTTCTCTTATAAATTTCTTTTCTCATAGAACCCTTATTAGACATATCTTTATTTAAACCTTTATTCATAACACAGGGTAAATGGAAATATAAGAATTGTTAAACATAGATGATTAGTACGGGTAAACATGATATATATCAATATATGATCATAGTCAAGAATAAGATAATAATAATTTTATGTGATCATGATTACAACTTAATATATTCACACCCAATCAGTTAGATATCATAAATCACGAGTCATGATATAAAGTTTTATAATTTCAAAATACATAAGCCATAAGAGTAAGGAATCATACTTAATTAATAACATTAAATGATACAATATCATAATAATAAGAACATTTTATAGCAATTTTGTCATAATTGTCGACATATAAAATTATTTCATTATTTAGGGCTCACTTTTGAGACCATCATCACATAATAGAAAAAGTCCCATATTGATTGGGTTTACCCCATCATCTTTTCGTCCCTGGAATGGGTTCACTACCTATATTATTTATACTATATAATGAGATATAAATAATAACCCAATTAATTTTATGGTTTTAACGTAACCACCATTTACATAATAAAAACCGTATATATTTGTGTCGCAAGAACATAAAAACATTCATTATTTTAACATAGCATAATTGGACAGTGGGGAAAATGGGTTTTATGGAATCATCCTTAAAACATAATCATCATAATCTATCTAAAAAATAAAGTGGATAGTATCATAATAACTTATACTTAGTTAATAATAAGATACATCAAATTATGTTGACAAAGATGAAAAATAACTTTAAAAGAACACTCAAAACTTTCTTTGAATACATGAAAAAATAGCCTCTTATTTTGATAAAATTTTAGATAAAAAATCCCTAAATATTAATAAAATTATAATTTTTTAAAATAACCATGTTAATTTGTTAATTAATTTCCAAATAAAATAACATTCACAATGGAGTGAAAAATGTTCGTGTGATAAATGTTAAAACAAAGATTCTTTTCACACTTTTTAAGAAAACTCATAAATAACATCTTTAGAAAACATTGTAAAAATTCATTTTTAATAATTTGAAATATACTAAAATATTTTTTAAAATTAATTAAATTAATTTTGTTCCTATAAAATAAAATTCTTGAATTTTATTTAAAGAACATGGATATGGAGGAAAACGTTCACAGACCAAAGAGAAAATATGGTTGGATTTTCTTAGAAACATTTTCTAAAATGTTTTAAGTAACAAAGAGAAAAGGATAAATGAAAAAAAACAAAATATAATAAAATATATGGGGTTTCATAGATAAATAACCTATAATTATCCAAAAGTAGATTCAAGTATAAAGAATACCGATTAAAAATGCGATTGTAACATAAACCCATACCGCATGTCCTGACATTCTTATTAGGAGAAATTAAGTTTCTATATAATAAATTTATATTTATTATAAATTTATACTAAGAAAATATTCATAATTATTTTAAAATATAACATTCCCTTATAGTTTCCAATTACCCATTTATTGAAAATTCTTCATTAAAATCAATATTTTGGTGTTAACTGTTCCATTTCCCATGCATGTTTCAGTTTGATGATTTTGGTCCTTGAACCATATACATAATTTTATCATATAAATAATATTAATAATTTTATAAGTATTATATTTATTTATTTTATGCACTTTTATAATCATTCATATATTTTGGTGATGAAAAATTAATTACATCACATCGGGGAGATGATAGTCTACACATACGCATATACGATGTTATAATTTCTTATATGGTGGAAAATAGGTAGAAAATGGATATAAAATTAACATAAAAACATTTAATTATAGTAATTATACTTATTTAATCATTTTAGGATGTTTATATAATATTTTGATGTGTTTAAAGAAGATATAAAATCAAAATCGATCAGTAAAGTCAATTACCTCTTATTTAGGAAGATATATGGGTATGTTTTTTCTAAGTGAGAGGGATCAAAGTGTGTGAAAAAGTTAAGGGATGGGTGTCCTTTTATAATTGAGGTGGGCGCCACTCTTGTAAATACTTAAAACAATAAAAATATAATAAATCCATTTTCAAGTGAAATTGGAATAATGGTATCAAAAATTTGAAGGTAAAATATGTTAATTTATAAATATACTTAACAAATCAATTTTATCCATGTTTTCAAGATATCTTGTGCCTTATGTATATGTTTTACCCCCCTTAATCCTTTTAACCCTTACTATGGTGACAATGTTTTACAATAGTATATATTCATTAAGAACAATAATAAAATTAAAATTATTATAGAATTTGTAAATTATAATTTAAAATATCTAATTTTATTTACCATAATAAATTACTGTAGTTTTTATAAATTTATTTTAAAATAGGCATGAAAAACACATCGAAAACCTGGTTTTTTGAAAAATGAAAATTGAAGCACAAAATAAAATTTATTATCATTACCTACCTAGTAAAAACCATTAAATGAATGCTAAAATATTTTATTAAATATATTATCTTCACATTTAATTAAAGTTATTTATCAATATTAATTAATTGGATTTATTTATATAATAATATATTGTGTGAAAAAATTATTTTTTTAGAAAATCATCTCTTTTTATCATGAAATGATTTTATTTTCATTTATAACCTATTTAATACCAATGAATTAATATTATATATGTATAAAACATAATTTTTTATATGTTTAATTATCTAAATTTAATTTTAAATAAAACATATATGAAAAAAATAATTATCATAAATGAAATATTTTGAAACAGTTCCTTAGGATCAATAGTATAATAAGTGAATAAAAATTGTTTTCAACAATTATATTTCTTTTAAATATAATAAAATTTGATTAATTTTATAATTTATAAGAATTATTCACATAATTTCAAGGTTTCATGCTTAAAAATCTATGAAATATATGTACTTATTAAAGATAAATATATTCTAAAATCCAGAGGTGTTACATTTTACTCTCTTTTAAGAATTTAACTATAAAAATTATACCACTCTGATATAAACAACTGATGATAATAGTTCCTCATTAAATACTTAGGTTCATATATTTCTTCCAAAATTTTTTGATTCATGCATATTACCTTAACCATGTTAGTAGTCTTGTTTCGTATCACTTTATCTCTATAATCTATGATTTCTAATGATTGTTCCTCATAAGAAGGATCATACTCTATTGGTATAATCTCTAATTAAGTACATTTTAATGATATAGTATATACTTTCTCAAAAGAGATACATAGAATATATCACGAAAATGAGAGTGGTTTAGAGGAACCACTAGGAGATAATATACTATCATGATATGATGAATAATCTCATTGGGACCTATATATAATGGGTTTAGCTTTACCTTATTTCTAAAGAACATCAATCTAAGGAGATGTTTTAAGGAACACCTTATCACAAAATTTGCACTCTAGATCCCATAAATGACTCTTAGCATGAATTTTTTGTTGAATCTTAGATACATTAATGTATTTCTATATGGATTTAACATTCTCTACCATTTTCTTATCTAGATCAAGCCCCAATAGATTTAATTAACCAACTTCATCCCACCATGTTAGATTCCTACACTTATTTATATGGTGGTATTTGTAAGTAGGCATCAAAATTATTGAGTGAAGATTTTTTAATATAAATTTTTTACTAGAGGTAGGTATTGATCTCAAACTATTTTGAAATCCATAGAGTAAGATCTCAATATATATTTAGGGTTTTAATGGTCCTATCAGACTAAACATCTATCTAAGATGATATATAGTGATAAAAATCAACTATGTATTCAAATATTGCTTAATACTTCTCTAAAAATTCAAGGTAAACCGCAAATATTTATTAGATACAATTTAGAGTGGTACTCCATGAAAAATTACCAATTACTTAATGTATAACTAGGTGATGTGATCAAGATAAAAATATTATCTGATATAAAATTAATATACTAACATTGTTAGGTGATTAACTACAAACCAAATAGCATTATTCCATTTATATTTTTAAGGACTCCCATGACAAAATCCATGGTTATTTTTTCCCATTTCCACTCAGTTATAATAAATAGTTATAATATCCACTTAAATTCTACATCTTAGCCTTAAGTTATTGAAAAACCAAGAACCACGATATATACTCTATGATATATCTCTTTATTTTGTCCTACTTGAAATGTTATTTAAGATCTCTATACATATTCATACTTATAGGATATATATAGAATGATAAACTATGATATTCATCTGAAAAATCCTTCATTAATTCTGGTAATGGTGGGACACATACTCTGTTCATCAACCTTATTATTCTATCCCTATCATGAAATAACTTAAGAACATTATTTTCTTTTATAGCTCCAAATCTTCTTTATATGCCTATTTAATTTTCATCTGAATAAATGATTCCACATTCAGATGGTAAATATAGGATCTTTTTCTTTTACTTATGATTTCAAAGTCTATACTCTAAAAATTCCTAAGTATTAGATCATTTTAAATCCTCATCATGAAAAAACTAGAATGATATAGAGCCATTATATTTATAAGAAAAATATGAAATACATACCAGTTAAAAAATCTGGAAGTATATATTCACGTATACAGAGTTTAATAAATAAGAAGAGGTATAGAAAAATATTTAATAATTAGGAATTTGTAGAGTATGGAACTTGAAATCATAAATAAAATAAAAAGATCCCATCTTTCCCATATGAATGTTGAATCACTTATTTGGGTGAAGATTAAAGAGGTATAGAAAGAAGATTTAGAGATATAAAATAAAGTAAGGAATATTCCTAAGTTCATTAATGATAGTGATAGACTAATAAGGTTTAGGAAAAGAGTATGTGTCCCATAAATACCAGAATTAAAGGAGTTATTAGATGAAAATCATAGTTTATTCTCACAAACCTTCAATCGGTGAGAGGCATAAGCTACCCTCATTTCATTCTACATAAGAAAAAATATGAGTAACTTCATTGATTCATAATTATAGATCACAAACAATTCTATACTGTTGGGTAGTGTGAGCATATTTTCATTGAAAAAACTTCTCTTCAGTTCCATTAATTTTTCTTCATAGTTCTCAATGAAGAGAAACATGGCCCCATTCTGCATCAACATGGTTATTAGATTTGACATCCAAGAGAAACTTCTCGCATAACATCAATAGTATCCATCCAACTTTAAAAAAGGGATTTTGGTTACCAAGGTTATTCTAAGCCAATATTCAATAAATTTTATATTTTAAGGATCCATTAAAATTCCCTCTCTTATAATCACATTGTAACAACCTAAAATTTTATAATATATTTCTCTTTAAATGAATTATTAGTGTTCAATAGATTTCTTAACACACAACACCGAGCTTACAAAAACCATGATATATTATAATAATATGATTAATTTGATGATAATGAATATAAATAAACACATTATTAATTATATATAGAAATATTTTTCTTAATTCAAATGTATTTCATAATATATAAGTGCCTATTTTTTTAGTAAAGTAAATTTATCTTTCAAAAATATATTTTCTTCAAAAATGGTTTTTGTGTATGAATATTATAATTAATTTATACCAATTTTAAAGTAATTTTGATAAAAAATATCATTTTTTAAATCATAATAAAAAATTAGATTACGGTGAATGTTTGTATTTTTCTAAAAAGGTTGAATTTTTAGTGAATAGTAAAATAATAACGATTTTTTCTAAAACTATCATTTATTAAAATTAAAAGGTAAAATTATGAATTTAATTTTATATAAATGTAATATAGGTAATTTTTAATTATATATATTATAATTAATTATATATTAGTCAATATTAAACTTTATTTCGGTATAATTTCATTTTTGTACTTAAAAACACATTTTTTCAAAAAAATATTTTTTTTGTTCGCAATGTGTTTTTATATTAAATAAATAAATAAATAAATAATGAATAATGATTTTAATAAAATTTATAGATAATATATTCAATAAAACTACTTTACATTCATCTTATTGTTTTTATTAGTCTTGGAATAATAATAAATACTGTTTTATAATTAAACACACATTTTTTTGAATGGTTTTCATTGCGTTTTTCATGATTATTTTAAAACTAATTTCAACCATTTATATCTATATGATATTGAAAAATTAATAATATATTTGGAATAATGATATTCAAATATGGTAAATAGGTCTCTTTTTTTGTCATTATGAACAGTAAATGCGGTAAATATTTGTCACCCCGGTATGGGTAAAATGGGTAAAATAGGGTTAAAACCATGAGATAATGTATCAAAATCAATCCAAAAAATGAATTTATTTTATTTTATGAAATAAATTAGTCCATAGGCTTCCAAAATTTGAATATATGAAATTTTGGTACCATTTACACATGAAAATGTAATTCATATTAGTTTAAGTAAATAAAATTCCAAACTGTCACTTTGTTGAATTTACTATCTCTAAAATTTTTACATATGGATAAAAATAAGATAAGTTCAATTATAAATGTTTATTTAAAATAACATTTTAGTTTTTTTGTGGTAATTTATTTATAATTTTTAGTGATTCAATAATTACCTTAAATTTATGTAACACCGACATAATATTTATTCAATTAATAGAAAAATAAAATAAAAGATTTTAGAAATATTAAAAGTAATAAAATTTGGGTGAATTTGTGTTTCATTATTTTTTAGATAAATAAAACATGTTAAGGATGATTTAAATGTTTTTATTCAAATTACCTAACTATATTGATGTCTTTAAAATAAAATTAAATGAAGTGTCAAAAAAAATCAATGATATTTTATGTTAAATAATATTTTATTAAATTATTTAAAAATCCTAAAAATATTGAAAGAGGTTAAATATAATTAAAAATGGTAAAAAATTTCACCCCTTGTTTAATTATTATACAATTTGAAACATATAAGAAAAATTATAACCCTTTAATTTTGAAAATTTTGTTACGGTAATTAATGATAAAATTAGTTAATGAAGGGGTTGAACCAAATGATAAGGTTTAAAATGACACAAAAGATTGTATAAATTTCATTGGATGATTGTGTTTCTACGTTATCATTTTTTTATTTCCATCCATTTTGAACCATTATTTTTGATAATGAATAAATTGTATTTTAATCTTTCTGGTAATTCCAAGTGTCCCCATTCCCCCACTTATAAAAGAACACCCCTTCTATATTTTATTTATATAATTTTGAGATATATATCTCTACCAAACCATAACAAATTATCTTCTAAAATTAACTATACACCAGTTAATGATTTTTGTATTCTAGAAGGACCATTCCAAGGGTCCTTGAGAAGGGATCAAAAGGAGGCATACCGAAGAAGAGGTAATCTTCCCACCCAACCTCTTTTAATTTATTTATTCTTATAAATTCTAAAAATATGGGATATTAATCATAAAATAAAAAATTAAGTAAAATAAATATATTTAAATGTTATTATTACTATTAAACTACCATTATCCACCTTTTTTATCCAATGGGTAGTGGAAGTATCACATGTGCGTATGTATGGAATACCACCTCCACATAACAATAAAATTAATTTTCCATCACCACATTTAATGGATGGTTATTATTAAATGTTTAAAGTTTATATATTATATTTATGAAATAATTATTATTATTTAATTATAAAATCATGTCTACCTTCTTCCCTTCCAATTCATTGGAAAATGATAATGTCACTAGTGCATACGTGTGAACTACCACCTCCACGAAGTTATGTGATTTATTTTTAAATTATTATTTATATGTATGGTAATATTGATAACTTTAATGAATATATGTGATATATATTATATAATATTTATTTTTTAAGGTTATTTTTTATTTACATTTAGTTTTTTCAGTCCTTTAAAAGGTGGAAACAATGTTCGTGCGTACGTACGACGCACCATCACCATGAATGGTGTAATTCATTTATATATATATATATATTATGGATGAATATAAATATAAATAATATATATGATATTAATATCATTATTAACATCTTGTAGATTATGGAACCATGAAAAGATAATAGGAACCAGAACCACCGAATCAAAATTTTCATGAAAAATGAAACTGTTAACACCCTAAAACAAGGATTTTAATAAGTAATTATTAATAAATGGAAGTTTAAATGTCATTAGGGGATAATATATGATATTATAAGTATGTAAATTATTCTAGTATATAAGTATAATATAATTTAAATTTACTATATAGGGGGTTAAATCACTTTCAAATCCAGTCGAACTTGAGGTAAGGGATTTATGTTACAATTTAATTTTTTATGAGGATTATTTATGATTATGTTTTTGATGAAGAAATTTTATGATATATATATAAATAATCTCAAGAATTTTATTATCCTATAATTACTTCTTCAGAACAAATGTTTTCATTTACTTTTCCTCACTTTAAGTAATCAAGAGATCTAAAGAATAATTTTTAAGGAAAACCATCTTTATTTCTCACTTCAGTTGAAAATCCTTTTTATTCCATATACATGTTTTCTAAAAATGTTTTAAAAAATGTTTAAAATATTATAATATTACGATTTAAATTAATTTTTACCCATTTTTGAATTTATAAAAATGGTGTAAAAGGAATCTTCTTTTCTTTTTCCAAATGGGGTACTTTTAAATTTTTACTAGAAAAGAGAAAGGAATATTATTTTAATGTTTATAGAATGATGAAATTTTCTCCTATCATGACCACTTAATGATTTAAAACTTAATTTAAAAGTTTCTAAGTTTCATTTCAAATATAATCATTGACTTTATATTTAGTAAATTTTTAGATTGTATATTTTTTATTTAAAAATGAAAAGGGTATTTTCCTCAAGAAATATTCTAGTGATTTTTCAATGGAAATTTTGATCTATATGGAAATCCTTTTATTTTACTTATTCATTACTGGGGATATAATCCAATGATACCATTTTTATTGTTTATATAGATTTTTTTTATTGTTATGATGATGAAATATCAATGAAACCCATTTTATTTTCCACGTGTTAAGTTATGATGAATGTTTTTATGATCTAGTGGTATACATATTAATGAATTTATTATTATGTAATGGGTGGGATCAAAATTATATATCCCTATAATTAATTGGATAAATATTAATGTTTTTTGAGATCAAAGGATACATGGTAGGTTATCCCAATCATGCAAGAGGGTACGTAGGAGGTTATCCCAATCCTAAATAAGGTGGATGAGTAGTTAGCCTAATCTGAACATGTTATGACAACCTTAGTGGGTATCATTGACATAATATTTCTTTGATTGTGATTATCACATACTTTATTCCACTATTTTGTTTCACAATCTTACGAAAATTTTATTTTCTCGTGAATTGTTTTCTTTGACCCCTTTATGATTCATGTCTTATGAACTAAAAAGATTTATAAAAGGACACATATTTTTGATCTATGTATTAATGGGTATGATTTTAAAAGGCTAATCTCATGTTCTCATACCCTTTATGCTCATGTTATGTTTAAATAATCATTAATATCTCCTTTCTTTACCCTTACTGACCATATGACCTCACACTTTATTATGTTTTATTTTCCCTAGGATATGAAGAAGTTTTTTAAGTATGATGCGTCTAAGAAGGGTTCCATTTGTAAAGAACTAAGTGGAAGATGATGTAACTATATTATGAACATGTTTTTTATGTATCCAAGTTGACAAATACACTAAATATTTACAGTTCTCACATGGATAATAATGTTATGTAATGAATATTCATATAATAGGATGTAATATTTATACATGAAAATTATGAGTCGCTATGCACATAACTGATGAATGATACTTACAATAGCCACAATTCATGCGTGATAAATTTATTAAACATATTATCCTTTATCAATATATTCAACATAATATATAAATGATCTTCATGCTCTTCATTTCTCTTGAAATATATAAAAACATCATCTTTAAATACTTCTAAAAATTAATCAATGTAACCTCTATATACTATATTTATTAGATTAATGAAGATAGCTAGGGAAATAGTAAGTCTAAATGGAATAAAAATAAATTAATAATGACTATAACTCATATGAAATTATATGTTGGATATATGGTTCTTTTTTAACCTTAAATGATGATATCAAGATAAGAGGAAAATCTTTAAAACGTATTGAGATCATCACAATTGATCAGATAGACCATCAATATGACGCAGTTGATACTTGTTCTTGATAGTGATCTTGTTAAGTTCTTGATAATTAATTAAAACATGCATTGAACCATATTTATTCTTAACAAAAAATAATAGGTTCACCTCATGGTGTTGCACATGGTTGAATGAATACCTTATAAATATTCTCTTGAAGTTTCTTCTTTAATTCCTGTAACTCAATCATGGATATTTTATAATGATTCTTTGAAATAGGTGTAACACCATGTATGAGTTTTACTAAAAACTAAGCTTCATTATTGGGAGGAAGACTAGGAAATACTTCAAGAATTACATAAGCATATTCATAAATAATAATAATATCTTCAACAATGAGTTTCTCCCCAACCATTTGAGATAAATACCCCTCATGAAAAGGTAGTAAGACCCATATAAGGGAAGTAATTTCCTTTGGAAGTTCATATTCATCCTTGAACTGATATAAAATAATTGGTTCATTCAAAATATGAAATTTTATTTATCTTCCATAGTAATTTATTTTGGCTCTGTATAAATAAATCTATTCCATGCCCAAAATCACATAAAATTCAACAAGAGGGAGAAACATAATATTTATAGGAATCACATTACCAAAAACTTATATCATAATGGAGATATGGGATTAAGATGAAATCATCATACCATTATGAAATTTCACCAATAATTCAACACTTAATCATTGAGTTGGGGAAGTGATCACCTTAAGAAATTATTTAAATTAAAAGAGTGGGTTAACCATAACCAAATAACAAATTTTTAGTTACAGAGTTAATGATAAGTGTACATTTCACCACATCATTCTCGTGAACAATTTATAATATGTGATCATATGAGATGTACCTTTATCTATTTGATTAAGAGATTATTGAAACCCATTGTTTTCATTTAACCTTGTATTCTTTCACATTTTAAGACAATTACCATACTCCTTATAGTTATAATATCAGAGTGTGGGTGATGAATTCAGTTAAGATCGATCTAGATTCATTTTATTATCCTTCTTGTTTACATAAATTTAACATTCACTTTCTCAATGGTCTTCCTTTTTACAGTTAAAAAATATACCAGACCCCATAATAAAATTTACCCCATACTTCTTTCCACACTCTTCACATAAAGGAAGATTCATTTTCTTTCCTCTATGGATTTTATTATTTTAATTTACTTGAATATCCATGTTTCTATTATTATGAGAACCATGATAATGATTGAAATATACACTCTTAATTTCTACCTTGATAGCTCATTGAAGTATTTCTTCATAAAAATTAAAATACCTTATTACCAACACCTTTTATAGACTTGGTTTGAAGCTAATAAAGAATAGATCAAATTTTCTTTGAAAGAAAATGATAAAAATAGAAGCATACATCAAATGTCTAATAAAGTTTGCATCTTAGGTACCAATAGATTCACCATCCATATAATTAAGAACGGTGAATTCCCTTTCCATTTTCATGTGAAGAGTTTATGTAAAATACACAATAAAAAATATTATATTAAACTCATCCCATTAAATGGATTCAATTTACCCCATTTACCTCATATTCTTAATAATATTCCCCCATTGGTCCACTTATCCTTCCAAATGAAACATCACCAAAGAAATTTTTTCATTCTCTGAGCATTTGAGAATGGAAAATATATTTTCATTGGTAATAATCCATTTCTCATTCTCTAGTGGATCAATAGACCCACTGAAATAATGTATATGTTTCCTCATGATAGACTTAATGATAAGTCATTACCTCCTTTTATCATTTGGAATCTCAACATGACTCATGGATTGAAAGTGTTTCATCATCATGAAAAAAATATTTTCATTAAAACTCATATTCCATCAAGTTTATTAAGAGAATAATCATTGCATCATCCACCACATTCATTGTTAATATGATTCCTCAGGGTTCAGTCCATTGAATAAAACCAAAAATCATAATGTAAGCATTAAGATACAATAATCAGAGTGAGTAATCATATAATCATAAAAATACATCATGATATTTATTAAATTATGACATAATCACATTATCCCATAACAATTATATGTTTAAACAACATCACTTTAAGTTCATCATAGGTTTTATTATGTTCTATCCTTGTATTCTTCATAACCCAATCACAAAAAATAACTAAACCGTACTATGATACCATCTTTTATGGCCCAAGAATAACATATATTAACATTACACCATTTTAGGTAACAAATTAATATATTACACAAAAAATAATTCCCTAGAACTATAAATTTTGAGTGTCTTTGGAGTCTAGATACATATTCAACTTATTTCATAAATGATCTTTAACATCACCCAATATTTTTATCTCTCATAGTACTATTTTTAGAAATGTCATATTTAAATCTTGTCATTATAACCTGAGGAAAATAGAAATATATGAAAGGTTGATCTTATATTATTAGTAAGGGTAAATATAGGGATATAATCATATGAAAACCTAAAATAAGAATATGTTTATTATATCATGATCATAACTTATGAATTTCATACCCAATCAATCATATAATATAACTCACAAGTCAATTTTATAAATCATTGTAATTTCAAATGAAATGAGACATAATGGTGAGGAATCATCATTAATCAATAATGATACATTAAATTATATTATAATCATAATAACATTTCATCAGAAATATAGAAAAATACTTATCATTAAAAACCATTTTATTAGTTAAGGCTTGCTTCCAAGACCATCATCACATAGTAGAAAAAGTCCCATAATGGATTGGGTTCACTCCCTGACCTCTTTTAATGCCTAGAATAGGTTAAATCACCATAATATTCATATTTTATCATGATATATTAATCATTACCTAATTCATAATAGGTATTGGATGGAACAACTTGTCATTTAATGAAAACCATACATATGTGCGCCCACAATCATGAAAATATTCATCATTTCATTACAGTATAATTAACCAATAAGAAAGAAATGGGTTTCAGGAAATCATCCTTAAAACATAATAATCATAATACTTAAATAGAATTAAAGTGGATAGAATCATAGGATACTATCTGTAGTGATGTATAAAAAACATCAAATGATGTTTTCATAGATGAAAAATACCTTAAAAATAACATTTGAAACTTTATTTGAAAATATGAGAAAAATATACTTTTCTTTTGATAAAATTTTAAATAAAAATTACTATAATATTGATAAAATTATTTTATTTTAAGATAAATATGGAAAATTGTAAATTAATATTAAAACAAACGAATGTTCATGATGGTGGGAAAACTTTTCACATAAGCAACGTTTAAACAAATATTCCTCTCACACTTTTTATAAAAAATCATAAAAAACATATTCAAAATACTTTGAAAAAAATTAATTTTTTATACTTAGAGAAAAATTAATATATTTTTGAAAATAAATTTAAATAATAATTGGATCTTTGAAAAAAATATTCTTGAAAACATTTTAAAGAAGGCAGACATGGATGAAAATTTTCACCAACTGAAGAGGAAATAAGGTCAAATTTTTTCTTAAAAATTTTTTCTCAATCATTTTAAATAACAAAGATAAGATAATAAAAGGAAAAATTTTAAACACTATAAATAAAAATAGTATAAAAATATATATTGGGTTTAAGTGATAAGGATAATATAATTTTCCCAAAGGATATTCAAGAATAAATAATCCCAATTAAAAATGAGATTATAATATAAACCCTTACCTCAGGTCCGAAATTTCTTTGTTTTCACTCTTAAGTTCCAATTTAATAAATTTATATTTATTATAAATATATAATAGGACCATATTCATACATATCATACAATATAACATTCCCTTATAATTTATAATTTCCATTTATTAATAATTTGTTATTAAAATCTATATTTGGGTGTTAACTATTCTATTTCCCATGCTTGTATCATTTTGATAGTTCCAATCCTCAAACCATGGTCATGGTTTCATCATATCACAAATATTAATAATGTTATGAGTATAATATTTATTAATTTTATACAATTTTATAACTATACATATAAGGTGGTAATGAGAAATGTATACATCACCTCATGGAGACGATTTTCCACACATATACATAAATGACGTTGTCATGTTTAATTGGATGAAAAGAAGGTATAAAATGGTTATAAAATTGAAATAAAAACATTTTAGTATAGTAATTATACAAATTTAATCATTTTAATATGGTTATAGAATATTTTATGGAGGTAAAATAGGAAAAAACTTGAAATAGATTGAAAAATACAATTTCATATTATTTGGAAAGCCTCATTTGGAATATATATTATTCCTCAAAATGTTAGACTTCTAAGAATAAATAATTCTATAGAATGTGTGTATGTACGTTATGAAGATATTTGGGCTTTTATTGGATGAAATAGGGGGATCAATGTGTGTGGATATATGAATGTATGGGGTGATATTTATAAGTGTGGAGGGTCTTAATCTTGTAAAAACATAAAAACATAAAATATAAAAAATTCACATCCAAGTGAAAGTGGAGACAAAGTAAATGAAATTTTAATATAATATAAGTTGGTTATAAATCCAATTAACCAATAATATTTATCTATTTTTTGTATACATAACCCCTCCCTTAAATCCTTTTCACCTTTATGAAATGTCACAACACATCCCAGTGGGGCCCATTATGCAACTCTCTAAGCCTGCCTCCAATAGGCAAGGGGATGGTGACTAAAACTGAGTAGGAATATCACTAACATGAGAGGAATTTTCTAGGTACAAGTACACTCGCATCCATCTCCATGCCCATAAAATGCTGAAATGTGAAAACTACTAAGTAAACAATGCATGCATACCATTAGATCCCAACAAATAGAGTATAATAGGAAAGTAAAGAAAGTAAATTAAATTGAACCAGAATAAAATCCCAATAAAAAGAGACTGTAAAACACAAGTCCAACATGTAAACAAAAGGTACTGGGACTACTGTCTGTAGTGGTAGGAATACCTCATCCTGTCTAATCTCACAAATCTCCATCCAGTATTGGTCCAACTAGGACTCCATAAAAGGTTTCTCCTCTACACAAGACATGAAACGTGTGGGAAAAGCCCATGCATGGGTCAGGAATACTCACCAGGACACCCCAAAACCTCAAAGAAATATAACAAAGGAAAGTACATTCAACTCTATACTAGTATATGTCTACACCAAATATAATAATATCTATATATACTCAATATAAGACAAAAATTCTATATGTAAGTCACGACTACCACATAAAAACACTAGGGATTATACTAGAAGATTCCACAAAGGACTCATCTGGGAGAACACACTCCAGATTCTGATAGCACTAATGACATCTGTCTGAGAAGTACTATTCACCATGAACTATCATGAGAGAGATAGACTAAAATATTTGAAGAAGGAAATGATTCACATATGAGGATTATAGCTTGGACCATGGGGTAAAACCAACAACGCAATCTAGATTACCCCACAAAGTAGACGATTGATTCCCTGTAAAGTTAGTTACGTCAATACCAAAGAATATACATAGGGAACAAAGAATGAATAGATGATCCCTCTCTAGGCCTCTTAGGGGATTCCACAACTTTATCTAGAAATTCCTACAGAAGGGATCACAGTCCTATGATTAGGAAATTATTCACACCTACCTACAAAGAAAAATGATAAAGGGAAATGCCACGAACCATCCCCCTGGGGCCCGTGCCGTGACTACCCCAAGCCCGCCTTCCATAGGACAGGGGTTGGAGACTAGAAAAAAAGGCATTTCCATAAAATTGGAAGGAATTTACTCAAAACATGCACACACACAGATAGGGTACACTGCGCACAAGTAAAAAAAATGGAAGAATAAAGAAGAAATCACAACTAAAAACCACCACAGAGTGTAAAAGTAAGTACTAAAGTAAATGTGATAGAATACAATCCCAATAGAAATGGAAATATAGTAAAAAAGGAAAACGACTACCGAGGTGGTCCACCAATGATATTACCTAAAGGGTAGGTATAACTCGTTACAGTGGATCTCCATGCCAACCAGTCACCTCCATACATCATTAAGTCCTGGCTCCTCGAGACTCAGTCAATGCAACCCATCGTATGCAGAAGAAACAACAAGGTATGGGGAAAATCCCATGCGTGGGTGAGTATAACAATACCCAATAGGGATAGAAAGACCACTGAAGGTCTCTCAGAATTCCACAAAGGAAAAACCACAAAGCATGATCTCAATCACAAATCGCAAAAAAAGATAGCTCACACTGGGTTTAACTTAAGTACAAAAGTAAAAATGTTTATTCATAAATCTAGATCATATTATTCTCTCATGAGGCTCTGAGGCTGACTCACAAAGGATCAATCAGTGCTGATCCATAAAGGATCAATTGGTGCTGATCCACACAGGATCCATCGATACTGATCCACATAAGTTCACTCTGTGATGATCCACACAAGATCGATCAGTGCTGATCTACACAGGATCGCTCGTTGGGGATCCACACATGATTTATCAGTGCTGATCCACATAATATCGCTATTCATTCTTCACGTCTCATCTAGCCACTAGATTCCCACACAAAGCACACAAGATTCTGAGAGTATCTTCTACTCAAGACATCAGTCATATTTCAATCGACACAAATTCCCACAGAGAAGTAACTTGATGATCTTTCATGTCATAAGGGTTCCAAAGCAACATATGATGTGTCAACCAGATGCCCAATCTGTATGTTTTAGACATTTTAGTACCGAGGGCCCAGTTGGATTCAGGTACGATCTATCCTAGACAAACTCCAACTTTATCCAAAACTCACGTGGAGTATCTCAAATGTATGACGTCGTCCTAAGGGCTTTGGCATTTCAAGCGATTCATCAAACGAACGTTTGGTTTAGTAGAAACACCCATTTAAGTGTAACTGGACTAAAAAGGGTCTTGGTCTGGTCCGACCCGGTCGGACTGACCAGACCCAGCCCATTGGGCCACGGGTACGGCCTGACCCACTAGGTTGGGAGTGGCCCGCTGAGCCACAAAACCACCTGGACCACTATTCGAGCATGGGGGTCCACTCCCCTTCCTGAATGGTCGAGCCGCTCGGGTTTTTAAAGTGGTAGTGCCAGATAGCGCCACACCACCTTTTGGGTCCTCCCTCCACCGTAACTGGAAGCTGCGACCTTCCTCTGCTGCGCACCACATGGTGAAAATGTGACCAAGGATGTTCAACCACCCGTTATGTCCTCCATAGCTCAGAGCCACGACCCTCCTCCATGGCGCGCTGCTGTGATGCTCCTCCGTTGTCAATGCGGCTGATTTTGGCCGACCTCCCTTGTCCGCCATGGTTCCTCTGGGTTCCACCTATTCTTCATGGTCGGCGGGTTCCGGCTTCCGCCTTCTCTGGTCGCCAGTGCCGCCGTGCCGACAATGCTTCTACGGGCCTCCAGTGAAGCTTCGAAGGTCCGTTTCCTCTATCGACTGGACCTACAGCCACCCGAGATGATACCATCACTGTTTGACTCTCTTTTTGGCCTTTCCGAATTATTTCTCATCACCCATAAAGAAACACAACCAAACCAAGAACAACAGAGGGTCTGGTCCTTGTTCGTTTTTCTTGTTCTCTTCATGTTAGCATTATAACTTGGGAAGCGGTATAATTATTTACAACACATAATTATACAACAAAACCCCTTACCTTGATCTCATTATAAGTCATTACGAATAAGGAAAGAGTGTCTACATCTGGGGGTGTTACGAATGAAGGATAAGGTTCACGTCCTTTGGTGGTCATCGTTGAATCCTCCAACGGTCATCGAAGCCTCATTCTAAGTTAGTGGATGATTCCTCCATACTTCATCAGAGGTTCTACTCTTGAGTGCCAAAAATCCACACCTGGTCTTCGTTTAAAAAGAAGAAAGAGAGGATCAACACAATGCACAATTAATGAGGTTCATTAATGAATTGAATTATTGAACCTATTAATTCTCCCAATGGTGCGGTTACAAAACCAAGGGTAACTAGCCATTTAATGGTATGAAAACCCATTGGTCCTGCCACCACTACTAAATAATTATGAGAAAGAAATAAAATAATCCATTGAGTAATTTTATTATTTTTTTGTAAAGTCCAAAAATTAACTTTTTTGTCCAACCCTTGATGGTTAATGTTATGTTTTACTTTAGAAAATCCCAATTCTTAGGATTCAATGGTTCCCTCAGATTTTTAATCCAACCACCGATTCAAAAGATAGAATTCGCTGCCCACAAGTTTACTAAACGTACTCTAAAAAAGTTCAAAAATCCGTTTCGGGCTCTCCAGGACTCCAAATCATGTGACATCAATTTTTGCAGATTCATAATAATTTCATTTAATTTAAAAAAAATTACATGGAAATTTCTGAGTCTTCACATTCTCCCCACCTTAGGGATTTTTGTCCCTGAAAGCTACAATAAAATCTAGTGGAAAAATAGGGGTATTGAGCACATATCTGAGCCTCCAGCTCCCATGTTCTCTCTTGGAGTTTCCTATACTTCCACCGAAATTTCACTAGAGGAATAAACCACCCACGAAGGACCCACTCCTGTTGATCCTCTATCTCCACTGGGAACTCCACAAACATCACCCCATCATCGATGTCTAGCTCGCACGGGTCAATAACATGGGATGGATCGTGCACGTACCTCCTCATCTGCGACACATGGAAAACATTATGCACTTAATGTATCTTTGGGGGAAGTGCTAGATGTAACAACACC
Organism: Viscum album; assembly: GCA_963277665.1. Taxonomy (NCBI): domain Eukaryota; kingdom Viridiplantae; phylum Streptophyta; class Magnoliopsida; order Santalales; family Viscaceae; genus Viscum; species Viscum album. Next base: position 1,902,745,664 of record OY728150.1, on the reverse strand, counting down.
TTGCCTACTCTTCTATGGATTTGGAAAGGTCTGATGAACCTCAAAGATAGATTTCTGCCCCGACCAAATCTCTGCAATCCTCGTCAGGGTGAGACCCGTAAGAATACCTGATCTCCCTCCTCAAACTCCAAGGGTCTCTGTCTCCTATCAGCATAAGAATTATTTTGACATTGTGTAGTCTTCATCCATTCCTAGATGATCTACACCTTCTCAATGCTAGCCCGTACCAACTCTGGACCCATACGTGCTGAATCCCTTAGGTCAGTCCAAAATAGAGGTGATCTGTATGGTCACCTGTATAGGGCCTCCAATGGAACCATGCCGATGGTGGAGTGTTAAATATTTTTTTATGTGAACTCCACTAGTGGAAGGTGGTCCTCCTAACTATGGTAAAAAATATAGGACACAATCAAGAAGCATGTCCTCGAGTGTCTATATGGACCGATCTGTATGAATATCTGTTTATGGATGAAGGCGGTGCCGAAGCACATCTGAGTCTTGAAATCCTCCTATAATCCATTCCACAAGAGGGATGTAAAACAACTATCACGATCTGTGATGGTCATTGAAGGAACCCCATGAATCTATACAATCTCTTTTACATAGAGGCATCCCAAGCCCTCTACTGATCCCTGTTCTTGGATGGGTAGGAAGTGGGCCGACTTGGTGAGTCGTTCAACGATCACCCATATGGAATCGTGGACCCTGGACATACGTGGTAGCCCTATCACAAAGTCTATGGAGATGCCATCCCACATAAATTTTGGAACCTCAAGTAGATGAGCTAAGCCTGCTTGTACCTGATGCTCAACCTTCACTTTCTGACAAGTGAGGCATCATGATACGAACTTTGACATGACTTTCTTTATCCCTGCCCACTAGTACTAATGCCGGAGATCCTGGTACATCTTCAACACTCCAGGATATACCTCCAAAGGGTATGTGTGGAAATCCCTCAATAACTCCTCTCATAGCATCACTGATACTATGGTGCATCCTCTGAAGAGAATGATGTGCTCCCCACCTTCAGAAAATCCTTCAGGAGACTGTCCTAAGGATATCTGAGCACGTTGGGCCTCGCAGTCAACATCCCCAAGATATGCATCCTGAACTCGCTGAAGGAGTGGGGGAGTGACAATCATATATTGGGGGTAAGATACTCTATCTCTATCGACGAAGGATATCTACAACACAAATAGCATCTTTGTCGTCTCACTTAACAACTGTAGATCAGACCTCCTGCTGAGTGCGTCTGCTACTAAGTTCTCTTTTCCAGGAGTGTAAACTATCTTAAAGTCATATTCCTAGAGGAAATCTAGCCATCACCGCTGTATCAAGTTCAGGTCCATCTATGAGAAGATATACCTGAGACTCTATTGATTAGAGAAGATGGTAAACTATCCATCCATCAATTAGTTCCACCACACCTTCAAGGAAAAGACCATTGTTTCTAATTCCAGGTCATAGGAAACAAAGTTCTACTCATGTAACCTTACCTGCTGTGAGCTATAGGTGATCAATGCTCGCTCCTATATTAGGACGCATCCTAGTCTAGTTCCTGATGCATCACAGTAGACTACATACCCAACAACATCTTCTGGTAGCCTCATGATGGGGGCACTCGTCAGTCTCCACCTCAACTCTTGGAAACTCTGATAGCATCTCTTTGTCCACAAGAAAGGCTATCCCTTCTTTGTCAACACTGAAAAGGGTGGTGATACTATTTAAATTTTAGGTACAAATCTTTTTTAGTACCCTACCAATCCAAGGAAACTTCACAGCTCTGTCACACTCTTGGGTGGATCCCAAGAAAGTACTGACTCTATCTTCGTTGGATCCACCATAACTCCAGCCTTCGAGATAACATGTCCCAAAAATTGGACTTCCCATATCCAAAATTGGAACTTTGAGAGATTAATATAAAGCTGGTGCACTCAGAGTGTATCCAGAACTATCTGCAGATGAGTGGTATGCTCCTCCTCCATTGCCAAGTACACCAAGATTTCATCAATGAAGACCCCCATGAAGCGATCAAGGTAAGACTGGAAGACTTTTTTCATGAGCTCCATGAACACTGTCGCAGCATTGGTCATGCCAAAATACATCACCAAGAACTCTTAGTGGCTATAATGACATCTAAAGTCTATGTTCGGTACATCCAAATCTCGTACTCTGAGCTGATGTTAGCTTGATCTGAGGTCTATCTTTGAAAACCACAGAGCTCCCTTCAACTGCTCTAAGATATCATCAATTCTTGGAAGTGGATACTTATTCTTCATGGTCACCTAGTTTAGGTGCATATATTCCATGAAAATCCTCAAACTATCGTCTTCCTTCCAAGTGAACAAAATCGGGGCTGCCCATAAAGAAACACTGGGCCCTATAAACCCCTTACCATGAAAGTCCTCTAGATGTACCCTCAACTCACGAAGCTATGTGGGTGTCATCTGATATCCTCACATAGATATCAGTGTTGTACTAGGGTAAAATTCGATGTAGATGTCTTCATCTCTGTGAGGAGGTAGTCCTGAAACATAATCAGGAAAGACATCAGCATACTGGTCCACTACTACATGATAACTCAGACTCCTCACATCAACTTCTCCGAGGGTAAGGCTAGCCAACTGATGAGTGATCGACTGCACCCTCCTCCGAGAGAGTCTATCATGTGAAGCAAAGGATCCCCTCTTTCCAGTGAAATTGAACCTGGTCCCATTCTCATGGTCACACCGCACTTTATGCCTAAAACAGTCTATCTGAACATAGACCTTGGATAACCAGTCCATACCCGATGTGACATCGTAAGGCCACAATGCTTCTACCAGGAGATCCCAGAAAAAGATCTCACCTCATAGAGTAAGCTCATATTTCTTTCACAAGTGAATAATTATCGAATCCTATCCTGTACGAGTCTCTAATTGTAAGGATCGAGACAACAACTCTATCAAAATCTTTGAGATCTGAACGAGTGCCATAGAAATGAAAGAGTGACTGGAAACTATGTCTAAAAGAAATTCATCCAGGGTGAAGTAGACATATATCATACCTCTCATCGACTCTAGATCACCGTGGCCATTGTCCTCTGTCACTTGAAGCTGAGCTCTCCACTGTCCACCTGCTCCCTATGGTCTGGGTGAACCACCTGGGGGTGGTGGTGGTAGTACCTCAAACCATTTCCCACCGCCTGTTGCACGACCTGCTCCTCTTCCATGCCCGCCGCTGTGCATACCTCCTTGATAGAACCTCATCCGCTCTCTCGGTGGTCCCTCAATCATCTATTGATCGTCCACACAGGGATTCAGATAGTCATGAGCCATGTGTCCCTGTCCGCCACAAGAGTAAGAGACTTTATTCCTCAGAATACCTCCTCTGCCTTGCGAGCTCCGCACCTCCGACCCGACATCCTGGGGTCATCCTCCAGAATGTCTGGCCTGTTTGGACCTCAACGTCTTCTGCCTAATGCCTGCTGTGGATGACTCCGCTACCTGTTGTCTAGTGTTGGATCTCACTATCTGTGCCTACTTAGCTAAGAAGCTATCTACCAACAATGATCGATCGAAAACTATGGCATGTGTCAGAATATTGAATGATATCATTGATGATCTGATCTGCCATCGGAGACCCTTCTCAATAGTCTGGGCCCTGAATAATGGGTCCCATACAATATCAGTGGAGTAGCGAGATAGTTCAGTGAATCTCGCCGAGTACTAGGCCACTGTCAGACTGCCCTACTGTAAGTGCAGAAGCTCATGGATATTCACTGAGCGTAAAGTCACTGGTACAAAATTTTCCCTAAAGAGGGTATCAAATTCCAACCAGGAGAGTGTCACCTCCTCATGCGTCTAGAGTGTTTGACTCCACCATCTCTCTGATGTTCCCTGAAAGAGGCTAGAATCTAGGATCACCATCTGATCTGCTGGTGTCTCAACTAAGTGAAAAACATGTGCCACAACCTCCAGAAAGTTCTCAGATAACTGGGGATCTATCTCGCCTTGAAAATTCAGAGGTCTATGTCTCTAGAACTCATGAAATGCGCTAAGTTGGTGTTTATGGTCTTCTTGAGGGGCTGGTGGGAACTGCTGCCCCACAGGTGGTGGTGTGGCTGGTACACCACCCGAAGGTTCCATCACCATAAGAGGTCCCTGCACAGACACATCATCGCTTAGTGGTCCGTCATCATGTTCTCTCTCTAGAATCCTGGATTTCTTTCTATGAGGTGGCATCCTGAATGAAACAGGTGTGCCACAGTTAATAAGTTATACCTGGTGAGGTGAATGAAAGAGATCAAAATGAAACACAACATTTTCAAAACACACACAATTAGAGTTTTTGTGTACCGAGTTGGAAATGATAGTTTAGGGTCTTGGTTTATGGATACGTCGGCAGATGCACCAACACTGGACTCCCCAAACTGAAAACTAGACTCAAGATAATTAACATTATTGATCCATTGAAAACATAGTCTTTATGTTCTTCTAGTAGAACCAACTCCTTTGATACCACTTTGTCACGACCCATTCCCTGGGGTCTGTGTCGTGACTACCCCAAGACCACCTTCCATAGGCCAGGGGTTGGAGACTAGAACAAGAAAGGAATTTCCCTAAAATGGGAAGGCATTTACTCAAAACATGTACACACACAGACATGTTACACTGCGCACAAGTAAAAAAAAAAAGAATAATAAAGGTGAAAACACAACTAAAAACCACCACAGAGTGTAAAAGTAAGTACTAGAGTAAAGGGGACATAATATAATCCCAAATAAAATGGAAATACTGAAAAAAGGAAAATAACTCATGAGGTCATCTTCCAAGGATCCTACATGAAGGGTAGGTACAGATTGTCACTACGACTCTCCAAGCCAACCATTCACCTAAAAAAATCAATTTAGGGCTCCTCGAGACTCAGTCAAAGCTACCCGTCATCTGTAGAAGACACAACAAGGTTTGGGAGAAGCCCGTGCATGGGTGAGTATAACAATACCCAGTAGGGACCCCGAGACCCCGGAAGGTCTCTTAGAATTCCACAATGGAAAACCCAAAAAGCATGATCACAGTCACAAATCACAAAGAAAAAGATCGCTCACACTAGGTTTAAATTAAGTAAATAAGTACAAATTTTTAGTCATAAAGATAGATCATATTATTCTATCATGAGGTTTTGTTGCGGAGCCACACAGAATCGCTCGGTGCTGATCCACATAGGATCACTTGGTGTTGATCCACACAGGATCGCTCGGTGCTGATCCACATAGGATCGATCGGTGGTGATCCACACAGGATATCTCGGTGTGGATCCCCACAGGATCGCTCGGTGCTGATCCACACAGGATCACTATTCATTCTTCATGTCTTAGCCAGCCACTGGATTCCCACATAAAGTACGCAAGATTCTGAGAGGATCTGATCCTCAAGCCATCGATCGTATTTCAACTAGCACAAAGACTCACAGAGAAGTAACCTGATAAAATTCCATTTCATAAGGGTTTTAACGTGATATATGGCATGCCAACCAGATGCTTGGTTAGTAAATTATAGTCATTTTAGTGTCGAGGGCCCAGTTGGATTCGCGTACGATCCAACCCGGAAAAACTCCAAATTCTTCAAAACTCACATAGAGAATCTCAAAAGGACCACCTTTTCCTAAGGGTTCTGGCCCCGTAGATGGTTCTTCAAACATACATTCAGTTTAGTAGATACACCCATTTAAGTGTAACTGGGCCGAAAAGGGTCCGGGTCTAGTCCAATTCTGTTGGACCGACCCGACTTGGCCCACTAGGCTCAGCCTGATTCGGTTGGGCCTTTTCTGGCCTGCTAGGACATGGGTTCGGCCTGACGCCCCTGGTTGGGTGTGGTCTGTCGGGTCATGGAACCACCCGGACCGCTGTCCAGGTGTAGGGGTCCACTACCCTTTCCAAACGGCCGAGCCATTCTAGTTTTTAACGTTATAGTGATGGATGGTGCCACACCACCTGGAAGGTCCGCTCAGACCGGCCACCCATGAGACCCATGAGGCACAGGTCCACCCTCAACTATGCCACGAAGACATGACCTTCCTACATGGTGCATTGCTACTAGCACACTGCCTGGTGACAATCCGGCTGGTGATGGCTGACCACCCCTTCTGTTCACCGCGGCTTGGAGCCGCAACCCTCCTCCCCAGCGCACTGCCGCGGTGCGCCACCATTATTAATGTGGCCAGCATCGTCTGACCACCCTTTTCCACCACGACGCCTTTGGGCGCTACTTCTTCTTCATGGCTGGTGGGTGTCAGCTGCCACCTTCTCCAATCACCATCACCACCACTCCAACAAAGCTTCCACTGGAATCTGGTGAAGCTCTAGAGGTCTGTTTCTTCTATCGACTGGGCCTACAGCCACCCGGGATGCTGCCATCAATGCATGGATCCCAGTTTGGCCTTTCTGCATTATTACTCAGTTGCCCACGAAGAAACACAACAAAACCAAGAATGACAGAGGGTACGGTCCTTGTTCGTTCTGCCTGCGCCCTCTGCATTAGCATTATTACATGGGAAGTAATACAAGAATTTACAATTATTAATTAAATAAAAAACCCCCCTACCTTGATCTCGTTAGAAGTCACTATGGATGAGGAAGATGTGTCCACGTCCGAGGGTGTTGCAGATGAAGGATAAGGTTCACTTCCTTTGGCGCTCGTCGTCGAATCCTCCAACTGTCGTTGAAACCTCGTTCTATGTTGGTGAAATATGCTACAGTACATCGTCAATGGTTCCTCTCTTGAGTGCCGAAAAACCATTCTCGAGCTTCATTTAGAAATACGAATGAGTGGATCAACACATCACACATTTAATGAGGTTCATTAATGAACCTATTAATTCTCTAAATGGTGCGGTTACATAACCAAGTGTAACCGACCATTTAATGGTCAGAAAACCCAGCGGTCCCACTACCACCACTCAATAGTTATAAGAAATAAATAAAATAACTTGTTGAGTTATTTTTTTTTGTAAATTCCAATAATTAACTTCTACATCCAACCTTTTCCAGTCGAATTTAAGCTTCCCTTAAGTGAATCTGAGCACTGTGGATTCAACGGTGCCCTCATATTTTTAATCCGAGCACCGGTTCAAAAGATAGAATACTCCACATACACGTTTACTAAATGTACCTTAAAAAAGTTCAAAAATATGTTCTGGGCTCTCCATGCCTCAGAATCATGTGCCGTCAATTTTCCCAGAATTGTAAAAATTTAATTTAATTAAAAAAATTAAATGGAAATTTTTTAGTATTTACAGGAAGAAAATCTAACGAAACATGTCCAAGATATAGATGAAAAGAGAATCAATCCATATAGAAAGTGGGTACACGATGTGTAGTAGGGTAACACGTCGTGACCATTGAACCCAGGTACTTCCTGTGTACAATGGCCCGTTTCTTTAGAACATGTCATGTAGAAGATGGGTACATGATGTGTAGAAGGAGTCACACACCATTTCCTTTTATCTGCGGTCTACCTTTGTTCTCTGGACATGTGCTAGTACATGGTGTTAACCTATGTATCCTTGCCCATGTACTAGTACACAGGGTGTCCTGTATATCCAGTTCAGGCCATGCTGTGTGGTGGAGTACACTCTTTCTAGGAAACCCATGTACTCCACCCCGTGTCTATGTACTTTCTATATACACGTTGAGTGGTCCAATGATGAACCCACACCATATAGATGGGGATACATACGGTATGTTCTGGATTATCCAGAAAGTCATCTTCTTCCTCCCACTCACCTCAGCTGATTGTCATGTTCCACTCCTGTAATGCCCCGACCCATTTTACCCAGAGTTGGTGAATTATTTTAATACATTGGAATGATTACAATGAATCAAGTCCTGAAGAACCGATTAGTTTAGCAGTATTATAAAATAGATTACATACATGAACGTTACATTTCAATTTCAAACATAAAACACAACATAGATAGTTCTTTGAGAATATCATTATTCCATTTAGCTTAACCCTTCATATAAATCATAATACACTTCTTAGAATCCTGGGAAAATAAAACATAAGAAAGGGGTGATCTCAGATGCTCAGTAAGGATAAATAATTTAGCGGAAGATGTAAACTTTTAAGGGAATATGTGTAATAAAAATAAAATCCTTTTTAAACATAATCTTGAACATAATATGGAAAAATTAAATCAAACATCACCATATAAACATGCACAAGGATATTCTTCTAGTCTAATAATCACATGTTATAACTTATTTCATAATGAAGGAATGATTAACGCCGAACATCATTACCACATAGTCAAGGCCTTGTGCCAAGACTACAAATAAATTTTTTGTCAATGCCTTATGCCAAGACACTAGTTTGTCTCAGGAGACTTACTGATGTATCTAGGAGCTATAGTAGTCTCCACCCATCACTTACTAAGTCTACTGCATTCCTTATATGAAAAAGTTGAAACATAAGATAAACATTCATATTAAAACTAGCATATGAAATGTCAATGCATTAACCATAATCCATGAATGGCATAAAAATATAACATTCACAGTAAAACATATCATAACTCATTAAATAAAATATGGAATATTTTATTATAATAAATCAACCTCAATAAAGAATAATATCCAGTAAAGGATGCTGACATAGTTGAAAATGAGCAGTAAATTTTTTTGAGAGAATATCCCTTTTTATGAAATCATTTAAAAGTCAAACATTTATGAAGGAAGTAATTTAAAAGATATTTTGGAATAAAAGTGTCCCATACCACTTTGAATTTTTTTAAAAGAATTATCATTTCAAAACATTCATGTCCATATAAATAAATACTTAAAATCGTTTTGAAAACATGGACATTAATTAAATGGATTTTGAAAGATAAATATTAAAAAAAATATAAAATGATGATCTAGTTAAATAGAACCTCCCATAAAACCTTAAAATATTTCTTTTGAATTTTTTTAATGAAATATGGGTATCTATGCTAAATATGTCCTAGTAAATACTTACACATAAATAATCTAGGATAATAATGAGATTGAGGAAATAACCCTTACCTTTCACTTTACTTTGGTCGAGGGTACGTTTAACCTTATATATAATGACCATAGTATGTTATTAAATTATAAAATAACCATAATCATATTTATTATATCATAAATGATTCATTTATGACTTTATACTACCCATTTAATAATGATTTCCATGTTAAATTAATATTTTGGGTAAAAATCGCTTTCTTTATTGTACGTGTTTAACTTGTTATTCTTGATCGTATCATTTAGATCATGATTTAGATACTTCAAGAATATAACACATGATTTAGATACTTCAAGAATATAACACATGATTTATATATTGTATATATTTAGAATATAAATATGTATAATATATAGATATATGAAATGGAAAACACCATTTATGGAGACGGTAGGTCGTACGTAATCAAAAACGCTGTTTATGTTTTCATATCGTATTGAACCGAAGTAAGTGAATAAGATATATGTAAGTAAATACAAACACACACATATATATATTCATTAGAATTATTATGTTGTATATTACATAGTTATTAATAATATATATTTTTATAATCATCGTTGAATGGGGAATGAGGAAACAATTCTAATCGCGTCGTGGAGACGGTAATCCGTACGTATGCACGAGCGACAATATAATTATATTAAGGGTGAAATCAAATGTAATTGGTTGGTATATTATATATAAAGATTCATTAACATGTTATATTTATTATTTACATAATTTATACTCATTATTATACCATCCAAATAATGAACTTTTTGAATAACAAACTACACCACGACGTGGAGACGATAAGCCGTACGTACGCACATATGGTGACTATATCATTTATAGGATGGATAGAATAAAGAATATGGTTGTACCATATTCATAATAACATCACGGTATGTAGGAGGTACTGGAGTTATTATTTTGGTATGGAAACAACAAAGAAAGAGGAAGTGGAAAAAGAAAAGAACTTGAAAGAGGGTGGTGAAATTATTTCCTCTTTTTCAGGTGTTTCCTTTGGAGTTGATCAAAAGGGCTCCTTAAGTTGTCTTTATGATAAAATTAAGGACTCTAGGTTGATGTGAGGGAAGTAGGAAGGATATTTGGGCATGGTTTGGCTGAGCCAAATGTCTTTGGAGGTGTGAAATTAAGATAAGGGGAAGTTCCCTTTTATAAGACGGGTGAGGTTCACTTTAGGAAAAGATTAAAATATTAATTTATTATACAATAATTTTTGGTTTCTAATGAAAAAAAATAAATTTATTTTGAGACTTAGGTGGTTATGGGTCTAAATACGCTCAAAAAATAAGTTTTAGACAAGTTTAGGTTACCATTTTAACCTTATATTTTAGTTTTAACTCTTAGTTAAATAGTTTAACTTTTACAGTGTCTTATTGTATTCTTACACTATATGGTTAATAAATTTACTCTAAACTTAAATAGAACCTCAAGTGATTCATTAATGACATATATAATATTATTTAAGCCCTTTGGACGAAACTTATATTTTTAGGAATATTATATCAACCAATAATATATTATTTGTTTTAAAAACAAATTTATGTCAATTTCGACACTATTTGATATATTGTTTTTGTGAAAGTCATAAAAACCTTATCAATTAAAACAAATTTCTTAATAAACCATAACATGACATATTAACCTATAAAATTAGTGTAATTCATCATAAGTCTCAATTTTCATTTATTTGGAAATTTATAATATCAATTATTTTAATATTTCATTAATAAGGTAATTATTGCATCATCATCATGTCATAAATAAATTAAATTATTTAATGTCTAAAAATTATAAATAAAATATCATCATGTAGAAAATATTTTTATATTTCTAATAAATATTTATAGTCTAAAGGATAACTTATATAACCCCATGTTAAATTTTTTTTACTAAAAGATATATGTTTATGTCATTTTTGTCTTTACTTTAAATTAATTAATATAGTGTCATTATCACTCTCAAGTGGCTCCATGGGGTCCCAAAATCGACCCAAATATTCCCATGGTCGGACATGTATCAAACAATAGAAATATTACACATGTTAGGGTAATTTAATATTATTATAATATTATTTTTTACCCTTATTTAACGGATTTACCCTTTAGCCATGGTAAATAAAATATTTACCGAAGTAAATATTCATAATGTCTAAAAATAAAATTTACTTGTTCAAACAATTTATTCCTCCCGATTCCAAATATGGAATCCATTTTTACAAATTCAAAACACTGAAGTTTCCAAAATTAATTTAAAACTAATTCTCATTGTCAAAACAAAAAGCGTGTTTTTAAGAAATAATAACTGTCAAAAGATCGACACTTGTTTATTTCCAGTTTAAATGTGAAATTAAATTCAATGACCTAAATTATATTAAATTATAAAAATATAATCTAATTATAATTCAAAACCATTAAAATTCATAATTTAACACTATAAATTATTTCGATTAAAAAAGTTGTTTTTAATTAAAATTTAGTATTTTTTTCACTATTCATCAAAATATGAAAGTTAATAGAAATGTACCAAAAATTTATACAAATTTTTTTATGAACCTATTCTAAATAATAATTTAATTTCACTAAATTGAATATATAAAATTGTCAAATATTGGATTTAAAAAGGGTTCTCCATTAAAAGGCGGAAAAACTACATTTTTTGAAAAATACATCTTTTATCTTAAAAATTGAATTATTCTTATATTATGTCTAATAAACACAAAATATGAATGTTAAAATTACATATGATATATAAAATTTAAAATGTTCTTAATACTATTCATAACATATTTTTTGAATGGATAGTTTGGTATGTTGTGGTGCGCTCGAACTCGGTGTTGTGTGTAGCACAAGTTATTAAAATAATTTGAAGATATAACATACTACGAAATCTTGGGTTGCTACAACTAAGATGATTGATTTACCTCAAAAATCAAGATCTAGGTTCATCTCACAACTTTAACACCCAAATGAGGGGTTTTAAACCTTCAATTAGCTCAGAAAACCAATAAAATCGAATCTGACACATTTTTTCTAAAGAATGATTTATCTCAAATCACTTTGAATCATCCATCACCATCACCGTTGTAACTCTGTTAGGTTTTCCTGATGTTGTATCTTTAATGTTTTATCATTGCGTCAAGAAATTATGGTGCAATGATCATTCTTTAAATTTTTTTTGAAGAAAAACGAACATGTAGAACAATTTGGGGAGAGAAAAATGAACATAGAACAAATATGATGAATGAACCTCAACTATTATTTGTTCCAGCCTCAATCCATTCCAATAATAATGATGAAATATCAAAAAAAGAATCTCTATAATCAGACCCCATAAATCCCGAAAATTATAACCCATCCTACAAGGGAAGATCGAATCGTGAATTAACCTGTTTGTTGGTTGGTCCATGTTCTTTGTCGAATTCAAGAAAAAGGAAGGAAATAAAAAATTACACATCTTATCTAAGAATTGGATCTCTTTCTATTGAAGATTGATTTCCACTGGCGAGATCCATCAAGAATGGATTTTGTCAATCTTTGATCCACAATTCTGTCATTTTCCATCATGATAAATCTTTAGGGTTTCCTCTCTAGGGAATCTAGGTAATTCGAGGGTTATGATCCTATACTTGGATCCCTACCTAACTATTTATTTAAAAATAAAAAGCTTTACTTCATCACTGCATCAATGAAACCAAAAAATAAAATAAATTTTCAATTGATTTTATTTATTAAAAATGCTCATTACTACATTTTACAATTGACCAGCACTGCCATTTTTAGGCTACACCTGGGGTAAAGCCATTTTTTTAATGAAATAGTTCCCTCATATTTCTGATCTAGGTACCTATTTAGAAGTTATTCTAGTTTTTAAAAAAAACTACATACACGTGTTATTTAATATTTTAATATTTTTTAAACAATTTTTTAGGAACATTGATCATCCGAATGACATGTCATCTCGGTAATTGGTATTGAATTTATTCCATATAATTATTTAAAATAATACATGGAAAATATTGGACATTACAATCTCCCCACCTTGGGGATTTACATCCCCAAAAATCTAAAACAAACACTACTCAAACATATGTGGCTGTTGTTCATGAATCTGAGACTCCCACTCCCATGTGCTCTGCTAGAGATTCCCATGCTGACACCAAACACACACTAAAGGAATGAGTTACCCAAGAAGGATCCTCTCCCACCAATCCTCAATCTCCACTGGGTACATAGAAAAATTCACTCCATCCTCTATTTCCAGCTCACCCCAGTCGATGATGTGTGATGGGTCATATACATATCACCTCATATACGACATGTGTAAGACTTCGTGTACCTGATCCAACTATAGGGGTATATCTAAGTAGTACGGAACCTCACCAACACTACACAGTATCTAAAAAGGGACTATAAACCTCATAGACAAATTTCCGCCCTAGCCAAACCATCATAATCCCCAAAAAGGTGAAAACTGAAGGAGTACATGACCTCTTTCCTCAATCATCGAAGGCCTCCATTTTATTTTAGGATCATATTTCTAACATCTCTATAAAGTCTTGATCTACTCATGGATGATCTACAAATTCTCGATATTAGCTCGCACCAACTCCAATCCCATGAGTACTGACTCTCCTGGGTCAGTCCAACTAAGTGGTGACCTGCAGGGTTTCCCTTACAAGGACTCAAATTATTCCATGACAATGGTGGAATGGTATCTATTTTTGTACTCATATTCTTCCAGTGTTAGATGATCCTCTCAACTATGACTGAAGTCCAACGTGTAAGACAATAAAAAGTCCTCCAGAACCTAAATGGTTCACTTCATCTGGCCCTCTGTCTATGGGTGAAACACTATTCTCAAGTATAACTATATCCCAAATTCATCCTATAATCCCTTTCACAAAAGGATGTAAAACAAGAATTATGATGTGAAAATATTGTCAATGGGACTCCATGATGTCCAACTATCTATTTTACATAGAGGCATCCCAATCTCTCTACCGAACTCTGCTCACAAATAGCTAGAAAGTGGGATGGCTTGGTGAGTTGGTCAATGATAACCCATATGGCATCATGTGACCTTGATGTACATGGTGAAACCTTCATTAAGTCCATTAATATCTCATCCCACTTTCATTCCAACACCTCTAAGGGTTGATCTAAACCCGTCGGAGCCTAGTGCTCAGCCTTCACTTGCTGACAATTAAGGCATCAAGTGATGAACTCTGATACTTTATTCTTTTTTAAGAGAAACCAAAAATAACTTTGTAGGTACTAGTATATTTTATTCCCATGAGGATGTACTTACAAAGAGGATGTATGAAACTCCCTCAGAACCTCATCCCACAATGTCCCTGGTACTACTTTGCATCCTCTGAAAATAATGACATGATCCCCACCTTTTGAATATCTATCAGGAGAATGAATTGTGGATATCTGAGCATTTAGGGTCTCATAATCAGTATCCCCAAGAGTTTCCTCCTTGAATCTATATAAGAGTGGACATGTAATAGCCATCTATTGGAGGTAATTTTCTCTATCCCCATCCACAAGGAATAACTGTAATGATTCTAACTGCTCTGATTCCTCATTTAGTAGCTACGAATTGGATATTCTACTAAGATAATCTACCACCACATTCCCTTCCCAGGAGTATAGAAAATCTCATAGTCATAGTCTTGGAGGAACTATATCAATCACCTCTGTCTCAAGTTCATATTATTCTAAGAAAAGATATACTTAATACCCTTGTGATCAGAGTAGATGATAAGATGCTTGCCCATTAGGTAGTGTCTCCACATATTCAATGCAAAACTACCACTGTTAACTCAAGATCACAAGTTGTTTAGTTATAATCACATGGAATCAATTATAATGAACCATAAGCAATCACCTCTTACCTCTACATCAGGACACAACTAATCCTAGTTCCCGATTCACTAAAAAAACCATGTACTGTAGATCATCCTTTGGAAATATCAATATTTGAGTGATTGTCAAACTCTTTATCAATTGCTAAAAATTCTATTGTCACTTCTCTATCCACATGAAAAGATTCCCCTTTCAAGTAAATTTTTTTATAGGTGCTGATATCATAGATAAATCATGTATGAATCTCCATTAATATCATTATAGCCTATGGAAGCACCGCACATTCATCACGCTCTTAGGTGACCCCCATGATAACAATGACTCAACCTTGGACAGGTCAACTTCCACTCCATCTGTTGAGATAATGTGTCCCCGAAAGTGGACTGCCTGATTCCAGAACTGGCACTTCGAGAGTTTTCCATAAAGATAGTGCTTTAATAGAACATCTAGAACTACCCTTATGTGACTCACATGATCCTCCTCAGATTTCGAGTACACAAGAATATTGTTGCTGAAGACTACCATGAACTGGTCTAAATAAGGCTGAAAGATCTGGTTCATGAGTCCCATGAAAACTGTTTGGGTGTTCATCATGGAAAAGGGAATAAAAAAGTACTCATAGTGACTATAATGACATCTGAAAGTTGTCTTCAGTATATCCTCATCCCATACTCGCAACTGTTGATAGCCTGATCAAATATCAAACTTAGAGAAACATAGTTCCCCTATCAACTGATCAAAGAGATCATTGATCCTCAAAAAATTATACTGGTTATTCATGGTCACCTGATTCATGTTATGGTAGTCCAAACACAAACTCTATCTCCCGTCTAACATTTTTGACAACAAAACTGAGGCCGACCAGTGTAAAACAATGGGTCTCACAAATCCCTTCATTTGCAAGTACTCTAACTAAACCCTTATCTCATGAAGCTCTATGGAACCCATCTAGTTTGATGGTGCAGATATCAGTTCCATCTTAGGGTGTAAATCAATAAAGATATCTATGTCCTAGTGGGGATGTAAACTTGGGACATATTTAGGAAATACATCCTCATATTCTGACACTACTATTGGGAACTAGAAATTCATAACATATGTACACCAAGGGCTAGGCTAGTCAACTGATGAGTATTAAGTTGTACCCTCCTATGCAAGATTATATCATATTCTTCTTGAGTTTCCTTTTCACTAACAAAGTAAAACATCATTCCATCACTGCAGACACACCACACTCTTTGAAAAAAATAATAAATCTGGGCATGGACTATAGATAACCAATCCACACCAAGAATGACGTCTCAAGGCCTCAACACTGCCACCAAGAGGTTACAACCGAAACTCTCACCTCCAAGGGTTAGGTCACACTATTGACATAGATGTGTGATCATTGATTCTCCTCTTGTAGGTGTCTTCGAGAGTAAGGGTCGAGTCAATGGTTCAACCAGAATCTGTAGGTCTCGAACAAGATATGTGGCGAGAAAATAATGACTAGAATTTATGTCTATCAGTATATAAGATATTTTATAAAATACATATATTGTATATAGAATCATTCTTGGATCCCCTGGGTTATATTCCTTCACCACATGTAGTTTTCTCGGCCCCTTTCCTCTGACTCCCTTAACCTGACATGGACCTCCTGAGGGAAATGGTTGTAATAATTTGAAACATCGACCACCTCCTGCTACTCCCCAAGATCCTCTTCCACATACTCTACCTTGTGAATATGCCTTCTACTATCACTCTATCTACCTCGATGGTCCATTAAAAGTCTCTTTATCAACAGTATGACAGTTTGGCCAATCACTAGCGAGCTAAACCATGCCGTCACATGAATAAAACCACCATTCCCTAGGATGACTGGACCCACCCTATGAGCCCTAAACTATAGATCATGTATCATAGGACCTCCTATAGAAACTTATCCCTTTATCAGGTCTATAAGACTGATGCCGTCTCCCAATTTTTAAGGTCTCTGCTCTTTCTTGTCCACTACTGACTATCACTATCTGTATTTGCTTGGACAAGAATCTTTCAACCACCAAATATCTCTCAATAATTCCAACATTTTTCAAAATTAAGAGAGGGAAAATTCTAGCTCAAATTTCTCTACATAGACCTCACTAAATGGCCTGAGCCCTGAAGTACTGATCTCTAACCATATCCATCAAGTACCTAGAAAAGTTGGTGAAGCTTGATAAATATTATCCACTATCATGATACCCTGCCCGAGATAAAGAAGATCCTGTATACGCACATCTCTCAGTGTAACTAGTAAAAACTCTTCTCTAAAGAGACAATCAAACTTTATCCATGAGAGGGTCACCTATTCTTCAGTTTGTGTGGATAAACTCCACCACCTCCCTGATAACATGTATAGAAGTCTCACCTCCAGAACCACCATTTGAACTACTAGTGTACAGACTAGGTGGAAAACTCAAATCACCACCTCAAGCTAGTCCTTAGGTGCCCGAGGGCTGGGAGATCTTTGGAACCATAGGGGTCTCTGTGTATGAAAATCATAGAGTGAACTCATTCTAAGTTCTTTATCTATAGGTACAATGGGTACCATGTGCTGCTGAACAGGTGGTGGTATAGCTAGGGCACCATATAAAGGTGACATCTGGGGAACTGGTCCCAATATCGAAGCCTCACCACTGAGAGGGTCATCCTCATGATCAAGCTGCTAAATCTTAGATAATATGCATCACGTAGGCATCCCGTAAGAAAATAATATGTACCATGGTCAATGAGTATATCTGGAGAGCTGGCTCAAGAAGGACCTGGAAACCACAACCCATTCCTATATGATGTATATACCATTATTTTCCCTACAACCAGTGTTCTCATGTACTGAGTCGAAAAGCAGGTTATCAGAGTCATGGTGTATGGATACGTCGGCCAACAACACTAACACTAGAGTCCCTGACCTAAAATATGAACTCAAAACACTTATCATTATTGACACAAACAAACCTCACAAACTCCCAGTCCTAAAGTAGAACCAAAACCCTCTGATACAAGTCTATCATGAACCATCCCAGTGGGACCCATACCATAAATCCCCAAGACTTCCTCTAATAGTTCAGGGGTTATTGACTAGCACTAATTAGTCATATCACTAAAATGGGAGGTATTTCCTATGTACCTATACGCACACACCCATCTCCAAGCCAAAAATACTAAAATATGAAAACCAAGAAGTAAAAAATTCATACATACCACTATATCTTAACCAAAAGAGTGTGAAAGGAAAGTAAAGCAAGAAAAGTAAACTGGGGAAGAATATAATCCCACCAAAAGGAGTCTATAAACTACAAGTAAAACTTGTTAAAAAATGTATTAGGAATGCCTTCTATCGCCATAGGAACACCTCTCACTGTCTGACCTCACAAAGCTCTGTTAGGTCCTAGTTCGCCTAGGACTTCGTCAAAAGATCACTCTTCTACACAAGACATGACACGTGTAGGTAAATCCCGCTTAGGGGTGAGTATAAAAATACTCAGTAGGAAATCCTGAAACCACAATGAAATATAACAAAGGAAAGTACAATCAACTCTATAGAAGTATATATCTACAACACATATAAGAATATCCAGATATATTGAATATAAGACACACATTTTAGAGGTAAGTCCCGACTACCACATACCAACACTAGGAATTTTGGTAGAATATTCCATGAAGCACTTATCCAGGGGAACACACTCCTAAGTCCAATAACACTGATGATGTCTATCTAAGAAGTACTATTTTTCGGGAACTATCATGAGAGAGATATGATGAAAGATCTGAAGAGAGATATGACACATGGATGAGGATCACAACCAGGGCCATGGGGTGATACCAACAACTCAATAAAAATCATCCCGTTTTAAGTAGAGGATCAACACCCTATAAAGTTGGTGGCATCAATAATGATGACTCTACATAGGGAATAAAGAATGAATAGAGGATCCCACTTCAGGACTCTCGGGGGATTCCACAAGTCTATCTAGAAAGTCTTGCTGAAGGGAGCATACTTCTATGAGTAGGAAATGATTTGTACCTACCCATAGGGAAAATGATAATGGGAATGAACCCCAATGAAACTTTTCCGAGATACAATGGACAAGTGAATCAAGCCATGTAGAAAGGGGGTACATGACATATAGTAGGGTCACACGCTATGTCCCTTGACCCTGGGTAATTCCCATGTACAATAGACCATGTCTTTAGAAAATTTCATGTAGAAGATGGGTACATGGAATGTAGAAGGAGTCACACAGCATGTCATTTCATCTAGGGTCTGCCCGTGTGCTCTGGTCGTGTGGAAATACACGGTTTCAACCCTTGTAACCTTTCCCATGTACCAGTACATTGGGTGGCTCGTGTATCTGATTCATTCTATGACGCTTGGTGGAGTACACATCATATAGGCAACATGTTTACTCTACCCGATGTCCATGTAATTTCCATATACACATCGAGTTTTCTAATAATGAACACACTCCATTAAGATGGGGCTACATGAAGTGTGTTATGGATTTTCCAGAAAGTCATCTTCATCCTCTTGCTCACCTCGAATAATCGTTAGGTTCTACATTGGTTCATAGTTCACCACAAAAATCAAGATCTAGGTTCGTATCACCACCCTAACACCCAAAGGAGGGGTTTTGGGCCTTTAATCGACTAAAAAATTGATTAAATTAAATCTTTCACATTTGGTCTAAAGAACAATTTCTCTCAAATCACTTCAATTCCTCCACTATCATCACCGTCGTACCTCTGTTAGGTTTTCTCGATGTGGGATCTTCAATTTTGGACATTGTGCTAAAAAATGGTGCAAATATCATTCATTATGGCCTTAATTCATTCTTGTAAGAACTAATAACAATAAAAACAATAATCTCTATAATAAAACCCCAGAAATCCTGCAAAGTATAACCCATCCCGTGAGGAACTATCGAACAATAGATCAACCTATCCATTGGTTAGTCTACGTTCATCATTGAATTCAAGAATGGGGAAGGAAATATGAAACAATGCATACTTCCTAGGAATTGGATCACTTTTTGTTGAAGATCTATTGCTGCTGGTGAGATAAATCAAGAATGACATTCATCGATCTTCAATCCACAGTTCCTTCATCTCACACTGAAATAAATCTTTGGGGTTTCCTCTACAGAGCCTCTAGGGAATTCTAGGGTTATAAGCCTACCTTATACCCCTTTCTAATAGTTTATTTAAAAAGAAAAAATGTTGATGTGTCATTTTGTCGATGAACCAAAAAATAAAATAAATTCTTAATTTATTTTATTCATTAAAAATGGCCATGACTACTTTTTATAGTTAACCCACTCCATCCAATGTTAGACTGTGCCTAGGATAAATCTGCTACTCTGAATGCAATGTTACCCTTATATTTCTGATCTGGGCACCCCTTTGAAGTTATTACACATGTTTTGGAAAATTGTTCATGCATTCTATTTAATATTTTAATATTTTTCAAATATTTGTTCCAGAAACACCGGGTCTTGGAATTACACCTCATCTCAGCACTTGGTATTGAATTTCTTCAATATAATATTTAAAAATAATACTTGGAAAATCTGGGACATTAAACAAAATAAAAAATATCTAAAATGGTAATTATACATTATGAATAAAAATAAAATTGACCTTATTAATAAATTTATAAATGATGATTAAAAAAATGGAAAACATTTTACCATTTTAAATTTCATTAAGTTGTATAAATTTATTGTAAAATACCCACTCAAAACACAATGAAAAACTTCGTTAGAAAAAATGGATTTTTTAGAATAAAACTGAATTTATTCTAATTGTTTGTCTAGTGACAAACATTAAATGAATGTTAAAATATTTTAGTGAATATATTATCAAAATATATCATTAAAATTATTAATCAATAGTGATTAATTTAATTTATTAAGATAGAAACACATTGTATTCTTAAAATTTCTTTTTCAAAAAACTAAATATATATTTTACCTTTAGATGATTTTATTATCATTTATAACCAATTGAGAATAAATAAATTAATTTTATACATGTATCAAAAATAATTTTTCTTAATTTTAATACTCTTAATTAGTTTTTAAATAATTTTTTTTATGAAAATAATGCTCATAAACTAAATATTTTAAAATAGTTATTTAAGATAAATAGTATTTACTAAGTGAATTAGATTTTCTTTTATAATTATGTTTAATTTCAATAACTTATATTTGATTAATTTTAAAATTTATCATAATTATTCACAAATGTTTAGGGTTTTGTACTTCAAGCCACCAAACAGAAGTATTTATTAAAGATTAATATATTAAAACATCTCGAGGTGTTACTAAGGCTCTGATACCAATTTTTTTCTTAGATAGGAGGATAGATGAATGGTCAAGAGTGAGGTCAATTAACTAGTTTATACAATTTTAAATATTATATTTTAGTTAAAAGTATTTTTCAATAAAAATTTTAAAATTTGAGAAAAAATTATTTTTATAGTAGTTCTAATCAAAGTGATCATACATCGTCTCTTTACTTTTCTTGATTTCTGAGAGAAACTGGACATAGTAAATCCTAAATTTATTAGGGGAGTCAAAAGCTAACTATAATTTTCTTTTCTAGTGGAGGAACAACCAACACAACATGAATTTTAATAGGGAGTCACAAATCATTAGAACCAACCTTTTCAACCTAGAGTCACAACTAAAATATCCTCACATTACCTTAGAGGAAGAACAAAAAAAATCCTTACATTTAAATATAGAGGCATAACTATACACATCTTTCAATGGGTATTATAACACAAAAATTCTAATTTTGAAATAAAAATCACAAAGTTACTTAAATACACCCCTAAAAAATATAGTAATTATATAAAAACACATAAAACTATTTAGATAATGATGTATTTAATGTTAAAGAATATAAAAATTGATCACCTTATTAGTGTAGAATTTCATAATAGAGTTTATCCAAAATAATTACATAATAGAAATAACATGTTCACATTTGAATAATTCAATGTTTATCTGGTTATTTTTCATTGGTTATGTAAAACTCTTTTTATAGTGTTTCATAATGAAAAAAACAATCAAAAATAATTTTTTCATGCCTATCCTTTGTTTTTTTTCTCAAACTATAGCTGTAATTATCTCTCTCAATGATAATTAACTACTTTAGAGTTAGAAGAAAATTTAATAGTCTATGAAACTAAAATAGTTGTATAGATAAAATCATTAAAATAAAAATGAACAAAAAATTAATTATAAGAATAAATACATCATTTAAATATTGATAAATAATCAGCCTTAAATATATTGAATAGTTCCAAGATAATAGTACTCAAAATATTTCTATAAATACCAAGAAAAATAAAATTTTAAATTTACTTATAAAAACATAAAATATAAGTATTAAACATGATCCATCCCTAAGTATCTTTATTTAATTTTGGATAAAATACATAAAATTCACTTTACATAGAATTAAAATAATTAATAATTAATTATGGAATAAATAAATTAACAAAAAAAAGTATAATAAATATACAGAAGATTGAAAAAAAGAAAAAAAATAGAGTATGTTTTGAGTTTTTATAAACAAAGTCTTACAAATATTTTATAATACTTCTAAAATCACATAAGATATAGTTTGTGTAAATAGTGGAAAAAATTTCATAAGATAGAAATAGTTTTTTTTATAACATTTTCATAATATATAAAAATATCATAAGATACTCTTAACTTCATTAGATAGATATTTTCATAAGCTTGAATCTTCATAAGGTTTAAATATATCTTATGGTTCAAATATTTTTATAATGTTCAATGATTTTTGTAAGGTTTAAATAATTTCAAAAGGTTGATCATAAGGTTCAATTTTTTTGTTAGGTTCAAAGATTTTTGTAAGGTTAAAATTTAATCATGTAAGGTTCATATTAAAGTTTTCTAGTTTCAATATAAGGCTGATTCCTTTTTCAAAAATCTACTTCATATTGTTTAATCATAAACCTAATAAGGTTCTAATTAAAAATAGCATGGTTTAAAAAATTGGTCAAAAACATCAGAAAAAAATTTCACATGGATAAATAGAATTTATATAATAAAATTATGAATCACTAAGTGATAAAAAAATTAAATAACAATTAATCAATGACTAATTAATGAAGAGTAAATAAATCTAATATCATTATTTTCTTTTAAAAGAAATGTAATATTTAGATACCATTCTTAAATCATGTTAGAGGGAATAAATAAAATGAGAATTTTATAATTATAAAAAATAATATATAGCAAGGATCCACTCTAAAAACTCCAAAATATATAGTTCCTCATCAAGTGACTAGTCTTTCTATAATTTAAGTACTACCACTTCTCCCCAACTCTTCAGTTAGGTTTCAATGACTATGTCTAGATATTATAAGATAGGACATTAGATTATCTAATATTCCTTTTATTATTTATATTTGCACTTTTACCCTCTAGAGATGTCAATACAGAACATGGTATTAAGACTCCAATACACTACTCAAATATCAAAATGATATTAATGATATCAAGTAAAATTTTGTTTAACTCATTCATATTTTATTTTATAATAAACTTTCAAAAGTTATAGAATAAATATTTTAATATGAAGTATGTTGCAACTAAAACATCCCAATACACCCTCAAAGGAAGGGGGGGGGGGGTGAATTTGGGTGTTAATTTTCCCTATATTTAACTAGATATTGTTCTCATGTAGGAAATAACCCTTGTAATATGTTAATTTCAAAGACAAAAAAATATTCTAATATAAAATAATAATTTTATTAACATGATTATTTTACTTGTTTCACTACTAAGGGATACTCCCAGGAGCATACATTGATGGTGTGTCAACATACCATATAACCCAATGCACATTATAGATGAGTAAAAGTTTAGGAAGGGTACACTAATGATCCTAGGGTCCCTCCCCACTTCTTTCCATTTCACTCACTTATTCAAATGAGAGTTAAAAAATATTACACAACACAGTCATAACTCATAAGAAATAAAAAAAAGATAAACACCAAACCATAAAGAATGTTGTCATTGTGTTTAACTACCCACAAAATGTTAATATAAATCCTTTAAATTTCTTATTAATATTATATAATTATATTTTATAGATTTATATTCTTTATAAGAATATTAGGGAGCTTTTTGGGGCCTATTGGATTAGACACTACTACAAAATAGGTATTTAACAACGCTAGTAAAAAGTGTTAATAAAGGTTCCATTTATCAATACTAAAACAAGCATATATAAAGGGTAACTTTTATCAATGTTTCTTTCACCATTGATAAAAGGCAGCCTTTATCAGCATTTTTTTCATTGATAAAGGGTAATCTTGATCAATGTTTTTCTTTAGTGCTGATAAAAGGTACCCTTTATCAGTGCTTTATTTTTAACACTGATAAAGGGTACCCTATATCAATTATTTATTTTTAGTGCTAATAAAGGGATCCTTTATCAGTGTTTTTAGTGATTATAATGGTCCCGAATTAAACAAAATAATTAAATAAAAAAATAAAATAAAAAAGTGTTTATTAAATAAAATATTAATTTTATTATTAATTAAATAATTATAGATAAAAATGAATAAATTTATTATACTATATATAAATTATAAATACTAATAAATAGTATATATTAATTATTTAGATATATGTAAAAGAAAATTAATGAAATAAAATTAAAAATAAGTAAATTAAGAGAAATATTAAACATTTAATTAATTAAATAATTATTGATAATATTATTAAAATTAATATATTAAATGTATAGATATATATATAAATGTATATAAATATGAATTATATAATAAAAAATATCTATGCTTTAAATTAAATAGTCAAATATTTAGTAAATAATGGTTTATAATTAAAAATTAATTTTAATTAAAAATACTGACTAATTACAATGAGTAATTGATATAATTGAATGCCATTTGATTTTTCAATTTAAAATATATCAAATGTGTGTTATATTGATTTAAAAAAAATATATGTAATTAATGAATTTTTATATAAAACACACACACACACACAAATATTTATTTAATTAATAAAATCTTATATAGAAAGACATACACCTAATATTTATGTAATTTATTCAAATTTTAGAATTCATTTTAGAATTTCATTATAACATGATACATATAATATATCATGTCTTTAATTAGTAAATTTTATTTATTTTTTAATCTTATTACACTTAGGTATTAATTTATTTTTAATATTTTTTATTTTTTGGGGAATTTAATCAATTTATATTATTTAATTATATATATTTATATAGTATTTTTAATATGTATTCATCATTATTTTAATATATATCCATACTTATTTAACAATTTATATTTAATTAATAAAACTTATCCATTTTTTCAATATTTTTAAAGTGTACTCTTTTTTAGTTATTCAATTTCAATCATTTTTAACATGCACACACTTAAGATTAAATATTCATTAATATTTTTAAAAATAAAATTGTAAATTAATATTTATAAATAAATATATTTATTAAAGTATATTTACTATATTTATAAATTTATAAATTTATAATTATAAATAAATAAATATTATTTTTTAAAAAGGTATTTATATAGTTATAAAAAAATAATTATATATATTTAAATAATTATAAAATTATAATAAATTTATTTAAATAATGAATATATTTACTATATTTATATTTATATATATTTATTATATATATAATTAGATAAATATATATAATGATATAAATATATAAATATTATTTAAAAAAAATATTTATATAATTAAAAATAAATAATTATATATTTAAATAATTATAAAATTATGATAGATATATTTAAATAATTAATATATTTATTATATATATATATTGAATATATATAATTATATAAATATTTTTAATAATTTTTTATTTTTAATTATAATTATAAATCATTTATTAGTGTTAAGTAATAAGCGCTGATAAAAGACATCTTTTTTAGTGTTTTTAGAACTGATAAAGATTAAGCTTTATCAGTGCTAAAAAAGCACTGATAAAATCCATCTTTATCAGCACTAAAATTCTAGCGTGGATAATGATTATTTTTATCAGTGCTTATTAATTTATCCAATATATAAGAGATCATTATCAACTCTTTTTTGAAGCATTGATAAAAGTGTCCTGATCTATTATATTAACCCTAACCAGTCGTGAACCTAGTCACGATATCCAAATATTTCCATAGAATCCACCTGCTAACATCACTCCTCCTCATCAAATCGAAGCTCAAATCAAGGCTCAAATCAAGGTTCAAACAATTATAAGGGTCAAATCCAAAGCTTGAATGATTCAAGGGTCGAACAAATCCAAGGCTCGAATGAATTCCAGGTTTGGATATATCTCTACTTTCACTAAGATGATTCAAAGCTTCAATTCAAGGTATGTTATTTTCTCATCCTTTTTACTCGTCAATTTCTTGTTTGGAAATATATATTTGATTTTTTTATCATAATTTTTTTATTCATTACACAACTATTTCTTTACGCACTATTTCTTGAAAAATTCTTCCCTTATAAATTTATCTTTAATACAATAGATATCTATGACAATATAGGTAATGACTTAGTGACCATTGGACATGTACAATGGGGTCCTTTTCATTCGTTCAACCTAATGGACGTGGAAGCTAAGGGCCATTCTACTCAATTGAGGTATGGATCCTTCCATTGGATTTTGGAAATACTACTCCTAATGAACATGTGATAGTAATGCACTAGTTCCTTACATGGGATGAATAATCAAAGGAGATTAGGTGAATGATATTGATCATTTCTATAGAGTGATAATCAAATTGGTACAACACATTAAGAAAACAATTAAACACATATATGGGAAATCCCCCAAGGATTGATCATTATTTTTGATAATACTATATTCATAATCTTATATTTTCATTATTATTGTTATTTTGTTTGCAAAAAATTTCAAAATCCACAATATTTTTCATTTTTTTTCAAAATATATTCAATGCACCATAAATATAATAATGTGGTAATAATAGTGAGTGATCAATAGTAAAATCTTTAAGGGAATGACCAAGGACATAAATTGTGATATACTAATGAGGAATATAAATATTATTTTGTACCACCTCATAATAAGTGTGTCATATAATCAACCCCATAATCTAATATAGACTTGTTTACACCAAATCAAACTCATTCTTAAAAACTATTCATAAAATTTTAATCCCCTTTATAGAATTATATATATATGACTAAAACATAATACATATGTTCTGAGTATAATTATAAATGGGTGAAATGAAATACTTATTACAATGCATTTATTTATACACCGAGGTCCATATATATCATAGTGAATAAACTACATGGGTTGTTT
This sequence comes from Viscum album, assembly GCA_963277665.1. Classification (NCBI taxonomy): domain Eukaryota; kingdom Viridiplantae; phylum Streptophyta; class Magnoliopsida; order Santalales; family Viscaceae; genus Viscum; species Viscum album. The sequence goes on along the minus strand of OY728150.1, from coordinate 1,902,718,342 downwards.
CTTTTAAATAATTAATTTATCATTTTAATTATTAACAATATCCCCATTATATTTATTAAAATATACCTATCAATTTTATATTTTCATCATAAAATCATCTCAACTAACACTTTTTAAGTCATTAATTAAATGTATCATTATTTAATATGATCATTTTTCACCACCACAAATAAATTCCCTCTTTCAAACACAATATTTATAAATTTTTACCGACCCAAATTTGAATATGGTTCAGCTAATTTTCTGTACCTTTATAAAAATCTATCCATAATTGAAATGATAACCCATTCATTAATACTTCTTAAAAATCACTTCATTTCCTTCATTACACATCTAATAGACACTTTTATTTTTTTTTACTTTATTCCCCTTAAAAATAGATCATTATTTAAAATTGTCTTTTATTTATAACATTTATGAAATTAAAAAAAAAATCATAAGAGATCCACAATTTCTAAAATAATAAGTACCCTTTGAACTTGTAAAAAATATTAAATTACATTAATTTACTTTTAATGTGAGATGAACAACCAATATCTAATATCAAAGGATGTTTCTTTTACAAATAATTTAGTGTGAAATTAATAATAAATTCTTCATACATTCCATTATTTTTCATATAATACATTTTTAATTATTTCTTCACATTCATCTATATTTTTATAAAATCCAGAAAATTCATCATACAAACATTTAATTTATCACATTTATTATAGAGTTCACACAATGTTTGAAATTCATCACCAAATTTTACTTATAAAGATTTTTCTCACTTCAAAAACTATTTTTGTAAGAGTGGATAATCTCCCATTTAACTTAAAACCTCTATATATTCCATAATTACTATTATTTATCTCATTATGACTAAAATTTTATTATATGTTCCCAAAATCACCATAGAACCCATAATGGTCATGAAAATGATATTTTCTTATAAAGGATATTCTTCATTAGCTTGAAAATAATTCTTATTTTCTACCTGTCTAGATATAATTATTAAATCAATTTATCAACTAAGATTTTAAGATGTTTAAAACCATTATCTTTATTAGTTATATTTTTTTCCTAAAATTATTTTTCCATTCCTTATCAATTTTTAATTTAAATTGAAATTAAATTTTTGAGTTGTATTCAAATATTTAATATATTATTAATATTAAATGTAATAATTCCTTCGTTTGTTACATCACTTGTTCCAAAAAATAGAATGGAGTTTATCAAATTCTATATATATTGGAGTAATTATTAAAAATTATTTTTAGGTATTCATCATTTTTGGTTTACATGTACTGGTTCCACCCCTAGGAATCTCTAATTACCATCCATGTATATGAAAAAAAACTTTAATAATTATTTTTTTTATAAATACATTTTTATATATTCTAGTTGATTGAATGAATGTTTATTATTCTTGTTCTATAGGGAAAGAGTTAATAAATAGTTAAAATAGTGTAATTCTCACAAATGGGAGGCATTATCCCTTTTAGTGAGAACAATGGACTACAACCATCATCCTCATTTACTTCATTTTATGGACAATTATTATTGAAACTTGTTACTTGAGACTCATCCACCATCTCTTTTATGTTTCCTATATTATTCTAAGTAGTAGTCATCCCATATATGACTACTTCTTAGAGTATTTCAAGCAACATAGGTGCATGTATACAAAATATGAAGGATGAGTTTTAAACAAAAAAATGCAATGACAACTATTTGAGATAAGAGGTGATGGGGATGAAAGTTGTCTATAACTTTCACCTTTGATGAATTCGGAGGATAAAACCTACAATAGTGGAGTAATTATTTTCTTAAATTCAATTACCCATTTTCTTCAAAGCATAATTAAATTATTTGAAATAATAAAATGATGGGTTTCCCCTATTAGAATCATTTAAAATGTTCACCTTTGATAATGAATATCATATGTGTATTTATTTATTTACTATAAAAAATAAATATTTAATGAATCCAATAGGATATATATGAATCAAAAATATATGCATGATAATCGTTTGACAAAATAGTATGAATATATTGTTAAAGTGTTCACCATGTTTTCAATAGAGCATGCATATGACCGTTCTCAAATCCTATGTCCATGTTTATATTGTTTTTTATTAAAGAAAATTTAGTATGAGAGAGTTGGAAGAACATTTTATTTGTCATAGAATAAATCAAAGCTGTAAATTTTGGACTAAACAAAGGATAAAATTGAACATGTACACTGATTGGGATGATACTGTGGTTCCTGAATAATTTGATATGAAAACCGATTTAAATGATTATGGAGATCACATGGAAGATATGAAAATGGAAATTGAAGATGAACTTTGTGACTTTCTAAAGTTGTTTGATAAGTTAAATATTTTTTTATAAGAGACCATTGTATACCCATTATACTAAATAAACAACATTTTTAGCTGTATTGAAGTTATATAATTTGAAATCTAGAAGCGAAAGGAGTGACCCCATCTTTATAGAACTACTTCGTCTTTCTAATGATATGCTTCTAGAATAAAATTAACTACCATGTCGAACACATGACACTAAATGAATTCTATGTTTAATGGGTATGATCTCTAAAAAAATACATTCTTGTCCAAATGATTTCATATTGTTTTACAAGGACCATGAATTTCTCATAAAATAACCAAAGTGTTACACATATTGATACAAGGAAAATGAATCAATTCCTTTGAAATTTGTATGTTACATTCCTATCATTCCATGGTTTATAAGACTATATAGATTTCATAAAATTGAGAGATAATTAACATGGCATAAAGATACAAGAATTTAATATGGAAACCTATGTCATTTAGTAGATTCTACTCCCTAAAAAAATTGATTTTGAGTATCCTAGATCTAAAAATTATCCGAGAAACTTTTATCTTGTGTTATCTATAGATAGAATAAATCCTTTTGGCATATAGAGTATTACTCAGAGTACATAACCCATAATATTGGTAAATTATTACTTTCAACCATGGTTATGCATGAGGTGTAAATAAATAATGTTTTATCTACTTATATATAGACCAAAGCAGATCGGTAATGATATTGATGTCTATTTGGATCCATTGACCAAAGACCTAAAATTGATTTGGTATACTAGGGTTATAATGTTTGATTCTATTAGAAGTGAAGAATTCACATTATATTCCATGCTGTACAAGACGATAAATTACTTCACCATTTATGGAAATTTATTAGGCTATAAAATTAAAGGAGTTTTGGGGTTTCCTATTTTTAAATAATTCAAAAACTTAGTTTAGGTTAAGCATTACTCAAAGAATATGTTTTTAGGACATCAAATTTTTTTACCTCGATGAAAATATACTGATCTTGGGTGACAACATTCGATGATAATATAGAAAAAGGTACAAAACTCTCTCCACTAACAGGTGATAAAATATTTAATAAAGTAAAACATATTGAAACTGTTTTCAGTAAATCATTCTTAAAAAACCTTTTGAAATCCGGTTGAAATAAGAGATCCATTTTCTTTGAATTACTGTATTTGAATTGTTTACATGACTGACATTTTCTTGATTTAATTCATGAAAAAAATTAATAGTGTTATTATAATTCTACTAAATGTTCCTAGAATTAAAAAAAGTGACATCAAAGATAGGTCAAACATGATTTACATGGGGATAATGGAAGAGTTGGAACCGATGATGGGTGAATGGTGGAATTTTCTTCCTCCAGAAGTTTACAATCTATCCATATAAGAAAAATTTCTATTTTTTCTTTTCTTTAATAGTGTAAAAGTTCTATAGGGGTATTCATTATATATAAATAATTTCATGTTAATTAATAATTTGATGATACAGGGACTAAAATAACATGAATGTCATGTTTTGATGCAAGATTTTTTCCTATTTATTTCCATTGTATTTTTCTTCAAAATGTATGACATATATTTACCGGACGATATTATTTTTCAAATCGATATGCAGTAATGTTATAGACCTGAAGAATTTTTTAATCATGAATAAGGAGGTTTTATTCATATTAAGTGAATTAGAGATTTTCTTACCACTACAATTATTTGATATAATATTCTACTTGATGGTTTAATTGGCTATAGAGGTTCAACCATGTGTTACTATCAATTACCGATAAATGTATCCCATTGAATGGTATATGAATGTTTTGAAAGGTCATGTCAAGAATTGAATTTAGCAAGAAGTTTTTATTATAGAATGATTGTTTTTGAAGAAGATGTTGAATTATATTATGATTACCTATCATATGTTGAAAACATCAGTCTCCTAAAGTCTCTTCATAGCAGAAGCCTAATGAGAGAAGGGATTTATGGAATAGATTTTCTTATAATTACCTTGATAGAATGGTAGTAAGTACACATTTAAATTTTTCATAATAGTGAAGATGCATATCCATATGTTTAATCCCAAAAAGAAATTCTTAGAGATTTTAATCCATCACGGGTTAAAGGATGGATATCAAATACACATAATAAATAGTCTATAGGATATTTTCAAGATAAATACTTATAACTAGTTATCTAAAAATCCAAATTCAACTGTCGAATGACTTTTATGACTATCCAGGAGACCAAATGAAAATGTTATATATTATACTATTTTTTTACCAATGTGTATACATTCTATACAAAATAATATGATGACTGTAGTATGATGAACAAAAAGTGGTGTTATGCTTATGGAGGAAGTGATGAGAATATCTAGTTCCAAGGATAGAAATCCAATTTATGAAAATAAGTCATATTTTTACATTATCGAATAGATATATGAGTTGGATTATACTACATTTCAAGTGCCAATTTTATGTTTCAAATGAGTTGAAAATATGAGTGCAGGGGAAGTTTATAACATTGGATTCATGAAGGTGAATTTCAATGTGGAAGGGGAAAATGATGAGCCACTCATAATGACATCACTAGTAATACAAGTATGTTACGTCTTAGATCCAACAAACAAGAATTCGTAGATTGTCCTACTGGTGACTAAAATATATTTGGGGTAGATGTAAATTCAATCTAGAATGACCATTTTATTAGTAGATCACAATTAGTTCATTCCAGTCCCAATTTAGAATATTTATTTTATGTTATAGGGGACCAAAAAGTGGGGATTTGTATTCTTGATAAAAGATCCAAAAAAATTTAAGAAAAATAAAGAGAGTTTAATGAGAAGGTAAAAGTATTTTTGAATATACTATGTTTTCCTCATAATATTATCTATTCTCTACTACATTAAAATAATCTAAATTAAATTTTTAACTAATCATTCATACAATATTGTCTATACATGATGATGTAACCAATCCCACAGTTTAATAGACTATATTAAAGGGAAACCATTGGGAAGATGTAAAGGTAATGTTATGATATAATTTCTCTATTTTACTTGAAAATTATATAATGAAACATTGATTTATTTGTCATTATTCTTTATAGAGTTCATTTATTTTATAATATTTTTATATATATTTCATGAATTTATTCACCAAAAGTTCCACATAATTATTCTCCCTCAAAACCTTGTTACCCATATAGTGTTAACATTTACCACTTTCCTACAAGTTCCCTCTGCTGGCTTTGTAGTAAGAGAAATGATTCTACTTCTACTCAAGAAAAAATGTAATCATGATGTTTTCATAGTAAAATCATTATCCACAGAATTAATGTATTTGTTTTAAATTTATGTTTAATTTATTTCTTTTTATTATTACTCACATAAGAATTGTTTTCTTATACAAGTGGTTTTTTTGTTCAAGTTGTGGTGGATTGTTCAAAACTGATCATGCTCATGAGAGATTGGACTTAGAAGATGAAACCAAGATAATTAAAATAAGAAAATCGACCAATAATATATACCACCATTATAAAAAGGTGAATTCCTATTAATAATTTAATTAATTTTTCCATCATTTTATCTACTATTTTTAAGTAAATTTCTTTATCATTTTTATCTAATGCTTCTTTATTTTTTTCACAGATATTTTAGGATGTCATATTTTCAGAGCTCATTCATTTTAGAATATTTTTTCTCATATTTCATGCCTTTATCCACCAAAAATTCCCTAAACCTATTCTCCTTAAAAACCTTTTCACCACAATAGTGTCGTCATTTATCACTTTACTTAATGTTCCCACCACTTCCTTTGTAGGAAGAGTAACGACACTACCTATACTTAACACCATAGGTAATTTTGTTGTTTTCACAATAAAATAACTATCCATATAATTAATTTATTATTTTATATTTATATTTAATTTATTTATATTTAGTATTACTCATATAATAATTGTTTTATAATACATGTTTATTATTTTGTTTGAGTTGTAGTGGTTTGTTTGAAGCCTCTCATACTCATGAGATATTGGACTTCTAGACTGTAACTGAGATAATGATAATAAGTAAATGAGTAAAAGATGTATACATCCATCATGAAAAATTAAATTAATAATAATTATTTAATTATTTTTTTTATCATTTTATCTTATATTTATAGGTTATTTTCTTCATCCTTTTTCTCTAATACTTAGTTAGTTTTTTCATAAATCTTTTGGGAAGATATATTTTTCTTTTAACTATCTACAATAAGACAGAAAATAAATAACATTTCCTTTATTCCAATGTTAACATGCTTTTAATTTTATTTCTTTATCAAATTGAAATGATTCATATAGACTCGTTATTTTTAGCCGGAAACCATTTTTTGGATAAGAAAATAAACTAAATATGTAGTGTTGGAAGTTAAAAAAAGAAATACTATATAAAGAATGGTAACATTTAAAGTTTGTATTTTTTTGAGACATTTTGATTTATAAAAATCAGTTACACCTCAATCTGACACATGCTATGTCTGGTATGACTCTAAGTGCTTATTTTTATTTAAAATTGACATTAATTTTTGTATAAAGAAAACTGACATACCCAAAAATGAGAAAAAATATTTGGATTATTTTTATACATAAAGATAATGATATATAAGTCATTTGTGACATGTAAGAATTATCCACACATCAATATGATAAACGATGTGTCTAGTATGAATCAAAGTGTCTGTTATCAATTTAAAATTGATATTTTAATTAAAAAAATTCCACTCACAAAAAACTAAGAAAATATGCTCAGATTATGTGGATGATTTTCAAGAAACACTCATATGTAATTTGTGACATGTTGGAATTGGTCTCACATAAAACCAATACATGATGTGAATGGTATGAATCAAAGTGTGTGTTTCCAGTTAAAAATGATATTTTAGTAAAAAAAGAAATCTTATGTACTCAAAATTGAGAAAAAAACATTTGAATTGTTTTGATACTTTAGGAAAACAATCCATAAGACATTTTTTATTTTTAGGAATCATCCGCACCTCAATCCGTTCCATTGAGTGATCGGTATGACTCCATGTGTGTCTTTTTATTTAAAATTGACATTAATTTTAGTAAAAAAGACAACTGACCTACTCAATAATGAGAAAAAGCATTTTTATTATTTTAATACTTTATAAAAATGATAAATAACTCATTTTTGACATGTAGGAATAATCCTCACCTCAATATGATACATGATGTGCCCAGTATGACTCAAAGTGTTTGTTATCAGGTTAGAATTGACATTTTAGTTCAAAAAGTGTTACTCATTGAAAACCAAGAAAACATGCTCAGATTGACTTGATAATTTATGAAAACAATTCATATTTCATTTTCTATGTGGATTAATTATTCTAATATCAAACCAAAACACTATATGACTGGTATGACACAAAGTTCATGCTTATAGTTTAAAATTACATTTTAGTAAAAAATATTAGTGACATACTCATAACTGAGAAAAAATATTCATATTGTTTTTATACTTTAGTAAAACAATCCATAAGTTGGTTGGGTCATGTAGGAATCATCCTCACCTCAATCAAATGCCCCATGTGACCTGTATGACTCCAAGTACATCTTTTTATTTAAAATTGACATTAGATTTAGTAAAAAAGAAAATTTACATTCTAAAAACCAAGAAAAATAAATTGGATTATTTTGATACTTTAGAAAAATGATCCATAAGTCATTTTTATGTGTAGGTATGATCCATACCTCAATATAATAGATGATGTGACTGGTATGAATCAAAGTGTCCGTTGTCAGTTTAAATTAATATTTTAGTTCAAAAGGTTTAAATCAATAAAAACTAAGAAAATGCACTAGTATTGTATTTATAATGTTGTAGAATGATTATTATGTCATTTTTGATATGTATGAATTTGTCTCATGTCAAACCGATACACGATGTAACCAATATGACTCAAAGTGCATGTTTTCAGTTTGAAATGATATTTTACTAAAAAAGAAAAGTGACATACTCAAAACCAAGAAAATGAATTAGGATTATTTTGATACTTTTTGAAAATTATCCATAAGTCATTTTAGATATATAGGAATCAGTTTCCCCTCAATACAATGCACAATATGATCGGTATGACTGCAAGTGCATCTTTTTATTTAAAATTGACATTAATTTTAGTAAAAATGAGAACTAACATACTCAAAACTGAGAAAACACATTCATATATTTTGATAATTTAATAAAATGATCCATAAGTCATTTTTGATGTGTATTAAATTGCCTCACCTCAATCCAATACACAATGTTCCTTACATGACTCAAAGTGTTCGTTATCAGTTTAAATTGACAATTTAGTTAAAAAGGTGTCACTCATAAAAAACTAATAAAATGATCTATAATTGTCTTTATAATTTATAAAAAAAATTCATAATTCATTTTTTATGTATATGGATTAGTATCATGTCAAAAACAACACACGATGTGACCAGTATGACTCAAAGTGTGTGTTTCCAGTTTAAAATGACATTTTAGTAAAGAAAGCAAGGGAAATTGTAAGATCCCAGATCTTGGAAAGGTATATAATCGTTTAGTTTGTTGTTTGAATCCATTATTTTGGTTAATTATGTTCTTACCCACGTCCTTAAAGAGTATTGGGGGTATTTTGAGGGTTCGGGACACGAGAATGGAGAAAATGGGGTTTTCTGGGCAAGTCGCACGAATTGTGCACAACTACTGCTAACCATGTAGACAACCCAGGAAACTGTAATAGTGGTGGGATTTTATAAAGTGGTATCTTCATGGTTCGTTTATTATTTGGAAAACCGTGCGGGTAAGATGTGCCACCCAAAAACTTTTAAAAAATTACAATTTTCCACTCCAAGATTTTAATACCCAACTCATGATCCCCTCCCATTTATCCCCTCTTCACTCAAGGAACAAAACAAATATCCCAAGAGCTCAAATAGATCTATCTCCCTCATTTATAAGGTGTTTATGGAGCCATTGTTTGCAGATCAAAGCTTTGGGTAAGACTAATCCCACCCCGGATTTTTTTATGAGTTTAGGGTTAGTATCTTCTTCTCTACTCTTTCTGAAGCTCTAAAACCCTACTCTTTAGGTGAGATCTAGGTTGAAGATTCAAGGGTTGGTTGAAGTGTAATCTAAGGGACTAATTAAGAGTTTTTTCATCTGCAGAATCAATGTAGGTGGTCTACAAGTTATATCCCATGGTTTATTTGGGGATTTGTGCATGTGTGGTTTTGTTCTTGGGTGTCTCTTGGCATGTTTTGATCACCTTTGGATGTTTAGGTAATATGGTTATTAAAAAGGTAAATTTAAACCCTCACGATCCCCATGAGATGCATCGAGGTTGAAGAGACTAATCTAGGGCCACCCATGGGGTCTACTAACTTCCCCGAACCTAGGGATTTGTGAAGAACAAGTAAGATTGTTGTGAATTTTTGTAGAGTCCTTGATAAACTTGTTGATGTTATTGATTGTGTTTGGTAGAATCTAGGTGATGCACCAAGTCTTAATAATAACCTAAGGGAATTTGGGTTAAAATGGAAGTGGTTTATATGGTTTGAACACGATTATTTTATATGAGTTGTGAATAGTGTTGGAATGTGTAAATGGGACGACACTTGAGGATGATGAACGACTAAGTGGGATAATATGTGGAAATGATTAAAGACCATAATGTAATATATTATGAGTCTGTAAATGAATCCCAGTGAGTTAGGCATAATGAAAAAATCCTAGTGAGATAGGCACAATGAATGAATGCTTAGTGAGATAAGCATAATAAAAGGGAACTGGGCTAAATTGCTAAATGATGTGAAATGTGGTAATTGTGTTAATAGGTTAAGGCATGATATTAACTCTCATGTTATTGTTATAATCTATGTTACCTTGGGAAATGGTTGTGATGTTGTGTGAATGGTTGATGGGTATATATGTATAACATGTGCACATGGCTTGGTAGAGTGGGTTATTGACTTGAGGATCTACGCCCACGGGTTGAGTTGGACTGAGGATCTAAACTCTACTCTTAATGCATAGGTTAGGGAAGTGGACTGAGGCTCTTTTCCCCTAACGATTGCATCCACTTGGACTGAGGCTTCTAGGTGAGGATATGGTTGACATAAGGAAGTTAGTCCTGGTGAGATAAGATAACAGTGTGTTTTCCTCATGCATGTTATTGTTTACTTTGAGCCAGTGTAACTTTTTGTGTTTGCAGAACCCATGTTAAATGTGTTGGAAATGGTAAGTAATGGGAAATTGGATAAAATGGTAAGATATGGAAATGGTAATAATTGTTGGTAATGGACCTAAAATGGGTTAGGGCACTTAATCATTTCCTTGTCATTTATTATTCATTTCAATTTTGCATGTACAATTGTTTATACTGGATATTTTGTAGACACTGTTGGTGGTGGACTACTGAGTTGTACTCACACCCTGATCGGGCCTCCATTGGTTACATGACCAGACATCATGTTTTCAGGTTAGGAGAAGGGCAAGGGCCCTTGCTAGGTAGTTGGGTTGGCATGGGTGTACATGGAGGAGGACCCGAACTTAGTGTCAGGACCATTTTGGGTATTTTTTTTAGTTTTTTTAAATTTTGGGTTTTGTTCACTTTTTTACATGTAGCATGACATGGAATATTTACTATTTTACATGATTGTACCCTATTTGGGGAATGGTTGTTTATGCATGGTCTGGTATTATTGGTTATTATTTTACTATTTTTTTATATCATCTATTGTGTTATACTCTGATAAAAAAGGGGTATAGTATCCCCAATTGACTACTTGGACCCCCGCTTCTAGTTATAAACCTTTGGTGTATAAGGAGGCACACTTAAGTTCATGTAATCACCCAGACCGGAGCATTTTTTTAGTGGCTTCTAGGTTAGGGACATTACAGAAATACTCAAAACTGAGAAAACACATTCAGGTTGTTTTTATAAATTTCGAAAATGATCCATACGTCTTTGGGGGATGTGTAGAAATCATATGCACCTCAATCAGATGTACGGTGTGACCAGTATGACTCTATGTGAATGTTTTTATTTAAAATTTAAATTAATTTTAGGAAAAAAGAAAACTGACATAATCCAAACCAAGAAAACAAATTTGAATTGTTTTGATACATTATAAAAATGATCTATAACTCATTTATGATATGTAAGAATCAGACTAACCTTAATTTGATACATGATGTGCCTGATATGACTCAAATATTTAGTTATCAGGTTAAAATCAATATTTTAGTTCAAAAAGTTTCACTCACTAAAAACCAAGAAAATGATCTCATATTATCTTGATAATTTAGGAAAATGATTCATAAGGAATTTGTGAAATGTATGAATTAGTCTCACTTAAAACCAACACAAAATGTGACCGATATGACTCAATGATAGGGTTTCTTAATTAAAATAACATTTTAGTAAAAAAGACAAGTGACATACTCAAAACAAATAATATTCATTCTGATTATTTTGATACTTTAGGAAAATAATACATATTTAATTTGGGATGTGTAGGGATCAACCAAACATAAATATGATGTATAGTGTGACTGTTATGATTCCAAGTGTGTCTTTTCAGTGGATAAATTTCATTTTAGTTTTAATCATGCATCACATCACCAAAACCTTGAAAATGAGCATAGATTTTTTTCTCATCATTCTATATGTTGTTACTTAATTAATTTTCTTATCATTTTTCTCTAATAATTAATTAGTGAATTTTCATAGAGATAATTATTGAAAATGAACATGAAATGGTGTGATGTGAAAGAATCAACCACAACTCAATCCAATACATAGTGGTCTTAGTATGACTAAAAGTTTAGTTTAAAATTAACACTTTCTATTAATTCATTTCATTATGTTATTACTAACATAATAATTTTATTCTTATACATGTTTGTTATTTTTCTCAAGTAGGGGGGGGGGGGTTTGTTAAAAAATTTCATGAGTCAGGTTCATGATCAAAAGTCAAAGGAATATTTATGTTTTGAATGCATGTAATAATTTTTACATATATAATTGTATATACAAATGTTTCAAATTATTATGATATGGTGTATTTTTTTGTATTTGTGTTAAAATTTTTATTCCAATTCAATTTTTATTGTTACTTTATTTTTCTGATTTCTAGAGATGTTTTTGGTGTTGTAGTGTGTTATAACAGCACACAACACTCGTTCTACAATGTTCCATTATAGAAAACTATAGTATTCCCATTTATCAGCTCTTTTTTTCCTGAAAAATTATAGGTCTTTTAATCTCACTTTATTAGTCAGTGGTTCTCTAGTACTGATAAATTCCATTTTAGTGCTGTTAAATTTGAATTTTGTAGTAGTGAGTGGTACTTAATGTAATCCCTATTGTCACATACAAAACTTATTTTAAAGTTATTTTTTTCATTTATTTTCCATTCATGCTTTGTTTTTGGGGGTTTCCAAAGGTTTTATGGAGAATAGGTGAGTTTTCATGAATTGGGCCAAACCGTGAGCCCAATTCCAGATTTAAAAATAAATTTTGTTTTTTTATAAAATTTTCATTTTTTAATATTTTTCAGTAATTCCAACTCCTAAATGTCCTCCCCTGATATATTAACACCAAATTTAAATTTGGATCCATTATAAATCCATAATCATGGGGGATTTGGGTTTTTATTTAAGAATTGGGCCAACCCGAAAGCCCATTTTCCAGTTTTAAAATGTTTCTTTAATTTTTTAATATCATATTAAATATAATGGATGTTTCAGTGATTCCACCTCCCTCTCGACCCTAAGAAACCCACAAGCGCTCCCATTTCCTTTACCACCTCCTTGGAGCTCTTTGAAATCGCGATTTAGGGATGATCTTCATAGGGTGTCTCAAATTGGCCATAATTGAAGAGGTAACTTCATCCCTTCTTAACTCTCTCAATTATTACTCTTTTCCCTTCATTCCAGTTCCTAAATTACCTCCTAAATCTTGTTCGAACAATACCTGAATTTTGGCTGTTTTAAATTTCAGAAACTATTGTTTTTGGAGTGATTAATTCAGAATACTTCAAGTAGGTGAGTCTATTTCTTTCCTCTTTCAAATTTCTTAGGGTTTCTTCCCTAATTCGTGAATTATAAAAAATTCCTGAAGTTAGGGTTCATGACTAGGTTCTAAATTACTGTATTTTGGGTGAAATATTGAGGTTTTAGGTTTCTTTTAACTTCCTTGAGGTGCAGCGGTCATGCGGTTGATGTTTCGCCCCAATATTTGAGGGTTTCGACACATTCGGTAGGTGATTCCGTGGGTAACCATTTAATGATGAGTTATTTTTCTTGATTAAATAATTTTTCATGTTCCATATATGATGTTCATTATGAGAAAACCATTTTTGGTAGCAATAGTAAAGCATTTGGTATTAAAGTTACATTTTTGTTTGAAGTATGTATTTTTCAAATGTATTTCTTGAGTTATCTCTTGTAGTAGTTTTGTAAAACGTGGAAGTGATTTATTAGTTGTTGAACGGGGCTGCCAATTTTGGTTGGGTAATAATATAGTGTCATGTGGGCCTAAAAATTAGGGTCTTTTAATGGGTTTTATGTGTGTAACCTTGTTAAACTCTTTGAAAGTGTTTTATGGATTTGTGTGTTCTCATGGGTATCTTTTGCGATATTGTTCAATGTGATTATATAAAATTTTAAAGTGGATTATTACATGTTTATTGGGATGCCAATTCTATTTTGGTAAGAGATTGGTGTGATTTTGGCTTAAAAATAGGTTTTTGAAATGGGTTTTTTGTGAAAGACATATTTTCACCACTTGGGTTCTTTTTATGAAAATTGTAAATGTTTTAGTGGGTTAAACAAAGTTGGAAAAGGGTGCATATTTACTGTTTGGTATATGTGTTCACGTATTATGGGGTTTTTAAAGGTGAATTGATGTTTTACGATTTCAAATATTTTAAGAATGTTTTGTAAATTTCTGTAATGTTTTATTAAATTGTGATATTGGGGCGAAACTTGTTTATGGGCTCTTTCGTGTAAGTTTAATGATAAAATGATTTTGAATGTAAAAGGGGTGTTATGTAACAAGTGAGTGGGCTTTTATGAGAGTTTTAATATATTGTATTGGTTTTATAAATTTGTTTAATGAATTTGTGGAAGTGTTAATGAAATGTGAAAAGTGTTGTGGGTTATTTTGGTGTGAGTCGGATTTCAAAATCAATTTGAATGAAAAGTGGAATTTTGTGACTTGTGTTGAATACATGTGGGATTTTTGGTGAATTTATGATATGGAAATATTATTTTCTTTTGAATATTATTTTCATTAACTTGTTGAACTTGTTTGAGCACAAAAGGAAAACACGGGTATCTAGGTGGGTGGACGTGTGCTAGTATTCTAGTGAATCCGTGGGGTTTGGCCTCAGTTTCACATAGCAAGATTGACGCTTAAAACTATAACTAAATTATGATGATGATTATTGGGGACCACTAGGTTATGGGTATGTACCCTACTAGTGGCTCATGCACGAGAATGGATATTTGTTATGGTTACTCTCACCGAGATATGAGCTACCTGGGACCCACAACTAGCTAGTGCCTAGGGGTTATTTCCCATTGCTTGTGCTCACTAGATATTTTGTGCTTATCATCGGAATAAAATATGAGTGGATGGAAAATTCAGTAGCCTTGGTATTTATTTTAAAAGTGTTTATTCTTTAAATTAGCCCACATGAAAACTGATTTTTTAGGTTGTATCTTTTAGAAATTGTAACTAGAAATTACATGTTTTTGAAAACTTGCATGCTTTTCATCTTTGAATGTTTACTTCATGGAGTCTATTAGTGGTGGTATCCTACTGGGCATTGGATCACACCCTACTTACACCTTTGGGTGTAAGTAGGCTTCATTATTTTTGTTGTCGCAGGTTGGGTACAATTTTTTTTGTTCCAGTGGTTCGGGTTTCTAGCAGGTCCTTGGTGGTGAAGTCTTGCGGAGATGGCATGAGGGTGGTGCCCCATGCCATGAGGGTTCTTAGTATATTCCATTTTGGTTTTTTACCTTTGGTATAGTCTTTTTTAGTTGTTTTAAGCTATGTAATTAAGTTCTGAATTTTTGTAAATGATTGTTTGGTTTGAAAAATCCAGATTCGTTTTATTGGATTCTTTTGTTGTTTTAAGTTTATAAACTCAGGTAAATCGTTCCCAATTCTCATTTTATGATACCCGGGCACTTGTGCCAGGCCATGGGGATCGGGAATTCCCTTCAGGCCTTGTCATGGGCTAGGTTTGGCACTGTGTTCGGTGGTGACCAGGTTTGGTTCGTGACAAAATGGTATCAGAGGTTTGGTTCGCTCTCTTTGGGTCATGTTATTTAGGGAATAGTCGGGATAGTATAAATTTAGGATTGTTGGGACTTGGTAGTTCGGTTATGGGTAGTGTGACTGATCACCACACCTCATGACAGGATTCGAGTCACCAAGGGAAGTCCAGATTTATCTAATTCCATTTGTTTTCTTGGTTTGATGATGATTTGGGGAAATGAAAAGAGAGTTGGGTTAATGGTCTCAGTGAGCTCACAGGGCCTGGAAAGCCATGTGAAGTCGAGGGTATTCCCTATAAAACTCTCTGTGACAGTGAAGTGATTGTAAAATGGCTTCCAACCATATTTCCAAGTCACCCACTAAAACTAGTTTCCTCTCGCATTGTTTTGTGCTTTAGTTTGGAAATCTTGGCACTTTGGTTTTAAGGTGAATTGGTTTTAAGAAGTGTAAAGTTTTTATGAAATGATTTTCAAATAAAGAGGGAATGTTTTGGTTTATGAAATGGTGGAACTGAATTTTCATAATTGTTTTGAAATGTAAAATAGTGTTCTTACACCTCTTTGAAAGCAGGAACTATATTGAAGTTGGTTTTGAAAAGTGTTTCCAATAGAGTTTTCTAAAAAATATGAGTGTGTTTAAATGGGATTAGATGTTTTGAAATTTATGTGAATATCTTGAAAGTGAGTTATTTTCTAAATGGTTGTGAATTTCTGAAATTTTTTGTAAGATGTGAGTTGGTATTTTGATCTCATGGTTAGTGGTTTTGAGAAAAAAGGATGTGTTGGTTGACCGTTTTGGTTTTGAAAAGTGGAATGAATTTTTGTTTTAACCTTTGGTATTTTCGTGAGCAACCACATGCATGGGGTTATATGGGAAGATGGATGGTTGATGACATGACTGGATGAGTGTTGAGAAGGATATGAGGAGGGTTCCCGGTGTGGCATAGAAACATGCATGTGTAAGGCCCATGGGATACCATTGGTGGATGCGCTAACCGCTGAACCATTTGTTTTCAAAGAAATGTTTTTAAAGAGAAACATGAAGACTTGATGAATTGTTTGGAATGGTTAATATTATGTGTTTTTTTAAAATGTTGATGTTGTGGGATGTTTTGAGTCCAAGAACCCCTCCTGTTTGAACTGCGTCTTGGGTTTATGTCTGGTCGGTAAGCTGGGTAGAAGGACCAGTTAGTAGTCTCCTCTGAGATATCTTTCGGGACACCTTTATGGTGGTAACCTTCATGTGTTTGGATCTTTTTTATGGTTTTTCTTACTAATGGACCATCTTGGTTGGGTCCTTGGGTTCTCCCGTTGGATAAGGTACACCCCCATTAAAGGTTAGTGCACAACTCAAGTGCAACCAGGATTGTTTTTCCGTTTGAAGACCCTCCAGTTGATCAATATAAGGAATATTTTTCTTGAGATTTTTAGATAGAGTCTACAACCATTCCTTTCTTTGATTTTTAGATCCTCTTGTAATAGGAGAGTTCTCGTGGAAGGGTGAAAGAGACGATAGTTTCTTATGTTTCCTGATTCATCGAAGGTGGATGTGGTCTAGGGTTGTTAGTGTGGATGAGTGTCTCGATGGTGTCTAAGAGGGCCTTTGGGGTTCTTCAAAGTTTCTTTGAAGCATGAGTTCATGTTAAACCACCAGTGTGGGAAGTATGGTCACGATAGGTAATTGTGTCCACTTTCTAGAATTGTGTGTTGTTTGGGGATGTTTTATAAGGTCCCTCTCCATGAATTGTTTATATCAGTTGCAATGGACATGTTCGGTGATGCCTTATGATGTCATGTGCTCGATTGACCATATAGGTGAAAGTCGTGAAATCCTCTGAGAGCCTCTGTTGTGTTGGGTGAATGTCTCCCTTGGAAAAACTTCAAAATATTCCATTTTAGAGGAAGTTGAGTGTGGGTGTTCTTTACTTCTATTGTTTCTCACCCGAAAAAACAAGGTGTGATGTGTGTACATCTTCTAATTCCTTGTTTCAGTGAAATATTGAGTTAGGGTAAAGTGAGTTTGGAATGTGTTATGTCTTGGAAAAACTTATCGGGGATTACAGTGTAGTTGTTGTTTGCAACGAAAGAAGAATTCTCATTCAGGTGGTTTCCAAAGCCTAACTGCGAAGCCGAAGATGCTTCAATCATTTGAGCTCCAGCCATAGGTCATAGAGAGAAGCTGGCTCATATTTAGGGGAAATCACAGGGTCATTTAAAACCTTGTGCAAAGTCCAATCCTCAATAAGAAAGATAAGAAGAGTTTAAACCTATGGTGTCATCATATTTCTTCTACTGTTCATGTTCGGTGGAAATAGGTGGAGGGACTTGTACCCATGTCATCTCCCAATGTTATTCCCTCCACCTTTGGTTTCCATTGAGTATTTAGAGAAAGGTATGAAGTTTGTCTAGACAGGTTGACCACACTGTTTGCACTTGGTTAGTAGTGACCATGCCCCAAAAAAACCATGTAGATAGAAGAATCTCCACTGTTAGTTCATGGTTTCCCAAACCATTCAGACTAACCATGTGGTCATCCCAACACTTTATATTTTGGGGTCTTTCTGTACCGGCCCATGCTGGTCGATTAAGATGGTTGGTTCTTATGGTGGGGAGCCTATTATTTTCCCCCGTACCAAAAACTCAGACTTATCCATGGTCATGGATTGGTGTTAGGTAGTCTCGTTCGGATCTATCAAGATACCTAAATATTCCTTGGGTAACAATTGAGATTGGAGAGTGCCCAATGGTTTAGTTATAGCAAGGTATGTGTAACCTTGTTCGATGTTGTTATTCGTTTGAGTGAATTGCTCGAGTCTTGTTCGGATAGTGTTTGAAGAGTTTTATTTTGGGATAAAGTTTGAATGTTATTGATCCTTTCACGAAAGTGGTGTGAGTTATGGTTGTGAGATTAATCCTTCCTTAATTGATCACTGGAGGTGTTTTGGCCTTTGGGGGTGAAACCTCGCAAGGAATTACCTATTGGTTTCTTAGTGGGGTATGGTTGTTGATTTAACCTTGCTGTGACTTTCTGGGGCAGAAGGTTTTCAAGGTGGGGAGAATTGTCACATACATAACTTATTTTAAAGTTGTTTTTTTAATTTATTTTCCATTCATGCTTTGTTTTTGGGGGTTTACAAAGGTTTTATGGAGAATAGGTGAGTTTTCATGAATTGGGCCAAACCATGAGCCCAATTCCAGATTTAAAAATAAATTTTGTTTCTTTTATAACTTTTTCATTTTTTAATATTTTTCAGTAATTACAACTCCTAAATGTCCTCCCCTGATATATTAACACCACATTTAATTTTGGAACCTTTATATATCCATAATCATGGGGGATTTGGGTTTTAATTTAAGAATTGGGCCAACCCGACAGTCCATTTTCCAGTGTTAAAATGTTTCTTTAATTTTTTAATATCTTATTAAATATAATGGATTTTTTCGGTGATTCCACCTCCCTCTCGACCCTAATAAACCCAGGCGCGCTCCCATTTCCTTTACCCCCTCCTTGGAGTTCTTCGAAATCACGATTTAGGGATGATATTCATAGGGTGTCTCAAATTGTCCAGAATTGAAGAGGTAACTTCATCCCTTCTTAACTCTCTCAATTATTACTCTTTTCCCTCCATTATAGTTCCTAAATTACCACCTAAATCTTGTTAGAACAATCCCTGAATTTTGGCTGTTTTAAATTTCAGAAACTATTGTTTTTGGAGTGATTAATTCAGGATACTTCAAGTAGGTGAGTCTATTTCTTTCCTCTTTCAAATTGCTTATGGTTTCTTCCCTAATTCTTGAATTATAAAAAATTCCAGAAGTTAGGGTTCATGACTAGGTTCTAAATTACTGTATTTTGGGTGAAATATTGAGGTTTTAGGTTTCTTTTAACTTCCTTGAGGTGCGGCGGTCGTGCGGTTGATGTTTCGCCCCAATATTTGAGGGTTTCGACAAATTCGGTAGGTGATTCCGTGGGTAACCATTTAATGATAAGTTAGTTTGCTTGATTAAATAATTTTTCATTTTCCTTATATGATTTTTATTATGAGAAAACTATTTTTGGTAGCAATATTAAAGCATTTTGTATTAAATTTACATTTTTGTTTGAAGTATGTATTTTTCAAATGTATTTCTTGAGTTATCTCTTGTAGTAGTTTTGTAAAGCGTGGAAGTGATTTATTAGTTGTTGAACGGGGCTACCAATTTTGGTTGGGTAATAATATAGTGTAATCTGGGACTAAAAATTAGGGTCTTTTAATGGGTTTTATGTGTGTAACCTTGTTATACTCTTTGAAAGTGTTTCATGGATTTGTGTGTTCTCATGGGTATCTTTTGCAATATTGTTCAAAGTGATTATATAACATTTGAAAGTAGATTATTACATATTTATTGGGATGCCAATTCTGTTTTGGTAAGATATTGGTGAGATTTTGGCTTAAAAATAGGTTTTTGAAGTGGTTTTTTTTGTGCAAGACATATTTGCACCACTTGGGTTCTTTTTATGAAAATTGTAAATGTTTTAGTGGGTTAAACAAAGTGGGAAAAGGGTGCATATGTACTGTTTGGTATACGTATTCACGTATTATGGGATTTTGAAAGGTAAATTTCTGTTTTATGATTTCAAATATTTTTAGAATATTTTGTAAATTTCTGTAATATTTTATTCAATTGTGATATTGGGGAGAAACTTGTTTGTGGGCTCTTTCGTGTAAGTTTAATGATAAAATGATTTTGAATGTAAAAGGGGTGTTATGTAACAAGTGAGTGGGATGTTATGAGATTTTTAATATATTGTATTGGGTTTTATAAAATTTTTTAATGAATTTGTGGAAGTGTTAAAGAAATGTGAAAAGTGTTGTGGGCTATTTTGGCGTGAGTCGGATTTCAAAATCAATTTGAATGAAAAGTGGAATTTTGTGACTTGTGTTAAATGTGGGCTTTTTGGTGAATTTATGATATGGAAATATTATTTTCTTGTGAATATTATATTCATTGACTTGTTGAACTTGTTTGATCACAAAGAGAAAACCCGGGAATCTAGGTGGGTGGACGTGTACTAGTATGCTAGTGAATCCGTGGGGTTTGGCCTCAGTTTCACTTAGCAAGATTGATGAGTACAACTCTAACTAAATTATGATGATGATGATTGGGGACCACTAGGTTATGGGTATTTACCCTACTAGTGGCTCGTGCATGAGAATGGATATTTGCGATGGATACTCTCACTGAGATACGAAGTACCTGGGACCCACAACTAGCTAGTGCCTAGGGGTTATTTCCCATTGCTTGTGCTCACTAGATATTTTGTGCTTATCGTCGGAATACGATACGAGTGGATGGAAAATTCATTAGCCTTGGTATTTATTTTAAAACTGTTTATTCTTTAAATTATCCCACATGAAAACTAATTTTTTTAGGTTGCATCTTTTAGAAATTGTAACTAGAAATTTAATGTTTTTGAAAACTTGCATGCTTTTCATATTTGAATGTTTACTTCATGGAATATCTTAGTGGTGGTATCCTACTAGGCATTGTCTCACACCCTACTTACACCTCTGGGTGTAAGTAGACTTGGTTATTTTTGTTGTCGCAGGTTGGGTACAATTTTTTTTGTTCCAGTGGTTCGGGTTTCTAGCAGGTCATTAGTGGTGAAGTCTTGTGGAGATGGCTTGAGGGCGGTGCCCCATGCCATGAGGGTTCTTGGGATATTCCATTTCGGTTTTTTACCTTTGGTATAGTCTTTTTTAGTTGTTTTAAGCTATGTAATTCAGTTATGAATTTTTTTTAATGATTGTTTGGTTTGAAAAATCCAGATTCATTTTATTGGATTCTTTTATTGTTTTAAGTTTATAATCTCAGGTAAATTGTTCCCAATTCTCATTTTATGATACCCGGGCACTTGTTCCAGCCCGTGGGGATTGGGAATGCCCTTCGGGCCTTGTCATGGGCCAGGTTTGGCACTATGTTCGGTGGTGACCAGGTTTGGTTCGTGACACCTATGGATTTGTATATTAATGAAACATACATTGTAGGTTCTCAATTCTTGTAAGATATTAATAAGTAATGTAAACTTAGAAATATTGAGGGAAAATGGTAGGATATGGAGGATTATGACCCATCTTTGAAGAGATCCTTAGACATTACTATTAAAGGTAAGAAAAAGGAGTTTGCATGATTTTTATCAGATTTAATGAAGAAATCAATACCACATAAATATTTCTCACATATCAATTCCACCAAGAGAAAAAGATTGATATATTTTTTATATAGGTTGAAGCCTTAGGCTAGATACTTCAGTCATTTTCAGATGATTATGAATGCGATGAGGAATTTGGAGATTGTAATCATTTGGAATATCATCTTTGATGTTTTCTCTTTATTTTTGAGGTTTGAATGAGGTAAGATTTCTCATGTATGACCCATGATCATCCATTTTTTCTTCATTTTTTATCTATTAATAATGAGTCTTAACCTTAACCTTCCTTAGGATTCATTTTTAAGAAGTTTTTTAAATGTTTCATTTTTTAATGAATAGTGAAAATATGGATTTTTATTAAAAAATATTTTTTACTTCATGCATGGAAAAAGTTATTTTTTTTATTTTTTTGAAGTAAATTTATTTAATTTAAATTATTAATAATATAATTAAGGTATTTTGAATCAAAATTATACTTGAATATTTTATAAAAACATTTTTATACTTAAAAGACATTTTTTTGGAAAATCATTTTTTTTTCATGTTTTTCGGGTTTAATTATAAATTAAATTATTAACATTATATGAATTAAATTTTATAAAATCTATTCCATATTTTTATCCATCATGGTTAATATTAGGTAACAAATTCAACTTAATTTTTGTTCATAGTGAATAGTAAAAACAATAAAAAATTGTTACCCTAGGTAAGGTTAAAATAGGTTTACTTGGTGGTTAAACTAAATATATAAGGGTTAAAAGTGCCTAAAAAGTTTTCAAAATTATATTTTACAAATATATTTGAACCTATATCTTATAATATTTATAAATAGTCAATTTTTTATCTATTTTGTTTGAGTAAGAGATTAATATATTTTAATATTTTTAAAACATCCAAATGTGTCATCTCCCCGACTTATAAAAGGAAACCCCTCTCCTCTTCTCTCCACACTTCAAGAGCCTTTCGATTCGTTAATTTCATAGTCAAATACCTTCCATAAATCTATTCCCATGTCCAAGAGTCCCTGGTTTAATCATAAAAAAAACTTGGGACAAATTTAAGTATAAACCTAAAGGGGTTATCTGAGGAAGAGGTATCGTTCTTAACCAAGAATTTTTATTTTATTTATTCTTATACTACTTTAAAATAATATTAAAAAATGATGAAATAATAAAAAAAATATATATTAAATATAAATCTATATTTTTAAGATAATATCATAACCTATATCCATCTCTTATTATATCCAATGGTAAAAAAAACCATCATTCGTGTGCACGGTGGACTATCGCCACACGAAACAATGTAATTAGTTATTTTGTCACTATATTTTAAGGATGGTTATATTTATGTATTTATTATATATATATATGTTTATTAAACAATTAAAAATTCAATAAATATAGTATTCCATCTATTTTTTACCTTTCCATCTATTTAAAAATAATAACTTCATTCGTGCGTATGGGTGGATTACCACCTCTACGAATCGATGTGATTTATTTTTCATCAATTAATCACATGGATGGTATATATAATTGTATTTAAATATATAATAATATTTTTATGATATAATCATTGTTATAGAAATATAAAATGATACTTATCCTTTCCCTCATGCTCTTTGAAAAATGAAAATGTTACTCATGTGTACATATGAACTACTATCTCAATGATTTCAATGTAGTTATTTTTTCAAAACCATATTTCATGGTTGGTTTTAAAAATATAAATAATATATAAAATGATAATTATTTCATTATTTTTATTCTAGAGATTATTTAATGATTTCCTCTTTCACCATATTCTTCTCACCGAAGTAATTTTGGACATATGAGCCAGATATCTTCAAAACACCAAACATAAAATTAGATGATTAAGTAAATTAATATTGAAAGAAAATAAGAAAAATAAAATAAAAGGAATAATAAACTTGAAAATGATTCATATTAAAGTAAATACTTAATATAATATTATTATTTTGGAATATAAATAATACATCTGATGAGCCAGACTCAACGTAAGGGACACTTTAACTTAAAACCATAATTAAAATGTTTTAATGATTTATTTTATATATTTATTTATATAAATTAATTATTATGGAAATTTTATGTCTCTTTTGACTTACTTTAAATGGTTTTAAAAAGAAATATTTTTATGTATTTTATACATAACATTGATAATTTATTTAAAAAAAGAAAAATGAAAGTTCTATTTTATATATTCAATGTTAATGGATTTTACCACTATTGTCACTATTATTTTATGTTTTTATTCCTTTATAATATTCCATGATTTCGTTAATTAAAAACCCTCTTTCCCTTTTTTATATGTATTTTAGTTTTGAAAATGGTTTTTTAAAAGAAAATAAAATTTTGATATTTGAAAATGTTTTTCATATGGGTTAAAAATAATTATTAAAGGGTTTTATGATGAAAAGGTGAAAGAATAAAATGTTTTATTTCTGATATGGTTCTTAATCATTATATATAATTATTATTGTTTCCAAATAAAATGTGTCATGTTGATTATGCTGAATATCTTGATTGTGGGTGCTCAAATGTTTCACAATAATTGACATTAGATTCTCCATTTTCTAATATATTCTAATGAATTTTGTTCATGGAGATAGAACCACCCAAAAATTACCTTATTTGAGATGTTTTATGAACCCAATTTCTAAAGAAATACAATTATTGGGATATAACCCAAAAATTATTAGGGACTCACATTGGTCGAGAGGATGAGAGGTTGGCCTCATCACACCCTTTTGGGTGAAATTATTGCCTTATTTGGGAAATTCGTAAAGATTTAAGACATATTCATGAATCCTCCATCAATTATCGTGTATAACATTTGTCAAACATGGTATAAAAATAAATTATTAACATGCATGGAATTTATAATCATATATATGTATATGAGGTTCTTCATTGATGGAGATATATATATGTATATTAGGTTCTCCATAAATGGTACCCTTTTATGAATGGATTTAATATTCCTTGGTCATTTATTATTATGATCCTAGTTTTAAGAACGCGATTAGGTGCTCTAGATTTTATCGTTATACAGGGAGACATATTTGTTTTTGATATTAGGATCGAGCCCATGATATGTGATCCCTATGTATCCTTGTGAATGGAATAAGAACCCATGTAGTTCAGTTCCACTTAATGAGACACATCATACCTTTTAGGGCCATGTGATGAGGACCAAACTATACAGTATACATCACATGAGAAGGGGATCTAGGTGAAAAGTTCTTAGTCAAATTTTGTTGGCGGACTTATGCCGAAGTGTCCAAGGGGACCAGGAAGGGATGTGGGCTCCTAGGTTAGATATGACCCTATCGGGAACGTGGCTTAGAGAAAGCGAGGGTTGATTTTTGAGGTGTTGGGTTTGGACCTTAAGAGGTTTCCTACGTATCCCATTTGGATGGGAATATAAGCCCATGTAGTTCAGTTATGAGGACCTACTCCTATATATTACCTCTAAAGATTTTTATTATAGGGTATGTGGACCTTTTAAAGGATTGAGTTAAGGAATATGCTGAATAGGAGGACCTTTGTCTCATAGGGACTATGTCTCTTTGATATGGATACATGTATTTAAGGACCCTTGTCTATAGAGGTCCTCTGAAGGTTTGTCTCCTTGGGGATATGGACATTTGAGATGGATACATAACCTTGAGGACCAAAACATATGGAGGCCTACAGAAGGTTTTTCTCATAGGGGATATGACCCTTAGATATAGATACATGGATTTGACGACTGATGCCTATGGAGGCCTTATAAAGGTTTTTCTCATGGGAGATATATTCCTTTGATATGGATACATGTATTTGAGTACCCATGCTCATGGCGGCCCTGTGAAGGTATGAACCTTTGAGATAGATACATGGATTTGAGGCTGCATGCCTATGGAGGGCCTCTGATGGGTTCTCTCACCATTGATATGTACCTTCGAGATGGATAAATGGTTTGAGGACCCACACATATGGATGCCCTCCAAAGGAAGGTGATAAAAAGATATGAAAAATGATTCTATGGTGATACATGCATCTGATTATGTGTATTAAATGATTGTATCAAACCTCTAAGACAATTAGGGTCATGATTGTATGTGAGAAACAAGAGGAAGAAGAATATCTAGAAAACCACAAAATCTCCTTCATCTGTTGGTGGATGAGGTTGGGTTTATGAGAGAGGAAAAAAGGGAATTTATGTACCCATATCCTCTCCCATTTTAATAATCAGGATATTCACATTTGACTACCCACATAGATATGACCCATAAGAAATGGTAAGGTCTTACTCTAGGAGAGATGACATGTTCTATGTTCTTGATAAGATATGAGGATAATCTGCTAACCCTCAAAGAGAAAAGAAAACATGATCCTTTTGCTCCTGACCTGGTACTAGGGGTCCCTATTCTTAAAGACGCTGAGGGAAGGACATGAACATGGACCTCATATATAATATCAGGAGGTCTATGACATCTTACCCCGAGTTTGGGTCCTCATGAATTAATAGATTCATAATTACATGCACCCTAAGGACCCTACCCATCAAGTGTGACAAGTTTAGGATATATCTGAATGAAGGAATGCATAACTAAATGGGAGACATTTTGGAATGACTCTCTCTATGTCAATGAAATTCTGAAGGATTTAGTGGATGCTTTAATTTGGCCCCTTTATATGAGGGATCCAATGTAACAGTACCCCCACCATTGGTGGAATGAAATAGGTATTAGAATGGTTCTTTCATAAGCCTAGAATTTAAAAACAGAAGGTGCTTTATGCAGGGTTCCCTGGGTGAGCTAAGGATGCTTCAAACTGGGTAGACCTGGGAGTAACTAGAATTTCATTGTGCACGTCAGGCCTACATGATCTAGAGATGCTTTGGGTGATGAAAAACCTGGGAAATAGAACTTGGGTGAGGCCTTTCTCTAGGAACCAAGGGTTTTCTCAGGTGTACCTGGAAGGGTTTTGCGTAGGTCCCAAATTTGGGGATGGACCTTCATGCTAGATCTTATCAACTAGGGAAGAGGGGGTGATCTCATAGGTTTCGTATGTTTTAGACCCTAGAGGGACTTTTATCCCACTATCCCCCACAATTCTCTGTTCTCTTGGGGTTTTTAGGGATACCTGAAATATTTTTGAGGGCCTGGGAAAAGGGTATATGCAACCATAAATCTGAATATTATTCTATTTTTTCTATCCTTAAAATGAGATCCCCTTGGCATATTTATAGGAAAACATGGGAACCTAGTTGAAGGAGGTCACCCGCACAGGTACCATGCACAGGTGTCCTATGTAGGTGCCTCATAGAGGCGTGGATGATTTTTTAGAGCTGCGTAAGTAGGGCCTATGCGAGCCTTCTATCACATAGGCTATGCACCCATAGGAAGACATAGGCGAGTTCCCTTAATAATTATTAGGGTTCTTCACCTCTCTAATACTTATGGTATTTTTTATTAAATATTTTCATCCCATGTGATAAAATTGAGTGTCAACAAAATACCTCTCCTCAGGATTGGATCTGATTAGAAGAAGAAGGTCTGATCCTGAGGTAAATGTATGAAAATATCAATACAACAACATAGGTTGTCCATACAAGTCATCCACCAAGGCCATTCATAGAGGTAGGATATGAATATTAGCTGAATGAATAAATAGGGTTGACCATCAGTGAATTATTTCCTATATTCAAAATTTTATTCTTCTCCTTTCACTCAAGCCATCTTTACTCCCTTCTAAATAATTTTCTAATGCAAGAACATGATATTTCCTCTTGAGAGACCGATATGCATGGGATAAATTCATCAAAAAGCCTATGTGAGGAAATTGATTAAGTTGCATATGATATTTACTTAGTTGAATGTCCTGTGCGAGGTAGTTGTTTGGGTGGATTATGCGAGGAACATGTTCGAATAGACTGTATAAGGCACTTGGTTAAGTTTCCTGCATTAGGTCTTTCCTTTAAAAAAAATTGATGAAGTTTCTAAACTAAAGAGTTTGAATTTAATGAAAAAATCACGATGTATTCTTGTAGGTTTTCAATGGATACTCAAATGGATTCCCATGAACAAGATACTACACATGTTTCAAAAATTATCAAGGCCATCATACCCGATTACTAACATATGTGTGACTCCGCCCTTCTAGAATCAGTGAAATAGTTGAATAAATATTATCACAAGTACTTGCTAAGTTATTATCTACCACTCTACAACCATGGGTTTTAGAGAGACGTATTTATCCTAAAGATCTAGAGTTACTTTCCAAAGTCGATGTTTATAGAATATAACAACTCCACAACCACCCAAATCCCAT
The DNA here is from genome assembly GCA_963277665.1 of Viscum album. NCBI lineage: Eukaryota > Viridiplantae > Streptophyta > Magnoliopsida > Santalales > Viscaceae > Viscum > Viscum album. The sequence continues at coordinate 1,902,690,140 of OY728150.1, read as the reverse complement.
ACAAGTGTGTATTTATCTATAAAGTAATAGTTCCCACCACATGCTTCATACACGATAGCTTGTGTTCCCTAGACCTGAATCCTTACACCCCATAATAGAAACCCCACCACTACAAGTGAATCTTCCATGCATCGAAGATATAACAATCACTAGGCTGGAAGGAGGACTGGTATTTATAATATGAAGGAGGAGTTAGGAAAAAATGGATGCAGGAATACTAGGTGCACCAGTCTTGAAACAAAATTAAAACTAAGCTTTATAATGTAATCATTTATGAGGTGGTTTGGGTGCTGTAGGCGTTTGTGTAAAAGAACCTGAATATTATCTCTGAACAATTGATCCACTAGAGACCCTAGGAAAGAACCTTCCATCTAATTCATAGAGAAGTTGGTATCAACCTATGGGATGTCTACAAGATATCTAAAGATACTATCCTTGGGGATATGTATAATGAGTTAATTCCACTAAAGATGATTTGGGATGATATTGACAGGAAACTAGATTCATCCCATGAGCTGTTCAGGTGGGCATGGAAGGCATAGAAGTAGGACCTCCACCTGAGGGGATATATCCATCCAGAGGCTTGGATGAAGGTCTTCCTGGATCCGTAAGGATAATTTAATACATGTCAACTCCCAATGGTATGACCTTAAATATAGAACTGCATAATTCATGGAAAATTATAGACCACCTTAGAGTCAATCCAGCATAAACGTTAGGGCTATAAGGCCAAATCTGAGGTTCCTATGAGGACTCATCAGGCTGGATTCCCCACAATGTGGTTGATAACCTACCTTCTTCCATTCCATGAATCTAATAATGGTGTGAGTTTAGATACATTCATGATAGCGGCTAAATTGGCATAAATGAACCACATAGGGCTAGTTTCCCCTATTTTGGTGAAAATATACTTGTGTTTACTGCATGTGTACACCGGGAAGTCCCTGTATAGGATTTAAAGGCTATTTCAAGTGATGTGGGTGTGGATTGCATCATGATTCAGATCATATAGCATGTTGAGTGGAGTTTAAGTTCATGAAGGGTGGTTTCTCCCATTTTTTCAAGCTATTTATGGTATACAACCTTTATTACTAAATCATGACGAAGTCTTGAAGAACCCAAAAACACTCGAAGAGTTCAATTTATTACCATATGGTGACCCTCATATTCGGAAATTCCTTAAAAATGGCCAAGCTAATGACAATCTGAATTTGTACATGATTGCTTTCAGATATAGTTTACTAGAAGCCGCATTAACAGTGATATTATATTTGAGGCCTATTCTCCACATCAATTTTTTCTAATAGTTCAAGTGTCTATAATAACCAAATATCCCTCCCACATGAACATTTAATTTAATAAGTATTCTATGATAGATCAGTAATTTTGGGTCCTCATAGATTCGGAGGTATCCCAATTATCTATCAAACTACCTCCGCTGGGTGCATCAATCGGGCTAGAGTCTAGGTATTCATGAGAATTTATATCTTACTACCCATATATGTCATGGAAAACAAGCATCCCTTCGGTCAACTCTATGAAGACCATTGGTCATGTCATGAGTGGTATAATGGTTTAGCTAGAGGGTGATAACGTGGAAGCTTCAAAACCTTCAAAGTGGTCTCGTACATGAGTGATATAATAGGCTGGGGTTAAAAAGACACATATTCTGGGACAAGGTGGTTTAGTCATCACCATTGGGAGGTGACCCAAACCACAACTATTCAGTCTGCTAGTTGAGAATAGATACCTGAAAAAGATTTAAATTCCATGTATGTGGGGTCTTCTTATCAACCTTTCGAATTAGAATTAGTGTTTATGTGGACTTTGAAAATCCCAGTCTTTTAAGGCATAACCCATTAAATCAGAGTTCTATGGGTGTTTCTCAAAGCCGGTATACACATCCTAGATCTAGGGGATATTCTAGAACCTTCTGATCCTCACTCAAAAAATAATATTATTAAGGTGAGGAAATAGGTTTTGGATGTATAAATGTTGATATATGCCAATGATGATCAGATCTTGGACAGAAATCGAATATCTTGCATGTTGTATTGAGCTATAATTGAAGGGGAATCTGGTCAATATAAAGAGAATTGGGTTGTCTATGTCAACATTGATGATGTATCACTCTCATTTCCATTATTTTTTCCCTATATTATTCATCATCATTAGTTTTTATGGTATTTAACTCGTAGTTGGGAGGAGGAGGGGGAGAAGTAGTAGAAATGAAACATGATTTACCAAAATATGGGCCCAAAGGTACCCTTATTAGAGTGGGGGTTGAGTCTCCCATGTATTTGGATATATCCTCAGGTCAGAGGATAATGGTGAAAGATATGGAGAGAGGGTATTCTCAACTTCCACCTTCAATGCTTGTTACTAAGTGGACCAACATAATTCCCTCACCATATCAAGAAAATAAATGAATGAGGGTGAATAAATTAGTCAGGCATATACACTATGGTAAACCTTTTCACAATCCCAAAATCAAATGACTTTATGAACATAACCATTTTGACCATGCTTTCCTTTTTCAAGACCTGATTTAGTTTTCTCCCTTAAGGGGTCTGACACTAAACCTTCAAGGATCAAGGGGGACATCCTAGGGGAGGCATAAAATCATGTAGATGAATCCTCACAATTGATAGAAGAAGTGATGAGAGATTAAACTATGTCCACTACCATTACTATAGAATGGTACGATATTCATGAAAATTTCATACGCATTCTATAAGGTGTGATGTTCTAGTTTTTGATTTTTCATCCTCAAGACATTTTAGATCCATCGCATACACTAGAGGACCCTGCAGAAACAAATTCCAACAATGTTTCTTCTATAGAAGGGGATGATATGAATATTAGATGTTCCAATTAAGGTGTTGGTGCTAATACTAACCCTACAGTGTTTGAAGAAGCTATGTCGGCTGATAGGTCAACAGACATAATTGATGGCGGAGCTAATTTGGGTCCTAAGACACACATCATGGATACCCCTACTAGTAAGGATGCTACAAGAAATGTAGCAATGTATAATGAAATTATGAAACTAGAGGATAGGTTAAAAAATTAATATACCCTAATCTCTAGAGTTTTTTTGAGAAATTAGTAGGTAATTGGACGAATGTGAGTTTTCTCTTACTTTCATTTTCAAACATAGTAAACATTATTTTTTTTGATGTTTTACACCATATATCAACACGTGTATATTTTTCAATAGAAATCATCACCAATTCACTTCATGAACAAGGAATCTAAGTCCATCATACATCTATTACTTAGGGAGTAACATCTGTGAACCCTGAAGTGTGAGATCCATGAGGGCCCTCAATCATGGTTTCCAAACAAACTCAGTAGGATTTTCCTTCTCCAGAGGTTATTACACAGATTAATGAGGTAAATAGTATTAGAGAGGCCTCAATCCCAACAGCTGATCTAATAATGGGTGAGTGTTATTAACATATTTGTTTACTTCACTTACTTTAATGTTTTTTAAGCTTCTAATGTTGATTAGGGGTGTCATTTTTTATCAAATTCCATTGAATTTGATGGTTGAGCTTGAGATATAGGATTCTATGCCAATTAAACCAATACTGGTAGGTGAAACTGATACTGTTTCAGAGGTATAATAGTACGATGACTCATTTATTGTGCTAATTCCACAATAAATCTATCTTTCTAAGAGTGGCTTTGAGTTAGACATGGAGACATAGGGAACATTTCTCCTCACATGCCATATGGTCTTGTGAGACATCTAGAAGATAGTCTCAGTGAGACCTCTTAAAGACCCATAACTATGACTTCACTGACTTCCAACAATGTTTTCCATTTTAGGGTATGATAGGTTTGATTACAATATGATCCACCATGTTGTGAATTAAATCAAACATTGATGGGAGGAAGAATTAATATCACAATAGGATGAAACATATCTAACAAGAAAATTTAAAGATCTTAGATCTATTTTACCCCAATCTAGTAGATTAATTTTAGCATTATATTGATGATAAATCTCTCCAAATGATTCTCCTTAAAGAAGAATTTAATGTTGTGAAGGAATATATGGTCTAACTCCACAAATCCTTGAACGGTTCCTCGGAACAAGTAAGATATTCTATTATTATAGATTAGGAGAAAATTTATAATGTTTATGATTATATTTCCACATAATAGGCCAGGTTTTAGAAGTCTAGAGATAATTTCGGAGCCACAATACAAAAACTCAAATCCTATATTGAGGAGAAATTGTAAAATTTGGTGGAAAATCTCTAAAATGTGGATGTTACTTCATATTTAAGAAAATGAATGAAAATGATTCTTTTTCCAATAACATATTCCTTAATTAATATCTTCAACTTAATCATAATATAACAATGAAAATGAACCATTTTATTGAATTCCATCACTCTATAATTGCAATGATAGGGGAGTGGGAGCCCTCTAATTTTTTCCTAGGTCTTTGGACCTATAAGGAATAGTTCGATTGTTGCTTGGATTATATGGAAAACCCTAAAAACTTTGTGTCTTTTGTGTCATCACCCTAATTTTTTACTAAGAATGATATGAAGAAGACTTACCAGGAAAGGCTTGGATTTTTCTTATGCTTCCCTTTGCAAGTTTTTAGCCTAAAAAGTTTTATGGATCTTATCTTTTCATTTCTGAATTCTTTCCTAAACCACACATATAATAGCTATAGGAATCATAAAATAGACTTTTAATGATGTTTAACTTTATGGTTTTTCAGCCCGCTGAGTACTGTGTCTTTTTTTATGGTAAGTTTAAAGTCTTTCAAGATGGACTAATGCAACTTGTGTTTTAGGTTGAATATATTCGATCATGAGTTTTGGAATGATGACCCAAACAATTCTTATTGGACAAGAATGTCCCGACATTATTCAGATACTCAAAGTAGAATTCTGAGTATTGATATTATGTTTTTTAGTTCTAAAATATTATGCAAGATAAAATATAATAAAATATAGTAGACCATATTAAAAAATCAGTTTCCTACATGATTTTTTCATTTGAGGTTTATAGGTATAGTAGAGGTCTCTCCCAAGGATGAATATACCACTCTTTGGTAGGTCCTTTTATGTGGGTGACTTATGAAAACCCAACTGGGGAATATTACTGCATAGTAAAATAGTGATATATTCTGGACGATAGTCCCTTTTGGTTGGTGACTTATGCAAAACCAACTGGGGCGTATTACTGAATAGTTATAAAAAGGTTTCCTTGGGAATCTGACATTCCATTACTAATATATAGGTAGTTTTCTATATTTATCACAACTACAAAGGGTGGTTTGTCAAGGGAAGGTATCTTAAAACCAGAAAGAATATGTATTAGCATTGGCCATGAATGGGAAACCTGGCCTACATGAACTTGGCTTGTGTAAAAGTGGGTACATTATATTAAATGACTGATGTTAGGGGGATTCCCATCAATGAAAAGGGTTGAATCATCATTCATTTTAATTTCATGCAACTAGGATATGGGCCATGCAATTTAAAATATTATGGTGAGGAAATTGGGTCTATAGTTTAAGGTTATTTAAATTTGACCAAAATATAATCGATTTCACCCTTTCTTGGTAATCTAGCCAAGAATGTGACATCATTTTTAGGTATGACGTGGAGATATTATAAGATGTAATATGGGGGTTTCTTTATCTGAATATGGATATGAGATAAAAAAATAATTGGATCTTACAGAGATAAAAGAGGTATCTCCTGGGGAAGAATGTACACCTGGTTGACATTCCCTTTTGGTGGGTGACTTATTGAAAGCCAACATGGGATTATTACTATGAAGTTAAACAGAGACATCCTCAGGAATCAAAAATTCCACTACTGATGGATGAGGGAAGATTATGGAGATTTAGATTATCCCAGACAAAGATTTTGGTTTGTGGGGGGAAAGAACCTGAATATGGGGGGAGCATTTCATATAAAAATTATCAAGAATGGGGAGAAATAATTTCCCTATGTAGGTCTGACCCATATATAAAAAAATATGATTTTATTTTTTATGTTTCATCTAGGATAGGGGATAGTATACAAGCATCTTTACGTATCTCATCAGGGTGAGAATCAATCCACATGTAGTTATAGAATAAATTCCCCATACTGATTGAATTCTTTTGTGGGGAAGGGTATTTTTTTGAATACGAGCTCAATAATGGGGTGAGAACCATATTGGATCCTCTTATACATATATGAATCATAAATAATAGAGTATGAGGATTTCCCATATTGTGTCTATATGAGGATGTAGGATCCAAATGTCACTACGTATCTTGTGGGAATGAGAATAAATCCATATATAGTCATTAAGGAAACATAAAATTTAAAGTCACGTGATAAGGACGTAGATCCCCAATGTGAAAATAAAATATTGGGGCTAGACCTAATATGAGATACCTAGGTGGAACTATATATCTTGTGATGGATAGAATCAAGCCACACATATTTCTTAAAAATCATAAAATTTAGTTTCATGCGGTGAGAACATCAACCATGCAGTTTAATGTCTTGTGGAGAGGACATCTGGTGTCTTATAGTTTTAAGTCATATGGATAGGAGAATGTTTTATTTAAATGAGGAGTGATGTAATGAGTAGTAGGCCAAGGATGCTTCCACATACTTTGTAGGTGAAGGAAGAAACCATAAAACCTGATCTAGGTATTCTCAGACCCGAAAGTGATATGGGATGAAAATATTGTTGGGGCTTATAGAGAGAGAAGAGGTCTCTCCTAGGGATGAATGCACATCTTGATAAAAGACACGTTTTTGTGGAAAAATTATATAAATTCAACAAATAAGTCTTAATAAATAGTCAAATAGTGTAATCCTTTGGTCAACATTTCCTTTTGGTGGGAGATTTATGCAAATCCAACCAGGGTGTATTACTACATAGTTCGAAAAATGCATCCTCAAGAATCTGATATTCTATCACCAATTTCCAAGGAAAGCTTATAGATATCTAAAATTTCCCAAGACAAGGAGTATGATGTGTGTAAGGAATATTTATAAGCACAGAGGAAGAATTTCAACCGGAATTGGCTATGAAGTGTGAATTCATCAGTATCGATCTTTGTTGTCTACATATAGGATTTGAATATTTCTATTTCTATGAAGGGATCTTGAATGAGGAAACCTGAGTTAGGGTCTCCTACAGAGATCTATTTTTGTATATTGAAGAGGGGGATTTTATTTTTCTTTATGGATGATCCCAGGACCTAGGGTCTAGGCATCACTACACATCTTAGGAGAATGATAATCAAGCCACACATAGTTCTGTAAAGGCCCTCTATTCAATTCTAACTCATAAATAGGGAGGGGGAGTTTTCTTATGATATGGGAAGACCCAGTATTGATGATATAGGTGTCACTATGTATCTTGTGATAGTAGGAATCAAGCCACACATAGTTCGTGAATAAATATGTGGTGGAATACCATCACCAAAGATTACAATTTTCTTAATAACTATTTGAAATGCTATGCATTTTTACATCATGAAACATGGATGTGAACCATGCAGTTTTACCTCATTCACCAATGATGTAAACCATGCACTTTTTCATTTTTTGTTAAAGAAATTATCATATAGTTTAACTTCTTTTAATTATGATGTTTGGATATTTATTTTAAAGTCTTACATATTTGATTATGATATCCTGTAGTTTTGGGTCGTATGACTATGACCATATGGTGTTCCTTTTAAGTTCATACATACAGGAATGGGATTCTATGTAGTTTATTTTCATATATCAAGGGAATTGGTTTCATTTAGTTTATCATCTTGTGATGTGGACAACAAGTCATGATTTTTAGGTATTGCAACGAAGACCGACTATATAGTTTAATGTCTTGCAGTTGAGACAACTCGTGATATTTTATCACATGGAGTATTTATTGAGAAATATTGAATTGGTAGGAAGAATAATGATATCTCCATTAATCGAGATCAAGGAATTATTTTCATTAGAGTGGGCCATGTGTGTGGAATAAGGTCCCTCTCACTTTGGATCACGCTTTGGAGGAATCTTATATAGTATCATAGGAGTCCTTAGGACTAGTACCAATTCTACTTAAATGAATGAATAGAGGATGAATTTTTTGTTAATATCCCATACTATTTTATTTTGATGAACCTATAAGTGATGAAAGGTATTAAATGTTTTCTCACCAGGTTGATCTAATTCATCCATCCATTTCTACTATCAATCATCCATGGATAACTGATCATAGATGGGAATGTGGTGAGAGGAAAATTGGACCTCAATGGGAATTAGTACTTATATTCCATATACAAGTGAATGCGGGGTCATCCGTGAGGATATACATGTGGTATTTTAGTTGGACAAGAAGTCATGCAAGAACTTTTTAGGCTAATTATTTTTATAATTATCCACTATCTTCTAGATTATGTTCAATAATTTCTTGTTAAAGGAATATATCTATCCATTTTCCATTGCATGATAGCGGTAAAAGAGGTTTTAATAGATATTATACTCTTGATACAACTTATCTAACTTAGAAAAACACAAATTGTTTTCATTTTCCATCATTATTATATGATGGACACCAAATCTGGTAATGATGTTGGCTTTCACGAAGATGAAAATGATTTTGGACCAGAGCTCTTTGAGGGGTATTGCCTTTTCCCATTTAGATAAGAAGTCACTAGTAGTTAGGATGTATTTTAACTTCTTAGAAATTCCTATAAAATAAATCCCTATAACATCCACTCCCTATAAAAAAAGCACAGGAGTATTTGGTTGTATGTATCAACTCCCAGGGTTTATGGATGAAGTTAGTGTGAACATGTAAATAATTAAATTTATTGGTGAATTTTTTACAATCCTATGTTACTGAAGGCTATAAATATCCAAGAATTTGGATTTTATGGGAAAGAATAAACATTGACTGGTGGGAACCAAAGGCTCCCTTATGCACTTCTCTCATGACATTAAAGGTATCTTCACCATCATTATATCTGAGAAGGGCTCCATCAAAGCCTCATTTATAGAGGAGGTTACGGTGATTTGGGCCATCATAAAGAGTAATGTGGATCATGAGTCTTTATATTTTCTCTTTTCTGGATCTGATTGATGAGAGCACTCCATTTTTAAGGTATTCCACAATCAGTATCATCCAGCCATTCATTTGACCATCTGGTTTAGGGACGGGATTGAAATTATTGACTTCTTCCATGCTGAAATGAATAAAATTTGAGACCATTCGGTGATACAGAATGATAATGATTATTTCATCCCAATTTTATCTTCTAGATCCATGTATGCATTCGCTAATGCATCAGTCTAGAAATTATGAGATCATGGGATGTGAGTCAATGTCAGCTCCAAATGGAACACTACCATTACTCATCAAACATAGTCAGTCAAGGGGATTAATTTTATTTTCTAATATCATAATTCCCATTGATCTTATTTATTACCAAATATGAATCTCCCTTCACCTATAGGTGGAACACTATTATTTAGACTTCCATTTATATGCCTATAACGAGGGATTGATATTCTACCTCATTGTTTGTATAGCCTAATGAAAATAGGAAGGAGTAAGGAAAGACCACATTTTCTAGAGAGATGAGAATGACTCCCAACTTGATTTTTTGAGCATATGGTATTCCATTATCTTCCCTATTGGGATTTTAGATGTATGGTCAAAATACGTTTCCCATGTATGGGATCCATCTTGAATAAAAATGATACCTTGATTTGGAAATTCAATTTTAATGACATTGTTTTCGTAGATGGGTGTTCTATGAGAAAATATTCTAAATCTCATCCTTTCAGCACTTTATGAGGCATAAAATTTATGTCAGTCAACTATAGGACAACCTACCACCATACCAAACATCCCATAAACATAGGATAGCTAAGGATATATTTGATCATGTTATTATGGGAGACCAAATGAATCTCAAAGTGATACAGGTAGTGCCTATGTTTATGAACCATAAAGATTAATAGTAGTAAGATCTTCTCAATATCTGAATAATGAGTCTAAATGACAAGAATGGTTTTACAGATATAATAAAGGATGTTTTCATTCCCCAAATCATTCTTTTATGCAAGGAAAACACCTTATGATCATTAAAAATCCATTACATATAAAATGAGGGGCTTCCTCTCAACCGGTGGAATTAGCATTGGTGGGTTCAAGAGATATTTCTTGAGGTTTTAAAATGATTCTTGATAATAATTGGTCCACTGATATGTGACCCCCTTATTCACTAACTTGGTGAAGGGAAAACACTTTCCTGTTAGGTTGGATATGAAGCACTGAATGCATGAAAGGTGTTCTTATAAACCCCTCATGTCTCTGAGGTTTGGAGGTGGTGACATATTGAGGATTGAATTTTACTTCATAGGGTTGAATTTGATTCCATGATGGAATATAACAGAGATAATAAATTTCCCTAAGCTTCCCTGAAAAGAAAATTTGAAAGGGTTCATCTTTAAGCTGTGTTTTTGTAGTTTATTTAAGATAGTCTCAAGATCAATCAGGTGATTAAAACTTTGTTACGACATAACTTCTAGGTCATTAGAATAGAATTAAAAAGAATTACCCAAGAAGGATTTGAAAATTAGATTCATGGAACATTGGTATGTGGAACCATAATTATTTTAGACAAAGGGAATTACCTGATAGAAAAATACTCCATAGGGGGAACTGAAGGCGGTGGATTCTCCATCTTCTAAGTATATCCAAATTTTGTTGTACCCTGAATATCCATCCCTGAAGGATAGGTTTTGATAGCAGGCCATTGCATCAATCAATAGTTCTAGGATTAGAACCAGGAAGTCATCTTTAGGACAGTTATAGTTGAGATATATGAAGTTGAAACATACCCTAATTTCCCCATTATTATTTTTTACCGGGACAATGTTGGATAGATATTTCAGTTACTAAACTTATCGAATGAAGTTGGCTCTGATAATCTTGTCAACTTCAATTTCAATTTTGGAGGTGTGAGTTGGGTGTGTCCTTCTAGCATCATGTTTTTATCCTGGATTACTTTCTATCAAGCCCAGGTGGAGAGTGCCCACCTCGGGATTTTGGCCTGGAATCTCTATGTAATTCCAACTAAAACATACTAATGTCTCTTTATAAAGTAGTTCTACAACTCTTGTTCTTCTAAATTCATGGCCTCACTGATTAGGGATGCATGTGGATCTTCTTATGTACCAAGATTTGTTTCTCTAAGTTCATCAATGGTGGTAAAATACCTTTCTAAAATGATAGAGGGGAATCCATGAGGCCCTTATAATATTCCTCTCCCACTTACCCTTTCTCTTACTCTTCTAATTTACTCTGAGGGTAAGTAGGTAATGGAGTAATTTATCCAAATTTAAGAGGGGGGCCAACATTTTGACATCTAGAAGATGAAGTGACTCCCTATGAACCCACTAGAAATGTGGGGATTTTTCAAAGATCTGAAGGGGGTAGATTGAGGGATAGAGGATTATCATTATTCTATCTTGGATTAGATGACGATTCTTGGATCCATTGTGACTCTATGGATAGAATGTGGTAATTTTCATCCAAACTTCTACCAATTTATGGATGGTTGGTAACTTTTTCAGCATTGTTAGGATTAGTTTCCAGGACTGATATCACATTGTTTGTTGAAAAAACACCTAAATTTGGGTCTAGTGCATTAATATGATGGATAAGAAACACATATTTTTCACTATTCTATTTGAAGGGATTGTGGGGGTCATTTCTAGATCATTTTGGGCATTGATTTGAGCAACATTGTCAATCATGGGATGTTTACCTTCCCTCTAGTAGAATCCTACATCAATTTATTGAGTTTCACAGAATTCGAATGGGGATTTATAACCATAAAACATCATACTTTTCCATTAATGAAATATTTATGTCATTTGTGGTATGATGAAGGGATTGAAGCATACTGATGAAACCATGGTATTCCTAGAGGAATGATGAAAGACTTGTCTTTCTGAATAACCAAAAATGATGATTCAGATGAAAGGTCCCCAAAATCGACCTTGATATTGTTTTAGATGAGAGTATTTTTCTCTATCTTATCATAAACTTGTATAATCAAAGAATAAGGGGACAATTGGGCCTCACTGTAAACTCGTTGAAGAAGTTTTTTGACCAAAATGAAGTTGACTCTTGAGGTGTTATCATTGAAATCTCATTGAATATCCACATCATTTAACCTTCCAGATAGATACAAAGGTCCGATGTGTCCTTGTATAATGAAATATTTTTCATGCTTCATGAAATAAATGATCGTGTGTAATTATTTAGGATATACCTTGGTACAATATAATTTAGCATTCAAAAATTCGGCCTAAAATTATTGAGGTCTTGAAAAAGCCTCCATGAGTGCTTCTCAGAGGATGTTTAATAGATTCAAACCATATAATATCGAAAACTTGGTGATTACCAATTTTTTTTTAATTTCATACTTTTGGGATAATGGTTTGTGCTTCCTAGTTTGAGGATTCTCTTTTATAGGCGATTTAATAACTGAAGTACTTAATGTAGGCAGATCGTCCCTTATAACAAGAGTTGGAGGCACTTCTGTCCTTAGTAGGTTAGATTGATTAGGTCAACCTATGCAAAAAGTCTATCATAGTGACAATTCACCATCTAGTTAATCCTCAAAGAATATTAGGTCAGGTCAATCCTTGACATGTTTGGCGGAAATTTATTTCTCCCTCTAAGATCACTGGAGGTCTCTCCTAAGATTGTTACCCAAATAGACGATCCGAGCAGGGATATGATCATAATATTGATTTTTACCAAGATTGTGTCTTCCCATATATCCCTAAACCTTTTGGAATATTCCCCTAATTCCCCAATTGGATTTAGATAATTAGTGTTAATAGTCACAATAATCATATGGGAATGGGTCCATTAAGTGAATAACATTAATGGAACTAAATATCAACTCCTCTTCTAATGAGGAATTAATCTGGTGAGTCGAATATTATTGTACCATTTGGTGGGGAAGTGATCGTGATTCTAGGGCTGAAGGCACGAATTTTGATAGATTAAAATAAAACTTCTCCCATATTATACATTCATATTCTACTTTTTTATTCTTTGTTTTTCAACCATTTAAATTCTTGTAAAATTGACTTTTGGAGTAATGTGTGTGCCGATGGAGTCAGTTGTGTCATAGAGAAATTAGCTAGGGGAATAGTTGGCTATTTAAAATATGATAAAAGGATATAATGAATATATTTTATAATATTTTTTGACCATCCAATTGATAATTTTTTTTATAACATTGTTAGTAACTTTCTAAAAATCATCTTCTCCCCCTAGATTAGTGGTAGAAACAAATCCTACCTATGTTGGTGTCTTTCCCAACTTTACTTTCTAGAGTCCACCAATTTTATTAGAATGTATTTAAAAACGTATCATTCCTAAGGAACATTACCTAATGTTTGGTGTAAGGTGCAATAGTTTGGGTGATCTTCGAAACTGTCCTGATTATGCCTCTTGGGATTTTGAAACTTGAGATAGTTGTTTTCCAAACCCATAATGAAGTAGTTAAAGAATTTATTTTCTCATAATGAATAAAAATTAATCATTATCTCCTCAAAATATTTCACATCTAATCCCTTCACTAATATTGATGATATGGGAGTGTTTTACTAACGCTCAAGAGGAGGGGCCACATGATATGTCATGGGTTTTCGAGATGGAGTTGGGTTAGGGGCTGGATTAAGCATAACAATAGTATCATATGCTTTCCCTATTCTCTTACCTTGAGCTACATGAATTACTATAGAAAAAAACATGGTGTGAAAGATGGAAACTTCCATTATTGAGCTACTATGACAAGATCCCCAAAACCTTTTGTGTATTTCATAGGGATGAGTGGTGTACACAAATCATCAATGTTGTTATCTATATAAATAAATAAGAATATTTTGGGGGATGATATAAGTTCCTAGATTAGGTCAACCCTTTCCATTGTGTAATGAAACCCGAGACCCTCTTATTATCCCACTATTTGTAGTTTGAGATGTTGAGGATTATTGTCTTCTTTAGAATTGATTTCAATTGAAAGATAAATTTTCAACAAAGATCTTCCCATCCAGTGATTGACTGAGCTGGGGAATTTGATTACCATACTAAGGATGTCCCTTGTAGTATTTGTACAATTCATATGAGTTTCACAACTTCTTGTTGTGTAGGGGTCCCTATAATGGGATCAAATTGGGAAACAAATGCATAAAATTCTACTTTAGATATACCAAATAATAAAAAGTTGGAAATATGGGGTTTCTAAAATTCATAGGTGGTGGGGGGGGGGGGGGGTTCAAATCCACCAACACGGGGTAAGGCCTCTTTTCTAGCTTCACTGGTTCACACTTTTCGTCCATAGCTTTCAACTGATCTTTTAGTGACTTAATAGTATTGAGGAGCAGATGAAGGATGTTTGGTTGAACAAGTTATATAGTAGGTGTAGAAATAGGTAAATCCATCTATGGTATCTCTACTCATACCCATGGAAGGTAGCCTGTTGTGGATGATCCATAGGGATGTGTCTAAAAAACCCTGGTTGTGTGCCCAAGGGAGGTAACTCCTAATATATCACTATCCTAGGGTCCGAATATACTGTTTGTTAGTCCCATACTTTTAGCAGATGTTCTAGTTCCATGTTAGTCACTGGGGTGATCACTCTCTGTTGAGGTACACCAATTTGGTGTGCGAGTTGGGGATCTATTTATAAAACATATCCTATAGTAATGTTTCATGATATTAGTTCTATGATGAGTCTTATATACTCTTTCATCTATTATTATTTCTATGAAAATAATTTCTCAAGTGTAAGGGGTTCAACCTTTTCAAGAGGTGGGTGGGGTGAAACCTTATAATTAACATTTTATTTGGTGGATTCTCTCTATAGAGGTAGTAATGGAGTGGATGAGGTAATGACCAAATTTAGAGTAAGCCTCTGGTTCTAGGTACACAAACCTCCTTTAATTGTTTCAGTGTGGACCATATTACGAACCAAGATGTCCTACTTTTGTTCCTTCATATTAGACTCATGTTCAATAGGGTATTAAGGGTAGGTGTTAATGACATTCACCAATCCATAATGCATTTCAGGTATTTCATTAGTCTTTTTGTGATACCTAATTTTTTTTCCCATCAAGAGACCTTGTCCTCTCCTCTAATGTTTCTCTTGGAACTATTTGATGAATGATAATCCAAAAGAAATATCTGGATAGTTCTATCATATATGTTCCGAGAGAGAACACCAAGTCACATAATGGGATGAACTGGGAGTATTTATTCAGTGGTATTCCCCTAATTAGGATAAGGATTAATTACACTAAGGAGGAGGTTGTTGAGGTAAAAAATCCCCCAACCTTGTAGATTGGGGATGTTCCCACACCATTTTCACAACCTTACAATCCTGATTTTCTAACCTCAAAGGTTGTGCTAAAACCCCCCAGCCTTGTAGGCTGGGGTTGATCTTGGATTTCCATGGAATCTACTACCATTGATCTCTTCTTGACTTTATGGATCTGTGTTCCAAAAAGTGACGGTTTCATTATACAATTTTCACACGAACCACCCTCTTATGAAGAAATTTGTTCCATTTGAGATATTTGTGCTATCTGGTGATTGAATTTACTTAATTAAGAGGCCTGATCATTATTTTCAGATGCCTGATGTCAAATTATTTTTTTGACTCACTTTCTTCTGGACCGACATAAGTTGGAATCAATCATGTACGATTTTGATGAGTGTAACATTTTTGGAGAACCGAATCCATCTTGTGAATTCTTCTTAAAAGCTATAACATTTAACGATTTCACCTTTATAAAGCTTTACTTATTGGGGATCATGGTGAAATAAAATTCCCCATGTTCACTAAATTCTCTTATATGCACGTTGGATGGGGTATCTATGATTATATAATGAAATTATATTAACATGATGAGACATGCACATTGAAGGGATCCTTACTGTTTTCCCAATTTTGGATGTCGTGTTGCAAGGAGAGATTCCAAGTCAATTTTGTGGTGTATCCTTTATATTACCTTGATGTGGAGTAGATATTATTTATAGGTTAATATTTTGACTCTTAAGTAATGAAGAGCGTTCTATATATTGAGGCAGATGTTTTTCACACAATCTATGAAAAATGACTTAGAAATACTATATTGGGGAGTGGATAAAGGATATAACATGTCTGGTATATCATCTATATCCTATTGTATCTATATGTTCAATATTTATTCTTCATATTTTACTAGAGGTTACTCAACTTCATCTAGGCATATTGGATGCTTCCTCACCAACTTATTATAAAAAACAAGATTCTAAGGGAATTACTCTATCATATTGATGGTAGGAAATCCAAGTGTGGTCTAGAGAATGATCATTAAATTGGGCTAGTATCTAGATGAGAAAGATTTTCACTTGTCAATGATAATGAATTAGGAATTATTGGCCTCATTTTCCCAAGTGCCTCATGGATGGAGGTATTTTTATCATTAAATCTTTAAGGGGAGGACCTAATTGATGATGTGAAATACCATTATGGGGATGAATACCATCAAATATTGACATAAAACTATAGTGAGAGTTTTTATAATGTATACCATAGGGAGAAACATTAGGTTGGATGATAAAAAGGGGAGGATATTCTTGCTATTTTATCTTCTAGAAACATGGAGGGATGATGTGTCTCTTATCAGGAGATGGGATCTCATGATCGATCAGATTCGGGACATGAATAAAGAGTTCATAGTGATTCATCTGAGGAGGATCTTCAAAAATACTAATAATATTCCTATAATTTGGTAATGGGATAGTAGGATCCAAAGATGTCACTGATAAGCATCTGGGGGATTTAAGAACTCCAACATTATGTAGAATAGGATTGTAGATCATCTCTATATTTTCCAATAGACTTTGGTGAGGTTTATTTTTGGATTCCTTATTGAGAGAAATTTGGTCCTCTTACTGGGGAAAGAAATTTTCATATATGGAAGTATGTTTGGTTAGTTCCCATGTTTCTATTGGAACTTTCGTCTAGGTCTAGGTAATTTTGGAAAGGGTTTGTGCCTACCTAAAAATATCCATTGGAATAAGATGATTACATCTAGTCGTAATTAGGGTATAGAACCATTCCGATTGTCTATATATCCTGGGTAAGTTTGTCACATGACCCTCTTAGACATTATCAATGATTTTTGTTTTCTTCACAGTGACATGTTGACGAGTGACCCCAATTACGAGGATGGAGATGTGTTTCCATCCTTCTGCCACTTCAACTTCCACTATTATGGTATTACAGGTATGTAATATGTGGTCATGAATTTTCATTTACCATTTCACCATTTTGCGGATGTTCTTGGTAAATTTAGAAGTTAGAATAAAGATATATACCCATTCTGTGGCTGGAGTAGGGGTGTGTGCCTTCTCATATCCTCCATTTTCTATTGTGGATATTGATAGTACTAAGTTGTGGGTGTATAGGTATGGATATACTTCCTATTTATTTCAAAAACTTGTTGGATGATTTATCTAATTTCTAAAAGGTTAGTTTTATAGTCTTCATAGATGTGGGAAGGTGTGTGTGCCTGTTTGTGGTTCACTGTTGAATTTAACTATCAGACTTGATTGATATGGGGAGGTAGGTGTTTGTGGTTGTTTATAGATTACTATTGTATTTGTTTATAGGGATTATATGGATGATACCAAATTATTTCAACAAGTTTGGATGGTGTGGTAATGTGTTTATACCTTCTCACAGTTTACTTCAGAATTTGATTGGTGGGCTTTCTGGGGGTGAGTTGGTGTTTGTACCTACTCACTATTTTCCATCACATCTTGTGTCCATGATTCTTATGAGGGGATAGAGGTGTACCCCTATTTTCTGTTGACTGGTATCTTCCCTTGATTGGCCATCTTTCATTCCTGGATCTAGATTACCTAGTCTAGACTTTTGAGGATGGCACCCTCATCATAATAAGGGTTCCTACCATGTAGTGTTGGCGGTGACGACTACTGGAATGATCCATTTGAAAGTAACCTTGTGTATTTTAGGTGAGGCTATTTTACACTCTTAATCTACCTCCCTAAGGTAAAGGGGTAGTTTATTGTTGTGTTATAGGGATAACCTCCCAAAACAGTTGGAGATGGAGATTGGTTCCACCTTCTTATTAACCACCAACCGTCATTGAGTGGATGAATAGAGGGGTTTTAAGAGCTGGAGGGGCTATCAAGAAGCCTCCAAGGTCAGGATGGTAACATTTTGGTTATAAAACAAGACCAGTTCATTTGAGACCCAGAATTAATAACACCAAGTGGGAAATAATGTGCTCTATTTAGTTTAGGACCTATCTTGTACAGAGGCTAATGTGAATGTCTACAATAACTGGTATGATTCCATTTGGATTTAATGGAGTTCTTGTCAAAGGTTCTTGAAATATAGTTGATAAACACAATAAAAAAACCCTTCAAAGAATCATCTCAATAAATGAAGACCTGAATCATTGATTTTATTGTTTAGTCATCTTTTATTTTTAGAGATAAAGGGGCTTTCATATGGGAGACACTATCATATTGGTTAAAGATTCACATTGGGTCCACTATTTTTTGTTTATGATGAAAATGAGGAGTGTTGATTATACTTTATGGATTGATTGTTGGTTATTGAATGCTTCATAATCATTCATGACATATTCATCATTATTAAATGAATTCTAAGAATTTTTGTTCGTGGAGCTAGAAACACCCAACAATTCCCTTATTCAAGAAGTTTTATAAACTTGCTTTCCAAAGGTAGGTTATTATTGGGAGATGGACCAACTATTTTTATGGACTCAAATTTGTCTAGATGATGGGAGGTCGATCTTATCACACCCTTTTGGGGGGAATTATTGCATACTCTAGGAATATCATATATATTTAAGAATATTTTCAAATCCTTCAATAATTCCCTAGTATAACATTGGTCACCCTTTGGATAAAAATCAATAATTAACATTCATGGAATTTAGATTCATCAATATGTATATGAGTTTATTCATTGATGGAGATATCTATTTGTATATGAGGTTCTCAATCAATAATACCATTTTATGAATGGATTAGATAATACTTGGTTGTTTATTATTACGATGCTAGTTTTAAGACACAAAGTGAGGTACACTAGAGTTTATTATCATCTAGGGAGAAAAAAGTTGTTTTGATATCATGATCGGTCCCATGAGATGGTATTTCTATGTATTCTTGTGAAAGGAATCAGAACTCAGGTAGTTTGGTGCTACTTATTGGGACACATCATACCTTTTAATGTCATATGACTAGGACCAAAACATGTAGTTTAAATTCATGAAATATGAATGTATACGTGAATGGTGACTCATCATAGTTTAGTGGGGGACTTATGACGAAGTGGAAAAAATGTAATCACAAGGAATGTGGGATCCTAGGTTGGATATAAACCTAATGGGAGTGTGGCATAGAGAAATTAGG
The DNA here is from genome assembly GCA_963277665.1 of Viscum album. Lineage (NCBI taxonomy): Eukaryota > Viridiplantae > Streptophyta > Magnoliopsida > Santalales > Viscaceae > Viscum > Viscum album. The sequence continues at coordinate 1,902,670,613 of OY728150.1, read as the reverse complement.
GTTTATTTTTAGGTTTTGTGCTTGGAATTTATGGAGGATTTATACATATCCTATTTGGATGGGAATCAAAGACTGATGGTTTAGTTGTGAGGAACCATGCATACGGGGGCCCTATAAAGGTCTGCCTCATAGGGAATATGGTCCTTTAATAGGATTGAGTTGGGGATTATACTGAATATTTTTCCCTTTATCTCATTGGTAATGTGGACCTTTGAGATGGATACATGACTTTGAAGACCCATGCTTATGGAGGCCCTATGAAGGTTTATCTCTCATAGGATAAGGCCCTTTAAGATGGATACATGGATTTAAGTACTCAAATAGATGGAGGTCCTCTGAAGGTTTTTTCTCATAGGGGATATGACCCTTTGATATAGATACATGGATTTGACAACCTATGACAATGGAGGATCTCAAAAGGTTTGTATCGTATGGGATATGGCCTTTTGAGACAAATACATGGATTTGGGAACCCACAACTATAGAGTTAATATGAAGGTTTGTCTCATAGGGGATATATCCATTTGGGATGGATACATGGATTTAAGTATCCAAACCTATAGAGGACCTCTTAAGGTTTGTCTCATAAGTGATATGGCCCTTGATGATGGATACATGGATTTGTGGACCCATGCCCATGGAGGCCCTCTATATGAAGGTGAGAGGAAGATCTGAAAAAGGATTCTATGCTGATACATTCATACAATTGTGTATATTTCATGATCATATAAATCCTCTAAGACCATGTGAGTCATGATTTGATGTCATAAACAAGTGGAAGTGGAGGATTTAGAAAACCACACAATTTACTTCATCTGTTGGTTGAAGAGGCTGTTGATAAGGGAGAAGATGAAAGGGATTTGATGTGCACATCTCCTATCCTATTTTCGTATCCAGGATAGTCACATATAACTACCTACCTAGATTCGACCTATAATAAAGGAAAATGGATTAGTCAATGTGGGATTCCCTTATTCTAGTTTAAGAGAGGAGAGGTGGATAAGACACTAACCCTGGAAAGGAAAATCAAATTTTATCCTCTCCCTCCCTGCCTAGAATTGGGGGAAACTAGTCTTAGAGAAGAAGAGGGAAGGGTATGGTTATATACATAATATTAGTGACTAAAAGGTCCTTGAAATTTTCCCTAAGGTTTGGGTCCTCATGACCGAGGGGATGCATAACTGCATGCACCCTGACGACCCTACCCATCAGATGGGACAAGTAGAGGAAACATATGTCCTAAAGAATGTATAACCTAATGGGAGACACACTGGTGTGTCTCTCCTCATGGTCATGATAGAATGGAGGCTTCAGTAGAGGCTTTAATTTGGTACCACTCATATGAGGTATCCAAAGGAAGAGGATCCGTACCATTGGTGGATTAAATTAGGGATTAGATAGTGTATCCCACAAGTCAAGTCATGGTGATTAGAAGGTGATTCATGAAGGGTTCCATGTACGAGCTAAGGATTCTTTTCATGAGGTAAAACTAGGATTATCTAGTAGTTATTTACATAGGGTAGTCCTGTTCGATCTAGAGATTCTTTGGGTGATGGAATCCTAAGAAGATATAGTAGGGAGAATCCTTTCTCTAGGCACCAAAGGTTCCCCCCGGTATCCCTAGAAAGTCTCATGCATGTCCTCTATTTGGGGAGGGACCTTCACACTAGTTCTTTTCAACTAGGTGATGAGTGTTTCATCAAACATGTTTCCTGTGTTTTAAACCCTAGAGATACCTTGATCCCACTATCCCACTCAATTCCCTCTTTTCTTGGGGTTTGGAGGGCCACATGAAAGATTTTTTAGGGCCTGGGTGAAGGGGATGTGAGACCAAATATCTAAAGCTTCTTCCCTTTTTTTAATTCTTCAAATTAGGATCCCTAGAGTCTTATTTATAGAAAACCATGAGACCTCAATCAAAGGAGGTCGCTAGTATAGGTACCCCATGAAAATCCATACAGGTAGGGCCTGTGCGAGCCTTCTAGCGCATAGGTTGTGCATTCATAAGAAGTCTTAGGGGAGTTCTCTTTATACTTCTTAGGGATCTTCACCTCACTAATACATAAGCTACATTTCATTAAATTTTTCATCCCTTATAACAAAATGGATTGTTAATAATGGATGTGCCTGATATCTCTTATACAACTGGTGATCCCTATACAACCTATATGATGGGTGAGCCCAATACAACTTGTTTGATAGGTGACATTGATATAGCACTCCAATACATTTTTTTCCTTAAGTTCAATGTAAAAGAGGTACTTAATTGGGTAGGTTTCTCCTTTGTATTTAATTAGAATATAGTTATTTCTAAGATGGGTTATGAATATAATCCTATAAGATTTTGAAAACGGTTTATATTTTCATGCTATAATGTTTAATGGTTTTCATGATAAAAAATGATTTTTTCATGTGGATAAAATTTATTTCATACACTCAAAGAATATTTTGATAAAGGTAAACATTTTTTGGGTTTTTATGTTTTCTACTAGACTTAATATATTTATCTTTTTTGATGTACCTTACTAAGATTTCTGGGCTCTTCCCATGTTTTTAAATGTTTTTTCATAGTGTTTAAGGGTGATTAAGAACACAGAATAATCCAAGTTGAATGTCATGAAAATTTTCTATGAAAATAAAACATGTTTAATTTTAAAAAATTTTATATGGTGGAAAAAATGGACAATGAGTGTAAGTGTCTACTTTGTAATGTATGAGTTTTTTATGTTAAATTTATGAAATAATTATCTAAAAATATAAACCAAAAATATCTTTGAGAATTAAAGATAGTTAATTCTTGTCTAAAAGAACTATATTATGTAATATTTATGGTTGGTCACTTATAGTGGTTATCAGAGAAAAGGTTTAGATAACATTAGAGGTAATGAAAAAGTTAATAGAATATCTTTGAAAGATTTTACCATATGGTTAAGTTGAAATGATATATAATTTGAAGATTAACATGTTTCTTTATCTAATATATGTCTATTAAAAATGGGTTTCCATAGAGGAAACATACAAGATGAATTAGAAAGGTATTAAGAAAACGATTTCCTTCCAAATCAGCATCCTGCAATGGTTGGAATTGGAACAGAGTAACTTTTTATAGTGATGGCTCAATTGATGTAGGCTATAAATGGTGGTGGAAAAACTTGTTAGAGAGTAAGCAAAATTAACATAGAGGAACCTGTTGATATTTGATCATTTTATTAAATAGAAACCACTGACTATCGATGAAACTTTAATTCTAGTGGTATCCAAAGGATGAATCAATTATTTTGATAATATATTTGAATTTATGAGATATTCAAAACACTAAAAGGTAACTCTTTACATTTATTTTTTGATGGTTAAGCTGATTGAGAGTTTTCATTTGTTAATATTTCCAGAGAGAGGGAAGTGATTTATGCCATATAATGGTATACATTTAATAATATTTTCTTATAGAAATATTTCCATAAGGTTTTTTGAATCATGATAGAGAAAAAATTCATAGAATTAAAGAAAGAGAATGATTTAGTAGCCATGTATGAAGAAAATTTTACAAGATTGTCTAGGTACACACTGAAATTTATTCATGAAATTGATAGTAAAATTAATATATTTTACTTAATATTGAAACTAAGTTTATGAAGAGCCTTGGCCTCATTAGAATTATAATTTTATGATAATTTTGTTCATAGTGATGAAAATTTTGAGGTGAAGTTTACTAAAACCAATGTTCCTATAGATGTCAAGAGTACAAATTAGTCAAGGTAATAATAAATAGATAAAAATTCAACTAATAAATATAGAGTTAATCCCCCAAAAATGATCCAAGTGAGGTAAAAAAAATAGGGAATGTTTTATTGGATATTAAAAGTGTTAATGATGTGGTAAGTATTTCGATAAGGTTCATGACTACATAGAAAATAGTCCTAAACAATCTAAGAATATTTTAATAGATATTAAACCAATATGGTGATGTTTTAATTATAATGACTTGGGGAATTATGATTACATGTGTCCAGAGTTAGTTACAAAGGGGAGAAATCATCAAGATCAAAATGAAAAAAGGTTAAAAAATCATTTGATATTACTTCTATTTATGTTAGAAAATTTAATTAAGTGGTAATAGGTACATTACTTATTTATTTGAATTATTTTGGTGCCATATTTGAAAATGTATCATTAAATTCATTCATTTTTGAAAAATTTCCAAATAAAATAGTAATATAACCTCATGGAATTAAGATATAAATTTTTGTAAAAACTAAAAGGGGAAGTATTAAAGAAAAAAAGATTTATAAGAATCTTTTAATTTTTATCAATATGATTCTATTTCCATAAAATCTTATTGAATTTCCGATAGTAGATTTAGATGTTATAATTGGTAAGGATTTAATTTAATTTTATCTTTCTATGATATATTACATAACTAAGAAATTTATATTCATTGATTTTATAACTTCTATAATATATCAAGAAGCTGATAATTTTATTAGATATGGATGTGAATGTGATATAGCTCATGATTTTGAAAATAAATAAATTATTTAGATTATTGATGTTCCCATAGTGAATGGATATATGGTTGTATTTATTTATGATTAGCCTAGTTTTTTTTCCTACTAATAGGTTGAGTTTACTACTGACTTAGTGCCTAATGCTAAGCCAATTTTAAAACCCTATATCTAATATCTCTATTAGAACTTTTGTAATTGAAAAAAAATATTTTCAAGAGTTTCTAGATGAAGGTTTTATTTTTCAGAGAAATTCACCATGTTGTGATCCAATTATATTTATAAAAAATAAATATATTTCAATGAGACTTTTCATTGTTTATAGATCCCTAAATAACATCACTATTAAGAATAAGAATCCTTTTATTTATATTGATGATTTTTTATACTCTATTGGATTATAATTTTTTTTGAATATTAATCTTAGTTTAGGATACCATCAGTTGAAGGTGAATTAAGATGATATTAGAATGATGGAATTTTGGACTACATATAAAAGTTATGAGTTTGTTGTTATGACCTTTGGGTTGTATAATAAACCAACTATATTTATGGATCTTATGTATAGATTATTCCATGAATTTAGACAAGTTTGTGGTTCTGTTTATTGATGATATATTGGTATATTTTTAAAACTCATGAGGATCATGAAAACACTTAAGGATTTTTTTCAAACATTTAAATAAAATAATATATATGGAAGATTTAGTAAGTGTGAATTTTGGTTGCAATAAATTTCTTTCCTTTTGAATATTGTCTCTAAATATGGAATATTTTTTTACCATTCTAAAATTAAAGTTGTTGAAGAAACTAAAAGACTAAAAAAAGTCATAGATATTATTATGTTTCTTGGATTAGTTTGTTACTACTATTATATTTATAAACATATTTCTTAGTTATCTAGACCAATAACTAAGTTAAATTGAAAAGGAGTGAAATTCATCTAGATGAAAATTTTGATTATTGTTTATAGTGACTGAAAATAATATTGGTGAATACTATAGTTTTTTTACTTTCCCTCTAGAAATGATACTTTGTTAATATACAATGATTACTCATTAAAGAGACATGGTTTTGTTTTGATACAGAATGATTAGTTAATTTCTATTGGTTCACATAAACTAAAAACTCTTGGGTTAAATTAACCTAAACATGATCTAGAATTATCTGTTGTGGTTTTTTTTATTTTAAAAATTTTTATACATCATTTATATAGAGTAAAATGTGAAGAATATACTAATCATATAATTTTTAATTATATATTTACTCAGAAAGGGATGAACATGAAGAAGAGAAGATGGATTAATCTGATTAAGTATTATGACTTCATGATTCATTTATATCATAAAAAAGTAAAAAATTAAGCTTATCATTTGAGTTGAAAAATATAATTCTACATTAACCGTGTTTCATTTGGAACGTAACCCTCTGGTTAATGATTTTATGAATTTTGGCCTAGAAATTTTTCATGCTAAAACTTACTCAATATTGTTTTAGGATTCAATGTAGTTGAAAATGTAATAAATAATTAATAAAGATTAGAAGGATGATCATATTTTACAAGAAAGGGTTGAATTTTTTTAGGGGGAAAGTTTCTGGAGTTTAATGTTGATGAAGAAGGCATTATCAGATTTAGAAAAAGATTTTACGTTCCATGTCATTCCTAATAGGATAGATAATTATTTAGATAATCTAGTAGTTCCCCAATTTTTTTAATCTTAGAAGCACTAAGATATACTAATACCTTCAGAATAATTATTAGTGGGATAGAATTAAAATATATATTATTGAATTTACCATGAAATATTAGAATTTTCAACATGTTAAAGTATAATTAAAATTACCAAAGATATTGATTTATTTTTTTCTAGTGATATAATAGAAATGGGATAACATATACATGGATTTAATTGTGGGACTAGCAAAGACATCTCAAGGTAGTAATGTGATTTTGGTTATTACTGACCGACTAACTAAAAATGAATATCTCCTTCCCATTTGAGATACTATGTATTTAGATCATCGTTCTAGACTATATTTGAATGAGATAATATAGTTACATAGAGTTTGTCTCTCCATTATATTTGACCATGATCCCAAGTCAACTTCTAGTTTTTAGAAATGCCTTGATAAGTAATTGGATACTGAATTAAATTTATATACATATTTTCATATTCAATTTGATGGAATGTCCAAGAAAATGATTTGGACATTGGAATACATGATTCACACCTATTCAATGTATTTATAGGTAAGTTGGTAAAAATATATTTCATCAGTTTTTTTTCTTATAATAAAAATCCCCATTCAAATATACTGATGAAAACATATGAGTCATTATATAGAAAGTGGTGTCAAAATATAAATTTTCATGATAAATTATATTAAAGGATGTTTTTAGGACCAAAGTTGGTTAAAGAAATAGTTTAGAAGGTAAATATGATTCAAAAACATATAAGGATGAATCAGATTAGAAAAAAAAATTATGAGGATAAACAAAGAATTTTTTTTGATGTGGGTGATCAGGTTTTCTTTAAAGTATCTCCCTAGAAAAGTGTTATGAATTTTGGAAAAAAGGGAATAAAATTACTGGGTTCCATAGATCATATGAAATAATTGATAATTTTGGATCAGTTTCCTATCAAGTGGCTATGCCTCCGAGTTTATCTTAGGTACATGATGTATTTCCTGTTCTGCTGTTAAGAAAATATGTGTTGGATGCATCACATATTTTGAGCCCTAAAGTAGTTAATATGGAAGAAAACCCTTCTTATAAAGAAGAAACAATATAGATTCTTGAATATATAGAGAATTTGTTTTAGAATAAGGTAATTTATCAAGTTAAGGTTTTGTGCAAAAACCAAATGGGTAAAGAAACAACACGGGAATCAGAAAATGCTACGAAGGAAAAATGTCCCCACTAGTTTAAGTAATGATTAAAATAGCATAGAGTCAATTTAAAAATTGGGTTAAATTTAAAAAACTAGTTAACTATCAGATAAATAATTTTCATCTCTTATTAATATTAATTAATTATTTTTTATAGATTTATATTCATTATTAGTATATTAAGCAATTTTTCAGTTAAAAGGAAAAAAATTATTTGTAATATAGTTTTATTTTAAAGATTCATTTCTAAATTATATAATTTTAATTCAAAAAAATTAAATAATTTTTTTAGTTATAATATAAAAATTATATTAGGATAAAATTTTGATGTTTTTTTGAAAAGTCGGATTTTTCATGAATAGTGGAAAATACTGATTTTCATTAAAAACTATCTTTTCATTTCAAGAATATACAAAGTTAAATTTTGTTTTATAATTATTTAAAAGTAATATTATTACATTTATATTATTAATAATCCAATTAATTTAATTTCAATCAACATTATACTTGAATTCGGTATAAAACAATTTATACGTCAAAGACATTTTTCTGAAAAAGCATTTTTCATCATGTATGGAGGGTTTAATTTAAAATTAAATCATACCACTTATATGAATTGAAGTTGATAAAATTGATTTATTATTTTTAATAATCATAATTAATATTATTTAATATGGTTAAATTATATTTTGGCCATAATTAATATTAAAAACAATTAAAATAAGGTTAAAACAAATTTACCGGGGGTTAAACTAAAGAGATAATGGTTAAAATGAACTATAAAATTGTATAAATTATATTTTATAGAAATATTTAGACCATATATCATAAAATATATATAAATTTTATATTTTGGATCTTTTTTTTGAGTAATACATTAGTATATTTTAATCTTTTTAAAAATTTCATGTGTGTCAACTCCCCCACTTATAAAAGGACACCCCTATCCTCTTTTATCCGCACATCAAGTGAATTTTTTTTAGAAAATAAATAGGAAAATACCTTCCTAAGATACCAACCCATGTCTTATAGGCCATGTTTTGATTATAAAACCAACATAGAAAGGCGTTGGTTATAAACCTAAAGGGGTCACCCCAAGAAGAGGTATCTTTCTTAACCAATCATTTTTAGATTATTTGTTATTATAATTATTTAAAATATTCTTAAAACATGATGAAATATAAACACTATTATATTCAATATACTAAGTTTTTTTATTTTAACAACATAACCTAAATCTATCCTCTTTGGATAAAATGGGAAATGAAACCGTCATTTGGGTGTATGACAGATTATCGCATCACAAACCTATGTAATTAATTTTATACCACTGCCTATTATGGATGGTTATAATGATGGATTCGATTTAAATATTTAATATATTAATTACATAATTAACATTCTAGAAATATATTATATCATATAGTTTCTTACCATTCCATCCATTAAAAAATGATACCTTTGTTTGTGTGTAGGTGTGTATTACCACCTCCACGAAGCAATGCGATTGTTTTTTCATTAAATAATAACATGACTAGTATATAAAATCAAATTTAAAGATTTAAAATTTTATAATTGATAAAAAAATTATTATGTAAATATAAAATTATATTTAACTTCTTTATATCATTCTCATTGAAGAATGAAAACATTTCTAATGGGTATGTATGACCTACCATCTCCAGGATTGTAACGTAATTCATTTTTAATAACCATCATTAATTACTGGATTAAAAATACCATTTATTTATATATATTATAATTATTTCATGATTTTTATTCTATATATCATGGAATAATGAACTCCTTCACTATAGTCATCCTATCAAAATCAATTTGGATATATGTTCTGAATATCACCACAACACCTGACATGAACTTAAATGATTAAGTAAATGAATGTAACATTGAAATAAATAAAATAAAAGGAATAATAAACATTAAAAAGTTTCATAATAAATTAAATAATTAACATAATTTTATTATCCAGGAAGATAAATAAAATACGTGAAAAGTAGGACTCAAGGTAAGGCACCATTTAACATAAAACCTCATATTAAATGTTTTAAAGATTTATTTTATAAATATTTTTCTTCCATTTATATGTATTAATAAAATTATTTTATATATGTATTTATATAAATTAATTTTAAATAAATGTTTATGTCACTTTTCAATTACTTTTAGAGGTTTTAAAAAATAATCTTTTATGTATTTTATATGGAATTTTTTGGATTATTTACAAAAAGAAAAAGGAATGTTCAATTTTAATATATACGGTGTAAAAATATATTCTTTACACTATAAATGTCATTTTATTTTTTGATTACTTTATAAGATTATTTGTTTCCTTCAATAAAAAAATATCTTCCCCTTTTTTCGGTGTATTTTAATTTTGAAAATGGGATTTTACAATAAAATGGTATTTCGATATTTGAAAAAGTTCTTCATATGGGTTCAAAAGAGTTGTTTCAAGGGTTTTATGATGAAAATGTGAGATAACGAAATTTTTATTCAGGATATGGTACTTGATAATTTTTGATGATAAAAGTTGAGCTTGATATAACTTATACTATTGGTGAGCGCGATATAGCTTATATAATGGGTGATCCCAATATAGCTTATACGATGGGTGAACCCAATATAGAACTCCAATGCATTAGGTAATGTTTCATGTCTTCAAAGGAAGTGAGGGATTTAACCGGGGTGGTTTTTCTATGGATTTAGTGGGGATATTATAATTTCTAACACATGTTATGTATATAATTCTCTAAGTTTCCTAAAATGGTTTCAACTTAATTACTATGGGTTTAAAGGTTTTCTCAAGTAAAAATTGTTTTTTCATGTGGATATGATTTATTATATATGATTAAATAATATTTTTATAATGGTAAATATTTTATGGGTTTTCATGTTTTTCATTGGACTCATAGATATATTTCTTTTATGTCCTTTACTGGGATTATTGTGATCATTCCACGTTTTTAAAATTTTTCAACATAGTTTAATGATGAGTGAGAAAAAAAGAAGTCAAGTTAAAATTCTTGAATATTTGTTATGAGAATAAAACAGGTTTCGTTTACAAATTTTATATTGTGAAAAAAATGGATACTAATTGGAAGTATCTTATTTCTAATTTATGGGTTTGTTATATAAGAGTTATGAACTAATTTTCTAAAAATCTAAACAGAAAATATCATTAAGAATAAAAGAAATCGAATTATAGTATAAAGGAACAAATTAAAAAAAATTTATGGCCTAATCCTTATATTATGCTTCCATTCCCTTTTTTAACTTCATATCTTCAATGAAAATCATTACATCAGTTACCATTCTATTAATTATATAAAAATAATCACTCTAACAATACCATTGTTCATTTTATTATTCTATATATATCCTAATATAATCAATTTGAAAATTCATAAAATCATCTCAATGAATTGGATACTTTTAACTCATCAATTGGGTCTCCAAATCATATATGATCCTCCAATTATCTTTTCCAAAGTAAACCATAGTCCCAAAAAATATGTGTTTAATTTCAATATGTAAAACTTTCTAGAATTTGAAATATCATGCGGTGATGTACTTTATTATAGCTTGAATCACAGAAATAAAACAAAATATTACAACATGAGAAACAATATTGTCAAAATATCTTCTGTAAAGAACCTAATCCATAATATCCAGAGGAAAATATCTTTAAAAACTCTAAGAATATAACAACATGGTATCATAAATTCTCTTTGATACCCAGAACTATTATGACATGACGACACATCTTACAACATGAGGACCCTATCTATATCTAGTTAATCTCCAATGTAATCCTTCCAAAAAACACATCTCATAGTGTAAAAACATGGTTTCAACATGATAATACCCATCACTTTCACAATTATAGAAAAATACACATATTATGGTTTTAACTACTTATCCATCCAAAAATAGACCCACTAACTTTTCCTAGCTAGGAGATACACTTCAAATCATTCCTATAATCTAAGGATTTAGTCATATATATCATGTATTATGTTTTGAATTTTTATATTGTGGTATGAGGGGGATTCATTATTCCTAAATAGATAACCACTAAAATTCCACAAGGTCCTCACAACAACATGAACTTACTCCTTATAACATGACCAAAAAGATTATAGAGTGACTTCCCAATACCTGTACAAGATAAATCCTATTAAATAACCTCTACAAAGTATAAAATACTATTCCACTGAGTTTGTATAATTTTATACAGGAAAAACTCAAAACCACCTATAATCTTCTCTAAAATGATAAAATAATTACAAAAATTATCTTATGTTAGATAAAAATAATATACCCTGATTCTATCCATGATTGAAAAGAATAAAAATAAAAAACATTAAATAATTCTCCATAGATCTAAATTATTTAAAATAAACAGCCTTAGATCCCACATCCTCCACATTTAGGTTTTTGGTAACCCGAGGTATCTTTGGTGAATTTATAAAACTTCAAGATTCATAAAATATAAAAATTAATGGATTTAATCTTAAATTAGTCTAATTATATGTGATAAAATATTGATGTAGAAAATAAGAGATCAAGATTAAAAACCATTCCAACTATGTGTATACCTTTTCACTTAAAATTATACCATCTATCAAAACTTATAAATAAACTCAAAAATATCCATCAAAATACCCTATCTTTAGCCCATAGAAAAAACTATATAAATTTATAATCCCCACGGATTATATATCACCTTATTTTAAAGCTAAATACACACCCTAAAAGGTAGACGAACCCTTTAGAGTATAATTACATAACCTTATACTTCTTAAATTGAATGAAACTTTCCTTTCACCCTTATATTTGTCCCCCTTGGAAAATAAATCCAAAAATAAATATTTAATAAAATAGAAGAAACCATGTAGTGGCATAGGATTTTTGATTCATGCTAAAATTTACCCAAGAGAAGAAGGTAGAACGGTCTTTGTAGTCTAGCTTGGGTTGTCGAATCCTCAGAGACCTAAGAAGTAACCCATAGACACACACATTCTATGGACTATTTTTGGATATGTAGTGGCCAACTTGGGTTGATTTAAGATGGTTTTAAATGAAATATAAGAGACATAACTGAACTAAAATTATGAGAGGGGTTGATCTTAGGTTATTACAATCGGTGGATTGGATGCATTCTTTTTCTTGTAAATTTTTTTTCAATTTCTTATATTTGAGATGGGTTCATTTAAGGAGATCAAACAAAATAATCACTTACTGGTGTAATTCCTACACAACCTAATACTAATCACTTATATATGTGAAGGATCAATTTTTTAAGCACTCCAAGGTAAAGGTTCTTATTAGAACTTGAAATGTGTGACCTTAAATTCAATAAGGATGAAGGAGTTTTAAAGTCATCAAATAAAAATATCATTTAAAAGTAGTGATTATCAATTAATGGAGTGATAACTAACATACAATATAGCCCCTTGATACTCCCTTGGATCAACCCATAAGTGGTTTATCCCTCTATTGATCCCATGGTTTCAATGGAAGTGGAAAGTAGACTCATGAGGGAGGAATTGGAGAAGTAAAAAAACAATGAAAAAAACAATCACTCCACTGTTGTGTGATAATATCACAACTTTTGGTATGAAAAAGATCAAACATTGAGGAAATGGTATCAAATTGATAAGAAGAAGAATATAAAAAGAGAATATTAGTAACTTTTATAAATAAACTAAGGTAATTCAAGGAACTTACAATTGAAGGAATGCGATTACAACATCAAATTGGCAGCATAACATTAAAACGAAAAAAAGCTTAAATATCCTCAACTCCTCCACCAAAACTACCTTAAATATGAATTTTTGAAGCCTTGGTTTGAGATTTCAATAGTAAAAGTCTCCTAAATTAATTTTGGTAGGCCATAGGTGGGTGGAAAGTTGAGGGAGAGTTGATTTTTCCACCCTTGACCCGAGGTGGCATCCAACTTTCATCCACCAAACAGACACGCTTGGAAGATCATCTAGATGACCGAATTAGAGTGGGACATAGAAGAATAAAATTTATCCCCAGATTTCATATAACATACTGTGAAATTTGGGTTGATTTGGAGTTGTGGATTCGGAGATATGATTATATTAGTGGGATGTTTTTCTGGGTCGTAGAATCTGGCCCAGAATTTTATCTCTAACTTGGGCCGCCTAAATAACTAAAATGGAGGCTGAATTTGCACTGGACCCTAAAGAATTATTTTTACACTATATTTCTTCTAGAACCCTACAAAATCTGGGCTTGATTGGGTCTGTAATGTGGGCCCCACATTCTCATTAGTGGGCTGGTGTCCAATCTGCCTTCTCAAGAATTTCTTCCATTCATCTCTTAATATATCCATCATCCTTTATGAATCCTCCATTGATCCCTGAATGAAATATGTTCATATTGAAGTGTAGATAAATTTCCAAAAAATATAAAATATAAATATAGATAATTATATTTCTTAAAATCAGATGAATCATTGGGTACTTTAAATGATGTTAAAAAATGTACCACATAATAGTGCATTTTAAGAAGGAATTACAATCATAATGTGAAATGATGTTCAAAGTGTAAAATGCACTAAAATGGTGTTTATTAATAATAAATAACATTAATATTATATATAATAACAACGAATATTAGCCTCATTTAGTGGCTAATCACACCCCCCAACTTGAGTTTTACTAGTCCTGAGCAAAATGTATCTCAACAATATGAAATTCGAATTCCCTTTTCCAAAAACATTTCAATACACAATGATCCCCAAAACCCCTTATACCAAAAAATCATAAAACCCATCAAAATATTTTTATACAAGATAGTTTCATAAGCAGATCCCAATCCCAAGCCCATTCCTTTGTTCAAATTCATTGCCATATTTCATCCAATATCAATTAATTATGAGGATGTGTTGCGTATCACAATAGACATGGGGCTTCATCTTTATTCAAGGGGGGAAATGATGGAAGCTCTAGGTGGAATCACATTAAAATATTAAGACGAGTATTCAAATTTTTTTTTGTTTGCAATTTTTCCATGGTAATAGAAATTTCACTCAAAAGAGTCAACCCCTGTAGCGAGACTTTGTCGATGACTACCAAGCTCAAAGACCTTAGAGAACCAAGTGAAGCCCACATAATCGGGCATCATCTCGAGTTAACTCAGTCAAAAACAAATTCAAATTAAAAAAAATAGAGATATAATTACTAACTCTGGGCCAAAAAACTATGGAGTCACGATCTCCAAGTACCGAAAGCCACACTTAGGTCATTTCATTGCTCTAAGTGCAAATTTATAGTTTTTATTAATTTTTTTGAATACTCAAATTAAAAATAAAATGATCACCAAACTTATGCTATTTATTTGGGGGACCCCATGAATTCAAAATAATACCGCACTATCCAAAGGATGTGTGTTTTGATTTTCTTTTATTTGGATAAAAATATAAACTATGAAATATCACATTAGACAGCCACACATTCCAAAACTGATGCTCATGGAATTATACATGGATTAAAATCAAAATTAAGGCATGCTAAATTATTTGATATTCAGTTTCTAAGTGTTCAATGTGTATTACCATGTTCAAATTTAAAGGAATTTATCCTTCTATTTACACACATTTGTTTCTTCAAATCATTCATTTTTTTTGACATAAAAGCATTTTTTAATTTTAGCTCCCCCCAAACATAAAATAACACTGTCCTCGGTGTTTGAAGAAATGAAAATTTAGAAGTAGTAGAGGGAGGTAAAAGAATTTAAAAAAGGAAATTGAAATATGAGGATCATGGAATGAAGTCACTTGGTGGTTGAAGTTGAAGTTCTTGTTGCTCCAATTTAGTCCTTTGATATCCATGTCCCTTGCAGAGTTCCGTAGTAAAAAAAGGAAAAAAGAAAGAAAATATATATATATATATATTTATTTATATAATAAAGAAAGTAAAATATAAGTATATATATAAATTATAGAATATGGAAGCACAAAAATCCGTAGGTCAATGGTAAGCGCGTGCCCTTATCTCCCTTCGGTCCCGGGTTCGAATCCCCACGGCTTCGCTATTTGTGACAGTGTTTGCCCCACGACCTACGATGTGGCCTTTTTTCTATTATTATATTTTTATTTATTTATTTTTTGTATTTTTATTTTAACCTACACACACATAAAACTAAAATGAAATAAACTGAAGATACATTGTCTTCTTTTTAAATTTCTAGGTAAGGTATTGCTCAAGGATCACATCACGTGACACAGATGAATACAAAGCTTCCCTTTCATACCCATCCATACTCATAATAGAAGAACATGTCAACAGTCTATTTTTTTATTAAATATCAAAATGATTAATTAATCCTATTTAAAATATAATGTTTATTAAAACAGCAAAATGATAGGAAACTTGAAAACCGTGGGTTGCCTCCCATGTAGTGCTTTGATTAACGTCATTATCTTGACTTGGACCCCTAATTGATTAATTATTTTCATCATCTAAGGTGGGTTCACACAATTCTTCATCAACCTCATGTTTTTGGAATGGTTCAATGAATGGTTTGACTCTATGACCATTAACTTTAATGGTTTGACCATTGGTGGGATCTTGAATTTCCACAGCCCCATGGGGGTACACCTTATGCACTATATATGGACTTGACCATCTAGACCTGAACTTTACCGGGTGTAAATGATGTTTTTAACTATACAAGAGCACAGATTTTCCCAATTTAAAATGTTTGACTTTGATATTCCTAGATTGGTAGTCTTGAAATCTAGATTTATTGATCCTTGAATTTTCATAAGCCTTCATACTTAGTTCCTCCAGTTCATTGAGATCTAATTTACTTTTTGTTCCAGCCAATGAGAGTTCATAATCCATTTTCTTAATTTCCCAAAAGGCCTTATGCTCAATTTCAATAGGTAAATGGAATGATTTTCCATAAACCAACCTATATGGTGACATTCCTAGGATTGTTTTGTATACTGTATGATATTCCCAAAGAGCATCGAAGAGTTTCTCGGACCAATCTTTCCTAGAAGGATTGACAGTTTTCTCAAGAATTTGTTTGATTTCTCGATTTTCTAACTCAGCTAGACCATTGGTCTGTGGGTGGTAGGCAGTGGATACTTTGTGAGAAATTCCATAATTTTCCATGAGTGATGATAATTGATGATTGCAAAAATGAGTTCCACGATCACTAATGATAGCTCTAGGAATTCCAAATCTAGAGAATATGTTTTCTTTTAGGAATCTAATCACAATTTGATGATCAATGGATTTTGTGGGAATGGCCTCAACCCATTTTGAGACATAATCAAAAACTAAAATAATGTAGAGGTATCCCCTAGTGTTTGGGAAAGGACCCATGAAATCGATTCCCCAGTAGTAAAAGATTTCAATCACTAAGATGGGAGTGAGTGGAATTTGATTTCTTTTTGTGATGGACCCTACTTGTTGACACCTAAGACATATTTGAAAAAATGTGTAGAAGTCCCTTGAGAGAGTGGGATAGAAGAGACCACACTGAAGAATCTTAGCTGATGTTTTCATAGTGGAAAATTGACCTCCACATGGATCACTATGACAGAATTTAAGGATGGACTCTTGTTCAAATTCTGGGACACACCTCCTAATGAATTGGTTAGGTTAGAACTTATAGAGGTATGGATCATCAAACACATAGTTCCTAACATCATAAAATAATTTTCTTTGATCTTGAGTCCCTAAGAATTTTGGAATTACTCCCGTAACTAAGAAATTGGATATGTCACCATACCAAGGGTAGTCACTCACAGAGTATAGGTGTTCATCAGGAAATGAATCAAACACAGAAAGGTGATTTGAGTTGTCTTTTAATTCCATCCTAGACACATGATAAACTACAACATTTTCAATGCCATTTTTATCCTTGATTGTGAGGTACAATTCTTATAAGAGAAGGACCCACCTAATCATTCTATCCTTAGCATCTTGTTTTTGGAAGAGGTATTTTAGTGCAGAATGGTCAGTGAACAATGTGATGGGGGATCCTAAGAGGTAGGACCTAAACTTCTCAAAAGAAAACACAATAGAAAGTAACTCCTTTTCAGTAGTGGTGTAGTTCATTTGGTCATCATTTAAGTATTTTCTTTCATAAGCAATTAAATAAGATGTTTTATCAAAACATTTTCCTAACATAGCTCCTACAACAAAGTCATTGGCATCACACATAAGTTCTAAAGGAAGGTTCCAATTTAGAGATTTCATAATGGGAGGAGAGGTGAGAGAGGATTTGAGGGTTGAGAATGAACCCTCACAGCTTTCTATCCAAACAAATGGAACATACTTTACTAGGAGAGCACACATGAGATGGGAGATTGAACTAAAGTCCGTGATGAATCTTCTATAGAAACCAGAATGTCCTATGAAATACCTCACTTCCTTGACAGTTTTGGGTGATGGAAGGTGACAAATGATTTCAACCTTTACTTTATCAACTTCAATCTCCCTACTCGAGACTAGTTGGCCAAGGACTAGTCCCTCTTTTACCATGAAATGACATTTTTCCTAGTTCAGGACCAGATTTTTTTCTTCACATCTTGACAAGACTCTATCTACATTCCGCAAACATCCCTCAAATGTATCCCCAAACACAGAGAAGTAATCCATGAAGACCTCTAGAAAATACCCTACCAAGTGTGAGAAGATTCCCATCATGCACCACTGAAAGGTTCCAGGGGCATTCCATAAACCAAAGGGCTTGCATTTGAAGGAAAAGGCACCGAATGGACAGGTGAATGTAGTCTTCCCTTGATCCTCTAGAGATACCTCAATTTGATTGTACCCTGAGTACCCATCTAAGAAACAGTAGAAGGGATGACCTGCCACTCTCTCAAGGACTTTGTCAATGAATGGTAAGGGGGAATGGTCCTTCTTGGTAAATGAGTTTAGCTTCTTATTGTCGATGCAGACTCTCCAGCCACTACTCACCCTTGTTAGAAGAATCTCTCCATCCTTATTGGTTATCACTGTGATTCTAGCCTTTTTTAGAACCACTTGGATTGGGCTCACCCATTCACTCTCAACTATGGGATAGATGATACCAGATTTTAACAATTTCAAAAGTTCTTTTCTAACAACTTCCATGAAATTAGGATTGAGTCGCCGTTGAGGGTGACGACATGGCTTTGAATTAGATTCCAGAACAATCCTATGAGTCTCGATAAGTGGGCTAATCCTAGGAATATTAGATAGGGTCCAACCAATGGATTTCTTAGGTTTCATAAGGACATCTAGAATCATCCTCTCATGATTGGATTCAAGAGACAAAGAAATGACAATAGGTTGTGTTTGATTGTCCCCTAGGAATTCATAGTTGAGTGCAGTGGGAAGTTCCTCCAATTCAAGATCAGGTTGGTTCAGAATTTCAACAGAATATTAGGACATTAGATCAATATCAATTTATTTTTTTAGAGTTTTAGATAGTATTGGTTCCCCACATGTAGAAGTTTCAGCTACTAGATTATATTGACCATATTTAGGGAAGGAAGTTTGATTGGTCTCTATGAAATTGGTTTCTTGAAAGGTTTCACTGATTGTTAGACCTAAGACTTCAGTATAAGAGTAATTTGAAAATGATTCAATCCAAGGAGATATACTTCCTTCACGTGAAAAAAGGAAATCAATCTCATCCTAACTTAATCATCCATCAAATATTCCTTTATGTTCTATGGATTCATTATCAATGCTTCCTTTCATGTTTACTTTATGAAATTCCTCATCATCCCCTATTTGTGAGCTTGCATTATAGATGTTCAAGTCTAGACTCATGTTCCCAAAGGTGATGGTCATGTTCCCATTTCAAACTCGGATAATAGAGTTGATTTTTGCAAGTAAGGGATGACGAAGAATAATTGGGGTTTGTTCCTTATTTCCTAAGGTTGGATGGTTGTCAAGGACAATGAAGTCAGCAGGGTAGATGAAGTTTTCAACCTTTACCAGAACATCCTTTATAATAACCTTTGGAACCCTAATGCTATGATTAGAAAGTTGAAGCGTGACAGATGTGGGGTGGAGTTCTTCTAGGCCTAACTAGCAGTACACAATATAGGGAATGAGATTGACACTAGAACCTAGGTCACACAAGTCCTTGACAACTTTTCCCTCTCCTAGTTCATCATTTATTTAAGGGAAACCCAAGTCTTTCATCTTAGGAGGAATTGTCCCTTGAATGGTTGTACTCACATTAGCAGCCAAAAATAATTGGTTTTTATGTGGGAATTTTCTTTTAAAAGTGCACAAGTCCTTAAGGTACTTTGAGTAGGCAAGTATGGTTTGGATTGTATTGAGAAAGGGGAATGTTCAACTTTACTTGTGAGAAGATTTCCCTCTATGTTTCACTCAATTCTGGCTTGGTTGTCCCCCTCATGCATTGATGGAATGATGTGGTTTGTGGAGTTTTTTATTGAAGAGTTTCTTCTTTGACAATTTATTAATGTTTTTCAGTTTGATCATTTGGTTCATTTTAATTTTCATCCAAGTTCGAATCATTAGGTGGGTTCTGAATTAGTTGTTCAGGTTTCTCCATTGATTTCCCACTTCTTAAAATGGTCACAGTCTTTAGTTGTTCATGAGTTGTTTGAGTGAAACTTGACTCTCCCCTTGAAGTTGAGGATGGAACTGCCTGAATAGGCATGGGTGCCTTTCCAGTTTTGATGGTTTGAAGTTCTTGTCTTAGGGAAGAGACTTCCAAGTTCATCCTATCCATTTGTTTTCATAGTTGTTCTAGTAGGATTTGTGGAATAGTTTAGGTTGGTTCTTGAGAAGATTGTATTATCCCAGGGGGATATTTTGGAGGTGGGATGGTTTGTTGAAATGGATCGGTGGATGTTGGTATTGTATAGGTTGGGTTTGGAACTGGTTATTGGTTTGGAAGTTTTGTTGGGGGTAAGGATTTTGTCCCTGTGGTTGGCTAGGTTGCTGGTTATCTTTCCAGCGGAAGCCTGGGTGGTCATTATACCTTGGGTTGAAGTTGTTTTGATGTTGAGGATTTTGAAAGTTCAAGGCATTTAATTATATTGGAGGTCCTCCTAAAAGAACATACTTGATGGATGGAATGGTTTTGCAATTGTCTGTCTTATGGTCATGTTTGTCAGAAATTGGGCAAACAGAGTCTACAGTTTGGATTTCATGGAATTTCCCAAGGTCTATCTCTTCAACCTTCCTAAAGAGTGTTATGAGTTTAGCCATAAGGATTTCCTCTTCTCTAAGTGTATGAATTCTAGAAGATATTTGTGTCTTTTCAGAATAAGGTGAAGTTCTCCATGTTTGGTTTTGCTCAGAAAGGCTTTCTAGATACTCATAAGCATCATTTGGGGCTTTGTTTTTAAAGGTTCCATTACACATCATGTCAATGAATTTTTTGTTCCCCAGACCCAAACCTTTATAGAAAATTTCCACTTTTTCTGGAATAGAAAAACCATGATGTGGAACCATGTTTAGAGTGTCCTTGAACCTCTCCCATGTTTCATAGAATGACTCTCCCTCCTTTTCAAAAAAGTTTTGGATTCTCTTTTTATGTGAAATTGTTTTGTGGTGGGGAAAGTATTTTTTTGTAGAATTATCTTTGTAGTTGGTCCCAAGAGTTGATGGATGATGGTATCAAATTGTTTAGCCAATTTTTAGATAGATCCTTTAAAGAAAAAGGAAATAGCCTCATCTTATATGGAATTGTGTCTAATGCATGAGGGGGTATTGGTCCAAGAAGGTGTGAGGTAGTCATTCATGGTTTGATCAATTGCATTCCCCAAGTTTGCGGCTCCCTCATTTGGGTTTCCATTTTGGTTCCACCCGGGTTTATGAGTTGGTATCTTTGAGGACCTTCCACTGAAATAGGCTCAATTTTTGACTCTATAGTGTTAGGAATATTATGATCTAATGGAAAGAGTTCCCTTGGTGTACTTGACTCCCCAACCCCAGGACTATCCATCCTAACTAGACATTTTGATTGATCGCGGGTGTAGGTGGACATGCTCCAAAAGAAAAAAAAATGAGAAAGGAAAAAGATAAGAGAATATGGATGAGAAAAGGAGAAATGGGGGAGAATAGAATGAGTTTTTAGATGAATAATTTGGGTCCCCAACAACAACACCAAAATTTGATTCATCCTCAAATTTACCCAAGAGAAGAAGGTAGAATGGTCTTTGTAGTCTAGTTTGGGTTGTCGGATCCTCAGAGACCTAAAAAGTAACCTATAGACACACACATTATATGGAATGTTTTTGGCTATTAAGTGGCCAAATTGGGTTGATTTAATATGGTTTTAAATGAACTATAAGAGACTTAAGTGAATTAAAATTACGAGAAGGGTTGATCCTAGGTTATTACAAGGGGTAAATTGGACGCATTCTTTTTCTTGTAAAAATATTTCAATTTCTTATATTTTAGATGGGTTCATTTAAAGAGATCAGACAAAATCATCAATTATTGGTTTAATGCCTACACACCCTAATACTAATCACCTATACACTTGAAGGATCAAAGTTTTGAGCACTCAAAGGTAAAGGTTCTTATTATCACTTGAAACGTGTGACCTTAAGTTCAATAAGGATGAAGAAGTTTTAAAGTCATCAAATAAAAATTTCATTTAAAAGAAGTGATTATCCATTAATGGAGTGAGAAATAACATCAAATACATCCCCTTTCTACTCCCTTGGATCAACCCATAAGTGGTTTAGCCCTCCATTTATCCCATGGTTTCAATGGAAGCAGAAAGTAGACTTACGAGGGAGGAATTAGAGAAGTAAAAAAATGATAAAAAAAACCATCACTCCACCGTTGTGTGATAATATTACAAGGTTTGGTATGAACAAGTTCACACCATGAGGAAAAAATATCAATGTGATAAGAATAAAAATATAAAAAGAGAAGATGACTAACTATTATAAATAAACTAATGTAATTCAAGGAACTTACAATTGAAGGAATGCAATTACAACATCAAATTGGGAGCATAACATTAAAACTAAAAAAAGCTCAAAGATCCTAAACTCCTCCACCACCACTGCCTTAAATAGGAATTTTTTAAGCCTTGGGTCAATACTTCAATATTCAAAGTCTCCTCAATTAAGTTTTGTAGGCCATAGGTTGGTGGAAAGTTGAGGGAGATTTGATTTTTCCACCCTTGACCCGAGGTGGCATCCAGCTTTCATCCAATGAAAAGACGTGCTTGGAATACCTTTTAGATTTATGAATTAGAGTGGGACATAGAAAAATAAAATGGCTCCCAGATGTCATATAACATACTGTGAAATTTTTGTCGATTTGGAGTTGTGGATTCGGAGATATGATTAGATTAGTGGGATGTTTTTCTGAGCCGCAGAATCTGGCCAAGAATTTTATCTCTAACTTGGGCCACCTAAATAACTACAATGGAATCCGAATTAGCACTGTCTCCTAAAGAATGATTTTTCCTCTATATTTCTTCTATAATCCCACGAAATTTGGGCTTCATTGGGTTTGTAATGTGGGTCCCACATTATCATTAGTGGGTTGGTGTCCAATCTGCCTTCCCTAGAATTGCTTCCATTCATCATGAAATGTAGATCAATTTACCAAAATATAAAATATAAATATGGATAATTATATTCCTTAAAATCAGTTGAATCATTGGGTACATTAAATGATGGTAAAAAATGTACCACATAATAGTGCATTTTAAGAAGGAATTACAATCATAACGTGAAATGATGTTCAAAGTGTAAAATGTACTAAAATTGTGTTTATCAATAATAAAGAACATTAATATTATATATATTAACAATGAATATTTTCATCATTTTTCGGCTAATCAATTTTTATACTTAAATATTACATCATTTTAGATGAATATTCCATATATAACATTATGATCCATGCCAAAATAATGAAGGTTTAGAACCTTTTGATAATAGACACATAAACATATTATTTAGATACATTATTCATAATCTCCCACTTACTTCATCAAAATTTGTACCCTTATTGACATTCCGTACTCAAAACCCATTTTTTAAAAACTAGGGGAAGAAAACATAAGACAGGGTTTGCTCGGATTCCCAGTAATGGTAAATATAAGAGATACAAATCTTTGATCATATGAAATATTAAAATAATCATAAGGGTATGGGATCATTACAATAACTTAAAAAGTTAATAATCAATCTATAAAAGATCATAAATATGAGACATTTCATAAGGCATTAATTTGTAAAAACACATTAATAATAAGAGTAATAAATCATCATAAACCAATAATGAACCATAAGTACATGCATAAAATAGTGGCACCATCCTAGGTATAGAAACCATTAAATATGTTAAGGTTAACTACTCAGACTATAAAATCAAGGTCGACCAGGTATCGTCACCTATTTTCCATAGTAGATCAATAACATCGACTTATTTTCCATAGTGAATCAAACATATTAACTTTTTTCCCATAATAGATCAAACACATTAACTTGTTTCATATAGTAGATCAAGAACATAATATTTTTTCCCATAATTATATAATGAGATATAAAAAGTTAAAAATTAATAGGAGTATATATAATTTTAGGTCCATCCTTCACATAATTAAATCCATATATATGTGTTCCATAGGATCATAAAACATTCATCATATCACCATATCACCATATCATTACCCTTATAAAGAAAATTAATTTCATAAAAAATTCATAATTTCATCATAGCACAACCCATGGAAAATAAATGGGTATGATCCTCATACTCATAAACCATCTATAGAAATAATAATTATGATATCATTACATTACATCCATAGTAAAATATAATTAACATCGATGGATATTATCATAGATGATAACTCCTTTAAAGGATGCATTCAAATATTTTATGAGAAAAAAACCATTTTCACATTTAAATCTGTTATTTAAATATAATATTTTCCAAATATTAAGGAAAAAATTTTATTTGAAAGGAACCTTAAAAAATATGAAATGAAGATTCAAAATATTGAGTTGATATGATGAAAATAAATTTGGTTCATGTCATATAAGTTAAAAAACATTTGTTTCAAATTTTATAAAAATTAAATAAGTACATCATTTAGGAAATGAAAAGAAGATTCCTTTTAAAATATTCTGTAAAAATTCCATAATGGGTAAAAATTAATTCAAAAAAAATCATATTTGAATATCTAAAATATTATTGAAAACATTTTTATAAAACATATATACGGAAGAGAATATATTTTTGGCTAGATAGAAAAATAAAGAAGGTTTTGGTTAAAAATATTCTTTCGATACCTTGAGTAATTAATGTGGTGAAAATGAAAGGAAAATATTTATTATTAAGAATAAACCATAGGATAATAAATATGAAAGGTATTTATTAGATTTAGATCAAATAATTTCCTCAATTTAAATTCGATCATAAACAATCCTGATTAAGATAGGATTGAAACATAAATCCCTTAGCTCAAATATCATGTGTAGAGACCTAGTTTTTACCTTGTTAGACTTTGGAATATATTTAAATATTCTTCTAGAAATATGTGCTGATATGGCATGAAATTAGGAGGCCTGAGGTTCCCGTAATAAATTTTATAAAAATATTAAGTATGTTCATATTATCACACGATTGAAACATGATATCTCTTAAAAAGATAATCAGATCAGAAATCTGAGACCACATTTGGGTTCGGAATTCACCTTTTATGCTAGAAACGACATAAAATATGTCGGCATGGGACATTCGAACCCCACACTCATTAGGGGTACATTAAATGAATTAATGAATTTATTAATTCAATAATTTAATAGATAAAATACAATTAAATCTCAATTGGTAACTCAAATAAAAAATATAAGTCTACAGCTAAGTCTAGAGCATGCCATTTACCCTAAGAGGGGTATAACTTTTGTCAACAAGGGAATTCTGGGAAAAACACCCCATAGGGAAAAATGGTAATTAAAATAATTAAAATTAATTATTTTATGTCAAATGGAAAACACAATAACTTTCAAACAAGGACACGAATTGGAAATTTGAGACCATTGTTGAGTTCAGAATGGGGAGTCTTGACTTGTAAAGACCTAAAAAGAGGGGGTGTGGGAATTTCAAATTCCCTACCGAGTGGAGCTTCTATAAATAGAAGTTTAAGAGTTCAGGGTTGGCCCTAATCCTCTCTCTCTCTCTAACCATTCTTCATTGTTATTCAATGGATCAAGGAGCGATCTCCACTAGAAATTCTGTAGATCCAGGCTAGAGCACAACGATTTCATCAACAATGATAAATGGATGGATCGAGGTAGGTTTTATTCTACTTTTATGTCACTATTCAAGTTTTTAATTAAATAACCTTCGTTGCCCATTTGTTTCTTCATTTTGATTATCGTCGTTTATGACCACACTAACATGAACATTAATAATTTTTGAAAATCACTTTTGTTTATCATGTTCTTCCTCCATTTTTTGGGTTTATTGAAGTTTAATTTTGGGCACGTCAAAACTCCAACTGTTTGTTGAACGAAGACCATGGCTGTAAAGATCTCATTTTGAAATTCCCAAAATTGGGTAAAAAATAATTTTTGTACCTTTGGTCTGATCGCAGTGGCTCGCAGAAGGGGACAACAGAGAAGAACCGCTGCTGATGGCCCTAGGTGGCAACAGGCCGCGAAGCAGGCCGATGTGGTGAGCGGGGCCGGCTAGCACCTGGCGAGCTGGGTGAGGAGGTGTACGACGCTGGCGGTAGGGAATGTGGCTTGGAAAAATGGAGAGACTGAAAAAACTATGGGATAAGTGGACTAGCATGATACGATGTCGGATTGGTGGTGCACTAGTTGAAGGATTGGGGCGGGGTTGTTGATCGTGATCCAAGGTGACAAAGACCCACATTGCGTCGGTCGTACACTATCACGGGAGTAGCGGGGAGGACTGGACATGAGTTATGGTCATTGTTGGAGGGTGGGCCGCTGGATGGGAGTGGGCCAATGTGTCGGGATTTGGTTGGGTCATGGAGCGGTGGACCAGACCGGGGCGAACAAAGCTGGTCCAGCTGGAGTGGGCCTACCAAGGTGGAAGGGTTCATCCAGTTTGGGTCGGGCCACTGTTTTGGGCCGAAACACTTTAAAGGCCTGTATCTTTTGATACAGACCTCCAATTCACATGTCGTCTATGGCTAAAAGATCCTTGGGTTGAGACGGACCATTTGAGGTGGTTTTGGAAATCATAATTTCATGCCCAATGGCGGGTGGTGCGAAACACACATTTTATTAATAATAATTTAATTATTATTATTCATGGTACCTTATATCAGATATAGAACCTATATCCAAAGTCCAATTGATGTTCCGTTAGAGTCGCTGTGACCCTGGAGTTTAGGAGGACGTTTTTAGAATACTTTAAGGTGTTTAAACTACAATAGATGTGTGAGCCCCATGGGATCCAGTTCACACGTTTTGCAGTGAAATGAAACTTTTTCACCACGTATCTATTTTGGATGACCAGGTAGTCAAACCTATGTATTTTTTTGATAGGATAATAATGCACTGATCCGTATAAATTGGTTTAGGATCGACGTGTGGTCCCTAGGGGATGTCTTTCAAGCACAATGCAGTGACATAAAACTTTTCCATCAGATGTCTATTTAGGGTGAATGACTAGTCGTTCTTGTGTGTTTTTTTCAAAGGGATAATAAGGGTGTGTTCCGTTTGTATGTGTGAATCCTTATTCGCGATCTCATTAAATGTGGAAACACGAATGGAATACCAGTGGAATGCTGATTCTTCATCGGGTGTCCGTTTCGGGTGAATGAACAGTCGATCCTATGTGTTTCTCCGAAAGGATGGAAAAGGTGTGATCTTTTTGGTTATCTGGGACAATTTTCAAGAGGCATGTTGGTATAATGAAATACTCTCTTTGGATCATTAACGAGTAGTGTGCGCTCATCAACCTTTCACCTAGATTTTCCATGTACTCTGGGAGTACACTGGCATGCCTTGTGAGTACCAGTTTATTGTTTAGTACCTGAGTATAACTAGGTACATGGCTAGGTGATGAGATGGGGTCACACATTTTGTGGGACCCACACATTCCTTATAATACACTATGAATCTTCTATCTCTTGTATCTCATTATTTTGGACTCATATTTTGGCATGCGAGTAGCCTATCCTGAGTTTCTTTCCACATAAAACATGATGGTGACCTCTGTAGTGGATTTTGAGATACAATGCGAGATTTTTAGGATGTGAATTCTATTCAAGTGATGTCCGACGATGGTAGTGATTAGGCATTGGAATACCAATACTTTCTAAGAGGTGCCATCTAGTAGGGATGGCTAGTGTAGTTCCTCGATGACCTAAAGTGGTATCCCCCAGATGCATTAGGGTGTGGGTAGACTTTGCGACTTCTATCAGAGTGAAATTATCTTGATGTGTCAGGGCATGGGTAGACTTTGAAAATTCAATCAGAGTTAAATTACCCTGATGTATCAGGGCGTGGGTAGCCTATGGGACTTATATCAGAGTGGAATCCCCCTGACGTATCGAGGCATCAGTAGCCTCTGTGAATTCTATCAGAGTGGAACCCCACTGACATATCAGGGTATGGGTAGCCACTAAGAATACTATGATAGTAGAATCCCCCTAATGAACTAGGGTGTGGGTATCCTCCACATTGGCTTTACACCTCAGTTTTGAGGAAAAACGATGAGATGTGGTTGAAGTACCTTTAGACTCTCACGAAAGAGAGAAATTTTTCCCACCAAGATTCACCTTTGGGACACGACCAAATACTATGAGGTTGAGATGGTTCCATCCAAATAAGATAGTATCAAGGTGCGTTTATTGAGTCCCTTTGACTTGATATTCAGAGCAGACGTGTGGGATGATAGGTATCAATGGTTTTTTCTTCTGGAGCTATTGGTGACTCTTTTTACTAGGATATGCTATGAAATGGAGATACCCCTACTATCTCATTTGGTATTCTTTGGTTGAGCATATATATATCCTACTTATTGTACCCAGTCCTTGGGTTTTGGATACTCTCCTCTCAAGAGAGGCGAAGACACATGGGGTATGCCATGAGCTTTTCGTGTCTACCTTCTCATGGTTGGACGAGTCTAATCTCCCACTATAGGTAGTGAATAATAGATGATAAGTTCATCTTCTCACCATTTCGAGATCCTTGTGTTTGGATGAGTTTTCCTTCACACTCTTGATAGGCTGACATGAACTTCTTTTACTGTACCTTATTCTCTCTACTTCTCCCCTCTTCAGTTCTTCTTTTGATACACCCCTAAACCTTTGGGGTATCCTATTGAGTATCTTTATACTCAACCCTTCTTGGTATTTTACCTCACTTGGTGTGCCCATGCAGACAACATATAGGTCGATCGTGAATTCAGAGGATATAGGGATTTGGGGTTCTTGGACTGCGTGTGGTGGTCATGAATTAGGATTCAAGAGTGGGGATCTCCAAACTGCTTTAATTTTTCACCTGTTTCAAGATTGTGTCACTTTTCTGGTTGGGTGTGTATTTTTTCCCTTTCCCTCTCATCTTTATTGTACCATACATATACTATTTAGAGGTCGATGTATGTTTTTGGTTTATATATAGCAGTGTTGTAACTTGTTTTTTTTCCTTTTCACTTTTTTAATTGAGTTGGATGTGTGTGTATGGTTTCTTAGGCAAAGGACTCCCCTAGTTTTTTGTGCCTTCGACACTAGTCGCCAGCCCCTGGCCTATGGAGGCGGCCTTGGGATAGTTGCGACTTGAGCCCCAACATGGGTTAGTTCATGAAAAAGTGGTATCATAGGTGGTTCATTCATTGGGATGTTGTTCGGAAGTTCCCTAAAAATGAATTGTTTTGGTTTTAGGGAAACAATGTCTATGTGTCTAGAGAGTGTCTCTCAAGACAGAGAGTCTAATGATGGTGCAGCGGCAAATGTAGACATTCAACAAGACCCAAATTACCCTTTTATCGACTAGGCATGCTAATACATTTATTACTAGAAACTTTGGTACATTAATTATATAGCATTGAGTCTTTGAATATCTTTCTTGAGTCAGCTCCTCGTCATTATTGATATATGTGCTCATTTGATAGTGGTACTCCTTGATCAGATTTAGGATGTCTTCGTGATGATAGAAAACTATTATACTAGCTCCAATTCATGATGAGGACATTATGAGGAATGAGGCCTCATTTTAGGACCCATCATGCGAGCCCCTTTATCCAAGTGGGTAGGTAGAAACACCTCCACCCCTTGAGTAGTAGACAACCCCAGTATAGTGGGCTGAGAAAGTGCACCGTCTTAGTGCACTTCACAAGATACAGTGATAAATACCACATAGGTTCTGTTGTGATCCATACCTTTAGGCAACAGAGGTTTGGCTAGAGTCAGTGGCCCACCAATTTAGGCTTGTGTGGAAATTGAAATATTAGATCGTGGATTTGGAAGATTTTTTTTCCATATATTAGCTTGGCATTGGTAGAGTTGGGTTACTTAGATTCACGATGAGTCGGTACACTTATGGGATGACTTCCATCAGCTATTTCATGAGGAGTACTACCCTCCTACTTGTTCCTCATTCAACTTTAAGACCTCTTGTAGTTTCAGCAGGGAGGGAAGATGGTGGATGAGTCTGTTGTTAGGTTTTCAGGCCTTACACAGTACTATTTGGATGTGGTCCATGATGGTAGCTTTCTAGGGTAGAAGTTTGATTAGGGTCTCCATAGAAGAGATTCGATCCAACATAATTCCCTTGTGCATCCCTACCTTTTTTGAGGTGCAGGAGTGAGAATATGTGATAGAGAGTTTCCTATCAGAGGGGCACCAATTAAATGAAACTAGCAGTGGCATAACAGAGTTGAGATGTCCTCTGCAGCAAGCATGCATCAGTTGTTGAGGCCTTCATGTAGGAGCCCACCCCATTATAAGACTTAGGAACATGGTCAGGGATAACATAGAGCACCAACAAAACCCATAGAGGGCTCGTGCTATGCTTGTGATGGGTGGGGTCACATGGAATGGGATTACCTGACCAGATGTATTGAGCTTTCTAGGCAGCTGGTAGATGCACCGTCAAAGAAGAGCTAGTGTCATGATTAAGGATCTCCTAGTTGAGGACAAGGTGGCCCCCCAGGGAGGCAGTTCTAGAAGAGTATAAGGAAGCACCTTGGTTGGTGGACGATGTTGTGAGGTCCTTCCACCATCAACGGGTGGCCCACATCAGGTTCAGGGAGCTGGCAGTCGGGGCCGCGGGTAGTTTCATGCTTTAGATGTCAATAATACTATAGCACATGAGATGATAAAAGGTATAGTATATTTATTTTATACCTTTTACAATATAACCTTTTAGAAACTTCGTGAGTTACCCTTTTTTTTCAAACTCCTTGATAGAGGTGTTATTGGGGTTGTAACACCCCAAGCTTCCATGGTACGCTTATCTTTGAATAATAGAGCAGCGTGTGTTGTACGCAACCTCGAGTTCTAACACACCGTGACTAATCAAAGTAGCTATTATGAATAGTAATACCAACGTTTTGAAATAATATATATTTTATATTTCAAAATTGACTTCATTTGTTAATTCGGAATATCGAAATTAGCCTATGTTGAATTTTTTGTAATTTTCTGAGAACTTCCATTTTTTTATGAATAGTTAAAAATAATTTTTTAATCAAAATAATTTATAGTGATAAATTATACTATTGAGTGGTTTTAAAGTATAATTAGAATATATTGTTACCATTTTATCCAATGGTGGTCATTAGAATTAATTTCACTTTGAAATTGGACATAAACAATTGTCAATCTTTTGATATACATTGTTTCTTAAAAACACGCTATTTGTTGTGACAATGGGAATTAATTATAAAATTAATTAATGCAACTTATATGTTTTGAATTTTATAAAATAGACATCATTTTTTAATTCATAATATCAATTATAGCTTAGGGTGAAATTTTGGCATTGTTCTGAAAAGCTTCAATTTTTGATGAATAGTGAAACCACTAAGTGGTAGTTAAAAAATTGATTTTTCGTCTAAATGAAACATTAACACTTATGTGATTTGATTTTCAAAAATCTGACATACATGGTTTTCATTAGGAATTAAAATGTGGTTCAATGGGATTAAAATAATGTTTTGGTGAATAGTAACTTTTAAGTATAATTAATCGCGATTAAAGGTAATTAGTGAAATTTAAGGTAAAAATGATATTATAAAAATATGAAATTACTTTTAAACTTGCACTAAAATTATTGGATGAGTCATGTCCGACCATGAAAATCCATGGGTCAACTTGGGGACCCCATGGAGCCACTTGGGAAAGAAAATGACATTAATAACGTTTTATTTAAAGTAAAAATAAAATTGTCACAAACATGTGTTGTTTTACTAAAACAATTATTACATGGGGTTATATAAGTTAAATTTTTGACTATAAATATTCATTGGAAAGATAAACATATTTCCTACATCATGGTATTTGTTTATAATTTTTAGACATTAAATAAATTAACGTTTTTATGACACCATGATGATGCAGCGATTACCTCATTAATTAACGATTTAAATAAAATGAAAGGATAATATAAAATATAAGACTTACACTTGTCTAAAACCTATTTGATGGGTATAATTCGAACCCTTATCACCTTATACTAGAAATATATCATTTTGGGACCTTTGAAATCCGAAAAGCACTTCATAATAATGTAACATTTCATGAACTTCCAAGAGTTCCCCTCCTCTCCTCTTATAAAGGCCCCCACCACTACCACCTTATTCACACTTTCAGGCCATTTAGCTCGGCCAAACTATTCCCAAATACTCTCCCAACTTTCCTCTATTACTCCTAGAATCCTCACTTTGGGCAGAAGTCTTCCCAAGGAAGCATTTGGCTCAAATCAAAAAGAGTTACCCGATTTTAAGGTAATGTCTTCTCTTATGTTCTTTTGTTTTATTTTGCTTCTCCAACCCCCTAAAATATTTTTATTCCTTTATTTTGTAAAAAAACTAGTATCTTCAATATACTATTATGTTTTTATGATAATTATTTGATTTAAACTTACACACACATTCATCTAATAGTTAAAGAACATACTGTTTCTGGGGGTGTCGAAATACTGCCTCACGAAACGATGATTGTTCAATATTCTTTTAACACATATAATGGTGGCCATTTTGATGACAATATTTTCTTATATGATATATATATTATGTTTATGTCTTCCTTATTCTTCTTTATTTCTCATTTATGTCATACCTTTATGATTTCCATTATGGGTAAACGTGATAATTTCATTTTAGGATGTGCGGACTACCGCCCCCTCAAAGTGATTTGAATCGTTAATGCCATATGTGGGATGTATAAACGATGGAGTAAATGATACTATATATTATATTATACTGGAATTATAATATACCTTTATATCATTACGATTTCATTCCATTAAATATGAAATAGAAAGGAAAGTAGCGTTTATGCGTACGTACGACTTACCGTCTCCATGAACGGTGCATTTCATTTCTTACCTCTAAATGTTATGTAATATTATAAATGAATGTATATACAGGATATGTATGATATATATGATATCTACATAATGAATATAATTCTGTATATAATGGATATTTTACCACATGAACAACTTGTAATTATAAGAAGTTTATTTTTGACTCAAGTACCAAAGATCGACTAAACGACCGTTATTAACTTAAATAATTACATAATGTTAATAACATGGTAATGAGTGATATAAAAGGAATAATGAACTTTAAAAATGTTCTTAAGCAATTATAAATTAACTCTAGTTTATTATTCAAGAGGTTAAAGAACGATCGAGTCAAGTCAGACACGAGGTAAGGGAACTTCTTAACCCAATTTCCGTGCTTTGGGTTAATCTCCTACTTTCAAATTTTTCATGATATTATTATGTCCTATATTATATTTGTACTTTCTTTATGTGTACTTATGGTTAATACACATAATAGATCTATTTTATTTTAAAAAAAATGATCTTTTTAAGGGACTTCGTCTCAATCTCCATTCATTGAGGCATATTTTGTTTTATACACAAATTTCTTTTATACGGTGTATAAACCCATTTGACTTTTACGTTTATTCAAAAGGAATATTTTTATAGGAAGTGTTTTACTAAACGACAAAAATGAATGTTTTTCTTGTCATACGTATGTGGCGACAATGACTTCTCCACCGCCGGGACCATTATTTGAGTTTCGGCTTCCTCTACAAGCTATAAATTTTTTTAAATGAAAAATAAATACAAAGTTTTAATTTTCTTTTATTTTGGTATTGAAAATGGTTTTGAAAGTGTTTTTTATTATATCAATGTGTTGTATTGATATTTTGTGATTTAAATGTGGAAATTTTATGTTTCCTTTATGCATGTTTTATGTGATACGATTTTGTTATGGTTTATGATATTTTTAAACCTGTTCATATGAGGAATGCATTGGACTCAATAAGTGATAGGTGGAGCCCGCTATAGCTCCTCGATGCATCAGTAGGTCTCATGAGACAAACTAGTGTCTTGGCATGAGGCCTTGACAAAATAATATTTGTAGTCTTGGCGCGAGGCCTTGGCTACGTGGTTATGATAGTCTGGCATTATGCATTCCATCATTATGAAAGTGGTTATTGATATTGAATGTGATTATTCGACCAGTAGAATATCCATGTGAATAAGTAAATGGCATTATCTCATTTTACTTTTTCTATATCATGTTGAAGTTCATGTTTAAAAGGATTTTGTTTTAGTCATACATTGCCTTAAATGATTATGTTTATTTATAAAATCTTCTACTAAATTGTTATCCTTACTGAGCATCTGAGCTCACCCCTTTCAATGTTTTATTTTTCTCAGGATGTGAA
The DNA here is from genome assembly GCA_963277665.1 of Viscum album. Classification (NCBI taxonomy): domain Eukaryota; kingdom Viridiplantae; phylum Streptophyta; class Magnoliopsida; order Santalales; family Viscaceae; genus Viscum; species Viscum album. The sequence continues at coordinate 1,902,636,309 of OY728150.1, read as the reverse complement.
GAAATATTTTATGACTGACTTGCAGGGATAGTATGAAGGGGATATGGGTGTGGGCTATAGAGACTATGTTATTTTAGTTTTTTTACTTTATGATTCAATGTAACATTTATGAATGTATCTAGTGTTTCCAAGGCTACTAAACTAATCGGTCTTTCGAGAATTGATCTTTTGTGATCATGCCAATGTTATGAAATAATGCACTGACTCTGGGTAACTGGGGTCGGGCATTATAGTTGGTAAGAGGAAGTTTAGTACTAACCTTGGAAGTTATATTTAGATAAAATCTGATTAGAGCACATAGCCCTAAGATAGACTTTGAGGATTAGTATAGAAGAACTTCCTAGAATTTTGGTATTATAGAGATTTTGTGATTTTTATGAGAAATACATCTCTGTCTGGATATGAGAAGGTAGAGGCAGATCTGGAACAAATGTACCTAGGGGTAAAACCCAAAAACACCGCTTTGAGCTAGACTTGAACGGGAACTGGTGTATGATAACGGGCCTTACTGCACTCTTGGTTACGACACTCCCGAGGGATATGCTTAGGATAATTCTCATTTTCTTTACAAACCATTATGAAGGGTTTATGAGTATATAATTCTTCAAAGAAAACTTTTCTTTTTTATGATTATGGATTATATCCATAAATAGTTCAATTTATGTTAAGTGTTTTACAAGTATGGAATTATGTATTTTGATTCACAAACTAATCTAGTTTATGCCATTGTTTAGAAATGGCGCCTAGTGGGAGGAATGGAAACCGTATAAATGCATGCACTCCATGTAGGGATTTCCCTCCTGCTCAAGATAATTATTGTGGAGCTGGAGATACAACTGGTGCTGATCACATTATCACCATACTGGGGAAACTCACTCAGGTTATGAATAATAACCTTACTCGTATAGAGCACCCTGATCCGTAATGTAGAGGATCAATGTTATAATGCTTCATGAGGTAGAAACCACCCCAAATTAATGGGGGTACAAATCCATTATTAGCTGAGCAATGGATAAACTCCTTAGAGAAAATATTCCACGCCTTGGGGAGTAGCGAAAGGGAGAAGGTTTTCATGGTAGTTTACTGGCTCACTAGAGATGTCGATCAATGGTGGTCACTGATTCAAAACACGAAAGAAGATGAAGAAGTATCTAAAATGGAATGGAGGGAGTTAAAAGAGCTTTTATTAGAAAAATACTTTCCACATGACCATCGAGCAGATATGGAAAGGCAATTTCTGAGTCTGAGGCAGAAGGAGGATGAGAATGTCTGAAAGTATGAGGATAACTTTACAAGGTTAGCAAGGCATGCTGCAGATTATATATGTAACCCAATAAGTAAGACTGATCGTTTCTTTGATGGGTTAAAACCATTTCTCTGTCAAACATTAGTCTCACAAACCTTCTTTTCGAACGAAGATATTGTCTCATGTGCTATCAAGACAGAAAAGGAATTCTCTAAATCTTAGGACAATAAAGTAAAGCAAGAGAAGAAGAGAACGGTGGAACAAGAGACAAATAAAGGGGAAAAGGGAAAGAAGTATTTTCCATTATGCGATAATTATGGGAAGAATCACCCCGGTACTTTCCTAAAAGGAATGAGAGTTTGTTATAAATGTGGAGAAAAAGGTCACCAGGCTCGTGATTGCAAGGGAAAGAAAGAGGCTATCAATGTTTAATGCTACAATTGTAGGGAAATGAGGAATTATGAAAATGAATTTCCTAAGAGTCAGGGAAACATACCTTAGAAAAGTCCAAGGGATCAAGGAAAATCTTATGCTGTTACTACAGTTGAAGTGGAATAATTAATGTATTAGTGCTTTTGGACTCAAGGATTATATTTTGGTTATAAGAATAATGTGATATATATAAGGATTGTACTGCAATACTTATTGTTTTCATTAGGTTTTAATATTATGACGGTAATCATATTTTTATAATGTGAAAATTAGAGAAACTTTACTTTGTTGGAGGAATCTGATGATAAAATTGATTTTGGAATTTAGAGACCTTTTAGAGAAAGTCTGGACAGAGGTATTTTGGATAACTATAGAGGTTGGAATGGATTAAGTTAAAATTTGGATAGTATTGTTTAAGGTTAAAACATTTCTGAAGATTATTTTTGGAATATTATAATACTATAGTTTTAGGAAAAGGACAACCTGCAGGTCGGGGGATAAACCATCGCATCAGACAAAGCTGTCGGAATCGAACCCACAACCATAGTGCGACATGCCTTTATTACCTACCACTAGCCTATAGGAAGTCCCTGGTTATTAAAAAATATTTTTCTTAATCTAAATGGTATGTGTTAATATTTGGAACCTTATACAATTAGGATAAATTGAATATTTTTGAGTTCTGTTACCATTTGGAGTGAAAGATGGGTTTGTGGTAAACATTTATTAAAGAATGAAAGTCTACATGACAAGTAAGTATATTTCCTTACGTTCTTAGTAAATCTCTTAAATAAATTCCTCAACATTATGAAAGGTAACTTAAAACAAAAAACGTTGTCGGTTAACTTTTCCAACTGGGGATTCAATGACTGATTAACCAATCACAAGTTTGTGATTTTCTTGTGGTTAAATTTCTCCTAATCCTTTTTTCTATAACTCTCCATCAGACCTTGATGGTTTATTTTTCCTCCATATCTATATTTTCATAGAATCCTAGTATGGGCTATCTTGAGTGACCTTTGTACTTCTCTTTCTTTCTTTTAAAGTTATATTTTTATTAACCTTATTTCCGATGTGGGTTTTCCACAAAGGTATTTTATATTTTCAACCTTTTATTTTCAAAAAAAAATTTCAAATTGCGAGGACACAATTTATTGAAGGAGGGGAGAATGTAACACCCCAAGCTTCCATGGTACACTTCTCTTTGAATAACAGAGCAACGTGTGTTGTACGCAACCTCGAGTTCTAACACACCACGACCAATCAAAGTAGCCGTTATGAATAGTAATACCCACTTTTTGAAATTATATATATTTTATATTTCAAAATGGACATCATTTGTGGATTCAAAATATCTAAATTAGCCTATGTTGAATTTTTTGTAATTTTCTGAGAACATCCATTTTTTTATGAATAGTGAAAAATACTTAAAAACAACTTTTTTAATCAAAATAATTTATAGTGATAAATTATACTATTGAGTGGTTTTAAAATATAATTAGAATATATTTTTACCATTTTATCCAATGGTGGTTATTATAATTAATTTCACTTTGAAATTGGACATAAACAATTGTAAATCTTTTGATATATATTGTTTCTTAAAAACACGTTATTTGTTGTGACAATAGGAATTAATTATAAAATTAATTAATGAAACTTATATGTTTGTAATTTTGTAAAATAGACATAATTTTTGAATTCGGAATATCAATTATAGCTTAGGGTGAAATTTTGGAATTGTTTTGAAAAACTTCAATTTTTGATGATAGTGAAACCACTAAGTGGTAGTTAAAAAACTGATTTTTCATTTAAATGAAACATTACCATTTCTGTGATTTGATTTTCAAAAATCCCACATACATGGTTGTCATTAGGAAGTAAAATGTGGTTCAACGGGATTAAAATAATTTTTTGGTGAATAGTAACTTTTAAGTTTAATTAATCGCAATTAAAGGTAATTAGTGAAATTGAAGGTAAAAATGATATTATAAAAATATGAAATTACTTGTACACTTGTCCTACACTTATTTTATGAGTCATGGCTGACCAAGAAAATCCATGGGTAAACTTGGGGACCCCATGGAGCCACTTGGGTAAGAAAATGACATTAATAACTTTTTATTTAAAGTAAAAATAAAATTGTCAGAAACATGTGTTGTTTTACTAAAACAATTATTACATGGGGTTATATAAGTTACCTTTCTGACTATAAATATTCATTGGAAATCTAAAAAGATTTCCTACATCATGGTATTTTTTTATAATTTTTAGACATTAAATAAATTAAATATTTTATGACACCATGATGATGCAGCGATTACCTCATTAATTAACGATTTAAATATAATGAAAAGATAATGTAAAATCTAAGACTTAAACTTGTCTAAAACTTATTGAATGGGTATATTTTGAACCCTTATCACCTTATCCACGAAATATATTATTGTGGTACCTTTGAAATCCGAAAATCACTTCATAATAATGTAACATTTCATGACCTTCCAAGAGTGCCCCTCCTCTCCACTTATAAAAGGCCCTCACCACTACCACCTTATTCACACTTTCAAGCCATTTGGATTGGCCAAAATCTGCCCAAATACTCTCCTAACTTCCCTATATTACTCCTAGAAGCCACATTTTGGGACGATGTCTTCCCAAGGAAGCCTTTGGCTCAAATCAAAAAGAGTTACCTGATTTTAAGATAATGTCTTCTCTTATGTTCTTTTGTTTTATTTTGCTTGTCCAACCCCCTAAAATCTTTTTATTCCTTTATTTTGTAACAAAACCAGTATCTTCAATATACAAGGATGTTGTTATGATAATTATTTGATTTACACTTACACACACCTTCGTATAATGGTTAAAGAACATACTGTTTCTGTGGGTGGCGAAATACTGCCTCACGAAACGATGATTGTTCAATATTCTTTTAACACCTATAATAATGGCCATTTTGATGAAAATATTTTCATATATGATATATATATTATGTTTATGTTTTCCTTATGCTTCTTTATTTCTCATTTATGGCATACCTTTATGATTTCCATTATGGGTAAATGCGATAATTTCATTTTAGGATGTGCGGACTACCGCCCCCTCAAAGTGATTTGAATCGTTAATGCCATATGTGGGATGTATAAAGGATGGAGTAAATGATATTATATATTATATTATACTGGAATTATAATATACCTTTATATCATTATGATTTCATTCCATTAAATATGAAATAGAAATGAAAGTAGCGTTCATGCGTACGTATGGCTTACCGTCTCCATGAACGGTGCATTTCATTTATTACCTCTAAATGTTATGTAATATTATAAATGAATTTATATACTAGATATGTATGATATATATGATATTTACATCATGAATATAATTCTGGATATAAGGGATATTTTACCACATGAACAACTTGTAATTATAAGAAGTTTATTTTTGACTCAAGTACCAAAGATCGACAAAACGACCGCTATTAACTTAAATAATCACATAATGGTCATAACATGGTAATAAGTGATATAAAAGGAATAATTAACTTGAAAAAGGTTCTTAATAAATTATAAAATAACACTAGTTTATTATTCAGGAGGTTAAATAATGATCGAGTCAAGTCGGACACGAGGTAAGGGAACTTCTTAACCCAATTTCCGTGCTTTGGGTTAATCTCCTACTTTCAAATTATGTCATGATATTATTATGTCCTATCTTGTATTTGTACTTTCTTTATGTGTAATTATGGTGAATACACATAATAGATCTATTTTATTTTAAAAAAATTATCTTTTTAAGGGACTTCATCTCAATCTCCATTCATTGAGGCATATTTTGTTTTATACCCAAATTTCTTTTATACGGTGTATAAACCCCTTTGACTTTTACGTTTATTAAAAATGAATCTTTTTGTATGAAGTGTTTTACTAAATGAAAAAATGAATGTTTTTCTTGTCGTACGTATGCGGCGACAATGACTTCTCCACCACCAGGACCATTATTGGAGTTTCGGCTTCCTCTACAAGATATAACTTTTTTTTAAATGAAAAATAAATACAAAGTTTTCATTTTCTTTTATTTTAGTATTGAAAATGGTTTTGAAAGTGTTTTTTATTATATAAATGTGTTGTATTGATATTTTATGATTGAAATGTTGAAATGTTATGTTTCCTTTATGCATGTTTTATGTGATACGATTATGTTATGTTTTATGATATTTTTAAACCTTTTCATATGAGGAATGCATTAGACTTAATAAGTGACAGGTGGAGCCCGCTATAGCTCCTACATGCATCAGCATGTATCATGAGACCAACTAGTGTCTTGGCATGAGGCCTTGACAAAATATTATTTATAGTCTTGGCGCAAGGCCTTAGCTATGTGGTTATGATAGTCTGACATTATGCATTCCATCATTATGAAAGTGCTTATTGATATTGCATGTGATTATTCGACCAGTAGAATATCCATGTGAATAAGTAAATGGCGTTATGTCATTTAACTTTTTCCATATTATTTTGAAGTTCATGTTTAAAAAGCTTTTGTTTTAGTTATACATTGCCTTAAATGTTTATTTTTATTTATAAAAGCTTCCGCTAAATCGTTATCCTTACTGAGCATCTGAGCTCACCCCTTTCAATGTTGTATTTTTCTCAGGATGTGAAGAAATATTTAATGACTTACCTACAGGGATAGTCTAAAGGGGATATGGGTGTGGACTATGGAGACTATGTTATTGTAGTTTTTCACTTTATGATGTAATGTAACATTTATGAATGTATCTAGTGTTTCCAATGTAACACCCTGAGATTTTATGAAAAATTATTCTTTTAATTTCATTGATATCTTGTGTTGTAAGCTACAACAAGATTACATTGCGCTATACGCAACACCGTATGAGCTTGTAGTATACACAACACTATTCTTGGATCATGTTACACACAATTTTGATAGTAGTTATTCTAAGGAAACATTGAGTGTATATATATATATTCAATGTATAAATGAAATATGGTCGTATTCTGTTATACGAAACAACAAAAGAGTCTTTCACAACACGCAACCTTGACTTGTCTTGCATTACACGCAATCACGACCTTCCTCGATATCGTGTGTTGTACACAATACCAGGTTCTACTAAAGAACGATATATTATTATAATATTATTAAGAACTAGCCGTTATGAATAGTATTAACTAAATTTTGAATTTTATAACATTATTATTCATCTTACACATTTTCTAGGACATGGTATAAGAAAAAAATAATATTTTCGGGTAAAATAAGTATTTTTCAAAAAATGCAGTTTTTCCACCTTTTGATGGCGCACCAACTTTAAATCTAGTTTTTGACAAGTTTATAAGTTCAATTTGACAAAATAAAATTCTTTCATAAAATCAGGATATAAAAATTTACTTTGGATAAATGTTTCATATTATTCTGATAACTTTCATATTTTAATGAATAGTAAAAACACGCTATATTTTAATTAAAAACAAATTTTTTCATCGCAATAATTTATATGGTTAAATTATAATATTTAATGTTTTTAAATTATAAATAGAATATATTTTTACCATTTAATATAATGTATGTCATTAGCATTAATTTTACATTGAATTCATAGGTAAAAACATTTCAATCTTTGGCAATGTTTTAACTTTTAAAACCCGTTTGCTTAAAAACGAGATTAATTTTAAATTAATTACTTTAACTTCTGTTTTTTGAATTTTGAAAAATAGATTCCATATTTGGAATTAGTGGGTACAAATTATGTTAATAGGTTGATTTTTTTTTCATATTATGAATAGTAACAACGGTAATTTTTATTTACTACGGTTAAAGGCAAATAGGGTAATTCAATGTTAAAAGAATATTATAATAATTCAAAATTACCTTGAAACTTGTCCTAACCTTATTGGATGAGTAGTGTCCGACCATGGGCACTCTGGGGTGGATTTTGGGATCCCATTGAGCGACATGGTAGTGACAATGACAATTTGAATTAATTAGATTAATGCAAAGACAAAATTGCCATTAACAAAAATATTTTAGTAATTAATTCTTATAAGGGGTTAAATAAATTATATTTTAGACTATAAAAATTTATTATAAATCTAAAAATATTTCCTACATAATGGTATTTTATTTGTAATTTTTAGACAATAAATAATTTAATTTATTTATGACACAATGATGATGCAGTAATTATCTTATTAATGAAATATTGACATAATTGATGTTATAAATACCCAAATAAATGTAATTTGAGAATATTTATGAATTAAAATAATTTTTTATGTTAATATGACATGTTAGTATTGATTTAATTAACTTTTTCGAACTTATAATTCTGTTATTATTTTCATAAAAATCAATTACCAAATAGTGTCAAAATTGACATAAAATAGTTCTTAAAAAATATTATATTTTTAATTGTTATTATATTCCTAGAATTCTAAGGCTCAGACAAAATACTTATATCATGATAGGTGTATCATTAATGTACCACTTTGGGGTCGCTTGTATGTATATGGTATGTTTATTAACTATATTATATAAAAATACAAAGTGACATGGTAAATGTCAATCTAATTAACTTAGAGTTAAAACTAAAAGATAAGGTTAATATAATGACCTAAACTTGTATAAATTCTATTGTATGAGAGGATTTAGACCCAAAACCACCTTAGATTCGAAATAAATCAGTTTGTAGCAATTAAAAACTGAATATGACTTTATAATAAACTAATATTTTTAGTTTTTCCAAAGGTGCCCCTCTCCTCTCTTATAAAAGGGAACCTCCTCCCTCTCTTACACACACCACTTTGAGCCTTCAATATTGGACAAACCCTGCCAAATTCCCTTCTCCACATCCCTAGAAACATCCTAGAGGTCCTGATTTTCTTGAAAGAAAAATTTTAGTGCCCTAAGTGGAGGTCTCAAAGAGGCGCTTCAAAGAAGAGGTAATGTCCGTTACCGATTCTTTCAACTTTATTTCTTCTTCCACTTATTATTTTTTAGTTGTTTCATTATGAGGTAATAAAATTAGTATCAATAATATACTGATATGTTATTATAAGTATGAAACAACCATATTTCACGGTCTATCCATCCTACAGAAAACAAAATCACCGCGCGTGCGTACGTACGGAATACCGTCTCCACGCTGTGGTGTAATCTATTTTCCACCACCACCTTACTTGGATGGGTATAATGGTGAAATTAATGAATATATATGATTATTTTAAAGTGATATTGATTCTTTAATATTATACATACACTTTAATACAATTCCACGATATTGGGAATGATATCATCGCTCGTGTGTATGTACGGACTACCGTCTCCACGACACGATGACATTCACTCTCCATGTTAACCATTAAAGAATGATTATAAAGTATATATAATAAGTAATCATGAAATATATGAAATAATAATGCTACTGGATTTATGTATACATATATATTTATTTCATCTACTTAATTCCATTCAATTCAATAAGGAAACGAAAACATCGTTCATGCGTACGTACGACCTACCGTCTCCATGAACGGTGTATTTCTTTCCATTTATCGATCTATTATATATATGTATATTCTGAATATATATTATATATAAATCATGTTTTAAATTATGTATGTAAGTAATCATCATCTAAGTAATCATATGAATAATTACAAGTTAAAACACAAACGACAAATGAAACGATTTTACCCAAAATGATACTTTAACATGAATTTACAAAAGAATGGGTAATATAAAGTCATAAGTGAACCATATATGATATAATAACAATTAATGTGATTATGTAATAAGTCAATGACATTATTTAAATCATTATAGAGGAGGTTTGGATACGTACGAAGCATATCAGACCTAAGGTAAGGGATAATTTTGCAATTCTCATTTTTATCCGAGATTGCTTATTCGTAAGTATTTACTGGGGTAATTTATATCATCCATGTCCATGTTTTATAATTTTTTTTTCATGTATGTTTAAAGTCCTTTTTACCCATTTTTTACTTTTACTACATGGTATGTAAGGAATCATTCTTTTGTTTACGTTACGAGATACTTTTTTGACTTTTCTGACAAAAGTACGAGAAGAATGTTTTTTTAACGTATGTGGCATGAAAGGATTATTTACAGTTTTATAAAGACTTATTTTTATGAAGATTCCTCCAAAATATTTCATGACTATTTTCAAAAAAATCCTTTTCTTTTAAAATTTCATGATGTTTTGTGAAAATAAATTGATTTTGAAGAAGAAAGGATATTTTCCTCAAGAATTCATTTCAAGTGTTTTATCAAAATCATTTTACATCTAAGATGAAATTATTTCATATGTGTATGGTTAAAGTATAATGTATCTATGATTTACATGGTTTCAATTTTCTTATGATGAAATTATATCCATTTGTTTTATATGGATTATGTTATGATGTAATGATTTTTATGAAACCCAATTTATTCTTTGGGTTATGATGAATGATTTATGATTGTTTTATGGCACACGTAAGAATGATTTCAATATGAGATGGGTGTGACATATATCTCCCTATAATGCATTGGGTAAAGATTTATATCTCATGAGATAGACATGGCTGGAACGTTAAGTAAATCTAGTTCAGTGTTACCGACTGAAACGAGGAGTGAACTCGATTCAGAAAGGGAATTTGTCCACTAAGATGGTCTTTGCAGAAATGCATTGGATACTATGGAAATCATGACATGGGATGAATTGTTTCCACAATTACATGTTTTACTCCCATTCTATTTTATCATTCTTAATTTTTCTTTATGATCTATGCCTTACATACTTCCATGTTTTATGTCATTGCTCAAGCTTTTTATGTTTAAACATTATGTTCATGTTTTTAAGTTCAAATGTATATGATTTGTTTTATTTTATCCATGCTTACCCTTACTGATCATTTGAGCTCACCTTTTATATGTTTTCTTTTCCCCAGGATATAAAGAAAGGTTTTAGGTAACAAAAAAAAGGGAAAGATCTTTATGGGAGATGTTGAAGATCTTTCACCACGATTAGAAGATTATGTTCCGAGTTTCCAAAGACTCTAAAATATTATGGTCCTTGTGTGTCTATTTTTGTTATGTATTAAGTATTCCGCAAAAGTAATTTAATGTCCATGTACGTCATGTTTAGGGTCTCTACAGTTGGTATCAGAGGAAAGGTTTAGTCAACCATTGGAAACTAGGATGCGAAAACGTAAGTGAGATCCCTAGAGATATTTCTATGGTATGTCTAGGGATGTCCCTATGGATAAGTATACGTATAGGATATAGTCCGAAAACTATGGTAACAATCTTATAATTTAACCTAAGATGTTAGATATTGAGGGCACTCCCCCTTTACTATGTTGTTTTCTCTAGCATGATTTTTGCCTCTCACAAAATTCTTTTTGTTTTTTAGTCAATGGAGGGAACCAGAAGGAATTTGGTCAACATTGAATCCAATGGACAAATTGGTGAATATGAGAAAAAAAATTGTGTAATGCCTAGAGAGAAAGATATTTTGATTATGCCGAATCAGTCATCACGATATATGATTAACAAGGTGAAATTTAGTTGTATGCCTAATTCATCAAATAAGAGGAAGATAGACTTTTATGCATGTTCGCATGTTGAGGAGCATAAAGAAAGGAAGATTGAGATTTCTAAAGAAGGGAAGAAGAACCTTGAGAAATACCTCAAATGGAGGGACATATGTTATCTGTGTGGAGAAAAGGTTCATAGAGTGACAGACTGTTATAGAGTTCAATGTATTATTTGTGGAGAACATGGGCATTACCCAACTCAATGCCATGACCTAAAAAGTTACTTCTAAATCAAGGAAGGAATTATTCCAGGCCAATCATTAAAGAGGATGGATTGAAGTTTTTATGTATTGGTATTCAAGAATAATGTTGTTGAGGTACTTTTATGGTTTATTAGAATATTTTTTTATTAGTCTACTGTGGTTTGAAATAATTTTATGGTACCGGTAACCATGAAAAGTGATTCAAATATTTTGGAAAGCAGATGATATGTGCATAATGAAGGGATAAAAAGATAATGAGATGTTTGATTGTATTCATGAGATCATGATTGATATAAGGACTAAGTGATATCATGGTTTGAGTATATATAATTTTGAGGATTTTGGTATGTGGAAAGTGTTAACTTTTAACTACATTCATGTTTTCACTAAGGTTCAATGGGTATTCATTCTTCAAGAGAATACATGATTAAGGTATTCACATGTTTGTCATTTGACCAACAAAATATATCTTATGATATATGGGGGATAAATGATGGCATTCACGTGATTGTTATGTGACATTTCAAGTAATAATTTACTTTATACTATGAGCTTGGACTGATGTATTTTAGATAAGCCTAAAGATTGGAATGGATTATGTTGGACATAAGATAATATTGTTTAAGGATAAAACTTTATTCGATATTATTGATGGGATGTTATAGTAATTTTGTTTTAGAAAAAGGACAACCTGTAGGATGGGTGATAGACCATCGCGTCGGACAAGGCTGTGGGAATCGAACCCACAACTGAAGTGTGACTGGCCTTTATCGCATAACAATGGCCTACAGGAAGTACCTAGTTAGTAGAAACTAGTTTTATTTTATTAAGCGGAATGATATATGAATTATAAGTTCATTTTTGGAATCATATATGATTAACCTCACCATAGATGGACTTTTGTATATTTGATAACTTTTTCCAAACTTTTGTTTGAAACAGATGGAATGACCCATCGTTCTATCACATGGTCTGCTAATGCTTCACGAATAACAAATTCAACTTATTTCTTTAAGAGATGAAGTGGAAATTGTTCAATTCACGAAAAAAGTGATATTGTACCAAATTCATGTAAGTATTTCTTTTTAATTCATCAACTTTTGGGAAATGGTCTTGAAAACCAAAAAAGTTGTCCTAGTTCTCTTATATCCGATGAATCAGATAGTACCTTAGATCATCACAAATTTATGGCTTTTTGATTGTTGGATTTTTCATAGCCATGTCCTCTACCACCCTTTATGGTTAGATTTTTCTTCCATATCCATATTTTCACCTATGTTCTCCTATATGGAAACCCAGTGATGAGTTTCTTTGGGTAATTGTTACATTTCATACTTTAGTTTTTAAAATTAAGTTTTAGTATTCCTTTTTACGATGTGGGATTCTATAATTATTAAATGATTGATAACCCCGACGAGTTTCGAGGGAAAAATTCATTTTAAGGGGGGTATAATGTAACACCCCAAGATTTTATGGAAAAATGTTCTTTTAATTTCATTGATGTCTTGTGTTGTAAGCTAAAACAAGATTACCTTGCGCTATACGCAACACCGTTTGAGCTTGCAGTATACACAACACTATTCTTGGATTATGTTACACACAATTTGAATAGTAGTTATTCTAAGAAACATTGAGTGTATATATATATATATATATATTCAATGTATAAATGAAATATGGTTGGATTATGTTATACGAAACAACGGAAGAGTCTTGCACAACACGCAACCCTGACTTGGCTTGCATTACACGCAATCGCGACCTTCCTCGATAGCGTGTGTTGTACACAATACCGGGTTTTACTAAACAACGATATATTATTATAATATTATTAAGAACTAGACGTTATGAATAGTATTAACTAAATTGTTAATTTTATAACATTATTATTCATCTTACACATTTTCTAGAACATGGTATAAGAACAAAATAAATATTTCGGGTAAAATAAGTATTTTTCAAAAAATGCAGTTTTGCCGCCTATTGATGGCGCACCCACTTTAAATCTAGTTTTTGACTAGTTTATAAGTTCAATTTGAAAAAATAAAATTCTTCCTTAGAATCAGGATATAAAAATTTACTTTGGATAAATTTTTCATATTATTCTGATAACTTTCATATTTTAATGAATAGTAAAAACACGCTATATTTTAATTAAAAACAACTTTTTTCATTGCAATAATTTATATGGTTAAATTATAATATTGAATATTTTTAAAGTATAAATAGAATATATTTTTACCATTTAATATAATTTATTTCATTAGCATTAATTTTACATTGAATTCATAGGTAAAAACATTTCAATCTTTGGCAATGTTTTAACTTTTAAAACCCGTTTGCTTAACAACGGGATTAATTTTAAATTAATTACTGCAACTTCTGTGTTTTAATTTTTGGAAAATGGATTCCATATTTTTAATCAGTGGGACCAAATTATGTTAATAGGTTACTTTTTTTTTGATATTATGAATAGTAACTACGGTAATTTTTATTTACTACGGTTAAAGGTAAATAGGGTAATTCAATGTTAAAAGAATATTATAATAATTCCAAATTACCTTGAAAATTGTCCTAACCTTATTGGATGAGTAGTGGAGGACCATGGGCATCCTGGGGTTGATTTTGGGACCCCATTGAGCCACTTGGTAGTGACAATGACAATTTGGATTAATTAATTTAATGCAAAGACAAAATTGACATTTACAAAACTCTTTTCGTAATTAATTCTTATAAGGGGTTACATAAATTATATTTTCGACTATAAATATTAATTAGAAAGATAACAAGATTTCCTACATAATGGTATTTTATTTTCATTTTTTAGATAATAAATAATTTAATTTATTTATGACACAATGATGATGCAGTAATTATCTTATTAATGAAATATTGACATAATTGATGTTATAAGTACCCAAATAAATGTAATTTGAGAATTTTTATGAATTAAAATAATTTTATATGTTAATATGACATGTTAGTATTTATTTAATTTACGTTTTTAGAACTAATAATTCTGTTATGATTTTCAAAAAAATCAATTACCAAATAGTGTCAAAATTGACATAAAATAGTTTTTAAACAAATATTATATTATTAATTGTTATTATATTCCTAAAAATATAAGGTTCGGAAACGATACTTATATCATGATAGGTGTATCATTAATGGAGCACTTGGGGGTCTCTTGGATGTATATGGTAAGTTTATTAACTATATAATATAAAAATACAAAGTGACATGGTAAATGTCAATCTAGTTAACTAAGAGTTAAAACTAAAAGATAAGGTTAATATAATGACCTAAACTTGTATAATTTATATTGGATGAGATTATTTCGACTCATCCCCACCTTATATTCGAAATAAATCAATTTGGAGCTATTAAAAATTGAATATGACTTTATAATAAAATAATATTTTTATTTTTTCAAAAGGTGCCCCTCTCCTCCCTTATAAAAGGGAACCTCCTCCCTCTCTTCCTCACACCACTTTGAACCTTCAAGCTCGGCCAAACCCTACCAAATTACCTTCTCCACATCCCTAGAAACATCCTAGAGGTCCTGGTATTATTCAATTACCAATTTTATTGCCCTAAGTGGAGGTCTCAAAGAGGCGCTTCAAAGAAGAGGTAATGTCCGTTACCGATTCTTTCAACTTTATTTCTTCTTCCACTTCTTAATTTTTAGTTGTTTAATTATGAGGTAATAACATCAGTATCACTCATATACTGATATGTTATTATACGTATGAAATAACCATATTTCACCATCTATCCATCCTACGGAAAACGAAATAACCGCGTGTGCGTACATACGGAATACCGTCTCCACGCTGTAGTGTAATCTATTTTCCACCACCACCTTACTTGGATGGGTATAATGGTAAAATTAATGAATATATATGATTATTTTAAAGTGATATTTATTATTTAACATTATACATACACTTTAATACAATTCCACGATCTTGGGAATGATATCATCACTCGTGCATACGTACGGACTACCGTCTCCACGACGCGATGAGATTCACTCTCCATGTTAACCATTCAAGAATGATTATAAAGTATATATAATAAGTAATCATAAAATTTATGAAATAATAATTATAACGGATTTATTTATATATATATATTTATTTCATCTACTTAATTCCATTCAATTCAATAAGGAAATGAAAACAACATTCATGCGTACGTACGACCTACCGTCTCCATGAACGGTGTATTTCTTTCCATTTATCGATCTATTATATATATGTATATTCTGAATATATATTATATATAAATCATGTTTTACATTCTGTATGTAAGTAATCATGATCTAAGTAATCATATGAATAATTACAAGTTAAAACACCAATGACAAATGAAACGATTTTACCCAAAACGCTTCTTTAACATGAATTTAAAAAAGAACAGGTAATATAAAGTCATAAGTGAACCATATATGATATAATAAAAATGAATATGATTCTATAATAATTCAATGACACTACTTAAATAATTATACAGGAGTTTTGGATACATACGAAGCATATCAGACCTAAGGTAAGAGATAATTTTGCAAATCTCATTTTTATCTGAGATTAATTAGTCGTAAGTATTTACTGGGGTTATTTATATCATCCATGTACATGTTTTATAAAAGTTTTTTTCATGTATGTTTAAATCCCTTTTTAACCATTTTTTAATTTTACTACATGGTATGTAAGGAATCTTTCTTTTGTTTACGTTATGAGATACTTTTTTGACTTTTCTGACAAAAGTACGAGAAGAATGTTTTTTAACGTATATGACATGAAAGGATTTTTTACGGTTTTATAAACCCTTATTTTCATGAAGCTTCCTCAAAAATATTTCATGACTAATTTCAACAGAATCCTTTTCTTTTAAAATTTCATGATGTTTTGTGAAAAGAAATTGATTTTGAAGATGAAAGGATATTTTCCTCAAGAATTCATTTCAAGTGTTTTATCAAAATCATTTTACATCTAAGATGAAATTATTTCATATGTGTATGGTTCAAGTATAATGTATATATGATTTACATGGTTTCACTTTTCTTATGATGAAATGATATACATTTATTTTATATGGATTATGTTATGATGGAATGATGTTTATGAAACCCAATTTATTCTTTGTGTTATGATGAATGATTTATGATTGTTTTGTGGCACACGTAAGAATAATTTCAATATGAGATGGGTGGGACCTATATCTCCCTCCAATGCATTGCTTAAAGATTTATATCTCATGAGATAGAAATTACTAGAATGGTAAGTTAATTTGGTTCAGTGTTACAGACTGAAATGAGGAGTGAAATCGATTCAGAAAGGGACTTTATCCACTAATATGGTCTTGGCAGTAATGCCTTGGATACTATGGAAATCATGACATGTGATGAATGGTTGCCACAATTACATGTTTTACTCCCATGCTATTTTATCATGCTTAATGTTTCTTTATTATCTATGCCTTACGTACTTCCATGTTTTATGTCATTGCTCAAGATTTTGATGTTTAAACATTATGTTCATGTTTTTAAGTTCGAATTTATATGATTTTTTTTTAATTTTATCCATGCCTACCCTTACTGAGCATTTGAGCTCACCCTTTATATGTTTTCTTTTCCCCAGGATATGAAGAAAGGTTTTAGGTAAGAAAAAAAAGGGGAAGATCTTAATGGGAGATGTTGAAGATATTTCACCATGATTAGAAGATTATGTTCCACGTTTCCAAAGACACTAAACTATTACGGTCCTTGTGTGTCTATTTTTGTTATGTATTAAGTATTCCTCAAAATTATTGTAATGTCTATGTATGTTAAGTTTCGGGTCTCTACATCCAAGGCTACTAAAATAATCGGTCTTTCGAGACTTGATTTTCTGTGATCGTGCCAATGTTATGCAATAATGCACCGACTCTAGGTAACTGGGGTCAGGGCATTACAGGGGTGATGCAGGGCATTGGTGTAACCTTGTGTCCGTGTTGTTTGACAGAGCTTTGAATGCACAAGGTAGTGGGATCCTTCCCCCACCAAGACATGTTTTTGTGATGTGAGAAAAATCACAAGGGAGAGTTAGTGACACTCAATGCAAATATTATATAGGTGTGATGGATGAATCCATCTGACTTGTGTGTTCATGGAGGGGTTGTGTAGTGGAGTGTCCGAGAAGGTACTATATTTTCCAATGGATTTTTACATCTTGAACTCTTTTTTCTTGTGATACCACTAATTTATTCGTAATAGTGGTTATTTTGGGGATTAATCTCCTTCCAAGAGGGTAAATTATGCATGAGTTATGCCACATGATTTTCATGTCTAACCTCTTACAGCTGGATGAGTTTACTCACCTTCCCTATTCATTGGTACCTTGCATGCTCAACTTCAAGTCTTGACACTATAGTTATCAAGTATAGGTTGAGGTGATGGACACCCCACAAATAGAACTATGCAACTCACTATCTAATGCTAGTGTAAGTAGTTCTCATCCTAAGTATGTAGAGGTGATAACTTCTGGGAGAGTGTTTTGTGGTTGTCTCAGACCACTAGAGTCTCAGGTATGTCTTCACTCAGAGAGACCTAAACCCGAGGCGGAGATAATGGTTGAAATTCCTATAGGAATACAAATTCACGGTAGTATATAATATACAAAGAGACAAAATTGTAGCAGATTCCCTTAGCAGGAAGTCCAAGGCTCACCTACTGCAAGGAGTTTTGGAGTAGTTAGCATCTCTACAGCTGACCCTGGTTGAGAAGGAGGGTAAAATTTCCTTTCATTGATGGTGTTGACATCTTTTCTTGTCGAGTGTGTAAGATAGTCTCAGTTATGAGACATAAATTGAGAAATATGGAATGAATCAAATATCCATAGGTGACGCACCATATGGACATTCTAAAGGAGGGAATCACAAGACCATATTCTAGGGATAAAAAATGGTTCCGGTTACAGTGAGGGTGAAGGTTGAGCATCGAGTTTTGGTGGGTTGTTGTAGCCTCTTGAAACCCCAGAGTAGAAATGGGATAGCATATCCAAGAACTTCATCATAGGGCTTATGCACATAGGGAAGGTCTATGAGGCCATCTGGGTGATAGTAGTACAACTCATGAAGTAGTCACACTTTCTTGTTATCAGGGAGTAGAGTTTAGTGGAGTGTTTAGGGAAGATTTACGTACATGAGATCATTCTCCATCACGGGGTACCGTTGAACATTGTCTCTAATCATGACATGTGATTTACGTCACAATTTTGGGTAGGTCTGTAGAAGGAATTTGGGATGTACAACACTTTTTCCCCTACACCAATGGGAAAACCAAGCGCATAATCCAGGTGTTGGAGGATATGGTGAGGGATTGCATGTTTCATTTTGGTCATTGGGATAAACTACCCCCCAAGTTTCTTTGTGTCATTCGAGGTAGTGCAGAGGCTGGAGAGGTTTCCTACTACCTTGTCTAACCCCTGAGTTGGAGCCGGTGCACAGAATTTTCTACCTTTCATAGATAAAGAGATGCATGAAAATTTTATTATCACGTCATCTATAGGAGAGAACCTCAACAGTACAGACAATCCCATGGGTTCACATGATGTGGTTTCATAGAAACATGTAAGAGAGAGTCCCTAGGAACGAGAGATCCAAGAGAGAGCTAAATACCCAAGTAGTTTTTAATAATAAATTACTTTTCTGGGATAAAAATTTTGAAGTAGGGAATCATGTATAGACCTGGTTTTTGCCTTAGAAGACTTTGGAATATTTCTAGATCTAGGTTTTGAGACGACATGCAATTACGAGGCCCGATGTGCCTAGAATAAATCTTATAAAAATATTAAGTATTTTTATACTATTCACATAATGAAAATAGTATATATCTTAAACGGTTGATTAGATCAGAAATATGAGACTATGGTTGGGTCTATAACTTTCCATTTATCCTAGGCGCGACATAAAATATATTGGCGCAGGATGTTCAGACCCCTCATTCATTAGCGGTATGTTAAATAGATGAATAAATTTATTAATTCATTCATTTAAGATATCAAACCCAAATAAATCTCAAATGATAACTTGGATCAGAAATATGAATCCACAATTGAGTTCAGAATGTTCCATTTACCCAAGTAGGGGTATAACTTTTGTCAGTTTGGGAATTCTGTGAAAAACACCACGTAGGAAGAAAATGGTAATTAAAATAATTAAACTTAATTATTTTATCTTGACACCAAAAACTAATAAATTTTTAATGGGGGATTATATTAGAAATATGATACCTAAATTGAGTTCAAAATGGGGTGTTTTTCCTAGGTACGACAAACAAAGTGGGGCATGAGAATTTCCGATTCCACACTAAGCAGAGCTTCTAGAAATAGAATTTTAAGAGTTTAGGGTTGGACCTATTCCTTTATCTCTCCTTTCTCTCTCTAACCATTATTCATTGTTCTTCATTGTTCTTTACTGGATTGAGGAGTGATCTCCACCAGAACTCTAATGGATCAAAGTTGGAGGGAAATGATTGCATAAACAATTATAAATAGAAGAGTCGAGGAAGGTTTTATTCTAACTTTAAGTTAGGTTAATGTTTTTAATTAAATATCCTTTGTTTCCCATTTGTTTATTTGTTTTGATTGTCCTAGTTGATGGAAACACAAACACGACCATCAATCAGCTTTGAGAATCAATTTTTTTTCCAGTTTCTTTGTCCGTTCATCAGATTTATCGACGTCTAAGTTTGGGAATGTTAAAACTCCAACGGTTTGTTGAGAGAAGCCCATGAGTGTGAAGATTTCATTTTGAGATTCCTGAAACTGGGTCCAAAATAGTTTTCTGATGCCAACAGTGACCACGGTTTCTCACGAAAGGGGCCACCAGAGAAGTACCGCCAAAAGGTCCTGGAGAAAGCCAATGCGGTGAGGGGTGCTAGTTGGGTGCTGGCTGCTGGGGAGCTGGGTGCGGAGGAGGAAAACGTTGGCTTTTGGGCATGCGACTCGGCGGGACAGTTAGACTGTGATGGTGGGGGGATGATCGGGACGGTGTGATACGATGTTGGACCAACGGTACGTAGGGTGGAGGATCGAGGTAGGGTCATGACTCACGAACCTAGGCGACAAAGAGTAGTACTGCGTGGTTCGTGCGCTGACACGGGAGGAGCGAGGAAGGCCATACATGAGGGGTCGGTTGGTATCGGTGGGCGGGCCGTGAGCCACACAAGATGAGAGCGGCCCATTGGGTAAGGAGTGGGTGGGGCCATAGATAAGTGGACCGGTCCATGAAGAACAAAGCCAGGAAGGCTGGAGCGGGGCGGGCTAGGCAGAAGTGTCTAGCCGGTTTGTGCCGGGCCAACCCTATTTTGGGCCCGGGCACTTTAAATGCCTGTATCTTTTGATATAGGCCTCCGATTCACGTGACATTTTACAAAATGAGATCCTTGAGTCGAGCTGAACCATTTTAGGTGGTTTTAGAAATTTTAATTTCAACGTCGAAGGTGTGTAGCGTGAAACACTTGATTTATTAATAATAATTTAATTATTATTATTCGTGGTACCTCCTTTCGGATATAGAACCTACATCTGACGTCTGATTGATGCACCATCAGAGGTGATATTATCCTAGAGTTTTGGGGATATTTTTTGGATTAATTTCAAGAATTAAAACTATAGTCAAGGTGTAGGCCCCACTAGGACAGTCCCACACATTTTGCAGTGAAATAAAACTTTTTCATTGGGTATCCATTTTGGATGATCAATTAGTCAAACCCACGTGTTTTAATGAGAATATCTAAATGGTGAAATCCATATAATTTTTTTCAGGACCAAGGTATGGGCCCCATGGGACTTATTTCGAGCACAATGTGACAAATTGCAACTTTTCCATCATATTTCCATTTGGGGAGGATGAGTTGTAGTTCATGCGTGTTTTCCTGTAGGGATAACAAGGGTGTGATCCCTTTAGGTGTGAAAATATGTATTCTTGAACTCATTAAATGAGGAAATAGGAAATGAATACCGTTGGAATGCATCTTCTTCATCAGGAGTCCGTTTTGGGTGAATGAGTAGTCGATATTGTCTTTTTCTCCATAAGGATCACAAATATGGGATTTGTTTGGTTATTTAGGGATGTTTTCAACATGAATGTTGGTAGAATGATGTTTTCACCCTTAGGATCAGTAACGAGTAGTGTGCACTCATTGGACTTTTGGCTAGAGGTTCCATGTACTCTAAGAGTACACTAACACGCCTTGTGAGTAATAGTTCATATATTAGTACATGGGTATAGCTAGGTACACGACCAGGAGATGTGGTAGGGTCACACATTATGTGGGACCCACACATGCCATGTACTACACTACGAATCTTCTACCCCTTGTATCTCCTTAGTTTGGACTCAGATATTTGCATGTGAGTAGCCTCTCATGGGTGTCTTTCTGCGTAGAAAGTAGTGGTGCCCTTAATAGTGGATTTTGAGAAATGATGCGAGATGTTACGAATGCAACACTTATTCAGGACATGTCTAACAACGGTAGTGATCAGGTGTTGGAATACCAGTGATTTTTGAAAGGTACCATCCAATAGGGATGACCAGTAGAGTTCCTCAATGACCTATAATGGAATCCCCCAGATACATCAGGGCATGGGTAGCCTCTGAAAATTCTATCAGAGTGGAATCCCCATAAAATTATGGGTGTGGGAAACCTCTAGGACATCTATCAGAGTAGAATCCCCCTTACGTATCAGGGCATGGGTAGCCTCTATGACTTCTATCAGAGTGGAATCCCCCTAAATTATGAGGGTGTGGGTAGCCTCTGAGACTTCTATCAAAGTGGAATTACCCTAACATATCAGGGTGTGAGTATCCTCTAAGACTTCTATCAGAGTGGAATCCCCCTGACATATCAGGGCTTGGGAAGACTCTGTGACTAATATGAGAGAAGACTTCCCTTAACGAACTATGGTGTGTGTATTCTCTACTTTGGGTTTACAACTCGAATGTACGGAACAACAATAGGATGTGGATGATGTACCTTTGGACTCTCAAGAAAGAGTGACACTATTCCCACCTAGACACACCCTTATGACATGAACTAAAACTGGTATGGTGAGATAGTGCAATCCAAAGTGAATAGTATCAAGGTAGAGTGATTGAGTCCCATTGACTTGTAGTTTAGAACAGACGTGTGGGATGATTGGAATTGATGATGGTTTCTTATGGAACCATTGGTGACTCTTTTTCCTGGGATGAGATGAGATATAGAGATCCCCTACTCCTTTTTTTGGGCTTCTTTGATTGAGAATGTATATATATATATATACATATATCCTAGTTTTTGTACCCACTCCTTGGGTTTTTGATACTCACCATTCAGGAGAGGTGAAGACGCATGGGGTATGAAACATGATTTACTTGTCCAGATTCTCATGGTTGGATGAGTATAATCCACTACTATAGGTAGCGAAGACTTGAATAAAAGTTTATCTTCTCAATTTTTTAATCTCCTTGTGTTTGGATGAGTTTTCCTTCACTCTCTTGTTGGGTTGAGATGCACTTATTTTACTATACCTTATTTTCTCTACTACTCCTCTCTTCTGTTCTTCTCTTGCTGCTATCTAGAGCCTTTGGGGAATCCTATTGAGTTCCTTTATACTCACCCCTTCTTGGTATTTTCCAGCACATGGTGTTCGCTTGTAGATGACAGATAGGTTGATCATGAATTCAGAGGAGCTAGGGATATGGGGTGCTTGGACCGTGTGTAGTGATCTTGACTTGGGATTTAGTAGTAAGGATCTACCAAATTCTTTACCTTTTCACATTTTTCTGGGTTGTGGAACTTTTTTAGTTGGTCTTGTATTTTTACCCTTTCCCTTTCAACTTTAATATACTATACTTGTACTGTTTAGAGGTCGATGCATGTTCTTGTTTTATATATAGTAGTGCTCTATCTTGTTTTCTTCTCCCTCTACACTATATTAATTGAGTTGGCTATGTGTGTGTGTAAATGTTCTTAAGAAAATGAACCCCAAGTTTTTTGTGCCATCAGTACTAGTCTCTAACCCCTATCCCATAGAGGTGGGCTTAGGGTAGTTGCGGCTTGAGCTCCGACATGGGTCGGGTTGTGACAACATATTTATTGAAAATCATTAAAACCAAATATATAATACATGTATATATATATATATATTATAAATTTATTATAGAATCATAATCATATATATCATATAATTTATGATTTACTTATGACATCTGATCACCCATTTAATAACCATTTTTTAATAAAATTATTGTTCTGGGTGATAATAGCTTCTTCTTTCATGCATGTTTTGGTTCGATAGTCCTAATCCTTGTACATTGATCATGGTTAATATTTCTCCAAAATTTTAATCATTATATTAATATAAAACTTATTCATTATATATATATATATATATATATATATATTTCATATCTTCCATATAATGTGGGGATAAAAAAAACAAATTTCTCTATTTACAGAGATGGTAAACCATACGTAGGCATAGACACTATTTATATTTTTTAAAAGATAGAAAAAATAAAGTTAAATTATAATTAACCATTAAATAATCATTATTATAAAATAAATATCACATATATTAATTAAAAATATCCTTATTACCATCCATGTAAATTGGAAATGAAAATAGAATCACATTACTTCATGGAGGTGGTAGCCCACATGTATGCATTAGCGATATTATGGTGAGTCGTAGGTACGCATGAGTGATAATTTCACATATAATTTGAAAAAAATAAGGTTAATAATGGTGGTTTCATAAGAATAATAACATTTTAAGTATATTTATTATATTTAATTAAATATATTATGATTAATATCATAGATTTAGAGCTGGTATAAGAAGAAATAAAAAGTAAGTGACCAGTTAAGGGGATCAACTATTCTTTGAAAAAACTATTTATATCTCACATTAAGGATACTAGGGTTTATATTTTGGGAAGATAATCATCTATATAACGTGGTTATGGATTTTAAAAAGATAATTTATCTGGTTTTTTTCAATATAGAAGGGTAAATGTGGTGTAAAAAAGAGAAAGTATGGGTTCCCTTATATAATTGGGGGGGGGGGGTCACTCTTAGAATTTCAAAAAATATTAAAATATACTAAATTAATTATATAAAAAATATTCTTAAAAATGTTTTATATTCAATTATAATAATGGATAAGGTTTAAATACCATCAACTGATAAATTTTTTATAGGATTATGTAGTGTTTTAAAAATTATTATTTTGTTTAACCCCTAAGTTAACACATATTATCCTTATCCACGATAACATGTTTCAAACTCTTGAAAGTTTATAATATTACTTAAAAGGTAAAAATTGGTTCATATTTGGAAAAGGGATGATAATTTTGACCACATATTATCTTCTTTTTCCTATTTTATGATTTTTATACTTTTTAAATAATCTAACAAAATATATTTTTTAAAATATCATTAATGTAATTTTTGACACTATTCATTTAATTTGACACCAAGACACCAAGGAAAAGATTGAATTCGAATATAATATTTTAAAACATCCCTAATATGTCATATTAATATAAAAAAATCATGTAATAACATAAAACACTCAAATTATGTAATTTTTAATATTTTTAAAATCATATATTTTATTTTTCTATTAATTGAAAAAATATTGTGTTGTCATTGTGTAAGAATTTAAGATAATTATATAATCAATAAAAGTTATAAATAAATTAACATCATTAAAATAATTTAATTAATATCAAAATAACCATTATTATTCATTCACAACATGCCTTTTTTCGTTATGTGAACACATTATAGATATTTAATAGTAAGAGAGTGACATTTTGTAATTTTCATTACTTTAAATGTTATATATAACATTCTCATGGACAAGTGTCTCTTAAAAAAATTAAATTTGATTCATAAGGTAATAAGTTTTGAATAACCTTAATCTATTAATAACTAAAAAGAAAAATTGTGACCATAAAAATTTGTTTTAACCTACATCAATATGATTTATCCTTTACTAAGGTGATAAATTGTACCATGGTTACTATTCATAATGCCAAAAAATAAATTGGAAATATATACCAAATTTTGACCTCATGATTCCAAATTTAAAACCCAATTTTTGAAAATTAGTTTCTCTATGTGGTAGAAATTAATTTTATAATAAGTGTATAAAATGTGACAAAAACCATTTTTTAGAAATATATTTCTAAGCATAAAGATGGATTTTTTCCCATCTCATTCCTAGAATAAAACATTATATGAATGTTAAAACATTTTTTTAATATATAATATATACATTTCATTAAAATAGTTCACCAATAGTGATTAGTTCAATTTATTAAGATAAAAACACATTGTGTGCCTAAAAACACTTTTTTTAGAAAAACAAATCCTCTATTTCCAAATGATTTTCTATTTTCATTTATGATTAATTGATAATCAGTGAATTCATTTTATAAATATTTGTACCATATGTTTTTCAAAATTTAATTAGTTATATTCATACCCACCATTCCAATGGAAAGGAAATAACCACCACATTAAATAATAATATTTTAATAGTATATTATAGTTTGTTTAAACGTAGTGTAACGTGTAACACAAGATATCAAAGAAATAAAATTTATTTAAGGAGAGATAGATTCTAAAATACTGGGGTGTTACATTCTAACCCAATAAAAATAAATTTATCCCATGAAATTATTTCACTCTCATACAAAAAAATGGGGATATCTTTGTTTTATCACATCATCAGGTTCCAAGGTAGATTCCTCTAATTTCTATTTTTCCCCAAAACATTGACTAGGTGAGTTGTATTGTTTTTGACAAATTTTTATCTATGATTTAAAATCTCCTTTGGTTGTTCCTCAGAAGGTATATATTTCTCCATTAACAATACCTTTGAGTTAATTTCATGTTAATGACAAGGTATGTACTTCCTAAAGTTCGATATGTAGAAGACAACACTAAATTGACAAGTTTTGGATATTCTTAACACTGAGGGGGGGGGGGGGGGGGGTGAATCGATGTTGGGAAATTTTTAATTCAATTAATTTTTTATCCCTATACCTCTTTCACATGTTAGGATTTTTATTCTCTTATTCTATTTTACTTTTCTCATGCAAGTATATGAAAGTAGTAAATTTGGTATATTATATTTTTACAAGGTTCACTAATCAATTAGAGTAGTTAGTCCTTGGAATGGTATGGAAAAGACCCTAACCAAAAAACCACTTAAAACCAATCATTTCAATGTGGTTACAACAAGTAGGAAATACCCTTTCACTTGAAATACAATATATTCAATTGACAGTGCATGTTTTATAACACTTTTTAGGATCTTCACAATGTCTCTCAAGGTTGTATTCTCCTTGTTGATAAGGGTTTGAAACACTATTAAAGTCCTCCACCTATTGAGTCGTATCAGATATCACAGTTATGTTTTGTTATTATACAAAATTTTTCATCAATAATTTCTACTTTCACAATATAATGCAAGAAACTACTCTTATATCTTCCCAATAACAGACATGATGGATACATAATCTCCTTCTTCTATTAGTCACAAAAATATGAATATTTTATATAGACGGACTAAATTCTCACTGACCAAATAATGATCAACTAATAACAATTTGGTTAGTCACTTACACTTCTCCCTTTGATCTATGACACACAAATATATGCAATAGTGTATAACATTACCTTGATCTATCTTTCTTCTTTAGTGGAAAACCAACAACACAAAATCACCATCTTCCAATAATGGTAGAATAACAAAACTCATTTATGATTTTTGAAAAAACAATGATCATCTCAATACAGAATCATCAAAATTAATCTACCCTAAATAATAATCAATATTCAATTAGGAAAATTCTATTCTTCTAAAACACAAAATTATGTTAAAATGTGTAGTAGTGTATTGATCGCTTTATTCAACACTCAATTCAAACACATGAGGGTATCAGATTAGTTATCTTATTCCATTTAAAAATATGAACTTAGGTGCATGTCTGGTTCATATTCACTCAAAAAATTTATGTTTATCTTCTTAGTCTATTTTTTATCAACCGGGTACACACATTTGTTTAATTCATGATACAAAGTGGTTGTATTATACCCAAGAACATTTTCATAGAACCATTCTTCAAGAATCACTACAAGTGTGCAAGTTTAACACGTTTTGAGTGTCCACAGATCATCTTCTTCATGAAGAATGGAAAGGGTGTAAACACCTATTATGTGTGTGTGTAATATTTTTCCTTTTAAAACATTCCTATATTCTTAATAAACTACCTTTAACAGAGTAGTGTAAGTGCTTAATGGAAAACCTTTCTATCTTGGACCACCTTGGATTCCTAAGACCACCTTTCCTTCCATGGACCACCTCTCCTTCCACCAATGACTAATTCATTATGTACCACCTCTCCTTTATAGATGGATAATGACTCCATGAACATCTAATGTTTCAAATCCCCTTTTTTATTATGGTCTATCAAACCCCACAAACACCTTACGTGGAATGTTTCTTTGAAATACAAAACCCTTCATGGAATCCTCCCTCACAAACTTTTCTCCTTCGCATAATTACCCCTTATGAACTACTTCAGAATTCAAAAAACTATTTCTAGATTGATGATATTTTTTAATGAAATTCAGTCTTCTTAATGATCTGATTATTGGTCTTTACATAGGTAAATAGATGTTCAAAACCTGCTAATTTGATTTACCTAAAACTTCAATGCGGTATATCCTTCATCATGAATTGTGTTATTTGGTTCACATAGTGCCTTAATCCTTTGAGGTGGATGACGTCATCCACAAATGAAAACCATTTTTAGTAGTCATAATCATCAACCCATTAAAAAAATGACACACATTCTAAAAAATTACCTCATGATGATTCAAATCACTTCCCTCATCCACAAAGCATAATTTTCCTTGAATACATCCATTGTGTTCCGCATAGCGTGGTATGGAGTCTGCACAACACTACTATATAAGAACATTTCCTTTTTCAATTATTCATACCTCCTTTTTAGTCCAAAAAAGATACTTCATAGAATATAAACTATTATTTGGGTAATCTTTTACAAAAAAACACTTCATTTTCTATAAAAAAACTCTTTATTCTGAGGCCCAAAAATTTAGAAAATAACGGGAAACGACACCACCTTAAAAATATTCTCTGGAAACCCCAACCATACTAAGTTGCAGGAATCTAGATTTTTCAAAAAACACAATATTGATACATCATTAAAGATTGAAATATATTCTACTAAAATTTACTTCTTTCGATTCATATATCAACCAAAGATTTACTCAATACATACTCTAAGACCACATGATCCATGCTCAGTGTGAGAAACAAGAGTAACATGAATTATTCATCAATGAATCACTTCATTCCAAAACCACTCAACTGCTTCCACCCCAAACCTTATATATTGTTTTCACCTGGAAACATGTCTATATAATTCAAAAAATACTTCTAAACATTATCTCAAAACATAGCTCATTTTGAAAGCTTTGATTTGACTTGTCAAGGATCCCGAATGGAGTAACAGATCATAAGTTATGGCCTTTCAATTCCAAATTTCTGAAAATGGATATCTGGGATGATTTTGGGGAAAATTATGTTTTTTCATGGAATAATGACAATTTGGTGCATAATAATGGGTGTTTTGCGTGCAAGAATGGAATATTTCATGAATGAACAGAATCGTGTGATCAACCTATTTCACAAACCTTTTACTCACCTAATGCGATGTCATATTATGCACTAAACACCTGAAAATAATCTAAGTAAGTTGCGCACACATTTAGAGATGCATGTACAAGATCAAAATTTACACGAAAGATTCATATGTTCCCAATACGATGTATGTCAGGAATGTTCTTGCGAAGTCTTAGGAAAATGGAAAAGGAAAAGGTGCACAAATTTTGAGATGTGTACGTAAGATTAACATTTGCGTGCAAGACTCTTAAGCACCCAATGCGACGTCAAACACTACATTTTGCGTGCACCCATCGAAAGGTGCATCGAATATCTCTTTCATTCGTGAAATATTATGCACCACCACTCAAGGTTTCACCTATAAATATGAGTGCACCCCTCCCATCAGGTTAAGTCTTTTAAGATCATCCGCTGGTCTACTGCATGTAAGACCACCTCTTCTATGCCTATGTAGAAGAATGGAACCCTACATGTGAGATCATGCATGATAGGTCACATATGGGTCGGCCTTCATTCAGGCAAATATTGATTTGATCCTCACCCAATATCTTTTCTTCCAAAGCCATGTGCATAGAAGATCTCCTCTTGCATGCAGGATTCCATTCCTGTGCACAAGATTGAAATCCTATGCATAAGGCTTCCAATCTTGCATGCCAAAAATTTAACCTTATGTGCAACATTTCCATGTTCTAAATCTTGCATGAAACTATACCAATGTGCCCATATTTTAGGCACGTATTCCGCATGACCCAATATTACGCACAATAGTGCCCAGGACTATGACCACTAGTCCATACTGTGAGGGATACACCCCCACACCCCCGCTTAGGATCAGTGTCGGGATGTGATCTAGATCCTATGGACTGGTCCCTTCACTATAGTCACTGCCCCCATGAAAAATGGAGGGTCACACTACAAACTTTATGGGCCAGGTCACCATTATTTTATACTGCACCCTTATAAGCATCCACCTTACCCTTATAGAATACCATAATTGAAGATACTCCTATGAACTCCAAAAAACACCATGAGTTAACATATTCCTCTTAGTCCCTTTCTCAAGTCATGAGTTGAGATTATAATCTTCAATTCCCCAAGTACCTTGAGTCGAACCATTCCTCATGTAACTCATCTAAACCCCATCACCTGACTCATATGTCAGGTTTCACTAGGAAGGGTCGCTCTTACGTAAGTCCCACACCAACCATTTCTAGGTACCTTATGCCTAATAGTCCTCTCTACATGACTATAAACTGTAGTAACCCATATACAAGAAACATAATATGTCTGTTATTCTGAAAAAAAAGATTTCTTATGCGCCAACCATAATATGACAATAGTCCTCACTACATGAATTTAAACTGTAGCATTCCCTATCATTCAATAATATAATGGATCTTGTTCCAAATAATAGATTCTTTATGTGACAAGCATATGATTCCTTAATACATGATTAGAGTGGAATAATTTCAAGATCATTGGAATTCGTTCAATCCTTGCATCACTCCACCTTAGGCTTCATGTATCCTTTATTCTGATCTTCATACTCTTTCACGTATGAAGGGACCCCTAACGGCCTGGCCCCATGCTTCTTCGGCTCACCTACCATTCCTGGAAAACACCTGAAAGACTTTGGTTGACACATTTATTTTTTCCACACATTTTGAATACAGTCAGTGGTTGGACCTCATTTATTTTTTTTCCATCTCACGCTAATGAGATGTGGATGCTATGTTTTGAATATGGTAAGTAGTTATCTCCCTTCTTCGGGCCTCCATTATTATGTTTCAAATTTTGGTTATATGATTCCCACATTTCGTCTCCCTTTGATCACAGTAATTCTAATTCCTTTGAAGTTATCCCGATTGGGCACTAGCACATAGGTGTAGGCCCCAATTATATACCTTAACCCAAAAGTGAGTTCGGATTCCCTCATGGCCAGACATGTAGAAGGAATTGCTGGACGCTTCCTGGCGTAAGCACCATCCACCATTACCGCTCCTTAGCAGCACTGAGGAAGCTTCCATGTGTAATCCCCATCCACCATTGCTGCCCCTTATCAACACCCAAGAAGCTTCCATATGTAATCCCCTTCCACCATTGTCATTCCTTAGGGCATCCATGAAGTTTTCATGCATAAGACCCTTCCACCATTGTTTCTCCATAGCAAAACTTGGGTAGAATCCATGTATAATCCCCATCCACCATTTCCACTCCATAGAGGCACCAGAGTAAAGTCAATGAGTAATCCCCATCCACCATTACTGCTCCTTAGAGACACCTTGACATCTTCAATGCATAATCCCCTTCCACCATTTCCGATCCTTAGAAGCATCCTAGCAGCTTCCATGCATAAGCCCTATCCACCATTACTACTCCATTGTAGCACCTAGGCATCATCCATACATAATCACCATCCACTATTTACACTCCATAGCTGCACTAAGTAAACTTAAATGCATAAGCCATATCCAACATTTCCACTTCATAGTGGAACCTGGTTTTCTTTGATGTGTAATCCCTATTCAACACCCTTTGTGAATGAACCTTTGTTCTACAATCATCAGGTCTATTATTGCCTCTTGTATCTCACACCAGGAATGAATCACATGAGCTTAGAGTAAACAATGAACCTAACATCCTCTTTGGGATCCCTTATTATGTAATCCCCATGCCCCTTTTCACTGAAATACATGGACTTTGATCCTTTCCCTTTTCAAGAAAGGTACGTAGAAGGACTCTCTGAGGTCCAATCCCATCACCCATATATCCTGACTACTTCATGTAAGTTCACCCTCATCTTCAATGATGTTAAACAGTATGCCCCTTTCATCCCACATGATGTGAAACTATATTATTTTGAACAACATGGGTTTTGATCCCTGTCTCCTAGAAAAGGTACATATGAAGCCACCCTGAGGTCTAACTCCAAACATTGGTAAACTTCAGTGTCTCCTATGTTTTTACCCACATCTTTTGTCTTCCCCTTAGTGGTGTCAGACCAGTCCATGGGTCGTCGTTGTGCACAAGTCCCACACTCAATCCCTAATCCTCCAACCAATAGTGTCCCTCTTGTGATGGGATGCTATCCAAGCAGAATCCCTAACATTTATTTGGGTTACTATTCTTTGTGTATTCCTCAATTCTGTACCCCATTCTTGAAATATGTGGACTTTGATTCACAACCATAAGGATACGTAGGAAGCCTTCATGAGGCTCAATACCATCATCTATTTCCCATAAAAGTCTATCCTTCGATCCTTTGTGTTTTGGGAAGACCATTCCCTAGCTTGAAGTTTCTACTTCTTTTGGGTCTACATCCATGTGCTCTATTCTCACAGGCCACCCCCTCACGAGTACCATCAACCCATAGAACTATGTGGACTTTTATTTCCATCCAAAAGGATACATAGGAATCCTTCTTGAGGTTCTAGACCAACATTACCATCATCTTTATGTTGGTTCTATCCCATTCCTCTCATCTACTAAATTAAATCATCTATTATGAATCCTGATTCTTACCCAGGCTGCCACATCCTAGTTTGATCATTCCACCTACCTCCTAGATCATCCTAGTAGTTCCAAATTATATAACCATTAACAATACCCTCTTAATCGATATTCTTCCTTCCAAGAGTTCCCCTCTTGTGATGGGCCTCTAAGCTACACATAAGCCCCAACATGCTTTCAGGTCGTTGTCCTTCATGTACACATTGATTTCATGCCCCACCCATTCTAACTATGTGGGTTTTGATCTGTATCCTATAAATAGTGCACATAGGAAGTCTACCTAAGGGTAAATCCCATCCAATGGTAAACATTGGTGTCCCCTTTTCTGGGACCCACCATTCTATGATCCACCCTTAGTGGTGTTTAGATCAGCTTCATGGTGTGACATATCTTATTTTTGGGACACACCACCCAGGGTATGCTCTTTTTGGGAATTTTGACTCATCCATATGGTGATCCATTTTTGGGATCCACCCTCATGATGTGACATATTCTCATTTTGGGACACACCACCTTGGGTCCTCCCTTTTTGTAAGTTTCGATTCGTCCATCTAGTAAACCTTCTAGGTGCTCCCTTATATGGATATACCAATCTGATTCGTCTCCATGGGGAATTCTGATCACTCTTGTTCCATATAATCAAGATGTTGAACTCACGACCTACCCTATGTTGAATATGGGATGTATAAGCAAAACATTATAAACTAAACCATAGGCATTTTTCTCTGTTAGATGTTAAACTCGTGACATGCCCTGTGTTAAATAGGGAAACCTAAGGAAAATCATGGAGACATGCATCTCGCATTCAATTCCTCGCACTCAATAAGGGATGCCTCGGTCTTCATAACCCTCAAGAATCCCTATCAAAGGGAAATACATGTGTACCATTGTATCAACATCAAGAGATGCCCTAAAATTCAGGATGATATCATCTACTCTGACCAAAGGTTGCTGACCTATCATGACCCCTTGGAATGTCCTGACAGAAGCGGTGTAATTAACCAGTTTCCACAAAGATATGGAACCATGAATGAGATTCATGAACAAAGACTCAAATCTATGAGGGGGCTCTGGTCTAGGAGACGAATTCCAAGGATATATCCCTATAAGGAGAGGTCGACATCCCACCATCCCATTTCGATCAAGGAGAAAACATCTCTAAAGAAGCGATGGATGACGCCTGCCTTTGGAAAGAGGGAATGTGGTGCAACAAACAGCTCTGCATCCTCCTCGACAGATGAATAAACATTCCCCAACGAAATTTTCAAAAACAGAAAAGGTGAACCTAACATGAAATCTCTTCTCCATCGATAGTGAGTAGAAGGAAACTATCAAGCATGTCCAAGTTGAGGCATAACCCATGTGAATCCCTCTCCTTCATGTGAAGGAGGATGAGTAACAACAGGTACATGAAGAATACAATCCACCGACACCTTGTCGACCCCACCACCTTTACATGACATGTAAGGGTAATCTTCCCCTAGAATCCATCAGCTCCTCGCTGACCCTGTTGCCTTAATAGGCCACGTAGGGAGAATCCACCCCTGAATCCATGATCTTCTCACCGACCCCTCCACCTTCATAGGCCATGCAAGGGGAATCCATCCTGCGACTCCATCGACTCCTTGCCGAACCCGCCTCCATCACAGGCCACGCAGAGGGGAATCCACCCCTGAATCCATCAGATCCTTTCCAACCTTTCCACCATAATAGGCCGCACCGGGGGAATCTTCCCCCCAAAACCATCCGCTCCTCGCCGACCCTTACATCT
Organism: Viscum album; assembly: GCA_963277665.1. Lineage (NCBI taxonomy): Eukaryota > Viridiplantae > Streptophyta > Magnoliopsida > Santalales > Viscaceae > Viscum > Viscum album. Next base: position 1,902,601,762 of record OY728150.1, on the reverse strand, counting down.
CCATAGGCTGTGTAGTGGGAATCCATCTCCGACTCCATCGCCTCATCGCCGACCCCAATGCCTTCACTAGACGCACAGGGGGAATTCACCCCTTACTTTATCATCTCCTCATCAACTCCACCGCTCTCATAGGCCACACATGGGACATCTTCCCTCGACTCTATCGGCTTCTCACTGACCCCACCACCTTCGTAGGCCACAAAGGGGGCATCCTCCCCCCCGAATCCATCAGATCTTCCCCGACCCTGCCTCCTTTATAGGCCACGCAGGGGGAATCTGACAATAGACTCCATTTTCTCCTCGCTGACCCCACCACCTTCCAAGGCCATATAGGGGGGAATTCGCACCTGAATCCATCAGCTCCTTGCTAACCCTTCCACCTTCATAGGCCGTGCAGGGGGAATCTAAACCCCGATTCCATCGACTCCTCACCGATCCCTCCAACTTCATAGGCCGTGCATGGGGAATCTTCCCCTGACTCAATAAGATCCTCATAGACCCCACTGTCATCATAGGCCGCGTAGGGGGAATCCTTCCCCTGAATCCATTAGTTCCTCGACAACCCTTTCATCATCATAGGGTGTGCAGGTGGAATCCACCCTTGACTCCATCAGCTCCTCACCGACTCCACCCCCCTCATAGGCTACACAAGGGGAATCCACCCCCTCACCCCATAGAATCCTCACTGACCCCGTCACCTTCATAGGTCGCATAGGGGGAATTAACCCCCAACTCTATCAGATCCTTGTCGACCCTACCGCCATCATATACCATGCACAGTACCCCCCCCCAACTCTATCAGCTCCTCACTGACTCTTACTTCTTCACCGGTCATGTAGGGGGCATCCACCCCCCGAATCCATCAGATCCTCATTGACTCTGCAACCTTCACAGGCCACGTAGGGGGCATCCACCCCCGACTCCATCGGTTCCTCACCGACTCCGCCACCCTCATGGGCCTCGTATGGGGCATCCAACCCGCGAATCCATCAGATTACTAACAAGTCTTCCACCCTCATGGGAAACACAATGGGAATCCTCTAACAGAACCCATCAGCTCCTTGCCAACTCGACCACCTTCATGAGCCGTGCAGGGGGAATCCTCCCCCAACTCCATCAACTCCTCGCTGACTTCTCCAACTTTATGGGACACACAAGGGGAATCCTCCCCCAACATCATCAGATCTTCACCGACTCCACCACCTTCATAGGCTGCACAGGGGGAAGACACCCCCTTCCCAACAGTGCATCACCAATAGCTCTAGAATAAATTAATATGATCCTCCGTACACTGCAATCATCACCATCACAGAGGTCCTACCCCGTCACCATCATCATCTATTTTGGAGGTCCTACCCACACCACAATAACTAGTACAAAGGTCAACCCCATCGCCATTGTTAGCCAGTGTGGAGGTCCTCCCTAAACTATAATCATTTGAAATGGAGTTCCTCCCCATCGCCATCATTAGCTACTACATAGGTCCTCCCTGTACTGCTATGACCAAGAACGAATATCCTCCCCATGAAACCAAAAGAAAAAAGTGCCTTTAAATAATGAAGCACACTCCAAAGTTTAATAATATCCCTGCTCCAGTTTCTCTATATCGTACCGAAGCTACATGATTCCCCACCTTCCAGGCTCCATCGCCCCGTCATACCAACCCTCAAGGCTTCTATGACTTCTGAACTCCATCTTCCCATCGTGCTGATGTTCCAGGATTCCATGCCATTCGGGTTCCATCTCCACATCATACTGATGCTCTAGGATTCCACACATTCTAAGCTTCATCACCACATCATACCGACATTCCAGACTTCCATGCCTTCCAGGCTCCATCGCACCATGGTACCAACATTACAAGCTTCCACACCTTCCAAGATCCATTTCCCCATCATAACGACATTCTATGCTTCCAAACCTTTTGGGCTCCAGTGCCTCTTTGTACCAATTCCCTAGGCTTCCACACCTATCAGGCTCCATCACCCTGTCTTACCGACATTATAGGCTTCCATGCCTCTGGAGCTCCTTCGACCCATCACACCAAAAATCCAAGATTCCATGCCTTCTGGGATCCTTCACTCTGTCGTACCGACAGGATTCCCCACCAACTGGGATCCATCACTCCGTCGTTACAATGATCCAGGCTTCCATGCCTTTTGGGTCCATCGCCCCATCATACAGACATTCTAGGCTTATGCACCTTTCAGGATTAATCACCCCTTTGTACCAATGTTCTAGGCTTCCACACCATCCGGGCTTTATTGCCTTGTCGTACCGACGTTTCAGGCTTCCACACCTTCAGAGTACCTTCTTCCCGTCATACCGATGTTCCAATATTCCATGCCTTCTAGGATCCAACAGCCCTTTATACTGATGCTCTTGGAGTCTATGCCTTCCAGGCTCCATCGGCCCATCATACCAATGCTCCAGGCTTCCACTCCTTCGGTGCTCCATCACCCCATTGTACCGAAGTTTCAAGCTTCCATGCCTTCCTGACTCTTTCACCCCATCATATCGACACTCCAAGCTTCCAAACCTTCCAGGATCAATCACCCCATCATAACGATGTTCCTTGATTCTATTCCTTTCGGGCTCCTTCACCTCATTGTACTGACATTACAAGATTCCATGCCTTCTAGGATCTATCGCACCATCGTAGCGACATTCTAGGCTTTCATGCCTTCCAGGATCCTTTTCCCCATCGTACTAACATTCCAGGCTTCCACATCTTATGATATCCATAACCCTATCATATTGATATTCCAGGCTTGCATGCCTTCTGGGCTAATTCACCCCATTGTATCGACATTCTAGGCTTGGACACCTTCCGAACTCCTTCTCCCCTTCGTACCGACATTCCAGGCTTCCATACCTTCTGAGATATTTCACCCCACCATACCAATGGCCTTGGCTTCCACACATTTAGGGATCCATTTACCCATCCTACTGACATTATAAGATTCTATTCCTTTAAATTTCATTCACCCTGTCATACCGATGTTCCAAGTTTCCATGCCTTCCAGGCTCTATTGCCCCGTCATACCGACACTCCAGGCTTCCATTCTATCCAGGCTCCATCACCCCGTCGTACCGAAGTTCCAAGCCTCCACACATTTTGGGATTCTTCGCCTCATCGTACCGATGTTCTAGGATTCCCTACATTCTGGGACCCTTCACCCTATCACACTAGCATTCCAGGATTCCACACCTTCCGGGATCCTTAGCCCCATCGTACCGACGTTCCAAGATTCCATGCTTTCCAAGATCTTTCACCCCTCGTACTGACATTACAGGCTTACATAACTTCCCATCTCCAATGCCCTATCATACTGACACTCTAGAATTACATGCCTTTCAGATTCCATCACCCCATCGTACCAACATTCTAGGATTCCACGTATTTCGAGCTCTTTTTCCCCATCGTACTGACATTCCTGGCTTCCACACCTTCTGGGTTCCTTTGCCCTATCGTACTAACATTCGATGATTCCATGCCTTCTAGGATCTATCACCATGTCGTACCAATGTTCTAGGCTTCCACACCATCCGGGATCTATCACCCCATAGTACCGATGCTCCGGGATTCCACACCATTTAGGCTTCATCACCACATTGTACCGATGCTCCAAGATTTTATGCCTTCTAGGATCTTTCACACCATTTTATCAATGTTCCAGACTTCCACAACTTTCAGGCTCCTTCTCCCCCTCATAACATTATTCTAGGATTCCACGCCTTCCAGGCTCCATTGCCCCATTATACTGATGCTCTTGGCTTCAACACCATTTAGGATCCATCGCCCCATCGTACTGATATTCCAGGCATCCATGCCTTCTGAGCTCCTTCGCCCCTTTGTACTGACATTCCAAACTTCTACACCTTCAGAGATCCTTCACCCCATCTTACCGACTTTCTAGGCTTCCACGCCCTCTGGGATCCTTCTCCCCATTATAACAACATTCAAGGCTTCCATTCCTTAATGGATCCTTTGCCCCATCATACCGATGTTCTAGGCTTCCACACCTTCTAGGATACAGTGCCCCATTATACCGATGATCCAGAATTCAATGCCTTGTGGGATCCATCGCCACTTCATACTGATATTCTAGGCTTCCATGAATTTTGGGCTCCTTCACTCCATCATACCAATGTTCCAGCCTTCGATGCCTTCTAGGCTCCATCGCCCCGTCGTACCGACGCTCTAGGCTTCCATGCCTTCCAAGATTCATCACCTCATCATACTGACATTCCAGGATTACACTTCTTCCTGGATCCATCACCACAACATACCGATAATTATGTCTTCCATTCCATCTATTCTCTATATCCCCAGCAGACAGAGGGCATGATATCAACCCTAAAACCCTTGCGACACTCTGTGTCATCCCAAATGCTACATTTCATCGAACACAAAGGTACTCCCTTCATCTTCGACACTTGATTTTGGAATGTTCACCATGGGATTTTCCAACTTAGGCTATGAGAACATCCATACATAAAATAGGGGAATTTTCGGGTAATCCTATCATATGGATTCCACCCAAATCCAAAACCAATAGAATGGGGTAGATATGACCATCCCTCTACCGAAATAATCCTTATGGTTTCAAATCCAATTTGCATGATGTTAAACTATTTAACAACCACATCCTAGATGCATGACGTTAAAATGCAAAATAGTCATCATCTTGGTCACAAGATGTTAAACAATATGACATCTAGTCAAATCTTTGAGAACCAAAAACAAAGAAACCATGGACAATGCAATGCAAACTTAAACTAAATCCACTACTTTTATTAATCACATGACATTAAACTATACTGTGAAACTTCCTTACATTATGACATTAAACTACATGTCAATCATCCTCACTACATGTTGTTAAAATATAGCCTTACACTGTGTTGATCACATGATTTCTCATACACTAAGCCTGACAGGGCTCCACATCCTCATTTCACAATGTAAAATAATGTAATTACATGAGCTCTGGAATGAGAGAGTTCTTTGCATTCAGCATTGGTATACTACCGCGCAAATCTCATGAAACTATCACTGGACCCTCATCATTGAGAAGGGGTTCAACTCACTCCATCCTATATGCCACGTTTATGTGTTCAAATACACTGTGGTGTAGGACCTCATGTGTTGGAATCCAAATGTGAATACTCCCAATTCATTTCCACACTTTGAGTCACCCATTTATTTGTATTCTCATATTCTTTACATCAGAAGGGACCCCATAATGGACTGGTATCATGCAATTTTGGCTCACCTACTGTCATGGGCCAACACCTCAGAAGACATCAGACATAATTTTGATATAGTTCCAATGTTTCGAACATGGTCATCAGTCGACCCTCATTTTTCTTTCCTCATTACAGGTAACATGATATTGATGCTATGTTTTTAACATGGTCAATAGTTATCCACCATCATTTCACCTCCATAATTGTGATCCATATATTAGATTCTATGATTCAACTTTTTTCACCTCCCTATGATTAGGTGGAACTCCAACACCCTTGGTGTTACCATTCCATGTATCTTTTCATGTCTAGTAAGAGAGACAATGTCGTTTGGATATTCCTGGCCTGAAATCTCCATTCCTCTTTCTGTTTGATTCCACGTGTCTGGAAAATTCCATAATTACTCATTGTTTCCCACACCGATCATGAATCATGTGGGCTTAGTAGTTTTGGTAGGATGTGTACTAATATAGTTGAGTGATACAAGCATCATTGTACTGCATGAAATTAAATTGTTCATCTTCATCCCGCATGAGGTTAAATTGTAGTATCGTCTTGTAGGACATTAAACTGCTCATCTTCTTCCTGCATGAGGTTAAACTTCATTTTCATCCTGCAAAACATTAAACTAATCATATTTTCCCTGTATAACATTAAAATTCATTATCATCCTACATGATGTTAAACTGGTCATCTTCATCTCACATGACATTAAACTGGTCATCTTTATCTTGCACAACATTAAATTGCATTATCATTCTACATGACATTAATATAATCATCTTTGTCTTGCATGATGTTAAACTGCATTATATTCTTTCATGAAATTAAAATGATCATCTTCGTCTCTCATGACATTAAAATACATTATCTTCCTGCATGACATTAAACTGCTCATCTTCATCCCACATGATGTTAAACTTCATTATCGTCCTGTATGACTTTAAACCACTCATCTTCATCCTACATAACATTAAACTACATTATCATCGTACATGAAATTAAACTTCTCATCTTCGTCCCGCATGAAATTAAACTAAATTATCATCCCGTGTGACATTAAAATGCTCATCTTCCTCTTATATGATGTTAAAATGCATTATCATCCTACATGACATTGAAATTATCATCTTCATCCCACATGATGTAAAGCTGTATTATTTTCTTATATGACATTAAACTACTCATCTTCATCCCACATGGAATTAAACTAAATTATCATCATGCATGACATTAATCTGATCATTTTCACCTCGCATGACATTAAACAACATTATCTTCCTGCATAACATCAAACTACACATCTTCATCACACATGATGTTAAAATAAATTATTGTCCCACAAGATGTTAAACTATATATGATCCCATCACTACAGCCTTAAACTATGATCCATTTCTTCCTTCCTGACAATAAACTGTAAGCAATAAAGACTTATCTTGGTCTATGCACTATGAACTTAAACTAATATCTCCATCATCATTACCACATAATGTTAAACTGCAAAATATTTCAATAACTACATTTTTCTTGATTCCCATCCTTATGTGATACGTAGGAACACTCAGACATTTCATCTTTGTGACCGACCCTAGTTTTTAGAATCCATCTATTTAACTTGGCTTCTTAACTTAAATTCTTCTGGGAAAATGTGGTGTTGTGTGGACTTATGTCTACATTCACATCAGGTTAGAAATAACCAAACCACATACCTCTGTCGAGAGCTCCCCTTTTGTTTACGTCCTTACCACATGATGTTAAACTACACGACCATTAAGAACTATGTGTTTCTTGATTCTCATCATTATGTGATACGTAGTAACACCCATAAATTTTTTCTTTAGATCCATCCCTAGGCCCCTCGATCTTTTTTGGACCCTTGGCCTACGTTCTCCCCTTGGGATTGCATGCGGTGTGGTGTGGACATTTTTATCCCCATTTATGATAGGTATGCTTTGTTATTCCATGCACATTACCTTTAGAACCACATTTTTCTACATGAATCTAACTATATGAAATTAAACTATTATATAGTCCCACATGACTTTAAAGTATTGCATCTTTACTACATGACATTAAAGATCATGGGATGGTCCTATCATACGACCTTAAACTGTGATACTATCATTCAAAATTGCATGATGAAAAAAAACCTTGCATTGTGGTGTCCTCACTTGATAGGGAGTCATGTTCGGCATCGATCATCCACCATGCTATTTTTCAAGGCCTACATATGGCATGATTCCTATATTGATTCCCAGATTCTCCATCGTGGTTATGTTTCTTAAAAAAAGCACACCCACACTAAAGAATGAACGAGATCCATCAAATGAATCTACTTTCTGTTCATGGGTTAGAACTGCATAAAAATCCCCTTCATAAATATGTGTATCCTGATTCCCACCCTTATGGGATATGTAAGAACACTTGGGAATTTCATCTTTGGGTCTATCCTCGGGTACCTTAAATCTTTCCTTCTGTCTGACCCCTTGTCCTGAACTTTATTGGAAGCACGTGGTGTGGGGAAAAATTCTTTGGTCCTCATTCACATCAAGTTTATAATTTACATGCCATTTACATCCCTTTTGGGATCTCCATTTCATTTACCCCATTCTTACCATATGAAGTTAAACTGCACATATATCAAGAACTACATAGGCTTGATTCACACCTCTATGGGATACATAGGAATCCCCAAACATGTTGTCCTTAGGTCTAACCTTAGGTTCTTCAATTCCTTCTCATGGCCCTTGGCTGAGGTTCTCTCTTGAGATCAAGAATGGTGTGGTATGTGGACTTCCATGGTCCTCATTCACATTGTATTATTCTAACATTCCATACACATTTCTATCTTAATAAACCTCTACCCCTTGCTTCCTTACGTCATGATGTTTAACTAAAAATACCTCCAAGAACTACATAAGGCTTGATTCCCACCTCTATGGGATATGTATGAACACCCGGACATTTCATCTTTGGGGACATATCCATGTTCATAAATCCATTTTTCCCCTTTTCCTCAACTCATCTCCTTGAGTAGTGTTCTCTTAATTGGACCCCTTGACCATTTTTATGCCACACCAACATGCTCAGATGCACTGTGGTTTATGAATTAGATATTTGGATTCTAAATGGACATGTTTTCATCTGTTTCGATGCTTTGTGTCTCCCTTTATCAGGGTTTCACTCATCTTTCACATCCGAAAGGACCCTCGGATGGTATGGATGCTCAACCTTATGGATTGAATACAACTTTGGGCCAATGTCCCATAGGATTTAGAATGAAATTATGAGATAGTTCATGTGTAGTGAATTTGGTCACCGGTCGACCCTCTTTTTTTGTTCTCATTTTAGGCAACATGAAATGGATACTGTGTTATGAACATGGTCAACAATTATCCTCCATCGTTATGGAACCCCATCATTCCCTCAATATATATCTGATTATTCACATCCCTTTCCACTCCATCATGTTCAAGTAGAATTTTAGCACCCTTGGTTTTATCCCTTTGTACACCTTTACGCATTAAGAGGACAGATTAGTGTTGTGGGGTCATCTTTGAATCCAAACTTTCTCTACCAAATGAGTATTCCATGTGTTTTAAAAATATTCTCCACCCCTGTTTCCAACACTGAGCATAGATCACATTTTCTTAGTGATATGGGTATGTTTTGTGCCTCTATAGAGAAACCACACTTCTCTTGGTTCGAGATCTATGACCATAAACTAAGATCTCCTATATCCTTATCATACAACGTTAAATTATGTCTTCTTAATTTAGGTTATGTGTTGAAAACTACCCAGGCATATGATGTATTCAGTTGAACATAAATTGTCCCTATGGAATTTTATTTTTTAATGACACGTTTAAGAGCCAAGTGTGTCTTGATTCTCACCCTTGTGGGATACGTAGCAACACATGGGAACTTTGACTTCAGGTCCTATCATAGGTTTATGAAACATTTCCATCCCATTTTTTGATTTTGGGTTCTTTATTATAAGAAATGTGTTATGTAGTATGGGTTTCTTCTATCCTACCCATGTTGGGTCTGCCTTGTGTCACTATGTCGTACCTCTCTATGCCTTGCGGTCCGACCTTTACGACCGTAAACTAAAAGCCTTGGTCGCAAAGTCCAACTATCATGACTTTGAACCATGTTAATTTCTTTATAAGTGTGCGATGTGGTGTGGACTTATTTTTTCCTCATTCACATTGGTTTTTCAATAAACTCACTGTATACTACCCTTAAGATCTCTTCATCCTTTTTTCACACCGCATGACGATAAACTACACTGACATTTCCCATTAACATCACATTAAACTTCGCACTTTATGGTCCTATCTCTACAACATTGAGCTAGGATTATTCTCGTATAAGTTCACATGACATTAAAATATATAACAATTAAAATATTCCTCTTTAAAAGAGAATATCACCCCTTTTTGTATTAGGATACTACCATACCACCTCCAAGAATAATGTGTTGCTTGATTAACATCCTTATGGGATATGTAGTGATACCCAGGCTTCCTGTATGTGGTCCAGTCACAACCACTTTCACCTCACCATCCCCTTATTTCCTAGGTTCTCTAAAAATTATGTGATGTGGTATAGACTTCCTCGATCCTCATTCGTGTCAGTTTTAGAATAATCGTTTCATGTATGTTCTTTGAGATTACCACTCCGTACACTCGTCTTGTATGAAACTTAAACTGCATGGGTAATGCTTGTGCTTTGAACAATCCTTCATTTGGTTTGTCATTATCTTTCACATCCAAAGGGATCCCCTAACAATATGAATGGTAGGCCTCAATGCTCTCCTACCTTCCTAGGCCAACAACCCAAATAATTTCGAACAAAAATTTGATACAAATCATGTATCTATTATATGGTAAGGTGTAAAACCACATTTAATTTCTCCCATTAAAGGATAACACAAAATGAATGATGTGATTTTAACATGGTTAATAGTTATCCTTCATTGTCTCACCACTCCCATTGCATCCTAAATATTGAAAACTGTGAATGGCATGTTTAATGCCCCTTTCCATTTTATAGATCCTTGACACCTCTACTATTGTAACTCCACAAATTCATGCATGTCATGTTGGAATATTGATTTTACTAGGATTTTCCGCACCAAACATTTACTTTCCTTTGTTTCACACTCTCATTAGATAAAGAAGGCCTATCAACATTCCTTGTTTCCTACACTGAGCATGGATCATGTCGGATAAGGGTTTTTGGTAAGGTAATATCTATATATGAGACAGTGTGACCCATTAGACCTCTATATAAACTAAAAAATGCAACACTATCATCCTCACCGCATGACATTCAACTATTCAGAATACAATGAACTATGTAAGGTTTGATTCGTTCCCTTGCAGGATACGTAGAGACATTTGGGCATCTGATCCTTGGGTTTGGTCACTGAATATTAAACTCCATATCTTTTACTTATCTTTCCCAAAATCCCATTCAGGAATACGAGGTGTGGTTAGGACCTCTTTGGACCTCATTTTCATTGGGTTATAAACCGCACCACACATTTCTACTTTGGGGTACCCGTGATCTCGACACATGAGTCTAAACTACGGACCTACCCTATACAAGTTTAGGATGATCCATGAAAATTATTGGATGCATTAGCTTCCTCACCTGAGAGGATTTTCCCCACCAGTGTTGGTCTCTAACTATGCTATGCTCAAAAACTATGTTTGGCTTGATTCTCATCTTTATAGGATATGTAGCGACGCCCAGACATTTTACCTCAAGACAAGCCCCAGGACCATTAACATTCCTGGTTCTTTTCCCCAAATCATGGTAAGAACTATATGACATTAAACTATGTGTTCCTAGTCTATGTAACATGACTTTAAAAAGTTGGGAAGGTTCTAGGTAGTATGACCTTAAACTATGTGCAACATCCTGATCATATAACGATAAAATATTCCATGCATCATACTCACCGTATGATGCTAAACTGTATTCTTATCATCCCAATTTACATGATGCAAAACTATAGACCATCCAAGGTCCTTGATAGAGAGGTCCCTCCTGGATGTAGGCCTGATCTCGATTTAGATTGATATACTCACCCGATGCATTTTTTGTCACAGTGGCATAATTAGAAGAGTGTTGGACTCCATTCAAACAACCCATCACTCTACCACATGATTTTGTGTGCCCTTTATTTGGATCCTCATCGCCTTTCACTTCTTAAGGGACCCTTAAATAGAATGGATGCTTTGACTTTTGGCTCACCTACCATTTATGGCCAATGTTTTGAAAGATATTGGACAACATTCAAGTTAGAACCCACGTTGTTGAATTAGTTCAATGGTTGGACCTTGTTAGTTTCTCCCTATTTTATGATAACACGATATGGATGCTATATTTTGAACATGGTCAACAGTTATCCTACATCATCATGCCACCATCACTATTTTCTGAATTTCGAGTATCGTGATCAATACTTCTCATTACCCTTTGATCGGATTGATTCCAACACTCTTGTCATTATCCCGCTCATGTATTATAGCTTGTTGGGAAAGGAATGTTGGTTATTCCAAGAACCCTATTATCCAGTCACAACCTCTCTTATCTTAGACACTCCCAAAGGTGATTGATGTTTCATTATGATACCAACACATCTTCTACCGTTTATCACTCTTGTACATTTGAATGATCTTCTATTATCTCTTATTTCCTACATTGATCAGGACTAATGTGGGCTTAAATACATAGATTGTTATATCCTCAATGCGATCAAGATACAGTGGCCCCCAGGGTATGCATTTTCCTTAGTGGTTTCCTTAGAATGCGGTCCACCTCACCCTCCTCATCCACGTTGGACCCAATTCCTGGGGGGGGATTTATTGGAATCGGAAAACACATCCATGTAATTCACCAAATTCTACCAAAAATGATCTCTGATCAGAGCTCATTTTGAAATATTATATTTGACTTATCAAGGATCCCAAATGGAGTAACATATTAGAAGTTATGGTCGTTCAAATTTAGACTAATGAAAATGGAAATCTCGGATGATATTGGGGAAAAGAATGGTTTTGCGTGAAAGAATGAAAATTTGGCGTGCAATAATGGTTGTTTTGTGTGAAAGATTGGGATAAATCATACAACAACAAAATATTGTGCACAAAATATCACACAAACCTTTTAAAAACCTAATTCAATGTCATATTCCACACCGAACAGTCGAAAAATGTTTAATTAAGGTGTGAGAATGTTTTTAGAAGCGTGTTCTAGATTGACATTTGTGCACAATATTCTTGTGTGCCTAATGCGATGTATGTCAGAAATTTTATGCGAAGTCCAGGGAAAAAGGAAAAGGAAGGGGCACACAAGTTTTGAGATGTTCATGCAAGATTAGCATATACGTTCAAGATTCTTATGTTACCAATGTGATGTTAAAAACCACTTTGCATGCGCACCCACAACAGGGTGCATAGAAGACCTCTTCCATGCCCAAAATATTACGTGCCACCGCTCAAGGTTTCGCCTATAAATATAAGTACAACCCTCTTCTCAGGGTAAGTCTCTGAAGTTCATCCACTTCTCTACTGCACATTAGACCACCTCATCCATGCCTACATGGAATAATGGAACCCTCCATGTGAGATCTTGAGTTATAGGTCCCTTCGCTACCATGACTGACCCCCATGAAAAATGGACGGTCACACTGCGAACTTTACGGGCTGGGTTGTCATTATTTTACATTGCACCCTTATGCGCATCCAACTTCCCCCTATGGAATACCTTGACTCAAGATACTCCTCTAAAATCCAAAAAACATCTTGAGTCAACATATTTTTCTTGGTCCCTTTCTCATGTCATGAATCGAGTTTATCATCTTCAATTTCCCAAGTACCTTGAGTCGAACCACTACTCAAGTAACTCATCCAAACCCCATCACTTGACTCCTATTCTAGGTTTGACTAGAAAGGGTTTCCCTTGCGTAAGTCCCACACCAGCCATTTCTAGGTGCCTTATGCCTAATAGTCCTCTCTAAATGACTATAAATTGTAGTACCCCCTATATGACAAAGAAACGATGCCTTTTCCCCGAATAAAAGATGACTTATGTGCCATGCATAAGATGCCAATAGTCCTCACTACATGAATTTAAACTATATCATACCCTATCATTAAATAATAGGATGTCTCTTATACAAAATAATAGATTCTTTATGTGGCATGTATAATATGCCTCATGCCATGATTACAATGGAATAATTTTAAAAGCGTTGGAATCTTTTTGAGCATTCCATCACTCCACCTCATGTTTCATGTGTCCTTCATTCAGATTCTCATCCTCTTTCATGTCTGAAGAGACCCCCAAATGGACTGGCCCCATGCCACTGCAACTCACCTACCATTCTAGGAAAATGACCCAAAAGTATTTGGATGAAACATCGAGTTTGTACCTACATTTATAATATAGTTAGTGCTTATCCCTCTTTTGTTTATTTCTATCTCAAGACAATGCGTTGTGGATGCTGCATTTTGAATACGGTCATCAGTTATCTCCCTTTATCATTCCACCGTCATTATGTTCCAAATATTGGTCATATGATCCACAATTTTCATCTCCCTTTGTTTGAAGTAATTCTAATGCCCTTGTAATTATCCTTCTTCTGAAATAGTGTATAGGTGTAAGCCCCAATTATATGTCTCAACCCTCTAGTGAGCTGGGATGCCCTCATGGATAGACACGAGGATGACATTATGGGAAGCTTCTATGCATAAGCCCCATCCACCATTGCCAATACTTAGAGGAACCCGAGAAGCTTCCATGTGTAAGACCCATCCACCATTTTTTCTCTATAGAGGCATCCATACAGCTTCCATGTGTAATCACCTTTTACCATTGTCGCTCCTTAGCAGCATCTGGGAAGCTTCCATAAGTAACCCCATCCACCTTTGCTGCTCTATAGCGACACTCAAGCATCTTCCTTATATAATCCCTATAAACCATTGCGGCTTTATAGAGACACCTAGGTAGTGTCCATGCATAAGTCACATCCACCATTTTTTCTCTTTAGCAACACCCCCAACAACTTCTATATGCAACCCCCTTCCAATTTTTTCACTCCTTAGCGGCACTCGGGAAGTTTCCATGCATAAGACACATCCACCATTGTTGCTCCATAGCTGCACCTTGCATGAATCCTTATGTAGGCCCCATCCACCATTTTTTTCCATAGCAGCACCCGTGAAACTTCCTTGGATAATCCCCATCCATCATTGCCACTTCTTAGTGGCACCTGGTCCACTTCCATATGTGATCCCCATTCACCACCCTTCATGGACACACCTTTTCACCATGATCATTAGTTCTATTTTTTCCTCTTTTTTCTCACACCGAGTATGACTTATGTGAGATTAGAGTAAATAATGACCTTGAAATCATCTTTAGGATGCATTAGTGTGTAAGCCCCATGCCCATTTGAACTGAACTACATTGACTTTGATCCTTACCCTTTTCAAGAAAGGTACATTGGAATCCTTTTTACAGTTTAAGCCCATCACCCATCAGTCCCAAACACCTCACATCGGTTCACCCTCATCCTGCATGACGTTAAAATGTTTGCCGCTTTCGTCCCACATGAAATTAAACAATATGATTTTGATCTATGTGAGTTTTTATCCGTATATTATAGACAAGGTACACAGGAAGCCTCCCTAAGGGCCAACCCCAAACACTAACAAACTTCAATGTCCCCTTTGTTGGGACCCACATCCTTAGTCCACCCATTAGTGGTGTTAGACCAGCTCCCAAGCCATCTTTGTATGTAATCCCCAAAGTCAATCCCTACTCCTCCAACCAAGAGTGTCCCTGTTACGATGGGATACTAACCACACTTAAGACCCAACATGTCTTCAGGGTACTGGTCTTTGTGTACACCTCGATTCTATGCCCTATTCCTGAACTACATGGAATTTGATTTCCTTCCAAGGGGATATGTAGAATGCCTCCCAGATGTATAATCCCACAATCTATATCCCATCCTAGACTCTACTTTAAGATTTTTTTGGGAATACCATGCCATAACCTTAAGGTTCGACTTCCTTCAGGACCACAACCATGCACTCCATTCTCCCGAGCCACCCCCTCAAGTGTCCCATCACCCCATTAAACTATGTGGACATTGATTCCCATATATAGGGATTTGTAGGAAGCCTAAATGAGGTTCAAGCCCAACATTACCATCATCTTCATTTCAGTTCCACCACATTCCTCTCATCCAATTCATTAAATAATCGATTATCCATCCTAATTCTTACCCAGGCTACCACATCCTAGTGTGATCATTCCACCCACCTCTTAACTTCTCCTAGTATCACCCGAGAATATAACAATGAATAAGCCCCACATAATCGATATTATTTCTTCCAAGAGTTCCCCTCTTGCAATGGTCCACTAAACCACACATAAGATTCAATACACTTTTGTTATGTTGTCCTTCATGTACACCCCGATTCCATGCCCCACTCATTAAAAATACATGGGTTTTGATCCCTATCCTATAAAATGGTTAATTAGGAATCCTCCTTGAGGTTAAATTAAATCCAATGAAAAACATTGGTGTCCCCATTGCTGGGACCCACCATTTTCTGATCCACCCTTTCTGGTGTCCAGATCAGCTTCATAGTGTGACTTCTTCCTTTCATGGGACACACCACCCTGGGTCCTCTCTTTTTTGGCATTTTAATCCACCCATATGGTGCTCCATTTTTGGGATCCACCCTCACGGTGTGACATATTCCCCTTTTGGGACACAACACCATGGGTCCTCTCTTTTTGGTGTTTTGATCCATCCATCTAGTAATGCTTAATGGTGCTCCCTCCTTGGGATATACCGATCTGATCCGTCTCTATGAGGCGTTCTGATCACTCTCATTACATCTATTCAAGATGTTAAAATAATGGCCTACCCCATTTTGAACAAGGGATGTATAAGGAAAACCATGGAAACTATGCCATAAGAATCTGTCTCCATAAGACATTATACTCATGGCATGCCTCGTGTTAAACATGGAAAGCCGAGGAAAACCTCAAAGACATTCCTCTGGAATACAATTCCCCGCACTCGATGTGGGATGCCTGAGGCTTCCACGCCCTCAAGAACCCCTATCAAAGGGAAATACATTTGTACCAATATATCAGCATCCAAAGATTCCCTAAAATTCTTGATGATATCATCTACTCCAACTAAAGGTTACTGCCCTATCTTGACCCCTTGTAATTTCTAGAAAAAAGAAGCTTAATTAACTAGAATCTACAATGATATGGCTCTAGGAATGAGATTCATGAACAATTATTCAAATCTATGAGGGAGACCCAGACTAGGTAATTAATTCAGAGGAGAAATGCCTAGAAGGAGAGACCTATATCCCATAATCCTATTTCGATCAAGGAGAAAACATCTCTGATGAAGCGATGGATGCCGCACAACTTTGGAAAGCGTGAATATAGGGAAATATAGCTACACATCCTCCTCGATAGATGTATGCGCGTACCCTGATGAAAGAGTCAAAAACATATATCATGATATTTAACCTTTGATCGATCATCTTTAGCATCATTAGATTTACAATGTAATGTATTATAACTTCCCTATATTCCAACAAAATATTTATTTCCAATAAAACATTAATACAATTGGAAGTACCTATTCTCTTCTAACTAGATGTTCAATTTGATTGTCAGTAATTCTTATCCCCCTTTAATTTATCACGATAGAATCAAAATTTCGACTTACTTATGATTTGTGGGAAATAAAAAACAACAACGCATCATCATATTTACTTGGGAGAGTTATTCAACAATGACATGAAATCTAATATTATCTAATGAATGTATAAAAATACTATAGGCATCACCTTGAAACTTAAAGTCTTCAGAATACATTTATAAAATTATCATCACTTTGGGACATTATCCAAGATCCATTAACTTTGTAACTACATCATCATATTTACCGCAATGAGATATTATTTATCTCATTGATCACCATTGAAAACTAATAAAAATCAGTTGAAAAAAATACAATCAATACAAAAAGTGGGATTTTCAATCTCCCCTTTTGTAATTTTTGTCAATACCTTCAAATTTATTTCCAAATGAATGTGTCAATATGTGGAACTATTATATTCTCTCTCCACTTTCCTTTAAACCTTTTCATTTAAATTAATCCCCCTTATTGGAAATAACATCAAATTTATTTCTAAATGGGTTCTTCTAAGTGTAATCCCTCTTAGTAGTTCTTTTGGAAGAACTACCCTTAAATTTCTTGGATATAAAATCAATGGTTTTCTGGCCATTCTGCTCTAGTACCTTCCTGGGAAGATTTCTGTTCACAAAATTCTTATGATATCTTCGAATGGTTTCATCTTCATTCAAAGTCATATTTTGTGGTCTTCTTTTTTTATCAGGTTGGGATACATGTTTATATGAGAATGTACCAACCTTGTGACCAATACCATTGCATACATCACAAAGTAATCAATCATTACAAATATGTTTTTATTACATAGATGCTACTGGACCTATGGATGTTTCTTCTTCTTATCTTTCGTTCTCGCCATTGAGATAGGTTTCCTTTGTACTTTTATATTTTAATGATTGTACTGAAAATTTAATGTATAGTTCCCAAATCTATTACTATAGAAACATTGACCCACAAATCCTGATATCCTGATATCTTTAATATTATATTGTTGGGTCTTCTTCATGATTACTTATGATCTTTGTGGGGAACCAAATTCCACACATTATTTTCTATACACTTCTGTTTTAGTGGTAGGTTTCCTATCATATTTCTTCATACATACTTGTTCATATTTTTTTACAACCAATACTGTTCATAGTAACAGGTTTAGAAACATTAGTAAAGATGGTATGAATGGTACCTGATTCTTCTTAGATACTTGTGATGGATAATTGAATGAATTCATGATCTCATTATCACATGTTGAAAGTCTTTCAACCTTATAATAATCCAATGAACATTGAGTACCAGTAGTATTTTTCTCTTTATTTTTTTAAGACTCAATATATGTCCTCTTTTGATTGGAAAACTGACCTTATAATTCTAGAAATTTCACATTGAGGATGAATTTTGGATATTAAATCATAATCATCTTATTTTTACAATTCTCTTTAATTATTTCAACTTCCTCATCACACATTTTAACTTTTTTATGAATCGAAGACTCAAGTTCCTTGATCTTCTAGGATATTGTATTTAATTGTACTCCCTTGACATCTGTTATATTATTCAATTTTCTTTAAGTACATGGATATTTTATCCTAGAGTTTTTTGAATAAATCTTTCTCTCTATATTATTTAATAAATTTTGAGGAAATTATTTCATGTTCCCTGTTAGTTTCTCTAAAGGTTCCAACCTGTTTAGAGAGGTTAAACCATTCTAATTTGTTTCTTTCAAGATATTCTCCAAAATATCAATTTATCCTTCAAGACGGGTGATATATTCCTACATACATTGAAACACTCCAAAAAAACGAGGATCTTTATTTAGTAATACCATATAGAATTACACTTAATCTATCAAATGATAATTCTTGAGAAGTTTTAGATTGATCATCATCACCACTTGTGTTAGAAGTTCATATTACGGAATATTTTTAAATGTACTAAAACAAACTTATTGATCACTAAAGGTAGAAATATTATCCATATTATTTGTGGAAACTTGAGACACCTAATCATTACTATCCAATTCTTATAGGTCCTCATTGTGAGTAATGTATGGAGAGATAGATACTTATTATTGTTTAGATAAGATGGAATTATTCTTCAACTTTATCTTCTCTTTCTTTTTCCTGTTCATTATTGTTTTAGTAGATATATACTTCTTATCAGAGGTAACTGAATCTTCACTAAAAATTCACTTCAATGTTGATTCATGAAATAATCTAATGTTTTCAATAGAGAATAAATTCACTATAGTGAATCTAACAGAGGCGAACCTTGGTTGTGACACCAATTGAAAGGACCAGTTTGGGATATGACTAACACTAAGGGGGGGGGGGGTGAATCAGTTTTGGGAAAATTTTAATCTGATTACAACTTTTTATCGTCGTACCACATAAACCTATTAATATCTTGATTCTATTATTATCTTTTCTCTATCGCATGAAAGTATCTAAATGTAGTAAATATTGAAAAAAAAATATTCTTACAAGGTTCACAACTCCATAAGATTAGTTAGTCATTGGCATGGTATGTAATTAATATTGACCACACAACTAATTGAAATAAATACTTTTAATGAGGTTACAACAATTATTTAACACCATTTCACTAAAAATACCCTAGAGTCAATTGATAGTGCACAATCTATAGAAATTGGATGGATATTTATATTACCTCTAAAGATAGTATTCTCCTTGTTAACAAGGGTTTGTAACACCAAGAAATTCCTCCACCTGTTTAGTCATATCAGATGCAATGGTTCTACTTTGTTCTTCCACAACCTTGTTCTTCACTTTGTTACTTGCACAAAAGCATGGAAAAAGCCTTTTAATCTCTTCCCAACTGCAAACTTGGTGGCTATAGAATCTTCTTCTTCTATAAGTCAAAATAATATGAATGTTGTAGATAGAAAAACTAGATTCTCCCTGAACAAATAATGAACAACTGATAATAATTTTTCTAGTCACTTCCTCATCTCCCTTTGATCTGTGACACACAAATATATGCAATAGTGTATAACAGTGCTTGGATCTATCCTTCTTCTTCATTGAAAAACCAACTAAACTGAATCAAAATTTTCCAACAATTCTAGAATCATAAAACTACTTTGTGATTGTTAAAAAATAATAATTATTTCAACATAAAATCATCACAACTAATCTTCCCTAAATAATAATCAATATATAAGTGGGAGAATTATATTATTCTTGGAAACATAATAATGTATAATTGTGTAATAGTGTCTTGATCTATTTACCAGACACTCAATACCAACACATGAGTGTATTAGTTTACTAATATAATTTATTTTGAAAATATGAACTTAGGTGCACATGTAGTTCTTCTTTACAGAAAAAAATTTGTATGTTTTGTCTTCTATATCCATTGTGTATCAACTGAGAACCCACATACATTTACTTTCTGTAACAATGTGGGGTTATTATACCCAATCACTATTTTATAGAGATGTTATTGAAGAACCAGTACAAGTGTGTGAGTTTAACACATGTCGAGCTTCCACAAATCATCTTCCTCATGAATCATGATGAGGGTGTAAACAACTATCATGTGTACATGATATTTCTCTTTTTCAAGATGTCATGTATTATCCAGAAACTAACTTGTATCACGTAGTGTTAGTGATTGATGGAAAAACATTCCTTAGTGGACCAATGTTTCTTCCGCAGACCGCCTCTCCTTCCACAAACTGACTCTCATTTTGCGGAGAACTGATGCCTCACAAACCGCCTCTCCTTCCTGGATGGTTAATGCCTCTGCAAACAAATGATGCTTCATATACCCTTTTTCATTGTAGTCTATTAAACATTAGAAACCCATTTTGTACACAATTTCCATGAAATACTTCACCCTTATTAGAATCCCCCCTTGTGAACTCTTCTCCTATATGGAATCCTCCCTCCCGAACCACTTCGTATATCACTAAATTATTCTCGAAGAGATGATGGTTTTTATGAAATTTAAAATTATTATTTATTTCATTAGGTGTATTTATATAGGAAAATAGATCTACAAAACCCACTAATTATAATTACCAAAAACATTGATGCAGTACATCCTTCACCATGAACTATACTATGCAGTCCATATAGTGCCTTAATCCTTTGTGGTGGCTCACATCATCCGTAAATGAAAACCCTTTACAAAATCCATAATCACCATATCATTCCAAAAGAAACATGCCTCCCATGAACTGACCTCATAGTGCTTCAAATCACTACACTCACCCAAAAACATCAATCTCCCCAAAAAAGTCTTTTGTAGTTCTTGTAGCAAGGCTTTTAGTCCCCATGACACTGCTATATGGAAACATTTCCTTTAGTTATTCCAGATACCTCCTTTGAGGTTTGTGAACTATTATTCATGGTATTGAAACTATTATTTTTGGACTCTATTTCAAAAAACCCTTCCTTTGGCATATAAATACTCCCTATTTTGAGGGCCAAAAATTAGAAAAACATCAGGAAGCTATGCCACCATAAAAATATACTTCGGAAAAACTAACCATACTAATTTGCAGTAATTTGGTTTTTTCAATAAACAGAAATTGATAGATCATTAAATATTCAACCATCTTTTACCAAAACTCACTATTTGTGATTCAGATAGTAATCAATGATTTACTAAACACATAATCTAAGCCCACACAAGCCATGCTCAGCATGAGAAACACAAGTAGCATGTATAGTTCATCAATGAATCATTTCATTCAAAAAACACTCAACTAGTTTCATAAAGAACCATATCTATCCTGATATTTAATGTTTTATCTATCATCATTAGCATATTCATATTTACAAAGGAAATTATCGTAACTTCCCTATATTTTAAAAAAATCTTTATTTTCAATCAAACCTGAATATGATTGGAATCACCTCTTCTATTCCAACTAGATGCTCAATATTATTGATAAAACTTCTTCTCCCCCTTCTCTTATCAATCCATAATCACATGTTTAAATTACATATAATTTTTGAGAAATAAAAACTGATAAATCTTTATCATATTTAACTAGGAGAGTTATTTAACCATGACAAGACATCCATTATCATCTAATTAATCCATAGTAATTCTCTAGGCATCACATTGAAACTCAAAGGCTTCAAAATATGTTTCTTAAATTATTAATACTTGAATTCATTATCCTAGATCAATTAACTTTGGAACTAATTCATAATATTAGCTACAATAATATCTTATTTATCTCATTGATCACCATTGGAACTAATTACAATTACTTGAAAAAATAGAATTGACACACAATGTGGGCTCTTCTAACATGAGCTTGAAAGATATTTTGTTGAAACTTCAAGTGATTAATACCATAAAAATATGGTCAAGAATTTCAAACAGACCAATATATCCAAGGAAAAAATTTCCCTTATTTACAAATCTCATAAACTTATTCTAAAGATATATTCTTAGGAATACCAATTCACCAATATCGAACTCTAGATCTCATTGATTATTTTTAGCATATTTTTTCTGATCACTCTGAGCTTCCCTTAATTACTTCTAAATGGATCTGACCTTATCTACCATTTTATCATCTAGGTAAGGTCCCAATATCTTTTTTATCCAACTTTTCCCTAGCACATTAGAGTTATAATCTTTTTTCCATAGAGGTTCACATAAGGATCCATATGAATGCTCGAGTGAAAGCTATTATTATAATAAAATTCCATTAAAGGAAGGTTTTAATCACAATATTATCAAAAAAAACTTTTCATACTTATATATTTCATCTTAACTACTGAATATTCATTACATAAGATAAAAAACCATGCCAGCATCATATGGGTTTAGTGTCTTTGGAAACTTTGAAAAATAAACAGCTAGTTCGTAAAACATCTATATCGTATCCATATTGTTCCTTCATAACTAGATCCCTTTTTGACATATCAATCTTAATACATTTATTTATATCCTATTGAAAAGAAACATAGGAGAAAGGTGCGCTTAGATTCTCAAAAATGGTAAACAAGGAAAACATATAAAAAATCATAAGAGCAGGAACATAACATTTGAAAATTATACCACAAATAACAAAGATCATAATCTTGAGTAATGGAATACATAATATATTCTCATAAGAAATGAATCCAAAATGGACACGAGATAATAATATTGGTATAATACATATAATTGTGGTATAAAAATAATCTTATAAGATCTTATGTCAAGGATACCTACTGAGAAATTTGTTAGGTCCACTAGGTTAGATACCCTGAGGGGGGAGGGGGGGGGGGGGGTGAATCAACGTATGAAAAATTAAGACAGCTGCCCCTTTTGATCTTGTTTTGTTGTTAGAAAAAACCCTCTTCTCTATCTTCTTCCCACTGTAGTGTATGAATAAATATTAGAGCATGAACATGACACAAAAATTTAACTTGGTTCACCCTCACTAGGCTACGTCTATGAGGCATTCACCGAAAATGTGCCGGTGTAACAAATCCACTATAACTGCATTGCTGTTTACAAGTTTGGAGGGGAATCACTGTCCCTCCTGGTTTACAACCACTTACAATTTGAGAACTCACTACTCTCTCAACTGAAGTGAGTTCAATGCTTTTTCAGAAGATCGACTAACAGTTTATAGACCTGTAGGTATCTTTTTTATCTCTAATGAATTACGCATACTTAACTGTTGATAGATTCTATGTTGATGCCAAACTTTCATCTGTAGATGAATCTCTCTTTGCACTGGGTGTACATAGAAACCCCAATTTTTATGCACAACCCTTATTGCACCTTGCACGTAATTCCTTTGCCTTGCGTGGAATACACATTCCATGCAACAACTCTTTTATGCACATCCAATTCTTTTTAACACAACCTCTTCTTTTACATGTAACCTCTTCTTTCATGCGCATCCTCTTCTTTTACGCACAACCTCTACACTGACTTGCACGTAATTTTATTCTTTTGCGTGCAATCCACTTTTTGTGCAACAATCTTCTTTTTCCACGCAACTCTGCTTTTCGCGAAAATAGTTATTTTATGCGAAAACTTATTGTTTTCAGGCTACACTCATGTGCATTCCAATTTTATAGGCCAGAGCTCAGATACACTCTAAGTCTTGAGTTGTATTGAATGAATGGGGTCACTTCATATTTATAGGCAATATCGACCCCAACGCGAAAACCCTCCTTCTACGCATAATCATCTTAGAGTGCGAAAAAAAGCATTCCGCGCAACATCATTTTTCACGTACGACTCCAATATTTCGTGCACCTCATTCTTTTTCCAATTTTTGAGCTTCTGATCTCAAAATACCTCTGCGATGAAAAACCCCAATCCTTTATTTCGCGCACCACTCCAATTTTTTACGCACCACATTATTATTCACGCACCACACTAATTTTTCTAGCAACACACAATTATGTTATGCACCACTAAATTTTTCATGCACTGCGCTAATTTTTCACGCACCTCCCTTTTCCAAAAAACACATCTCTTAATTTTCGGATTTTCAGGCGCAAAAATTTGGCAAACACCGGAAAACAGTGCCACCTTGTACATTCTCTTTTTGTACTACTTTCAGATCGTCCGTTCCTTTGTCCAGGTTCTTCAATCAAACATGGATAGACAAAAATATCTCTTGATCCCAAAAAATCACCTTGTAAACCCCCTTTGTCAGAAAATTATACATCGTGGTCTTCTTTGTGAACAAACACAACACGGAGGCCCACTTTTTCGACAAACACAATCACCTAAAAAATGATTCAATGATACCTTGAGGGATTTTTTACAAATTAAATTCATAACATTTTATTCTTGGGATATTTAACCATGTACCAACTTCAATATTGGGATGACCTTTAATATACCCTCTATTTCCAGGCTTATGATGACCTAATATGTACCCTCTTGTTGCAGGCTTTGGCTATCCACCCATGTACCCTTTTATTGTGGGCTTTGGCTAACCACCCATGCACCCTTTTGTTGCGAGATTGGGATAACCACCCATGTACCCTTTTATTGCTTTCCTAGGATGACCAATAGTGTACCATTTTTTTCGGCTTGGGATGACCACCTATGTACTCTTTTTTTGTGATCTTGGGATGACTACCTGTGCACCCTTTCGTCATGGGATCGGGTTGACCACCCCTATACCCTTTAAGCTCATAAAATTTTTATCATTACCCATTTCGTTGAAGGTAGATATAGGTCCAACCCATCACAAAATAAAAATAAAACATATTTGGTCTATAATAACATAAACCATTCATCAAATCATAACCCATGTAAAGAAATGAGTTTCATAAACATTTCATCATAACATAACTCATGAAAAGTAAAAAAGTTTCATAAATATCATGACATCATAAATATAAACAAACCCTAAAAAGTGTAAGGGTGTTTTTCATGAACAATATTCCTAGAAAATCATAATTAAATTCAAATAATGTTATCCTATATTGAAAATATGTTTTAATGATTGCTTGAAATAATTCTTAAGGAAAATATTCTATTTGTTTTGATTTTTTTAAATGTCGTACAATTATAAAAAAATAATTCATTAAAAAATAACCTCATAGTACTTTAAATTAAGATTCAAGGCATTAAATATTTATGGCAGAATAAAAATCCTCTAATTTCATATAAGTTAAAAAGAGACATTCCTTTGGTATTTGTTTTTCATAAAATTCATAACGATCCTCCCCTAGAAAACAAAAAAAGAATCCTTTCAAAATATTTTTTAAAAATTAAAAAATGAGTGAAAATGAATATAGAAAATCATATTATAATATTAAAAACATTTTATGATTTTCTTTTGGAAAAACATGGTCATGGAAGAAAAAGAGTTTTAATAGAAAATTTAAAATGATAATTTTTTAAAAGAAAACCCCTTATACATATAATATATTTTATGTGATAATTAATAAAATTAATCAAATTTGTGTATTAACATTAAATACATATTAAAAAATTAGTAATTAAACATAGTATAATAACAATTTACCCCACACATAGTCATATCATGACATAATCAATGAAGTATAATGTTAGCCCAAATAATGGATATTAGGTTAAGAATTCTCTAACCACTTTGTAATCAGTCGAATTGTATTCCCCATAAAGTAATAAATGTCAAATAAAAAATTGAATAACATTAAGATACTAAGATTAATGATATTATATATTAAATGGTAGTATATACACCACACAAAAGAAAAAATTGGTGAATGAGTTATATATCTCATCGGAGAGCAAGTGAGATGAGAGACCCTTACTTCATGCTTACATTTAGTTTTGTATACTTTAAAATTATGTATAAAGGATTAAATAATTTTATTAAATAATTTTATAACTATAATAATATTTATAATACCTCATATGATATTTTAATAATATCTTACCACCCATTAATTAATAATATTTTTACATTTTATGGTTTTGTGTGCGTTCATTTCATGGTTTCATGATCGGTTCATTTGTGCATAATTATGGATTTTCTTATCAAATAAAAATAAAAATGTAGAATTGAAATAAAATGTTATTCATGAAATTAAAAAATTTTAAATGGTCCTATATATAATTTTTATTTCTTACATTATGATTTTTAATTTGTTAAAAAGTTAATGATAAATGTTGAGTTTAATTTGGCGATTTTTCGTACCATCACAAACTAGTTTTGTTTTTTTAATATAATGTATATATAATAGTTACCTAACATGAAATAGGTTATAATATACTGATTAAAATCATATTTTACCATAATAATTGTTTTATGTCCATCCATGATGGCGGTAATGGAAAATGAACAATTCCATTATTCATGGGGCGATTAACCGGTATAATTTGGACAATAGTTTCATTTCTCAGAATAAGCAGAGAGGAGAAATGAAATGGTTATGAGATATTACAATAGAAACTTATAAATATAGTATATACATGATTCTAGAGTTATCAGGAATTTATTGATGAATGTGGTGGGAGGAAATTTTAAAAATAATAAAAATAAGAGAGGTGTTTTGAGAAAATTACCTCTTGAATATAATCTATTTGAAGAACCCCTAGAGGACCTTGGATTTTATGTTTTGGTGAGAAAAGTATAAATTTTACATGGGGAGAGTAATTAATAGAGGGGTTTAAAGATATTTTTAGATCTTTAAGTCTTGTTAGTAGAAATGGGGAGGTGAGCAGTGGTATTTATACTTGAGGGATGACTTTAAGTTATTTAATAATGATTATTTTACAATTAAATCCAACCACATTGAGGTGGAATTAATTTACAAATATTTTCATCATAATTATTGTTTTAAAGTATGGTTAGTTTATGTAAATAATTCAACCACATGTTATTTTTTTAGGTATTTCAAGCCTCTACCTTTTAACTTTGGCCTTTTTCATTATTTTACCAATACCGTGACAAATCATTGTTTTTACCAAAGTAATTTTTTATACCTAAAAATTAAAGTGATATTAATAACTTATTTGGATATTATGATTCCAAATATTAAATCAATTTTACCAAACTTAGTTCAAATAATTGGAAAATTATATTTAAAATTAATCCCACAGACGCAATGAGAAATTAGGTTTTTAAAATGAAAAAGTTCAAAAGTTTTATATGTTTTTTATTCAATTAAAACGTGAAAACTGATTGAAATGAAGTAAATTAGACTTATTTATGTATAATTTTACTAATTATACAATAAAAAATATTTAAAATATAATTCAACTATAAAAATAAATTAGATGAAAAAGCAATTTTGAATAAAAATTTAGTATTTTTTCACTATTCAAAAAAATGAAACTTCACAAAAATAACCAAAATTAACCCTAAAAAACCTTTATATGACACTTTTAAAAAAATTATTTTTTCAAATAAAATTTATAAATTTTTCAAAATTTATTTTTAATATAGGTTGTTGACACTCCTTTGATCACAGAATCTAAAGATCAGAAAAGGGAAATGACATAGCACAAATTGATTCATCCTTTGAAGAAAATATAAAAAAACGACAAAGGGATGAACAAGGAGAAGATTTCCCATAAGTCGCGCAAGTTTCCTCATAGGTGAGAAAGTCCACTTGCATGACGCATTATGGTCGCGCAAGTGACTTGCGCGACCTAAGTGATAACCGCCTGGGGTCTTCTCCTGCCTATAAATAGACCCTATGGGCCCCCCATTCAAGGAGGATTTTTTCCAGAAACTCAGATTTGAGCTCCCAGTGCCCTAGTCTCTTCTCAAAGATTTCGAAACACTTCTAAGGTAATTTCATACCTAGAACGGAAGATCTAAAGAGGGGGAGGAAGGCCTAAGTGTTGAAACTCATCAACACTTGCACGCCTGAGTGGCCAGCCCTTAAGGGAAAAGGGCCACACTTGCGCGCCGCCTTACTCCTTCAATAGATCTTGTTCGCCCCTCTTCTAGAAGAACATCAAGAGGATTCTAAAGGATTTAATGAAGAGTCGCTCAAGTATTACCCTGTTAGTTAACTGTCGCGCAAGTACACCATGTGTCGTACAGGCATACCTGTGCGACCAGGACTTGCGCGCCCATGCAGTACCTGCACGCTTGCCAGGACTTGCGCGCCCCTGCCTTTTTGGGTGCCTTTCTTGCCCATTTCACCCCTCTTAAGCCATTACACCTTTCCTATTCAAGATTCAGTCTTCAAGACACTCTTCAAATCCATTTATGGCATGATTTCTTGATTCTACTTCCTTATCTGAAAGTAATTCTATGGAATATCTCTCAAAACCTAGTGATTTAGACATCTTTATGTGACTAAAGATTGAGATTTCATTCATTCAACCTCATCCTTTAACATGAGAGAATCCTTAAATTGGGCCTCCTTTTTAGGAGTAAGCCCCAGTCTCAAATATGGGCATCCTTTTTAGGAGTAAGCCCCAAATCCTCTAATATGGGCATCCTTTTTAGGAGTAATCCCCAAATCCTCTAATTTGGTCATCCTCCTTAGGAGTAAGCCCCAATTCTTAAATTTCCCAAATCTGGGCATCCTCCTTAGGAGTAAGCCCCAGTCCCCTAATTTGGGCATCCTCCTTAGGAGTAAGCCCCAAACCTTAATTCCCTTAACCTGGGCCTCCTTTTCAGGAGTAAGCCCTAGTCTTAATTTCTCTTAACCAGTCCTAATTTACCTTTGATCTGGGATTCCTTTTCAGGAGTAAAACCCAATGATAAGTCTTCTCCTAATTTGGGCCTCCTTTTCATGAGTAAGCCCCAAGTTAAAGTATTCAAAATCTCCATGAAGCACATATACCTTTATGGACCCTGTTCCTAGATTTCTTCCCTAAAGTAAATCCTAACCTTCATTTATCTGGGCAGTCATACATACATAAGCCCCGCATTATTTCTTATGATTGCATCTGTCATGGCACAATTGTCTATTTTTTTACCAATACCTCTTGTTTCTCACACCGAGCATGACTCACATGAGCTTAGAGTGTACAAGTAATTGTGACATCCTTCTTTGAGCCATCAATCATAAACATCATACTCCCTTACTCTAACTACGTGGGTTATAATTCATTTTCTAAAACAAAGGATATGTAGGTAGCCCGTCTACGGGTTTGATCCCAAATCTAAAATAATCCATGTCCTTCTGATTGATAATAAACTTGAAGTGCCCCACTGAGTGGCTTTAAAACCAACATGATAATCATAATGACCAAGAGACTTCTGTATAAATGTGTTAAAGGGTACCATTGACCAAGAATCTCTAATAAATATAGATGATTCTATATCGATGAAGAACCTCGAATATATACAAAAGATTCTCTAAATTTCCTACATATTTAATCATTGATTGTCAGATCTGAAGGAAAGCTCATTTTTTTACTTGGTAATGTAATAAGGATTCACGAACATAACTTAAATCTATAAAGAGAGTCCCGAAGTAGACAATAATTCCCCTCAAAAAGGTGTGATGAGTCCGACCTCCCATCCTCTTGACCAATGCAAATTCCTAAGCCTCATCAGTCCACAAACTAATGAGCACCTACCTTTGGAAAGTAGGTCCGAATGGATGTGGAATCATTGGATGTTTCTGGTTCTACGAACAACCCTGTTAAAAACTAATCGGATTGTTTGAACCTCCCATCAAGGCGGTCATCCCCAGATGTCGAGGGAAACAAAAATGGTGAACCCGACGTGAATCCTTAACCAAGTTAAAATGATTTTTTACCTATTTTTAGGCCCCTATTTAAAACTCAATGAGAGTTCCAATAAAAACAATCATTGAAATATGTGCTCATCCAAAAGATGTAGTGGAAAATTTATCTTGATTACATCTGTTATATCAAACATGCACTTTTTTCCCAAGATCTTCTACATTTCTAGAATGGATGCTAACAAGTTCACACCTGTGAATACTGCTGCTACAAATGACACTACTACTACTCTTGTTGGATCGTCACCCGCTCTTAGGACGATATCACCTACTCAGCGTCTTCAACGATGGGTATCAAACACACTGGTTAAGGAGTACCGTCAACACGGTACCATCCCAACTCTGGAGGCTGCCCGACAAGCCCTCCAAGTAAACAACTCACATCAGTCATCCGGACAACGACGACTAGTGATCAAGAAGTAGGTGGTGCTGACTACCGTCTCTAACCGTTTCGGGTCGTTATCCTCGGAACACAATCACCATTCTCTCCCTTATTCTGGGGAGGTGAATGAGCAGGTACCTCAGAACCTTAATTCAAACATACATGAGTCCTTCCCGAGGGCTCCCACTAACAATCGCTGCCAGACTCGTGTGGTAGTACGCCCTCAACATGATGAGGGTACCAACTCCAGGCGTTCGGCTTAGGTTCCTCAAACCCGAGAAAGCAAGACAAACCACCGGAGGCGGAATTCGGTCAACAATGAGCAGGTTCTCATCTCTGCCATCTCCGAAGAAGTCCACCAACCTAACTTGGTGGCATGCAACGAGCAGGCACATACACCTGCCCGTTTTAAACCCGTTGTCTAGCAGACTCGTCTGGAAGCATCACGCCAATCCCGCATGGCAATTCCGGCGGAGTACTATAGGTAGGAACATACACCTGTTTATAAATCATCAGATAGTCAGCATGCTCGTCTGACTACATATGATGGATCTCGTCAACCATGTTTGGCGAAGTGCAATAAGCAGGCACACACACCTGCTAGTATTAATCAATCCTACCAACAGTCTCTCTTGGTATCATTTGGAGAAGTTAGTCGGAAAGCCCCAACAACAAATAGGAGGCATACTCAACTCTCTGCCCCCACACATGAGTACTGTCAGGATTCACGACAGGAAAAGGAGGAAACGAGTAGGCATATACACCTGCTCTAAGCCCGGAATGGACGTATATTCTCGTTCCGATAGCTGAAGTCACCAAGTATATTCTATCAATGGTGAAAGAGCATAAGCAAATCCCTGATCTTATTCTGGATGCCTTCCAGGATATTATAACAACTTTAGCGGCATCTCAGGGAAAGACACATAAATCTATCCCTACCAGTGGAGTGATACATCAAAAATTCACTCCGGAACAGACACACACATTTGTTCCAGTCCAAGAGGGTTATGGGGAATAATCCCCCATATCATACGGAAGACCATATCAGGCACATACACCTGATTTGAGAGGAGATCGTGAGCCTAACCTGGCCATATTTCCTGATCAGTCACATACACCTGCTCAGAGCAGCCACTTTCGTCAACAAGTGGTTTCCAAGGCGAGTAAGAAGGCGTCTAAGAAAAAGACCAGCCCAACACAGTCAGGGGATCAAGAGCCAATCTGTAACAAATCCTTGCTCGATGCTGGAGTTCTTGAAGCCCTCAGAAAATTATCTGTTGGAATTCAAGATTCTACTCCCTCAGTTCCCAATATTGGGAACATTAATTCCGAAGGTCTTCAACAGACACTTCCTCATGAAGGCTTGCTTCATGACAATTCGGTCGATCTCAAAGTTTCATCTTCAGATGAGAGCCACAGGAACCCTCTGTGTGGTCAGAAGACCAAGGATCAAGAGATATCATCTTTTGCTATAACCCATTATGGTGGTCCTCCCCATGATGATGAATTTCTCTGTGAAAGTCCTCTCTGCAGTAGTGATACACATTGCCCGGAAAATTCTCCAGTGGACAATGTAGCACCGAGAAATCCCTCTTATCTTGAGGAACTTGCAAATGCGAAACTAGTCATGTCTGAAGCTTCATCTCTAGTAGGTGAAATACTTTCTCAATCAGAAGATAGACTAGGGTTTAGGTCATTCTCTAAACCACCCCTAAGTCATGCATCTTCTAGTTTGATCAATGATTTCTCTACCAATCCCGTTGAATCCAATGAAGCAACAAGGAAACACCAACTCTGGTCATATCAGGTAGAAGAATCTTCATCAAATGATAAAGAGGAAATTCTGAATATGAAAAAACAACTGGCGAAAGGTGAAGTGCCAGTCATGTTTTGGCCTCTAGCTGACTCTCAGTATAATATTCCAGAAATGTTGACAGAAGATGAAATTTATGATATTTGTCTCAATATATGGAAAACTCTTTGTAAGTTAAAAAAGAAAGTATTATCTTATGATGAATATGAAAATCATCTTAATATAATAGAAGGGTTACAAAGTCAGATTGATTTGGCATCTCTATCAGTCTCTCGATATCCGAAGGATGAAAAGCAGTAGAGAGACCTTCAACGTTCATGCTTTGGCGCACTATGAGGATTGCGTCAGTTAATTGCCAATTCCCCATCTTGTATTCGTTTCAGAGGATGGGGTGTTCATGGTGAAATGCATTTCACGGTGCTCTCCAGTTAGCAAAGCCTGCCGAAAATGGTCTCATGCAATGTTATTACCCATGGCAGGCCACAGTCAATGGGCTTTGTTTGTAATCAAAAGCTTGCCTAAGAACAGGCTTCAACTAGTTCCTCTCAAAATCAAGAATACAAAGAAAAAGTTGTCGAATTACTCTTTCTCAAGCAAATGAGAATATTGAACATGCCTCTCGTTTGAAGCAAGCATGTCACCAAGTGACAGAAGTGTCAGAAATCATCCAACGGTCTTTTGAACAAGATGATAAAATCGGATACAGATTAATGCATCCAGCTAATTTCCGTACTAAGGTTCGCAAGATCAGGAGGACTTTCAAGAAAGTCTCAAACGTAGCATGTCAAGAACCACCCCAGCTCGCCAGACTGGGGACTCTTTTAAACCAACCCTCGGAATCAACAAAAAGGATTCAGGGAGTTGAGCGAGAAAAGAAGGAACAACCCCAGTCCACTGGACTGGGGACTTTTTCAAAT
Source organism: Viscum album (assembly GCA_963277665.1). Classification (NCBI taxonomy): domain Eukaryota; kingdom Viridiplantae; phylum Streptophyta; class Magnoliopsida; order Santalales; family Viscaceae; genus Viscum; species Viscum album. The sequence goes on along the minus strand of OY728150.1, from coordinate 1,902,568,491 downwards.
CATCAATCCCCTCCTCAGAGAAAATCAGTCTTTTCTCAATTGGGGAAGAAACCTCAAGAGGAACGAAGAGACAAATTATCAAGAGATTCCCTCCAAATGACGATTCATCAAGAAGTTCCTGAGGGATTTAATCAACAAAAGGCAATGTCTTATCAAAGACATGGAATAAGACAATATCACAGAAATGCTGATAGAAGGGATGCGATGAGTTATGCATCGATTAATTCATCTATGTCGTTGTTGTTGATCCACCAGATGAGGCTCACTTAGGGGACTCAGGTGAAGAGGTTCCTGCTCAAGAAGATGTATGCACCGACATAAATGAAGAAGGTGTGCGTACACGAAGACAAAGGATTACTCAGAACTTAAGTAATCCTTCAAGTAACCCACTTCCCCCTCTCCGAAAAGGATCCAACAAATGGAAGGGAAAGAACCAGGTTATATATCCTTCCTCTAGAGAAGGTCAATCGCTCTCACTAGAGAAGAGGTTTGCACAACAGGAGGAAGAAATGAAAGAATTAAGAAGGTTTAATGTAGAACTACTTTAGAGTAGTCTTCTCCTTAAGCATGCTGGAGTCAGTCAGCCAAAGGAATTTTTTGCAGCTACTGAGATGGATCAAGAATATCCTCTTCTAGTACACCCTCACAGGTCTAATCCTACGGGTCAAGTGCAAAAACAGTTGGCAGTGCTACCATCGGTTGCAGCACCAATCACAACATTTGTCCAAGATCCATTCATTGCACCTACCCAAGTACAAGTTCAACCGGATGTTTCACAAAAGTTAATAACTACTATTGAGTCATTAACAGCTCGGTTAGAAACTATGGAAGGGAAGCGTGCGCATGTTCAAATAGAAAAGAAAGTTTACCCTGAATGGTTAGATTCAATTTCTCCTCCATCCAGTTTTGGGAACCCTGTATTCCCTATTTTCAATGGATTACGCGATCCTGAACAACATTTGATGCATTACGTGTCTTGTTGTGATCCTATGATGAGAACTCCAGAGCAGCAAGAATCAGTGAAACTCAGATGCTTCGTGTGAACCTTGCAAGGACCAGCTTTTGTTTGGTATACAAGCTTTCAATCCCTGTCAATTACCGGTTGGGAGGATCTTCGCCAAAAATTCCTCCTTCAGTTCAACTCAACTTTTCCAAAGACAACAGTTTTCGATCTTACAAACTGTAAGCAAAGGGAAAATGAAAGGGTCTCTGATTTCATTGCTCGATGGAAAGGATTAACATATTCCTTGAGTTTAGAACTCCCTCAAGAAGAATTGTTGCCAATCTGTGTGGCAAATCTGCGTGACGAATTACACACGCCGTTAATTTATGTGAAATTCACTGGGGGGTTTCGAGACCTTACTTCAATCACTCAGCAGATTGAATATTCCCTTATACAGGCTAAGGCTAAATCTCGTGTAATTCCATCAGCTCCAAGAAGGAGAATGGGTAAAGCAGAAACTGCTATAGTTATTCTTAAACAAGCACCTATACCTATTTCTACCTCAAAAACATCATCTTCTCGAAAGGATCCACCTTCTGAGCGCCAACAACAAAGGCCTTTTCGTCTAGATGATCAAAAAGATCTAAGATGAAAACAATTTGAGGATCTGAATAGCAAAACATACTCTTTCCGAAATGAACAAGTTCCTGGTTATTTCATTTCAGCTCTGGAAAACAATTTGGTTCAATTGCCAATACCCAAGAGGCCAAAAAAGAAAAGAGATGAGAACCGTCCTAATTATTGCCCTTTTCATCAAATGTTGGGGCATCCCATCAAGGAGTGTTTTGTCTTCAAAGACCTCCTGAAAAAGATGGTCGACTCGGGACAGGTCACATTGAAAGGCTCCTCATCTCAGGTAGTATGTGTCACTGCTACAGTTCCAGAAGAGGAAGATTAATGGCAGGAAGTCAAAAGAAAAAATGCACAAAAGTATGATGATTGGATGGTTAGAAAGACAATCAATCAAACTCATGCTATTTTGCGAACACATTTAAGGAAACCAATTGTGTCTTCTGCCATGACTGTTGCGTCAAAACCCACTTTGTCAGAGGGAAAGTCCTCAAAGAAACGACGTGATTCAAAGAAAGAAAAAGAATCAGAAGAAGATGAGTATGTATCAAAGCCTAAGTTGTCTTTGAATTTGGCGGATTTCGTGCCATCTACTTCAAATCCACGGGCACCGCCCCACAAAACGACACAACCTAAATAGGCTAATCAGGCAGAGTCTTCATCAGACGAAGAGTTAATCATTGGTTCTGTTAATATGATTCAATTAACAGATCCATATGCCAGATATTTGAAGAAGTATTTTGTATAATCTACAAAGTACCACTTTCGTCCTTGCTATATGACTTTAAACTATATAGCAATAGTCCATACATATGACCTTAAACTATTTGTATTAATTTCGTCCCACACGACGTTAAACTATGAAACAAATTCCCTAATTTGTCCGCACTGCATGACATTAAACTGCAAAGTTCCACTTTCGTCCTTGCTATATGACATTAAACTATACAGCAACGATCCATACATATGACCTTAAACTATTTTTACTTCAGTCCAACATGACGTTAAACTGTGAAAAAGTTCCCTAAATGGTCCAGTATGACCTTAAACTGCAACTAGGTCCTGTATGACCTTAAAATGCATCATCAACGGTCCATGTATATGACTCTAAACTATTTGCAAGTCCCTTACGTCCAGCAAGACGTTAAACTGTGATAGCCTAACTACATGATGTTAAACTGTATAAAAGTCCCTTACATCCAGAAATATGTTAAACTATATAATAATCAAAGGTCCTGTATGACCTTAAACTACACTTTTGTCCAGCATGACATTAAACTGCACCATCCATGATCCATGCATATGACCTTAAACTATTCTCACTTTCGTCCAACATGACGCTAAACTGTATCGTCCCTTTTTTTCCAACATGACGTTAAACTGTGAAAAAGTCCCTAATGCATCCCACATGACGTTAAATGGTGTACTCTTTTGTCCTCCCTGCATGACATTAAACTGCATAGTCCCCCTTTCATCCAACATGATGTTAAACTCTATTGTCCCCATCGTCCTAACTACATGACACTAAACTGTACAGAAAGTCCGTGATACGTCTTACATGACATTAAACTATATTTTGTCCCTGCTACATGACACTAAACTATGCAACACCAATAGTCCGAACTGCAAGACTCTAAACTGCATAGTCCCTTTATATGTCCTACATGACATTAAACTATGCATCGTTAAGGTTGTTGTTACCTCTTGTTTCTCACATCGAGCATGACTCACATGAGCTTAGAGTAAACCTCAACCATAACACTCTCTTTGGGCCACTAACCATGTGTAAGTCCCAACAACATTTTTAGGTCATTCTCCACAAGAACAACTTGATCATTAATTCATTATTTAATTGAACTACACGATCATTGATCCTTGCATTCTAGGCTGGGTATGTAGGAAACCTCCCAAGGTTCAAGCCCAAAACCAATCTCTTCACATCGGTTCACCTCCATCTTATACGATGTTGATTCGTGAAACTGCCCCTAGAATCAATATCTTTACATTGGTTCACTTTCATCCTTGTTATACGATGTTAAAATATACAACACTTTTGTCCAGTATGACAATAAACTACAAATTTATTTCATACCCTCACCTGAGAGGGAACCATTATTTTCATTGATTTTTCAATCATGTTTCATTTCAAAGACTATGTGAATACATGGAAATGCCCAAACCTTTTATCTTGGGTTAAACCATTATTGCACTAAAGTCCCCTTTCACCCTTCACATGTACGAACCAAATTTGTACAGAGGGTATTTATAGAACTACGTGGGCTTGATTCCCATCCTTATGGGATACATAGGAACGTTTGAGTGTCCCTCAAATCCAGTCCCAAGTCTTTGGGCCTAACCCCAAATTCCATTTTTCAATCCCTTGGTTGAAAAGTCCCTATAAAAACACACACTGTGTATTTCTTACAATGGTCCAAGCTCTATGATCCTAAACTAATATCTCTAATCCTTTTGTCCCACACGACGTTAAACTGTAGTTTAAGAACTACGTATGGCTTGATTCTCATCCTTATGGGATACATAGTGAAGTCCAACATTTCAATTCAGGACCCAGCCACAACATGATTATGGTTAGTGTTGATCTATGTATCTCTGTATACATTGAACAATACCCATATTTATGTGTCATAATCCTAACCTTAAATATTTTCAGATCCTCATAACCCTTTTCATGACTTCTAGTCACAAAAATGTCAAACTTCTGAGAGTTCTTTTGTCTGACTATGCAGCACGTGCCCATATGCGGCCTTGAATAAACAGTCTACATAACAGACTTGTTAGCCAAAAGATACTATTATTTGAATATGCAACCAATTCCCTTAGGTGTCCCTACATAATTCAACCCCCTAACGGGTTTTTCAGATAGTGGTAACTAAATTATTGGGAAGAATGCCTCTTTTGTCCTTATTTTTCTTAAATGACAGTATGTAGGGATCCGCAAAAATAGCCATACTTAACATATTTATCCCATATACTTTTTCATGATCTGAAAGTATTCAAGTATATGGTTTATATTCTCCTTCCCAATGTTTGGGTCAGACCTTCATAGGAGTAATATTCATCTAGTTATTTTATAATATTGTTTGGAAATATCTTTTCCATATTAAAGTACCTCTTTCTATACAGAAAACTCTATACTTTGGAATATTTGAATCTCCATAAACTTTCATTAGCTTTTAGCACTAGGAAAGTAAATTTCTAAGAGTTATTTTTCCCGACTATGCAGCATGTGCCCATAGGTGGCCTTGCATAAACAGTCTACATAACAGACTTGTTAGCCAAAAGATACAATTTTATTTAACTATGCCGCCAATTCCCTTAGGTGGCCCGGCATAATTCAACCCCCTAACGGGTTTGTTAAATAATGGTAGCTTCATTCTTGGAAACTACTTCTTCTAATGCCTTTTAGATCTTTTTCATATCATTCCTCAGATTCAAATATTCTTAAGTCATAACTTACATATTTTTCCTCATACTTGAGTATGGTAATATGTTTTCAGATGAATTTTCAAGGAATTGAGTCAATTATAATCCATTTCGGTCAAAGCTATTTCGACCTTAAACATTAGCATTTTTATGTCCAATATGCACGACTTTAAAATTCCCACAAAAGACAGGGGAAATCTGAATAAAATTCAAGTTCCCAGCTCACTAAACATACATTTTGTATGATTTAGGTAACATTGAGCAATTAAAAGGTTTGAAGTTTGTAGGGTTATTTACATTAATCCTAGTAAAAATCAAACTATGCTTACTAGGCCCATTGGATTAGGTAAAATCTAAAGCATGTAGAAAAAGAGAATGAAGGTACAAATGATTGAAGATGAAAGTGTTTTTCATTGATACATAGGAGATAGAAGGACATCCACAGACTAGAGTCTCTTCTCCTTTTCAAGAATTACAAGTGGATTTCAACATAACTCTTCATTTGATTTACAACATCCCAAGCTTCATCAGCAACCACCTGGAATTCATTCATTCAACTAGATACCATAAGAGATGCAGTGATACCAGCTCTTCTTGGAAAAATTGTAAAATAATGTTCTTGAGTGCGGTTTGATAAAAAAAATTTCTGATAAAACAGTGACTCTATTTCTTTCCAAGAGACTTGGAAGATGGATACATGGATTTGAGAATGGAGCATTGGAAGTAAAGATCCATTTGGAGAGGGTACTCTTTTTAGATATTGCTCTAATACCATGTTTGTCTTCTCTCCACCAACCGGCAGTGGAAAACATTTTAGCCCACGGGTTTTCGATTTTCATATCTGCAACGAAATGGCATGGAAGGAAAATTTGAAAGTTCACACCATTGTTGCTGCTCTTAATGCACAACATACCTGAAATAGAGTAGCAGTGTAGCTGAATTTCAGGCGTATAGTTCTTTGCATCTGGAACATTGACTCCTTGCAGATGACCATGACCATATAGAGGCAGGTAGATGCTATGTGGGAAATTAAGATGATATTTCTTCAAGTACATAGCCAAATATGGGAGAGTGCTGTCGCAGGTATCATAATAATCATGGCCAATGATGTTCATCATGTCATCAATCCGCTTGCTTTCTAGTTCATTAGCCGTTCCAATTCCCTTGGGATCCATTGAATCTGCACAAAAGTTGAATAAACTAACTCTTAAATGGGTTTATTTTTGATAAAATTTTTGAAAAAATTCAGAAAAATGGAAAAGGCATTAAGGCGCACATGTTTAAAACTTTTCACGCAAGTATGGATGTTCCGCCCAAGTATTTGCCGCGCAAGTAGCACCGCGTAGGCCCATATACCTTGACAGTAGTGCGACATCAAGGAAACCACTGGAAAACAGAGCAACCTGCGCGGCTAAGGTGACCTGAGCGGCGAGAGCTTGAAGGTATGAAGTCTGGAAATCTGGATGCTTGTACGGAAGTGAGGCCCTCTATTTATAGACGTGGCCAGGACCGTGCGCGCCATACCCTGCGCGATCAAGGGCCGTATCCCTACACATCAGGCCTTGCATGCCCAAAGCTCATTTGCGTGCCACCCTCCGCGCCATCAAGACTTGTGCACCCCAATTTCCTTGTGATTCTCGATTTCCTCAGAGTCAAATCCTCTATTCTCTCTGAATCCAACTCTGAGGGGGGACTTCTGTTGACGCTCCTTTCATCACAAAATCTAAAGATCAGAAAAGGAAAATGACTTAGCACAAATTGATTCATCCTTTGAAGATAATATCAAAAATCGACAAAGGGATGAACAAGGAGAAGATTGCCCACAAGTCGCACAAGTTTCCTCATAGTCGCGCAAGTCCACTTGCGTGACCTATGTGATAACAGCCCGAGGTCTTCTACTGCCTATAAATAGACCATGTGGGCCCCCCCATTCGAGGAGGATTTTTTCCAGAAACTCAAATTTGAGCTCCCAGCGCCCTAGTCTCTTCTCAAAGCTTCCAAAACACTTCTAAGGTAATTTCATACCTAGAACGGAAGATATAAAGAGGGGGAGGAAGGCCTAAGTATTGAATCTCATAAACACTTGCACGCCTGAGTGGACAACCCTTAAGGGAAAAGGGCCACACTTGCGCACCGCCTTAATCCTTCAATAGATCTTGCGCACCCCTCTTCTGGAAGAACCTGAAGAGGATTCTAAAGGCTTTAATGAAGAGTTGCTCAAGTATTAACCTACTGGTTAACCGTCGTGTAAGTACACCATGTGTCGCGCAGGCATACCTGTGTGACCAAGACTTGCGCGCCCACACAGTACCTGCACGCCTGCCAGGACTTGCGTGCCCCTACCTTTTTGGGTGCCTTTCTTGCCCATTTCACCCCTCTTAATCCATTACACCTTTCCTATTCAATATTTAGTCTTCAAGACACTCTTCAAAGCCATTTATGGCATGATTTCTTGATTTGACTTCCTTATCTGAAAGTAATTTTTTGGAATATCTCTCAAAACCTAGTGATTTACACATCTTTATGTCACTAACGATTGAGATTTCATTCATTCAACCTCATCCTTTAAGATGAGAGAATCCTTAATTTGGGCCTCCTTTTCAGGAGTAAGCCCCAGTCTCAAATATGGGCATCCTTTTTAGGAGTAGGCCCCAAATCCTCTAATATGGGAATCCTTTTTAAGAGTAATCCCCAAATCCTCTAATTTGGGCATCCTCCTTAAGAGTAAGCCCCAATTCTTAAAGTTCCCAAATCTGGGCATCCTCCATAGGAGTAAGCCCCAGTCCCCTAATTTGGGCATCCTCCTTAGGAGTAAGCCCCAATCCTTAATTCCCTTAACCTGGGGCTCCTTTTTAGGAGTGAGCCCGAGTCTTAATTTCTCTTAACCAGTCCTAATTTACCTTTGATCTGGGATTCGTTTTCATGAGTAAAACACAATCATAATTCTTCTCCTAATTTGGGCCTCCTTTTCAGGAGTAATCCCCAAGTTAGAGTATTCAAAATCTCCATGAAGCACATATACCTTTATGGACCCTATTCCTGGATTTCTTCCCTAAGTAAATCCTAACCTTCATTTATCTGGGCAGTCATACATACATAATCCACACATTATTTCTTATGATTGCATCTTTCATGACACAATTGTCTATTTTTTACCAATACCTATTGTTTCTCACACTGAGAATGACTCATGTGAGATTAGAGTGTAAAAGTAATTGTGACATTCTTCTTTGAGCCATCAATCATAAAAATCATACTCCCTTACTCGAACTACGTTCGTTCTGATTCCTTTTATAAAACAAAGGATACGTAGGTTTCCCATATACGGGTTCGATCCCAACTCTAAAATAATCCATGTCCTTCTGAATGACAATAAAATTCATGTGCCCCACTGACTGGCTTTAAAACCAGCATGGTCATCATAATGACCAAGAGACTTCTGTATAAATGTGTAGAAGGGTACCATTGACCAAGAATCTCTAATAAATATAGATGATTCTCTATCGATGAAGAACCTTGAATACATACATAATTTTCTCTAAATTTCCTACATATTTAGTCATTGATTGTCAGATCTGAAGGAAAGATCATTTTTTACTTGGTAATGTAATAAAGATTCACGAACATAACTTAAATCTATAAAGAGAGTCCCGGAGTAGACAATAAATCCCCTAAAAAAGGTGTGATGTGTCCGACCTCCCATCCTCTTGACTAATGAAAATTCTTAAGCCTCATCAGTCCACAAACTAATGAGCACCTACCTTTGGAAATTAGGTCTGAATGGATGTGGAATCACTGGATGTTTCTGGTTCTACAAACAAACCCGTTAGAAACCGATCGGAATGTTTGAACCTCCCATCAAGGCGGTCATCCCTGGATTCCGAGGGAAACATAGGTGTTCCAATTAAAGGTGAAAAAATTTCCTTTTAGAAATAAATATATATTTTTTATACTGATTTTTTTTATTCTGATATTGAACCTATAAAACTTATTGCATGAATTTAAATAAAATTATTTAATATATAAAATATAAATTTCATTAATATTATTCAATAATAGAGATTAATTTAATATATCATGATAATATTCCATTTTGGGCATAATTTTGTTTTTATAAAAACACTTCCTTTAAGTTCAATTGTTTTTTATTTTTATTTATAATTAACAAGAAACGAATGGATTTATTTCAAAACACGATTGAACTATATTTTCATAATTTAGATAATCTCATTCATTTACACCATTCCAATGTCCTTGTGGAAACAGTTTTGTTAAAATAATAATATTTTGGAGTTTATTTAGGATATATGTTTTGTGAAAAGTAAACTATTAAAGAGATTAAATTTATTTTAAAAAAAATAAACACTATAAAATCATGGGTGTTACATTTTACTCACCTTAAAATTAATTTCACCCTCAAATTTAGGTACTCATATATAAACAAATAAAGGTAAGTCTACCTCATCACATCCTCAGTTTCTCACATAGCTTCCTCAAATTAGTGGGTTTTTCAAATTACTTTAACTAGGCCAGTGTTATTATTTCGTATTAATTTATCTATATGATATAGAATCTCTACCAGTTTTTTGTTATGATAAATATATTTCTCCAGTAGTATGACCTTTGAGTTTAGTTTATGTGAAGGATCATATATGTACTTAATTAGAAGAGACGTGGAACACTTCTTGAACTTGAGAGAGATTCGATGGAAGATCCAATCGATAAGATACCATCCTAATAAGATCAGTACTATAAAAAAATCACATCCTTGGAAATTTGAAATGGTACTTGAAAATAAAATATGGTTGTTTGAAAATTTATTTTCTGGGAAACCAATATCAGAAAAGGGGTCAATAAAACTACCTATTAAAAAGAGGGAAAGTAAAAATAGAATAACGCCACATAACTAGGATTATGATTCATATAAAATTAGAAAAAAATATATATGAAAGTGAATTCTAATTATAAAGTTATATAAGAGAATGATTATGAAAATGGTCATTTGAAGGTTAATGACCCAAAAACCATAGACAAAATAGGTTTGAAAATGGTCATTGATATCATAATAAATAATGATAATATGATAAAATTTTATTTCAAAATAATATAAGAATATATAATTATTTTATTTCATCTCACAAGTATAATTTCAATCTTTGATTATGCCTTGATCAATTTACGATTTTTTTTAATCCAAGGAGTTATGTTAAAATTGTAAGGCCTAAAAAACTAGTGGATCATAAGATCCTTAATGGGATGAAAATTCATTACTTCCATTTCTAGTTCTCACAAAAAGGTTATAATAGATTATCTAGTAAACATAAATATTCGTATGGTTAAGTAAAAAATTAATTTCTAAAAAATAATCCAAATTTTAACATAAAAAATTTCCTAAATGGACACCCTTATGAACCTTTTTAAAAGATTAAAATCCAAAACTTTCTAATGAAGGTCACTAAATTATCAAAATAAATGTATCACTAATCCCCCAAAAAACTTGATGTAGATTTTAATTTTCACACAAAAAATATGTGAATATTATTATCATTTATTCTCTACAAACTTGGTAATAACCTAAGTTAGAAAAATATTAGGGAAAACATGTATGTTTAAAGAAATTAACAATTTACTCGTACCATAAATACAAAAATTCTATAAACTCAATCCATGAACCACCTTGTAATCATATTACTAATCAGTTCCAAGTTTATCAATACTATACCATTTATTTTATCATAAAATAAAATCTCTATATCTCATTATTATCCCATCATCATGCACACATTATGTGTTATTTTCCCTTAATCATGTGTTCTCCAAAAATATCACCCAACTAAATTTTCTTGGTTTCTAGTACCATTCAAAAAAGTCTTTAATATACTTAAGAAAAAAATAGAGTGTAGAAATACATTGATGTTTCATTATTCAAGAATTCATGTAGAGGGATATAATAAAATCAAATTCCACAAATAATATTTTATATCCATCACTCATACAAAACTAGACAAGGAATTACCAACTAAGGAAGGGAGGGTAAATGTTCCCTAATTAACATGACTTACTATATCCATTGTGATTGTATAATATTTCCATTAGTCTATTTACATTATCGGTTGTTGTGTCTTATCATCCATATTAGCCCTTGGATTGGGTAACTTCTTATCATAATTCCCAAACTTTTTACAATTGAAACAATGAAGTGTGAGAGGTGTATTTTGTGAATATATATCTTTATGCACAATATTAGATAACTTCTTTCCATAACTTCAGAATTTATAAACTAAATGTCCTTCCTTTCCACACTTATGACACCATATTGTACCTTTTAGGAATTCACCTAAGTGATTCATCCCACAGTTGTAGTATACAGATACCCGATATTTCTTTCAACCATTTATGTTTTAATGAGACTTGATCTTCCATTTATTATAAAGACTAGAGGAATCGTTGGAATATCAAATTTTCATTTCTACCTTCAGTTCACATAAAACAATTTCTTTATAGCTACTAAATTCTCTTATAGATAAGGAAATTTCAAGGCTTGGTTTTAGGCCACCAAAGAATTGATAGATTTTTCATTGAGGGATAATGATTAACATAGAGGTGTACCTTGAAGGTCTTGTAAAAATACCTTATTTGGTACCTATAGATTAACCATATTTTTTCTTAATCTCAAATAATTAATTCTTTATATTTTTTACAATAATATGAGGGAAGTAGTTACTAAAACATATCCCCTAAATCTCTTCACTTTTCAAATATTATATTTATTCTTATTCTTTCATATTCGTAATAAGAGTCCACCACTAATCCACTTCACCTTACGAATAATAAAAAATCAAAATAAATTATTTATTATCTAATCACTGAAGAATAAAATATATCTTTTTAGTGGTACTAATCTATTTTTTAGAAACTAGTTTATAATTAGAACCACTAAAATAAGGCGGATGTTTCTTAATGAATTAATCAACCGAATATTGTTCCCACCTTTACTCATTTGGAAGTATAATATGATTCATAGCTTATGAGAGTATATAAATAATATTTTTCATTCCGTCTCCCATAACATTCAGTTTCTTTATAGGATAATCATTGTATTTCCCATCACATTCGGTTTTAACACATTTCTTTTAGGTTCTAGCCATTATCTATAACCAAAAATAAAAGTGTGAGTGTCACTAATAATATTTTAAAACCTCATAATCAAGGAAAAATTATTATAAAATTTCAATCTATAAAACCTTAGGTTTAGTCCTTTTTTATTTATAACCATTAACAAAACTCTAATGTTGTATCCTAGACTTATACTTAGGTTTCTTACTATGTTTTTCTCATCCTTTCCAATGTTTAAAAAAACCTTTCTCTAATACTAACAATAATGACCCATACTTTTCATACTTTGATATAACATCTAAATAGATGAATATTTGTTACATAATAGAAGAAAACCATTCCAGAATTATATGGGTATAGTATCTTTGGAGACTTGGAAACATAAAAAATTAGTTCATAAAATGTCTACATCATCTCTCATTGATTCCTTTATAACTAGAACAATGTTTGAAAAACCATACATAATACCTTTATTCATATCCCGGGGAAATGAAACATTATAAAAGGGTGATCTTAGATGATAAATAAGGGTAAACAAAAAGAGACATATAACATAAGAATAAAAACATGAAAAAAACACTTGAAAATTATACCTTGCATAACAATGATCATAATCTTGAGTCATAGAATAAATCATAAATCCTCATAGGACATGAATCATAAAATAGCATGAGAGAATAATATTGGAATATGACATATAATTTTGGAATACAAAAAATATTAGAAAATCTTTTTTTAAGGATACCTACCAATACATTCATAATATTCTAGTCTTGGGATATTCAACAGTGTACCTACATTGGGATTGGGGTGACTTACCATATACCCTATAGTTTGGAGCTCAATATGACCTTGTGTGTACTATCTTGTTGCATGCTTGGGATAATCACCCATATATATATATTTTTGGGATTGGGATGACCACTTGTGTACCCTTTTTTTCAGGCATAGGATGACTACCGATGTACCTTTTTTTGTGGGATTGGGATGACCACCCATGTACCCTTTTGTTGCGGACTAAGTATGACCACCTGTGTACCCTTTTGTTGTGGTCTTGGGATAACCACCCGTGTAACCTTTTTTTGTGGGATTGGGGTGACCACCCATGTACCCATTGATATCATAAAACATTTATCATTAACCAATGCATTTGAGAGAGATATATGTCCCAAACTTCACACAATGAAAATAATATATATGTGTTCCACAAGAACATGAATCATTCATCACCATAGGACCCATGTAAATAAATGAGTTTCATAAATATTTCAGCATAACATAAATCAGGAAAATTAAATAGGTATAATAAATATCATTCAATAATAAACATAAAACAACAATAAAAGTAGAAAGGGTGGTTTTGTGGAATAATATAGCCAATAATTCATAATTAATAGGAAATAATGTTATATTATATGGAAGATAATTTTAAATGATCTCTTTAAATAATTTTTGAGGAAAATATCTTTTCTGTTTTGTTTTTTTAAATTCCACACAATTATAAAAGAAAAAACATTCCTTTAGAATTATTTTTTTAATATTTTAACGTTAGATTCATGTCATTAATGCATTATGATGGAGGTAAAATCTGTTCATTCTATATAAGAAAAAAATATACATTCCTTATATATATATATATTTTATTTTTCAGAAAATCCATAAAAAACATTTCTTAGAAAATGATAAAATAATCTTTTAAAATGATTTTTAAAAAAGTAAAACATGATTAAAATTTAAATTAAATATTCCTAAGATAAATTTTCAAAAAAAAATTTGGAATCAATTTTAGAAAAACATGGGCATGGAAGAAAATAATAGTTTCAAGAGAAAATTTAAAAGGATAATTTTTTTGACAAAAAAGATAAATTTTTATAAAGAAAATCACTTATAAATACAATATCATTGAAGAGGGAGTTGATAAAATTAGTAGATTATGTGTATTTTCTATAAATTGACTTAAAACCAATTTAAATTAAGTATAATATAATCAAAATTAATCCCACATATAATCAAAGCATGAAATAATTGATGAATGAGAACATTGACCCAAGGAATGGAAATTGGGTTAAGAATTCCTTACCACTTTGTAATCAGTCGAATTATATACCCCATAAAAGTAATAATTATCAAATTAAACATTGAATAACATTATGATAACGAGATTTATGGTATTATATTTCAAATTTTATTATATACACCGCATACAAGAAATAATTGGTGAATTTGAAAAAAAATTCACTAAAGAGAAAGTGAGATGAGAGACCCTTACCTCATGTTTCCCATTAGTTTTGAGTATTTTGAAATCCTTTATAATGGTAAAAAGAATGTTATTAACTCATGGAAAACCATAATCATATTAAAAATACATTATATTATAATTTTATAATATCTTACCACCCATTCATTAATAACATTTCATTATTTTCATTATTTTTACCGTGTTCATTTTTTGGTTTCATGATCGGTTCATTTGTGTATTATTTTGGATATTCTTTTAAAATATAAATAAAATAATAGATGTGAAATTAAATGATATTAAGTCTCTTAAATAAGATTAAATGGTCACATATATCTTTTTTATTTCTTTCATGATGATGATTAATTTTATAAAATTTTGATGATAAATGTTTAGTTTAATTTGGCGGTTTTTCTGACCATCACGAATTAGTTTTGTTTTTTTAATATTTAATCTTTATATTAGTTACCTAAATTGAAATAAGTTATAATAAAAAAATTACAATCTTATTCAAATATAATAATAGTTTTATGACCATCCATTAACATAGTAATGGAAAACAAGTCAAATCATTATTCACGGTAGCGATTAACTATCAGAAATTGGACAATAGTTGCATTTCTTTGAATAAGGTGATAAGAGAAATGAAATGGTCATGGGATATTCCATTATCAAAATAAAACTATAGTATATAAATGAGTACACATTTACCATTCCTTTATGTATTAAATAGGTGAGAATAAATTATAACATGAAAAGAAAATTTGAGAGGTATTTTGAGAAAATTGCCACTTCAATATCAGCACCTTACAGGAGCCCTTGAGGACTTTGTATTTGGAATTCTAGAGAGAACAATAGAACTTTTACATAAGGAGAGTGAATTGTATATGGTTTTTCAAATATTTTATGAGATTCAAGGATTTGAAGAGAAATGGGGTTCCATGGGGTGATAATTGTACTTGAGGTGGGGTGATTTTAGGTGATTAAATAATTATTATTTTATAATTAAAACCAACCACATTGAGGCAGAATTAATTTCCACGAATTTTGATGATAATTAATGTTTTAAAGTCAGTTTTAGGTCAATAAATACCTCAACTACTCATTATTTATTTTGTTTTTAGGTATCTCAAGCCTTTACCTTCTATCTTTAACATGTTTCATTGTTTTACCTATACCACGATAAATATTTCTTTTCTCTATGATAAATATTTTATGGATAAAAATAAAAATGATCTTAAAAACAAATTTTAAACTTATTATTCCAAATATAAAATCAATTTTACCAAATAAATTTCACAAAATTAAAAAAATGATTTAAAATTAACCCCATAGACGTAACAAGAAAGCAGGTTTTTAAATTGAAAGGGTTCAAAATTTTAGATCTTTTTATATCCAATTTGAATGTAAAATTTATTTAAGTGACCTAAAGTGGATTTATTTGTGTATAATTGAACTAATTTTACTTTAAAAACAATTTAAAATGTTATTTAAATATATAAATAAATTATACCAAAAAAAAGTTTTTAATTAAAATTTAGTATTTTTCACTATTCATAAAAAATGAATCATCAATGAAAAAATTAAAAATTAACCGTAAGCTTATTTTGATATTATGATTTTAGAAAAGTTTTTTATTTTTTCAAATAAAATTTAAAATTGTTAAAATTTAGTTTTAAAATGGGTGCCCCATTAAAAGGTGTAAAAATTGTATTTTAGAAAAAATATAGGGGTTTTATGCTTAAATTTTGATTTATTCTTATCTTGAGAAAATAAAAATTATTAAAACAATTTAAAAAAAAATTATTGAATATTTTTAAGATTTATTTCATCATTATCCTTCACTAATAGTGATTAATTTTATTTATTATGATAAAATTCCATTGTGGGCATAAAAATTGTATTTATAAAAACACTTCCTTTATGTTGAGTTGGTTTTTTATTTTCATTTAAAATTAATTAGTTACCAATAAAAATAAAACATGTATAAAATATGTTTTTCGTATTTATTTTATATTATTCATTCCCACCATTCCAATGGCTAGGTGGTAACGATTGTGTTAAAATAATAATATTTTGGGGTTCATTTAAGCGTGATGTTTTATAAAAAGTAAGCTATCGAGGAGATTAATTTTTTTTAAAAATAGACATTTGATATAATATTATAGTCTTAAAACAACTAAATTTTAAATCTATAGAAAAATATATCAACACCCCCTTTATTGTTTTAATCGTTCTCTCAAACCGACCATTTGTCTGTGGATGTAAATA
This sequence comes from Viscum album, assembly GCA_963277665.1. Classification (NCBI taxonomy): domain Eukaryota; kingdom Viridiplantae; phylum Streptophyta; class Magnoliopsida; order Santalales; family Viscaceae; genus Viscum; species Viscum album. The sequence continues at coordinate 1,902,551,851 of OY728150.1, read as the reverse complement.
AGTGGTGAAACATAACTCTATATCCAGAGCCTACTAAAGACTTCACCAAAATCTTGAGGAAAACCATAAATCCCTATCAAATTCAAAATAACATGGTACTCCATTCATCCTTACCACTTACTGTATATCATTGTAATATGATCAATATATAAATATTATCTATTTTCAATGAAGTGTACTGATTTTGTAAGGTGATTAACTGCAACCCAACTGGAATTATGGCATTTAGATCCTATGGGAAATCTAATAAAAAAATTCATAGTGCTGATTTCCTATATCCATTATAGTATGGGTAATTTTTATAACATCCCCTAAAACTTTAATATTTAAACTTTAAAAAACTTATATACCAAGAAATGAGATACGTACTCTACAATATATTTCTTAATTGGGTCCCACGAAAAATACTCTTTCATATCTCAATACATATTCATACTTCGAGGAAAAATAGAGAATTATAAACTATGAGACTCTTTGAAAAAATATTTCTACAAATATTGCATGGAAAATACACATACATGGTTCATTAACCTTATTATTCCATCATAATCAAGGCTGAAGTTAGGAAAATTTCTTCCATTCTTTTTAGTTCCAAATCTTCATTATATTCCCCTTTAATAATCACATGGATAAATGGAGGAAAAATAATTAGAGTATGATATGATTTATCCCCTTCCTTAAATACTTCTAGATCTATCCATTTAAAATATAAATATATTGGATCTTTTTTGATCCTCATATTTGATAAGATAGTATATCCCTTTCAACTAAACATGTCATCCAACTTGTTCTCTTTCAGAGGGTCAAAATATATTAGGAATTCATAGCCTTTAATCAACTCTAAGCATATTTTCTGAAACATATTAAAAAATTACTTAAGGAACATATTATTTAATGTTTTATGATTAGTATATATGTCACAACTTTCACCTTATATATATATATATATTTCCTATATATAGTTAAGAAAAAATAACCATTTCAAGATTTAAATCATGATTTGTGTAATTTTATCTTGTGTTTTCAATTTCCATGTGGTATTTTCTATTATCATATCATTCTACCTGAGGAATTATCCTAGTCGCTTCTTTAAGTAATCACCAAAGAGAAAAAACCACTCTCTAATGTAGGGTAATGTGAACATAGGTTTACTAACTAACCTTCTATTTAGTTCTTTTAAATTTTATTTACATTAACCAATCTAAAGGAATCTGAATCCCTTTTAATTAAACAATGTGATTAGATTAGGAATTCATGAGAAACTTTCCAAAAAGAGTTGATAATAATAATCTAAACTAAGAAAATTATGGATTTTGATTACCCTAGTTGGTCTAGGCCATTGATCATTAACTTACATCTTTTAAGGATACACTGTTATACCCCCACAGATATTATATAACTGAATAATGAAATAATGTGAATCCAAAATTCACAATTGGTAAATTTTTCATATATTTTCTCTTTTCTCAGTGTTTTCAACACAATTATCAAATGACATTCATACCCTTCCTTGATCTTTTAATATAAAATAATATCATCTATAAATAATACTGAAAAACTAATGAAGGTAATCTGTAAATACTATTAATTAAATCCACAAATACAGAGAGAGAATCAATATAACCAAATGACATATCTATAAATGTATAGTACCCATACCTCATATAAAATGATTTCTTGGGTATGTCCTCTTTCTTGTCAATTAGTTGAAAAAATCCAGATCAAAGATAACTCTTTTAGAAGTATTTATATACTCGTAATTGTTCAAAAAAATCATTGATTTAGACTATATAATATTATTTCTTGATAGTTATCTTGTTAAGTTCCCAATAATAAATGAGAAGACACATTGACCCATCCAAATTCTTAATATAAAGTATTGGTTCATTCCATGAGAATTAAATAGATCATACGATCCCTCATCATGGTTATACTAGAGTTTATTATTCCTTTCCAATAATTAAAGTAGATCCATTCTATAAGGAGACTTGGAAATAGGTGTAACACTATGTATGAAAACTATTGAACACTCAACTTCATGATTTGACAACAGACTAGGAAGTTATTATAGAAATAAATCAATAAACTCCAGTATAATTGGCATATTATCAATGATGAGTTTCTCCCTAATTATATGAGATAAACACCCTTCATGGATAGGTATTAAAACCTACCATATTGAATGAATTTCCATTGGATTTTAATATTAATCCTCACATAGATAAAAAATAATAAGTTCATTCATAATATGAAATGTATCTTCAGTTAATTGTAAATTAATCTAGTCACCATATAATTAAAGTAGATCTGTTCCTAGAAACATATCAAATTAAACTAAATAGAGAATAACATAATTTTTAGGAAGCACGTTCCAAAAAACATCACTGGTAGAAGAATTATAAACTTGACATGTGACCATCATACCATTAGGATTTCTCACCACTCACTCAATATCTAATCATTGAGGTGGTAAGTTAATACCCTTATAAAATTACTTAGGCATAAGAGAGTGGGTAGAGATAGAATCAAATAAGACATTAGCTATACTAGATTGGATATTAAGTGTACCTTTCACCGTGTCATTTTCATAAATAACTTCAGAATTCATGACTGCATGAAATTTAAAATTTTCTTTTAGATTATAAGGTCTCTGATGCGGATCATCATAAATAAATTTATATTTGTACAATAGTTTGTATAATTCCCATAATCTTTTCATTTTTATAATTGGGGCATGGGTGGTGCATTAGTTGGCATTATCTTTTCCTCCATTGCATGGATAGTTCTCTTTAACACTTTTTGACATTCATAGGCTTTGTGACCCCCCATTTCCACATTTAAAGAACCTGCCAGTTCCATTCAAGAAGTTTACATGATGTTTCTATACACATTTATGGCATGCATATGGCAATAATTTATTTTCTACATGTGATATATTTTAGTTTTCATCAGATTCCATCCTTTATTTCTTTCTAAAACCTTGTGAATAGTGATAATATCAAATTTCTGTTTCTTACATGAGTTCATATTGAATGAGTTATTCATAGATACTAAATTCTATGATATTTATCACCCTTCAGAGAATTATTTTTATGAAATTAAGTAATATAAATTATTTTATTTTAGTTATAATGATTAAACATGAATAATAACTTGAAAATATTATAAAATTTTCTTTATAAGTTCTAATGTATTCACCATACTATTGATTAAGCTTAAGGAATTACTTCTACTTTTTTGTACATGGAATACAGGGGAATTAATTACTAAAAAATATCTTCTTAAACACATCCCATTACTTGGAGCAAATTTATTCCTCTTGAACCGTATTATTAATAATATATCACCATTGATATGATTTAACTTACAAATGATAAACTATTAGAAAACAATTTTCATGTTTTGGGAACTAGAAAACAAAAAATATTTTTTCAATGGTGTTGATCCATCCATTACCCATTAGTGTATTAAAAGACCTATGGAAAGAAGGTTGATGTTTCCACATAAATGATTCAATAGTACATTGTTATCATCTATTATGGTTTGAAAGATCATCTAAATTCATGGCCTGAGATATTTTCATGAGTATAAAAATAAGATTCTACATTCCAACTCCAACAACATTTTTTTCTCAGGTGGGAAATCATTTCATTGTTCATCACATTCATTTTTTGAAGGTGTATTTTGGTTCATGTCATTGACTAAAAATAATAACCAAAATATAATTATCAAGATATAATAATCAGAGTGAACTATCATATAATCATGAAATATCATCTATAGTATGTCTAAATTATGACACCTTATTCTCAATCTATGGAACCTTAGGTTTAACCTAGGTTTTCAATGGTCATTACCAAAATATTAGGATGATATCCTATACATAGAATTTTCCCAAGGGGTTTTCACCAATGTTTTATAATCCCAATTCAAATTATTAAAAAGACCCCACTCTAATACCAATTTTACCATCCTAATATTTTCATATATAATTATTAAAACATTTTAAATGAATATTCCATATATTAAAATATAATCTATGCCTTAAATATAATGTTTTAGTTTCTATAGTTACTAGATTCATTAAAAAATTAGTTATAAACATTCTTCATCTTCTCCCCCTTAGTTATTCAAAATTTTTACCCTTCTTAACATACCGTACATAATAAAATTTTTCATAACCTAGGGAAAGGAACATAATAATGGGTGAGATTATATTTTTAGTTTGGGTAAATATAAGAGATATCAATATATGATTATATGAAAGCATAAGATAAACATAACGGTTTGATATCATGACCTTAACTTATAATGCTCATGCCAAATCTATCAAAGATCATAAATATGAGTCATGGAAAAAGTTTTATCTTTTAAAATGACTTGAATAATAAGAGTGAAAAATATTCATAATTTATAAGTACATGTCCTAAAAGTTTGGAACCATCATTGGAATATAAAAAATTTAATATGTCAAGGTTGACCAATGAGACTAAAAATTACAATGGACCAGGAATCATAACCTTTTCTCTATATTGGATCAAGAACATTGACATGTTTCTCATAGTGAATCAAACACCTCTTCGTGTTTCCTATAGTGGATCAAGCACATCGACTTTTTTACCCTAGTGGATCAATCACATCAACTTGTTTCCCATAATTATATCATGATATATAAAACATTACCCAATGCATTGGAGAGAAATTTAATTCCATTCCCACCCATCACATAATGAAAACAATACGTATGTGTGCCCCATGATCATAAAACATTATCCATATCACCATATCATAACCCTTTCAAAAAAAGTGATTTAATAATTTCATCATAGCATAACCAATGGAAACTAAATGGGCCATGTAAACATCACATCATCATACTCATAAAACATCTTGAGAAACAACAAGGACAGTAACATTAGATCAAATCCTCTGTTCAATATAATTAACATAATAGGATTTTATCATAGTTGATAATTCCTTTAAAAGATCCACTATAATATTTACTAAGGAAAATACACTTTTCACTTTGAAAACACTTATTTAAATCCTAAAATATTCAAAATATTAAGGAAAAAAATTTCTTTGAAAATGAACTTAAAAAACATTAAATGAATATTCAAAATATTAAGAGGTAATGATAGTGAAAGATTCTATTAAATCCATATAATTTATAATAAAACACTCCATACAAACATTTCTAAAAATTAAAAAAGTACCTCATTCAGAAAAAGATAAGAATATTCCTTATAATTTTTTTTTGTAAAAATTCATTCATGGGTAAAAATGAATTTTAAAAAAATAATAATATAATAATAATTTTTTTAAAGCATGGATATGGTAGAGAAATTATTTTCCACAGAAGAGACAAATAAAGTGGGTTTTAATTAAAAACATTATTTCCATATATTGAGTACATAAATTGAAGAAAATGAAAAGAAAATATGTATTATTAATAAGTAAAAAAAATAAGAAAAATGAAAGTTACTTATCAGATAACGATTGTATAATTTCCTCAATTAAATATCAAGCATAAACACCCTCAATTAAAATATGATTGAAACATACATCCCTAACCTCAAGTATCTAATTTTTAGTCATATGCATTCAAACATCATATATAATAAATATAAATTTATTATAAATTTAATCAAGAACCTTAATAATATCTATCACAAGATTTATTTTTTACTTATGAAATATTATCACTTTTTTTATTAGCAATTTTTTATTAAAATCATTATTCGGGGTGATAACTACATTTTTCATGCATGTTTAGGTTTTACATACCCAATCCTTGTACTTTGATCATAGTAATATCATATAAAAAAGTTAATAATGATATTAATATAATATATATTCATTATATATATTCATCCATAATGTTTAAGGATAGAAAAATTAATTACATTGCTCAAAGAGATGGTAGGCCGTATGTATGTAATAATGGTGTTTCCATTTTCAATAGAATGGAATTAAATAGATGTAAATAATAATTAAACATTATAGAATAATTAATATATCATATATATGACATATATTCGTTTAATATATACTTATTACCATCCATGTATAGAAGAAATGAGAATGGATCACATCGCTTCATGGATGTGGAAGTCCACCCAAACGTATGAGTGATGTTATCATTTTCCAATAGATTGGAAAGTAAAAAAGGTATATATGATATTATAATTCCAGAAGAATAATTATTTCTTAATTATCATGTATAAACATTAATACCATAATATAACCATATATGGTTTACAGTTAGGGATAGTGAATTATATTGCTATGTGGATATGGTAAGCTATCTGTATGCATGAGCGATAATTTCACTTTCCATTTCATGGAATATATGATTAATAATGGCGGTTTAATAATCATAATAAAATTTAAGTACATTTAGGATACATAATTAAATATTTTATTATGATTACCATATATTTATATGATTTATACAAATAAGTAAAAATAAAGTGATCGATTAAGGCGATTACTTCTTCTTTCAAATAACTCATTTAGATTTCCTATTAATGATACTAGGGTTAGCATGTTGGGAATGAAAACTCACCATAATATGTATAAGGATGTTTATATGATAATTTATCAGGAATTTGTTGATGTAGAAGGATCAAAGTCGTTCAAATAAGATAAAGGTATGACACCCTTTTATAATTGATGGGAGGCACACTTCTTGAATTTTTTAAAATATTAAAATATTTAAATATAAAAAAGTAATTATCTAGAAAAAATCTAATAAATATTCATATATTAAAGGATAATTTATTTTATTTTTTAAATCCCATCAAACTATAAAATTTGGATAGGTTTAATTGGGGTTTTAAACCTTATCTTTTGGTTTACCCCTTAGTTAACAAAACGTATCTTTAAATACTGTAATGTCATTTTCACTCTTAAAGGGTTATAATTTTATTAATAAATTAAAAATTAGTTCATAAATGAATAATTTATGATAATTTAGTCCATATATTATGCCTCTTTTCTTTTTTAATTTTTTATGGTTTTTAGATAATTTAATAAAATATTATTTTTATAAAATATTATTAATGTCATTTTTAACACTATTCATTTAATTTGACACTAATAAACCAGGAAAAATATTTAATTAAAATATAATAATTTAAAATATCCATAATATTGTATATTTATCTAAAAAATTCAGGGAACACTATAAATTACTCAAATTATATTACTTTTAATATTTTTAAATTCATTTATTTTATTTTTCCATTAATTGAAGAAATATAGTATTGGTGTAATATAAGATTTTAGGGTTATTATATAATATATAAAAATTATATATAAATTACTATCATGAATATAATTTCATTCAGATGAAAATAACTATTACTATTCATTCACAATATGATTTTTCTTGATGTTAACAGATAATAGATATTTAAAAGTAAGAGAGTGACATTTGATATTTTTCATTGATTTAAATATTATATAGGTAATTTTTAGGGAAAAGTTCACTTAAATAATTAAAATTTTAGACTAAGGTTTTAAGGGTTGAACTAAATTGATCCCATAATAATTAATATGAAAAATGGTGACATAACCCTTAGTTTTAATCTAGTTTAACCTGATTTTCCCTTTTTCGAGGTGATAATTTTACCATGATTAATATTCATAATGACTAAAAATAAAAAAACTATTTACCAAATTTTTATATCTTGATTCCAAATATTTAATCCATTTTTTAAAATTAAATTTATATAATTTATTGAAATTCATTTTTTAAAATTTTTACAAAACGTGATGAAAACCATTTTTTTGAAAAATACATTTTAAGCATAAAAATGGACTTATTCCTAACACATGCCTATAAAAAACATTAGATAAATGTTAGAATATTTTCTTGAGTATATGATATATAAATTTAAATAAAATAATAAATTAATTTTGATTATTTTAATATATTAAGATAACATAACATTGAATGCATAAAAAAAGGTTTTTTTTAAAAAAAATCATCTTCTTTATTTCCAAATTATTATTTTTCTTCAATTAAAAATAATTAATAACTAAAGAATTAATTTAATAGATATATAACCCATATGATTTTCATTTTTTGAGTTCTATTTATACTCTCTAATTGAATAGCTATGTGATAACTACCACATTAAATAATAATATTTTAAGTGTATATCATAGTTTGTTTAAACTAGGTGTTGCATGTATTAAAGGATATTAAAGAAATTAAATTTATTTAAAGAGGAATATATTCTAAAATATTTGGGTGTTATAAAAAAATTATAAATTAGATGAATTTATTGAGATGATAGTTTCTGAAACCAACTAAATCTTAGGGATGTGGTTGAACATTGAGGATCAATAGATGCTTTTAAAATATGGGTGTGGATAATGTTTTTGTGAATATGAAAAACACTTTTTAACTCATTATAAAATAATCCATCTTGATGAATAATTTCTTCACTATCAGTTTAATAAAATGGTTCTATATTTCAATATTCAACATGAATCTTGTATTTTATTCTTTGTTAGTACAATTTCACTCTTTTTTATATAATAGAACACCATGATAATTTTCACATCCCATTTGGGAACCTCCAGTTTTTTTCATCCAAAAATATTGTATATATTAATTTGTAGCATAAATATATTATTCATTATCCATGCTAAGTTAAGTACATTCCTACTTCTTTCTAAGACATTAAATGCACTACATTTTTCTAAATATTTCTCCCCCAATTATATATTTTTTATTCATAATGTCTCCATCCAAATAATTATTTGAGTAGGCATAAAAGTCTTGATAATCCCTATAAAAATGAATGAAATTAAAAATTAGTGTTCCTTAAATGTACTTCATAATCCTTTTGACCACATTTAGATGTTCCTTCTACAGAATAATCTAAAATTGAGCAACTAAAAATCTTAAAAAAATAATGTTTGACCTATTTTTTTATATAAAAACTCCCAATAATTTTCTAGTAAAGAGTAGAAACTATAGTTTTTATTCTTCAATCTACTATGTTTGGTTCTGACTATAATCTGTGTCAAAACCTATTTTATTTCATGAATCTAAAATTTCTATAACATCTACCTCATATATGTATAAAAAACTTATATACCCCATTTTTATTTTCATATAGACTAATAAAATATGTGAGTTCTCCAATCACTGAAAAATTAAACTCCAATCTCTTTAAAAGTTAAAATTACAATATAAAATTTATTTTATTACCATTGAATATGACTTCATAAATATAAAAAAACACTATAAACATCACTTACTTGGTCAAACTCAAATAAATATTTTTACCAACACCACCCCTTAGAAAATACAAATTCTTAAATAATGTTCCCAAAAAATCATACCGTGCCCAATGTGATTGTTTCAAGACATATAAATCATTTTTTAACATATAAATTTCTGATTCATAATCAAAAAATAAAAATAATCCCATCAATTGTTTAATATACACTTCCTCCTTGAGTACCCCATTCAAAAATTCCAACATGACATCTATTTGATAGAATTTAAAATTATTGGGAATTTACACAACTAGAAATAATACTATTTATTAAAGTATCTCCACTATTATGATGGTTTATTCCACATAAACACCTTTAACTTGTTCATTACTTTTTCACACTAATCATAGCCTATTTCAGGCCAAATATCCCTATAAATCAAGAATATTATTAAAAACCCATCTAGTTTTGATGATGTTTAAATCAATCTTCCTCTTCCCATGTTACCAAGTTTTTTCCTTATTTTATCAAAATAATCATTCAAGGAATTTAACAATTATTTAATTTTATTGATTCATATACATATTTCTTGTCTCTAGGGCTAAAAAAATCCCATTTTAGGGGTGTAAACTACTAGTTTAAATACCTTTTTCTATTAGTGTCTAGATATTCCATTCTTGATATGTACGGTTTTCAAAATAATACTAACTATTTAGTTCTATATTTCTATGAAATGTTTTTTATGGTGCCATCATATATGAGACTTCTTGTTTATTTACATGTATCTCAAGGTATCATTCTACTTCATTTGAGGAGTATTCAATAGAATTATTTAATTGTAATGTTTTGATTGTTCTCCCAGTTTCATTTTCATATCTTATACAAAAGTGCTTGATACAATCAATTACATCTGGTTTTTCTTTCATGAACATGATACACACCATTATACTAAAATATTCAACAAATTAAATTAATTTTTTTTCACTATGTTTTCTAAGAGACTTCATTGGATAAAAAATATTAATGTGGATTAGGTCCAATAAATATTATTCCATTTTTCTTCTTTAGTTTGTAGGGATTTCTCAAAATATCCCCTATTTCCCATGAATAAAAAGTCTTCCCCCAGTCACATGTCAAATTAGGGATATCAATTAATACATTTTATATTGAATTTTTTCTCATAATTTTCTAATTTACATGATCAAGCCATCGATTCTATAGAGTGCTCCCGACTAACACCATATAGATACACCTGTTCTCCATTACATCTACTTGATAATCATTACCATCTATTATTTAAACATTCATAAATGAATTTATAATCTATTCTTATTGAATGTGAAATCAATTCCTAAGTCATAATGTTTTTTGATAATCAAAATTTTATTCCGTAGACCATCCAAATAGAGGTATTTCATATTTTCAATCTAATCTCAATATTGCCTTGTATTTCAACTTCCTTGGAATTTTAAAGCTCCATAATTAAAAAAATTAATTATGTTATTTCTTTATTGTTTTTCTTAAAATTGTAGCTAATAATTCCTTCTCATTCTTCTTATTTTCCATCAAATAAATTCTTGGTTGAGTTGATAGAAAAGATGGTTGAGTAAATGTAAGGAACTAGAGAATATAGATAGATATCATTTAGTTCTACCAAATTTAGTTCCTTCATCCATAAAATAAAATAAATAATTTTCGTTGAAAAATTTATCCACAATTAATAAAAATTTAGTTGATATATTCAATTTTGAACCATGTGACACTGATACTAGTTTTTGAAACCACTATTCTCTAATACCACTAAAGATGGGGGTGGTGAATTTTGTGGTAATTTTTTCATCATCAATTGAATATTTTTCTCACAATGACATGAATCCTCTTAATATTTCAATTTAAAAAACACATATAATATTTTAAAATAGAAATATAAATGTAGTGACACTGTGATTGTACTCAGATCATCACTAAGGGATACTCTAGGAAGTATAAAATATTAGTGTATTGATATATCTACAGATCTCACTACTCATTATAGATGATTCAATGTTTTGGAAGGGCATACTACTATTAATAAGTTTACTTCTACTTTCTTCTAATTTACTCACTACATGAAAGGAAAGTTACCAAAGATAACACACCATAGACATAACTCCTATAAAATCCTTAAATAAGATAAAAACTAAAACAATTTGAGCGTGTTGTTGTGCTTCCCTTCCATTTTTAAACTTTAGATCTTTAATTAAAATCCTCACATTGTCTACCTTTATCTTAATTCTACAAAAAATATCACTTTAACTTTACCATTCCCAATTTTTATTTATAAAAAAATCTTGAAATATCATGAATCTTTTTCTTTATAATATCATATCAATTAATCAAAAAATTACACAAATTAATTGGGTCTTAAAACCATACAAAATCCAATAATTATCATTTCCAAAGTCATCCATAATCCCAAAAAAAACATATATTATTTAAAATCTCAAAAAAATTCATCAATTTAACATATCAGGGTGTGATGAACTTTATTATGACTTGATGTACCTATTGGTCAGAGTGGAGTACTCAAGAGGGGGTGAATTGATTATCTATAAAAATTTATTTTTAAAAAGTATTCTTAAAAGGTTCCCCAGTAAAAACAAATACAACCCAGTTAATTAAAGTAATACGGTTATGAATGTTTGACTGTTTCAATAACTTCTTAGAAAATTGATTAATTACCATTAATTTTAATATTAGTTATTAAAATTACTTTTGATGGTATTCTAGTAAGGAAAAACAATTATATCTTCTTTCCAAGATTAATTATCAAAGTAAATTTAGTGACTTCTGAATTATATAGTAGAATAGAGAGAACTAAATTAATCAACATAGCGAATATAAAACAAGTGGTTCAGTCTCAAGATGGGACCTAATCCACTCCACTTGGTGAACACCTGCCACCAAGCAGTTTATATTAATAAACATGATCCACTCCCTCAATTGGGGTAAACAAAAGTGCACAAGACTGTCCTGGTCACATGACCTCTTCCTCAGTTCTTCGTGGGTATAAACTAACAGGTCTCATAGGGACCTCTTCCACACTTATTTGTGGGAATAAACAAGTGTAAAAAGATATGAGAGAAAGTATGTCTTGTATCCTCTATTTTAATTCATGATACAATGTGTGTTTTTATACAGACACAGACACACACACAATGCTCGAAATCTATGAACAATACACAATAGAGATAAAATAATGTGATAAGGTTAGAAGTCTCTGAGTGTTAGTCTATGTAGAAATGGACTTCTAGGATGAAGGAGATGTCAGAATCATGTCCTCTTACGAGAAACAGAGTATTGTAAGTTTGATTCTTTGGTTTCTGGTCAGATCTGGCTCATGTTCTTTGTGGATTTGGTAATGCAAAGATGTTATTGACTCTGATCTATGGTATCCCAGATTTTTGTATTTTAGAATAATTTTTTTTATTTATATTTATTGAGTTTTATGTGTATGTTATTTTCTCAGGAATGCTCGTGCTTCTTAGTTATCATGTGCTCTATTGTTTCTGGACCACAATTCCCTTGTTATTCTCGGAGTTCATGTGTTGGATCTGACAAGATGCCTGTATTCTGCACCTCGTACCTTGTACTATCTGGTGATATGTCTATAGGGAAATATTAATTATGTCAATGCTTTTAAAAGACATAAATATGAAATTTATAAATTAAATTGAAAACGACAAAATAGATTAAATAACGGTGTCACAGTCTGTCTAGAAATGGTGTCTCTATGAAATAGTGTCTCCATGAAATGGTGTCCCCATGAAACAATGTCCCCATCTTTTCCTTTTGAGTTGTTATAGAATTAAGATGACATAGTTTTATAGAGATCCAGAACTGGTAGCACATATACGGTGTCTGTTCATGGTGTATGGTTCACAATGTCTTGTCATAGTGTCTTGTCACAGTGTCTTGGTCACAGTGTCTGGGTCACAATGTATGGGTCACGTTGTCTGGGTCAAGGTGTTTGGGTCACGATGTCTTGTCACGGTGTCTAGGTCATGGTGTCTGGTTACTTTTCCAGAAAAACTAAACCAGTGGAAAACTCATGGTTTCTCAGAATTAACCAAATATCTGTATACAGACTAGAACAATGATATTCATATAATTTATTAGACATAATCATTTATTAAGGAAATCCATTATAACACAAATTAAAAAGAGTTAAAAATAATCGAACAGAGCACTTGAGATCATGGATAGGATTATTTAAAGCATAAATAAACCAACCATCTGTACACATGATTTGATAAATATTAAACAAGATTAACAAGCATTACAAAATTTATAGTATTTTTGATCATTAAAACATTATTAACACATGAGGATTTCAACAATATCCCCCTTTTGGGGACCAAAAATCATGTGAGTGAGATATCAAATCTTAGTGAATGCGTCTCTCCCTTAGTGTGAATGTCTCTCCCCCATTTGGGATTATTAAAAAGAATAAAAAAGTAAATAATAAAATAGATAAGAAGAGTTCACAATGCATTAAATGGATGAAAAAGTTTCATTAAAAATAGTAAGAAACAAAAATACAAAAATTATCTCTATCAAAAGGTAGTGTTCATTTTTATTTAGCACTGGATGTATTCTCTTTTCTCTTGGAAGCAGTATCAGGAGAAGACACAGGAGCAGAAGTAAAAGTGCAAGAGGGAAGTGAACCAACTGACAGAGAAGGTAAAGGGAGTCCATCAAAAATAGAGGGGGCCAAGGTAGGTGTAGGGGAAGACCAAGGAAATTGTTGGTCAAGGACCACATGTCTTTTCTAACACAGATCCAGAGAGTCTAACATAGAAGTTGAGGCAAGGAAGGGGATGAGAAGGTAGAAAAAACTGTTCTTAAGGGTTCAGTTATAGGAGCCACAATAGCAGTGCTCTGGACATGAAGATATGGCCTCAAATGTTTGATAAAGTTAGTAATGATATCACCACCATTCTGTATCTCTTTATAAAATCCATCCTTGTTCCCCAAGAACTTTTCCAACAAGGGAGTGATATCCTTAATATTTTGAACCTGAGTTTTGAAAGATTGAGTGACAAGAGGGATTTTTAGATCCTATACAAGGTACTTGAAATGGGTTTTCATATCACGATTAGAGAAGATCCTATTGAAGTAGAATTACACCTTCTTAGTAATTTCCTCATGATATTTATTGGAAATCATGTAATGAATTCTCACCAAATCAAGAACTCTATCACTATTTTTGACAACCACAGATAGAGACTCTGTCGAATCCACTAAGCAAAGACTGATGTTCTGCTTTAACAACTATTTTGAGCAGATCACTATCCAAGGAGGGTTGAGATTATTGTCTAATGACAATAGAAACTATAATAGCTAAAGTAAGAGACTTCAGCTGATTCATAACTTTAAGGAGGTAGCCCTTATACTCATCAGTCAACATGTTAAGACTAATAACAATCTCACACATCTCTTGAACTATTTTCTTGTTTCTTTTAGCCACTTTTTCAACTAAATATGTTATGTTAGGTTGAATCAGGGAGGATACTTCATGTGGAATCTAACCCCTAACATCCTCAACAGGATGAGAAACATGTTCTAGTATTGAGTTCATCAATATCTATATTTATTCAACCATACCTCTGAGAGAATTTACTTAATCACGGAGCAATTTGTTCTCATCTCTGAACTCTTGAATTTCATGAAGCATATTTCGATTAATCTACCAAATAATATTCTCTAACAATAGGGAAGCATCTATTTCACCCATTTTTGTCACAGGAGTAGGTTGAGTATTCATGAACTTTACAACCCCAGCCAATAGAGTAGTTCCAAATGATTTCAAATCATCCTTACTTTCCAAGATGGAAGGTTCTTGTGATGGTTCAGGGATAGGATCTGAGATAGGCTCATGTTACTTTGCAGCTATAACATCAAGATCAGATACTGGTTTCCATGGAAACACAATAGACCAATCTATACCTTTAACCAAGGCTTCCTGATAATCATTCACATCAAAATATCTAGGAAATGTATACCATGTTTCAAAAGAGCTTGAATCAACTAGATTTGGTACTATAACACTTTCCATATTTGGGTGCTGCTCCCCCTTAACATGTGCATCTTTTTTAAGACTAAGATATTTATATATTTGATCTAATTCCATATTTTCATCCCTAATAGCCTCACCCATTTCCTTTCTATCTAATTGGAAGGATTTATTCATTCTCTATTCAGTATATTGGACAACCTCAGCAACGGCTTGTTCCCCTATGTGTTCCTCAAGAGTAGCTTCTTTCTCAAGAGAAAGGCCTTCTTCTAAATGTTCTTCTAGAATAAAATTTATCTTTCAACAACAATAGATTCTTCTTTAGAGGCAAGTTCTTCTTCTAGATATACAATCTCTTCAGGTATATATACTTCCTTCTCAATTAAGACTTGAGGAGTAGGTTCACTATCTTCCTCATCTAGGACAGTTTTCCCTATAGGTACAACTTCCACTTCTTCTTCTTCCCCCTCCGAATAGTCAATGGTTTCATTTGGTTCCAAACCAAGATCAGGAATGTCCTTAGGTCTTGGAGAGTTCTCAACCGGGTTGAAATTTTCATATACCCTCTCATTATCTTCCACACATAATTTTCTCCATGTATTCCAACTGATTTTCAATATCTTGAATGTAACTTTTGAAATAAAAAATTCATATTCCTTAATTAGTTTTTCATCTAGTCCAACTAAACCTTTTGCATAAAGCATTGCAGAGATTAACTTTGAATAGAATAGGGAGTTTGACTTGGAGGTTGTCATTATCAACTCACACATATGAAGGATAACATACTTGCATAGGTTTATCTTGTCTCCATTATTCATAATATTTTTGAAAATAAATCTTGATACTTGAGTGTATCAAAATCACCTTTCCTAGGGATGATCAAATTCTGAACAAATTTAAACAAAAGTCTGGTTTCCCCATCCAGCTCAGCAGTTATAGCTCCTCTATTTGTTGCATTTCTAGTCAAGATTCTCAAGGATTCTTCCAAAAAAAAAAGATCTCACTTGGAGGTGAAGGACCTCTCTAGTAGTCCTAAAAAATATCCTCTTGAGGTAACCTTAGGCATGCAACCCATAACCTCGAAGAAAAAGTACATCGTTGCCCATTTATGAAGCTTCTAAAAACAAAACCATCTTCTGTATCAAAAGAGAATTGAACAAACTGATCAAACTGTGCAACTAGATTTGGGTATATAGAACTATCATCCTTTGTGAACCAATCCATCCACCCTTTCTCTTTTAGTACTTTCAATAATAACGACCTACTAGATAGAAGACACTGGGGGAAAATTTCCTTTTAAGGTACCACTTTTCTATTCACAATGTTTGGATTCAACAGAACTTCAGGTGCTAACTTCAGTTCTATTTTCATCTTCTTCGTTGATCTACACTTTTCAGGGGTTGATGGGGATGAACATTTCATTCTGGGAATTCAATGAAGGTTCAAGAAAGAGAAAGGTTGAAAGTGTGGTTATGGTTTGATAGAAGAGAGCTCAGGTGAAGAAAGGAGTGAAACCTATTTTCCATTTATCATTTAGGGATATCAAGCATCGCAAAATCAAAATCATGGGAAAGTAAAAGAATAAAATAATTAATTTCTGCAATATGTGTTATAATTTGTAAATTAAATAGTAAAGCGTCTTTATGGTGATACCCTGACAAAATTTTACTGTGAGACTAGAATTGGCTTTCACGGTGAGACTGTAACAGGTTTTCACAGTGAGACTGTAACTATGTGATTTCTAAATTGTGCAACCGTATTGTTTGAGATAGTAAGTGCATGAAAGTAACTGATAGATAGTAATTATGAGAATATAAAAATGAAAGAAAAGCTTTTATGAAAGTAGAAATATAGAACAGATAGAGTTAGACAGTAATCTTAAGACAATGACTTGTGAAACCATAAAATGTGAAACAAAACACTTACTACTTAAGATTTATCATTCCCAACTCATGTATGATGTAATATCTTCTTTCATAATTTAATGGTTTGGTGAATATATCTATAAGATGATATTCAGTTCCAATGAATTCCAAAGTGATATCACATTTTTGATA
Source organism: Viscum album (assembly GCA_963277665.1). Lineage (NCBI taxonomy): Eukaryota > Viridiplantae > Streptophyta > Magnoliopsida > Santalales > Viscaceae > Viscum > Viscum album. The sequence continues at coordinate 1,902,534,499 of OY728150.1, read as the reverse complement.
ATGATCTCTCAAAAAGTGATGACTTATGTCAATGAGTTTTATCTTAGAGTGTGAAATAGGATTTTTCGAGATGTTAATAGCACTTGTATTGTCACAATTTATAGGTACATGCCTGAATTGATAACCATAATCTAGTAATGTGTGTTTCATCCACAAAATTTGTGCACAACAACTTCCAGCAGCTATGTATTCAGCTTCTGGAGTAGATAATGCAACATAGTTTTGTTTCTTACTACACCATGATACTAGTGACTTGCCTAAAAAGTGACATGTTCTATAGGTGCATTTTATATCTAACGTACAACCCCAAAAGTCAGAATTTGAATAACTAAATAACTAAAATGATTGTCCTTTGGGATGGAACAATCCTATATTGAGTGAATGCTTGAGGTATTTAAAAATTCTCTTAACAACATCCAAATGAGATCATTTAGGGTTTTTTGAAAACAAGAACACATAAATACACTAAACATAATGTTAGGTCAACTAGAAATTAAGTAGAGTAAGCTTCCAATCATTCCTTTGTAAGTGGTTTGATCAATAGATTTTCCATATTCATCATGATCCAACTTACAAGTAGTACTCATTAGAGTGTCTCTACATTTAGTGATATCCAAGCCAAAATGTTTTAGAAGATCTCCAGTATATTTTCTTGGAATTAAAATAATACCATCATTATTTTGAAATATTTTAAATCCAAGAAATAATTGTAGTTCACCCATTAAACACATTTCAAATTCGTTTTGCATCATTTTAGAAAATTTAATACCTAAAGAATTTATTGAAGATCCAAAGATAATTCTATCTACATAAATGTGAAAATCGAAATAATCATTGTAAATTATTTTTTATAAAAAGGGTAGGATCAGCTATTCCTTTTTTAAAACCTTTATAAATAAGAAAAGTACTTAATCTATCATATGAAGCTCTTGGAGATTATTTTAAACCATATAATGCTTCGGATAATTTTAAAATACGATTTGGAAAATGAGTATTTGTAAAATTAGGGGGTTTCTCAACAAATACATCCTCAGCTATATATCCATTTAGGAATGAACTGTTAACATACATTTGATATAGTTTGAAATTTAGATGTGCAGCATAAGCAAGCATAATTTTGATGGTTTCAAGTCTAGCTATTGGTGCAAAGGTATGTCCATTTTAAATTCCTTCTTCCTGACTATTGCCTTGTGCAACCAATCTAGCCTTGTTTCTAACTATGTTACCAGCTTCATATACTTTATTTCAAAACACCCACTTAGTGGCTATGGTAAATGTGTCTTTATATCTATCAATAGGTTTCCAAATTTTGTTCCTTTAAAACTGATTAAGCTCTTCTTGCACAACCATCACCCAAAATTCATCATTGATTGCATTATTAATGTTTTCAGGTTCAAGTTGTGACAAGAAGACTTGATGTTCATCTTGATCTCTAATAGAAGATATATTTTGAGTTTTTTATATAAATATCTTACAAAAATATCTAAAGGATGGTTCTTATGAGTTTAGATAGCTCTAGAAAAAGAAGGAATACTGATTTTAGGTTCTTCAATAGGTTCAGGTTCATTATTGCTTGTATCAAAAGAATTTCCAGAACTAGAAGTTTTCACAAATTCCTTTACAGGATGGTTATAGGATTTTTAATTAATATCCTGATTCGATATATCATCTTCCAGGTTCTCTAGAGAGGTCTTACGCTCATCTGGATCTATTTCATCAAATTTGACATGGAAGTATTCTTCCAGACATATAGTTATTTTGTTAAAAACTCTATAAAAATTACAAGAGATTGAATATCCAAGAAAGATCCCTTCACCACTCTTGGATGCGAATTTTTCAAGATTTTCCGTAGTATTAAGGATATAGACTTTGCAGCCAAATACTTTGAAGTAGCTAACTTTGGGTTTTCTATTATTCCACAAATCAAATGGAGTTCTTTTAAGAATGGTACTGATCAATAATCTATTGATAATATAGCATGTTGTATTTATAGAATTATCCAAAAAATAAATTGGTATATCATATTCACTAAGCATGGTTCTATAAATATCTTGCATGGTTTTATTTCCTTTTTCTACAACTCTATTCTGTTGAGGTGTTCTTGGGGCATAGAAATTATGACTATTGCCATTTTGTGAACAAAAGGATTCAAACACTTGATTTTTAAACTCATGGTCCTGATCACTTCTTATGGATTTAATTCTATGTCCATTATGATTTTCTAAAATTTTGGAATATTTGGTAAAATGAGAGCAGGCTTCACCTTTGTGATCCAAAAAGAAAGTCCATGTATATATAGAAAAGTCATATTCCAGAACATAAACATAGTATTTTCCATTTAAACTAGAAACTATATATAGTCCAAACAAATCCATGTGAACCAATTAGAGAGGTTGAGAAGTTGACACTTATTTCTTTGGTTTAAAATTTTTTTGCGTTGCTTTCACTTTTGATAATGATTACACACTTTATAATTTGGAAACTCATGTTTGGGTAGGTCTTTGACTAAAATATTTCTAGGTAGCTTTATAAGGGAGTTAATATTATAGTGTCCTAGTATCCTATGATAAATCCATGAATCTTTGTGAAATACACTTAAACATGAATCATTTTGACAAAATAAAGAATCTAAGTTAACAGAGTATACATTTTCATTTCTTAATGCATAAAGTACTAATTTATTTTTAGAATGGAAAACTTAGCTAGAATCATTTTAAAATTTAACATGAAATCCATAATCACATAATTGTGAAATACTAAGAAGATTATATTTTAATCCATCAGCAAAAATTACTTTAGAAATTAAAACTGACTTAGAGTTACCAATTTGTACAAGGCCAATGATCATTCCTTTGGCATTGTCACCAAAGGTGACATGTCCACCATTAATTTTTGTTAAATTCATGAAGCATGAATAGTCTCATATCATGTGTCTTGAACACCCACTGTTGAAGTACCATAAGATTTTATAGGATATCTTTAAGTAACTTTACTACAAATTAGTCAAATAAAAATAGATTTTGGTACCCATATTTGTTTGGGTCCAGTAATATTAGTGACTATTAATTTAGGAACCCACTTCTGCCTCATAGGTTTCCTATAAGTATTATGTAATGTTCTTGAAAAATATAATCTATTTTTTCCAGAAGAGCTTGAAATAGTAGAGAGTGTATAATAATTTGAAAAAGATGAATGTTTTCAAGAACTGCGAGTACAGATGTATGTCCTAGACTTAGAAACAAATTAGTTCTCCAAAAATTACTTTTACCAGGTTGATAGCCAATACCAGTAGTATATTTAAGATAAATCTGTTTACCTAGAATTTTTAACAAAGTATTTTTACCATTACCAAATCTTTCATGATTCTTTTTCAATTAATTATTAGATAGCTTTAGTATATTTTTTATTTGAGTAATTGAGCATTTTTCCCTTTCTAAAGTAAGTCATATTTTAATAGTTGAGGTAAGAGCATGCAATTTCTTTAAATATTTGTATTTATCCTTTAGTTTATTACATGTCCCTTCAATCAGGTCACAGTACTCAACCATTTCTTCATTAGAAATATTTTCAGAGTCACTCTTATATCTAGAATAATAGGAAATGTGTATAGGAAATTCCAGTGTTACCTCAGATGTGTTTGTCATAAAACACATATTTGATTTGTTAGCCTATTCCTAATGTGAAGATTCTGAGTCACTTGAACTATACTCAAAAGAACTCCATGTTGCTTTCATTTACTTTTTATACTTTCTATCTTTGTCCTCATATTTATTTTGGTACTTAAGATTGGGACAATTAGCCTTTATATGTCCATTTCGCTTAAAATCATAACATACTATCTCATCAGACTTGCCACTTCTTTTTTAATATTTCTTCAAGCTTCCTTTTTGATCATATCTTCCCTTGAAGTTATGATTTCTAAAAAATTTATTCCTCTTCTAAAATATATTAAGTCTTCTAGATAATTTAGGTATCTCTTCATCACTGTCAGGTGATGATTGTTCACTGCTGGAACTTTCTACAGAGACTTCCAATTTTTCTTTCTGTTTTTGTTTAGTGGTGGTCATCGTTAATGAAACATTTTTTCTTTTGAGTTAATCATCATATTCCTTGTTTAATTTCATATCCTCTTCATACATCATTAGTTTCCAAATGAGTTCTTTTATAGTTTACTTGCTGATGTTGCATTATACTATAATAGTGACAGAGGTTCCTCTCCATCTGTCATGTAGGCATATGAGAATCCTCCTAATTTGTTCTTTGGAAGTGACTTCTATTCCATGAGAAATCATTATGTTGACAATTTCATTGAACTTGAGATACATCTCATAAATAGGCTCATTAGGTTTTATTTTAAATTTATCATATTTAATAGTATAGGTATTAAGTCTCATTTCTTTTACAATAGAAGTTCCTTCATGTGAAATAGACAAAGTATCCAAACATTCATGGGAGGTTTTACATGCAGAAATTCTATTAAATTCCTAATATCCCAAGGATTAATCTAAATAATTCATGAATTTGAAATTTTTATTATAGGAAGTCTTGATTGGGTCATCCCATGTGATTCTATCAGTTTCAGTAATCTTATACTCATCTATAATTGAAGACGAAATTTCAAAACCCATACTTTTTAAATGTATTCTAATTTTAATTTTCCATTGGGAATAATTAGTTCCATTAAAGAATGGTGGTATATATGTTGCAGCAACTTTCAGTCTATTATCCATTATAAATAAATACTTTTAAAGAGATATAAATTTAGAATTAATAGAAATTTACATATCTTCAAATTACAACTAAAATCATAGCTGAATAGGGTCAAAAAATAGAGTCTTAACAGGAATAAAAAACTCCTCTGATACCAAATTTTGGTCAGAATAGAGTAATCAAGAAGGGGTGAATTGAGTATCTATAAAAAAAATTTAAAAAATATTCTTAAAAGGTTCCCCAATAAAAAAATATACAGACCAGTTAATCAAAGTAATAAGGTTATGGAAGTTTTACTGTTTAAATAACTTCTCAGAATATTGATTAATTCTCAGTAATTTTAATATAAGTTATTAATATTACTTTTGAAGGTATTCTAATAAGGAAAAAAATTATAACTTCTTTCCAAGATTAATTATCAATGTATATTTAGTGATTTATGAATTATAAAGTAAAACAGAGAAAACTAAATTAATCAACACAATAGATATACAACAAGTGGTTCAGTCTCAAGATGAGACCTAATCCCTCCACTTGGTAATCACCTGCCACCAAAAAGTTTATATTAATAAACTTGATCCAAACCCTGGATTTGGGTAAACAAAATTGCACAAGACTATCCAGGTCACATGAACTCTTTCACAATTCTTTGTGGGTATAAACTAACAGGTCTCACAAGGAACTCTTCCGAACATTTCTATTGGAATAAACAAGTGTAAAAAGATATGAGAGGACCGATATCTTGTATCCTCCAATTTAATGCCGGGGACAATGTGTGTTTTTATACAAACACACACACACACACTGCTCGAAAGATAAAAATAATACACAACAAAGAAAAAATTTCCGGATAAGGTTATAAGTGATCTGAGTGTTAGTCTATACTGCTCTAGACTTCTAGGATGAATCATATGTCATAATCGAGTCCTCTAGCGAGAAACAGAGTATATCAAGTCTGATTCTCTTATTTCTGGTCAGATCTGGACCGTGTTCTATGTGGAGTTGGTATTTAAAATTTGTTCTTGACTCTGATCTATAGTATTATAGATTTTTGGATTTGATAATGCTTCATGTGTTCTTCAGATATATTGAGCTGCATGTGTTGGTTCATTTCTCAATAATTCTTGTGCTTCTTCATTATCGCGGACTCTCTTGTTTTGGACCACACATCCCTTTTTATTCTTGGAGTGCATGTGTTGGAGGTGATAGGATGAATGTATTATTTACCTCGTACCTCGTACTATTAGGTGACATGTCTACAAAGAAATATTATTTATGATAGTGCATTTAAAAGACTCAAATATGACCATTAGAAATTAAATTAAAAATGACAAAATAGATTAAAGAACGGTGTCACAGACTATCTGGAAATGGTTTCTCCATGAAACTATGTCTCCTTCATTGCCTTTTGAGTGGTGATAGAGTTATGATAGCATAATTTTATAGAGATCAGGAACCGGTAGCACAAATGCGGTGTCTAGTCACAGTGTCTGGTTCACGGTGTCTGGTCACGGTGTCTGGATCACGATGTCTAGGTCACAGTGTGTGGGTCACGGTGTCTGGGTCACGGTGTCTGGTGACGGTGTCTCGGTCATAGTGTATGGGTCACGGTGTCTGGTTCCTTTTCCCAAAAAACATAACTGATGGCAAACTCACAGTTTCTCAGACATATCCAAATATCTATATACAGACTTAAATAGTGATATTCATAGAATGGGTTAGACTTAATCATTTATCAAAGAAATCTATTATAACACAAATTAAAAATAGTTTTCAATAATCGAACATAGCACTTGAGATATTGGATAGGTTTATTTAAAGCATAAAGAAACCGACCATCTATACACCTGATTTGAGACAGATTAAACAATATTAATAAGATATACATAATGTATAGGATTTTTGGTCATCAAAACATGATTAAAACATGAGGAGTTCAATATTACGTTAAAAAAATAAAATTTCGACATGAAAAATAATATAGAAGTGAGACCCTTTATCAATATCCATATCCATAATATTTGGATCAAATAAAATTAAAAAATCAATAAATATTGTGGTTTAAGATCCAAATATATACTTGAGACTCTTACAAATTAAAACATGGTCAAACATTATATGATGTCAGACCTCCATTTCCTTCTAGACAATTTCTCAATAAATTATATAAAAAATACACCTCTCACAGTGAAACAAAATTGGTTGTGGTGTGAGAATACCTATATAGTTTAATTTAGTGTCATTGTTTAAATTATGTGGCATAAACTTCTCATCCATCAAAAAAACATATTTTTTTTGAAGGCAGGGAGATGCATCGTGACCCTTTCCCATAATACAAGATCCAATTATATGTATCCGTCATTGTGGTGTGACCATGTAGGTTGTATCAAGAGAGATATTTATTCAACTTAAATATAGAAACATTAAATTTCCCCAGGGTATTCAGTATAGTGTTACCTTACTCCAAGAGGCAAGACCCAAATCTTTGTTACATGACTTCCCAACACCTATACCCGATAACTCATATGAAATAACCTCCATTGAGTAAGAAATATCATTACACCTTAATTATATTATTTTATATTTTAACAACTCTGAACAGAAAATAAGGTCTTCTAAACTCCTCTAAGAATATACAAGACCTGTTCCTTAAAAAATAACATTAAAATCCCTTGATTTAATTGATTATTGAAATAGAACACAATAAATAAACATCATGTAATCCTTTTTATATCCAAAAAATCTAAGACCAAAATCCTTTTATCCAAAAAATTCAATAGTCATATCATTTCTTAGAGGATATATTATCCTCTCAAAGTCATTGATATACCCAATTATATTGAGTACATGAGTAGATGTTGAAGTTCCTTCAGTCATATTTTTTCTAAAAACTCCCTTTTAAATCTCATAACTCTCATGTATGGCCAATTTTGATAGATTTATTTCAGACAAAATATTATCTAAACCAAATCAAAATTATCATGTTTTCTGGTAACTTAGTCTCAATATATTATAGCATAAGAGTGGATACATTAAGAAAATCCTTTAAATATTATCATAAGAATATTGATATATTTTTTACATGGATTTAATAAATGGATTCGTAGAAATGGGTCTCATTAAAATAAATAATTTTCTTCTTTCTCAAGAATGATTCTTATTTTTTACTGGCTTACAAATCCACTTTCATTAATATTATCTATTGCAAGGATTTATTTCAAATTCATGTTTGTTAATGATGATGCTATTTATCTACAAAATAATATTTTTTAAGATGAATACAATGGTTTTCATTCATTTAATAAGGAATTTTATTAACTTTAATCCCACTAAAATGATGAAAATTTTTAAATTTGATCATATACATTAATGGGATAGGATACATATATAACTAAGATTTGAGTCCATTTTACTATTCCTCTTGAAAATTATCTATTTAGGCAGAACATCATGTCAATCATATTATATATGAAATTTTTATAGTTGAGTGGAAAACCCTTTTTCGAAATCCACTATATACCTAATACTCAACTATATTCAATTGGAATCCTATATCATAGTATTTCACAACTAAATTTCACCTAAATAACAAAAAATGATTTGTTTACTAAACACTTAAGGGTTATCCATTTACACTATGACTTACACAATATAATCCATGGCCACCAAAATTCAGAATAAACTTACCTAGTTGAATGATGAAGGTCTTGACATGTGTTCTATTTGGAGAGTATCTAAAACTTTGTATTTTTAAGGGGTTTTAATATATCACCATTTTATTTCATATATTACCATTATATATATTCATAGTTATGATTGTTTAGTTTTTAATCCATATTCACTCCCCCAAACCAATATGTTTAAACCATATTAACATGTAACTCTTTACACCTCTCATAGATTAAGTCACCAACCAAAATTAAAATCCAAATATATTTATACACATCCAAATTGATCACATGTATATAGTACATTAATCCCATTAATGTAATGGTTTAGAATCATATGAAATAAAAAATCCATATAAGAGTTATTATGAAGTGATAGGTATCCAAGACACACTTTTCTTGATAGAGCATAAGCTCCCAATCCAATGTGTGGTCGCAATCAAAGTCCCACTACACATGGTTTAATACTCAAGTAAGATTATAATTCAATTACAGTTCTAACGCTTTATGTATATAAACTAAAATTGACCATTAAATTTTATCTCATAACACATAAACAAGAGAAATTCAAGGTTTAAGAAAACTAAACCAATTGTCATACTTAGAATGTAACTCCTTAAATGAATGTATTATAAGTAAAAAAAATTCAACAAATTAAACTAATGCAAACATCTATTTATAATATAACATTTATATTTATGAATTAAATAAGTAATGAACTAAATAAATGACAATTTCATAAATTTTGACATGTTATAAATATTTATGAAAAATTAATTAATACAAAATTATGAACACTTTATAATTAATCATGCTTTATAGAAATTCCATAAAAAGATCAATATAAACACATTATATTTATTTATAATATGAAATACTTTATATTATCATTCTATATGAAATTTATTTAAGTATATCAAATTTAATTGAAATATAATTTTTTTTATTTCATATCAATTTTTTATATATAAATTTAATATTTTTCATATTCCAAGTATCAAATATTTAATATTATTTGAATATAGATTATACAAATTATTAAAACAATTTTTGATATGGGTAAAACAATTTTACAAATAAGTCCTTTAATTTAAAAATTTCAAACTAATTATTTTTAAAACATTTATAATTTAATATAAATTATTTTATATTCCAGATTATTCAATAATTTATAAAAACTTTATAAATTACCATATAATATCTATATAAACATTTTATATAAAAATTATAAAGAAATACATAGAGATTAAAGGTATTTATATTCACAATTAATATTAAAGATATTTATTTATTAAAATTTTCATAATTATAGAATGATAAATTATGACCATATTTGGAATAATTAATTTATAATCATTTTACAAATTAAATAAATATCCCAAAATATAGTTTCTATAGTATAAACATTTTCTACAAATTATCTCTTTCAATTCATAATTGAAAAATATTAAAACCATATTTTCTCTTTATTTCATATTCTATGATAAATATTATATAATAAGCCATGATATAATACAAAATTTATACCTTGTTTTATGATAGTAAATAGTGGACTATGAGATAATCTTCTATTTATTGGATATATTTTCTTACAATATTGATGATTTCATATTAAAAAAAATAGTTTTTTTCACAGGATAAAAATAACGTAGATTAGTGATACCCTCCAATATGACTCCAAGTTATATGTTAGATATATCAAAATATTTAGGATTTACAGTATTCTATCTATCATTAAATCACATATTATATGGAATGATCATATCGGAATTTATTATAACCCATATCATAGATACCATTATAGTTGAAAATTTAATATTTTATTTATTGACACAAAATACAATATCTATTATCAATGGGAAATAATATCAAAACTTATGGTATCCAAAACAATTTAAATTATTGTTCATTTTAAAAATGATTTCATTAATTATTATAAGCATAGAAAGGTTCTAATAACACAATAAGGTTCAAATAATAGTTATTCAAGAAGGATAAGGAAAAGAAACTAATAGGAATATTATCCATGATATTTAAATTGAAGCCATGCATAATATAAATTAAAACACACCTCATTTCTCGATGATGAATATGACATCTTCTTCAATAATATGATTTTGATGAGGATCACTAAGAAAAATCCCCCATACTCATTCCTCCTAGGGTATCCATGGTTTCACAAATCACCTTATTCTTATGGTGGAATTATTATTTGAAACATGGTTCTCTAATACCTCTTGATGTAAAGGAATAATGGAAGAGAGATATAGATTATGAGAATTGATTATAAAGATTCAACCATTTTAATGAATATGAGACCTCACGACACTCCCCAATCCTCAATGGAATTTCCCAAAATGTTTTTAAACATTGGAGTAATTAATTAGGTCACAAATTCTTTGTATCCCTCAGTTATATATTTATAAATTTAACACTTAAATATATTTATGATCCTCCTAAATATTTCATTAAATGAAATTTCAATGATCAATGATAACCTATGGTGAAGAAACCCAAACATTAACACATAATATTATACTTCCATTGTTAATTTCAAAATATGATTAACATAATAATAATAATATATAGATATAACTAAATAGGATATGGATTAATACAAATGTATCATGCCATTATATTGTATGCTACAATATGTTATACTAAGGCATACAATATGCCTTAGTTTACATATATCATACCATACGATATACCTATATCATAACATATGATATAAGCTATGAAATGTCATATATACATTAGTATTTATGGTATATATCCAATAATATTTAGATAATAATTTTATAAATAGGTAATGCATGTTGGGTTTTTTATTTCAGGAACACATGTTTAGAGAAAAGTCCAAGTTACTCAAGTGGTGGTTCTATAGTTGTGGTTTTCAAATTTATAATCGATGTTTTACTAATGTGTGATGTTCTGGTTATTGTCATATTATTTTAATATCAGACATGGTAGGAAAGAGGTGTTCTTATATACATAATACATGGAATGTAGAACTAGTTGACATGTGAATGATTTTTTTTTGAATTAGAAATGTGTTTCAAAAGTTATTTTTTGAAAACGTTTTTCAAGAAAGAATATAATATTTTAGAAACATTTCTTAGAATTTCTATGGTTAATTAAAACATCAAAAATATGTTTTTTTGGTGTATTCAGAAATATACTATTTAATTATGCTTGTTTTAAACATGTTACTTGCAATGAATTTCACCGTAATATTTTAGTAGAGTTAGTGTAAATTTATGTCCTAATGAGTTTGGAATACAAGATATTTTGAATTTTTTCAATTCTGACAAGGAATTAACATTAGTAAAAGAATTTTAAAATATTAAAAAGATGATTTCAAGGTGAATTTATGGGAGGTAAGGACTCATAATGATTTACGAGGTGTTGAAAAGGTGAAAATAAAGTTTGAAATACATAAAATACATCGAGTACATAGTATGATAATGTCAAGTACTTTGTTGAGAAGCTAGGGGGTTTCCCCTAATTTGGGATTCTAGTTTCTAGGTGCTAGTGGACAAAATACCTACTAGAAAAAAATGTATTTTTTAGTATTTGGAATAAGAATCTCTTCCAGGATTCTTTATTTTATACTCTTTTGGTAATTCCATCCTCTAAATGTTGAACTCCTAGGGGTGGCTACACTCTTCACCCCACACCTCATATTTTCTTCTAATTATCCATAAAGGTTTGAGTATAAGAAATAATATATGGAGGTGAGTTCCCTTTCACTACATATTCTTTCATTTCCTCATATAATTGATATCTTATTTTAGTATGGTGGGTCAGGGATTTAATTCATATTTTACTGCCACATGGTTGAATTAGGTCCATTTGAAGGGTATTTTTCATGTTGTGGCTAGAGGAAGCTCCATTTTGGAAAATATATATGATTGTACATTATTATATATTTTTGTTAAATAATTTACTTGATTTAATTTGGGTTTTCATTAATTTGGGATGATATTTGTCAGTGAATTGTAAATAAATTTTCTATATCTTACTGTTTTGGGTCTTGAAGTATTTTAAAGAGTTTTTCACTAACAATTTCCTATGGGTTTAATAGTAGAAGATCACTTAGCGAGTTTTATCTCGAACATAGAATATTTTATAGTTATGAATTAATTATAATTATGTTATAATTGATTATTACTGGTTCTTTATTGAGATAGGGTCTCATAAAAAGGATTAAGAACTTGTTTTAGGATTGGCCAAAAGATCATCTTGAATAAACTGAAGTGGGAATCAAGTTATAATAGGGGTAAATCTATATTTGAGGTATGTGGTCCTAATTATTACCTTTTTACATATTTGTTCATATACTGTATAGATTTTAAGAGTGGGTATGGGTAGTGAGTTACCCAAGATGGAACTATGGGTGAGTTCAAATAGGTGATGTGGGGCTTGTATTTGTCCAGGCTCTTAGAGAGATCCTAAGTGTTATAAATTTATTGATTAGTCATTGATGGATATATCAACTATGTGATAGACTCAATTAAACTAAATTTTGTAACTCAGGAGGGTTTCCACTTTTGAGATATGGATATAATGACCTAGGGAGGTCTAATATTGGTATACAATGCTCACCTAGAGCGATGACTAGTAGTAATCCTATGGAATATTATGTGATGATCTGTACAATGTACGTACATAGGTAGGCATATGATAATGACTTAAAATAGAACCAATTTTTTTCTTACTTATTGAATAATGTTTATTTAATATATAGTCTATTATTTCTCCTTTAAACCATATGTGTTGAGCACAGGGAAGACTATGGACATGTCAACTTGAGAAAGTAGTGTGATACCTAGGGAATGGAACCATGATGTGTGTCATTTCCCTAAATTGGGTTCATGGGATTTCTATGCTATCCTGAAGTGTCTATAATGGTGGAAAATCATGAATTAGTGTGGTTAAGTTTTGAATTGTTTCTTATATTAGGAATTTTGTATGATAATTTCTCTCTTTAGAACAACTCTTATGGGATGAGAAATTGAATGGGATCCTAAGCGATACTGAGAGAGGTTGTAGCATCCTAGATCCAGGTGCCACTCTATGGGTGCCCCGAACCTGGTTTGTCACATGACCTCAAGAGCATTTCCCCAAACTCTAGAGGCTTTAGACTAGCAGCGAGGGCCCAGGTCTGATAGTGGGGAAACTATGACCTCAATTGTCAAAGTGTAGTGTAGAGGAATACAATAACAAACATACAACAACAACGGAAGAAGTAAAACATACATAACTGAAATGAAAAACTATAGTAAGAAGATTCACCAGTCATATATATATATCAAGATGCAACATGTCACTATTCTATGAAAATAGCCAGAACATGTTACACAACAGTACAATACGATACAATGATGTACATATACAGAGTAACAAAACAGACCAGCCGGCAGCATCGTGAGGCTAAGCTTGGTCCCATGCTCCCATACACCTCAACAACACTCATGTACCTGTATAGGGATTATTGACCTTATTTATACATTAAGAAATATAGTCTGTTTGGGCCGACGACATGTCCTAAACAGGGTGTGAGAAATGAATCCCAGTAGGCACCCACCAAAGGCCCATTCCCAACTGTTAGTGTAAATGTGCAATAACAGTGTGCAGTTGTAAATGAAATAAACTAAGCAGAACTCAAAAGTAACTAACTATACCAGTTATATTTCCATTTTAATGTTCATTAAATCATTCAATTTAGGATATCACCATAGTGAATATTCTATTTAAATAGTTAGTTTCCTCATACATGCAAAAATTTACCCTCAGGTAAACATAATCACAACCCGCAGGTTGTTTCCCACAGGCATAACAGATATTTCCCTAAGGCGTACGAAGTGTCACCCTCAGGCACAGAATCTACTTTCCTCAAGCATGAAAGGAGTTTCCCTAAAGCTAAATAAGACATTTCCCTCAGGATAATACAACACTGTCCTTAGGATAAATAGAACACTTCCCTCAGGCGCAAGTAACCGGGCCGAGCCCAACCTATAAGCAAGAAATTATATAAAATTCCTCTCAAGGAAATTTAAAGCATGCTACATTTTACAGTATACCCTTGGGTAACCTGAAAAAATGGATAAATAGAGGAATGCACCCCTAGGGTGGTCCTGGATCCAAGAAGTGATCCCAAAAAATAGTTTTACAATTTCATTAAATTACCTATGCAATTATAGGTATTTAAAATAGCCAAGGCCTCATCCACACAACACCCCAACATGGGTTCATTGCACATTGGTAAACAAAAATGTACAACAGTTGGAAATAAACACTAGACCACCTTCCTCGATCACCCCTGATCAGTATACGTGAACGCCGCTCCTCGAAACGCCCGAGAAAAACATTGGTCTGAGGTAAAAGAAATATCATTAAGAAATAAACAACTACCCATCAAGAAATAATTTTTAATAACGGTTCAAAGAGAGGGGAAGGCTTACCCGTACGGTTCCAACGAGATCGACGAAGGAAGAATCGGATTCCCGGTGCTCGATCGGATGGTCTCCAAAGTTCCAGCCATCCTCCCGAGCTCTCCTCCGGTTATAAGACTTCCTTGTGAAAAAGGAGGCTTCTGTCCATTTTAAGCGAAAAAACAGGCTGCACGGTGTGTACTATTGAGTACATGATGTGTACGTTTCATTTTTTAACTGTTCCTTCAACAGCTTTTTTACACCAGGACACTGTTCATCTGTCGACATGAGTACATGACATGCATTCATTATTACACGGCGTGTACTGTAGCTCAGCTGGCCACCGCCTTACTATTTTCCTACCAACTGACTACACGGCATGTAAATACCCACTACATGGCGTGTAGTCAGTTTTTACACCCATCATCGTCGGCCGACCTACACGCCCCGTGTACTCATTCCACATGGACAAAGTAAATGGCGTGTGGAAAAGTACATGGTGTGTAGTCACAAAATTTAGGATTTTCTCCCATTTTCATTATTTTCTCTAAAACACTTAAGGAAAAGAGAAAAGAAGAAACCGATACCTCAAGAATAAGAACTGGGTTCTTACAAACATCCCCCCCTTAAAGAAATTCATCCCCGAATTGACTTTCCACGGGTGGTGAAGATAAAGCTCAGAACCACTCTTGCCACTGAGCACGTACGTTGGTATCCCACTCCCAGGTTTCATCCTGCACTCGGCCTTGCTACCATAGCACCCATACAAGAGGAACTAACCAGTATTGGAGAGCCTTTGTGCTTCTATCCATGATACGAATCAGATGCTCCTCAAAGGATGCATCAATTTGAAGCTCAACCACCTCTGGCTGAAAATGTGAGATGTGTCTAAATGATAGTGGCGCAACTGAGATACATGGAAGACGTCGTGCATGTCCTGGTACCTCTGTGGTAACTGCAACCGATAGGTAACCATCCCAACTCTCTCCAGAATCTCGAATGGCCCTACTTACCTCGGTGAAAGTTTACCCTGTCTCTTGATCCGCCTATGTCCCAACCTCATTGAAACACGCAAGAAAACCTAATCCTCGACCATGAACTCTAAGGGTCTTCTGCGGCGATCGTCATAATATTTCTGATGAGACAGTGCAGTAGCCATCCGCTTCTAAATCAACTAGACCTACTCAGAAGTATCCTGCACAAGACGTGGTCCTAGTAAATCTACCTCACCTTCCTCCATCCAGCACAAAGGTGATCGACATGGCCTACTATATAAAGCCTCGTAAGGTTCCATCTCAATAGTTTCCTGAAAACTATTATTATAGGCAAACTTGAACAAGGGTTTATGATTCTACTAGGAGCTCCCAAAGTCTAGGACGCATGCACGTAGCATGTCCTCTAGCACCTGTACAGTATACTCTGACTGACCATCAGTCAGAGGGTGGTAAGCTATGCTCAAAAGTACCTGTGTACCCAGTGCCCTCTGAAAACGCTGCATGAAACATGACGTAAAATGGGCGTCCCTATCTGAAACCATAGAATGAGGGACCCCATGAAGATTTACAACCTCTCTAATATACAGATTTTTGAGATCATCAACACTGAAGGTCTCCTTGATCGCAAAAAGTGAGCTACCTTCTTAAGTCTGTCCAAAACGACCAACACGACATCATTGCCTCGAGGTGACCTCGGCAACCCATTCACGAAGTCCATCACAACATCATCCCATTTACACTTTGGAATGGGTAACTGCTATAACAGTCCGGCTGGCCTCTGATGCTCCGCCTTCACCTACTAACAGGTGAAACATCTCGTAACAAAACTAGTTACTTCTCTCTTCATACCCGGCCACCAGTACTGACTTCACATGTCACGGTACATCTTGGTAACTCTAGGATGAACTTCCCAAGTTGAGGCATGAAACTCCCGCATCAGCTCCTCTCCTACATCCCCTGGAACCTACACTTGTCCATGGAAACGCAGTACCTCATAATCGACTATCTTCCACCCAGGAGGAGGGTCTTCACTTGACCCTGACTCCCGTAGAACTCGGCCTTCTGAATCAGATAGTTGTCTCATCCTCACTCTATCCAGGAAGGTAGAAGTCATAGCTAATGATGAAATATAGGTTTTCCCCTGACTGTCGTGCACCTCCAAATGTATCTCAGAGAACAAATCCATAAGCTGCCACTCACCACTAGCCTCATGACCCACCTGTGTCTGAGTCTTCCTGCTCAGTGCATTAGCAACTGCATTACCCTTACCTGGTGTAAAGGCAAGCTCAAAATCGAAGGAATGGATGTTTTAAACCCACCTTAACTGCCTCAGATTCAAGTTACACTGGTTAAAGATATATTTGAGACTTTTTTGGTCAGTGAAAACCACAAAATGCTCTCCCAAGAGATAATGTCTCCAACAACATAACACATGAACAACTGCAGCCAAATCGAGGTCATGCATCGGGTAATTCCTCTCATGTGGCCTCAACTGCCGAGACCTATACGCAAAAACTCGATCGCCCTGCTTGGTGCTGATGTCAACCTTCCCTTCAGCTTCTAGAAGACTGTATCGCAAACTTCTGACCAAAAGAACTCCACACCCTTCTCAGTAAAACCCTTCAACGGTGCTGCTAAGAGGGAGAAGTCCTGTATAAAACTCCTATAGTAACCAGCTATCCCCAAGAAGCTCCGTATCTCAAACAAATTCTTAGGCTGCTCCCAGGAAACTACTACTCTCACCTTCTCTGTGTCTACTGCAACTCCTACCTATGAAATTATATGACCCAGGAAGTGAATCTGGTCCATCCAAAAGTGGCACTTGGAGAGCTTAGAATATATCTCAAGCTCTCTCAGTGTACCCAATATGATCTCAATATGGGTTGCATGGTCGTGTATAGTGTGAGAGTACACCAAGATATCATCCAAAAAGACTACCATAAAAGAATCCATATAAGGGTGGAACACACGATTCATCAGAGCCATGAAAAATGCTGGCACATTCGTGAGACCGAACGACATAACCAAGTACTCATATAGACCATACCTACTTCTGAAGGCTGTGAGAGGTATATCAGATGGTCTAATGAGAAACTGATGATATCTGAATCTCAATTCAATCTTCAAGAACACATTTTCTCCTCGAAGTTGATCAAAAAGATCATCAATCCTTGGTAAGGGATATCCGTTCTTGACTGTCAACTAGTTCAGCTTCCGATAATACACACAGAGTCTGAGGGTACCGTCCACCTTCTTCGCAAAAAGGACTGGAGAACCCCAAGGAGAAGTACCGGGTCAGATAAAACCCTTTGACTGTAACTCCTCTAACTATATCTCGAGCTCCTGTAATTCAGGTGTAGCCATCCTATAAGGAGGAATGGATACCAATGCCCATCCTGGCACGATCTCAATAGAGAAATCCAACTCACACTCTAGGGGTAAACCTGAAAAGTCGTCCAGAAAGACATCCCTGAAATGATCAACCACTAGAGGGAAATCCTTCTATCCAGTCCCCTGATCATCCAGATATAAACTTGTAGTCTGGGCTGTGACTCCACCTCACCCACGATGCTCTAGTCCATCTCAGCTAGCCTGAACATCCCACTCACGTTTGTATAGAAACTCTCCTCCCTATAGTGACGTGAAACATGCCCAGTGATGATAGTTGTCTACAAAGGCTCGAAATGGAACCAACCAATCCATCCTAAGAATGATATCATAGCTCGTCATCTCTAAGACATAGGGTTCCCAAAGAAAGTTACACCCACCAAACTCATGGGGGACTCCCTGCACTGACGCACACCAGCTGTTCTAGTCCCTAACAGAGTGTCTAGTGTCATTACATTAGAAGAAGGAGAATCACAGAGCCCAAGGCTCTCTGCAACAGGCACAAATAAAAAGCTATGTGTAGCACCAGTATTGAAAAGTATTGAAGATAAGACAAGAGCTAATAGAATAGTACATCTGACAGTAGAACGTCCGGGATCCTACTCCTATTGGTTCTGTAGCACTGCATATGCCTTCCCACTGTCACAACCCTATGACACACCCTGGATACCCTGAGCTACCCCGCCCTGCTGCCTCTGAGATCCTGGTGTCTGACTACCACGGCCACGACCACCTTCTTTGCCTGCACGCCCTGACGTATTCCAGTTTCTTGACTGGTAAGATGTTTCTAGTCATGCTCCTATATGCGGAGTCTGTATAGAAACCCTATCACTAGCCACTAGTAGAAATGCCCTAAAAAAGTGCTACAGATGACCCATATTTCCAGAAGCTCGACATTCCACTAGGTCATGTGGACACTGAGGCCTCTTGTGCCCCACTTTACCACACTGGTAGCATATGACCTGGCTACCTGAAACATTCTTTTGGCTGGTACTGCCAATGTTAGAGAAGTCCATCTGTCTATTCCTCTTACCGGTAGAAATAATACCAGAAAATGGTGCTGAACCGCCCTGGCCCACACCACTAGCTTCCCACAGGTTCCGCTCAGTA
The DNA here is from genome assembly GCA_963277665.1 of Viscum album. Classification (NCBI taxonomy): domain Eukaryota; kingdom Viridiplantae; phylum Streptophyta; class Magnoliopsida; order Santalales; family Viscaceae; genus Viscum; species Viscum album. The sequence continues at coordinate 1,902,515,191 of OY728150.1, read as the reverse complement.
ATCAGTGCCTGGTTCACAATAACATGCAAAGTAGGCAGCCTGAAAACATTCACCAGTGAGCGGATGTCATATCGAAGACCATCCTCAATGTGTCTAGCCCTCAACATCTAATCATCCACCAGAATGGGTAAAAAATGCTGAAGCTCAGTGAAACGAGAAGAATAATCCATCACCGACATAGCGCCCTACTGCAGATTCATGAACTCTCGAGCTCTATCTGCCCTTAGCATCTCTAGAAAGAAGAAGTCATAGAAAGCTCTCTGAAAATCTTCCCATGCCTTGTCTCGGTGATGCTCTTTCTAGGTGGTAACATCCAACCACCTCTTGGTGGAATCACGCAACATATACGTAGCGAGCTTGACCCTGTACCCTGGAGGTGTCTCAAGATGCTCAAAAATAGTCTGCATAGAACCTAGCCAAGACTCTGCAGCCTATGGTCCTCCATCCCCATAAAATGTAGGTGGATTCTACTGCTGGAATAAATGTGTCAGCTTTACCACAGATGTGGCAGCCGACGGTGCTCCCTAAAAGGTCTGCATGAACCACATGAAGCCTTCACGGAACTGTGCATCCGTGCCTGTGTCCGGTATAATGTCTAGTGCCACATCTAGCTCTATTGGGGGATCCACTGGTAGCCCATGGCATACCATCTCTGGAGTATAATAGTTTCCTCTCTCCTAGTGAACAACGCGTGGTCGTCTCAATGATATGACTCTACATGGTCAAACGCACAACATAGATCAAGATTATCAAAAACTGAAATAAGGGGACAGGAGAGGGAAAGTTTTCAAAATTTATAAAACATGACTGCATGGCGTGTTCTCGCAAGACATTCACATGGGCATGTACCCTAGATTAAATTGGCTGTGTAACACCCCAAACACACGACATGACTTCTACATACACGGCGTGTACCTGAATCCTCTTTCCCTGCATGATTCCTCACCTAAACAAGACTACATGGAATGTATGGAATCTACATGGTGTGTATGGTTTAATTTCCAACTGCCCGTGTCGTTAGTGACACAACCGACTACTCGGCTGACACCACACAATGTGTGACCCTCGCACAAGGCATGTACACCACCCCATTTCCCAAGCTACAGGGCTAATTCCACACGGTCTCCCACCGGTAAGGACTACACAAGGTGTCCCTCAGGTACATGGCTTGTTCAAGAAGAGGTATCCCTGACCCGTGTTTGTTTGCTACATGGATAGGTCCCCAGGCCAGACTACACGGTGTGTTCCAAGGTGGAAACGGTGTGTATGTCTCAAGGTCTCCTCCATCCGTGTTGTTAGTTACATAGGCGGACTCCGGGTCAACACTACACGGCATGTACAACCAGTACATGATGTGTTTTTCCCAAGCCTTTCCCTACCTCGTGTCCCTGCCCACACGGTTTATGACACGGGAAGATACTACATGGCATGTACTGAGGGTAAATGACGTGTACTTAAAAAGTTTTCATTTCTTCCCAAACAGAAGAACACACGACGTGTGTCTTAGAACTACACGGCGTGTATACTAGGTTTTCCGGACAATATGCCTCAGAAACTACTTCGGATCCCAGAAAATACTGGAAAAAAAACCTAAGTGCCAAATTCCGATCCGTGAGGACCCATACTCCCCGCAAATCAAAGGTTGACAGCTTATACATGTTATAAACAATTAAAAAAGTTAATGATCCACCAAATTCAGGTTATTGAGGGCCCATACTACCCAAAAACCAAATTCTAGCATCCATACATTCAACAAGATCAAACAAAACTACCCTATCACATAGTAGGTATTTATGAAAGCAGTTATCACAACAACATGCTTTTCTATCACAACGACTATCACAACAGCATGCAATTTCTAATGCGCCCACATGGCATAGAACTATGCATGGCATGTGATTTGTTGCATGTGCCTAAATGATTAATGAGATGGCATACCCTCATATCATTGAGTTGCAACTAAGTATAACCCATTATAAAAATCTAACAACACACCACAAGTGCGTCACCCAACGGGGAAAATCAAATCAACTGTAAAATTGAAAAATCAGAAAAATTTCAATAACCGAGGAAGACTGGATTTTCCCTATACACGAGTTAGCTACTCCTGGGCACATCTTATTACCAACTACCAATTCCATCCTATCCCTGAATAAGGCTCCAAATTTTATGTCAAAGAATATAAATTCCTCTGATACCACTTTGTAACGTCCCAGATATGGGTGCCACTCTACAGGTGCCCTGAACCCAGTTGGTCACAAGACCTCAAGAAAATTTCCCTAAATACCAGAGGCTTCCAACTAGCAGCGAGGGCCTAGGTCTCATAGTGGGGAAACTATGCCCTCATTTTTCAAAGTGTAGCGCAGTAGAATCCTAGAACAAACATACAACAATAGTGGGAGAAGTAAAATATACATAACTAAAATGAAAAACTGTAGTACGAAAATCCAGCAGTCATATATATATATATATCAAGATGTAGCATGTCACTATTTTATGAAAATAACCAGAACATGTTACACAATAGTACAATACGATACAATGAAGTACAGATACAGAAGAACAAAACAGAACAGCTGGCAGCATCGCAAGCCTGAGCTCGGTCCCATGCTCCCCTACACCTCAATGAAACTCATGTACTTGTATATGGACTCTTTCCCTTATCCATACCTATAGAAATATAGTCTGTTTGGGATGAAGACATGACTGAAATAGGGTGTGAGAAATGAATCCCAGTAGGCACCCACCAAAGGCCCATGCCCAAATGTTAGTGTAAATGTGCAACAACAGTGTGCAGTAGAAAATGTAATAAACTAAGCAGTACTCAAAAGTAACTAACTCTACCAATTATATTGCCATTTTAATATTCATTAAATCATTCAATTTAGGATATCACCAAAGTGAATATTCTATGTAAATAGTCAGTGTCCTCAGACATGGAATCACTTACCCTCAGGTAAATAGAATCACAACCCGTAGGTAGTTTCCCACATGCATAATAGTTATTGCCCTTAGGCGTACAAAGTGTCTCCCTCAGGCACATAATATGCTGCCCTCAAGAACAGAAGGAGTTTCCCTCTGGCTAAAAAGAACATTGCCCTCAGGCTAAATAGAACACTGTCCTTAGGCCAAATAGAACACTCCCCTCAAGCACATGTAACCGGGCCGAGCCCAACATATAAGCAATAAATTATATAAAATTCCTCTCAAGGAAATTTAAATCATTCTAAATTTTACGGTATACCCTTGGGTAACCTGGCCAAATGTCTAAATAGAGGAACGCACCCCCGGGGTGGTCCTGGATCCAATAAGTGATCCCAAATAGCAGTTTTACAATTTCATTAAATTACCTATGCAATTCTAGGTATTTAAAACAGCCAAGGCCTTAGCCACACGACACCCCAATATGAGTTCGTTGCACATTGGTGCACAAAAATGCACAGTAGTTGGAAATAAACACTAGAACACATACCTCAATTGCCCCTGATCGGTATAAGTGAATAAAGCTCCTCCAAATGCCTTATAACGACGTATATCTGAGCTAAAATAAATCTCGTTAAAACGTAAATAACTTCCCCTTGTGAAATAATTGGTGAGAACTGTTCTAGGAGAGGGGAAGACTTACCTGTACAATTCCAAAGAGATTGAAAGAGGCGGAATCGGATTCCTGGTGCTCGATCAGGTGATCTCAAAAGTTACGGCCATCCTCCCGAGCTCTCCTCTGGTTCTAAGCCTTCTCTATGAACAGGGGAGGCTACTGGCCATTTTAAGTGAAAAAACAGACTACAAGGCATGTATAATTGAGTAAACAAAGTGTAAGTTTCATTTTTAATTGTTCCTTCGGTGGCTTCTTTACACCATAACACTGTTCATCTTTTGACATGAGTACACGACGTGAATTCATGATTACACGTCATGTACTGTCGCTCAGCTGGCCACCGACTTACTATTTTCCTACCGACTGACTACACAAAGTGTAAATACCCACTACACGGTGTGTAGTTGGTTTTTACACCCATCATCATCGACCGACCTACAGGTCCTGTGTACTCCTTCCACATGACCAAAGTATACAACGTGTAGTCACAAAAATTTAGGATTTTCTCCCATTTTCCTTATTTTCTCTAAAACACTTAAGGAAAAGAGAAAAGAAGAAACCCGTACATCAAGAATAAGAACAAGATTCTTATAGAGGTCAGAATTGATATAATTATTCTAGGTGTACAATGTCACTGACATGGGTAGATTTCTAGGTAATTAATATTTTTTATACCAATTCATTAGGTGATAAACCATTCAACATTATATTTTTATTGTTTATGGTGATTTTACATTAACCCTTACTTATATATTTGTTTATGATTGTTATCCATTCATCTATGATCATGTTTATGTATTGTGTGATAACTTGATCACTATATTTATTATTTTTGAATATATTGATAACCCATTCACTATTTTATTGTTAATGTGGATAGTGATAGAAAATTCAATATGTTATTGGTTAAGTGATGGGGATAACCAATTCACTAATGGTTGTTATTATAGTTGTGATAATCCATTCACCGATATTTATAATGTGGGGGTGATAACCCATTCACCATTTTTATAATTTTGGTGATAAACCATTCACATTTATTGATATATATAGTGATAACCCATTAACTTTGGATGATGTATGTGTATTAATATCCAACCCACCATAATGTCTCTGGACATGGTGATATCCAATTAAACATATAATTATAGTACATGGTGATAACCCATTCACCATTGGTGATAGATTATTCACCTTTAGTGTATGTAATTGGGTATAACCCATTCACCATAGATAACAACCCATTAAATTAGATAGTTTTGGGAGTTTTTATATCTTATTCACTAATAATACAATTAATACTAATGATATTTTGATCATCTTAAATAGTATGATCCCATGAAGGAATTATTTAACCACATACATTTTTAGTGATAACCTATTCACCATATGTAATAACCCACTTACCTAGATCACTATACAAGTGTTGATCAATCATTCACCCATACTTCTAGATTATTGGTTATGCATCCTTCACTTAGGAAATTACTTTGATGACTTATTCACCATTGGTTATGAGGAACGGGGATTACGTGTTTACTATGGCACGGAGGATTGGTGATAACCCATTCAACAATACCTTATACGATAGTGGAGAGAACCCATTCACTAGTTTTATTCTGCACGATAAAAATTCATTATCTATTATATGTGGTTAGTGGTGATAATCCATTCAACATTGTGGTTCATCATAGCGATATCCCATTCATTTATTGAATTTGCATGAGTGGCGATGAACTATTAATCCATACTCCGTATTTATAGTGACACCACGTTCACATAAACACATTATTATTAGTAATGATAACCCATTAATCCTTTTGTTTTATTGAAAATATGGGAGTATTTGTCTCATTCATGAACTGTAAAATGTTGGTTCATTCAACCATTAGGGTGGAATCTTGAGTACCAATTGTATTATGGGTAAATTGTGTGCGATGTTTATGATATTTTTTTCATTCAATACATGACCCTGGATCAAATTACTTTTTATTTTAAATTATTACAAAACCCTATTTTTAACTTCATTGAGAGGGAATCCTATACATAACATGGATGAATAGAGGAGAAATGGCCTTAAAATTACATGCACCATTAGACTAGAGGCACAAGGCCTAAACTACAAAAAAATCTCCTAAAAGCATTCATCCACCCCTTCTAGCTCATCACATCCATATCTCCTCCATTGACTACATAAAACTATTTTGTGCTCTGTAAAAATATTTTCTACTGCTAATGATTAGTCACACTACTGTTATCCCCACATCTAAACTCACTATTCCACCTCCACCTATACTCCACAAATTATATTCCCTATAGCCTGAAGGCCCATTATGGAAAGGAATCCTTGTTTCCCTAAGGACCATTTTTGTGGCTGAGAAGCCTATTCATAATGAATAATAAACTATTATAATACTACAATATAATGTTGAGTTTCATAGTCGTACCATTAATAATCAATTTAGTGTCTAGTAGACCTTATATTCAATATTCAATTCAGGGTGATGACACTAGTATTTCTTCATGGGATGATGAAGCTTGAAAACATTATGAATATGGTTTTTAAGTGATGGAAAAGATAGTGGTTGAGTCTCTTATCATTTTATTTTCATTTATGTACTATATATGATTAAACCATTTGGTAGTTTTATACTAATTTTTTTTTTGACCTCTATGAGTATAAATTTATATATCATAGAGTTTTTTATTTATTTTTGGTATGCCTTCCACTATAGATATATTTACTCTACTCTGATGTTTAAATGTTTATGGAGATTGATGATATTTTATCACAATATCTTGATGATTATAAAGGTTATAGTCTCTCCACATAGTTTATTTGATCCTAACTACTACTTGGTATCCTCTGAAATACAAAGTGGTGTGCTAGAGGTCATATTTTATATCTGTTGTAGTTATTGTTTGGGCAAACCGAGTTGAGACATTAAAAATTAGTATCACAACATTGTTTTTTTACCATTTTTTATATGGTATATTGAGATAAGACTGACCGTGACTTGGGATAAATTTTATGATTATTCCTATTCGACACCTATATGACCAAAAGTCTACGTTTCTATAAATTTGGGATTATTTTTCTTGGTTTTAGTGTTATAGTTGAGTTGATTTTTTTCAAGTATAATGTTCTAGTTTACTAATTTATGGTTTTTAATCTTAGAAAATGGTGGTAACAAGTGTTAGTTAATAGGTCATAATTAATATATTAGAACATATAAAATATGCATATTTTTGTGTCAATGTTATATTAGTTTCGACGAAGAAAAGAGGATTCAATTATTTAGTGAATCAACACTATTTATTAATTGTTTTACTAAATAACCTTTTAGTGATTTTCTACTCAACTCAGCCAGTTGGTTATGAATTATAAGAAATTAATCATTCAAGATAGATAAATTTGAGATTCATATAGATTTTACGATGAATTTTACCTTAAAATTGGTAGGTTGAGTATGAGGATTCCCAATATTGATGTGATCCCTCAGACGGGGTGATTATACATGAGATTCCCTAATTTATTTGAGATCGAAGCATGAAAGTTACTTCGTGTGATGTAAATTATATAGGTTTTTTTTATAAAAAAAGTTATAGAGCCTAATATGGATGAGCTTTTCCTCAATATAGTGGTTATTTGAATATTAGTAACAAACATGGTGGTTTTCCTACTTATATACAGGATGAGCTGTGATATACAAGAGTTTTTTAGGAGAGAGGGGTGATACCATACATGTGGAATCCATCTAGATAGTATGAGTATATAATTTTCTCATATGATATAAATGACACATGATTGATGTGTGATCATGTATTGGTTACAGAATTATTTATTAATTGAGATATATGGATATATAATCCCAAGTTATTCTTTATGAAAAGATACAACCGAAATTATAGGGATGTATGATCAATGATTAGATGTGTGAGCCTAGGATGGTTGGATATGACTCATAGTTTTATGAGTCTAGTTATAGAACAGATCGAGTATGATTATTTATAGACAAAGGTAGAAATCATGAACCATTTTAATAGTGGGTTCTTGGACACCCTCTTAGTTTGGGAACAAGAGAGTGGGTGTTAACAAATATATGTGGTATATAGGGAAGGATGACCTAAGTTCAACCTTAGGGTAACGAGATTAGTCATAGTTAGGCATGGTTGTCGATGGGTAGCATGTGTGGTATACAAATCAGAAGATTTAAAGAATTTTTGAGGTATCAAGTTTGAATATGATGGTCATGTGATTTTTAAGTGTATGTCACAATAATGAATATTAATTCATGATGTTTATAAGAAAGGTTTTAAAGTGTACACGATTAGATGAAATAATATATGTGTTTAGTACCTTTGAGATCCATATAGGGTATAAGACCTTCAGAGGTTTTTCTATATTGGGATGGGGTCTTGAACTTATACATTCCCAAATTTTTTGGTTAATGTTCATTGGATTCTAGTGTTCATTAGTACTCAAACATGCTTGATCAAGTATGTGATAGCCCATGTATATGTTTGAGACCTTGTTTAACCTAAAATTGTATATAAGAGTTATCCGTTATAACATTATTTCATGCATGGGTGAGAGAATGTGATGATATAGAAATGGTCAAATATTGAATGAGTAATGATAACTGGTGGATCATGTTATGATCAATACAAGACTGATTCATCGTGATGAGAATTTGTAATTTAGAGGGATGTTTTAGGTGTGTATTGAAATTTGACATGTTTATTTATGTGAGATATTATTGAATAAAAACTATATTTTATATAATGTTGAGGAGTTGAGTGTCTTGGAGTGATTATTATTCCATGGAGAGAATCCTACAATGTTGGGGAATTACCCACTATTGAAATAATAGAAAAACCAGTGGAATATGGTAGAGTATGTAACAGGTTTGAATGTTATAGTCATGTAATAGTGATAGTGGTCACTAATATTTGGTAATATTAATCATCTTGGTTATGTATTAATGGATAAATGATGGTTTTGGATAGTGTCTATATAGGGAACTATAATGTAATAGATCACAGAGCAAGGCTGATGGGATGGGTCTATTGTGATGAAACCAATGGATCTTGTGAGTATCCAAATTCATCTTATAATTCAAATATTGGTAGAATTAAACGCATTGAATAAATATGTGGTAAAAGTTTTGGTAGGGGGAAGGTCTGTGCATTGATTCCTATTTTCTTAAAACCACAATACACTTTATTTAAATCTAATTTAACATGAATTTTTCATTAATGTTATTTGTAATGCAGATTAAATTTTCAGTAATTAAACTTTATAGGATTTTAGTCAGAAAATAAATAGATTTGTGTTTTATTTTATGACTAAATTCATTGGGTTTGGGATCAATATAGCGGGTTTGGAAATATTTATCATAATAAGTGAAGTAATGTGGTGTCCATCATAATATGAATAAACTACTACTGATGTAGTTACAACTTACTGTATTTAATGCAAATTCTAGCTGTTGATGGTTTTCATATAAAAAACCACATCTTTGTGAATCTAGAGAATATTTTCATGAGCAATTTTAAATTATTTGTTCATTTCATTATTTTTAATTTATTTTCTATATTATATATTATGATCATTGTAATGTTTATTTCTAAGTGTTTTCTAAGGGATTTTTTCGATACATTCTCTATAAATCTCTTTGTTTGTATATTAGAGTCACTGTGTTTCTAATCCTCTGATATTGTGGGTTTCTATGAGGATGACAGAGATATATTCTCTCTTTATGATCATGAGCTTCCAAGATATAAAAGTAAAACTATTTACAATCATCTAATAAAGGGATTTTAGGTTTGGATGAAAAAGTTTCTAGGGGAAAGACATTGATACCTTCCAACTTGTTTTTTTCGAGGGCTTCTAGGTGTGGAAGGAAAAATATGCCTTTCGACTCATTTATAATCAGGTTTTTATATAGGATAGGAAGCTATACATTTCTAAAAGTTTAAAATATAGGATAAGTTGAATCAATTTAAATATTCTTCTAATACATTGGGTAAAATTATAGTTTAATAATATCTTCAGAGGGGTACTTGGTTTGTTAATTAGTACTCTATTTTTTTCATTTCTTATTTTATTACAAGATGTTTACATGTTTTCCTTTTAATTGTGCATAATTTTTTTTTGGAAATTGATTAAGTTATGATAATTTTAATTCCCAACACACATATAATTTTTTAATATGATTTTCTAGGGGTGTATCAGAACGTTTTGTTTTTAATAGTTTTAACATGAGGTGGATACAAAAATTATAGTTCTGTTTTTAAACTACAATAAACCATGAAATTGTAATTTACTTATTGTGTATATATGGTAAAACCTTTAGAATCAAATATTGTCTTACCATTTGAGACTAAGCGTAACCTCATTCTATTAATATCCATTAGTTTATCAAGATTTCATTTTCAGTTTCCTTATGCTAATGTGTTTTGGAGAAAATATATATATATTTTTTCATTTTGGAAAAAATATATATCATAAATATTGATAATCATAATGCTAATCAATCTCCTAAATTTTATTTATTAAATTATGAAAATTGGAAAGGTCACATGGAAAATTTCATTATAAACAGTAGATTTAATAATTTTCTTATAATCACTGAAATCTATAGAATTATAGAAAAATAAGTTTATATATTTTCTAGAGAAGATAAAGGTGAGTCTCAATGGAATTTTTAAGTATGGAATATTTTTATATAATTTATATAGATAAAAATATATATTCAAGTTTTATCTTATTGAACAACCAACATAATTATGAAGAAACTGGAAGTTACAGAAATTGAAACATCAAAAGTTAAAGTGATTAAGATATATAAGCTAAAAGATGATTATCAAGTGGTTGAATTTTTTAATTGGTGAAAATGTCACACATATTAAATTAATATTAATTATAATTACTAATAGTCTAGAATCTCTTGTATAGAAATAGTTTTACATTATTTTTTTTCTAAAACTTCACAAATATACTTTCGAAAGAATGAGATTCTAAGAAAAAGTATATTGATGATACAAAGTATTTTTCTAAGGTGAGTTTTATTGACTTGATTATAACCCACATGAAATATTAGAGTATGTTAAAGAGATATATAGAAAATGAATGATTAAAATGGAGTTTTATTTGAATATACTTTTAGAGATTTATATTCTAGAAAAATAACTATGAAGAATAATTCTAATAGATTAGAATATAATATTTTTTATAAAATTAATGAGGATAAATTTGGATATATATAAAGAAAGATGTTTAAAAAAGTTATTTTAAATTTTAATATTAATAGATGTATAATAAATTAATTAGATAAGAAATACTATTCATAAATACCATTTTTAATGAATTTAAGATACCAAGGAATATTAGAACAGACTATCTAGAGTTAAAGAGAAGTTCGAAAAAGTATTATAAGAATGTTTCGATGAGGAAATACAAGAAAATATTGAAGGTTATTGGATCTTCAAGTGATAGTGGTGAGGGAACATATTCTAATATCATATCATATAGAATTGATGATATATGGAATATTACAAGTTTCTATACTAATATAATAAAGTAGGAAAATGTGAAATACATGATGGAAAGAATAAACTGTGTCGAAATTTTAATGTAATATTTTTTATACAATCATATAGAAAAGTTATTAGCTGAGGGGAAAAGTGAAGAGGAACGTTTTTATTATTCCAATGATGAAAGTAATGAGAAATATCAAGTGGAATTTGAGGATTATATTACTAAAGTCGATGAGTATTATAATATTTATAATAATACTAATTTTGACTCATTGATAAATTAATTGAGAGTAAAACTGAGATAAATACATATAATTTTAAAATTTTAAAATGGAATAATTATTTTAATACTTAAATGGAATAATAATTTTAAAAAGTAAAAAACTAGAATAAAAAAATCATCTTGGAATTAGATAAGTTCAAAGAGAATATTTTAAATATCAATTCTAAGTTAAAATGTAAAGGTATTATTAAATCACCAGATGGCCATCCAATGTTTCATGATTATAATTTTAAAAATAAAAAATTATTTTTAATTTTATTGATGATAAACATAAAGCTATAAATAAGAAGTTTTTAATTAAAAATTTTAAGAATATATTTATCAAATTTACTATATAGAAAAGGTCTATTTAAAATATTGTTTTCCAAATAAGAGCTATAATATGAACTTATATACTTCGAAATAATTCTATTAGATGTTCATCATGTTCATCAAATCACTTTGTTACTAGTTTATCACCTTTATACATCATGTTTAATAAGGGTGGACATTAGAGAAAGAGTTGTTATCCAAAATGAATTCAATCCTTTATAGAGAAAAAATATTTTTTCTCAAAAAAATGATCGAGTATGAGAATCAAATATTTAAACAAATATGGGCAATAAAGACCGTTTTCTCAAATAATTCTAGACCATAAAATTACTATATTTTAAATAATCAATTTTTGAATGTGTGAAGTTGCTAAAAATATGTGGTTGAATTTCATATATCCTTTTCACAGTTACCATATTTTACGTTTAATAGAACTTGCATTAATTTTGTAAATTAGTTTTTTATAGTCAATTTTCATGGTCTTAAATGTTTTTATTTACCCATTAAACCAAGCTATTTAGGGTTATTTTTAATTTATTTTTCTAACTTTTTAGTACAATATAGTTATAATATTCTCAATTAATTTTATCAGATGATATGAAAATTTTAAAATTTATTTTCTATAATGAAATTAAAAAGGATATGATTAAGTAATTAATATGCAAGATAATTTCTAGAAAATTGATTGATGTTAAAATTTATCATATGAATGTTTTTAACCAAATTTATTATTCTACCTAAAATAGTTTTAATATCTAATAATTTTGTTTCCATTAATTTTTTTTGAAGATTCAATTTTAAAAACCCTTTAAAATGTGAAATCTAAATCTTGAACATTAATTTTTGGGTGGAAAATATTTTTTGTATTTTGGAATTAACTTCATTGACATGATTTTCAAGGACTATTTAATGAGGTTGTTAGTTTTTATGATATATGGTAGTGTATTATCTAAAAAATACCCTTAAGTTACTAAATTTATGTAACATTATTCATAGTAATATTTTGAAAATATTTTATTTTATAATTTCTATTCCTTTATTAGAATATTCTATTCATCTAATGGTTTCATCTAGATAAATTATGATAATATAAATCTTTAGGGATTTTTTTGATAATGTTTGATATGAACTACACAAATATTTGTTTAAATAAGTTATTAAATTTTAATAATGGTATAATATTATGTTAATAGGAAAATTTTCTTAACTCTTTTATTCTCACAATATCTGATATTTTTTGGTACAAATATATTTGTTGAGGTTGGTGGAGTTAGAAAACATAAGTTTTTAGCTTGTGTAGTTGAGTTTCTTCTATCCTTGAAAGAGTCAATGGGAATTATATAGTTACCATTGGAAGTTGAATTATTTTTTTTTCTCATAATCTTTTGGAGATATTGGGATATTTCATTATGTCTAAATTAGAAGATTTCCATTTTTTGGTCAAAGAAAATGTTCATAGAATAAATCATTTATAACCTAATGAAAGAATATTATTTCAATGGATTCAATATTTTCATCATATTAGATAAGGATATAAATATAAAATGAATATATATGATAAATATGTTTTATATATTCTTTATAATATGAATATTTTTAATTTAGTTAAGTTCATATGGTATTATATTGAAACAATTTGTTCTACAATATTAAAACTAAAAATTTCACCCTACCAAAGGACATTGAATGATGTCATTATTAATTAGTTTTCAAAAGATTGATTTTATAATATTACAGTTTCCAAGGGGATAAATAATAATTCTATAAACTCTGATACTTTCTTCTAAGATAAAGCTAGTTTGTGTTCTTGATGAAAGTGGGTTTTTTGATAAAATTTTTAAAGTTGCATCTGGAAAGTGTTTTTAAAAAGAAAATGATAAATTCTTAAAGTTAAAGAGGAAGTAATAAGAAGATAAAGTCCCAAATACTACCTATTGTTAGAGAATAATAATTAATTACAAATATTTTAGGTATTTGTATTAAAAGATGAAGGCTTAGGTATCCCATATTCAATAAACATTGATGAAAGGGATATATTTTTCAAAAACATCTATTTATATTAGAAAATATAACTTTTTGGATATTATTCAGTCACCATTAAAGAAATTTATAATTACATTAGATGAATAAGCACTAAACCATCATGTTATTGATGTTATGATAGAAAATTTTAAGAAATATTCTTCAATCCCTATGGTTTTAAAAAGTTCTACAAAATATTTTTCTATGTATTCTATTTCAAGTAATTCAAATGAATAGAAACTATTATCTCTAATAATGTATTAAAATAATTAAAAGTTAATTTTATAGATATATAGAAAACAAAGTTATCTAAAGCATTATACTAACCTTTTTTTAATGATATATGTTTTTAGAAAGATCAATAATCCAAACCAGTCAGTATTGATAATGTTTATTCATCAAGAAATAAAAATAAAAATAAAAACTGTATTATAGAAGAAGAAGTGTACTTTTTATAAAACTTATTTCTAACATATCACTATAAGTGAAATAAATTAAAAGAAAAATGAATTAGCATCAGGATATTGAAAATGATATAGAATATCATATCCATCCATCAACAACTTGACTTTAAAATGAATCAAATAATGGATAATATTTTAAAAACCAAGAATTATCAGATATTAAAATATGTTTTTGAGGAAAAGGATACTTAAAATATAATCATGTATTTAAATTTAATTTTGTGAAATACATTCCCATGATTTTGAAAAATGATATTAAATTTGAGAAAATTGAGATTAAATATATTAATTATATGATGGATCAAAATGAACAAATTGGAGATAGTTTGTTGAAATTAATATTTTCACTGGCCATTAAAAAAATCAATGATATTTATAAAAAATCAGTAGAAGATCTAAAGAATATAAAAGACTAATAAATGGATATTTTATCCTTAATGTAATTTATAGAAAAGAAGAATTAGAATTAAGAATCATTGAAAACAACTATGGAGAATCATAAGCGACAGAAATTAAGGCTTTGGAATATAAACTCTAAAACCTCTAAATAATATTTAACTTAAATCTTTGATAATGTTTTAAATATTTTTTTTAATATTTGAGAAAAATACCCTTGTATGATTGAATTTCCATTATATTCATATTCTATTTTAAATTTTGTTGATGATTGATTTTTTTCTACCTGGGTATAGTTTTATTTTTTATTTAATTTATGATATTTTGTATATTTTAATTAGTAAAGAATTATTTATTTGTTAATGATTTATCTTATTTAAAATGAAATAAATGTTTATATTTTATATTTTAGGATATTATATTGAAATATTTAGAGAGATAAGTTTCTTAAAGTTAATATCTTTCCCAAAAAGTAGTTTTTTTAAATTAAATGTAATTTACCTTTCAATTAGAGTTTTTCTTATATTTGTGGTTATTTTTTAAAATGAAAAGGGTAATATATTTTATAAAAATTTGATAACTATATTACAACATTTTTATAGATAATAATTATTGATATTTGAGAAATCTATAATAGTGGGAATTTTTAAGAAACTTTTATAAATGGTGATATAGTCAAAAGATTAAAATTGTAATTTTTCCTATCTCAAAAAGGGTGAAATTTTATTTTTTTAACAAAGGAAGAATTTATTTTAAACTTTTTTAGGTGTCCATTATGTGTATTATTATTCTTAAAAAGGATGATATTTTTGAGAATATAATTTTACTTTTTTCTTGAAATAATAGTACAATTTATGTAAATATGATTTAACTTGAAGATTTTTATGTGTTTTGGTGTGAAGATATATTTTCTAGTTACTTAATTCAAAAATATTTTATCATAAAAATATAGAGATATATGTTTTATTTATATAAAATAACCACTATATTTATAAGCATTTTAATATTATAGGACTAACATCACTAGAATATCTAAAGCTATAATGATTCCATAATGAGATGATAAAGATTTTTCCAATGTAGTTATAAATCACTATGAAGAATTTGGGTTATAACCATCAAAGGATTTCCTATAAAAATATAGAATCTTCATGAATCAGAAGAGTGTTACTATGAGTATTTTAGAAGTCTTTGATCATTTTGATATTTTAAAATTTCTTATTATTATGATATATTGCAAACATTTTTATATTTATTTATTAGTTATTTTAGAATAGTTTTATTATAAGTATTTAATTGAAAATATCTTCGAATTTCCATTGTAATTATTATTTTGCTGGTCCTCTGAGATTAAGGGATTCCAGGAGGAAGATTGAGATGTAACCAGTCATTGTGATTTTTGGATTCTCGACCATGGAAGTAGTACTATTTCATATTGTATGATTGAGGGTTTTGAGGTTTGGAAGACAGTGTGTTTTGAGTTAGGACACTGATACATTTTGATGAGTTTATATTAAGGGATTCTAGGTGTATAAGACAAAATACCCATTTTTACAAGTTTATAGTTGAGGTATTTTATTATATAGGAATAAATTTTTTTTTAATATGTTAAAATAATATTATATCTTTAATCTTGTTTAAATATTATCCTTTAATATTATGTAAAATTATGATTTAATAACATCCTTTAAGGTCTATTTGGATTATTAACTAGTACTTTGGGGTTTTTTTGTTTCCACTTAACTTATACTTAGTTTTTTTTAAATTTTCGGTGTATTTTCTTTTATTAGAAGTTGAACAGGTTATAAAATGTTTAGTTTCCAAAACAAATATATTTTTTTAGCATTAATTTTTCCTGGATGTATTAATAATTCATGTTTCTGATAGTTTTTACTTGAAGTGTATGGAAAAATTTTAGTTATATTTTCAAACTAAAATTCATCACCCTATTTTAATTTACCTACTGTGAATATCAAGTACAAAATTTGGTATTATATCATTTATTTATATTTGAGTCATATCCTAACCTTATTATTTAACTTTTTCTTATTTTATTAGAATTTAATTCTTTTATTCCTTAATATAAATTGTTATGAATAAAATAAATCTTTGAGAACACTCATGCTCCTTGAAGTTGATCGAAAAGATAATCAATCATCGGAAAGGTATATCAGTTCTTAACTATCAACTGGTTTAGCTTCCGATAATCAACACAAAGTCCGAGGGTACGGTCCACCTTATTCGCAAAAAGGATAGGAGAACCCCAAGGAGAAGTACTAGGTCGGATGAAACCCTTTACATGTAACTCCTCTAACTGTCTCTTGAGCTCCTGCAACTCTGGTGTAGCCATCCTATAAGGAGGAATGGACACTGGTGTTGCTCCTAGTACAAGCTAAATAAAGAAATCCACCTCTCTCTCCAGAGGTAGAATTGAAAAGTGGTCCAGGAAGACATCCCTGAAATGATCAACTATTGGAGGGAAATCATTCTGACATGCTCCCTGGTCATCCAAATATAAACTCACAATTTGGGATGTCACTCCACCTCGACCACGTTGCTCAGGTCCAGCTCGGCTCTCCTGGACATCCCATTATTCTGTGTATAGAAACTCTCCTCCCTCTAGTGATGTAGAACTCACCCCGCGACGATAGAAATCTATAAAGGCTCGAAAGAGTACCAACCATTCCATCATGAGAATGGAATTATAGCTCGTCATCTCCAAGACATAGAGGTCCCATAGAATGTGACACCACCAACCACTAGGGGCACTCCTTGCATTGATGCACACCAGCAGTTCTAGTTCCCAATGGAGTGTCTAGCTTCATGACATCAGAAGAACAAAAAATATAGATCCCAAGGCTCTCCACAATGGGCACAAATATAAAGCTATGTGTAGCACCTGTATCGAAAAGTGTAGAAGTTAAAACAGAAGCAACTAGAATAGTACTGTTGATAGTAGAAGGTCTGGGGTCTGGCTCTTGTTGGGTCTATTGCACTATGTATGCCTGCCCAGTTCCACTGCCCTACGACACAACCCGACAACCCTGAGCTGTCCCACCCTGCGGCCTCTGAGATCCTGGTGTCTGGCTACAGTGACCATGACCACCATCTCTGCATGTATGTCTTGATGTATCCCAGTTTCCCAACTGGTAAGAAGCTGCTGGTCCTACTCCCGCACATAGAGTATGTATATACCCCCTCTCACTAGCCACTGGTATAACATCCCTGAAAAAGCACTGTAGATGACCCATCTTACCACATGATCGGCACTCCACTAGGTTTTGAGGACACTGAGGTCTCTTGTACCCCTCTCTACCACACTAGTAGCAAATGACCGGGCCACCAATAGTAATTGCCTGGATAGTACTGCCACCATGAGAGAAAATCATCTGTCGTTTCCTCTTCCTAGTAAAAATATTACCAGAAACTAGTGTCAAACCGCCCTAGCCAACACCACTAGCTTCCCGTAGGTTCCGCTCAGTAATCAGTGCATGGTTCACAATAACATGCACTGTTGGAAACTTGAGAACATTCACCAGTGCTAGGATGTCATATTGAAGACCATCCTAAAAGTTTCTGGACCTTAACGTCTCATCACCCACCAGAACGGGTGAAAAAAACTGAATCTCTGTGAAGTGAGCAGAATAATACATCACTGACATGGCACCCTGCTGCAGATTCATGAACTCTCAAGCTCGATCTACCAGCAACATCTCTGGAAAGAAAAATTCATAGACGACTACCTAAAAATCATCCCATGCCATGTGTCTATGATTCTCTGATTGGGTGGTAACATCCCACCACATCTTGGAAGAATCACGCAGCATATAGGTAGCAAGATTGACCCTCCACCCAGGAGGTGTCTCTAGATGCTAAAAAATAGTCTGCATTGAATCCAGCCATGATTCCATAGCCTGTGGTCCACCATCCCCTAAAAACGTAGGCGGATGCTACTATTAGAATATACGTGTCAGCTCTTCCATAGATTTGACGTCCTACAGTGCTCCCTAGAAGGTCTACATGAACCTCATGAAGCCTTCACGGAACTGCGCCTCCACACCTGTGTCTGGTATAACGGCTGGTGTCGCACCTGGAACTGCTGGAGGATATACTGGTAGACAATAACCTACCATCTCTAGAGAATAATGGTTGTCATTCTCTTGGAAAACAACAGATGGTCCTCTTGGTGGCATGACTGCACAAGGTCATAAACAAACCTTAGATTTAAGTTTATCAAAGACTGAAAACTAGGGGACCAAAAAGGGAATAGGAGGAAGAAGTCATTAAAGATTTTCAAAACAAGACTACACGACGTGTATATTAACTACACGGTGTGTGCCAGACTTTTCTTCCCATACCCGGGTCCATCTACATAGCTTAGCCACACAAATCTCTTTTGAACAAGAGTACATGGCGTGTATAAAATCTACACTGTGCGTATATTTTAATTTCCAACTGCCCGTGTTGTTCGTGACACGACCAACTACTCGACTAATACTACATGGCGTGTTACACCCACACACAGTGTGTACACCACTCCATCTTCCGAGTCACACTGCCAGGTCCACATGGTCTTCCCCCGGTTAAGACTACACGGTGTGTCCCACAGGTACACGGTGTGTTCAAGAGGAGGTCACATTGACCCGTGTTGTTAGTGACACGGCCGGGTACCTGGGTCAGACTACACGACGTGTTCAAGGTGATCATGATGTGTATGTCTTAAGGTTTCATTGTCCATGTTGTTAGTTACACAGGCGGTTACCGGGTCTAAACTACATGGCGTGAACAACCTATACATGGCGTGTTTTCCACAAGTCATTCCCTACCCCGTGTCCCCCTCCACACGGTCTATGACACGGGAAGAGACTACACGGCGTGTACTAAGGGTACACGATGTGTACTTAAATTTTTTTAATTTCTTCCTGAATAGAAGTTTAAATAGCATGTAATCATAGAACTACACAGCATGTATCTTGGGTTTTTCCATACAGTAAGCCTCTAAAACTACTCCGAAACCCAGAAAAACACTAAAAACACCTAAGTGCCAAATTCCGATCCGCGGGGGCCCATAATCCTCATGAATCAAATCTTGGCATCTTATCTGTGTTATAAATACTGTAAACAACCAATGATCCACCAAATTCTGGTCAACGAGGTCCCATACTCCTCAATAAAAAAAGTTTTTCATTCATTTGAGCAAGGCCTCATACAAAAATACAATATCAAACAGCAGATATTTATCAAAGCATCTATCACAATAACATGAGTTTCTTGCATAACAGCTATCACAACAACATGCAATTTCTAATGCACCTACATGGCATGGAAGAATGCATGAAATGTGATTTCTAGAATGTGCCTAAATTATGAATGAGATGGAATACCCTCATATCATCAGGTTTCAACTAAGTAGATCCCATTATAAAAATATAAAAACACACCACAAGTGCGTCAAACAACATTGAAAATCAAATAAACTGTAAAAGTGAAAAATCAAAAAAATTGCAATAACCGAGGTAGACTGGCTTTTCCCTATACATGGGTTAGCTACTCTCACGCACAACTTATTACCAACTACGAATTCCATCCTATCCTTGACTAAGGCACCAAATTGTAAGTCAAAGAAAAAAACCCTCCTATGATACCACTTTGTAATATCCCAAATCCAGGTGCCACTCAATGGGTGCCCCGAACCCAGTTGGTCACATTACCTCAAGCGCATTTCCCCAAATTCCAGAGGCTGCCGATTAGCAGCGAGGGACCATTTATGATTATGGAGAAACTATGCCCTCATTTTTCAAAGTGTAGCATAGCCGAAAGATAAATAACATACAACAGAAGAAGCAGTAAAAAATATTCAACTGAAATAGACAACTGAAGAAAAAGAGAACCATAAATCATATATATAAAGATGCAACATGTCACTAATTTTATAAAAACAACCAAAACATGATACACTGCAATACAATACAATACAACTCAAAGTACAAGGTACAACAAAACAAAACAAAGTAGAGTAAATAGAACGCAGTAGCATCGCAAGCCTACGCTCGGTCCCATGCTCTCCTACTCCTCTATTACAATCAAGTACCTATATAGGGACCCTTACACTTATCCATAACTGTAGAAATATAATCATTTTGGGCTGAAGACATGACCCAAACATGGTGTGAGAAATGAATCCCAGTAGGCAACCACCAAAGGCCTGTTCCCAACTTCCAGGATGAATGTGCAACAACATTGTGCAATAGTAAAATACAGTAAATTAAGAAGTACTCAAAAGTAACTAACTTTACCAGTCATATTTCCATTTTAATATTCATTTAACTATTCTATTTAATAACATTTTTTGCTCATCAGTACCATGACCTCAGGATAATATAATGTAACCACGCCCTCAGGCTAAGATAGTATAACCATGCCCTCAGGCTAAAGTAACCATGCCCTTAGGATAATGTAGTATATATATCCACGCCCTCAGGATTTACCTCAGGCTAAAGTAACCATGCCCTCAGGCTAATATAACCACACCCTCAGGCTAAATATCCCCATGCCGTCAGGCTAATATAACCATGCCACCAGGATAAATATCACCATGCCCTCAGGCTAATATAACCACGCCCTCAAGCTATAGTAACCAGGCCGAGCCCAACAGATAAGCAAGAAATTATATAAAATTCCTCTCAAGGAAATTTAAAGCATGCTAAATTTTACGGTATAACCTCGGGTAACCTGGCCAAATGGCTAAATAGAGGAACCCACCCCTGGGGTGGTCCTAGATCCAAGCAGTGATCCCAAACTAAGCTTTATAGTTACATTTAATTACTTATAAAATTCTTGGAATTTGAAACAGCCATGGCCTCAAACACATGACACCGAAACATGGGTTCGTAGCACAAAGATACACAAAAATGCACAGAAGTTGGAATTTAAATACCATAACACCTACCTCGATCACCCCTGATCAGTATACGTGAACGAAGCTTCCCGAATCGTCCCGGAACAATGTAGATCTGGGAAAAAATAATTCTCGTTCAAATGCAAATAACTTCCCTTTGAGGAAGAATTGGTAAGAACAACACAAGGAGAAGGGAGGGCTTACCCGTGTGGTCCCAACGTGATCGATGGAGGTAGAATTGGATTTCTGATGCACGAGTGGGAGAGCTTCCAAGATCCGGCTGTCCTCTCGAGCTCCTGACGAAGTGAAACCCCTCCTCTGTCGAAAGAGGAGGCTTGTGTCTATTTGAAGCCAAAAAACATACTAAACGGCGTGTACTCTCAAGTACACAGTGTGTACTTCTCATTTTTAAACTATTCCGCTGGAGGCTTCTCGCTAGCGCGTCACTATTCATCTGTCAACATGAGTACATGGTGTTTATGCCTATGTACACAGCGTGTACTATCGCTCAGATGGACACCGCCTTAACAATCCCTACCGACTGACTACACACCATGTAGAATACCTAGTACACAACATGTAGTCGGTTTTTACACCCTTCATCACCGACTGGGCTTCATGCCCTATGTACTCTTCCCACACGGCCAAAGTACACAATGTGTGGAAAAGTACACGGTGTGCACCCACAAAATAGGGATTTCTACTGTTTTCCTTATTTTATCAAAAACAATTAAGGAAAAAGAAAAAAACCCCGTACCTCAAGAATAAGAATTGGGTTCTTACAATTTTAAACTTTTTTAGGTTTCCATTATGTGTATTATTCTTCTCAAAAAGGTTGATATTTTTGAGAATATAATTTTAATTTTTTCTTGAAATAATAATACAATTTATGTAAATATGATTTAATTTGAAGTTTTTTATTTTTTTGGTGTGAATAAATATTTTCTAGTAACTTAATTCAAAAATATTTTAGCATAAAAATATAGAGATATAAGTTTTATTTATAGAAAATAACCACTAGATTTATAAGAATTTCTAATATTATTGGACTGACATCACTAGAATATGTATAGCTATATTGATTCCATAATGAGATGATAAATTTTCTTCCAATGTAGTTATAACTCACTATGTAGAATTTGGGTTCTGACCCTCAAAGGATTTCCTATAAAAATATAGAATCTTCATGAATCAGAAGAGTGTAACTATGAGTATTTTAGAAGTCTTTGATCATTATGATATTTTGAAATTTCTTATTATTATGATATATTTAAATCATTTTTATATTTATTTATTAGTGATTTTAGAAGAGTTTTATTATAATAATTTAATTGAAAATACCTTAGAATTTCCATTGTAATTATTATTTTGTTGGTCCTCCGAGATTGAGGGATTCCAGGAGGAAGATTGAGATGTAACCAGTCATTGTGATTTTTGGATTCTCAACTGTGGAAGTAGTACTATTTTATATTGTATGATTGAGGTTTTTTAGGTTTGGAAGATAGTGTGTTTTGAGTTAGGACACTGATATATTTTGATGAGTTTATATTAAGGTATTCTAGGTGTAGAAGACAAAATACCCTTTTTTACAAGTTTATAGTCGATGTATTTTATTGTATAAGAAAAAATAAAAATAAATATGATAAAATAAAAGGATATATTTAATATTTATTAAATATTCTCCTTTAATATTATGTAAAATTATGATTTAATAACATCTTTTAAGGTCTATTTGTTTTGATAACTAGTACTTTGGAGTTTGTTTGTTTCCACTTAACTTATACTTTGTTTTTTTTCATTTTTGGTGTATTGTATTTTATTAGAAGTCGAATAGGTTATAAAATGTTTAATTTACAAAACACATATATTTTTACCATTAATTTTTTATGTATGTATTAATAATTCATGTTTCTGATAGTTTTTACTTGAAGTGGATAGAAAAATTGTAGTTATATTTTCAAACGGAAATTCATCACCCTCTTTTAATTTACCTACTATGAATATTGAGTACAACATTTACTATTATATCTTTTATTTATATTTGATACCTATCATAACCTTATTATTTAACTTTTTCATAGTTTATCATAATTTAATTCTTTTTTTCATTAATATAACTTGTTATGAAGAAAAGTTCTTTTGGGATTTTCATGGTGAAATAAATAAATAATAGATGTATTGATAATATTAATCATAATAAAGAACCTATAATTGATGTAAATTTTTATGAATATTAGAGAGATCACATGGAATTATTTTTATAAAAAATGGAATTGAGAATTTTCTTAAGATAATCATAAGCTATAATATTATAGGAAACGAAGTCCCCATATTTTCCATAGAAGATAAAGTAGAGTTTTATTTCATTTTTTTGGCCATCAATACATTTATTTTTTCTATACTGAGAAGAAAATATAGTCATGTTTCATATTATTCAAAAACTAATTAAATTTGGATGAAATTATAAGTTTCACACTTTGGAACTTCAAAAGTGTTGGAGACAAAGAGAAATATTCTCAGAGATGATTATCAAGTGTTCAGAATTTTAAATAGTAAAAATATTTCTCAAATGAATCAAAGAATATTAAAAATTTCTTATTACTCTATATTATCTTAGAGAGATATAGTTTTTAGATGATCAGATAGATGAAAAGTTATAAATATTCTTTTGAAGGATTTGGAGTTTAAGAAGATATATATTGATAAAAAAAATCATATTACAAAATAAGTCTTAATGAATTGATTGAAAATATCATGAAGTATGAGAGTAGTTTATAGAGAGATGAAAAAATGAAAATAAGATAAATAGAGTTTTCCTTAAATATATATTTCAATCATTAAATTCTTGAACAATATCTACGAGAAGTAATGTCAAAATATTATTATATGATAGTTATATAGAATATAATGAGTTTGAATTAGTAGATATAGTGATAAATATGTTTAGAAATTGTTATTTTAGTATATATTTTATGTAATTCAGAAGAGAGAAAAGATATAATAACGATTCATCAAAAACTATTTTTTATGAATGATGGAAATAAGTTTATATTATTTTAGATAGTCTAGTGTTAATGAGAATAGATAAAAAATACTATATTAAATCATTTAAGAGGAAAGTAAAAAAAATATTGAAGGTACTAGAAACATAGAATGTTATTGGTGGGGATAATTGTTCTTATATCTCATTAGATGAAAGTGACAATAGCTATAAGATTACTCATTTATATTAAAATATATAAATAATGAAGAATGTGAAAGGATTCATAGGATATGGATAAAATATTATCAAAATATTCACCATATAATGATCTATTAGAGTTATATATTGATGATGAAAGTGATGATAAAAGTTATTCTTATTAATATGATGATAATAAAGTTAAATCTCAATAGAAATTATAGTATTATATTACTTAAGATTAACATTCTTACAAAAATTTCTAAAAAATAAATATTGGACTTAAAAATGAATAATTTGAGAGAAAAACTAAGGTGGGTAAATCTAAAATTTATATTTCAAAGTTAAATTTTGAGTTTATAACTAAGAATTGAAAATACTCAAAATATAAATCTGTAGTTGTTAATATTACATCTAATTTGGAAGGGAATATTTATTCTATTACATCAATAGAATAAGATTTATTAAAATTGAAAAAATGGGAATAAAATTATATTCTTAGAGTTAGATAAGTCTAAATAGAAAATGTAAAACCTTAATTTTTAGTTAAAAGGTAAAGGTATTATAATAACAGAAAAATTGAATCCTTATTTTTATTATTGGATGTTTATAAATTTCCCAAAAAATGTTATGTTTTTTGAAGAAAAAAATGAATCTATAAAGTTGGAGTTAGAAATTTAAAGATTGAAGAATCTATTAATAAAATTTACTATATATAGAATGTTTTTTTGGAAAGAATGTATGCACAACTAGGAGACAAAATATTTACTTTTGTAATTTGGAATAATTCCATCAAAATTCCATCATATAAATCAAATTACTTTTTTCCTAGTTGATTAATTTTTTGGCCATGTGTTGGGGGGGTCATTAATGGAAGAATATTTCTCAAAATATAATTTTATATTTTAGATGAATCCAAGATGTTATCTTAAAAAAAATTTAAACTTACGATTATCAATGATATAAAACATATGTGTTCCAATAGTCCTTTTCACAAATACTTCTTAACCCAATTAGTTTTATCTTCTGAAAGCCTAATTTTTGAAGATGTTAAATCACTACTAATTAATAGGTGAATTTTTTATATCATGTATTTGTTAACCTTATTTTATATTTAATGAAATATAAAATCCTTTAATAAAGTAATTTTTTAAATAAATATTCAAATGTTTCGAATTTTTTCTTTATATATTCAAATATCATATTAAGTGTGTGTTATACTTACTTTAGAAAACTTTTTAGTACATTGTTATTGTTATATTCCCCATTAATTTTAATATATGATATTAGAATTTTAAAATTGTTTTTATAGATAAATATTTAAAAAATAATATCAATCCATTAATATGGTATATATCTTTAGAAAAAAATTATGTTAAATATTCTTATTTAAAATTATTTTTTAAATGAATTTACTATTTTACAGGAACTTGTTTTACTTTTCAACAATTTAATTTCTCAATAACATTATCAAAAGTTTCTATTTTGAGAATCATTGAGAATTTAAAATAATAATCATGAAATTTAATTTTTGGATGAAAAATCCTTTTGATATTTTGGAATTATATTTTTTAGAATGAGGTTTCAAATAAAATTTGACGAGGTTTTTAGTTTTTGAGATCTATTGTAGAATACCATATTATGAATAATCTTGTTGTCTAAATTTTTTATTTTCAAAATTCTTTTCTACATATTAAAAATTTTCATTTCATAACTTCCATTACTCTATTTTTAATATCTACTTTAATAATGGATTATTATGGAGAAATTGTGAGAAGATAAATATTTATGGAAGGGTTGGGTGATAGTTTTTGGAAAAAACAAAAAAAAAAGTATTTAATCAATTGTTTTATTTCCATGAATGGGAGAATCTCGTTTTAACAGGTTAATTTCATGAACTAATTTATTTTCCCTTTACATTAGTGTTTTATGGAACTTCTCTATTTGTAGAGGCCAGGGGAATTATGGAACTTATTTTTTTAGTTTGTGGTGTTGATTTTCTTCTTTATTTGAAACATTTGTCAAGTATTATAGAGTTAAATCCTTAATATAAGTCATTGATTGTTTCTGATAAACTTCTAGAGACCCTATGACCATTTGATAATAAGAAAGTGGAAGATAGTATTTTTTGTTAAAGTATAAGTTCATAGAATGGGTCAATTATAACTTGAAGGAAAAATAGTGTTTACATGGATTCAATATTTACTTAAAACAAGAAAATAAGATAAATATACAGTGAGGATACAATATATATATCTTATATTTTCTCAAAAACATGTAGAAATTTAATTTGGTTTAGTTAATATGGGATCATATTGAGGTAATTTGTTTTTCTATGGTAAATATAAAAAGTATACACGATAAAAGGACCTGAACAAAGTTATTGTTAAATTGTTTTTAAAAGAACAAGTTTATAATCTTGGATTAATTAAGATGGTAATAGGGATTATTTTTAAATATAATATTATTTTGAAGATATACTGTTTATATTCTATAGGGAAGGAATTTTATTTATATAAATTTAGAAGTTCTATCTTATAATAAATTTTTAAATAAATATATGATATACTTTGAGAGAAAGATAATGAAATTAGAAGATAAATTCCTAAAAATTATTTATGATTTTAAAAAGTGAATTACTGATGAAATATTTAGTAATATATATCAAAATAAAAAGGAAAAAAATCCCATGTTTGATTTATATTAAAGAAATTAGTATATTTTTTAAAATAATTTTTTTAAAAAAGAAAAGATATAGTGTTGGATATTATTAAATCTTGAATAAAAGAATATATTATTGATCTAACTAAATAATCTATACCCCCTCATGGGATTTTAGTTATGAAAAAAGATAATCATAAATATTTATTTATATGTATGGTTTCAAAAGTTATTTACGTTATTTGTCAGTGTTTTTTTGTTTCTATTGATTTATTAGAAGATGAAACCATTCTCTATGAAATGGTAGTAAAATAATCAAAAGTATATTGTTTTTATATAGAAAATAAAAAGTCTTCGAAAGCATCACACTATTTTATATCTAAATATAAATAGTTTTAGAAATGACAATCTTCCAAACTAGTTAGTATTGAGAATGTGTCTTCATAAGGAAATAAAACTCAACCTAAAAAAAATAAATGAATAAGAAGAAGAATCACATAGAATCTACATTGGGGTTGTAAGAACCGGAATTACAATATTGTTTTCTTTGGTTCACTACCTCATCAGTTTGTTCTTTAATAGCGCTCACTACCCTCCAGGGTGGCTCAATACCACCCCCTTATACAATGGCCTTGTGATGGGAGGAGGGATGGATGGGGATTATATATTATTCCCAACACCCTTTCAGTCACCAATACGGGATAAATAAACATGTTTCATAGAGTGATAACCATATGTCACATCATAACACCCCTACAGCTAGCAACCTTGGCATGTAGGGCCGCACAACATTAATTTGTGATTCCAATAATGCCCCGATTGTGCTTGGCCTATTAATTAGAGGCTTCCAAACCCACTATGATACCAATTGTAGGATCTAATTGGGTTTTTAGGACTCTAGATTACAGTATTGTGCTCTTTGGTTCACTACCTCATGGGTTTCTTCTTTAGTAGGGATCACTACCCACCCGGGTGGATCACTTCCACCCCCCTTTTGAATAGGCCTTCTGATGCAATGTGGGATTAATAGGGATTATATATCATGAAAAAAACCCTCTAGTATGATGTGGTACATGGGAATATATTTCATGGAATGAAACCCATATGTCACGTCCTGAAACCCCTACATCCAACAACCTTGACCTGTAGGGATGCATTGCATTCATTTGGGAATCCGACAAATGAATTAAGAAAAATTATTCAAAACATATCATTTGAAGTCAGAGAAATTAGTATCATCAATTTATTCTCATTTTTCATTGGAAGAACTTGTGTAATATTATATCCATCCATTCTTATCATGATTTTAAAATGAATAAAATGATTGATAATATTTCATAAATCCTTAATTATTTGAAATTTTATTATGTTCTTGATCATAAGAAAGAGTTAAAATTGACCAATTTATATTGAAATAAGATTGTAAAATCGATTTCCAAGATTTAAAAAAAGTTATTAAATACGAGAAAATTTTATTAAAATAATTTAAGTATCTAATGGTTCAAAAAACAAACAAGAGTATAGAGTTTAATGAAATGATTATTTCCACTATTCATCAAAATAGGAATGCTAAAGGTATTTTTCATAATTTAATTGAAGCTGAGATGGAGATATAATACCTATAATGAGAGATTTTATCTTCAATGAAATTTATAAAAATAAATAATTATAATTAATAAGATTTTTAAATAACATTGGATAATCTAGAGATAAAATAACGAAGGATTGATAAAATAATCTATAAACCACTAAAAATTACTAAACTTCAAGAAACTGATAATGTTGTAAACATAATTTTTACTACTTTGGTAAAAAATGTATATGTTTTAATTTCAATTACATGCACATTTAATTTTCTATTTCTATGATTCTTGAATTTCTGTTCCATGGATATAATTTTATTTTCTTATTTAATTAATGATTGTATAAATATTTTTATTTTTAAATACCATTTTATGTTTGATTTATATTTTTTTCAAATGTAAATAAAAGTTTTTTTATAGGATCTTATATTGAAATTTTTTGGGAGTTTAATAAAGGTTATATATTTTCAAAAAGAGAATTTTTATTTTTAACGTAGATAGAATTGAACTTGGGGTGGGGGGGGGGGGTATTTTCATTATGGTTCTTTTTGAGAGTCACAAAGAGTGAGAGTTTTGAGGAAAATTTTATCACTATTGTATAACTATTTTATAAAGGATAATTATTGATATTTGAGAAACCTATAAAGGAGGAGGGGGGGGGGGGGTTAGAAATATTTTATATGGGTGGTGAGATTAAAAAGTTTTAAAATTGAATTTTTTTCTATTTCACAATTTTAATAATTGTTTTATTTAAAAATGGATTTTTTAAATTGTTTAATGTGGTTATTATGTGTCTTATTATTTTAAAAAGGGGTATATTATTGAGTATATAATTTGATGAATTTAATTTTAAAATCACAATATACTTAATATGAATATAATTTAACATGATGTTTTTTTATGTGATTTCGGAGTGAAGAATGAATTTTGAGAAACTTAATACTAGAGGATATTAGAATGAAAATATGGATATTTATTTTTTATTTCCAGTCAAAAACTCACTAGATTTACAAGAATTGTAGTAGTGTAAGTCTAACTTCATTGGAACATGTGAGGATATAATTAGTCTATAGAAATATGAAAAATCTATTTATGATGTAGTTATAACTAATTAAAAGGATTAAGATTCAACCTATTGACGGTTTTCCTAAAAAATAATTTATATTCATCAATTTAAAATATGTAACTATAAAAACTATGAAAGTATTTTATCACTTTTATTTTTTTAAAATTATAGTTATTATTATAGATTCTAATCATTTTATTCATTATTTCTAAGTGTTTACCTATAGTTTATTTGTGAGTAATTAATTATAATTATCTTTGAATTTTCATTTTATTTTTTGTGTTTCTGATCCTTCTAGATAAAGGGATACTATGAGAAAGATAAAGAAATATATGACCTTTGTGATCATAAAATTTTAGGCCATGGAAGAATATTTCTTACAAATTGTAAGACTGAGTTATTTTGGATTTGAAAGATAGAGTGCATGGGGTTTGGAAACTAACACTTTTAGAAAGTTTTATGTGGATAGTTTTTAATTGTGGAAGGAAGAATACCCCTACCAACAGGTTTATAGTCAAGGTATTCAATGGTATAAAAATACAAACCTTTTAATATGTATATATATTAAAGGATACCTTCAACCCATTTTAAATATTCTCATTTCAATATGGATAAATGTGTGATATAATAATATTATTTAAGGGGTAATTTTTTGGTTTACTAATACTACATGTTTTGTTAATTTCTATTATACTTAATATATTATTAATTTTGTTTTTATTTTTGATATGAATTATATTTATTTAAAAACGTTGATCAAGTTCCAACATGTTCAATTTTTATAGAGATTATAACTTTTAATCTAATTTTATATTGGTGTATTGAAACATCATGTTTTCAAAAGTTTTAATTTTAGGTGGCCATAAAAATTTTCGTTACATTTTTAAACTACAATTAAACCCCTTAGTAGTTCACCTGTGATACATATTCAGGATAATAGGAAAAACATATATGGATTGGGAGTGAAAAAATCATTTTGGAAGGATTTTGATTGGTAAAATGGTGATATTTTTTGTAGAACCAACCAATAAAGATTTGAGGTTTTGTGTCAATACTTAGGCTCAAGTGGATGGGATGTGTTGGCGAGTAGAAGATTTCTAAATTTGGTTATTAATTGTTGGTGAACATGTAAAGAAAATGTTTCTAGTAACTAATGTATTTGAATTTTATGTCTTTGGTCTGGTGGGATGAATGATTGGAAACTTAAATTTTATATATTTCATTACATATTGATAACTTTTAAGTCACTTTATTTTTCATAAAATCCTTGGTTAATTCACTTTAAAATGTGAAATTAACTTCCCATCATTTGGGATTCATGTTTAAAATGTATTAATCCTTCCACATTTTTACATCATATTTGAAAAAATAAATATGCATTATTTTAATTTTAAATTTCATTATCATTAATATAAATATATGAGGAAATTATTTTCCTCTTATAGAAATTGGAGATTCATAAAGTATGATGATCATGTTGTGCCTCCAAAAGAGAAATTTTATGGCATGGAACCTTTGCCATTATCCAATTAAAATGGACTTATAGTATGAAATTGAAGTAAAATGAAGAATAAACATTATAAAAAGCTATAGGACATCATGGAAATATTTTCATTTAACTTAGACAAAGTATAACATAGTCATTTGACGGGAGATCAAGGTATCCCAAGTTGAAGATTAAATTGTAGGCTAAATTCTAAAGCCCAAAAAGTCATCTCACCATTTTGGGAATAAAATTTAAATGTTTTACCCAATTAGGATAAAATTTTGGTATTTTAAATAATAATTATAGATATAAATTTTTAACTTCTACAATCAATCCTAGTATAGTCTCCATAAATTTTATTTTTCCATGTTAATTAGGAGAGAAAATGGAATGCATGATGCCATGGAAATTATGAATGATTAATTCTTTACAAATTTACACTATACATTATACTACCAATAGAATGGATTGAAAATTTATTTTTTATTTTATTTTTTATTATATTGTTTTTTTGTAATTTCATTATTGTACACTTGTTATTCACTTGTAAGTTGTTCAATTTTTATATAGTTTTCTAATTTAATGTTATTCATTCTTATAAATTATTATTTTTCTAATCTTTATAAAAACGAAATTGTGATTTTCATATATTAGTCTATTAACATAAGAATTATGGAGTTATTTTTTGATTATTTTTCTCTTCTTCAATTATTCTCCTTTAACTCAACTTGTATCTTCCATTTAGAGGAATTTCATTGGTGTAAAGCTAACCATTTTATGGTTTGATTATAGAGAGTTGAATGTGGATGGATTAAATGTTATTTCATGTTTTTTAATATATAAATTAGTTCATTTTTTAATATTTCTATTCTATGATTTATTTTCTTCCTATATTCACCAATTTTTAACAATGACATATTTTGAGTACTAGTACAATCTAATTCCTCAGAGTTTCCATTAATGTGATCCTATAAGTGAATTTATCATTTTACTTTGAATTTTGTGGAGATTAAGTTTGGGAATGATTCTGGAAAAGTAATTCATTATTTACAAGCTTCATGAGTAAGTTACCTGAAATTTTATAATAAAACAATTTCATCCAATACAGCACTAGGAATAACCTTGGATCAACCCATTATCATTAATTATTTTAATTGAAGTACTTTTGTGTGTTTTCTATTTTAAAATAATAATTAGTTATTAACATAAAATTAATCTAATTAGTTGGACACTTCATTTTCTACCCCACCCCCAAAAAATATAACTGTCTCAAGAATAATTCATTAGTTCTTATGGATTCGACCCCTATTTATACTACAATGATCGATTCTACATGTAGGTTAAATTTCATAGAGACCAAATTTTGGAGCTATTTTTAGGGACCAAGAAAGTATATTATACACTTATGTTGTTTTATTACCCTAAATTATCTATTCTAACACCTATTTATTTATTTTTTCTTTCATTTATATGAATTTACCTTTTCACCTAAGACAATTTAGGCCGCTTAGTAAGGGTTGATAATCTTAGGGTTGAGGAATTTTTTGAAACTAGTGGTTGTCTTCTTTTAGATCCAATTTTTCTTAATAATAATGAATCTTAATTTTAGTATAATCTAATGAAGTATCTGTAATTTTACCCCTTCTTAAACAAAGGTGGGAATCAAATGGGAAATATACATTTGGCATCATCTAACATATGGAAATTATTCGATCAAACCTTGGATGATTTCCCAAAACTAGACATGATGCAAAATCTTAGTGAAAATGAAATATTTTAGTCTAATGTTTTTACCCTCTCCATAAAGATCGATGAAATAATCGATAGGATTGTCATTTAATTTCAATCAATTGAATAAGTTTTCAAGGATTGTGAAAAAATGACCATAAAATGGAAACCTGTCTAACCATTCAATCAAGAATGGAAGTTTCTCAATGGTAATCCTTAATGGAGTTTAATGTTATAAATTTTCATGATGTCCAAGAATTAAAATACTTTAATATAAGATATAATGACAATTTTGAACTTTATTGAAGTGATAATAAATTTCCTAGTCAATGGCATGACATAAATATTGATAATCTCAAAAATTTTCTAGCCAGTTTAAATCCTAAGGAGCTCAACCTCTTATATAATCTGTTCTATAGACATTACTTGAACAACTATATGGAAAAATAGAAAAAAATGAAGTTTAATGTTTCATCCTTGATATTAGAAGCACAAATAATTTTAATGGTTATTGATCCCAACCAAAGTAAGGATATCCCATCATTAATATTTATAGATGAATATTGTTAAACAAAACCCCTTCTTGAAAAACTCAAAGTTATGATAATTTCTAGGCATGAGAAAAATAATGAAAAAACCAAATCGTTAATTACTAGACTATCAGAGGCTTTAAAATAAAAATAAGATGATGAAGAACCAAATTTATAATTTGGGAAATCCAATATGAATAAAGTGGTGAATTCATTAGGGAATATTGAAAGTCATCCTTAATAATATGAGTTAATTTTAATGGGTGTTTAAATCAAGAGGGAATTTATTCTCTATATTGAGAATATGGGAATTTGACATCATGGATTGAGTGTCCTTAATATTTCTCCATTTTTTATTTTTTATAACCAAACATAACTGAAGAATTTGAAAAAATATTGAACTCTACATTTATACAAACCCTTAACATTGAAATGTAAATTTTAGATATTCAAATATATTTTTGGAATGAAATAATAGTTTTTTAAATTTTGAGAAAATAAACCAAATTTGATTCCAATTTCCAATATTTTTTTTGAAATTTCAACCAACCAAGCTCAAACTCAAGGTCCATCCTTAATCTCTCAAGTATTCCTTTCATAGGGGATAACCAAAACATTTAGCATTTATTTCCACTGTATAAAAGAGTTAATTATTAGAAAATACTTGTTGATGTATTGATTAAAATTAATAAAGAAAGTTTGATAGACCCTATGAAATATTCATGAGATTTTCCCACACACGGTGATCTAAATGATTATTATTGAATCAATTTCAAAACCATATTTCTAACCCTAATGAAGAAACAACCATAATATAATTGAAATGTTGAAAAATATAATCCATAAGATGTTGAATGTTGTTATTGGGTATGTTGGGCTCAAATACATGGTGTTATTTTGATGTTTTTTCTCTATTGTTTTGTCATACCATTATTCCATATATTTTCCTAGTGTTTTCAAGAAAAATGTATTTTTTTGGATGGATAGAATGAGGGCATGGTTGGTGCACAGTTAGTGGAAACCATGTACTACCTAGTGAAAAACATGAACCCATGAAAATGGAAATCTCTTGGCCACATGGAATAGTGAATGGGTGCGCACCTTCCCCATAAAACTGTGCGGCCCCCTTTTCCTCTCTAATAGATATTTTTCACCATTGGTGCATAGTTTGGAAAGCCATACCACTAAAATGTTATGCCTTCCGTAACTTTAAAATATTGATATTTAAAACTTTTATCCTCCCTTATTTTAATCTTCAAACACCCCTATCTAAAACTATTCAACCCCCTTTACCCTAGCCGTACTTCCATATACTCCTCCAGTCCCTTAGGCTCCAATTTTTTGGTGATTTGTCTTGGAATATTCAATAAACAATAATGTAAGTTACTGTTTTTTATTTCATTCATTACTCTTGTTATTTTCTCTCTTCCTTCTGGGGTTTTCACTTATTTAGAAGTTATTCTAACCAATTTTAGGTTCAATATATTTTCTTTGGGTTGAATATTTTTGGGTTTCATGTGTTCTAACTTCCTTTGGATCTCCTCTTGGTGGATCATCTGGTTTCCAACTATTTTTAGGTGTTTTCAATGAAGTGGTTAGAGGCTCTATTCTATGAAATTATTTTATGATTTTATTATATTTTTTTTAGTTTTCAAATGGGTTTTAAAATATTTGGGGGTGGTCTGAACTATGTTTTCCATGGGTTTTTTGTGTGAGTACAAGGTTTGGTGATGATTTTTACTTTTATAAATGGTTGCTTATCAAGTGTAGTTTTAGTTAATAGAATTTTGATTATACAAAAGGGATTTCACTTGATATCGAGATTAGAATATAAAATATATCATTTCTGGATATCTAAGTGGAGGTCTAGGTCTAGTATGTTAGGTGAGTTAGAAGAGTTGAGGCTCGGTATCTCTAACATGATTAAGAAAAACCTAACTAAGAATTTATGATGGGGAATGGTTGGCTCGAGAAAGAGAAAGACCTTCATGTCCATGATTTGAGAACTGAGAGTATGAGGATCCCAGGAAACTGCTAACCTTAACTACTAAGTTATTTCACATATTTAAGATACTATATTTTCTGTTTCATCTTTTTTTAATTGTTTACATATTTTATGAGAAAAAATGTTTTTACTTAAATTGTATTCTTATTTTCCCTCAAAATTGGCACATTAATTTATCATTTAATGTCATTTAATGGAATCTCTTTGTCAGAATCCTACTAGGATATTTTTCTAACACCATATATATACCCATAAGTTTATGTAGACTTTGTTATGTTTGGCCTAGGTAAAGGAAAATAATTTCATTATGGTGATGGTGTTTCTTTGAGCTAGTGGTTCTTTTTGGGTAAATGTTTGTGGTAGTGGCATGATGTGTCGATCCACATGTTATATGAAGGTTATGTTCATCTTTTCGATACCCTTCCACATTTTAAATTTTTTTCTTATAGATATACTTATTAGATTTGTAAATCCATTTTATAACATGATTCGCCTTTTTATTATGGAATGAATTGGATATTTTGTGGTATTATACTACTATTTCTTGTTTTTAGTTAATTATATCATAATATAAATTATTCCCAAAGGTGTTACTCAATGCCCATGAACTTGTTGCCAACCCATGGGGATTAGGAACACCCTTTGAGCCATGTCACATGCTGAGTTGGGTGTCAGGTTGGATGGAATCCTAGGTGGATTGTGATAAGATGGTATAATAGTAGGTTTTCCATTTCTATAGGTCACATTGTTTAGGAGATTCTAAATAGATAGAAGATATGACTGTTGGGTCTTGTGGTTTTGGTTATATGTGTAGTGTTTGGCCAAAAAAACTAATGACTGGCCTTGAGTAATCTTGGGATACTTGGGAGTTAGTTTGAATCCTCCACGAGGTATGATGTATAGGACGAAAAATATATATGAATACTGATCAGAGGTGGAGAGGTTTAAAATTTTTATTGGTGTTTAGTATGTTTAGGTTTTGATTATGGTAATTTTTAAATTATGTTATTGGTAAAATTAATCTAGGTGATTAATTGATGATTTTAGTTATCATTCTAATTTTTATGGCATGATGCCTCCCTGAAGACTTCCTATACAAACATAGGAGGAGGCCATAGTGAATTTTCCCTCACTTAATGATTAGAGAACAGTGGACGAAATTGTTCAAGATTTCCATGATTTGGATCAGGGGGAAGGCTCTAGTCCTACTCTTGATAATGAAACTCTACCAGTAATAGAAAAGGAAAAACCATAGGAGTTCCTCAAAAGTAAACCCCTAACCTTTGGGGGTATCAGAGACCCCGATGAAGTGGAATAGTGGGTGTAAAATATGGATATGATCTTTAGGTTTCTTGAGAATCTTGAATAAGTTATGGTGGGATACACATTATTCATATTGAAATGACCTAGTCAGATTTGTTGAGACTCATTGGTCTAGGCCAAAAAACTTGAGCAGATGGGAAGGAAGATTTCAAGGCTATTTATAATGAGTAGTATTTCATTGAGACCTTTGCAATCACCAAAACATGAGAGTTTCTATATCTCCATCTAAGGGATAATACCATGTTGGATTATTCCAACTGTTTTTCAGAATTAGTTTGTTTTGTACCTGAAGTGGTTTCTAATAACCAGCTATAGGCTCAATTATTTTAAATGGTATTAAGGCTGAATATTCAATCCCAGGTCTTTCTGTTTAATATGAAGACATATATAGAGGTGGTTGATCGATCCTTAATGGTGGAGATTGACTAGATATGTAAATTTTTTTCCATTGGGAAACACTATCGTTGGGCCATGGGTTAGTGGAATGTCTGAGAAAAAAAGGTTGTTTGGTGGGTAGAAGGATAAGGGAGGTGGTGGCTCTAGAAAGCCATCCAGACCTCCTTCATTTTCAACCACTAGTGTTGGGTCAGTCCTATTCTATTAGTTTAGTAGGATGAGTAATTCAGTATGAACGTGTATAGATCAACCTAGACACTAAATTATTGTGGGTTATTTGGTAACTTTAAGGCATTTTGTAAGATTGGTTTTATGACTCAGAGTGGTGCAGGATTCTCAACACATAGAGGAATAACTACTCAATCTGTGGTATCAAGGGATATAAGTTCTTGGTCTGATGGGCATGGTGCTAAGGGTGGATCTCATTATAGATATATACAACTCAAGGGAGATCCATAAATCATTAATCAATATTAGTCATTATAAAAATCAAGTCGCCTTCATGCTATGGAGTAGGCTCCAGTGGAATCAGATGCCAGGCTCACAAAAGATTAGGGTATTTTTTTATTTCATCATCCATATATATCAATTTATTGAATATGGGAGATTCTAATTCTATTATTTTTTACCTATTTTATGGAAATATTAATATTAATAACCAATATTATAAATTATATCAGGGAGTTGGTTATGCCACCTGGAAAGAATAAGAAATAGGGTTTCACATGTCTATCCCATGCTCTCACTCTGTCTGGGGCCTAATTGGAATGATAATTCATGGTTATGGAAATGGATATTTTTAACATGATCCTATACATGGATTAAATAATGTATTTCAAGAATATTATCAATTTTTTATTATTGAATAATAACCATTATTGCACCCTATGGGAGAAATCGGGTCTTCCATTGTGAATGGGATCCCCAATTAGGGTGAGCTAGACCCCCAATTTCAGAGTTAGGAAGCCTTCTTTTGTAGGTCTCTTCTGTTATGCTGAAGGATGATATTATAGGTTCGAAGAATTAGTTTCCGATTATAGAATATGAGTTTCCAGATCGGTTTCTAGAGGTCTTATTGGGGTTTCCTCTGGATAAATATATGGACTTTACTATTGATTTGGAAATGAGAACACTGCTGATATCTAATACCACACATCATATAGCCCCCATAAAGTTGAGGGAATTAATGATACAAGTAAAAAATATTGAATCCAAAGGATTCATTCTCCCAAAATATCTCCTTGGGCTTCCTAAGTTTTTTTTCGCTAAAAAGGCTGACAGATC
The DNA here is from genome assembly GCA_963277665.1 of Viscum album. Taxonomy (NCBI): domain Eukaryota; kingdom Viridiplantae; phylum Streptophyta; class Magnoliopsida; order Santalales; family Viscaceae; genus Viscum; species Viscum album. The sequence goes on along the minus strand of OY728150.1, from coordinate 1,902,476,433 downwards.
TCTCTAGTTGTGCATCAGTTACAAGAAATAGAAAATTTCCACCACCATGAATAAATATCCAATGTCCCATATTCATGAACTCTTTGATCAAATCAAAGGGACTGGTTGTTTTTCTAATACTGACCTGCACTTTGGTTAACATCAGGTCAAGGTTATAGAGGACTAAATCCCTAATACAGTCTTCCGAAGCAGGTATGGTCACATTGATTATTTGGTCATGCCATTCAGGTCAAAAAATTCAATAATCGTTTTCATGGATATTATCAATTAAGTGTTTCATAAGTACATAAAATATTTTATCATGGTATTTTTTAGATGAAATTATTATGTACTCTCTGTTAGAGTAAGATCATGGGAAACTTTTTAGGATCATTCTAGTAACTCTTCAAGATAACCACCTATAAGGTAATCATTCAAGTGCACATTATATATCCCGGAAGTCAAGTTTCTGGGTCACATGATCTTAGAATGTGGGGTTTTAGTAGACCCATAGAAAACAATTTCATTGAGGTATTGTGAGAAATCGAGATATTTCTTTGAGATCATAAGCTTCTTAGGCCTAGAAGGATACTACAAGAAGTTTGTCAGTATTTTTTCTCGAATCGCTTCACCAATGAGAAAAATTACCCAAAAAGGGCTAAGGTTTGATTGGATCCATGAATGTAAAGAATATTTTTAAGAGATCAAGAAATGATTGAACACCACTCCTTTATTGATCCCTCTTGAATACAAAAAGTGATAAATGGTCTACTATGAGGATTTAGGTATGTATCTTGGGTGTGTAATGATGAAGGATAAGCATTTGGTGGCATATGGATCCTTCTAGTTTCAACCACACGAAATGAATTATCTAACCCATGAACTATAATTGGGAGTAGTGATGCATGAATTGAAAATATTGGGCAACTATCTCTTTGGGGATAAATTCATTTTTCGCTTTAACCATAAGATCTTACACTACATTTTCACCCATGAGGACTTAAATATAAAGAAATTTTGATGGGTTGAGTACCTCCAAGGGTTCAATTTTGATATTTTATACACCTTGGTAATATGGAATATTTTAGCAGACACCCTATGAAGGAAGATTCCAATGAAAGAGGTAATGGAGTCCAATTATGAGTTTACTTTGATGTTTATTTTTTCTCTGATGCACTTGGATGTTGAGGAACATAGTGGAGGAACATTATTGGATATAATATAGTTGACACCCTACATTTTGGAACTAATTCGAGAAGTAAAACCTAAAGAAAAGATGTGTAAATTTTATATGTAGTTTTCAAATTATGGTAAGGTTCCCAGTGAGTGGTCATTTTCTTATGAATAAATCCTTAATTTAAAGGGTGTCATTGTGGTACCACTATCTCTACATAATGTGGTGATGCTGGAAAACACCATTCATAGTGGTATGTTCATTCTAGAACCACCAAGATATTTTATGATGCGTGACATTGGTTATGGTGGAATAGTATGAGGCATGATATAGTTTTTTTTCTTATCCTGATGTTATACATGTCTTCATTTTAAAACTGAGAACCCAAGGCCCTTAGTTTTTCTTCAGATACTCCCCTTTTCTACCTAGAATTTGGATAAGGTCTCCATGAACTTCATCATTGTGTTTCCTCATACACTATAGGGAAGGAAAAAAATTTGTATTGATATTGATCATTTGACTAAGACAACACATTTCATTCTGATCAAGGATTCAACCAATGTGAATCAGTTGGGCCGATTTTATGTTCAATAAATTGTGAGGATTCATGATGTTCCATTAGCTTTTATTTAATAAAGAGACCCCCAATTTACCTCTCAGTTTTTGGAAGGACATCAGAAGGCAATGTGGTCTTATGTCTAACTCAGAATGACATATAATCCTCAAACTGATTGGTTAGACTAAGTGATTTTTTTGGAGGATATGGCTTGTTCATACATGGTTGATTTAAGAGTCTAGTGGGATAACCATATGGTATTGGGGGGAAATTTCTTATAATAACTGTTAACAATCCTCAAATAAAATGGTACCCTTTGAAGAACTTTATGGTTGTACATGTAAGTCTCCCTTGTTCTAGATAGAAGTGTGTGAGACATCATTGTTTGGAAAACACCTTGTATAGGGGGTATATGATAATGTTCAATTGATCAGGTAGTGATTTTTGATAGAAAAGATCCCCCAGAATTCTTATTCTTATTATTGGAACAAGGCCTTGGAATTATTAGTGGGAAACTAGGTGTTTCTAATGGTTTGACCTCACCTAGGTCACCATTGTCTTGGTAAGAAGGCGAAGCTTATGCGAAGGTAGGTTATAACTTTTGATATTACCAAAAGGATTAGTAAGGTTTCATACTTCATGGATTTAATATCCCAATTGACATCAATTCACAACCAGTTCCATGTCTCTAAACTGAACAAGTATAACTGGGAACCATCTAACTTATTAAACTAAAAAAAGATGAATATAGACTATAATTTTCCTATGTTCGAGATAACAGTACATATTTTGGATTCCTAAGTGAAAGTTATTTTAGGAAAATTAATACTATTAGTTCAGGTCCTTGGAAGAATAAAAATTATGAGTATGATACATGGAAACTAAATTCATTGGTGGAGGAGTAAATACACCTTTATTCTTTGATCAAAATTCAGTTTGAATTTCCAAGGGTGAGAAGTTTTCATCATGGAGAAAATTTTCACATTTGTGGTGTTATCTTGAGGTATTTTCTATTTTATTATTGTATTATCATTATTCCATGGTTTCCCAGGTGTTTCTCAATAAAAATATTGATTTAAGGGCCTAAAATAAAGAAGTGTATGATTGGAATATGATTAGTAGAAACCATACCCCAACCAAGTTCTATACATGATCTAAAGATAGTGGAACTATCCTAGCTACAAGACAGAGCGTACAAGCTTGTCCCCTCCCCAGGAAACTATGAAACTGCCTTTTCCTCTTGAATAGAGGTGCCACATGACTTAGAAAACCATACATCCAAACCTTGGGGCCTTCCAAAACATTACAATTTTGGGATTTCCAATTGGTAATCTTCCTGATTTTAATCCTCAAACATTTTACTCTCACCCCATTTGACCCCCTATACCCTAGGAGTACCTCCCCCTCCTCCTCCACTCCCTCTTATTTTTTTGTTTCATTCTTCTTGGTATTTTCACTCTTCTTTCTTATGTTATCACTTATTATATGATTACTTTGACCTATGTCGGCTTAAATATCTTTTTTTGTGGGTTGAATATTGTTTGTTTTGGTTCATTCTTACTTCTCTAAGATCTCTTCTTGGTGGGTCTTGTGGTTTCCAATTAGTTTCAGGTGTTTTCAAGAAAGAGGTAGGTGGTTCTATGCCACGAAATTATTTTATGATTTTATTATTATTTATTTTTTTTAAAGGGGTTTTAAAAATATTATGGGTGGTGGAAAAGGTGTTTTCCCTAGGTTGTGGTGTGATTGCAAAGTTTGGTGGTGATTTTCCCTTTATAAATGACTGTTTTTCTTGTGAGGTTTTAGTTATTAGATTTATGATTGTAAAAAATGGATTTCAATTGATATAGAAATTTCACTTGGAAATACTATGTATCTTAGTGGGAATACTATATCTAGTAGGCTAGGAGAGCTATTAGGGTTGAGGAACAATCACCCTAGTAGGATTACAGATCAACTCTAACTAAAAATTTATAATGGGGATTAGTTGGATTGAGAAGAAGATAGAAATTTATTTCTTGGATTTGATGACCAATAGTATGAGTATCCTAAGACCCTACAAACCCTGGGTAGTTTGTGATTTCCCATGTTTCTCAAACTACATTTCCCATTTTAGCTTTTATCTGTATTTTTTTACTCTTTTATAACAATTTTTTTTAATTATGTTGTATTCTTCTTTTTTTTAAAACTGACGTGTTAATTTATTATTTAGTGTAATTTAATGGAATATTTTTGTTGGTATCCTACTTCAAAATTTATATCACACCCTACAAATACCCTCAACTTTAGGTAGGACTTTTTATGATTTACCTAGGTAAAGGGATGGCCTTCCAGGGTGGCGATGGTGGTTATTTGTTATATCAGCCCTTTTTGGGAACATGTTGGTGGTAGTGGCATATGGTGTCAACCCAAATTCTACATTTAGGGTTTTTTCATATATTTGGCCCCCTACATATTTTGAGAAATTTCTTTCTAAGATGTAATTTTTAGATATGTATGTCCATTTTGTAATGTGATTCACCTTTTTATTATGGATTGACTTTGACGTTTCTTGGTTTTATGCTATTATTTATTATAATTAGTTAATTATTTCGTGGGATAAACCTTTCCCAAATGTGTTACTTGATACCCATACACTAGTTTCATGCTTTTGGGATCAGGAATTACACTCAGGACTTATCATAGGATGGGTATGGTGTTATGTTAGATGGTAGCCCAGTTTGGTCCATTATAGTTGGAGGGGGGTATATTGATTTAAGGACTTTAAACAAATAAGTTTTTTTGGAGATGACATGACATATTTTTTGTTTTTTTTATATTTTCCAACAACCAAAATAAATAAATAAAAAGGGTTTTTAATATGTATTTGGGGTTTTGATTCTTTTCATTTTTTAGAAAACATTCAGGTTTACATGGTTTTGTAATGTTGTTTGGGTGTGATATTTAAGAGTTGAAGATATTGCGGATTATAATATTAAGTCCACAAGTCTTCTAGTATTCAAGTCCAGATCATCAATAATCCATGAGGAGCCTATATGTGACATGTATTAGGAATGATCAATTGCATACTATTGGGTCTTTATCATCAAACCAGGTGATTTTTATCCATTATTTTATAAAAAATACAATTATTTAACTCCCCTCCACCAATTTTATTCCAATTATGAACTCTCTTTCTGTTATAATTAATAATAGAGGGTAGTGTAATTATATTTATGGGGATAGAAATAAATTATTATTTTTTTGGAAAATAAATTTGCATTTTAAGGGAATTTTAATATTCTTGTCAATTCGTATTGTAATTTCATTTTTTAAAAATAAAAAAATGAATGTTAATTATTTTTACTCTTTTATTTTGATCTTTATTTATGTTTAGGTTTATGGGCATAATTTTGGTTGGCATGGTTTTCCAATTTCATTTTCACCACCAACTTTTTTGTCCATTTAATTAGAATGACACATTTCACATCCATTAAGATGTGGGTGTAATTTTTTCATTATTGGGGTCTATTAATAATAGAATATTTTATTTTCAATTTTTTTAATTTTATTATATAAAATTCCAAAAAAAGAAAAATAATAAAAAAATGATAATAAAATAAATATTTTTCTAAATGTGTGGTGTTTGACACATAGGGATCATGAATCCCGAGTTTAATTTCCCAGATCTTTACTTTACATATCTATTATAGAGTTTATAATTGATAAAATGTGTAGATTTCAACACATAGGGATTGTAACCCCATATTTTTCTTATGAGGAGTTGGTATTTCATCTTTATTATAGTTAAAATATATAAAAATAAAAATAAAAAGTTAAAATATTAGAAAGGGAAAAATGAAAAAATAAAAAATAAAAAAATAAAAAATGGATACTAATCTTATGGTTGAATGTGATTCCAATCTAGGGATTCCATTTAATTTTACTTTGAAAAATAAAATGAGCCCAATGTATTTTGTGATACACACTACACTTTCATTCTTAATTGGATATCGATAAAGGGTTTTAATGAATATAAATAATGGAATGGGAGTTATCTAAGATATTCTCATATAATTTTATTTTTATAATTTATTTTGATAGGATCATTGTTGTTTCATGTGAGGTAAAAAAATTAATCATTGTATATTAGAGTGCGTTTAGTATTAAAAATCCATTTTTCATATTTTTGAGATACTTTTTCCATAAGACTATAAAAAATAAAGTTGGGGGGGGGGGTGATTTTCCAATGAATTTTTCTAATTTTCACTAAATTTTTACCAGTTTTATAAGACTTAATTTTTATTAAAATCCTTGTTTCATTCATGTTACAATTTGAGCATCATTTCCCATCATTTATATAATTCATGTAAACAATGTACTAATCATAACACATTTTACATCAATCTTGGAAAACTCCCTACTTTATATTTTTACTTTAAAAGATATGATCAATAAAATCAAAATATTTAGTATATTTTTCAATCTTAGGTAAATTTTATATTCATAGATTTTGATGATCATATTGGGCCTCTAAATCATAAATTTTTGGATAAAGATGATTTGATCTCAGCCTAATAAAATAGACTTAGAGTGAAAAACTAAAGTCCAATAAAGATAGAACATTATAAAAATATGAAATAAGTCATAGATATTATTTAATTAAATTTTTTTCAGGCTCATTCAAACATTTTGATGGCGATTTATGTTGCCCAATTTGAATATAAAATTCTAGTCTAGATTCTAAGTCCAAAAAAGTTATCTCACCATTTATGGAATAAAATCTAAATAGATGATTAAATTTTGAAAAAAATTTAATATGTTTTATAGGATATATATATATATAATGTTTTCTATTCTAAAACTAATCAAAATTATATCTACATAAATGTTTTTATATCATGTAAATGAGGAAAGAAAAATGGGATGCATGCTGCCTTGGAAATGATGAATGATTAATTTTACACCACTTTCCCCAACCATTTGGAGTACATATTTAATGGTTTTAACATTAAGGTAATGCATAGAACACGGGTAATCAAAATATCTATTTAAAGTGGTTTTTTAAGATAAAATATATTTTTTGATTATTTTTCATTCACTGTAATATTATTTTGTAATTTTATCATCACATATTTCTTCTTACCTTGTAAGTTGTTCAATTTTACTATAGTATTCTAATTTAATGTTTTTTATTCTTCTTATTATCTTTTTAATTATTATACCTATATTTTAATATGTTATTAAATTCCAACAATAATATTGGAGTGATTGTTTTTTGATTATTTATCTCTTCTCCAATTTTTCATCTTTAAGTCAAATTTCATCTTTCACTGAGAGAATTTCATAAATATAAGGATAAGAATATTGTGACTTAATTCTAGAGAGTTTTTTGGGATGGTATTGGATGTTATTTCTTGTTATTTAATATTAAAATTAGTTAATTGTTTAAATAGTTTCATTTTATGACTTAATTTTTTCTTCATCTCCACTAATTTCAATAGTGAAACATTTTGAGTGATAATATGATTAAATTCATGAAAGTTCTCCTTAATGTGATCCTCTCGATGCATTAGTGATTATCCTCATACTTTTTTAGGTATTAGATTAATGTATTATGATGTGAAATTAATTCATTATTTGGATACTTTTTGAGTTAGTGAGATAAATTTCCTAAGAAAAAAAATTTATCCAAACTCGCACTAAAAACATCCTAAGATCAATCCACTATCATTAATTATTTTAGTTCAAGTATATGTGTGTGTTTTATTATTATTTATAATAAATTATTATTTATTAAACTAAATTAAATCCAATTATTTGACAAATTCATATCGAAAACCACCATAAAATATGAGTGAGTCAAGATTACTTCTTCAGTCCCTTTGGATTCAAACCCTACTAGTACTTCAACGACCGTTTCTATATGTTGGGTAAATTTGGGATATACCGATTATCCAATGAAAATTTCAAGAAATATGTTGGTATCAAGAATTTTCTTTGTAATTTTATCACTCATGGATATTTTGATAAATATTTTGAAAGAGTGAGTCATTATAGGATTGATTTAGTATTAACAATGGATTTTAAAATTTTAGACTCAATTATTTTGGGGATGATAGGGTGATGTTTTGAGTTGGAGATGATTTAGTATATATTAAAAATGTCGATTATTATAGTGGGATATTACAAACTATTAAATTCATTATTTTTATTTGTATTTGGGAGTATTTATTGATTTGGTTGATTTAGTTGATTCCACAATGTGTATTTTGTATGTTTTTAAAGGCATTCAGCACAGTGGGGTACTAACTCATGCCTTTTAGGAGTGATCAAGAATGATAACCTAGATATGGGTTACAATGTGTCAATAAATGAATTACAACTATTTTCAATGTATCTTAGTATATGGAATCAATATTTTTGGTTCTTCAACTAGTTCAAGTGTGTAATGGGAATACCTATGATTAATAAGAGACCAATAATTAAAGAGTTCATCTGATTTTAGTGACTAATATTTTTTATATGGGATGTGAATGGATTCTTATTTGGGGAAGAAAAGTTTTATGGTTGAGAAGTATTAAATACTTTTATTGATATGTGAAAATGGAGTTATAGGATATTTATTTTTTAGTGAGAGTGGAACCCGTACCATTTTTATTTATTTTATTATAATCGATATTTCACATTGGTAGATGGATTTTAAATTACTAAATTTATGATTTTAAAGTGAATGTTTATGTAGGATGAACCTAAATCAAATTTTGAGGAAGTTAGTAGTTCGAAAATGGAGTCTTATTGATGTAACATGCCACTAGATACCCAATATGAGGTCACTGGGTATACTGTTGGGAAACAAGGGTGTGTCCTTTATTGTGAAAATCAAGTGGCTGATGATAGAGTACCATGTACCTGGTGAGAACCAAATTTTTTTCTTTTAACAAAGTTAACATTTTCTTTTATATAGATCTTTATTTTATAATCCTTATGAGGTTTCTTTTATTTACTAACTAAACACTAAAGGGAGGCAACCCACTTTTACCTTTATCTTTACATATTTTCCCCTATAATCCATAGTGCGTTGATCCTAAATGAAAATATATGGAGTAAATTTATATTTATTTCACTCTCCTCATCCATTTATATACCCCTTTTTTCTAATTTCAACATGATGAATTAAGGATATGGTTATAATTCCACCAAAGCATGGTGGAATCATGCTGAGGAGAATGATATTTTTTTTCATAGTTACTAGAGGAGGATCTAGAGGTAAGAACACACATAGTGGTGAATATCTTCAATATTAGTATGTGTTTTCCCAAAATGAGATTGTTTTTTGTAAATTATGGAAGAAATTAGTTAGTATTTTTATGCCAATTTTGGGGTTTTTGTTGGAAGGGTGATTTAACGGTTGGTTAGACTTGTTCACCTATAATTTCCAAGGATACAACTATAAGGGATTACTCAATTATTTTTTCCTCAAATATGAATAAATAACTAGACGTGTGTCAATTATAATAATTAATTTTATGTTTGTTATAATTAATTATCAAATTTATTTGATTATGATTCAATGTCATGGATGTGATTGACAGTTGAATCGAATTTTAGTTATAGAGTCGTCTTGGATAAAGTTAAGTGGGCATAAAGTTGTAAAGGGGGTTACTACATATTTTAGGAAAGTGTTCCCTACTATTACCTCTTTGTATGGTTGTGGATATAATTTTGAAATTTTATGTATGGTTAATAACGATAGAGTGACCTGGAAATAAAATGGGTGATTTTCACTAGGTGAGGTGGGGCTAAGGAGTGGTTTGACTCTTAATAAGGCCTTGGGTCTTATGAGTTTATTAAATAGATTCTAATGATTGTTTGGACCTCATGTGAGGATAAATTATAGTGTATTTGGAACCCAATTATGGTTAAAACATTAGTACTATGCATTTAATAACTTTGGTAGGTCTTGTGTTAGGACGAGATGCGCTTCTAGATTAATTTCTAGGGGAAATCCTATGGAATGTAATGGGATCATCACATATGAATATGCCATAAATTAAAAAAATGTGGTTTTATTTCTTCTTAATATGTTATTATAGACTATCTAGGCCATTATAATTCCTCAAAACCTTATATTTTGAGAAAATGGTCACTGATTACCATGTCTTCTAAATAACGAATGAAATTGATTAAGCTTTGTTTCATTTTTTATCAATATCATATAAAAATAATTAGAAGTTGTTTATAATGTTTTTGAGTTATTTTAAAAAAAATTGAGATATTTTTTTGGTCTTATGAGTTTTTTTTGAAGAAGTATAGAATTTTTATGTAATATTTATAAAATTTTAAGAAGCATACAGAATATTTATCAGGGAAACATTTAGTAAAATAATGGTTAATTTACAATATGATACATAAGATTAATTTAATTATTTGAAGTATCTCTTAGTGCATACACAAGATCTTATAGAGAATACATAAGGTTAATTTAGAGGGTATGTACATATAAGGTGTTGATACGTAATATTATCTGGGAGGTTTCCTTTATACTAATGTGATGAACTTAAGGATAAAAAAGATTAAATATGAGGATATGTAAGAGTATCCTTTGGTTTCAATTGATACATAATATATTTTCTGAGGAAATGTAATATTAAATCGGTTTTCTCAAGGGATATGTATCCCCCAATGAATTATTCTATCATATATTTTTTGGCATGAGGATATACTTTAAAAAGGTACTCATCCATTGGAAAATGTTAATGACTCTTTGAATAACACTTCGATCAAGTGGATGTGAGGATTTATGATCACTTAAGTGGTGTTATTTCCTAACATGAGACTATATTATTGATTTAAAATATATTCTTGAAATCATTTACCGTAAAAATAATTTATTCCTTGTCCATGAGTGAGATTTTTCATTACCATGAAATGATGTGAACATATGAATATATCATAGGTTCTTTATATTTCTTTGATATGTTGGTTATAAGATGGTTTAACTATGAAAAGAAGGGTGATCTAGAATTTATTTCCTTCTAAGGAAGTGATAGATGTCGTGGAGTTGTTTTTTATCATGATAGGGGATATATATATATATATATCCATATTAAGGGAATTAAAATCCATATAGATTGGTTCTACTTCATAGAAAATGACATACATTTTAAAGTCTTGTTATATGGGCCGTTGTTGTGCATTTTAAAGAGATGAACCTAAGAACAATGATGCAAATTTTAAGGTCACTTAACAAGGACCTATGCTGGATCTTTTAAGGTTTTATAACTAGGATCATGATATCCTGTAGTTAAAGGTCTATAAAATAGGAACTATTCCACATTGTTTAAAATTACACCGAATGAACAATATACTCTATATATTAATATCATACAGCTAGGGATACTAGGTGAAGGTTGTATAAAAATTGTTGGTTTGGTAATTATTAATGAGTGAAACTTTCTTTCACAATTCAATAGATGACTCTAGTGAATATAGTTTGGGGCTTACATTAGGATTTAGGTTGCAAATATATATGCACATATTTTTTCTATTGGTAGCAAGATAGGAAGAATAGACTCATGGGTGATATAACCTAGTGAGGAAGTGTTAGGGATTACAATATATTAGAAGCATGTTGAGGTATATTTCAATTTAAATATATATTAATAAGATGAACTTATTATTAATCACTATGAAGAATGGTACGAGGTTTCCAATTTGAAAACCTTGAGATAATAAATGTTTTGTTTGTTAATTAATGAAGGGGACCCTATCAAGGGAATACATGATAAAAAAACCATATGGACCATATATTCTATATATGAAAACTCTGGGAAATATACTATAAGATACATGGTTCCCATTATCAAAGTACTGTATAACCAAAAGGAATATTGTTAGGGTGTATGAACCATTCATGTATCTCAAGAAGCATTGAAGGAGGACTATGTAGATAGGGCTTAGTAGTGAGTTAGTTTTGGCTAAAGTATATCTGAAAGGCTATATAGGAAATTGATTTAGCCCAATTAATTGACTTAAGTGACCAAGTTTACTATATAGTGTATTGGGTAATTGGGATGCTAGGTAGGTGACCTAGATTAGTACGGTACTCTAGTATGTGAGCTTCAATAATATGGTTCCTAGTTATGTGACCTGGGAAAATATGATTTCAAACATGGTGACCTTGGAGAATATGTCACTCATATATGAGACCTATGTGAATATAGTTCCTAGTTATGTGACTTGGTCATAACTCCACTTGGGGAGGCCTGAGCACAACCTCTTTTTGTGAGGGTGCTTGGGAAAATCACTTTAGAAGGACCTAAGAATGTAGATGGTATTCCCTAGTCTCTTGAGTGTTATAATTTAGATTGGTCCTTCACCTTTGTCTCAATGATCTTGGTGGAGTGAAATTTCAATGAAAATAACCATTAAAATACACAAATACCCTTTGCTTCCAACCTTTTATCCTCAATTTGATTTAGAATATCCTATAAATGGGAAACAAGGAGAGACTAAGTGTCTATTACTCATAATTAATTACTTTTGGGGAATCTTTTTTTCATTCTATCCTCAGTGGTTGGTATTTAGTGTAAAAATTAGGGGGATAGGTTTTTCAGTCCTTATATAGACAACTATATATGGGTGTCATGGTAACAAATCATGGAATCCATATCTTCTAAATAGTGTGGGTGAAACTATTTGTATAGGGATGAGTGTATCTAGGCAGGGTACATGATGGGATGAGGAAGGGAATGCAACATGAAACTTGACTTGAGATAATGATTGGCCAATTTCCACACCACCTTTAAAATATCCTTAAATTCCCTTAAATTATTCATTACATTTTCCTTTTCCAAAATTAAAGAACAAAGAAATTACCTCCCTGTATTTGGATCCAATGTACATGGAGATGATTAAATTTTGTGGTAAATATGAAATTTTTATGTAATGGGATTGGAACACATGCTTGAATGCATGGAGAAGAAACATTATCAGAAAGTGTATGCTATGTTCCAATAAATGGGTTCAAACATTTTTGGTGCATAGTGTTTGACATTGGATGAAATTATTTCCTAAATATTAAAGGGATGACCACATAAATATTCAAAAAGATCTCAGATAATCTTGAAAATGAAATTTCTTAGTTTTCTACCAATTATTTTATTGATCTCACCGTAAAGCCTGGGTGCCATTTAATTTTGGTGTTGGGTATGACAAAGAGTGTATGGGTTTAGTGTGTAAGTGATATAGAATGTTGTAATGGTCTTGTGCTACCTACTTGAGCTATCTGACTATAGATGTCTGGGTATAATGGTTGGTGAATACTATCTCGAGCAATATCCACTTAGATAAGTGATTTCGGAACTATGACCTAGGAATCAAGAGTTTTTTGATATTTCACACTGTGTAAATGTCTCTCTCTTATTTTCATGCCCTTTATCATGATATCTCCCTTGAATATCGTTAAATTTTCATCCATTATGTAAAAATATATAAGAATATCAAATTGTCATATAAAAATGATTTAATCATAAAAAAATAATCAAAACTTTATTACAAATTCTCTTATTAAAGAGATTATTAAAATAATCATGTCAGAACATATAAAATATCACTGACTTTAAATGATAGCTCTTACATAGAATCTATCATAGAAAAATAAATATATTCTACTTTCTAATTATATTTTCCTGTATGTCCATGGGATATTGAGTGATTCCAATATCACTTTTCTTGACCAAAATACACTATTATTCTAGTTTCCTCACTACTCAAGTGTCAAGAGGAAAAGATTTACATGAATAGTGAATTTATTAGGGAGGGTTCAGCGGACTCAGCCTATATGATGTGGTACATGTAGACAACTCATAATGGTTACAAACATCATTTTTGGCCTCAGGTTCGTTACTACCCATAAATATATCATTATGCAGCTAATTACTAACTCCAAGGGTGGAGTAAGAGTTGGAAAAATTTCCATAGAGGTGGATTCGAAACCATGTGGATGTGGTAATATCGGGTCTCACAAACATGTAGATATATTGAAAACCAACTTCAAGAAAAAGTAATATATTTTGAAATATGGGTGTCACAAACATATTTTTATAGTAATGTAGTCATATTTATAGTCTTTCTTAGCACATGGATCCATCAGACCAACAAATTCCATATTAAACATGCAGATGCAATGATTATGATGTGGGTTATGTATATGATTTTTAGGTTTCCAATCCCTAGATAAATTTAGGATTATTTTTTCTAACCCAAATTTGTTTGGGGGATGATAAGAGTACAATACCAATGAAATGTGACATTTTAATGGAAAATTAAAAAATCAACAACAAGAATTCTCACCCTTATATCAATTTTAGTTTTGAAAAGTTTATAAATATTTTCATTCTGGATTCCTATCCTTGTGGTTTAGTGGGTACATGATACTAATCCATGATTCAATCATGGGTGTGAGACTAAGAACATTTGTGATGGTGGTAGGTCTAGCCATAAAAAACCCGAATCCTAAATGTTTAGTGGTTTTAATGATACAGAAATATATATAAATTACTATTTTATATCTATTATAGGAAGTAATCATTTCATATCTTTGATCTATTCTAGGAGAAATATGTATGGATAATAACACACATAAAAAAAATATTGTATAAAAAACTTGATATTATGAGGGGTAAATATAGACACATAATTCATGATGTATTAGGTAGCTGAGAGGTACTAATGTTTAAGATAAAATTTGTAAGACTCTGAGGATACTCTCAGAGTTAAACTTCATTTCATATGGTGAAGTCCCAATTGGAACGCTGATGGATAACAATCATAGAGGATATAAACAATGGTTATATATTATGCACATGTATGACTGAATTTTATCACCATAGATTGATTGTGAAATCATTTGTAAGGTCTATACGCCCCGTTAATTTGATTATTAATTTAGTTGTATTCAATGATAGGTTATGGAAGCATTTTTTTTATATTAGGATAGAGTATCATACTATAGTGGCTAATTGTTTTGGTCAATTATGATTTCGAGAGACAATTTGGTCAAAATAAACTTACCTTCCACAGATAATAGCATCATGTGAATGTCTGAATATTCTAATATATGGATCTCTCATATCATAAAAATATTCTATTAATTATCTTTTCCATGGTCAATGACTAAATATCCATAGAAAAAGGGAAATGTGAAACAATAAATTCTTTAAAGGGGGGATACAGTAAATGCACTTGGAAATTTTGATTAGAAATATAACTATCCCTCCAAAAAACATATCATTAAGGTGCCAAGGGAGGCCTTGGGTAAGATGATCATGTTGATGATAATAAGAATATGCTCTTATAGAAGGACATATACTAAGAAAACAATTGATGATGTAGGATCTTGAGACTTATTCTAGGAAAAAGGGAGTGACTCACATTGTATCCTTTTGTTATTTGAATATTAAGGCCTTAAACTTCTGAAATTGATGGTCAACTATTGAAATACTTGATGAATTAGGGGATTCACATCAAGGTTGCTTAAGAATCTCATATATAGGCAACCAAAATGATCTTACAGATCTTTTCTATAATAATAAACCACAGTGGTTGGCTTATCTCTCAGGGAGTTAGAGATATGGGTACGTACCATTAATGATAGAGATTCCATTATATGATGCATGAAAGAATTATTGGACAACAAAAACATTAAGATGAAAATTAACCATTCAATAGATGAGGATTCGAATAATATCCATGATTCCATAGTCATTTGGTAATGAATTTCTGTGAGGATTTACTTGAATTTTGAAATACTATTAAAATGTCACCCATGTTCATTTTTTTAGGTCATAGGTGGAATAGGTTCAAATGAAGCCTTTCTAGTATGATATGTGTGAAAATATAATAGAAAATATTGTGGGGTAAGACACTCTAGAAGTTTTGGAATTATCTCTGATCCATATGATGATACTGGAGGTGGAGAGGTAGGACTCAATCTATATATTCACAATTCTTGGGCAAGATGAGTTAAAGGTGGATCTAGATAGCTCTCTATACCTCATCTATAATCAATGGAGTTCCATCATATTGGCTATAAACATTATCACCAATTATAGATTCTAACATTAAATATATATATTTTACTTCATATCCTTTTTTTAATGGTATTAATATCACATTCATATTCCATTAGAATACAATTTCCCAAAGAGGGTGACTTAGGGGAAAAACATGACAATAAAGAATATAGGTAGGCCCTACTAGGTAATGAACCCCTCCCCGATAATCTAGATCAATGACCCTAATCAAGCCCTATGTTTTATTCCTCATTGTGATACTAACACTATCCCCTTTTGATTTTAGTGCCTTATTTGTTAATAAATGAACATGAGGAGTGAAAAAATAACCAATATTTTTTTGAATCTATGTGATGTCAAGTTATGTTGATCCCATAAATAAAGTATAATGTGACAATTTATGAATATAATAAGGGGATATTATTTTATTTCTTTCTTTTTTCATTAATAGATTAATCATATTCAAAATTTTATTTTTTTCATGATTTTTTTTGAGATTATATATATGGTTTTAGAATGATTAGAAGAACATGGAAGGATATTTTTAGGTTTAAGAGCTATTTTTAAAGATTTTTAAAGTGTAGGTGAAACCACCACACTATAGCCTTATGTGAAATGTTTGTGGAGATGATCTGGGAATAGAAAATGACATGGATGTTCAGAACATGGGTATTTTGGAAATCCATAGTAAGATAAAGAAGGTTGTACTACATCGTAGTGTAATTAAGAACATGTAATAACATGGAAATTACTAGATATATTCTAAAATATGTGTTTTAGAATGATTTTTATTTGAGTAGTTCTCCGATGGGAAATTATGAGATGACTTCATGTTGTGGCTGATACAATGGTGACTAGTGTGTGAGTTTTGGAATTTTGGAAACTTAATTATAAAAAAGTGAATCATAAAATTATTATATTTAATGAATGCTATTACATAATCCTAAAAATAATGATTGAATTTATGGGACTCAAAATGGAATGTCCCACATCATATTGAATATTTGGTGACTGTTTTAAAAATCCATTTAAATATTGAGGAAGACGATTCTTGGTAAATGGAATAGATGGATATTATCCATGGTTTGACCTATTATTCCCATACTATTTAATGATAATGATTAGATTCCAAGGAATCTATAATATATTAAAATTATAAAATAACAAACTGTTTTCATCCAAGGGAAAAGGAAAAAAATTATCTAGAATAAAAAATAGAAATTTATTATCAATGTTTTGGGATGATTATAAAAGTGATAATGAAAAGAAAATTAAGACTTCTATTAAAACTAATAAATAGTCCATGATTGCAAAAGTGAATGAGGAAGAGTTCACTAGTAATTAATTCATAAATTAGTAAAGTTAATAATAAACTGAAATGGAGTTTTTGGTGAATATATAAATCAAGGAATAACTTTCTAAATAAAAAAATTGGTTTTGGAGATCAATAATTAAAATAAATAAAACTAATCCTCAAGATATAATGACCATGTTCATGCTGATAATGAGTTAAGGATGAATAAAAAGATCAATGAATTAAAATAGTCACTTGATGAAGATAATAATTTAAAACTTGAAATTGAATATAGACATAATGTCAATTTGATGAATATTAAGATTGTAAAATTTAAGTTTATCAATGATGAAAAATAATTGGACAAGTAGAAATCCATCTTTCAGAATTCAATTCAATATATAGGAGAAAGATCAAAGAAAGTGATTATTATAATAGTTGAATTATGAAATAATGAAAAGACTAAAGTTGACCATAAAAGGATACAATCAAAGGGTGATAATTATTATATAATTGTTTATGTAAAATATCATTCAATGTTACAAGTGAATAAATTCATGTTTATAAAAAAAACATGATGATTCTCCTAAGTATTGAAATTCTATAAACACTGACATGAAATTTAAAAATACTACAAAAAGTGACTCATTGAATTATAGAAAATAAGTAAAAAGTGAATAGAATCTTTTTAGAGAGTATAAAAATATTTCCAAAAAGGATCCAAAATTGATTGTCAAAATTTGATAGAATTATAGGTAGGAAATTCTTGATAATAAAAAATATTTAGAGGAAAGTATACAATTTATAGATATTGTTAGAACTATACTGGATTGGGGAACATGGGGAGGGGATTTTGGTGTAATTTAAAATACTTAAATACGACTAGAAGATTTGGGGGATCATGTTTTTGGGGGATTAAACTCACTCAAAAAATAATCTTCATAAGTAACTTAAAATTTCTATATTGATGTCTAAAAATAAGTTTCTTAATATTGACTAATGTTTGTATAAGACATGAATTTATGGGTCACTATTCTATATAATTTATCCCCATTATACCCACTCAATTGAGTGTGAATAAAAATACTCAAAATAATTAGATAAAGAATCAAAAACGAAAATAAATCCATTTTTTGTTGAAGTTTCACTAAAAATCATCAAAAAGTAGTTCCCATGGATTCTGGATAGTTGATTATCTTCACACATGAAAATAGGTTTAATTATCCTTATGTTTGTTTAAAATAGAAGGTAAGGATCTATTACCTTTGGAAATAATGTCTCACTTAAAATTAATAGAGTTTTATTTATGATTATTTGGAATGAAAAGTTGAAGAACTAGAAAATGTTATATTTTGACGTGTTTTAACACAACAAACTAAGTGTATCTAAAATTTTTGATTGAGTAAATGAAGTGTTGTTTATAAAATATGGTGTCATGGATAAGAGATTAAAATACGGATGTTTAATAAAAAGATAGTAGTGAATAAGGTGTGACTTGTTTCAGGTTCATGATGTTAAAAATTCATTACACCAATAGAGAAAAGTTGAAAATAAATTATGGCATTTAATTTTTAGTTATCTTAGCCTAAATAAAATGAGAAATATTTCCAAATGAGATAATTTTCATGATGTTCTTTTTCTAAAAATAGAGTAAAACTGTATGTGTAATTGAGCTTAATATGTGATATTTTTGTTTTGTATTTATGGGAGTTTAAATATTCAGTTTTAAGGATATGATTGGTTGTGTTTTATTTTTTTTAAATGATTAAATGGTATTCAATGTAAATCAAATGATGATATTTTATGTTTTATTGGTGTTTATATATCATAAATTAAGTTTACAACACAAGCTATATTAGAGGATAATTAGAGATGATAGATGTTGTAGACCACTCCATAGTGTAAGGACAACACCTTAATATCAATAAAGACAACTTAGAATTTGTATCCACACTACAAAGGATACATTGTGAACAATATTGAGCATAACCATTCTATAGTGTAGGTATGGAAACTTATTAGTGATAGTAGAAAATTTAGGAATTCCACAAAATATTGAGGAGTCCATACCACAATAATATGGTGGAGGAGTTCAGTGGTTCTATAAAATAATGGGCCTCTATGTCACAACTCTTATAGCCATATTGTATCCATGTAGACTCTATCATAGTCATGATAAAAGTTATTCATATCATATTCTAAATGTTTTTTAGTTGTTTTTATGTATTTGGGATTGTTCACACTATAGATTAAAGGGTTACTACAGAGAGGAAGTGGTCTATGATTCAATACCTTGACCATTCCATAACCTCTTTACCACACCATTGTGAGCATGGAAGTTATATGAAAAAATAATTAAAACCTTGAGGCTACACCATTATCCTCCTTTGAACACTGCACAAGTTACTTTTTGGGAAGATTCAGATTAGTTTTATGAATTGGATTCATTTTATAATTTTAGTGGTTATTTCAGTCTTATATAACTACCAATTTGAATCAGATGATATATATCTATTGGGGAAAAAATCCGAAGGACGACTTTGAAGAATAATTTTTTTGTTTGAATTTTATTTTTATTTTAAAATTCAAACTAGTATAAGACATATATTCTATTATGAAAAATAATGTAGATAATAGAGTATGGGAGTGAGGAGTTTTATATAGGGGAATAATTATAGAATAGATAAAGTTTTATATTCATTATATAATAGAATTAATATGACCTTATTATGTTTTTACATGTTGAGTACGTATATGTATATCACTACTTCAAAAATTTAAGGTTATGTTTGGAAGGATTTCTTCCAATTTATATCAAATTTTCTATATTCATTATTTTCATGTAGGATTTACTATATTAGTTGGGAAAATTTATTTAATTAGTGTTCAAGGATAAACCCTGCATGTTTTACATACATATTTAATATAGTGGTTTTCATGATCTTAGAAAAATATAGATCATGACAAGGACTAGCCTTCTTATTTTGAGAGGTGAACCTTGTAATTATTTTCTACTTCTTGTGTGTGCGTTAAACAAAAATAAAGATTAAATTTAACTTATGATGTCAGTTATTTGACCCAAAAAATAAAATATTTAGGATCCCTAATTCACCCCCTCTTATTTATTCCACATTGGTACTAGTGGTGAATTTTTAAGTGGTATCATAGTATTGGTTCCCATCATTCATGATTTGTTATTAGAACTTTGAGATGAAGTTTCTCTCATTTCAACGTGGTTTGTTATGAATATATATTTTTTGTCATGAAATATCACATTTCAATGAATAAAATGGGGATTCAAACCTTTTATGGGAAAAAATATTATTTTTGAAAGTGAAATACGATGCCTTATCTTTTGTAAATAAGTTTTTAATTCCTTGAGAGAACACCTGATGGGTTTAAACATCATATTGAGGTTTCTTATTTGAGAATAATGGTTAAAAGAAATATTGAGAATGTTATTTATGTCTGGAATGATATATTTTCATCATTATCATAGAGATAATTTATCAAAGTGAGAGGTATCAATATAGAGAAATGCATTTTAAATAAACATATAAATATATAATAAAAGAATTAGAAGGTTAATCATAATAAACTACAGATATGGAGATTGAAATATCAAGATACCATTATAAAATAAGATCATATTATTGATGAATTATTCATTAGATATAATGATATTTTACTTAAAATCATAATTAATGGGGATAAATTGGAAGATATTATAATGGTTTTGAAAATAATTTATATATTACAATATTGGTTAGATGATAAAGTCTATGCTCCTGAGGATATATATCAATAATCACTAACTATATATTATTTTCACATCATTTTCATTTCCTATATTATGTGGAAAGAAATTTTCCTTTAGAATAAGTGAATGTATGAAATTATAAGTCCTAAAATCAAGAGAAGAATAAAAAGAAGGTTGATGAAGAGGAAATATATTATTGTAATTCTGATTTTGACTTGTATCAGAATTTTTATAATCCAATGTTTCTAATCTCTAGAAATGTGAGAATAAAAAAGTAATTGTTTAATAGTTTACTTACAGTAAAATTATTTTAGTGTTGAGAAGTATTACATTTTTATGAAAATTTTCCTTAGTTAAAATAAGATGAAGTAACTGATTAATAAGAATAAACACTAAGTGTAGGTTTTAGGAATAGATCATAAAAGTCTTTAAAAAATGGGTTTATTTTAATATTAAAAAGAAAAATTTATAAAAAAAATGTAAATTTATTACCTAAATATGAATGTAATGATTATAGGTACAAGTAATATAAAATGCATATGTTAAGATATATTGATGAAAAACTTTTCATTGTAATGGTTAATGAAGAAGAGTTCACTAGTTAAAGATTAATTGAAGTTGAATATAATGAAGAAACTATGATGTAATTATTTATAAAAATATTTCTCAAGGATTTTATCCCAAAATTACCTATTTTGGAAAAATAGAAAAATATAAAAAAGGGAAATTAGTCTTCTAAAAAAAATCAATTTTTATTAATGATAATTTAATTATTTAGAAAGAAGTTGAGGAATTAAATAATATTATTGATGAAATAAGTAATTCAAGAGTTAATATGTAATAAAGAGTGAACGAAAAATAGAAGAAGTTTCATCTTTAGAAAAAAACTGTGAGTATGAAAAATGAGCTTGAATTTTTTATTCTGAATTTTTAGAACACTATTCATGAATTTGGGGGAATATAAATTAAGGAAAAGGCTGATGGAAATTAGTAAGGAAAAGTGTCATATGAAATGAAAAATAAAAATATATCTTTTTATATTTCTAAGAAGAAGAAGAAAATTAAGAAGACTAAAACTGTAGTTAAATCAAGTAACTTTTTAGATTCTATAATTTATAATAGCACCTATATAAATAAAGAAACAGCTATAAAGGATGAAGAAAAAATGGAAAATAATAATTTTGATATGAATAAAGAATAGTTTGGAGTTCAATTATTTTTCATAATGGATCCAAAAAAAATGTTTGGATGAATGATGAAATAATGTTTCATATTCGAAGACCGTATTATATCTATGAAGGAAAATATATTTTTATATTAGTTTTAGCATAATAAAGGTTTTGGGAACATGGTGAGGATGTTTTGGTTTAATTACTAATACAATGATGAGTTTTTATAGTTTAGAATAAAAAAATCGAGGGGAATTCATCTCACTCAAAAGATAATAATTGAAAGATAGCCTATAAAATAAAAATTGAAAACTATTAGTATATTTGAACCATTAGAAGATGTTTGGTAATGTTGTGCGTAAATTTGTCATATTTAAAAAGTGAGTCTTGAAATGTGACCATCACAAATGTTATCAAGAGAGAGTTCTTAGAAGTATCAGAATAAGGAAGAAAAATCAAAAGAAAAATCTATGGGTTTTGATTATTTATACAAAGCATCTAAAGGATAATATCCATGGATTTTAGAAAATTGTTATTCTTATCATATGACAAAATTTCTGAATCTATTCAAGGATTTTGAAAATTGTAATGAAGGCTCAGTGACCTTTGAGAATTATGGTTCACTAAAAATAAACGGTGTTTGATCATAATTGATTGGTAATGATCAAATAGAATATATTATTAAATTATATATTTGAGGGTTAGAACATAATATTATTAGTGAGTCTCAGTAATGTGATGATGGGAATGAAGTGATCCTTTAGAAATATGGGTTTTTTGAGAAGATACTAAAAAATGAATGTACCTTGAATAGTGGAAAATGAATAAGAGTTAATTTATTTCATATTAGTGATGCGAGAAATTATTGATATTTAAGATTGAAAACAAAAAAAAATCAAATGTGGCATCAAAGAATTGGTCATTTGGGCTAAAAGAACACATATTAACATATTTATAGAGACAATGTTCTTGATGGTCCTATGTTGAAAAGAGAATGTAATTAGGTGTGTTCCACTTGTTAAAGGGGAAACACTCTAAATAATCCACATAATAAGGTTGAAATACCACGAGGAAACAATAATATAATGGATATAATTATTTTATATATTTTATTGATGAATTTATATTAATTAAATGAATAATATTTATAAAACATAAATTAGATGCATTAAATAGGTTTAAATGTCCATGTAGAAGTGTTAAGAGTGTGGTTACTCTTTAATGAGGATCCATACTAATAATGGTGATGAGTTTACCAATGGATGATTTGATGCATATCTTGAAAATATGGAATTCATCGTGAACTTAGTATTCTATATACACCATAATAAAATTATGTGGTTGAACAAAATAATAGAAGTCTTATGAAGATGGATAAAACTATATTTCTAGAGAATGTAACATATCATTATTTCTATAGAAAATCTATTAGATCAATGGTTTAAATCCATAATCATTTTCTTATGGGATAAATTTATATATATCATCATATGAATTTTATCACAAGAAATCATAAATTTAATACATTTGAGAGTGTTCAAAATCCCTGGTATTATAAATATTAAAGGTGAAAATATTGTCAAATTTGAAATAAGAGTTGTTTATGGTATCTTATTAAATTATCCACCAAATAAAAGAGGATATATTTAAAAAATATATATTGGAAATTATATTGATGTTGTTGATTTGAAAGTGATAGAGTACATAAATTATGTAAAATCTCATGAAAGAAAAAGTTTGAAAATTGCTGATGATGAAATTTTTCTGGAGAAAAAAGAAATTTAAAGTTTAAAATAATTATAGGAATAATAAAGTTGTCATAGATGAATAATTTGAATCAAAAAATTCAGTTGATTAAGATAAATGTTTTTCACATCATCCCTAGTTGAGAAAAAAGTACATGTCAGAAATAAAGTTGTAAATCATGGGAAATAGATTCAAACTAGAAAGTTTTTGATGAAAAACTATCATATCTTATTTGTATATCATGTTGAACCTCAATATATAGAATATTAAATGAAACATCAAGAGTGGATCGATTCAAAATATGAATAGATGGATTAGATTGTAAATATTGAAACATGGGAGTCAAAAACCAATACTAAAGAAAATAACATTTTTGGAATAAAGTGGGTGTTCCAAAACAAATTGAATGAGAATGGTAATGTTGCACGAAATAATGATAGATTTATTTATAAAGGATATTCCATAGTTGATGGAGTTAAATTATATGAAACATTTATGTTGGTTTTAATACATGAATCCATAATATGTTTTCTTTCTATTTACGTACAAATGAATTTCCACATCTTTCAAATGGATGTCAAGTTATCCTTTCTCAATAGTGAATTGGAATAGGAATTATATATTAAAAAACTATATGGTTGTTTCTTTATGATGGTGATAAAAATGTATGTAAGTTAAAGAGGGATTTAGATGGGATAAAATAATCCCCATTAACATGGTATTCTAAGATTATAACCTACTCGAAGAAGTTAAATTTCAGAAACGGGAGAGCTGATAATAATATATACACAATAAATGATAATGTGGTAATTATTATTGTTAATTTTATATAGATGGTATCATTTTTGATGGAAATGGGGAAATAATTTGTAAATAATTTTCTAGTGAAATAAATAAAATTTTTCAAATGTCTATGGTTGTTGAGATGAAATACTTTTTTAGATAACAAATTTCTCAAGAAAAGGATTATATTTTTCTATATTAAGAGATTTATACTATTTAAATATATAAATGTTTTGAATGAAAGATTAAAATATTGTTTATATTCCAATTTCCATAGGGTTAATGTTAGAAAAAGATGAATAGGGAATGAAAGTAGATCCAAGGGAATTCAGGAATTCGATTAGATATTTAATTTACTTGAAAGATTCTAGACAAGATATTGTTTATGCTTTTACACTCTGATCTAGAAATAAAAGTTCACCAAAAGAGTCTTATTTTTCATTTGTAAAGTGAATACATAGATAAATTAAAGGAAGAACATGATTTCAGTTGAAATATAATAGAAAAGGGAATCTTGATCAATTTTGTTATTTAGATGTAGATTGTATATTTTGTGTTGATGATAAAAACAATACATCTAGTAGAGATTTATTTCTTAGATAAAGGTTTGTTTATTGGAATTTACGAATGAATAATTTAGTTACCTTGAGAACTAATAAGGTAGAATATACAGGTAAAACTCTTTCTTCAACACAACATATCTAAACTAATATTCAATTAGAAGATCTAAATGCTAAAGTGAAATCACTTCTTCTTTTGGGATGTGACAATCAAAGAGAAAATAAACTTTTACAAAATCCCATACAATATTCAAGGTCCAATGACATTGATATAAAGTATCACTACATTAAAGATAATGTGTACAAGAATGAGTAAAATTTGTAATTTTTTCCCAAAATAAAGAAAATTGGATATGTGTTTACCAAACCACTACCAAAAGAATCATTTCTGAATCCAAGGTTGAAGTTTGGGATTCAACCTCATTATTTATAAATATAAGGCTTGGTGTAGTTATCCCCTCTCATCATGTATTTGGATATTTTTTCCAGGGGGGTATAATAATTGAAAACATAAATATTTCTTTTATATTTATTCTACAATTGTTTTTCAAAGGGGAGTATAAAATATAGGGGTAGTTCCATTAATATATGTTACATTTTAGGGAGTATATATATTGATCAAATTTTTAAAAAGTGAAATATATGATTTCAATATTTTTAATTACTTTAACAATTTAATTTATGTGATTTTAGGAAACATACATGTTTTAAGGTTTTAATGATTTTTTAAAATATTTTTTTGATGTGCCGATGATGTTTGTGTGGAGAAATATGTTTATAGATAACTATTTATGGAAAACATGGTATGTAATATTCAATTTTCTTGTTTCCTAAACTAATTATGATTATGTAGGATTAAATATATTGAATGGTGATCCCTTTATAAGGATTTTGGGTTTCATAGTGCCATGTATTCCTTATCTCCAAACAAAATCCAAAGGGGGATGTTGATGAGACTATGATGTGATTATATTATCATTGCGTTTATGGGAGGTTGAATATTTTGTTTAAAGGATATGATAGGTTATGTTGGATTTTTGGTTAATAAATAAATCATATCCAAAGTAAATTATAAGCTGATATGTGATATTTTATTAGTTATTATGTATGCTAAATGATGTTCATGATAAAATGTGTATTGGAGGAGAAGTGAAGATGCTTGATGTAGTGTACCACATTGTATTGTAAGGACCACATTATAGTATAAGGGAACATGATGTATAATTTATGTTCATTTAACATTGGATAATTTATCTATACTTTAGTGCAGGACCATGTTGTATAGGAGTCATTGGAGATATTTAGTACTGCAAGATAATCTATAAAATTCACACCATAGTGGGGAGACCACGCTGTAGATCTCTAGTGATAGAATTAAATGGTTATAGAAAATAAGGGGCCTCTATGTTGTAGTTCTTGTGGGTATTCCAAAGTCATGAAGACTACATTGTGGTCATGTTAACAATATTAAATATCATATTAAAGAATTTTTTATGGTTTTATATAGTATTGTGGATTTTTTCACACCACATCTTGAAGGGAAAGGACACATAGGATGTTTCCCACACAACATCCCCTTGACCACACTACAATGAGTTTTGAATCTATATGAAAAATGTTTAAAAACTGTTAGGTTACACTATAATAATTGTTTGACATTATAAAAGATTATTTCTCGGAAGATTTAGAGTAGTTTTCTCATATGAATCCACTTGATGATTTTGGTGGTTATTTCAGTCTTAAGGAACTACCAATTAAAAATAGATGATTAGTATCTTTTGGAAAAAATATCTAAAGTTTGAGTTTAAATAATAAGTTCATGGTATGAATTTTGAATTTGAATTTAAATTTAGAACTAACAAAAGAAAGATATATTCTATTGTGAAATTTAGTATAAAAAATGAATAAGAGAGTGCATATTTTTTTACAAAGTAATAAGTGTATTAGAAAAAGTGGTTGTTGTTCATTTTCTATAGAGTAAATAGATTCTTCCTATGATTCTATATGATGAAAAATAATATGGGGAGAACTAATTCAACAATTTATGGTTATGATTAGTATTATTTCTTCTTACTGATATCAAATTTCATGTATTCATTCTTTCAGTGTTGGATGCACTATCATAGTCTAGAGACGTGATGAAATATGTGTTGAAGGATAAAAACATCATTTTGTATATAAAATCTTAAAATAGTGGGTCTTCTGATAAAAAAATATGGATCATTCCAATGACTAGCCATATTATTTGAAAAGGTGAACCCTATAAATATATTGTCCCCATTTTGTGTGCATGTGTTGAATAATGATCAAGATTTACTTTAACTAGTGAAAATGGTTGTTTCAACAAGAAAAAGTTGAATGATTTGTAATCACTTATTCAACCCCCTCTCAGTGATTCCATATTGATATAGGAGTTTCCTTTTCATGGTCACTATTTTTCAAAAAAATATAATTAATTGTCCACATAAGAAAACTGAAACTAAAATATCTTATCTATTGGAGCTTATTCATTCATACATTCTTGGGACAATGAATAATAAATATATTAATATAAAAAATTAATTCATTTACTTTTAATTTGAATTTAATCATATCACATGCATTATATTCAATAAGGATAAGTCATATTCAATGAAACTTTTCAAGAGTTTTAGAAGTTGTGCTGAGATGAAATGTGGTTTCTGTTTAGAGAAGACCCAAAAAGAAAATGGTTTTGAATATACTTGTCCATAATTTGAATAATATCATGAGAAACTTTATATTAAAAATAAAACATGTTCAATATACACACAATAACACATCGGTGTTTCTAAATGCGAGAATATATATTTATTAGAGATAAATAACACCACATTGAATGAGCATAATACATCTTGATATTTATGAAGATAAGTTATTGGTACAATGGTTCATACTCAGAAACTTTTTTTTTCTATTAACTAAATTTATATATGTCATAATAAAATATATATTATAATATTTTACAATGTTTGAAATATTTAAGTCTTTTTTTGATCCATCTTATTATCATAGTGAAAGGTGAAAATATTTAGATGATTATAAAAAAGGTGTTGATGTGATATTACTATTTTATCCTTAAAAATTGAAGATGATAAAACTTATATAATAAATAGAAATGAAATATTGTGGATACTATTGTTGGAAAATTCATAGAACAATCAAATAAATGAAAAAATATCAAGAAGTAAGTTTTAAATTTTATGATGATGAACAACTTTTTGTTTAAATGTATGGTGATGTTTCCAAAAATAATGAGTATTTAGAATAAGTGAAGGTTAAAGAAGATGATTCATCCACTTAATGAAATTAACAAAAACTTTTTTCTTCTTATAAAGGGTTGATAATGTAGGTGTAGGTAAAAAATATCATTTTAGAATAAGGAAATATTGTACAAACTAGAATAACATTGAGGAAACAACCAATAACTCCTTGTTCTCTCATGTTAAACCAAAAGATGTTAAAGTGTCTTTGAAACATCAAGTGTAGAATAATTTTATGAATATAAACTTAGGATTTACCAACAATAATGAAACTTAGATGTTATAAACCAGTTCATTTAACAGGAATGTTTCCAGAATAAAGTTGGTGTTACATAACAATATGGTTGAAACAAGTGAAGTGGAAGGGATCAAGGGATGGATAAAGTTTAATAGGTACACAAAATTTGAAGAAATTAATTTTTATGATAATTTAACAATGATTTATAAGATTGAGGCTACTAGTATGTTTCTTTAAATTCTTTCAAAAATATTTTACAAGATTTTTAAAATGAATTTCAAGTATGCCTTCCAAAATTGAGATTTGCAAGAATTATTGTACATTCAGAAACCTAATTTTTTTCACTTATATAAGATATATATTATATTTGTAGATTAAATAAGTTAATATATGGTTTAAAAAAATGGTATTAAAATTTATATTCTTTTCTAAAGATGCTAAAATTATAAAATGGTATAGTGGAAAAAATATCGATATTAAAGAACATGAAGAGGTATAATTGATTGTTACTTTTTTAGTTGATGATTTCATTTTTTTTCTAGAAATGTAGAATGTATTCATGAAGAATTAAATTTGTAAATTAAGAATCTTTTTTTGATATACATCACTAGAAATTGAAGATTATTTTCTGGATTAAAAATTTCTAAAGAGGAAGAACATATTTTTCTTTCCCAATAGAATTATTCCTCACAACTTCTAATGAATTTTGCAATAGTGGATTTAATGTTTCTTTTTAACCCAATTTTCAGTTGATAATATTATTTTAAAAGATGAAAAAGGAACGGAAGCTGAATAAATAGAATTTAAAAATATTACTTGAAGTATTTCATACTTGATTAATTAAAGAATATATACAGTGTATGATGTATCATTATGTTATAGACAAAAATCGCACAAAAATATTATCATTTAATTTCTAAAAATAAAATTCTTAGTCATATACAAGTTGTAATTGAATATAGATTGAAATATGATAGTAATGAAAAGATAGATTTGTATGGATACATAGTTCTGGATTGGGATGTTAATTTATATTGTTGAAGATCAATATCCAGTGGATTTTTTGGGGTAAAGGTGTGTATGTGGACAATAAAGAAAAAAATATTAGTGACCTTGAGTAATGAAGAAGAACTATGTGGTTGAAACATAGGCTAAAAACCAATTTATACAGATGATGAATCAATAGAAAGATCTCAAGGTGGAATTGTTTTTTATACTACTTGTGGGTTGTGATAATCAAATAATTGCCAATTTATTAGCAAATTTAGTTTAATTCTCTATAAAATTACACTATTTTAAAGTATTACTTAATCAAATATATTATGGGGAAATTTTTTTGAGGATATAATTTATTCTATAAAAATATGAAAATGATAGATGTATTCAATAAACCATTTCAAAATGATACATTTCATAGATTGAGGTTTATGATGGGAGTTCAACCTAATTCATATCATGGCTATGTTATAGTGATTTTGTCCCATAACGCACTTGTTCTTTGGATTATTATTATTAACGGGAGAGAAAGATAATACAATTATGTCTTAATATTTATTCCTTAAATTATTTACAAAGAGTAAGAAATTCAAAATAAGTGGTGAATAAAATGATATTTATTTAACTTAATATGGGTGAGTTATCTTATTTAGGGGGAGTAATTATTTATAGAAATTTATGAAATGGGTTAGGCTATGAAGTCAAAATATAAATTAGTCTAACATTTTTTGTGATAATTATTTTAAGAACATACTAAAAATTTGTTTAATAAATAGTTTTGATATGTGGAAGACATGTTAGAGTTGATTCTTGGTTTTTATGAATCATTTTATGTGGTTAATGAGGTAATTATTTGGATATATGTTACTATTTATAGAAAAAATGATTTTATTGTTCAATAATCTTATTTACAACACTAAATTTACTAAAATAGGCTTATAATGATTGAATGATAATTAATTTCCAATTATGAAAGTTTAGAAGCATAATTTTCCTTTATTGGTTTTGAAAAAATGCAAAGGGGATACCATTGAGGCCTTAAATAAAGAATAAGGGGATTAGTGAAGAAAAAATAAGTGGATTTGATTATAGTGAATTATTTTGTTTATTAAAACATAAATTATTCTCAATCTTATATGTTTCAGGACGTTTAATTTTATATTATGTTTAATCAATGTGTTTTAAATTATTATAAGAACATTGAAGGTGTTTTTGAGGCTTAAGAGTTGAATTTTATGATTTTTTTGGTGAATATGACATGAATATGAAATTTCCACACATGAAATATGTATCGAGATTATTTAAAAATATAAAATTTTATGACTTCTAAAAACTAAATACTTTTGGTAATCCAAGTTCTAAGGGAGAAGGTTCAACTATGCTATAGTGTTATAAATATCATGACATAAAAATGACATGGTGAGATTAATACTAAAACAATAGTATTAGAAAGTTAAATACTTGAGCATCTCTTTTATGGGATATTGTGAGACACATTCACAAATGGTTAATGACATGGTGACTGGTTTGTGTGTGGTGGAATTTTGGAAAACTCCTAATACAAGGGTGATGTATAATTTTTTTATTAATCTTGCACAATATTCCTTTGTAAAAAATTTATTTAATGTATGCGAATCAAAATTGGGAGTCCCTTGTAATTGTGAATATTTGGAAACCATTTTATAATGTCCTTGAAATATTGATGAAGACTATTCACTGGGAATGAAATAAATTTTCTACTATCTGAGTTTTGACATGGAGATCTACATGCCATAGAACATTTAATGGTGCGATAAACGGAATCCTCTCCGAATGTGAAAACGAAGAACATGTTGTGGAATAAGGTGTGTTTGAGAGAAGTTTGAAATAACTTTAAAATACATTAAATAACACTAACTATAGAACAATGTGGTGTTTGGTCAATCAAATATCATAAAAAACCATTTTAAAGTCATAATATGTGAAATAGTGTAAAATAAACCTTTGTGAGTAATAAAATATCCATGGTCAAAAGATTTTCTCGATCTCTAACACATCTAACCACATAAATGGTGGATAATATTTTATGAATGATAAAATATATAAAATAGGAAGAAAGAGAAGTTGTGAATTTTTTAAAGTAAGTTATTGGTTTGAATTGAAACATAAAAAAAACATCCTACTACTATTTGAAAAATTTTATGTATTAAAAAAGAAAATTTTTTAAAGGAAAGAGAGAAATTACAAGGTTCATGATACTATAAAAATAGAGGAAAAAGAATAAGATGTAACACCACAAGATTTTAAAATATTAACATTATGTCTGATAGAATAAGACACATAAAACACTAACATTAAATGATCAATGACATACACTTCTTTACGAACAATCTCTTTGATAACTTGTGATACAAACAAACCTGAGTCTAAAGGAACTATAATCCTTTATAACCCAGTTATACAATTGGAGGTTATGGATATGAGAAACTAAATTATGAAAATTATATTTTTAAAACATTTATAAAATAAATTCAATGGTTATTATTTGATTAGAAATAAAATAAAAACTATTTTAAAGAAAAATAGTTGTTTTTCTAAAAAACTGTATTTTTCTAAAAGGCGGTTTGATCGTACTTTACAAACATACATTAAAATTGATTTTTACCACATTAATAAAATATATGTTTTAAAATTAACTTCAGTTTTTATTTCATAATGTCAAAATATTCATAATGTTAATTTTTTAATAATTTCTGAAAAGATTAATTTTTAATGAATAGTAAAAAACAACGATTTTTATTAAAAACTACATTTCCATTTAAATAATTTACAAAGTTTCATTTGTTTTGAAATTATTTTAAAAGTAAAATATATTCAATTATATTATTATTAATCAAATTTAGTTCATTGGAATCAATTATATGTTAAATGTTAATATACATGTGTTCTATACTCATATAATCATTTTCTATTGGATAACCATATTTTCATCACATCTGTGAAATTAATTTTAAATAAAATTATACCACTCATATGAATAAAATTTTAAAATATTGATTAAATATTTTGAATTATAATAATTATTTTTATGAAATATAGTCAACTTAATTTTTTGTGAAAATCAATAGTTAATATAGAAAAAATGAGTTACCATAATTAAGGATAAAACATGTTTACTGGTGGTAAAAATAAGAATATAAGAGTTAAAATGACATAACCACCTGTATAATTTCAATATTATGTCAATATATTGACTTTATATTATCCAGTGTTTTATATCGAGTAATTTTATATCCTCGTGACCTGTGAAAAAGTTTGGTATCACTTATTTTAAAAAAATTCTATTATGTAATTTCCCCCACTTATAAAAGGCCACCCATATCCTCACATAGTAGAACATAAAAACACATTATATTATTAAATAAATACCTATATCAAATAATTAAATCCATAAAAATATACTATAGTCCTTGGTTTTATCATCAATCCAATCTAGGAAGGATTTTGATATAAACCTAAAGTTATTGAACAAAGAAGAGGTCATGTTCTTAACCATGTTTTTTTGGTTTTGCATCTTATTAAAACTCTTTAAAACATTATAAAATTATAAAAAAAATAAAACCAGTTTCTAATACATACTTATATTTTATTATGTTTATTTAATAACATATTTTAGTCTCATATTCCATCAAATTGGAAATGAAACATTTGATTGTGTCTATGGGGGACTAGTGCCTCACGAACCGAGGTAATTCATTTTCCATCGCTACCTCTTACGGATGGAAATAATGATTTATTTAATATATGTATATGATATTTATCGAATTAATATAGTTCTATTATTGTAATACAATACATACCTTATTTTGTTCCAATCCAATGGGAAAAAATATCATCTCTCATGCATACGTGTGGACTGCCTCCTCCAGGCAGTGATGTGAAATTGTTTTCATTTTATTTTGACATATATGTTATTAAATAAATATTTAATGAATATAAGTTGAATATTTTATATAATAATTTTTTAATGGTGTAATATTTTTTACCTTTATTTCATTTTATCTGTTTGAAAAATAGAAACAACATTCATGCATATAAAAAATATACTTCTCCATGAACGATGTAATTCATTTTCACATCTCTAAATTTTGTGGACCATCATAAATACATATATAATGAATATATATTATATTTATATCATGGTTAAAATTTTGGAAATAATATAACCATGATAAAATAAAAAGGGTCAAAATTACCAAACTAAATTATATAATAAAAAATAAGCAATTACCAACTAAAATAGTGATTTCAACATTGAGTTGTTCATAAATGAGTCCCAAAAGACTATAAGAATATAATATATGGTATGAAATATATGATTATGGTTCGATAATATATTTATAAAAAATATATAATTATTATAAAAGAGTATCAAACATGTGTGAATAAAATCAAACCTGAGCTAAGGGTTTCTCGTCTTACTTTTACTTATGAGATACATATTCAATATTCACCACTTAGTTATTTTGTGTGGTGTATATACTGACAACTTTATATTTTATATCCTTAATATCTATATATCAATTGTATTTAAATATAAATTTGATGTTATTTATTTCATGTGTCTTATAGTTTAAAAGATACCAAAGGGGTAATGGTTTATTTAACAGTCAATTTATTATTCAGGATTGTTCATGCTTAAGTCCCTGTTGGGGGAATTATTTGATCTCTATATTTTAAAATAAATATATTTTCTTATTATCATGTAATTAATGTAAATTTTAAGTAATTGTATCACTTTAAACTATTTTATACTTAAAATGTTTTAGAAATATTTTTTTAAGAAAAACTGACTTTATTTCTCTCTTTGATCGAAAATTATTTTTCTTCCATATTCATGTTGGAAACAAATATTTTTAAAAATATTTTTAAAACTCTAAAAATGATTTATTAAAGAAAATTTTACCCATGTTTATATTTTTAGTATTTTTTAAGGGAATCCTATGGTCATTTTACAAATGGGGAACCTTTTGTATTTTACCAAAAATGTAAAATGAATCCTTTTTTAAACATACTTGGAATGTATGAAATTTACCTCCATTATGACCACTCATTTTTTTAATATTATTTAAATTTTTAAAATGTTCTTCTCAAATAAGGTTTTTGATAATATTATATATATTTATTGTTTTTTAATTTTATTCTTAATGCGAAAAGAATATTTTACTCAAAAATGTTTTAATGGAATTTTTATGGTATTTATCTTCATTAATAAAAAACCCTCATTTTACCTTATGATCATCTAGAAATATTTTTTAGTGATACCATCCTTATTTTTTATACTAATGGTTTACAATATATTTTAATGGGATGTACTATTTTTATTCTATTCTCATAAGTACTATGAATGGTTTATGATTATGTTTATTGGTTGGGAAAATTATTAACATTTCATATGCTATTTTTTAAATATGAATTTTTATGATGATTGTTTTTATTAAATATAATATGGGGAATGAATTAGACTTAATATGTGATGATAGGGTACCTTAATAGCCCCTTGATACATTGGTAGGTCTCATGAGAAATCCATCTTGGTTTTTTGGCTAAGGCCTTACACATTTATATAAGATGCCTTGATACAAGGTCTTGAAGGTGTGGTTATAATGTCTAAAATTATGAATTCCCTTATTATGGGATTATTTATTATTGCCCATTTATTATAATATTAATTATAATATATATGGATAAAATATAATCTACTGTGATTATTTATATGGCATAATTTTGATCATCACTTATTCCCACCTTACTTTACTCTATGTTTGAGTTATTTATTAAGTTACATGTGTTTTATTTATTTATCTTTCCATATTGATTATGACTTATTTATTCTTGATAGATTCCACTATATGTGTACCCTTACTAAGAATTATATCTCACCACTTATTTTTCATTTTCCTTTTATGCTAGGAAGTGTATTATGATTGATATTTAAGGATATGTTAAAGGAAATTATAGCGTTCTCAAAGAAAAATCCATGTTATATTCTATGTTTTCAAATTTAATGAAAATTTGTTGTATATGTCAATTTTTACTATACTAATAAACTATTATGTCCCTTTTTATATTATCTCGTGTATCTAGAACCTATTCAATAAATTAATCACTAACTTTGGGCTATAAGGGTTGGGGTATTTATAGTTCATATCAGAGGAAGTATAGTAGAAAACTAGAAAATTAGAATTAGGAAAACATAGATTAGAAAATAGAGCCCTATAAATGAGATTGAGGATAAGTATAAGTATACGATAACATATTAATGTTTTTGTAAGGTATAGATTTTGTGGATTTCCTAGAAATACATCCCTTTTTAGATACCACAAGTGGATGTGGCTCTGTCACAAATGTACCTAGCTGTAATAACTTTGAAAAGGGTACATTAGGGGTTGAATCAATCATCACTTGGTGAATTAAAATGGTACTTACTTCATACCTAGTTCTATAATCCCGAGGGACATTCCTTGATTAATTCACATTTTCATTACAATACAACATGAAGGATTTGAAAATATTTTTATGATTAGACAAATTTCCAATATAAACCATGTTTATGATTATTATAATAGTTATGAATAATGTTTTCTATTTATTTTAAGTATATCACCAGTTTTAGGATTATAAATTATATTTCATAATGTTATGATCTAATCAAGTGCATTCCATTAGTTGATATGGAATATAACACAAGGAATGAGAATCGTATCAATGAAAATAATCCACGTAGAGATATCCCTCATTGGAAAGATAATTAAGCTGGATCTGGAGATGTAGCTTGAACTGATCAAATTATAACAATATTAGGTAAACTAACACATTTTAAGAGTAAAAACTTTCTATCTATAATTAAGCATGTAGATCAACCATGTGGTGTATCAATGTCAAACTGTTTCATGAATAAGTAACCTCTATCATTTAATGGGACTACAAATACATTTTTAGATGAGAAATGGATAAGTTTATTAGAGAATATTTTTCTTGATCTAGGAAATAATGACATGTAGAATATTATAATGGTAGTTTATAATATTTAATGAGATGAAGATCAATGGTGTTCATTCATAAATAAATCTAAGGATTAAGAAGAATAAATAATAAATATAGAGTGGAAGTATTTTAAGGCACTCTTCTTGGAAAAATATTCTCCTTGTGTGGAAAAAGTGGATATAGAGAGGCAATTCCTAAATATAAGATAAAAATAAGATAAAAATGTTGCTAATTATGAATCCAAATTTACAAGTTTATCAAGGAATTATATTGACTCTTTATGTATTACAAGGAGTAGTATTAACCATTTTTGTGATGGATTAAATCCAATCCTTCAAAGAGAAATTTTATCCCAAACCTTCTCATCATATGAATAAATAATATCACGTGGTATCAAGATATTGAAACAATTCTCAATGTCGTACAGCTTAAAAGGGAAGAAATATAAGAATAGAATGATATAGAAAAATAGGATATGGGGAAAAAGGGAAATACATATTTTCCACATTTTATAATTATGGAAGGAAACACCTTGGTACTTACTTAAAGGTAATGAGATTTTGTTACAAGTTTGGAGAGAATAATTATGATGCATGTGATTGTAAGGGAAAGAAATAAGCTACCAATATGTAATTCTTCAACTATAAGAATGTGGAACACTATGTGAATGATTGTCCCAAGATTAATGGGACTTTTCCCTATTAAATTTCAATGGATAAAGGTTAAAGATATACTTTTAACACAACCATAGTGTAACAATTAATATCATCATGTATTTTGTTTCATAAATTAGGTTTTAGAAGTATTTTTACCAATTTTATTTTGGTTATAAGAATCACATAACATCTAAGGATTGTGTTTATTTTGGAAGAGTATTTTTCTCCATATAATATTAACTTAATAGTTATGGACACCAAGATGAGTTTTTGTTTTTAATGTTGATCGTAAGTTTATTGTCCTAATAAACCATTTTAAGCCTTAATTTGATAGGGATTTATCAATATTAAGGATTTTTTGGATACATTTATTATAATATAACCCATTGGTTTAGAATATGTTTTATTAATAACTTTATTTATGGAAGAATTAATTTAAATTTTTTGTACAAAATATTAATGGTATTGATAACCATTAAAGTAAATATGATCATTGATGTTAATGAAATAATAGTCAATAATTTTTTTTGATTTAAAAAAGTCACTTAGAAAACCCTTGTAGATAAAAAGTGATTTGATGGCCAATGTTGTTTTTAAAATATTCATCATATTTTTTTTTAATTTTTTGGAATTACATTAAGATGGTTTTAGAAAAAATATAACCCTCATGTCGTGTGATAACCTGTAAAATCTAGAAATGCTGCGCGACTCGAAATCAAAACTGAAGGGTGACAAGGGTTCATTACCTACCACTGGCCTATGTGATGTCTTAGTTAACGTGGAATTGTTTTTACTTAAATGATTTGATGGATAAATAATTACATAATATATTAAGATTAAATTAGGTCATTATTGATGAGGTTTAAATATTAATTTATTAAAATGGATAACATGTTCTAACCATTTTGGATTTGGTAAATATTTAGAGACATAAAAAATAATTTTCATTCTTTAATAGATGTTATAATCCATTAAATGTTAATTTTAGTGCTTTATAAATACACAATTTATCTTGGAATTTTTTTCTTGGAGTTAGAAATGAAGTTGATATTGATTAAAGGATGAACAAATGTTGAAATTTTAAATATATTTTATGTTGTTATCTAGCATGATAGTAAAAAAATCCATAAATTATAGGGAAATGAATCATGAAACAAAAATATTATCTGATAAAAGTTTTATATGAAGAATCAATTGAATTTTAAATAAGAAACAATTTATGGTTTTGTTGTATTTAACATTCCATTGAACATTGAATTTTTTGTGAGCAATAATATCTATTAGTCTCAATAATTATTTACACTTTTCATCAATGTATGTAATTTCACTTCCCACAATTGTTTTCTAACCGTGAAATATAGTTATGTGTTATTATAGATATCATTAATACTATAAGAACCCAATTTTGTTTGGAATATGATGCAAGATTGTTTTTATGTACACTCTTTTCTAGTTGGGAGTACTTTTTATTGGGAAAATTTTTGGGGGGTTTTTGGGTGAATTTTGAAAATTTATGAAGAATGAAGGGTAGTGAACAGTGTGTGTATGATTTTCCCAAATCATGCACCATGACCTAGGTAACTGTGAAAACCGAAGCAGAGGGGATTCACAAAACTGAAACATAGTTTGGAAAATTGTCCACCCTGAAAGGAGAAACTGTGAACCCCCTAAAAGGGGAACAAAATTAAGGCACACAGTTAGGGGAAACCATACACCCTGAGAAACAAACCGTGCACATGATTTTAATTAACCCAAAAAATAGATTTAAAAAAACTTAAAACCCTATATTAACCGTAAATTGACCCCGAATCATCCCCTAACAATTCCTCTCCATTTATGTGGCTTTAAGATGAATTATTAAGGCTCTCAACCTCTGTTATTGGAAAATTGAATGACACATAGAAGACATGCACCATCCCAGGTAGGTGGTTCCTTACTGATTAGATCTATCTCTCCCTCTCCTATTACCTGATAAAAGAGGGATGTTTATCTAATTCTGGATCTATATCTAGATCTTCATCCATTTAATTATTGATTTAGTATTCATATCTAAATCCCATCATATGGAACGTTCGTGATTGATTATGTTCAATTTTGGGATATCTGTTAGTGAGCATTCTTTATTAATATTTAGTTAGGTGGTCTATAGTTCAAATACCAAAGTATTAATTTAAATTTTGTGTATGTAATTGTAGAATTCCAATTATATTTTTAGAAATATAATTCTTGATGTAATTAATTAATTTGTTGAATTAATTAATTGAGGATTTTTGAAACTACGGATTTGGGAGATTATAGATTTGGAAAATTAATTGTAGAATTAATTATAAGGATATTGAATTATTTTATTAGGATAATTAATTGTTGAATTAATTAACTAGATATTGAATTGATTGAGTTGGAACAATTAATTGATTTAAGAATTGGGGATATTTAATTGATTGAGAAAGTACAAATTATTGAGGAATTAATTAGGGGATATTTAATTTATTGCGATTAATTAATTAATTAACTAATTAATTGAGTATATTTAATTTATTTACTTGGAATAATTAAATTATTAATTAATTGGAGATATTAAATTGATTGAGATGGAATAATTATTTTTCGATTTTAATGGGGTTATTGAATTGTTTAAGTTGGAATAATTTATTGATCTATTAATAATTGGTGTTCTTATGATTGTGGATCTAATCAATTAATTGATGAATAAATTAATGAGGTACTATAATTATTTAATTGTTGAATTAAATAATTGGACTAATTAATTAGTTAATTAATTAATGGGTGTAATGCGATTCATTAATTTTTGAATTAAATAATGGGATTGATGAGATTAATTAATTGATGAATTAATTAATTGAGTAATATTATTATTTAATTGATGAATTAAACATTGAGATTTATGAGAATAAATAATTGATGAATTAATTAATGAGTATATATAATTATTTAATTTTCAAATTAAATAATTGTATTGATGAGATTATTTAATTGATGAATTAATTAATGGATGTTCTATGAATATTTATTTGCTTATTTATATAATAGGATTGATGGGATTAATTAATTTATGAATTAATTAATGAAATTAATGTGATTAATTAATTAATGGAGTTGACGTCAAAAATTAATTAGTGAATTAATAGAAGGGACATAATGTGGTCAATTAACGGTGAAAAAAATTAATAGAGTTCTTGTGAACAATTAATTGGTTAATTAATTAAACAAATTAAATATGATAAATAAATTTGGGAATTAATTAATGAAGATATTGTAATTTTGAAATTTAGGTAATTAATTATTGAATTAATTATTGTGATATTTTGTTTCTGAATTGGGAATAACTAATTGTTTAATTAATTAAAAGAGTGTTGAAAACATTTATTTTGATTAATTAATTGTTGAATTTATTACTGAGATAAATGTGATTAATTAATTTTTGAATTAATTAATGCGATATAGATGAGTAATTAACTATTTAATTAATTAAAGGAAATTAATGCGATTAGTTAATTGTTGAATTAATTAAAGGATATTATGTGAGTAATTAATTGTTGAAGTAATTAATGTTATTTACATGTATAATTAATTATTGAATTAATTAACATTATTAATATTATTAGTTAATTATGGAATTAACTAAAGGAATTGACATGACTAATTAATTTTTTGAATTAATTAATGTTATTTACATGATTATTAATTGTTGAATTAATTAATGTTATTGATGTGATTTGTTAATTGTTGAATTGACAAATGGAATTGATGTGATTACTTAATTTTCAATGTAATTAATGCTATTTATGTGATTAATTAATTTTTGAATTAACTAATGTTATTTATGTAATTAGTTAACTATTTAATTAATTAATGTTATTAACATGATTAGTTAATTACTGAGTTAACTAAATAATTGATGTTATTAATTAATTGTCAAAATAATTAATGTTATTAACGTGATAAGTTAATTATTGAATTAATTAATGTTATTGATGTGATTAGTTAATTGTTGAGATAAATAATGGAAGTGATGTCATGAGTTAATTTTTGGATTGACTAATGGAATTGACGTGATAAGTTAAATTTTAAATTAATTAATGTTATTGATATGATTATTTAATTATTGAATTGAAGAAGGGAACAAATGTTATTAATTAATTATTAAATTAATTAATGTTTTTGTTGTAATTATGTAATTTTGGAATTAATTAATGATATTGATGTGATTATTTAATTGTTTAATTAACTAATGGATTGAGATGATTAATTAATTATTTAGTTAGTTAATGAGATCTAGAAGATTAATTAATTTTTGAGTTAATTAATGACATTGAGAAGGTTAATTAGTTATTGAATTAATTAATTAGATATAGAATGGTAACAATGGATTTCTGAGATATGAAAAGTAATCTATAATGGTAAAAATGGAATTCTGATATGTGACATGAGAAATAGAATGGTGATAATGGAATTATGAGATATGAAATGTAATATAGAATGGAAGAACTGACATTATGATATGTGACATGGGATATTGAAGGGAAACTATTGATTTATAGGACCTAATATCCCTTGGGGATAGTTTATACTCCAGTGTAGGCTGAAACATGTATTGAGGTTTTGGTATCCTTAGAAACCAGAGGGTTTAGGTGGTTAAATAATGATTATTCATTAATTTGATAAATGTTTAATGATTTATTTTAATTATTTCAATATACAACTGTATACACAGTTATTTGATTGGATATTGTTTTGGATGCTGTTGGTAGTGGCCTACATAGTTATAATGGCACCATACTCAGGCTACCTGATTGGTACCTAAATAGATTACATGTTTTTAGTACATATTAATGGAAACGTCCCTGTGTGAGATGTATTTTGGGATAGAGCATAGATGAGGGAACTAGATGTTGTTCGGGACCCACTTGGGTGTTGTCAGTGTCTTTACTTTTGTGTTTTCATTTTAAATCATGGCATCTACTTAGTATGGAATATACACTATTCAATTTTGATGCTTTATTTCAAGTTTGGATTATCTTGCGATACAAATATTTTTTGGGATATGGTTAAATCATTTTTTTTATTTTATAATGGTGTATTACTCTAATGAAAAAAATTTATATTCTCCCCATAATTGATAATAGACTACTAGTCATAATCCATTGGAATATTAGTAGGCATACTTGTGGTCACATAGTAGACCAAATCAGGGAATCGATGCATGTTACCTTCTCCAGGATGTTGTTGATAATTCCCTTTATCTCTTATGAAGAGTAATTTTTATTAACGCTTCTTACAATGTGGGATTTCAAGAAAGGTATTTTCAAATAACGAACCTTTTATTACTGATATAAAATTTAATTTGTGAGGAAATAATTTATTAAATATGAGGAGAATGTAACACCATGAGATTTTTAAAGAAGAAAATTGTTTTTAATAGTATATGGGAAATGAAAAATGTGCTTAAATGATCTGTTAAATATATTTATTAAATTTAATCTCTTCAATAACTTTTGTTGTACGCAACCCCAAGTCTAAAAAAACTGTATAATGTTATAACATAGGAGTTAAATTATATGGTATAAATAGAAAGAAATGAATTATGATAATTATTTGGTTAAAAAATATAGAAAATAAATTAAATGGATATAATTGGTTTGGAAATAAAATAAAAATCATTAGAAATAAAAAGAAATGCATTTCTGGAAAAATATGTTCTTCTAATAGGAGGTTTCATCACACTTTGTGCACATAATTTAATTTTTTTAAATTTATTTTTGGAAAATTAATTTTAAAAAATGAAATTATTTTTTAAAATAAATATTTCAAAATTACCTTATTGTTAATTTATGAGAATTTTATCGAAAGATTAATTTTTCGATGAATAGTAAAAAATACCGATTTTTACTAAAAACATCCTTTTCATTTAAACAATTTAATAAAATAAAAATATTTTCAAAATTATTTTAAGAGTAAATTTTTTTTATATTATAATTAATTCAATTTAGTTCATTTTAATCAAATATTTGATCAAATTTAATATAAAGACTTTTTATACTTATGAAAATATTTCCTCTAAAAAACCATATTTTTGCATCTATATGATTTATTTTAAATTAAATTCTATCACTTATGTTAATTGAATTTGGTAAAATTGATTCCATATTTAGAATAATAATAATTAATATTATATAATAACTTTCAATTATTGTTTTGTTCATAATTAATAGAAAATACAATAAAAATTTGTTTATACGGTTATGTTTTAAAGTGGTTTACCATAGGGTTAAACTAAGAAAATAAGTGTTAAAATTACATACCAACTTGTATAATTCCTATAATATGGAAATATTTCAACAATATATCATACATTATTTTATAATGTGTAATTTATAAACCTTTTTTATGTGAAAAACATGTGTATCACTTTTTCTTTTACAAAATTACAAAGAGTGTCCTCTCCCCCAGTTATAAAAGGCCACCCTCTCTTATCCTCTTCACACCTACAAAACATTTTGGTTCAGAAAATAAATGAAGATATATGTTCTTTAAATTCATTCCACATCCTATATTCATTGGTTTTTTCTGATATACAATCTTGGAAGGATATAGTTATAAATCTAAAAAGGTATACCAAAGAAGAGGAAATGTTATTAACCATGTGTTTTTATTTTTCTAATTATTCAAACTCAATCAAATAATATGAAACTATAATAAAATAATAATAACATTATCTAATATAAAATGATATATTATTATGTCAAATTAATAACCTATATCCATATCCACTTTCATCAAATGAGAAATGAATCCATAAATCGTTGGTTGGGTGGACTACTGCCTCGCGAACCAATGTAATTAATTTTACATCATCACCTCTCATAGATTGATATAATGATATATTTAACAAATTTATATTATATTTATGATTTTAATATATTATTTTAATTATAATATCACATATCACCTTTTAACTTCTAATCCTTGGGAAAATAATAACATCGCACGTGCGTACGTGTTGACTATCGCCACTATGCAACGATGTGTAATGTTTTTCATTTTATTTATAAATATATTACTATAAAGATATATTTGATAAATATAAATTAAATATTTTATTTAATAATGGTCTTATTAATTTTAAATACTTTTTACCTTTGTTATGATATATCTTCTGGAAAAATAGAAACAACATTCATGAGTATGTATGGAATATCATCTCCACAAACTGTGTAACTCATTTTCTAATATCCAAATTTTATGGTATGTTATAAATAAATATTTAATTATTATATTTCATATTTATATCATATTTAACATTATTGAAATTATGGAACCATGATCAAAGAAAAAGGAAAAAATTTACGAAAC
The DNA here is from genome assembly GCA_963277665.1 of Viscum album. Lineage (NCBI taxonomy): Eukaryota > Viridiplantae > Streptophyta > Magnoliopsida > Santalales > Viscaceae > Viscum > Viscum album. The sequence continues at coordinate 1,902,431,784 of OY728150.1, read as the reverse complement.
CAAAACATACATGAAAAATGAAGTAATTTGTAACATCCCAAGTAAGTAATGAATAATAGAAATTTTTATCTATGTCTATTAGTGAATTAGATAGTGTTTTAGAGGCTTAAAATGAGAATAAATCCAATATTAAGCATGAAATACACTAATATTTTTAAAAGATTATTTTATTGCCTTTTGATGGAAAACCATTTTTAAATCTATCTTTTGAAAATTTTATAAGTTATGTTTTTCAAAATAAACTTATTCTTTATAATTGGGACATCAAAATTTACTTTGTGTGAATTTTTGGTATTTTTCCGTTAAAGTTCATTTTTTAATGAATAGTGAAAAATCTTGTATTTTAATTCAAAACCGTTTTTAATCTAATTTATTTATATGATTAGATTATCTTTTGAAATGGTTTTGAAGTGAAATTAGAATATATTTTTACCATTTAATCCAATGGTGGTCATTGGAATCAATTTCACTTTGAAAATGGACTTAAACTGGTGTCAATCTTTTGATACTTATTGTTTCATAAAAACACGCTATTCGTCATGACAACGAGAATTAATTATTAAATTAATTAATGTAACTTATATTATTTGAATTTTTTAAAATATACATCATTTTTGAATTCAGAATATCAAATATAGCTTAGGGTGAAGTTTTGGTATTTTTCTGAAAAACTTCAATTTTTAATGAATAGTGAAACCACTAAGCGGTAGTTAAAGAAACTGATTTTTCGTTTAAATGAAACTTTACCACTTCTGTGATTTAATTTTCAAAAATACAACATTCATGGTTTTCATTAATATGTAAAATGTGGTTCAATGAGATTAAAATAATTTTTTGGTGAATAGTAACTTTTATGTTTTTAATCACGATTAGAGGTAATTAGTGTAATTTAAGGTAAAAATAATGTTATAATAAAATGATAATACCTAGACACATGTCCTACCCTTATTGGATGTGTCATGGCCGACCAATACAAGCCATGGGTCATCTTGGGGACCCCATGGAGCCACTTTGGTAGGAAAATGATATTAATATCTTTTTATTTATTGTTAAAATTAAAATGACACAAACATGAGTTGTTTTACTAAAACAATTTTTAAATGGGGTTATAAAAGGCAGGTTTTTTACTATAAATATTCATTAGAAATCTAAAAATATTTCTACATCATGATATTTTTTTTATAATTTTTAGAAATTAAAAAAATTAAATTATTTATGACATCATGATGATGCAGCGATTACCTCATTAATAAAGGATTTAAATAAAATGAAAAGATAACATAAAATCTATGAACTAAACATGTCAAAAACCTATTGTATGGGTTTATTTCGAACCCTTAACACCTTACCATCTAATTATATCAATGTGGGACCTTTTGAATCTGAAAATCATTTTTAAATAAGGTAACATTTCTTTACTTTCTAAGAGTGCCCCTCCTCTCTTCTTATAAAAGGCCCCCACCTCTACCTCATTACCCACACTTACAAAGCCTTTGGATCGGCGAAAACCTTCCCATTTTGTCTCTCCACTTCCCTCTCTTACTCCTTGAAGCCTCACTTTGGGTAGAAGTCTTCCCAAGGAAGCCTTTGAGCTCAAACCAAAGAGAGTTACCCGATTTTAAGGTAATGTATTCACTTGTGTTCTTTTGTTTTATTTTGCTTCTCCAACCCCCTAAACTCTTTTTATTAATTTCTTTTGTAACAAAACCAGTATCTTAAATATACTAGTATGTTGTTATAAGAATTATTCTATCTACACTTACACACAACTACATCTAATGGTTAAAGAACATACTGTTTCTGTGGATGGAGAATTTTTTCCTCCCGAAACGATGATTGGTCAACATTTTTTTAACACCTTAAAAGGTGGCCATTAAGGAGAAACTATATTTATATATGATATATAATATTTTTATGTTTTCCTTAAGCTTATGTATTTTTCATTTTGGTAATACCTTTATGGTTTCCATTATGGGTAAACGCGATATCTTCATTTAAGGAAGTGCGGACTACCGCCCCCTCAATGTGATTTGATTCGTTAATATCATATGTGGGACATATAAAAGATGGAGTAATGATATTACATATGATATTACACTGTAATTATAATATAGATTTATATCATTATGATTCCATTTCATAAAATACGATATAGAAATGGAAGCAGCGTTCATGCGTACGTACAGCTTACCGTCTCCATGGACGGTGCATTTCATTTCTTACCTCTAAATGTTATGTAATATTATAAATGCATGCATGTACTGCATATATTTGATATATTTGATATCTACATCATGAATAACATTCTGGATATAATGGACACATGAACAACTTGTAATTATAAAGGATTTATTTTTTACTCAAGTACCAATGATCGTTAAAACGACCGTTATTAACTTAAATAATTACATAGTGTTCATGACATGGAAATAAGTGATATAAAATGAATAATGAACTTGAAAAAGGTTCTTAAACTAGAATAAATTAACTCAACTTTATTATTTAGGAGATTAAAGAACGACCGCATCAAGTCGGACCCGAGGTATGGGACTTTGTCTCAATCTCCTTTCATTGAGGCATATTTTGTTTTATACACAACCTTCTATTTTACGGTGTATAAACCCCTTTGAATTTTAAGTTTATTCAAAAGGAATCTTTTTTTATACTAATCGTTTACTAAATGACAAAATGGAATGTTTTTGTTGTACGTATGCGGCAACAATGACTTCTCCACTGCCGTGACCATTATTTGAGTTTCGGATTTCTATACAAGCCATACCTATTTTGTTAAAAGAAAAATAAATACCATGTTTTACTTTTCTTTTATTTTGGTATTGGAAATGGGTTTCATAATGTTTTTATATCAATGTGTTGTATTGATATCTTGTGATTGAAAGGTGAAAATGTTATGTTTCTTTTTTGCATGTTTTATGTGATACGATTATATTGAGGTTCTTGGGCATTATTATGAAGACGGGTGGTTACGTGATAAACTAAGGGTGGGTGAGCCCGATATAGCTCTCCAATGCATTGGGTAATGCGAAGGAGTGAAATGTTAAGTTTTCTTGGAAGTGATTTATGGAATATACTGTGATGGGTATTCTAAACATAACCAAGAGGGTTACTCCCTATGTAAGAATGTTATGAATGCCTCAAGTTACGTTTATGTCTTATTATTTCTATGATTTATTCATGATTTGGTGAGGTATGTTTAGGTTCTTATGTTTTATGGGTAAATTATGATTTAATTCTTATGTATATATGTACACATGTTTCCTTTCCATATTTTTATATCCCTTACTGAGCTTTTTATGCTCATCCCAAGTTTTTGAAATGTTTTTCCCTGGTCAAGGGAAAAGTACATGATATGATGATAGTATCAAGGAAGTGTCAAGAAAGAATCCTTGTTTTATTTTAAATATGTTTCCGTTGATAGGAAAAATGAATACTATCTTTTATGTAAACACTTTGTTTAAATGTGGAATGTAATGCAAGTTTTATCATCTTATTCTCTAAAACTCTAAACCTAAAAAGATCCTCAAGGTGTAATCTTGTAATAACTCAAGATTAAGTAATGTTTAAGGCTGGGGCATTATTGTTGGTATCAAAGGTCGGTATAGATAACTTTAGGAGTTAGAATTATATTAAAATGATTATCCAAAAATATTTTTTTTTGAAATGATATAGCATTTGAAGATTACCATGTTGCTTCATCTAAGACATGTTTGTTCAGAATGTTTTTCCGTAGAGGAAACATGAAAGCAGTGCTAGGAAGGCATACAGAAGGAAATAACCTTCTGAATCAGCATCCTGAGATGGTCAGAATTGGAACTGAACAGTTTGTTGCAGTAATGGCGCAGTTGACTCAAGCGATAAATGGTGGTGGTATCCATGCGCGAGATCAACCAGATCAATCGTAGAGGAACATGTCAGTGGTGGAACATTTCATGAGGCAACATCCCCCATCATTCAGAGGATCATCTGACCCTGTGTTTACTGAAGGGTGTATTAAAGAACTGGAGAAGATTTTTGATGTCATGGGGTGTTTAGACAATCAAAAGGGTAGTCTTTCTATTTACCGTTTGGAGGGTGAGGCAGATCAGTGGTGGTCGATGGTTAAAAATATCAGGGACGCTGATAAGATTGATGCTCTTGACTGGGATGAATTAAAAGGTATGTTTCTTGAGAATTATTTTGCTAAGGATTTTCTACTTAGGATGGAAAAACAATTCTTGTAATTGTGGCAAGAGGAAGACTCGGGGGCTGCCTATGAAGAGAGGTTCACTCTATTGGAAATGTATGCTCCAAATTTTATCCGAGACCTTGCTAGTAAAATCAATCGTTTTTTACTCAGGATTAAAACCAAAATATCGAAGGGAATTAGCTTCTCGTGAGTTTAAAAGTTATGAAAAGCTTATTCGATGTGCTGAGAAGGAGGAAATGGAGTTTGTCGATGATCAAGTGTTATATAACAACCAGCAGAAGAAGAGACCAAGGTGGCATGAGAAAGGAAAGAATTCTTCAAAAAAGTCTGATGGTAAGAAAACTAAGTTTCCAGTTTGTGATAAATGTTCTAAAAGGCATGCTGGGGAATGTCTTCTGAATTCTGGAAAGTGCTACCGATGTGGTAAGATGGGACATATGGATCGTGATTGCACTGAAAAAGATCGAGGTGATGGTAAGTCCAAATTTTATTTACAGTTAGTGAAATGTTTTAAGTGAAATGAGATGGGTCACTATGCAAACAAGTGTCTGACAGAGAGCTTTAGTGATGGTAAGAAGTTATACTACAAGCAGAAAGGGGTGGTGAAATCCTTTGTAACTACTTCAGCAGATGTCGGGCCATCAAATGAAGTTGTATCAGGTACTTTGTTTTTTCAGATTATGCCAGTGTGTTTTTTGATTCGGGGTCCACATATTCTTTCATCTCTGAAACCTTTTCTAGTAAAATGGGAATACCATCTCAAGAAATGACTCCTGAACATGTGGTAAAAACACCTGGGGGAAATGTTGAGGCAAAAATAATTTATAAGAATCTTCCTATACTTATCTGTGGAAAGAACCTCCTTGAAAACCTTATTGTTCTACCTCTAGTAGAGTTTGATGTTATCCTGGGTATGGATTGGCTCTCTATTTACCATGCTAAGATTGACTGTAGAGCTAAAAAAGTTTCTTTTCAGAAAGAATTTCAGTTTGTGTACAATAATGAACCCTTACTGTTGATAACTTATCAAGAGGCCGAGAAACTTGTAAAAGATGGAAATGAATTTTACCTTGCACATATTGTTGAAAACAAGGGAACTGTTCATATTAATGATGTGCCAGTGGTAAATGTGTATCCTGATGTTTTTTCTGATGAGTTTCCTAGAATTATACCAGATCGAGAAGTTGAATTTACTGTTGAATTAGTTCCTGATGCTAAGCCAATTTCAAAACCCCCTTATCGAATGGCTCAAATTGAACTTTTAGAGTTGAAGGAGAAATTGCAAGATTTATTAGAGAAAGTTTTCATTCGACCTAGCACATCACCATGGGGTGGTCCTGCTTTATTTGTTAAAAAGAAAGATGGTTCTATGAGACTTTTAATTGAGTATAGAGCCTTGAATAACATCACAATTAAGAACAAATATCCTTTGCCTCATATCGATGATTTGTTTGATCAGCTCCAGGGAGCTCAGTTTTTTTCAAAGATTGACCTGAGATCGGGGTACCATCAGCTGAAGGTAAAGGAAGAAGATGTTCTGAAGACTACATTTCATACAAGATATGGCCATTATTAATTTGTAGTAATGCCTTTTGGGCTAACCAATGCACCTGCTTTATTCATGGACTTAATGAATAGATTTTTCCATGAGTTCTTGGATAAGTTTTTGGTGGTTTTCATTGATGATATTTTGGTGTTTGCTAAAAGTAAAAAGGAGCATGAAAGACATTTAAGGGTTATTTTTAAAACCTTAAATGAAAAGAAATTGTATGGGAAATTCAGCAAGTGTGAGTTTTGGTTGAAACAAATATCTTTCCTTGGTCACATTGTTTCTAAAGATGGGATAATCGTTGATCCTGCAGAAACAAAGGTTGTTGAAGAATGGCCAAGACCCAAAAATGTAATAGAGAATCGTAGTTTCCTTGGTTTGGCAGGCTATTACCGAAGGTTTGTTAGAAGTTTTTCACGGTTATCTAGTCCAATGACTAAGATAACTTGGAAGGGTGTTATGTTTATCTAGACAAAAGAATGTGATGATTGTTTTCAGGAATTGAAAAGAAGATTGGTGAATGCTCCAGTTTTGGCACTACCATCCGGGAATGGGGAGTTTTTTTATCTACAGTGATGCTTCATTGAAAGGACTTGGTTGTGTCCTAATGAAAAATGATCAGGTAACTGCTAATGCTTCACAACAGTTGAAAACTCATGAGGTAAATTACCCTACACATGATTTGGAATTAGCTGCTGTTATTTTCGCCTTAAAAATCTGGAGGCATCATTTGTATAGAGTATTGTGTGAAATATATACCGATCACAGTAGTTTGAAGTATATATTCCTCAGAAAGAATTGAACATGAGACAGAGGAGATGGCTAGAATTAATCAAGGATTATGATTTTACAATTCATTACCATCCAGGAAAAGCAAATAAAGTGGCTGATGCTTTGAGTCAAAAAAGTAATACTTCATTAGCAATGTTGCGTTTGGAACGTGATCCTTTGGTTAAGGATTTGATGAACTTTGGCATAGAAGTTGTTGGTGCAGGATGTTCTTCTGTTTTGTTTCAGGTATCAGTGAAATCTTCTCTATCAGACAGAATAATGCAAGCACAGAAGCAAGACATTGAGTTGCAGAAAAAGGTAGAGCTGGTTCAGAAAGGTAAGTTTCCTGAATTCAACATTGATAATGATTGTGTTTTGAGATTTGGGAAGAGATTTTGTGTTCCTTGTGATTCACAGTTTAAGGGAGAGTTGTTATGTGAATCTCATAGATTTCCATTTTCAGTTCATCCTGGCAGTACTAAGATTTACAGAGATCTGTGGGAGTATTACTGGTGGGATGGAATGAAAAGAGATATTGCTGATTTTACTGTGAAATGTTTGACATGTCAACAGGTTAAAGTAGAGCGGCAGTTACCGAAAGGGATGTTTCAGCCATTACCAGTGCCAGAGTGTAAATAGGAGAATATATCCATGGACATCATTGTGGGATTGCCGAAGACCCCTCGAGGTAATAATTCAATCTGGGTTATTGTTGATTGCTTGAATAAATCTACTCATTTACTTGCTATACGAGATAATTTTTCCATAGACCAACTTTCCCGTTTTTATCTTAAAGAGATAGTCAGGTTACATGGAGTTCCCCTCTCTATTGTATCTGACCGTGATCCCAGGTTCACTTCTAACTTTTGGAAAGGCCTTCAGAAGTCGTTGGGTACTGAATTAAATTTTAGTACAACTTTTCATCCTCAATCAGATGGGCAGTAAGAATGAAAAATTCAGACATTGGAGGATATGCTACGTTCTTGCTCTACGGATTATCAGGGAAGTTGGGACAAACATTTTTCTTTGGTTGAATTTTCATATAATAACAGTTTTCATTCCAGTATACAGATGACACCATTTGAGGCGTTATATGGGAAGCGGTGTCGAACTCCAGCTTTTTGGGATGAAGTGGGTGAAAGAAAGCTGATGGGACCATAATTGGTAAAAGAGTTGGCATAAAATGTTCAGCTGATACAGAAACACATGAGAACATCTCAGAGCAGGCAGAAGAGTTATGCATACAACAGGAGGAAGGATCTATCTTTTGAGGTAAGTGATCATGTTTTTCTCAAAGTCTCACCATGGAAAAGTGTGATGCGATTTGGTAAGAAAGCAAAGCTGAGTCCAAGGTTCATTAGACCATATGAAATTCTGGAGTGAGTTGGATCAGTTTCATACCGGGTGGCTTTACCTCTGAGTTTATCTCAGGTACACAATGTTTTTCATGTTTCGATGTTGAGAAAGTACATGCCAGATCCATCTCATGTTTTGAGTCCAGAGGTAGTTCATCTGGAAGAGAACCTATCTTATGATGAACAACCGGTCGAAATTCTTGACCATAGGGAAAAAGTGTTACAGAATAAGGTTATTAATCAGGTAAAGGTTTTGTGGAAAAACTACATGATGGAAGAGTCAACATGGGAATCTGAAAATGAAATGAGGGATAAGTACCCCCATTTATTCGATAAGTAAATAAATTGCGGGGACGCAATTTTCTAAAGAGGGAAAGGATGTAACATCCCAAGTAAGTAATGAATAATATATATTTTTATCTATGTCTATTATTGAATTAGATAGTGTTTCAGAGGCTTAAAATGAGAATAAATCCAATCTTAAGCATGGAATACACTAATATTTTTAAAAGATTGTTTTACTGCCTTTTGATGGAAAACCATTTTTAAATCTATATTTTGACAATTTTATAAGCTATTATTTTCAAAATAAACTTATTATTTATGATTGGGACATCAAAATTTACTTTGTGTGAATTTTTGGTATTTTTCCGATAAAGTTCATTTTTTAATAAATAGTGAAAAATGTTGTATTTTAATTGAAAACCTCTTTTTAATCTAATTTATTTATATGATTATATTATCTTTTGAATTGGTTTTGAAGTGTAATTAGAATATATTTTTACCATTTAATCCAATGGTGGTAATTAGAATCAATTTCACTTTGAAATTGGGCTTAAACTGGTGTCAATCTTTTGATACTTATTATTTCATAAAAACACGCTATTTGTCATGACAGCAGGAATTAATTATTAAATTAATTAATGAAACTTATATGATTTGAATTTTGTAAAATAGACATCATTTTTGAATTCATAATATCAAATATAGCTTAGGGTGAAGTTTTGGAATTTTTCTGAAAAACATCAATTTTTGATGAATAGTGAAACCCCTAAGTGGTAGTTAAAAAAACTGATTTTTCGTTCAAATGAATGTTTGCCACTTCTGTGATTTGATTTTCAAAATTACGACATTCATGGTTGTCATTAAGAAGAAAAATGTGGTTCAATGAGATTAAAATAATTTTTTGGTGAATAGTAACTTTTATGTTTCTAATCGCGATTAGAGGTAATTAGTTTAATTTAAGGTAAAAATAATGTTATAATAAAATGAAAATACCTAGACACATGACCTACCCTTATTGGATGTGTCATGGCCGACCAAGAAAAGCCATGGGTCAACTTGGGGTCCCCATGGAGCCACTTTGGTAGGAAAATGACATTAATATCTTTTTATTTAATGTTAAAATTAAAATGAAACAAACATGAGTTGTTTTAATAAAACAATTTTTAAATGGGGTTATACAAGTCATATTTTTGACTATAAATATTAATTAGAAGTCTAAAATAAGTTCCTACCTCATGATATTTTTTTTATAATTTTTAGACATTAAATAAAGTAAATTATTTATGACATCATGATGATGCAACGATTACCTCATTAATAAAGGATTTTAATAAAATGTAAAGATAATGTAAAATCTATGACCTAAACATGTCCAAAACTTAATATATGTGTGTATTTCGAACCCTTATCACCTTACCCTCTAATTATATCAATGTGGTACCTTTTGAATCCGAAACTCATTTTAAAATAAAGTAACATTTCTTTACATTCCAAGAGTGACCCTCCTCTCCTCTTATAAAAGGCACCCACATCTACCTCCTTACCCACACTTAAAAAGCCATTGGCATGGAAAACCCCTGCCCATTTTGTCTCTCCACTTCCCTCTATTACTTCTTGTAGCCTCACTATGGGCATAAGTCTTCCCAAGGAAGCCTTTGTGCTCAAACCAAAGGGAGTTACCCGATTTTAAGGTAATGGCTTCACTTGTGTTCTTTTGTTTTATTTTGCTTCTAAAACCCCATAAACTCTTTTTATTCATTTCTTTTGTAACAACACCAGTATCTTCTATATACCCTGATGTTGTTATAAGAAATATTCGAGCTACACTTACAAACAACTACATCTAATGGTTAAATAACATACTGTTTCCGTGGATGACGAATTTTTGCCTCCTGAAACGATGATTGTTCAACATTTTTTTAACACCTTAAAAGGTGGAAATTAATATGAAACCATATTTATATATGATATATTATATGTTTATGTTTTCCTTAAGATTCTGTATTTTTCATTTTGGGTATAACTTTATGGTTTTGCATTATGGGTAAACGTGATGTCTTCATTTAAGGAAGTGCGGACTACCGCCCCTCAAAGTGATTTGATTCGTTAATACCATATGTGGGACATATAAAGGATGGAGTTATGATATTATATATGATATTACACTATAATTATAATATACCTTTATATCATTATGATTCCATTTCATAAAATACGAAATACAAATGGAAGCAGCGTGCATGCGTACGTACGGCTTACCATCTTCATGAACGGTGCATTTCATTTCTTACCTCTAAATGTTATGTAATATTATAAATGCATGAATATACTGGATATATATTATATATATGATATCTACATCATGAATACCATTTTTGATATAATGGATACATGAACAACTTGTAATTATAAAGGGTTTATTTTTTACTCAAGTACCAATGATCGTTAAAATGACCATTATTAACTTAAATAATTACATAGTGTTCATGACATGGAAATAAGTGATATAAAAGGAATAATTAACTTGAAAAAGGTTCTTAAACAAGTATAAATTAACTCAAGTTTATTATTCCGGAGATTAAAGAATGACCGAGTCAAGTCGGACCTGAGGTATGGGACTTCGTCTCAATCTCTTTTCAATGAGGCATATTTTGTTTTATACACAACCTTATTTTATACAGTGTATAAACCCCTTTGACTTTTACATTTATTCAAAAGGAATATTTTTTTATACGAAGCATTTACTAAATGACAAAAGGGAATGTTTTTGTCATACGTATGCGGTGACAATGACTTCTCCGCCGCAGTGACCATTATTTGAGTTTCGGCTTCCTCTACAAGCCATACCTTTTTTGTTAAAAGAAAAATAAATACCATGTTTTACTTTTCATTTATTTTGGTATTGAAAATGGTTTTCATAATGTTTTTATATCAATGTGTTGTATTGATATCTTGTGATTGAAAGGTGGAAATGTTATGTTTCCTTTATGCATGTTTTATGTGATAAGATTATGTTGAGGTTCTCGGGCATTATTATGAAGACGGGTGGTTCTGTGATAAACTAAGGGCGGGTGAGGCTGATATAGCTCTCCAATTCATTGGGTAATGCGAAGGAGTGAAACGTTAATGTTTATCCAAAGAGATTTAGGGAATATAATGTGATGGGTATTCCAAACGTAACCAAGAGGGCTACTCCCTATGTAAGAATGTTATAAATGCCTCAAGTTACCTTTATGTCTTATGATTTCTATGATTTATTCATGATTTGATGAGGTATGTTTAAGTGCTTATGTTTTATGGGTAAATTATGATTTCATTCTTATGTATATATGTACCCATGTTTCCTTTCCATATTTTTATATCCCTTACTGAGCTTTTTATGCTCATCCCAAGTTTTTGAAATGTTTTTCACAGGTCAAGGGAATGGTACATGATATGATGATAATATCAAGGAAGTGTCAAGAAAGAATCCATGTTTTATTTTAAATATGTTTCCGTTGATGGGAAAAATGAATACTATCTTTTATGTAACCACTTTGTTTAAATGTGGAATGTAATGCAAGTTTTATGATCTAATTCTCTAAAACTCTAAACCAGAAAATATCCTTAAGGTTTAATCTTGTAATAACTCAAGATTAAGTAATGTTTAAGGCTGGGAGCTTATATAATTATTACCCAAAATAGTGATTTTAATAAAGATTTGATAATAAAATATTCTTAAAATACTATAGTGAAATAATATATGTTATTAAATATATTATTATGGTTATTTATAGAAATATAATAAATATATATTTAATATAATATATTTTTAAACATGTTTGAAGAAAATTAGTCTCGAGGAAAGGGTTTCTCATCTCACTTTTACTTTCATGATACATATGCCATATTCACCACTTAGTTATTCTATGCGGTGTCTATAATTCCCCTTTGATATTTTATATCATGAATAAATTTATATTCACATTATTTAATGTATCATTTTATGTTATTTAATTAATAGGGAATATAATTAAAAAGATAGAAAAGAGGAAAGGGTTTATTTCAAAATCAACTTATTATTTTAGATTGTTTATGTTTAAGTCACCATTAGAAGCATTATTTGATCTCTATATCTTAAATATTTTTTTTATTCTCCTATGGTTATTCTTGTAATTTAAATATAATAGAACCACTTCCGTTTCTTTTATAAATAAAATTATTTAGAAAATGTTTTTAATAAATGATGACTTTCTTTCTCTCATCAGTTTAAAGTCCCTTTTCTTCCATATCCATGTTTTCTAGGGGTATTTTCAAAAATGTTTTTAAAAACCTCAAAATGAAATATTAAAAAAAATTAACCAATGTTTTACTTTTTACATAATAGTTGTAAAAGAATCTTTTTTTCATTTTCCGAATGAGGAACCTTTTGAATTTTTATAAAAATGTGAATGGAATCATTGTTTTAACATACTCAAAATGTATGAAATTTAAAAATGTTATAACCCCTCATTTTTCTTAATATCCCACTATATTTTTACTAGATTGTTTTCAAATAATACTTTTTATGTAATCTTCTATACATTAATTGTTTTTAAAATTTATTTTGAATGTGAAAAAGATTATTTTTCTCATGAATGTTTTAATGGAATTTTTATGATATTAATATTCAACAATTTCAAAAAACCTCATTTGAAATTATGATCCATTGGGAATGTGTTGTAATGATACTATAATTATTATTTCTCTAGATAGTTTATGGTAAATTTGACTATAATGGACAATTTTAATACCATTAACCATAACACTTTGGATGGTTTATGATTATGTTAAATTATTAGAAAAATTATTAACATTTCATATACAAGTTATTCAATATGATATATTTCCATGGATTCCATTTATCACCTTGAATATGAGGAATTAGTTGGACTTAGTATGTGATGATAGGGCCCTGTAATAACTCCTTGATGCATAAATAGGTCTCCTGAGACAAACTAGCTTGGGTTTATGGTCAAGGACATACCCATTTATGTAAGATGTCCTAGCCAGAGGCCATGAATGTATAATTATGGTGTTTGTAATTATTTAGTCCCCCATTGTGAAATTAATTATTGATTTCCATGTGATTATTCAATTAGTTAGTATATACAAAAATAATTTTCAAGCTTATGTGATTATTTATGTAACATTATTTTGATCATAATTTATTTCTACCATATAATTATTTAGGTTCAATTTATTGATTTAGTGACATGTGATTTAGTTATTCACATTACCATATTGGTTATGAATTATATATTCATTATAGATTCTATTATACATGTTGGTCAAATAAGGACATTTAAGAGTGGAGTGAATTGATTTCCAATAAAAATTTCTATCTATAATGATTGTTCAATTTTTTTAATGTTCCCAAATATAAAACAAAACAAGACAGTTAACCAAAGTAAAATATTTATAAAAATTTTATTTATTCAAAAGTTTTCTCAAAGATTTATTAGTTATCAGTTAAAATAACATACTTTATTATCTTATCTTATGAAATCAGTTTACTAAAAAAATTCAAACATAAACACTATATAAGATTAACTATCAAAGTGAAGTTCAGCTTTCTAAAATATTAATAAGAACAAAAAAACATGAAATCACCTAGTAGAAGTAAACAAGAGGTTCAGTATCAAGATGAGACCTAAACCTATCCACTTGGCTATCATCTTCCATGAAGCAGTTTATATTCATAAACATGATCCACACCCTGGGTCGAGGTTAACAACATTTTAAAAACTATCCAGTTCAGATAGAAAAATTCCATAGTTTTCATGGGAGTGTAAAAATAAATAGGCTACATGGGGACCTCTTCCTCTATTATCCGTGGGTGTTAAATGTGAAATGGTTTTGTGAAGATATCTGAGTATATTCTATTTTGTCTCTAGAAACATTGTGTGTTTACAATACAGAGACACAAACTGCTTGAAATTTTACAAATATGTACAAAGCAAAGAAATAATTATGAGAAAAGGTTTATAATTATTTGAGTGATATAATGTGCAGCTCTGGATTTCTTGAGTATAAAAGATGTGAATCTCATACCCACTTTTGGTACAAATAACAAAGAAAAGAGTCCTGGATTCTCTATATTATAGTTTCCAGTGAGGCTAGTTATTTATTGGAGATTCTATTCACTTTTGTTTATTGCTGAACGGAAGTTGGAAATTTGGATCATAGCAAATCCTTCTTTGTATGCACAGTAGTTTGATCAAGTTTCTTCCACAGTATAGATACTTTATTTTCACCATGATTCTATCTATTTTTTCAGATAATTTATTTTATAAACTACAGAGTTGACAAAGATAATGATCCTCATCATAAGGGTTTCCTCATACCTCATACTATAAACTGCCAACATCATTACTTTTATCTACAAAAGATCATTAATAAAATTAATATCATTAAATAGCCTAATATGACTATTAGAAATAAATTTGAATTTTAGAAAGATCATTAATGACTTAGTATGTTAGGATGTTATACTATTGGAATCTTAGAGAGTCAGTAGTTATATCTATTAGCAACACATTCTTTCATTAGATCATTTGTGTCAGTAGGTATTTTATGTCGGTTGGTCATTTCTGTCAGTAGGTAGTTTCTGTCAGTAGGTCAGACTTACTGAAAATTTTATATTGCTCTGTCAGTACGATGCAGATGCCAGTTATTCATGTATCTGTTAATAAAAGAGTGAGCACATATCTCTTATAAAAAATAAATATATAAGGGAAAATAATAAAGAAAAATCACAAAAGAACATCTAAAAATGAATAAAATAGTGAGTACATTTCATTGAATTCATAAACACATTAAAATCACAAAAAATAAATCATATCTCTATTAAAAATCATGATTCACTTATTCTCAGAGTCTAAATGTTTACATGCACCCTTGTTAGAGACATCAGGGGTAGAAGAAGTAGGTGCATAGGTAGTGGTGGTGGAAGGTATAGAGATAATGATGAGGGAAGGAAGAGGCACTACTGTAAAGATAGAATAATACAAACATGGGCTATAGGAGGAATGAGGCCTAGCATCCTCATGAATAACTGGCATGATCTAACTTAGAGCCTGAGAAAGGGACAGGGTCATAGGAGTAGATAAATTATATGTAGAAGGAGGCACTCCTGGACAAAAAATGAGTAGCAGCTAGAAGAACAATAAATGTTCTATGGTGGTGAAGGTATGTCTTGAGTATATTAATAAAATATTTAATGACCTTACCAACATATTCCATTTCTTTCTCAAAATCATATATGTTCTCCATAAACTTCTCAAATATAGGATCTTTCAACTTCTTTATCCTTATAGGCCTTGGTCATAGGAGGAATCCACATATTCTCCACCAAGTATTTGAAATGACAAGTCAACTGATTTTTTGTGTAAAACTTATTTAAATAATAATATACATACTTAGTGATTTCTTGATAATAATCACTTGCCTATTTGGATTAGAATATTACCATTTCATGTGCATCTTCACTATTCTATTAAATCTTACTACGAATTACTTGGTCAGTACCACCCATAATGGTTAGTAGCTCTTCTCTAAACACTGTTCTGATTATTTCACCATCTAAAGAGTGAGAAATAGGAGCTGTAGAAATTGAATCACCCTGTACAATATCTCTAATGTCTAATATCAACTGGTCTACATCAAGAGTATGAGTCTGAGTATGAGTACTCCTAGAAATTTCATATTCAAAAGTATTTAATACTTTATCCAATGAAATCTTGTAATAAATAGTCAAACTGTTTACGGCCGAAACCTTTGCAATTAGCTCAAATTTCATCTTCTCATTGTATGTCACAACAACACATTTAAGAGAAACCAACCTGGGTGTAACTCAAGACATAATCTTATCATATATCAAACCAACATCTATATCACTGAGGATTGGAACTCGGGAAGGAGGTTCTAAAGGAGTATACCAAATAGAAGCTACCATTTATTACCTAAATTCATTGGATTATTCATTTGTTACAAATTCAACTAGTTATGAAGTAGCCATAGGAGTAGGATTAGGTCTAATATCTTCAGGGTTTGTATAATCTAATCCAACAGTGACATACCCTGGATCTATCCTCTACTCAGGAACTACCAGATCATCTAAAGTTGAGAGCATAGAAATTTTGTATTTTTTAGATAATATATCCCCCCTCAGATGATGAACCCTTCCTAGGAAACACTAACTCACTCACTGGAGTTACAAGTACATATCAACCAACCTAAACTTCTCCTTCTTGGACATGGCCCAAAATATCTCTTTCCTTTAAAACAATGACCTCTGTAATTTCAATAGGGATAGGGTCATTAGGAGCTCTCTCTTTTAGAACATCATGTCCAACAACCTCATGAGATACATGTGGTTCTTATTCCACTACGGTAGGACCAAAATGATCTAATGTAAAATCAATGATTTCCCTACTAAGACCATGGTCATCATTACCATGGTCCGATCTACTATAAAAATAATCATTTTCAACATCTCCCTCTTCACTTTTATCTTTTCTATTATCATCTATATATTCTTCATCATGTTCCTCATCTTATTCTTATCTTCCACTTACTTATTATTTACCACTAGATTCTTCACTACCTTCTTCAACTGATTCCTCAATCCAAGATTTACTAACATATTCAACATAACTTAATTCTTATGTCTCTTCATAGTCATCTTTAGGTAAAAGAGGTTCCTTGATAGGCAGAGGGCTAGGTGGGATTGTAGGTCCATAAGTCATTCTTACTAGGCTATCAGGTATGTCAAGATCACTCCTGTCATCAATGGGAGATTCATCTCTATGCACTTATTCATCCACGTCCTCTTTAGCGTAATAACCAACCTCACCAGGTCCATGACCCTGGTCTACCATATACCTTAGCCTAATAGGATGGTCACAAGGGTTAAAATACTCTTATAGTTTTTTATTTTTTTCTATCCACATCGTTCTCCCAGGGTTCTAGTTAATTTTCATACTTCTAGAAATAACAATATTACAACAGAATCCATTAAAAGAAGAAATAGTCTCTTCACCTTCATTGATAAAGCCTTTCTCTTTCAATATAGTAGATATAATTCATGGGTAATATAGGTAATTCATGTTAAAGTGTGGCTTAATCATTTAAATTATATGAACCATTAGATACATTAACAGATTAACCTTATTAACTTTATTTAGAAGATACAATAGGTATACATATTGATTCTTTAGTGAAGAAAAGTCACCCATTTTGGGACACAACTGATGGTGGATAATTTTGAATAATAGTCTATCCTCACCATCAAACTTAGTGGAAATTGGTATTCTATGTTATTCATTTCAAGCTAGATCACCCATAGTTATATCATAATAGAAAATATCACTAGTGGGATGTATACTCTCATGATGGTCATCACATATACCTCCACGGGGTATGTATAGAAAATCTTCCCATTGTTTTAATGGAAAATATACTATTCTTCCATCTACTATTGATTTCATCCAGAACAATTTCGCTTCTTCAAACAGAAACTCAGAATACATGTAAAACTCATGGACCAACCATTGGTAATAAGGCCTTTCATTTTTGGAGAACCACTCCAACAATCCTTGTTCTTGTAAAACCTTTAGAAGAAGATACCTACTAGAAAACAACCATTCAGAATATACTTCTTTCTATGGGGTTACAACAGGACTCCCAAGCTGGGAATGAATTGGAAGCAGCTTTGGTTGAATGGATTCACCTCTTTTCCTTTTAGATGAATCTGATTTATCCTTTGAACGTTTGAGAACACATATGACATGAGGCATCATGAAGGGTTTAATTCAAATAACGAAGAGAATCAACATAGAGGAAAAATGTTGAAGGTAGAATATTTAAATTCAGAGAGTGAGAGTAAGAAAGAGTGTTGGATTGACCCATGATATTATCATTTTGGGATTTAGAAACATAAAATATGAAATAATGTATTAAAAAATAATAATTAAAAGAACACTATTTAAAATTCCAGAGAGAGAGAATATTTAAGTTTCGGTGAGATACTATAAGTAAGACACAGCATTGAGATACTATTAGTGAGACACTGTCATTGAGACACTATCGGTGAGTAACTCATTGAAATTTCAATCTGTGAGTTATTTAACAGTAAATTTTCAGTATTAAATAATGCCTAATTCATGTCTAATGTTACTAATTCTCCTATAATTTAATAAATTCGTAAAAAATTTCAGCAAACAGATTTTCTATGCCAACAAATTCAAGAGTTATATAATCTTTTTGATAAAAAAATATCAAAAAGTGATGTCTAACATCAATATTTTTTATTCTAGAGTGATAAATTAGATTCAAAGTTATGTTAATAGAACTTGTATTATCCCTATTTATAGGGACATGTCAAAACTGTTATCCATAATATAGTAGTGTGTACTTCATCTACAAAATCTAAGCACAAAAACTACCAGTAACTATGTATTCATCTTTAGTGGTAGACAATGACATAAAATTTTTCTTTTTTACTACACCATTATACTAGAGACATTCCCAAAAAGTGACATGTTATAGAGGTACTCTTTCAATCTAACATACAACCACCAAAATCAACATTTGAATAACAGACTTAATCAAATCATTTTCCTCTCAGGTAAAAAAAATCCTAAGTTGGTATTATACTTGAGGTATATTTTAAAATTCATTTAATAATAGTTAAATGAGAATATTTGGGGTTATCTTGAACACACATACACACACTAAACATAATATTAGGCCTACTAGTAGTCAAGTAGAGTAAACATCCAATCATTCCTCTATAAGTGGTTTGATCAATATATTTACCCTTTCAATCAAGATCCAACTTATAGGTGGTACACATTGGAGTATCACTACTTTTTGTACCATTAATTAAAAAACCTTTTAAAATATATTTAGTGTATTTAATTTGATTTAAAATAATACCTTTTTTATTTTGAAAAATTTGAAATCCAAGGAAAAATATTATTTCACCCATTACACTCATTTCAAATTCATTTTGCATTATTTTTTAAAAATCAACGCATAAGTAATTTTTTGAAGATCCAAAAATAATTCCATTAATATAGATTGGAAATACTAAAAAACATTAGAAATTATTTTTATAAAAAGAGTAAGATCATCTGGGCCTTTTTAAAACCTTTGTAAACGAGAAATGTGATAAGAATTTCAAACCTACATCTTGGAGACTATTTTAAATCATACTAAGAATTTTATAATTTAAAAACATGGTTTGGAAAATGATGGTTTATAAAACCGAGGGGTAGTTCAAAAAAAATATCCTCAACTATATACCAATTTAGAAATGCACTATTAACATCTATCTGATAAAGTTTGAACTTAATATGTACTACATGTGATAGTAGGATCCCAAAGGCTTTAAGCCTAGAAACTGGTGAAAAGTTTTCTTCCCATTCAATTACTTCTTCTTGATAATACCATTGTACAACCAATCTAGCCTTATTTCTTACTATTTTGCCAACTTGATCAATTTTTTTTTATAAACAGCCAATTTGTTCCTATATTCAAGGTATATTTAGGTCTATCGACAGGCTTCCAGAATTTATTTCATTAAAAATGGATCAATTCTTCTTACATATCCATAACTTAAGATTTATCATTGACTATATCATTGATGGTTTTAGGTTTATGTTGTGATAAAAGGGCTTGATGTTCAATAACATTACTAAGAGAATCTATAGTCCGTGTACCTTTATTTTAATATCCAACTACTTTATCTAAAGGATATTTCTTAAGGGTTCTAATAGAACTAGAAAAACAAGGACTAGTTATTTCAGGTTCATCTATAGGTTCAAGTTCACTATGATTAGAGTATGGATACTTTCCAGAACTAGAAGAGTTAGAATATTTCTTAACAATAGGGTGAGGAGATTGGCATTAATATCAAGATTGGATAGACCATCATTAATATTTTCTAGGTATGTTCTAGGTTTATATGAATCTATTTCAAAAATTTTACATTTAAAGATTCTTCCACACACTTGATTCTTTTATTAAAGACTCACAAGGCACTACTAGAGATTTAATATCCTTGAAAAATTATTTCATAACTTTTTAAGGAAAACTTCTTAAGATTATCCTTAGAGTTAATAATATAAACTTTACATCAAAAAACTCTAATGTATTTAACTTTAGGTTTCCTATTATTCCACATCACATAAGGGATTTTCTTAAGGATAGGTCTTATTAAAAGACTTTTTATGATATAATTAGATATATTTACAGCTTCTTACCAAATTTAAAAAGGTAAGTCATGTTCATTTATCATAGTTCAGGCTATTTCTTGTAAGGTTCTATTTATTATTTTTACAATTCCATTATGCTAGGGTGTGCTAGGAGAAGATAATTTATGACTATATCCATTCTTTTAGAAAACATATTTAGACTCTTGGTTCTAAAAATCATGAACATGTTCACTTCTTAATATTTTAATTCTGATACACTTAGGCCCTCTATAGATTTAGCATATTTAATTAAGTAGAAATAATATTTAATTTTATGAGAAATAAATAATTTCTAAGTATATCTAGAAAATTATTATACTAAAATAAAGACACAGTGCTTCCCATTCAGACTAGAAACTCTAGATGGTCCAAAAAAAAATCAATGGGAAACAACTCAAGATGTTGATAAGTTGAAACGTTTTTATTGTTTGAAAGATATTTTGTTATAGTTACCTTTTTTAAAAAGGGTTAGAGACTTTATCATTTGAAAACTCAGTTTCTGGTAAATCCTTAACCTTTCCATTTATAGTAAACTTCCTAATAAAGTGAATATTACAATGTCCTAGCCTTCTATACCAGATCAAATACTATTTTTAAAATACACTTAAGAATGAAAAATTTTGAGAATCTAAAGGATCTAAATTCATAGTATAAACAATTCTCATTTATAAAAGCTGTGAATAAAACATCCTTTTCCAAATTAATGATATTGCAGGAATTATTTGTAAATTTAAAATAAAATCAATCATCACATAACTATCATATGCTAAGTAAATTATGTATACGAAAATTAACAAAAAGAACTTTTAAAACTAAAACTATGTTAATGGTACCAATTTAGACAAGGCCAATTATTTGTCCTTTTTCAATGTCACCAAAGTGACATGCCCACAATCAATCTTGATAAGGTTCTTGAAGCTTGAATAGTCTTCTATCAGGTGTCTTGGACACCTACTATCCAAGTACCATGGGATTTTAAAGGATCTCTTCAAATAGATTTCATACAATAATAGATCAAATAAGGAAAGATTTTGGTACACAAAATTTCTTGGTTCTAGTAACATTAGTAATTAACTCTCTAAGAACCCAAAACATTTATCATGGATTTCTTATAAGAATCATATTGAGTGTTAGAAAAAAATAGTATTTGTTCTAGAAAAAACTAAATACAGTAAAGGTACTTCTAGTGTTGGAACATGTAGCATATTTTTCAATTTTGGGCATAAAACCAGATTTTCTAGATTTTTATACAAAA
Organism: Viscum album; assembly: GCA_963277665.1. Lineage (NCBI taxonomy): Eukaryota > Viridiplantae > Streptophyta > Magnoliopsida > Santalales > Viscaceae > Viscum > Viscum album. Next base: position 1,902,410,087 of record OY728150.1, on the reverse strand, counting down.
TTGTTTTTAACAAAATTTACTTCTCCCGGTTGGTAATTAATAATAGTAGTGTATTTAGGAGGTACATTTTTCTATGTATTTGAACTAAGGTATCTTTAAAATTTGTGAACTTATCTAGATACATATTTAATTTCTCATTATAAATTATGAGTTCATTTTTCTCTTTGAGCAGTTGAGCAGTTTTTTCCAATAGTATGGTCAGATTCAATAGAATCAGTAAGTGCATATATTTATTGAGATATTTATACTTATCCTTCAATTAATTGAATGTGTCCTTAATAATTTAACAATATTAAAACATATACCCATTTTTCATATTTTTGGAGTCAGAATCATCTCTAGAATGATAGAAATTTTGTACAAGATATTTAAGGGTTACCTCATAAGTATTTTCATGAAACCCATGTTAGCTTTGTCACCCTTCTCATAATGTGAAGATTCTAACTCACTGGATTTGTCCTTAGAATCAATCCATGTGGCCTTTATTTTTTTTCTTATACCTTTTATATTTTTATCCATATTTCTTCTTATACATTAAGTCGGGATAGTCATAATTTACATGTCCTCTTCTCTTTCATTCATATCATTCTATCTAATTTGAGTTGTCACATTTTTACAATCAATTTTCCAATTTCCCTTATTATCATATTATCCATTATTGATAAGATTTATGAAGAACTTATACATTTTTTATAATTTTTTTGAACCATTAGGATAATTGAAACACTTCGTCATCACTGTCAGATGATGTTTCTTCATTACATGAACCATCAGAATGAGTTTGTGCCTTCACTTTGTGTTTCGAAGTATTTGTTTTGAAAGACACTAAATTTATCTTTGGTTCTTTATACTCTTCTTTTTTGACCATAAATTCTTCCTCATACATCATTAACATACCTATCACCTCTTTTACTGTAATGGTATTGATTTGACATTATTTATTTATTGACACTGAGGTTCCTCTTCATCTTTCTGGTAGAAAAATGAGGATTCTTAGGATTTTTCGTTGGTTGTAAAATACTTTCCCAAAGAGATCATAGTATTTAAAATAACATTAATCCTGAGATAAATGTTATATATAGGTTCATTAGGAATCATTTTTATGTTTTCATATTTAATAATACATGTATTAAGTCTCATTTCATTAACACTAGGGGTTCCTTCATGTGAAACAGCTAAAGTACCCCAAATATCATGGGTTGTTTTACTTTTAGAAATCCTATTGAATTATTCATCTCCTAAAGCACAATATAAATCATTCATATATTTACAATTATTATTATATTATGCCCTATTTGAGTCATCCCATGTATTTTTAATAGTAGCAAGAATTTCATATTTTGTTTAAATCATAGTCTAGATCTCAAATCCCAAGCATAACAAGTGCATTTTCATTTTAATCTTACATTGTGCATAATTAATTCTATTGAAGAATAGATGTTTGTTGGTAGAAAAACCTTAAAATCTATTATACAAGTTAAAGAATAACGTTTTAAAGAACTATAATTTTATAATTGATAGAAATTTAGAGATCTTTAAAAAAATTAAAAGAAAAGTAAAAAAATATAAATCTAATTTTAAAACATTGAAAACAAAGGTTTAAAAATTCTTTTATACCAAATTTTGGTCGAAATAGGACACTCAAGAGGGGGGAGGGGGGTTAATTGAGTTCTTATAATAATTTCTATTTAAAATTAATATTTATAAATTATTTAAAGTTGCCCAATTTTAGAAAAAATAACCTAGTTAGCCAAAATAGTAGATTTATATAATTTTTTATCATTAAAAATATTTCCCCAATATTGATTTGTTCCAAGTTGAAATAATATACTTTATTATCTTAATTTTTGAAATCAATTTACTAAAAAAATTATAATATAAACACTATTTATGATTAACTATAAAAGTTAAGTTAAGTTTTCTAATATTGTAATAAGAATAGAGAAAACGAAAATTGATGTCACAAAACAGAAGTAAAAAAAAGAGGTTCAGTCTCAAGACAAGACCTAATCCTCTCGACTTGGTAATCACCTACAAACAAGAATTTTATATTCATAAAATTGATCCAAACCCTAGATCAGGGTTAACAGTTGTTTACAAACTATTTAGGTCAGCTAGACCTATTCCACATTTTTCTTGGGAGTGTACAAATAAATAGGCCACACAGGGTTCTCTTCTACAATTATTCGTGAGAGTGAAAAATGTAATGGTTTTGTGAAGATATATGAGTATCTTTCAGTTTGGATTAGGAAAGAGTGTGTGTTGAAAATATAGATACACACTACTCAAAATGTAATAAATATGCACATGATAGAGTATTAATTATGATAAAAGGTTCTGAATTCTCTAAGTGATGTTATGTGTAACTCTAGATTTATTGAGTGTAGAAGATGTGAATCTCAATTCCACTTCCCATAACATACACCAAAAAAGAGTGTCATAAAAGCTCTATGTTATGGTTTCCAATGAGGTGAGATCCAGCTCAGAGATTCTATTCACTAGGGTTTATTGTTTCTAGGATGTTGGAAATTTGCCTCTCAGAAAATTCTTCCTTGTATACACATCAATTTGATCACGTTTGTTCCATAGACAAGAAACATCATATTCACCAAGTTTCTCTCTATTTTTTTTCTGGATGATTGGTTTTATACACTGTAGAGTCGATAAAAAGAAAAATACTCATTAATAGTGATTCCTCATACCTCATACAATACACTGAAGACATCAATAAATTTTTCTACAAATGATCATTAATAAAATAAATACCATTAAATAGTCTAATATGACTGTTATAAATAAATTTGAATTTTAAACAGATCATTGATGACATAGTGTGTCGGCATGTCAGACTACTGGAATCTCAGACTGTTAGTAGGCAAATCTTTTGATAGCACATTCCATTGGTAGATCATTTTTATAAGTAGGGAATTTCTACTGGTAGGTAGTTTTATTGGTATGTAGTTTTTGTCGGTATGCTAGACTTAGTAAAAATTCTATATAGCTCTGTCGGTAGCTTACAACTGTCTGTGAATTATGTATCAGTGAGTCTGGTGTCCATGAATTTTCTATTGGTAGGAAATGTATCAGAATCTTATCTTTTTATCAGTGACTTATATCTATTAATGACTTATACATATCCAAAAATCTATAAGTCTTTATTATGATTAAAACATTGAGATTAGAGACATCAGAATTATAAGTAACCAAAATTAATCATAATGTAACTTGATAAATCAAAATTATGCATGATTTGAGATCATTAAAACTAGAGGAGTACAAAAACACACAAAACCTTATTGAGAATTATATTTAACTATTTTATTTTGTTTCCTTTTCTTAAGATGTATAGATGTGTATTATGATTGATATATAGTGATTTGCTAAAAGAAATATTTGTGTTCAGAAATAATAATATATGTTTTATTTTATTTTTTCAAATGAAATTTTAATTTAATGTATGTATGTAGTTTTCCATGACTACAAATATATTCATTCCTTTGTGATGTTATTAATTGCATATAGAACTAATGAAATGAAGTAACCATTTAATCTTGACTACCTGGGATGAAGTCTTCATAGAAGAAGTTAAATAAGAATAAGAAACACTATAAAAACATGACAGAGGTCTGTTATTTTGAATGAATCACTCATTGTTAAAATTAAATTATATATATATATATATTATTGTGGGGTTTCTTTAAATAGTTAGGATACATTTTATACAATATGGGTTTGAGGATATTATTTTCTCATCTATAATCAACAATGATCATTAAAGTTTATTGTATATTCCTAAAATATTCTGGATCATGCTAATGATCAAGTACACTTTTTGAGTAGTAAACCTTATAAAATCTACTCTGCAATCTATCTTTGTTTATTAGTGTGTGTGAAAAAAATAAGTATTAATATTAATAGGTTATTATTTTTTTCTAAAATAATCTTAAAATATAATTTAATTCTCTGATCCACCCTCCTTAATGAATTCTCGCTGATATTTCAATTTATTTCCATAGAGGAGGCCTTCACTAAAAAGTGGGAAGTCCTCGTATCCCAATATAAAAATACTATTTTCATTGATGGGACCTTGGTATCTTAGCCTAAACTTGGAATCAATGAGAAATATACCTTTCTAGTGTATGTGATCAAGACTAAATTGAAGGATTTTGTTATTTTTGTATAAGAATCAGTATTTTTTTTATAATTCCTCTAACATCGAAAAATAATTCCTCTTCAGTACTCCATTTAAGTATTTCAATGATATATTATGGTGTTTTTAACCACCTTTAAAAAATATATTCAAAATTAGTTTCATGAATTATGACGAGTAATTAATATTAAAGGGATGTCATAGGGAAGTATGTCCATGATTTATATATATCTCTTCAAGAATTTATAAGACCCTCGACCATGGATTTGTGGGTGGTCTTTATAGTGGAGATGCAATAATTATCCTTGATGATGATCGAATAATGGAAAATGTGATCTTCTCCCTTAACCACAATGATACATTAGTTATAAAGGATTTAATAGTCATAAAGGGTTTTCTATTAGGTACTCTAATAGAGTAATAACAATGAGAGAGATTAACACTACTTGTAATAAAGTTAAACACTATCATTTATTATCTTCAATTCTCATACATATTTATTGATGTAAATTTTTACTATAATCCCCAATAATAATAACATAAATACATGTAGTTTGTCAAATAAAAAAAGTTACAACCTCAGTAACCTTATCACAACAGAGGTAAAAAAGAACTGAAAATGTTGGGTCTGTTAACACATTAAGTGACTCAATGGTGATCTACAATCCAATATCCCTGGTGGGGGACTTCTTAAATATATGGACTCTTATTTTTTAATAATATATGTAGTAGTTTATGTGGTATAAAAACTACATATTGATTCATGAGACCCCCATAGGGGAACTATGTCCTCAACTACAAATGCTCAAGTTCATGTGCATCATTATGGGGTATGAAATATTTGACTACAATGATATCCATGAAAGAATGAATAAAATTGTAAATGAGATGGATGATAAAACATGTTTTTTTGAATATTTTATTGATAATAGTTGATATAATTTCCCCACAAGGATATTTATTTGAATTTTTAATGTAAATTTATAATTTGACCTTGAATTTTTGAATTCCATGAATAATATATTTTTAATCTCTTAAATTCACTCTAATTTTTTATTATCACATTTTATAAGGGATTATTTTTTACATGAAATTTTATGGTAAAATTATAAAATAATTGGGATACATTTTTCATTTGGACTATTTAAGATGGATCACATATTTATAGGGTGAATGTAGTCATGAATTTAAATATATAATAGACCATATCACATATACCTCACCTCACCATTTGGGAAAAAAAGAAAAATATTTTCTTGAAAGAGGATAAAATTTTGAAATACATTAAAGGAATTGTTTTTGAGAATTTTATTTCACCATATATACAATTGATTTGTGAAGTAAATCATTCAAAAATCCATCTCTATCAGGAGTAGCTTTTGGAGGCAGAATTTCAAATGTCCTCATGTTGAAGTTCCAAACCACATTACACCTCCACTGTATTTATTTTAGTTTTTTAACTAATATATAGGGGTTTTCATTAATTTATGAGGATGTTTCCATATATAGGGGGTTCTATTATACCTTTACAAACATTTGGAATAAATAAGGATTATTTAGAGTGTTGGGCAAAAATCCCTCAAGGTAACATTGCAGCATTTTTGGGTTGATTGTGTTTGTTTACAAAGCAGGTTTCCATGGATAATTGTCGAGTTCTCGAGAATTTTTTGACATTTCATGTTGACAAAGAATGATGACAAAGGAAAGGACGATCTGGAGGCAGTACAAAAGAGCAGTACAAGGTGGTGCCGTTTCCCAGTGTTTGCCAAATTTTTGGTGTCCAAAATTTGGAGTTTGGTGAGCATCGCAAAAAGTGGATTTCCATGAAGAGCATAATTTAATATGGAAGAGGCATGAATTTCGCGAAGATAGGATGTATGGAATGGATTTCGCGAAGACCAGAAGAATGGAGGTGGTGAGTCTTCGCGATTACGTCAAGCTTAGCGAACGGAAGAGGCTGAAGCGCATCGCGGCGGTGAAGGGCTTTGCGAGGGAGCTTCGCGGAGAAGGCGCGAAGGAATTTTGGGCTTCGTGAGGGAGCTTCGCAGCGAAGTCACGATGGTAAGTTGACGGTGATTCTTCGCGACTACATCAAGCTTCGTGAACGGAAAAGTGCTGTGGTGCTTCGCGATTTGGATAGAATTCTGGCGGAATCTTTGGAGCATCGCGATTTGAGATGACGTGGTGTTGACTTCACGCGGAAGGGACGAGGGTCGGTGGAATCGCCTATAAATAGAGGCCGACCCATTCAAGCGAAGTAGAGATAATTTTCAGAGAAAATCCATTGCTCTCGGTTCGAAGAGGTGGCTCACAAAGGCAGTGTGCTTCGCGAAAGGGGAGCTTCGCGGCGACTATTCTAGCTCCGCAAAAGGCATGTGCCCCGCATTGGATCGATGAGCTTCATGGAGAGGCAGGAGCTCCGTGATGGCCTAAGCATTGCGAAGGTCTGTGCATTGCAAGAGTGCTTCGCGAGAGTGCTTCGCGAGAGAGATTCGCGAAAAGGCAGGAGCTTCGCGAAGGCTTGTTTGAGCTTTGCGAAATTGGGAGCTTCGCGAAGTAGGGTGCTTTGTGAAGGTGTTTCCAAAAGGAATTGACCAGTGTTCAGTGGTAAAGTGGTATTCATCAATGGATGAAAGTTGGACTATGACAGAGCATCCATCAACACTTAAGGATGCATGTATTCATGCAAATGAAGATACCTACAGGTCTATAAACTATGAGTGATTCCCTTCATAGAGCAGTGAGCTTAGGAAGAGGAAGAAGGTGATCCTCTCCACCGGCAGTGAGCCAGAGAGAGAGAAACAGGGAGTGACCCTTGGGAAAGCAGTGAGATGACCCTAAACATTGTATAGGCAGTGAGCCTGGGCATAGAAGTGATATATCCCGAACATTGTAATCCACAGCTAGTGAAGTTTAGTGGACTTGGTACGACCGACAACCTGTCGGCGTATGATCCTTGGACGTAGCCCTTAGTGGTGAACCAAGTAAATATGTTGTTTCTTGTGCTTTCTTTACTTTCTATTTATATTGTGCAGTAGGAAAGAGAGAGAAGAGTTTTTTTCTTAACAGCGAAACAAGATCAGAATGGGCTTTAATTTTTAATTAGTCATACCCTGATTCACCCCCCCTCTCAGGATATTCAGCATTGTGGACCTAACAAGTGGTATCAAAGCGAAAGGTTGATATAAGTTCTTCTCTCAATGGAGGTCACTAATCATAGAGGGATTCCGATCTTCAACGGATGTAATTTTCAAATATGTATGAATCGAATGCAACACTATTTCCAATCTTTGGGAATGGATGTGTTTTCAGAAGCTATGCATGGTATCACAGCTGATATTACTAGTGGTGCATTATCAGAAGCGGAGCATAAAGAGTTGGATACTGACTCCAAAGCAATCAATGCCTTAGGGGGAGTCCATTCCAATCCCATATATACAAAGGTGATGTCATGCAAAACAGCACATGCCATGTGGGAAAAGATTTTGAATATTTATGAAGGGGATACAAAAGTAAGAGAGGCCAAGCTGCAAGTGTTGTGGAACAAGTATGAAGATCTGAGAATGAACCCGAATGAGTCTGTTGATGCATTATTTGACAGGGTAAATGTTGTGGTAGAAGACATGCGAGGCCTTGGTGAGATTATCGAAGACATTAAAATCGTAAAGCACATATTGAGAAAGCTTCCACCTCGGTTCAATCCGAAAGTTTCTGTTTTGGAAGATAAAGATCTGAAAGAGCTGACATTGGATAACCTACACATCACTCTTGTTGCATATGAAATGAGAAATGATGACAACGATGATGTGGAAAAGTGGAAATCCAAAGAGGTGGAATTTAAGGCCATGAAGAGGCTCACTATTAAAGATTCTCAGGAGGAAGAAGATTCAAATGAGGTGATGTTCTTCCTTTCTTCAAATCTGCAAAGAGGAAAAGGAAAGTTTAAAGGGAAACTTCCACTAGCATGCTTCCGATGCGGAAAGGTTGGTCATCTTGCTCCAAGATGCCCCAAAAAGTTTCAAGAAGAAAGTAATGAAGATGAAGTTGAGATTCCCATGAAAAAATCTTCAGCCTATGTGAAAGGGAAGAAGTAGTTCAAGAGAAATTTCTTTAAGAAGAAGAATCTTCTTTCACAAGAAATAGACAGTTCAGCTGAGTCTGAGGGTGAAGAAGTTGAAGAGATAGAAAACTGCAAAGATCGTGGACAAAATGCGATGGTGGCTATTTCCAGTAGTGCTCTAGAAAAGAAAGAAACCAAAACTGATGAAGAAGAAGAAGAAATTGAAGGGAGAGTTGACATAGAAGCTGAATTAGAAGCAGCTCTTGAAGAGATAGATGTTTGGGGAGAAAAAACAAAGAAAGCCAACAAGATAGTATGTGATGCCAAACTATACATGTAACAACAAGAAGAAGAGAAGTCTGAGCTTGAGAAAGAAATTGAAAATCTAAAGTCTTCCAGGCCAGAGTGCACAGAAAAGGTTGATGAGCATAAGCTCAAGATTGAAGAGCATAAAAGGGAGATCGATTGCTTGAGTTGAAAAGTGAAAGATCACGTCAAGCGTATTGAAGATCTTGAAGTGGAAGTTGTCGATCTGTGGAGAAAAGTTAAAGACCAGGAAAAACCTTTGAATCTCAACACATTATTGGGAAATCAGGTCGTTACAAAGACTGAAAAGAAGAAATAAGATCCTAGTAGTTTAGCAAGAAAGAAGCAGCAATTGAGCTCAGAAGTTAAGGCTGGTTCTTGGCTTAATTAGAAACAAAAATTTGTGGCAGTTGATGTTAGACCACAAGCACCTGTCCCGAGATTGAAAGTGAATTTGAGCACAAAGCAGAATCAGAATACTCAGAGATCCCAAGGGGAAACTCATAGTGCTGAAGTAACACGAAGGAATGCACCTTATATCTGGTGTTATTGTTGTGTAATGATGGGACATTCACAGTATGTGTGTTCCATATCCAAAAGTTATTGAAGGGAACAAGAAAAGAGATGGAAGCCAAACAGAGAACGGTTTTCCAGAACATATTTTGAAGGATACTGTTTTTGGTGTGGAGGATTTGGACACATGGCTAGGTACTGCAATCCGACCATTCAGAAAAATGTGCCAAAGCAGAATCAAAATGTTCGCAAGCAGCAGATCAGTAAACCGACAAGTGAATTAAAAGTTCAGAACAGATTTGCAGTTTTGCAAGATGAAGCTGGTCCATCATACTCTGAGAAAGAACAGAAGCCTCAATCCATGCCGAGTATGAAAGAAAATGTATGGACCCGGAAGAAGAAAATTGAGAAGGCCGTAGTTGCTGAAATTGCCCTTAAAGCATCAGATCGTTCTGGTGTGTGGATCCTTGATAGTGGTTTCACATCCCACATAACATGCAACAAGGATCTGGTTACAGGCATAAAATATGACAAAGAAGGAGTTGTCAAATTTGGAAATGATGAAGGCCTGAAGATTGTTGGCTCAGGAAAAGCCATGTTTGGGGGCAATGAAATGAGACATGCTGATGTCTTGGTGGTAGAGGGTCTCAATCATAATTTTCTTAGCGTCAGTCAACTATGCGACTCTGGGAACTCTATCCTATTTACCAAGAAGATAGGTATTGTTAAAGGAAAATATGGAATAGTCATTCTACAGGGAAACAAACAAAGGGGAATCTTTACCTGGTAGGTGGGGAAGAAGATTCATGCCTTTTATCCAGAGAAGAAGAAAATCAGTTGTGGCATAAGCGACTTGTTCATCTATGTCAACCATCTATGGAAGATCTGGTGAAGTGTGATGATGCTAGAGACCTTCCCAAACTATCACGTGATCGCACTCATACATGTGATTCTTGTCAACAAGGGAAGATCATCAGGAAGAAATACAGGCCAAAGGAACAAAAAGCAACTGGAGTGCTCGAATTGGTGCATGCTGATGTATGTGGACCTATCTCACCACGAGATATATATGGGCAAAGGTACTATGTTATTTTCATTGATGACTATAGCAGAATGACCTAGGTATTCATCATTACCCATAAGACAGAGGTGTTCAGTTGCATAAAGCAGTACATGAGGGAATCAGAAAAGATGCTTGGGCAGAAAATTCTGAAGTTTCGTGCTGATAATGGTACGTAATGTACAAATAGTCAGGTTGAAAACTATCTCGAGAAACATGGGATAAGGCATCAAGTTTCATCAGTAAGAACTCCCCAATAGAATGGAGTGGTTGAAAGGATAAATTTGATCATCAACAACATGGCCAGAACAATGCTTATTGATAAGGACCTATCAGAGAAATTTTGGAAGGAAGCAGTTTTGACATCGGTCTATGTTTCAAATAGGTCCCTGTTATGTCCGAAGCAAGGGAAGACTCCGTATGAACTGTGGTACGGAAAGAATCCAATGTTGAAATACTTTAGAATCTTTGGAAGTGAGTGTTTCATTCTCAACAAAGAACATCATTGGAAGTTTGAGGCACGAGGAGATGAAGGGATATTCCTTGTCTATTCAGGGAAAAGCAAAGCATATAAACGCTTCAACAAGAGGCTGGAAAAAATTGTTGAGAGCAATGATGTCACTATAGTTGAAAATTAATAGACTGATCAATGACCCAGTGAACAGTTTCTGGATGAAAGTGATGATGAGGTAAGCAACACAGGGGGAGTAGAAGTGGCAGAGGCTGACTGAGAAGAATATACTGATGATGAACAAGAAAGTGTCAAGTCTGTATCTGTAAGGAAGCCAAAGAGTCGAGCTGAAATTGATAGGCAAAATATCATTGGTGATCAGACAGCTCCAGTTCAGACTCGAAGAATGAAATCATTACAACAAACATTGTTTTTATCTCAGGTGGAGCCGAAATGTTTTTCCGATGCAGCTGAAGATGAAAACTTGGTTCAGGCTATGAATGAAGAGCTTGATCAAAATGAGAAGAACCATACATGGGAGATTGTTTTGAGGCTAGCAGACAAGAATGTCATTGGGACCAAATGGGTCTATCGCAACAAGATTAATGAAGATGGCACAGTGATTCGAAAAAAAGCACGTCTTGTGTGCAAGGGGTACTCCCAGATCGAGGGAATAGATGTTGATGAGACATTTGCATCGGTTGCAAGGCTGGAGACAATAAGATTATTCCTAGCCATCGCAGTGCAAAGGAAGTTCAAAGTATTCCAGATGGATGTCAAATCTGCATTCTTGAATGGTGTTCTAGAAGAGGAGGTGTATATTGAGCAGCCAGATGGGTTTCTCATTCATGAGGATGAGAACCAAGTTTGCAGGCTGAAGAAGGCGTTGTATGGGCTGAAACAAGCACCAAGGGCATGGTACTCAAGGCTTGATCAGTACTTGAATAAGCTTGGCTTCCAGCGTGGAGGAGTTGATTGAAATATTTATTTTAGCAACGACAGCAATCAAAGGATGATGGTGCTAGTGTATGTCGATGACATAATCTTTGGCGGATCAGATGAAGCTCAGTGCAGATAGTTTTCCGAATTCATGAAAAATGAGTTTGAAATGTCAATGATTGGAGGGATAACGTTTTTCCTTGGTCTACAGGTGACACAAGTAAGGAATGAAACTTTTATTTCTCAATCCAAATATTCTAAAAAGGATTTAAGAAGGTTTGGAATGGATAATTCCAAGGAGATGAAGACTCCGGTTGCCACTCAGATGAAATTATCGAAAGATGAATATGGAAAGATAGTAAATATCACAGAATACAGGAAAATTATTGGAAGTTTGTTGTACTTGACTGCAAAAAGGCCTGATATTTTTTCGCCACATGCCAAGTAGCGAGATATCAGAGCAATCCCAAGGAAATCCACATGCTTGCAGTGAAAAGAATACTTTGGTATATCCAGGGCACAGTGGATTTCAGCTTGACATATACTGATAAATCTCAGACAGAGTTATTGGGCTATACTGATGTAGACTGGGCCGGTTTAGCGGATGATAGGAAATCAACGTCAGGTGGTGCTTTCTATCTTGGCGGATTGTGTATTTCATGGCTTAGCATGAAGCAAGATTTAATTTCATTGAGCACTGCCGAAGATGAGTATATTGCGGCCACTCAAGCATGCACACAGTTATTGTGGATGAAGCACCAGCTTGATGATATGGGAGTTGAAGTGAAGTCTCCAATCGGAATCCAGTGCGACAACTCAAGTGCTATAAATCTTAGCAAAAATCTCGTCCATCATTCAAGGACAAAGCACATTGAGATTAAGTATCATTTTATCAAGGAGAAGGTTGAGCAGGGAATCGTGAAGATGGAGTACGTGGCTACAGAGCTACAGGTTGCATACATTTTGACAATGGCCTTACCCAAGGAAGATTTTGAAGGGCATCGACTAGCTCTGGGAGTTCAGTCGATTCCCCGCACTTTAAATAGTGTGGATGTGGGACCCCCACCCCCCCTCTCCCCGAGGTATGATGTGTTTTTTCCCTAATGTGCTGATATGTGTTCTCTACTATGTTACAGACTCCAAAGGAGTGACCTTTGGGTTCGTTGACAAAGGGGGAGAAAATAGTGATTGTTAAAGGGGGTGACAGTGTGGAGATTTGATAAATCATAATTGATAGTTATTGTTAAAGGGGGAGACAGTGTGGAGATTTGATAAATCATAATTGATACAGGGAGAAGCTGACCAGTGGAGCAGCCAAATAGGGGGAGAAATGAGAAAGGGGGAGAGTATTAAATCTGACGATACTAGAAGTGATCGATCAAAGCATAGAAATAACGACAGCTGAGGATCGTGATAAAAGAAGAACAGTGGTGTTGGAATGGTGTGAGACGGTGTCCAGCTATTCACCAATTGGTATCAGTGTGGTTCAACAATTGGTATCAGGTTGGAATCGACAATTGGGGTCTAACATGAAGTGATTCATTGATGAACTTTTCATACTACTCTTGTTTCTCACGCCGAGCATTGCTCATGTGGGCTTATAGTACGTGTTAAGTGAATCCTTGAATGCTATCAGAATCGCAAGAGGTTAATGGTGGTAGTAGCTAGAAGAAGACTCAGTGAGGTATCAACGTTCAGAAAATCATTCTGAGCAGAGTTGTGAAGAGTTGTCAACAAACCCAAAGGGGGAGATTGTTGGGAAAAAATCCCTCAAGGTAACATTGCAGCATTTTTGGGTTGATTGTGTTTGTTGACAAAGTAGGTTTCCATGGATAATTGTCAAGTTCTCGAGAAGTTGTTGACATTCCATGTTGACAAAGAATGATGACAAAGGAAATGATGATCTGGAGGCGGTAGAAAAGAGCAGCACAAGGTGGCACCGTTTCCCAGTGTTTGGGAAATTTTTGGTGTCCAAAATTAGGAGTTTGGTGAGCATCGCGAAAAGTGGATTTCCATGAAGAGCATAATTTAATATGGCAGAGGCATGAATTTCGCGAAGATAGGATGTATAGAATGGATTTCGCGAAGACCAGAAGAATGGAGGCGGTGAGTATTCGCGATTACGTCATGATTTACGAACGGCAGAGGCTGAAGCGCATCGCGGCGGTGAAGGGATTTGCGAGGGAGCTTTGCGGCGAAGGCGCGAAGGAATGTTGGGCTTCGTGATGGAGCTTTGCGGCGAAGTTGCCAAGGTATGTTGACGGTGATTCTTCGCGACTACATCAAGCTTCGCGAACGGCAAAGTGCCGTGGTGCTTCGCGATTTGGACAGAATTCCGGCGGAATCTTTGGAGCTTCGCGATTTGAGATGACGTGGAGTTGACTTCGCACGGAAGGGACGAGGGTTGGTGGAATCGCCTATAAATAGAGGTCGACCCCATCGAGCGAAGTAGAGAGAATTTTCAGAGAAAATCCATAGCTCTCGGTTCATAGAGGTGGTTCGCGAAGGCAGTGTGCTTCGCGAAAGGGGAGCTTCGCGGCAGCTATTCTAGCTCCGTGAAAGGCGTGTGCCTCGCGTTGGCTCGGTGAGCTTCGCAGAGAGGCAGGAGCTCCGCGACGGCCTAAGCATTGTGAAGGTCTGTGCATCGCGTGAGTGCTTCGCGAGAGTGCTTCACGAGAGAGCTTCACGAAAAGGCAGGAGCATTGCGAAGTCTTGTTTGAGCTTCGCGAAATTGGGAGCTTCGCGAAGTAGGGTGCTTTGCGAAGGTGTTTCCAAAAGGAATTACCCAGTGTTCAGTGGCAAAGTGGTATTCATCAGTGGATGAAAGTTGGACTATAATAGAGCATCCATCAACACTTAAGGATGAATGTATTCATGCAAATGAAGAGACCTACAGGTCTATAAACTGTGAGTGATTCCCTTCACAAAGAAGTGAGCTTAGGAAGAGGAAGAAGGTGGTCCTCTCCACTGGCAGTGAGCCAGAGAGAGATAAACAAGGAGTGACCCTTGGGAAAGCAGTGAGCTGACCCTAAACATTGTATAGGGAGTGAGCCTAGGCATAGAAGTGATCTAGCCCGAACATTGTAATCAACAGCTAGTGAAGTTTAGTGGACTTGGTACGACCAACAACCTGTCGGCGTATGCTCTTTGGACGTAGCCCTTAGCAGTGAACCAAGTAAAATTGCAGTGTCCAGTGCTTGCTTTACTTTCTATTTATATTGTGCAGCAGGAAAGAGAGAGAAGAGTGTTTTCCTTAACAACAAAACAAGATCAGAATGGGCTTTAATTTTTAATTAGTCATACCCTGATTCACCCCCCCTCTCAGGGTATTCATCCCAGTGGACCTAACATAGAGGATATCTTCCAAGAACTATCTCATCCACTTTTTATACTTCTTATTACTTTTATTTTGAAACTATAATATCACTTTTACTAAAATAAAACATCATTTTTTATTATCTCATAGGTTTATTTTTTTATTTGGAATAGAATCAATGAGTTGAGAAAATCATAGGGTTTACCATTTAAAAGCATTAACTGTGACATTTTTAATTATAATGATAACTCTACTCAAGGAAGTGTAGTTTAAATTCACATTAAATATAATTGCTACACCCTTAACTAATTTTTTTGAATTCATTAGATCAAATTAATTACTAAATTATTATTAATTACTTTATTTATAATTTATAATGAACTTGATGGATTGTAACATTGACCATGAGGTTTGGTTTTTTGAATTGGGATAGAAAAACTTTAATATCTACATATAATCAACTTGGTATAGAAATTTATGCTAAAAATATGATCCTAAAACTAAATTAATTATAATCCCCAAAGTGTTTATGCTTATTTAATTTGATACTATCACTGAATTTTATTTTAAACAATAATCAATGTAGGGAATCTCGTTTGGATGTCTTGAAGTTAATATTGGGTTCATTTATTCCAATATTTAAGAGTGTATTAATTTTCATTGGATTTTATGGATAATGATTTTATTGGATTATAATTAAATAGATTTAAACATATGTTTTATTGATGAAAGACTAATTAATTTAGATATTAGGTCGATAATGTGTTTTCATATAAGTGTTTTTAAATAAAATGTCTATTTTTTTCCTTTTATTCCAAAGTCCCCCAATAAAACCCCATCTTTTGTTCACCCATTGATTTCATTTCTTTATTTCTTAAAACCAATAATGTGATGTCTAATTCACATGATCTTAATTTTAATTACCTAGGTTAGAAACTATGATAAACTTAGTAAAAGAATATTTTTTTGTTATCAAATGATAAAATACTCCTCAAATTAGCACATTTTCTAGGGTTGAAGGTGTTTTCTTTATCCGCCTTTTAAGATGAGTTATTTTGATCATAACCAATTGACTTAAACTAACTTGTATATTATTAAAATATTGGTTTTTTATGTTTAATATATAATAATAAGTCCCCCTATAATAATAATAATTTAATGGATAATGGGAGAACTTCCTAATAAATTTCTACAAATACTAGAAAAAACATCACTTAAGCTTGATTTACTAAGAACAGAACATACACTCTCCATTATAATAAGTAAAATCATTCCCTAAAACAATATGTTATGGTTAGTAATGGGATATTTAGAGAGAGAAAAAGTTATATTTATTAATCTAAAAATTTAAACTGTAGAAAAAAAGAGTAAAATTATTGAGGTGATCATTTACAATAGTACATAAGACAAATTTAGAATAAACCAGAAGTACTACATAATAAGGATGAAGAAGAATTTTATTTTAAAATTTGTTATGATAAAATTATATAGGTGAATGAAACATTTATATGACAAAATCAATATCCAACCTTTATAAAAAATAATTTATGAATCCTTTCTTGAAGAAAAATAGACAATAGTGAAATAATTTGATGAATGTTTCACACATCTTAAGACAAATTATTTTAATCATTCATATGTTAAAATGGATACTAATATTACCCATGAAATTGATAGGTCCACAGAATTATAGCATGATATGGAATACAAAAAATATATCACATAAGGTGTGGTGCATTTTAATGATTGGATAGAGTAATTGTAACAATCCATGATTTATAATATATGATTACCTTAAAATAGGTCAATGTTTTTAATATCTTTCTCCACATGCAACAACAAACTGAAATGAAACCATAATAATATTTATATAATGTAAACATATTTGAGTATAAAAATTAAAACATATCCATTGAATTAGTAATAATTCATAAGAGTAATCTATTTTTGAAATATAAAAAAAACTCTTAATATGAATTTAATTTAATTATTTTACCTAAAATAACTAATATGGTCATTTATTATTTTGATATGTATTTTTATCAAAATATCCTTTTTATAAAATATGAATTTCTATATTTAATTTTTTATTAATTATGATAAATTGTTTTTATTATTAATTGTTAGTTAACTATAATTTCATTAGTAAAGGACGTGAAATAATAATAATATTAATAACAATTAATACATGAAAATTTCATTTTCCAACAAAAAAAGTTTTTCAATATATATTATGATTTTATTGAAAAATTTAATTTATAGATTTTAGAATTTGAATTTGAAAATAAATTAATCATTTTTGGATTTAGAATAAAAATATTACCTTAAGTTGAAATTTTTGTGTTTTTCAAAAAACATTGTTTTTAGTTGAAATATATGCTTTTTGCGAAAAATATAAATTTGTGTGATTTTTTCATTATGAAAACATATCATAGACGTTTTGGAAACCCTTTAGGTAATAAAATATACATTTAAAAAACAAAATTATTCATTTTATTATATTTTTTGAGCATATAGATCCTATGTCCAACATTTTTAAACAAAATTAAAATAATAATTTAATAAAAAATTCAAATTATTCTGTTCATTGAATCAAGTATTTTCAAGATGAGATGAAGTTTTAGATATCCTTAAAAGTCACTGTGATTTTATTTTATTAACAATAAAAAATATATTTTATGGGGGTATATTATTTTAATAACTATGGATTACATATAACTTTTATGCTTAAAGCAGAAACATTTTTTTCTTCTAAAAACCTATGTTACACGTTATGTGCGCTAACCATAAAAATAACTTATAAAATACATTGAAATTTTATTTCAATAAAATATTTCCAAATTTTAAAATTATAATCATCAAATTTGGTAAAAGGGTCAATGTTATGTTTTATTAATATTAATTAATAAGGTTAAAAATTAATTACCAAGGTAAAGGGAAATTAAGGTAAACATCAAAAATTAAAAATAAAAACCCATGAAATATTAATATTTTTCTCCCAAATGAGTATTTTTCATCAATATTAACCCAAAAACAATTTATTCCCATATTTTTTACTTTATAGATCTATTAAACATGGTACAGTAGTATCACATTATTGTATATATTACGTGTGCTTCCAAAAGTTCCTTTATCATTAATTATAAAAGGATACACATTATCTACTTCCAGACTCAACATAATTAATAATTTATCATTGAAAAATTTTAAAATTACAACTCTTAGAAAAATATACCACTTTAAAAGTGTATGGTTAACATTAGTTATCCTAAGTCCTTAATTTTCAAACAAAATTTCTTTGAAACTTCATGTCCCTGATGTGAGTATTATCAACTACCTTTCTTTTCTTCTTTGTTATGTCCATTGAAATTTATTATATAAAAACTAATATAATTATATTATTAATATTAATATACTTTAATGATACTATATTAATTATATTATTGTTATCAATTCATCTATCCCATCTATTAAGAAAATGAAATCATCATTCGTGTGTACATGCATACTACCACCTCCATGACATGATGTTGTTCATTTTTTTCATCAACCCTCAAGGAAGGATATAATTTATATACATTTTTATATTTATAAAAGAAAATTCTAAAATTATAAATTTTTTTATACCATCATTCCGTATGTTAATTGAAAAATGGGATCGTTAATTTTGTGTCTGGCGGACTCTTACCTCCACAAACAATAAATTTCATTTGTCATCAATAACCATTATTGACTATTCAAAGAATGTATTTAATGAAGATATATAATGATTATAATATTCTTTATATTATTTATATTTCAAATTATCATTATATAAGTATATATCCTTACTCATTAAATAATTAAAACATGTTACTATATGAGTTGATTTAACCACCCATATAAACGATGTTATGAAAAATTATGTACTAAATTATTATGGGATGTAATATAATGGTAATATCATGAAATAATGATATATTAAAGTCTTTTTAATGGTTACATACATTATATTTTTAATATTTAAAATATTTATTAATATATAACATTTCAATCATTAAACACATCAAAAACTAGTTCATCATGATTTAAATTTTCATAAGTCATATTCATGTATTCTAGCTAATAAATATTATACCTATGTATTATTTCAAAAAAATATTATTCTATCTAAAATTATCTGTAAATTGTGTACTTGTGACAACTTTTTCAGAATCGATCCCATATTTTTGGAGTTTATACGAAATAAGAAACAGATTGTTCAAAAAACTCATAATGAAAATAAAGTATAATATATTAATATTTTTGTAGTATATGGTTATAAAATAAATATAAAAGTGTTAGTATATTTATATTTAGTTTTTGAGATAAGTTATTTAGATAGTTATGATCATTATACAGTTTGTTATATCATGTTCCAGTAATTATGAATACAAGGTAACAATTTTCATCTTAGATTCCTCTACTTAGATCTTTTTTGGTATTATGAACCTAATTTCATTTATACGATGTATATAATAAATATTTTAGATATAAGATCATTAGTTATATTCTAATTATGTTAATTTAAGTTCAATTTACATCCTTAATTTTTATGTGGGATTGATTTGAATGTTTCTAAATCCATAAGGGTTCTTTTTCCCTCAATTCAAATTCATTGAGACATAGTACATTTTGTGCACCATGTTTCATTTATAAGGTTTATTTATTTGAAATTTATTATTTTTATCATACTCATTATATTTCATGATATTTACAGGACAAATATTTTCCTCTTATTAAAGTAGCTATTGATTTAATTGTTTCCCCAGAAATTAGGATTTCTGGTAACTCAAATTTCATTCATTGGGTAATGATATTTATTTTGAACTTATGCATATGAAATATCATTCAATTTTATTTTTTTATATAGTATTCAATATGTGTTTTAGTAATATACATTCTTTCCACATAAAATATTTTGAAAAATATTTATCACTTAGATATATTTCCCATAAGGGGTATTGAAAACTCAAATATTATTCATAGAGTTATATTGTTCTATATTGAATATTGTTTTTTCATGTTTGAATTTTTACACCATAACATTTTATGGTATTTTGTAACCCTATATCAGAATTTTTTTTAATACAAATAATGTTTTATTACTCTTTTTACAATTTTGGTTTTTAATAATGGTGATTTTAAGTATTAAAAAATTCCCTTTCATAATAAAAATATTTTTATCTACATTTCCAATACAAAAAATTATTTTTTATTTTATAGGATCTTTTATTATAAATTATTTTACAATTAAATGTTTTTAATGTGTTTTTATTTAACATTTTGAAAAACTATTTCAGAAGGGACCCATCAAATTGTCTTTGATGTCAATGGGGAAAAGTTTTCTAGAATCTATTATATGATTTCACTTAAATTTACCAAGGCATTTTCATAAGTATTTACCCTAATATCTACTATGATTCACAATTTATATGATAATATATATTTTTATTTTGGGGGAATAAACTAATGATATCAAATAATCTAATTCCTGATCCCTTATTGGGGGATATCATTCAATCATTCTTTTTTTATGATATTTTTCATCAATGTCAACATCATTTAAGGTTTCCTTTGTTACACTGGGGTTTTTTATTTTGAAGCCATCCAAATTATTTAACAATATGGATTATAATCATGTTATTTTATTATTGAATTATTTTTATATTCATTGATCAATACATCATGAACATCACATTTTATATAATCCAAATTTGATGATGTTAACCTATAATGAATTTCATTCAATTTCCATGGGGAAAAGTATTGACCATACATAGGTCATTATTACAATAAAAATTATAATTTTCAAGTTGATTATGTATTTTTTAACTATCAACAATATTAATAGTAATATATTATGATAATACCATTACTTTTTTTAATGTGGGAAAACGTATTTTCATTCCATATATTGTTATTTCAATATAGATTAATATTGATAATTCAACCACATATTGTTTGACCCTCCACATTATTTATTTGGATGAGTTATGATCATGTCATTACTTTATTTGAAATGAGTAAACTTTTGAGTCAAAATTAGTCTTTTGAATTTCATGTCTTGTTTTGGAAATCAAAAATATATTCATATAAGTTTTTCATACTGATTCTGTCAATCGTACTGACTCTGTCAATCATATTGACTTTGTCAATCGTACTAACTCTATCAATCGTACTGACTCTGTCAATCGTACTAACTCTGTCATTCGTACTGACTCTGTCAATCGTACTAAATCTGTCACTCATACTGACTTTGTCAATCGTACTGACTCTATCAATTGTTGGACTCTGTAAATCGTATTGACTCTGTCAATCGTACTGACTTTTTTGCATCATACGCACTTTGTATCATTTCTTTACATTTCACTAAGTAATACTTATTATACTCATGTTTTTATCAATTTCTTGTTTTTATTCTTTATCAACACATTTCAATCTTACTCAAGTTTATCATATTCATATATCTTTTTATTTAATCAAAACGGTGCCGTGGTGTTAGTTATAAACTAATCAAAATGATGTCATGTTTTCTGTTTCAATATGACCGTTGTAATGCCAGGTGTCCAAGTCCCTCCTAGTTTTCTGGAGAAATATGACCATTGGAGGAAATATGTCCATTAGAACCTGAGGTCTATAAATAGGAGGCCATTTGAAGCAAAGAAGAACAACTGAGAGACTTTGATAATTCTTTGCTACTTTCAAGTTCTAGAGAGAGACGCCATGACTTCTCTCTTCTTTTGAAATCGATGAGATTACAAAATGTGAACGACTCGTTCTTGGTTTTTTGTATTTCATTAAGAGATTTATTTTCCTTTGTGTGACCGATCAGGCGATAACGATCAAAAGCTACTGAAGATAGGCATATGGTGGTACCGATCATCGTATCGAGGGATTTTAAGTGTTTGAACGATAGTGGTGTCGATTACCTGCAAAATCGAGGGCTTGCGGGGATAGCAAGATAGACATACCAATCATCGTATCGAGGGATTGTGGGGATATCAATACAGACGTATCGATCATCGTATCAAGGGATTACCCAGGTGGTGGTAAGACAGACCTCTTATCCTAGGTGAAAGGATAACCCTTCTATTTGGGATAAAATAATTGTAATATGTTTACATTTCTGCTAATGTTTGTTTTAGAAAGGGAATTTTTTTCTTCCATTCTTCATTTCATATACATTTGTAATTGTTTCAATTACAATCATACTACTACATATTGTATCGATAGATTCAACACGCTCTATGGTAGAATCTTTTACTTTTGTATTACTCTGATTATTGTATTCATTTGAATACAATTGATTAACTTTTCTTATAGTGTTACATTGTATCATATCTTTTATATCCAAGTCATTTGTGGTTATTTGTATTTTTTGTGAATTGTATTATTTTAAGATCATTTAAACTAATTTCTTAAGTGTGTAAATACAAAGTTTTTAAACTTACAATTCACCCTCTGTTGTGTTGTTCCATCTAATATACATATACATCTTTATATCGATCCAACATTTGAAATCAGAAGAGGGTTCCACTGAATTGTATTTCTATTACAATCTTCTTTTTCAACTACTTACTACAATAATGTGTGGAGTGGAAAACATTTTGTTTTATTAGATTCCATGGATGAATATTGGATTAATTGACAATATAAATCCAACTAGACGACCAATCTTTAATGGGAATGATTATGAGTACTCGATATATCAAATGAATACATTTGTTATTAACACTAGTGTAGAAAATTTTATTATTCCTACTGGAGGTTACATAATTTCTAACAAAGAAGTCAGCACTTTCCCCAATCAAGAGAAGCAAGAATATCAACTGAATTACAAGGTACACAATACATTACTATGTTCTATGACCAGGAAAATATACAACCAAATATCATCTTGTGAAGCATCCAATTGTATTTGGAAGAAATTGGAAGTCACACATTTTGGTACATCGATGGTTATAGAAACAAGAAGATAAATTTTCTAGAGTAGAGTATCATGTATTTATTTTTCCTTATGGAGAACCAGTATGTAAAGTGCAACAAATATTTAGGACAATTCTTAATAGTTTACAATCTATGGGAGAAAAAGGTCTTGTTGATGAATCTCTTGTAGATTTTTTTTGATATAATGCCAAAATAATGGGAGTAAAAAAGGATAACTATTGATGAAAATAGAAAAGTCTCTCAGATTACTCTTGAGGAAGTCTTTGGAACTCTTCTACAGCACAAGGCAAGAATGAGGAGAGATGATGATTTCAATAAGATGAAAAATGGAAATGAAAGTATAGCTTTTACTACTACATATAAATCTAAAACACGAGAAAGGATAACAAGATCCAAAGATAAGAAAGTTTTTATTTCAGAATCAAGTGATTGCGATCATTCAGATAATGAGTTAGCCAATCTTGCTCGAAGTATGAACATGATTGCGAGAAAGAAAGACTTCCAATATAGATTCAAAAAGAACGATAAGAAGTATAAGAAATATTCAGATGTAACATGTTATGAATGTAAGAAAGTAGGTCATATAATACTTGATTTTCCTTTACTAAAGAGAAAATATAGAAAGGAGAAACATTCTGAAAGAAATAAGAAAAAGTATTACAAGACAAAGGAAAAAAAGTCATAAGGCTAATGATACATGGAGCGCAAGTGGTGGCGATTCATCAGATGATTCTTCAGAATATGAATCCTCAGGACCAAGGAATATTGGACTTATAACCAGATTACCAATTGAAGAACATTGTCTCATGGCTAAGGTACACAATGCAGAAGTTATTACAAATGTTTCCCTAAATGAAAATTATATTGATAATAAATATTATGAATCTTGAAATGATGAGTCTTCATCATCATAAGATAATACATTACCTTCTTATGAAGAAGTGTTTAGGTTTTCTAAACTACTTGAGAATGAAAATTCTAAACTCAAGAAAAATATTGATATGGAAAATTATAGAATTTCAATTTTAACAATTGAAGTATCAGATATTTCTAAAGATATTGATATGAAAACACCTGATTTTGAAAGTATTTTAAAAACCCTTGAGAAAGTAAAATCTGATAAGTACAAAATTCTTAAGGATCTTGAAAATGTAATTTCGAAGAAAAATGTTTTTGAGCCTAACTCAAGTTCAAAATCAAATGTTCTAGAGGATAAAAACCTAGTTTTAAAAGTAAATTCAAAAATTTTGTTTATTTGAAGAAATGTTTTCCAAACTTTAATTATGGAAAGGAAAACTTTGATAAAATTTATTCTCAAATAAAACCTTTGAGAAATCATTATGATTTTAGTTATACTCATTCTAAACCGATTTTTAGTAATAACTATTTTTTTCCTCAAAGTACTCTTTTTTTCTAAGTGTCAATGTGGTGGACACTGGAAAATAGATTGTTCTCTTAATAGAACTCAGTATTTAGGATTTCATAAAGCTCATTTTTCAAAACAAATGTGGATTCCTAAAATTCTTTTATCTAACCCTTCTAGATCCAAGCAAGTTTGGATTCCGAAAAAATAATTGTTTATTTTTCAGGAAAATACGAAGTGTACCAACAACAAGAACATTTGGTACATGGATAGTGTTTGTTCTCGACACATGACCGGTAACAAATATTTCTTTGAAAAGATTATTGAATCAAAAGGTGGAAAGGTTACCTTTAGAGATAATGCTCAAGGAATTATTGATGGAATATGTAATATTGTTTTTATTGGAAAAGTTATTATTTCAAATGTTTTGTTTGTTAAATGTATTAAGAAAAATCTCATCAGCATAATTCAATTATGCGATGAAGGATACCTTGTGAATTTTAGAAATGATAAATGCTTAGTTCACAATTCCAAGGATGAATTCATTTTATCTACCCATAGGAAAGATAATGTATACACTATCAACTTAGAGGACCTTAGGAGCCAAAATTTACCTTTCTTAAGTGAAATATAATACCAATCATGGCTATGGAATAGAAGACTAGGACACTACAACCTATGAAACCTTGGTAAAATTTCAATAAAAAACTTGTAAAGGGTCTACCAGATCATAAATAAGATTCTTCAATGGTCTGTGACCCATTTCAATTTGGAAAGAAACATAAAATTAACTTTAAATCAATCAATGAAGTTTCAACTTCCAATTCATTACAGCTAGTGCATATGGATATATTTGGTCCCTCACAAACTAGAAGTATCAGAGGCAAATACTATGTATTTGTTTTAGTTTATGACTTTACTTGATTTACATGGGTCTATTTTCTAACAAAGAAATATGAATCTTTTTTCTATTTAAAATTTTTTAGATCCCAAGTTAAAAATCTGAAAAACCTACCATTGATAACTATCCCTAGTGATCATGGTGGTGAATTTCAAAATTCAGATTTTGAAACTTTTTGTAGTAAGAAAGGTATTACTCACAATTTTTCAGCACCAAGAAATCCTCATAAAAATGGTGTTGTTGAGAGAAGAAATCGCATTTTTCATGAAATTACAAGAACCATGTTGAGTGAATACTCAATTACTAAGCATTTTTTGGCTGAAGCTGTTAGTACTACTTTTTATACTATTAATCGTGTTTTAGCTATACATTTTCTTAATAAAACACCTTATGAATTGTGGAATGACATGAAACCAAATGTTTCATACTTCAAAGTTTTTGGATGCAAATTATTAATTCTTAATACTAATGAGAATCTACACAAATTCAAACAAAAATCTGATGAAGAAATATTTCTAGGTTATTCTATAACCTTTAAGGATTATAGAGTTCTCAATAAAAATACTTGTACTCTTGAAGAAATACTGAATGTTAAATTTAATGAAGCTAATCCTTTTGTTTTCAAACAACCCCAACCTACATCTTTAGATGTATTTTCAAAAACTGATTATCAACCATTATTAGAATATCCTTCTGATAAGGAAAATGTTCAAGAAAGTATTTCTAAAACTTTTACCCCCGAAGATTTTATACCATATGTTGATGAACAGGTTTTACAAAACCCAAATTAATTTCTTCTTAAGAATCATCCCATTGATAACATCATTGGACCAAAAATTACTTTAGAAATGAAATAAAACATCTTTCCTTTCATTCCCAATTCGAACCTAAAATTCCAAGTTGCACCTTAGGTGATGAAGATTGGATTAAAGCAATGTATGATGAACTAAATGAATTTGACAGGAATCAAGTCTGGACTTTAGTTGAAAGACCTGAAGAAACAACTGTAATTGGTGTAAAATGGGTTTTCAGTAATAAATGTGATGAAAATGGAATCATTGAAAGAAATAAAGAAAGACAAGTTGCTAAAGGCTATAATCAACAAGAGGGAATAGACTATGAAAAACATATGCTCTGGTAGCCAGACTGGAATCTATTTGTATTCTATTAGCCTTTGTAGAATACTTTAATTTCAAATCATTTCAAATGGATGTTAAAGGTTATTTTCTAAACGGTTTTGTTCTAGAAGAAGTTTTTGTTGAACAACCACCTGGTTTTATAGATTCAAAATATCCTAGTCCTTTTTTTTAAACTTACCAAAGTTTTGTATGGCCTTAAACAAGACCCTAGAGCATGGTATGATAGACTTACATGATTTATTTTACAAAAACAAAAATGCAAAAGGTACAACATATCAACACTTTTTATAAAAATAGAAAATAAAAATGCTTTGATTGTTCAAATTTATGTTTATGACATCATATTTGGATCAACTCAACAGTCTTTAACTGATTCTTTTGCGAATTTACTGAAATCTGAGTTTGAAATGAGTATGATGGGTGAGTTAACATTATTTTTAGGTTTTGAAATTTCACAAAGACCAGAAGGGACATATATATCT
This sequence comes from Viscum album, assembly GCA_963277665.1. Classification (NCBI taxonomy): domain Eukaryota; kingdom Viridiplantae; phylum Streptophyta; class Magnoliopsida; order Santalales; family Viscaceae; genus Viscum; species Viscum album. The sequence continues at coordinate 1,902,383,439 of OY728150.1, read as the reverse complement.
CAACATAAGTATATTTATGATTTACTCAAAAATTATGGATATGACAATACTAAAACTATTAGCACTCTAATTGGTACCTCAAATTAACTTGATCTTGATGAAACTGGGAAACCAGTAGATCAAATATTTTTTAAGGTATGATAGGAAGTTTGTTATACTTGACAGCTAGTCGACCAGACTTAATGTTTTTTATGCTTATGTGCAAGATACCAATGTAATACAAAAGAGTCTAATTTAAAAGCCGTGAAAATAATCTTTCAGTATTTAAAAGGAACTCTAGATTTAGGTCTTTTTTATTCTTCTAGAAATGATTATGTTTTAATTTTTTTTCAGATATAGACTTTGGTGGTTGAGAATGGATAGAAAGAGTACATATAGAACATGTAATTTCATAGGATATTCCTTGGCTTCTTGGTCCTGCAAGAAACAACACTCAGTAGCACTTTCCACTACTGAATCTGAATATGTAGCAGCTAGAAGTTATTATGCTCAAGTGTTGTGGATGAAACACACACTCACTAACTATGGATTGAGTTTTTCCAAAACTCAAATTCTTTGTGATAATAATAGCGCCAAAACTCTTATTAAAAACCTAGTACATCACACTCATGAAAAACATATTGATATTATGCATAACTTTCTTAGGGATCACACACAAAAAGGAGATATTATTTTATAATTCATCAGAATGTAAGAGCAACTTGCTGACATTTTCACAAAACCATTACCTTTCCATATATGTGAGTGTATAAAATAGAATAAAGGAATGATTATATTAAAATAATCATTCATATCTACTTCATGTTTTACACTTCTCCTTACATTAAAAAACTCCTCCTAAAAGGGTGAGAACATTTTACTTAATATGTTTCTTATTTTTTATGATCTTTATCTGTTATTTTATCTTTTTATTTATCGACTTGATTGTCTGATTATCATTTTAACCTTATGTTTGTCATCTTGTATTCCTGGTTACCATATTCATTTTATGTCCATTGTCATGTCAACCTACGATAACAATTTTTTTCCCTCGGCACGTTAACCTATGGTAACAAATTTTCTTTCCATCATCTTGTCAACCTATCATAACAAATTTGTTTTCCATCGACATGACAACCAATGGTAATGAATTTGTTTTCCATCGGCATGGAAACCAATGGTAATGACTTTGTTTTCCATTGGCATGAAAACCAATGGTAATGACTTTGTTTTCTATCGGTTTGACATCCAATGGTAATGACCATGTTTCCCATCGGTTTGACAACCAATGGTAATGAATTTGTTTTCCATCGGCATGACAACCAATGGTAATGACTTTATTTTCCATCAGCATGACAACCAATGGTAATGAATTTGTTTTCCATCGACATGACAACCAATGGTAATGAATTTGTTTTCCATTATTTTGACAACCAATGGTAATGAATTTTTTTTCAATCGGCATGACAACCAATGGCAATTACATTGCTTTCCATCAGCATGACAACCTATGGTAATGTATTTGTTTTCCATCAGTCTCACAACTGATTTTATTTTTTTTCAATTCAATGTATGTGTGTATTTTCTTTTTTTATTGTATTATATTATGTTTATACTATTAAACCAACGATTTCTTTAGAATCTCCGATAGGTAAATTCTTTCTTTTGTTTGTTTCATTTTTCTATCATTTTATTCTTTAATTTTTTTTAAAACCCCTTTTAAATCCACACCGTTAGATTTTTTGATCTTCTAATCACAACAATAGAAGACCAATGATCATCTTTCCTTGCCTATAAATAGAACTCTCCCCTCCCCAAACTCACAATAGTTTTTCAGAATTATTGGCGAAGCTATGCCCCTGTTTTAAGACTCCGTACAATCTTCTCTTCACTTCACCTATATGTCTCAGTCCTCTGCCAAAACTCCTATAGAAATGTCTTCAATGAAGTTTTTAGAGAAAGACTTCTTCAGAGAAAGGTTTGTTTCTCAGGATTTCTTTGATACATATGATTCAACAATCAAGAGGATTATTTTGTTTCAAGGATGGGAACATCTATGTATTGAGAAACCTGTATCCCAAGATCCGATTCTTGTTGAAGAGGTTAGTCAGTTCTACAAAACCATATCTTTTGACAAGAACATTACAATAAACTTTGCTGTGTATGATAGAAAATTCTTAATGTCTATGAAACAAGCATCACACTTTCTTATTGTCTCAACAGAAGGTTATTTTTTTCATCTCATAAACTACCAGATGATGTTGGTATGTTTAATAATGAAACTTCTGAAAGGTATTTATTTCTTATCGATGAAGAGAAGAGAAAGGTATCTCATTTATCTCCAGATAACTGGTTTGTTGTGGTTTGGATGCAAGGATTTCTTAACCCACGAAATGGGGATAAATAAACTCTTAAGGATTTTTATATCTTCATGCTAGAATATCTTGTAAACATGAGGAAGGTAAATCTCATGGGATACATCTTTGAAACAATCAAGAATGACAAGTCAGGAGTGATCAAGTCTCATTTGATTATGTATCCATCTATTCTTACTAAGTTCATTCTTGAGAGCCCGAAGTTTTGTAATACTCCTCTCAAAGGATAATTGAAAGAACTGAAGCCTTCTTGGATTAGTTAGAGTACACTGAATAAGTTATGTGTTTGTTTTGATAAAGATTCAAAACATTTTGTTAAAGAGAATGAAGCCAAATCGGCCATAAATCAATAGGCACCTATACCAATTGAAAAAAATTTAACTGTTGTTGCTCCTTAGAAGTCAGATCCCCAAATTAGTTGTAATCCAAATAAGATACCTAAATACAGCAAGGAGGTTGTGGACAAGTGGAGAAAATAAATAGAACAATGAAAAAAAGGAAATCCTAAGTTTGTTCTTGATCGAGCAGAAGCCTTTGCTGAGAGGATAAGGGTAGAGTGTACTCTTCAGGCTGAAAAGAAAAATAATACTCTTTTGAAAAGGAAAACTCAAGACTTTGATGTCTCTAAAATCATGAAATTGGTTGAGGTGGCCAGTGCTAAACTAATGGAAGAAGTCCACCAAGAACCTATCATACAGAGTATTCGAGAAAAAGAGAAAGGGAAACAAGTTTTAGAAGAAATACAGGAAGTTGGAAAAGGGGAAGGAGATTTTATTTTGGAATTTCTTCAATGTTATAAAAAGAGTAGAGACGAATCATTTTAAAATCAAAGTGAAGGCATTCAAAAAGCTCTTCATACCAATCAAGCAGCAACCGAATCTATTGGAACCCCTTCAGAAATATTTCCTTCTCAAGTGAAACAAAGTTCTCAATGATCTCAGACAGAAAAAGTAATTGTTATTAGTGATAGAGTGGAAGAAGAAATAAAGAAAAATAAAAAAAGAAAAAGGAAAACAGCCAGTTGTAAACTCAAGACGATCAAATGAACTGGATTTGTACGATGAAGATACTGATTCAAAACACACAATTTCTCTCAAGAGAAGTTATTACATTGTTCATGTATTAAGGAAAATTGAGAAGACTATTCCTTATTTTCCTTGACTTGAAGGAAAAATTGATTTCATCACTAACAGTCAAAGTAAAAAGTTTGGTTCTGTAAGGGAACTGAAAAATAATGTATTGTCAATAGAAGCCGATTTAATAGTTTTGTCTGAAAATCCATCTGCTCATAAGAAGGCATAAAATATAAGGACTAAGTCGTTATAAAAAATAGAAATCTCAGTGAATGATCATGAAATATCAATTGAAGACTTAAGGAGCCTTTCAAATGATCTTGTTATTTCTTTCAATAAGCATGACAAAGAAACCATTGAAAGGATGAATCAGATGTCAACAACTCATGGAGCTGATATTCCTTCAATAAAAGAGCTGCAAGATAGAATGAATTCTTTTCAGACAGAATTATAGAAGGATTAATCTTTCAAAGATGAAATAGTTTGGTTGAAGAAGATAAATTATGTGTTATCTAAAGACAATAAGAATCTTCAAGACATAATTGATACTCTTGAAGAAATAATCAGAGTCCAAGAAGAGACTATCAAGAATCAGGGTCATCTTTTTTCCAATCCACAAGGGATTCTCAAATCCCAGGGTGATTCTATCTCCGAGGACAAGAAAGAAATCAAAAAGATGAAAGTTGTTCTTCATGAGTTGATCAAGAAAGAAAAGGAAAGAGAAAACAAATGAATGTTTTGTTGTATCTTTCATTATTTACTTTTTGAATTCTATAGACTTTTTTCATCTCAATGAATTTTATGGTATCTTTCCCTTTTCCTTGCATTTCTTTTCCCTAACTTTTTCAGGCAACTCAAGATTACCCCATTATTTTTGTAAATCACAAAGGGAGAGAATGTTTTACAATGGGAGAGAATGTTTTATAATGGGAAGAATTTTTTAAACAAATACTTCTAAATCAAGGAATTTTTACGAATACAATCATTAGGAAAGTACATACCTAAGGGGGAGTTATTTGTATTCAATTTCATATTCAGAAGAGTTTTCAATAACTCAGGGGGAGATAAGTATTTATTTTTGTTTTTACTTCATGTTTTTTTCTTTCTAAAAAGGGGGAGATTGGTGAGTCAAAAGTCCTCTTCTGACTTTCATGTCTTTTTATGGAAATCAAACATCTATTCATATATTTGTTTCCTACTGAATTTTTCAATCGTACTAACTCTGTCAATTGTACAGACTCTGTCAATCGTACTGACTCTGTCAATCATACTGACTCTGTAAATCATATTGACTCTGTCACTCGTACTGACTCTGTCAATCGTACTGACTCTGTCAATCGTACTGACTCTGTCAATCGTACTGAATCTATCAATCATATTGAATCTGTCAATCGTACTGACTCTGTCAATCGTACTGACTCTATAAATCGTATTGAATTTGTAAATCGTACTAAATCTGTCAATCATACTGAATTTTGTGCATCATACTCACTTGGTATTATTTATTTACATTGCACTAAGTAATACATATATTACTCATGTTTTTATCAATTTTTTGTTTTTATCCTTTATCAACACATGTCAATCGTTCACATGTTTATCATCTTCATATATCTTTTATTTTAAACAAAATGGTGTCGTGGAGTTAGTTATAAACTAATCAAAATGATGTCATGTTTTCTATTTCAATATGACCATTGTAATGCCAGGTGTCCAAGTCCCTCCTAGTTTTCTAGAGAAATATGACCATTGGAGGAAATATGACGGTTGGAACATGAGGCCTATATATACGAGGTCATTTGAAGCTTAGAAGAACAACTGATATATTTTGATCATTCTTTGCTACATTCATGTTCTAGAGAGAGACGATGTGACTTCTCTCTTCCTTTGGCTGAAAGACTTGAGATTACAAACTGTGAACGGCTCATTCATAGTTTTTGTATTTCATTAAGTGCTTTATTTTTCTTTGTGTGACTGATCAGGTGATAATGATTGGGGGCTACTGAGGATAGGCAGACGGTGGTACCGATCATCGTATCGAGGGATTTCAAGTGTTTGAAAGAAATATGTGCCGATTAACTGCAAAATCGAGGGCTTTCGGGGATATAAATATAGACGTACCGATCATCGTATCGAGGGATTACCAAGGTGGTGGTAAGACAGACCTCTTATCCTCGGTGAAAGGATAACCCTTAATTTTGCAATAAAATAATTGTAATACTTTTACATTTCTGCTGATGTTTGTTTTTTAAAGGGAATTGTTTTGTTTCCTTTCTCCATTTCATATACATTTCTAATTGTTTCAATTACAATCATACTACTACATATTATATCGATAGATTCTACACGCTCTATTGTAGAATCTTTCAATATTTTTTTAATCTGATTATTGTATTCATTTGAATATAATTGATTAACTTTTCTTACAGTATTACATTGTATCATATATTTTTTATCCAAGTAATTTTTGGTTATTTGTATTTATTGTGAATTGTATTAGTTTAAGATCATTTAAACTAATTTCTTAAGTGTGTAAACACAAAGTTTTTAAACTTACAATTCACCCCCCTCTTGTTTTGTTCCATATAATATACATATACATCTATATATCGATCCAACAGAAAATTATTGACATCCTTGTAGATTAATTACCACTAAATTGCATGAGTATGTATTTATATTCTATATTTTTTATTATATGGAAAACCATGTTTTTATTTAAGAAGAGGTTCCTTAGGGAGTGATTTGAAATATCTTGTTGAATGTTATGGTGAATTCATGGGAATTAAACAAGTTATGGGTGGGGACCAAAATTATATAGCCCCTCTATGAATATATAGGTCTCACGAGACTAAACATGTTGAGTTTTGATGTATAACACTCCCCATAACATTACAATGTCATTGTAAGAGTCCATGAAAACATTTTTTTTAATATATGAAATTTTACATTCCAACAATATCAGATTAGTATTATTTATATTCATGTATTTATCTTTTATCATGTATATAACTTGATCTCAATTTCAATTAATCATGGTTTCATACTATTTACTTATTAATTTCATAATATTTATCGCATGTCTATATAATAATGTCCTATGTTTTATGTTTTCCCTTATCGATAATTTGAGATTATAGCTTATTACAATTCCATTTTTCAAGTTTATGAAAAAAAATTATTACACATTTCATGTTATGATGGATAAAATTGGTGAAATAATTTATTAATGATGTTAAAAAGACATTATGGATTAAGTAGTTGTATATATAATAAAAAATTTCTCTTTATATGAATAACATGGGATATGTTAATTTTATTAATAATTATATAAATATGTAAACATGAAAAATATCCTTACGGTGTAAGATATATAATAATAATTATTTATTTTTTAATTATAAAAGTATATAAATAAGATTTTACATATAGTATCAAAGTGAGTATGTAAAGTATGTGTTTTTATATCAAATATGGGAGTAAAGGTCATACTCATCACAAGAACTATTTATACTATTTAGTAAGTCACTTTAAAAATATAAAACACAATTTTAATATTATATGGAACACATTTTTAAATCTAATCATAGAGAATATCCACTATATTTAATTTCTATTCAACACCCATTAGATAGATGAATTCCCCAAGAGGAGGAGAATAAAAAGTAACATTACATTATCTTTATATATTGAATAATCTATAAGTTAATTATTGAGGATTATGAAACCCCAAAATTAGATAGGGTGGCCCTCCACATTCTCTTCCATATCCATTTTCAGTAAATTTTCCCTCTCCACTCTCTTAGATGTTGGCACATTTCTTCTCCATTTTTCTGAGTGTTCCAACTATTAGTATCTATATACAGATATCTTGAAATATAACATGTGTAAGTTTATACCATAACACTTCATAAAACTTATGATTATTCTTGATACATCGAGGCTCCTTGGGTTGTTTCATTTCTATGTGTTGGAGGGTCAACTAGTTGAAATATATATTTTTTTTGTTTTTTACCTTCTTTTTAATTTTAAGGTACTTCAAGATTTGATGAATATTAAATATCATTTTCACTATTAAAATGATTTTTAGATATTATATATGATTTAATATAAATTTAATTGAAAATGATTTTTGATATGTGAAATTTTTCTTTAAATTTTATTTTCCAATATTTTTATGAGTTTGTTAGATTTTTGAGATCCATGTGTATAAAAACTAAACCAAATTACATTTACAATACTATAAGTTATTTAAAATCATATTTGAGATATTATTCTTAATATCCTCACTTTTTTGAGAGAAACATATAATATTGTTGAGTATTATAATGTTCCATTATGTCTCTTTTGTGGTTATGGAGTTTATAATATGTTATTGATATGATTGAGGTATTTATTTAGAAATCCAAATTTTTAACTTCAGAAATACCCTTTACATCAACCCTTGTTTATCACTTATAATCTACAGATTTACATATTGGTATGATCTACATTATAAATTGATTTATCCTTTCTTACCTTCACTCATAATAGTTTTTAATGGATATTTGATGTTTTGAGATTGGGAAAAAGTCCTTTCGTTCATGTTATTTGGGAATTATCTCATTTTTTAGTGTCTGAGGTGTGTGTCACTATTCTAGGATTGTTGATTAAAATTATAACGAGTGAATTTTATTTATTAACCTTTAATTAGATCCCCATTTTATTCTAAACATCGAAAAGGGAATACAAAAATACATGAGAATGAATTATTTATTATGATTTCATCTATGAATCCTGGCCCTCCAAAAAATAATGGTCATGATTTTCCATTTATCTATTACATCCCTTTGTCATAACGTCTTACTTAAAAAGAAACCAAAAATAAAAATAATAAAATATGAATTTGGATGATGCGACTCATTTGATTTATTTTTTAACTCATTATTCATATTGTAAATAGAGAGTGCATTTTACATCTTGAAAGGGAAATTGAGTGAGGAACATCCCCAGTTTTCAATTGAATATTCATGTATCGATATTTAAGAGTTTAAAATGTTTTTTTAAAACTTATTTTTAAAATACATTTACCCACCAAACCTTAGATAAAAATTTAACCTTAAAAAAATTGATGATTTAAAATAGTTTTATATCTTGTAGTGTGGGGAAATGATAGTTTTAAAAAGCCTATAGCAATAATTGTTTTCCATGTACGAAAAAATTATAGAATAAACTTGTATTAAGTGAATAGTAACTTGAATTTCCATGTTAGCTAAGTTTTGATTGGGTAATTTATGGATTTATTATTATTATTAAATTTAGTTATGAGAAAAACAAATTAATAGATTTGATTTCATTAAGGAGACATGATGAATTTTATTTTAAAAAATAATTTGTAAAATTATTTCATTCTTGAATTTTTGGTGCAATTTATATAAATATTTGATGATTTCATAGAGGTGAAAATAATAAATATTTTTTATTTGATAAATTTTTTCTGGGATTATTTTTTGATAAAATTTGATATAATTATCTCACATGGAGATTTATTTTACGATTTTATAGAAATTTAAAATTTGATTTTTATTTTTTAATTTACACAAAAGATATGTATTTAAAATTTTAAAAAAACTATAGTTTTTTTATTTTAAAATTATCTAAGGGAATAATTTCAAATTTAAATAATATAGATTAATTATAAACTAATTAGGCTATATTTTTATTTAGACCATGCTAGATGGATTCTTTGTTTGTAGGGGAAAAAGTGCACTTGAATTCCAAGATAATTTGGAATATAAATAATAGACATCTCTTAACTATTTAATACATAAATCATTAATATATTAGTAGAATTTGAATTTATTTTGATATATATAAAAACATAAAATATTTATTATTTAATTAAATTTTAGAAATATTAGGTTTTCAAGTAAATTTATTTTAAAAGAAGGGTCAACAAAGCATAAAATATGAAGGTATAATTTTGTATATAAATTTGTTGTCATTTCAAACCCTATCCCTACTAAACTCAATTTATTTGTGTTTTTGTGACGTGGTAAGGGTTAGTTATAGATTGAAGAGGTTTTTCCTAAAGATGTTTTTTTCTACTCCACCTTTATATCCATTTGAAAGAAGTGTAGTTTTTGGAAAGGATTTATTTCAAGAAGTATATCAACCACTAATATTACTTTATATTAATTTTATTTTGTGTTTTGAATCTAAATTTAGCTTTAATTAAACTAATTTGTTCTTATATTTTCATATTTTACTTTTTTATTATTTAGATAATAATCTATAAGGGGATACAGCATTCAGGACTACCCCTCCCATACATTCTTAATGTAAATTTACTCCATGATGATAACCTCTACCAAGGAAGAGTAGTTTCTATTTATAGTCAATATAATTCATAATCCCATAAAATATTTCTTTTTAGTACAATATCACCTTATAAACTCTAAATTGAGATCAATTAACTGATTTTTAATTTCTATGAAACATGATTAATATAATGTTTGGCCTATAGGTTAGACATGTGTGAATTGTGATTGAAAAACATTAATATCCAAATATAATAAAATTATATTGAATTTTAAGGATAAAATGAAATAAAAAAGAATCAAATAGCCCTCATTTAAAGGCATTTGATTCTAAATTAAATTTCCACTAATCATAAGTTTGTTTTTGGAAAAAAATCAACAATGGGTTTGATAATTGAAAGTCTTGAAGTTAACTTAGGTTTCATTTAGTCCAATATTTGTGTTGTGAAAATTTCTATAGGGATGAGTTGTTGAAAATATTAGGTTATCACAATTAAGAATATTTAGACCAAAAGTATAATTATTAATAAATAATTAAACCATAGATTAGATCGATTACATATTATCATATAAGTGTCTCAAAAGAAATTGTATCTTGTTCCCCTTTTTATGAGTACAATCAAACCCCCATATTTTTTTACTATTAACACTCATTTTAATTTTTTTAAAACCTATTATGGTAATTTTAATTCATTTTATACTATATAGAATGAAGATGGATTTCTACTCTGCCACCTTTTGTAAAAACATAATTTTTTTAGTGTAAGTAACAAAATTTACATAGGAGTATATTAAGAAACTCTTATTGGAGTTTATATAGAGTGAAGTTGTTTTTTTACATTTAGATCTCATGGATATAAAGATATAAGTTATTCATTATATTACTATATTTTTGTACGAGTAGTGAAAATTTTCTACTGAAGTGGTAGCCTTGGAAAATCACATATAATAATGAATAATTTAAGAGATAGATAAAATAAAAGAGCATGAGAGTCTCACCAAATAAGATGATAAGTGGGAATAAAAAACATCCATAAGAGCCTATGAGTTTCTTTTATAGTAGAAGGAAAAATTAGTAATGATGGTTGGAATATTTTGGGCTGGTGATGAATCAGATTGATCCGCAGATAGATTTCAAGAACCAATATAATTATGGTTTTTATAACGACCCATACTTTACATACATTTTTAATACTTCAAAATTGAAGCACACTTATTACAACATATGACAAAACCACAAAGGACCGTATAGGTATAGTGTCTTTAGAAACTGGGAAACATAAACAACTGGTTCATAAATCTTCTACAGTGTCTCCCATTTATTTCATCATATCTAGGGTCCCTTTTAGCATATTCTACTTAATATCCATCTTCCTGACCTGGGGAAAAGAAAACATAAAAGGGTGAGCTCAAATTCTCAGCAAGGGCAAATAAAGGAAATAAAAATCATATCATATCTTTTTGAAAATCATAACCTACAAAAGAGATCATAATATCTTAACATGGAATAAATCATAGAAGTGAAAATGAGATCCCCATAATAATAACATGAACCTTGAAACTTTGTGGCATGCACATCATGGAAAATCATTTCTTGTTAGTCATGACTCATTGCCAAGACAATCTTAGTGGACAAAGTCCCTTTCTGAACCGAGTCACCCTCGTTCCTGTCCTGTTTCACTGAACCGGTATAACCTACCGTTCCAGCCCTGTCTATCTCATGAGATATAAAATCTTTACCCAATACATTGGAGGGAGATATAGGTCCCACCCATCTTATAATGAATCCTTTCTTATGTGTTCCACATAATCATAAATCATACATCATCGCATAACACATGTAACAAAAATGGGATTCTTGAAACATCATGACATCATAAAACAAATCATATAAGGTAAATGACTTCATAAAAATAATTTCCTAAAAACATAATCAAATAAATGTAATAATAGGGATAAAAACAGAACCCTATATTATCTTTGATGGAAAATAATTTTGATAAAACATTTGAACTCCATTCTTGAGGAAAATATCCTTTCTACTTCAAAAACATTTTTCCTTTCATAACATGTCATATGACTTTAAAATAAAAGAAGTTGATTAAAAATAAACTTTAAAACTTGTAAAGGATGTTTCTTGGAAATAATGTTTTAAAAATCCATTCATGCCGTATAAGTTAAAAAAAACATTCTTCGTTCTTTTGTCGGAAAAGTCAAAAAGTACCTCGTACGAAAAACGACAAAAGATTCCTTTCATATCTTTTACTATAAACTCGCCAAAGGGTAAAAATGGATTTAAAAAATTGTAGGTGGATTGAAATAATATTACATATTGAGAAAACATGGATTTGGATGATAAAATACACCCTAGTAAATACCAAAGTACAATCAATCTCGGATAAAAATGAGATTGTGATATTTCCCTTACCTTAGGTTTGATTTGCTTTGTACGTGTCCGAAGCTCCTGTATAATGGTTTAAATAATGTTATTGACTTGTTCCAGAATCATATATATTGATATGATATCATATATGGTCATATTATTAGCTTCTTGTTTGTAATATTTCATTGTTACTTGTTACTCGGATCTTTATTGCCTTTTGTTCTTATGCGTGTTTTGCCGAATACATTCTTATTCTTCTTTTAAGGTTATAGATACCTTATATCCAGAATGGTATTAGTGTAACATATATCATATTTATTCATTCAATTCATTTATATAATTACTATGTAATGATGATCATGTAGAACGAGTCGCATCACATCGTGGAGACGGTATTCCGTACGTACGCACGAGTGATGATATCGTTCCTATGATCGTGGAACTATATTGGAGTATATATATATATATTATTTCAGTATCAATATCACTTTATAATAATCATAAATAGTTACACATTACACCATTATACCCATCCTTGTAAAGTGATGGGGGAAAAATAGATTACACTATGGCGTGGAGACGGTATTCCGTACGTACGCACGCGCGGTGATTTCATTTTTTCCGTAGGATGGATAGAAGGTAAATTAGGGTTGTTTCATATTTATAATAACATATCAGTATGTAATTAATACTGATGTTATTACTTTATCATGAAACAAATAAAGAAGAAGATGTTGAAGAAGAAAGAAATTGAAAAGATCGGTAATGGATATTACCTCTTCTTTGGAACGCCTCTTTGAATCCTCCACTTAGGGAACTAAGATTGGTCTTTGAAGAAGACCAGGACCTCTAGGATTATTCTAGGGAAGTGGAGAGGAAAAAATGGCAGGGGTTGGCCGAGCTTGAGTGCTCAAATTGGTGTGAGGAGGAGGGGGAGGAGGTGCCCTTTTATAAGGGAGGAGAGGGGCACCTTAGGAATATCTCAAATTATTATTTTATATTAAAGTCAAAATCAGTTTATAATGGATCCAAAGGGTCTTATTTCGAAGATAAAGTGGGGATGGGTCGAAATCCTATCAACCAATAGGATTTAGACAAGTTTAGGGTATTATTTTAACCTTATCAATTAGATTTAAATCTAAGTTAAATAATTTAACTTTTACCGTGTCTTTTTGTTTTCTTTCACTATAAGGTTAATACACTTACTATAACATGCCAAACTAACCCAAAATTGTTTATTATTAATATATATATATCCTTATATAAGTCATTTGGCCGAACCTTAGATTTTTAGAAATAAAATAACAATTAATAATATAATATTTCATTTAAAAACTATTTTGTGTCAATTTTGACACTATTTGATATATGATTTTTGTGAAAGTCATAACAGAATTATATGTTCGAATAAAGTTGATTAAATCAACACTACTATATCATAGTAACCTAGAAAATTAGTGGAATTTATAAAAAGTCTCAAATTACATTTATTTTGGTGTTTATAACATCAATTATGTCAATATTTCATTAATAAGATAATTACTGCATCATCATTGTGTCATAAATAAATTAAATTACTTAAAGTCTAAAAATTACAAATAAAATACCATTATGTAGGAAATATTTTTATCTTTCTAAGGAATATTTATAGTCGAATTTATCTTATGTATAACCCCATATTAAAAATTATTTACTTATTAAACTTTGATTTTAACTATTTTAACCCTTCTTTAAATAAATTAATAATAAATGTCCTAATCTAACCCAAGTGGGCCTAAATGGTCATATTTTATTCCTAAGTTTGTTTTTGGTCGAATTAAACTTATCCAATAGAATTAGGACATGTGTTAGGATAATAGTAATATCATTTTTACCCTTAGTTACCTTATTTACTATTAACTGTGGTAAAAAAAAAGTAAAAAGTTACTATTCACCAAAAAATTATTTTTATCTCATTGAACCACATTTTACTTACTGATATCAACTGTGTCTGTCAGATTTTCGAAATTCCATTCACAGAAGCGGTAAAATTATGTTTTACGCAAAAATTCAGTTTTTAACCTACCACTTAGTGGTTTCACTATTCATCAAAAATTGAAAGTTTTCAGAAAAATACCAAAATTTCACCCTAGGCGAATTTCGATATTCTGAGTCCAAAAATGAAGTCCATTTTGAAAAATAAAATTTATAAAATTTCAAAAAGTGGTTATTTCTATTCATAACGGCTAGTTTTAATAGCATATTGTTTTTTAGTGAAACTCGGTATTGCGTACAACGCAAGCTATCGAGGAAGGTCGCGATTGCGTGTAAAGAAAGCCAAGAAAGTGTTGTGTAGAAAAAGATTCCTTTGATGATTTATATAACATAAAAGTCTCGTGTGTTGCATTCTACCCCCCTTAAAAATAATTTCTCCCTCAAAATTCGTCACTTTGTAATAAACAGATGAGGATACTTCTCCCTCATCATATCCTCAAGCTCCCATGCAGCTTCTTCAAGTTGGTGGTTCCTCCATAAAACTTTCACCAATCGAGTGGTCTTATTTCGTAGGACATTTTCGCTATGATCCAGAATCTCTATCGGTTGTTCTTCATAAGAAAGATCTTGCTCCAGCGGTACAACTTCTGAGATAAGTACATGTGAAGGATCAGGTATGTACTTTCTCAGGAGAGATTCATGGAACACATCGTGAACTTGAGAGAGATTCGGTGGAAGCGCCAATCGGTAAGCTACCTTTCCAACCCGATCCAGTATTTCGAAAGGACCGATATATCTAGGGATCAACTTCCCCTTCTTTCCAAATCTCATAACCCTCTTCCAGGGAGATATTCGTAAGAACACTTTATCACCCACTTCAAACTCTAGGCCTTTTCTTCGGTTGTCGGCATAGCTTTTCTGTCGACTCTGAGCTGCTCTTATGTGTTGTTGAATAGATCTGACCTTTTCTTCCATTTCAACAACGAGATCAGGTCCTAATAGCTTTCTTTCCCCAACTTCATCCCAGCAAGTAGGAGTCCTGCATTTCTTTCCATAGAGAGCTTCATAAGGAGCCATATGAATACTGGAGTGAAAGATATTATTATAAGAAAATTCCACTAAAGGTAGGTGTTGATCCCAACCTCCTTTGAAATCCATTGAGCAATCTCCCAACATATCTTCTAGGGTTTGAATTGTTCTCTCAGACTGACCGTCTGTCTGGGGATGATAAGCAGTGCTGAAACTCAACTCTGTATCCAGAGTATGCTAAAGACTTGTCCAGAACTTCGAGGTAAATCTCGGATCCCGATCAGATATAATAGAAAGTGGTACTCCATGCAATCTTACCACTTCCTTTACATATATCCTGGCAAGCTGATCTAGATAGAAATCCTCTCTCATAGAAATGAAGTGTGCAGACTTTGTAAGATGATCAACTAAGACCCAAATAGCATTATTTCCTTTGGATGTTTTAGGAAGTCCTGTGACAAAGTCCATAGTGATGTTTTCCCATTTCCATTCGGGTATGGGTAATGGTTGTAACATCCCCTTAGACTTCTGTCTCTCAGCTTTAACTTGTTGAAAAACCAAGCATCGAGAGACATATTCAGCAACATCTCTTTTCATGCCATCCCACCAAAAGTACCCTTTCAGGTCTCTATACATCTTCGTGCTTCCAGGATGAATAGAGAATGATGAACTATGAGCCTCATCCAGTAGCTCCTTCTTTAATTCGGGTATGGGAGGAACACAAACCCGATTCCTGAACTTTATTATCCCATCACAATCAAGGTTGAATTCAGGAACATTTCTCACCTTCTTTTGTAACTCGACATCCTCTTTCTGTGCCTCTTTAATCTTCACATGTATAGATGGTTGAACATTCATTTGAGAAAGATAAGATTTTTCCCCTTCCATTATAATTCCAAGATCCATCCTTTGTAAATCCATAAATATTGGATCTTTTGTGATCCTCATCATGGATAAACTAGCATGGTCTTGTCGACTTAATGCATCTGCCACCTTGTTTGCTTTCCCAGGGTGGTAATGGATTGAGCAGTCATAATCCTTAATCAGCTCCAACCATCTTCTTTGATGCATATTCATCTCCTTTTGTGTGAAAATATACTTTAAACTTTTATGATCAGTATAAATATCACACCTTTCACCATAAAGGTAATGCCTCCAAATCTTTAATGCAAAGATTACCGCAGCCAACTCCAAATCATGTGTTTGGTAATTTTGCTCATGGATTTTCAACTGTCGTGAGGCATAAGCTATCACCATACATTTTGCATAAGAACACACCCCAATCCCTTCTTGGATGCATCACTATAGATCACAAACCATTCTACACTACAAGGCAGTGTGAGCACAGGTGCACTGGATAACCTTCTTTTCAACTCCTTGAAATTCTCTTCACATTCCTCTGTCCAGACAAACATAACTCCTTTCCGAGTCAACTTGGTGAGTGGATTGGATAATCGTGAAAAATCTTTTACAAAACGTCGATAATATCCCACCAAACCAAGAAAACTACGAATCTCAGTTACTGTTGTTGGTCTTGACCATCTTTCGATAACCTCTGTTTTTGCTGGATCCACAGATATCCCCTCTTTTGAGATTATGTGACACAAAAATGCAACTTTTTGAAGCCAAAATTCACACTTGGTAAATTTGGCATAAAGCTTCTCCTTTATCAGGGTCTTCAATATAATTCTCAAGTGATCTTCATGCTCTTCCTTGCTCTTTGAATAGACAAGAATATCGTCTATAAAGACTACCACAAATTGATCAAGATAGTCTTTAAAGAATCTATTCATTAGATCCATGAAGATAGCAGGGGCATTAGTAAGACCAAATGGCATCACTATAAATTCATAGTGTCCATACCTTGTATGGAAAGCCGTCTTTGGTATATCCTCCCTTTTGACCCTTAATTGATGATACCCTGAACGAAGATCAATCTTGGAGAAGTATTGAGCTCCATGTAGTTGGTCAAATAAGTCATCAATGCGTGGGAGAGGATATTTGTTCTTGATAGTGATCTTGTT
The DNA here is from genome assembly GCA_963277665.1 of Viscum album. NCBI lineage: Eukaryota > Viridiplantae > Streptophyta > Magnoliopsida > Santalales > Viscaceae > Viscum > Viscum album. The sequence continues at coordinate 1,902,366,303 of OY728150.1, read as the reverse complement.
AAGTTCTCGATAATCAATGCAGAGTCTCATTGATCCATCTTTCTTCTTAACAAATAGAAAAGGTGCTCCCCAAGGTGACGCACTAGGGCGTATGAATCCCTTATCAAGATTCTCTTGGAGTTGCTTCTTCAATTCCTGCAACTCAATTGGGGCCATTCTATAAGGTGTCTTTGAAATTGGCAAAGCACCTGGTACGAGTTCTATTGAAAACGCAACTTCACGATTTGGTGGAAGACCCGGTAATTCCTCCGGAAAGACATCATCAAACTCCCGTACAATGGGAATATTCTTAATCATGAGTTTCTCACCAACCATTTGAGATAAATAACCTTCATTTAGTGGAATCAATACCCATAAGATGGAAGAAATTTCCACTAGAAGGTTATGTTCATCCTTGCATTGATAGACGATCGTAGATTGATCTGGAATATGAAATGTGACTTCCCTTCTTTTTCAATTGATATGAGCTCCATGTAGAGAAAGCCAATCCATGCCAAGAATCACATCAAATTCCACTAAAGTAAGGATCACAAGATTTGTAGGAAGCACTTTCCCACAAACTTCGATCGGAGAAGAATTATAAACTTTTGATGCGACTGTTGTGCCATTAGGTGTTGTCACAGCTAACTCAACATCTAATTGTTGAGGTAGTACGGTGATACCCTTAGAAAATTTTTCAGAAATAAAAGAGTGGGTGGATCCAGAATCAAATAAAACATTTGCTACTTTAGAGTGGATGCTAAGTGTACCTTTCACCACTTCGTTATCGTACTCCACATCACTGATAGAAATTGCATGTGACTTTCCTTTGTCTTTAGCCTTAAGATTTTGTTGATGTCGACCATCATCATCAACCCTTGGATTTGGGCATTGATTGGAATAATTCCCCATCTCCTTGCACTTGAAACATTGAAGTGTAGTAGGATCATTCTGTGTATCCCTTCCTTTGTTTGCATCATTAGACATCTTCTTCCCATTATCGCAGCATTCAAATGCTCGATGACCTTCCTTTCCAAACTTAAAACATTTACTTGTCCCTTTAAGACAACTCCCTCCATGTTTCTTTCCACACTTTGAGCATAAGGGAAAGCTCATCTTCTTTTCAGTGTGCTCTTTAAATTTTCCTTTGAATTCCATCTTCCTCTTCTTATCAAACCCATGTGACTGATGGGTTACTCCAATCTCCATCTCGACATTGAGAGCACATCGAACGATTTCCTCATAGCTATTGAAGTCCCTTATGGCTAACGCCCTTCGAAGACTTGGTTTTAAGCCACTAAAGAATCGATTGATCTTACTCTCAGGTTGGATAATAATACCAGAAGCGTACCTTGCAAGTCTTGTAAAATTTGCTTCATAGGTACCAACAGATTCATCATCCCTTTGCTTCAGTTCAAGAAACTCTTTCTCCATCTTTGTTAGGAGAATACGAGGGAATTACTTATTGAAAAATAAGTTCTTGAACTCGTCCCATTCCATAGACTCAATTTCATCCCTTTGCCTCGTATTCTTAATAAGATTCCACCATTGATCATCATCTCCTTCCAAACGATACACTGCTAGGATGAATTTATCATGTTCAGAACATTGAAGAACTGAAAATATCTTTTCAGTAGTACTAATCCATTGTTCAGCAACTAATGGATCAGTAGACCCGCTGAAAGAAGGTGGACACTGCCTCATGAAGGATTCAACAGAATGTTGCTCCTTCCTTTGCTCATTTGAAAGTCCTGCATGATTCATAGCTTGAGAAAGTTGTGTGATCATGGCTACAAGATTTTGCATTCCATCTCCCATATCGTTTGGTTGCTCAGGGGGACAATCATTGCATTGCCCATCGCATTCCTCATTAACACGGTTCCTTCGGGTTCCAGCCATTGACTAAAACCAAGAAGAATAGTGTGAGCAACACTAATTATAATAGGAAAAACACATAATTCAAGAATAAAATTTTCATGCTTAAGATCTTATCCTAGGGTATTCATGGCCATTTCCAAAACACTAAGATTGTGTTCTATGCTTAGACTTATCCTTATGGTTCTTACTAAGGCTTTCACATCCTAGTTTCCAATGGTTGACTATACCTTTCCTCTGATACCAACTATAACGACCCATACTTTACATACATTTTTAATACTTCAAAATTGTAGCACACTTATTACAACATATGAAAAAACCACAAAGGACCGTATAGGTATAGTGTCTTTAGAAACTGGGAAACATAAACAACTGGTTCATAAATCTTCTACAGTGTCTCCCATTTATTTCATCATATCTAGGGTCCCTTTTAGCATATTCTACTTAATATCCATCTTCCTGACCTGGGGAAAAGAAAACATAAAAGGGTGAGCTCAAATGCTCAGCAAGGGCAAATAAAGGAAATAAAAATCATATCATATCTTTTTGAAAATCATAACCTACAAAAGAGATCATAATATCTTAACATGGAATAAATCATAGAAGTGAAAATGAGATCCCCATAATCATAACATGAACCTTGAAACTTTGTGGCATGCACACATAATCATGGAAAATCATTTCTTGTTAGTCATGACTCATTTCCAAGACTATCTTAGTGGACAAAGTCCCTTTCTGAACCGAGTCACCCTCGTTCCAGTCCTGTTTCACTGAACCGGTATAACCTACCGTTCCAGCCATGTCTATCTCATGAGATATAAAATCTTTACCCAATGCATTGGAGGGAGATATAGGTCCCACCCATCTTATAATGAATCCTTTCTTATGTGTCCCACATAATCATAAATCATACATCATCGCATAACACATGTAACAAAAATGGGATTCTTGAAACATCATGACATCATAAAACAAATCATATAAGGTAAATGACTTCATAAAAATAATTTCCTCAAAACATAATCAAATAAATGTAATAATAGGGATAAAAACAGAACCCTATATTATCTTAGATGGAAAATAATTTTGATAAAACATTTGAACTCCATTCTTGAGAAAAATATCCTTTCTACTTCAAAAACATTTTTCCTTTCATAACATGTCATATGACTTTAAAATAAAAGAATTTGATTAAAAATAAACTTGAAAACTTGTAAAGGAAGTTTCTTGGAAATAATGTTTTAAAAATCCATTCATGTCGTATAAGTTAAAAAAAACATTCTTTGTTCTTTTGTCGGAAAAGTCAAAAAGTACCTCGTACGAAAAACGACAAAAGATTCCTTTCATATCTTTTACTATAAACTCAAAAAAGGGTAAAAATGGATTTAAACAATTGTAGGTGTATTTAAATAATATTACATATTTAGAAAACATGGATTTGGATGATAAAATACACCCCAGTAAATACCAAAGTACAAACAATCTCGGATAAAAATGAGATTGTGATATTTCCCTTACCTTAGGTCCGATTTGCTTTGTACGTGTCCGAAGCTCCTGTATAATGGTTTAAATAATGTTATTTACTTGTTACAGAATCATACATATTGATATGATATTATATATGGTCATATTCTTAGCTTCTTGTTTGTAATATTTCATTGTTACTTGTTACTCGGGTCTTTATTGCCTTTTGTTCTTATGCGTGTTTTGCCGAATACATTCTTATTCTTCTTTTAAGGTTATAGATACCTTATCTCCAGAATGGTATTAGTGTAACATATATCATATTTATTCATTCAATTCATTTATATAATTACTATGTAATGATGATCATGTAGAACGAGTCGCATCACATCGTGGAGACAGTATTCCGTACGTACGCACGAGTGATGATATCGTTCCTATGATCATGGAACTATATTGGAGTATATATATATATATTATTTCAGTATCAATATTACTTTACAATAATCATAAATAGTTACTCATTACACCATTATACCCATCCTTGTAAAGTGATGGTGGAAAAATAGATTACACCACGGCGTGGAGACGGTATTCCGTACGTACGCACGCGCGGTGATTTCATTTTTTCCGTAGGATCGATAGAAGGTAAATTAGGGTTGTTTCATATTTATAATTACATATCAGTATGTAAGTAATACTGATGTTATTACTTTATCATGAAACAACTAAAGAAGAAGAAGTTGAAGAAGAAAGAAATTGAAAAGATCGGTAATGGATATTACCTTTTCTTTGGAACGCCTCTTTGAATCCTCCACATAGGGAACTAAGATTGGTCTTTGAAGAATACCAGGACCTCTAGGATTATTCTAGGGAAGTGCAGAGGAGAAAATGGCAGGGGTTGGCCGAGCTTGAGTGCTCAAATTGGTGTGAAGAGGAGGAGGAGGAGGTGCCCTTTTATAAGGGAGGAGAGGGGCACCTTAGGAATATCTCAAAATATTATTTTATATTAAAGTCAAAATCTGTTTCTAATGGTTCCAAAGAGTCTTATTTCGAAGATAAAGTGGGGATGGGTCGAAATCCTATCAACCAATAGGATTTAGACAAGTTTAGGGTATTATTTTAACCTTATCAATTAGATTTAACTCTAAGTTAAATAATTTAACTTTTACCGTGTCTTTTTGTTTTCTTTCACTATAAGGTTAATACACTTACTATAACATGCCAAAAGAACCCCAAATTGTTTATTATTAATATATATATCCTTATCTAAGTCATTTGGCAGAACCTTAGATTTTTAGGAATAAAATAACAATTAATAATATAATATTTGATTTAAAAACTATTTTGTGTCAATTTTGACACTATTTGATATATGATTTTTGTACAAGTCATAACAGAATTATATGTTGGAATAAAGTTGATTAAATCAACACTAATATATCATAGTAACCTAGAAAATTAGTGTAATTCATAAAAAGTTTCAAATTACATATATTTTGGTGTTTATAACATCAATTATGTCAATATTTCATTAATAAGATAATTACTGCATCATCATTGTGTCATAAATAAATTAAATTATTTAATGTATAAAAATTACAAATAAAATACCATTATGTAGTAAATTTTTTTATCTTTATAATGAATATTTATAGTCGAATTTATCTTATGTATAACCCCATATTAAAAATGATTTACTTATTAAACATTGATTTTAACTATTTTAACCCTTCTTTAAATAAATTAATAATAAATGTCCTAATCTAACCCAAGTGGGCCTAAATGGTCATATTTTATTTCTAAGTTTGTTTTTGGTCGAATTAAACTTATCCAATAGAATTAGGACATGTGTTAGGGTAATATTAATATCATTTTTACCCTTAGTTACCTTATTTACTATTAACCGCGGTAAAAAAAAGTAAAAAGTTACTATTCACCAAAAAATTATTTTTATCTCATTGAACCACATTTTACTTACTGATATCAACCGTGTCTGTCGGATTTTCGAAATTTCATTCACAGAAGCGGTAAAATTATGTTTTATGCAAAAATTCAGTTTTTAACTTACCACTTAGTGGTTTCACTATTCATCAAAAATTGAAAGTTTTCAGAAAAATACCAAAATTTCACCCTAGGCTAATTTCGGTATTCTGAGTCCAAAAATGAAGTCCATTTTGAAAAATAAAATTTATAAAATTTCAAAAAGTGGTTATTACTATTCATAACAGCTAGTTTTAATAGCATATTGTTGTTTAGTGAAACTCGGTATTGCGTACAACGCAAGCTATCGAGGAAGGTCGCGATTGCGTGTAAAGAAAGCCAAGCAAGTGTTGTGTAGAAAAAGATTCCTTTGATGATTTATATAACATAAAAGTCTCGTGTGTTACATTCTACCCCCCTTAAAAAGAATTTCTCCCTCGAAATTCGTCACTTTGTAACAAACAGATGAGGATACTTCTCCCTCATCATATCCTCAAGCTCCCATGTAGCTTCTTCAAGTTGGTGGTTCCTCCATATAACTTTCACCAATCGAGTGGTCTTATTTTGTAGGACTTTTTCGCTATGATCCAGAATCTCTATCGGTTGTTCTTCATATGAAAGATCTTACTCCAGCGGTACAACTTCTGAGCTGAGTACATGTGAAGGATCAGGTATGTACTTTCGCAGGAGAGATACATGGAACACATCGTGAACTTGAGAGAGATTCGGTGGAAGCGCCAATCGGTAAGCTACCTTTCCAACCCGATCCAGTATTTCGAAAGGACCGATATATCTAGGGCTCAACTTCCCCTTCTTTCCAAATCTCATAACCCTCTTCTAGGGAGATATTTGTTAGAACACTTTATCACCCACTTCAAAATCTAGGTCTTTTCTTCGGTTGTCGGCATAGCTTTTCTGTCGAATCTGAGCTGCTCTTATGTGTTGTTGAATAGATCTGACCTTTTCTGCCATTTCATCAACGAGATCAGGTCCTAATAGCTTTCTTTCCCCAACTTCATCCCAGCAAGTAGGAGTCCTGCATTTCTTTCCATAGAGACCTTCATGAGGAGCCATCTGAATACTGGAGTGAAAGCTATTATTATAAGAAAATTCCACTAAAGGTAGGTGTTGATCCCAACCTCCTTTGAAATCCATAGAGCAAGCTCTCAACATATCTTCTAGGGTTTGAATTGTTCTCTCAGACTGACTCTCTGTCTGGGGATGATAAGCAGTGCTGAAACTCAACTCTGTATCCAGAGTATGCTGAAGACTTCGCCAGAACTTCGAGGTAAATCTCGGATCATGATCAGATATAATAGAAAGTGGTACTCCATGCAATGTTACCACTTCCTTTACATATATCTTGGCAAGCTGATCTAGAGTGAAATCCTCTCTCATAGCAATGAAGTGTGCAGACTTTGTAAGACGATCAACTATGACCCAAATAGCATTATTTACTTTGGATGTTTTAGGAAGTCCTGTGACAAAGTCCATAGTGATGTTTTCCCATTTCCATTCAGGTATGGGTAATGGTTGTAACATCCCCTTAGACTTCTGTCTCTCAGCTTTAACTTGTTGACAAACCAAGAATCGAGAGACATATTCAGCAACATCTCTTTTCATGCCATCCCACCAAAAGTACTCTTTTAGGTCCCTATACATCTTCGTGCTTCCAGGATGAATAGAGAATGATGAACTATGAGCCTCATCCAGTAGCTCCTTCTTTAATTCAGGGATGGGAGGAACACAAACCCGATTCCTGAACTTTATTATCCCATCACAATCAAGGTTGAATTCAGGAACATTTCTCACCTTCTTTTGTAACTCGACATCCTCTTTCTGTGCCTCTATAATCTTCACATGTATAGATGGTTGAACATTCATTTGAGAAAGATAAGATTTTTCCCCTTCTATTATAATTCCAAGATCCATCCTTTGTAAATCCATAAATATTGGATCTTTTGTGATCCTCATCATGGATAAACTAGCATGGTCTTGTCGACTTAATGCATCTGCCACCTTGTTTGCTTTCCCAGGGTGGTAATGGATTGAGCAGTCGTAATCCTTAATCAGCTCCAACCATCCTCTTTGACGCATATTCAACTCCTTTTGTGTGAAAATATACTTTAAACTTTTATGATCAGTATAAATATCACACCTTTCACCATAAAGGTAATGCCTCCAAATCTTTAATGAAAAGATTACCGCAGCCAACTCCAAATCATGTGTTGGGTAATTTTTCTCATGGATTTTCAACTGTCGTGAGGCATAAGCTATCACCATATCAATTTGCATAAGAACACACCCCAATCCCTTCTTGGATGCATCACTATAGATCACAAACCATTCTCTACTACAAGGCAGTGTGAGCACAGGTGCACTGGATAACCTTCTTTTCAACTCCTTGAAATTCTCTTCACATTCCTCTGTCCAGACAAACTTAACTCCTTTCCGAGTCAACTTGGTGAGTGGATTGGATAATCGTGAAAAATATTTTAAAAAACGTCGATAATATCAAGCCAAACCAAGAAAACTTCGGATCTCAGTTACTGTTGTTGGTTTTGAACATCTTTTGATAACCTCTGTTTTTGCTGGATCCACAGATATCCCCTCTTTTGAGATTATGTGACCAAAAAATGAAACTTTTTGAAGCCAAAATTCACACTTGGTAAATTTGGCATAAAGATTCTCCTTTCTCAGGGTCTTCAATATAATTCTCAAGTGATCTTCATGCTCTTCCTTGCTCTTTGAATAGACAAGAATATCGTCTATAAAGACAACCAGAAATTGATCAAGATAGTCTCTAAAGACTCTATTCATTAGATCCATGAAGATAGCAGGGGCATTAGTAAGACCAAATGGCATCACTATAAATTCATAGTGTCCATACCATGTACGAAAAGCCGTCTTTGGTATATCCTCCCTTTTGACCCTTAATTGATGATACCCTGAACGAAGATCAATCTTGGAAAAGTATTGAGCTCCGCGTAGTTGGTCAAATAAGTCATCAACGCGTGGGAGAGGATATTTGTTCTTGATAGTGATCTTATTAAGTTCTCGATAATCAATGCAGAGTCTCATTGATCCATCTTTCTTCTTAACAAATAGAATAGGTGCTCCCCAAGGTGACGCACTAGGGCGTATGAATCCCTTATCAAGATTCTCTTGGAGTTGCTTCTTCAATTCCTACAACTCAATTGGGTCCATTCTATAAGGTGTCTTTGAAATTGGCAAAGCACCTGGTACGAGTTCTATTGAAAACTAAACTTCATGATTTGGTGGAAGACCCAATAATTCTTCCGGAAAGACATCATCAAACTCCCGTACAATGGGCATATTCTTAATCATGAGTTTCTCACCAAACATTTGAGATAAATAACCTTCATTTAGTGGAATCAATACCCATAAGATGGAAGAAATTTCCACTGGAAGGTTATGTTCATCCTTGCATTGATAGACGATCGTAGATTGATCTGGAATATGAAATGTGACCTCCCTTCTTTGGAAATTGATATGAGATACATGTAGAGAAAGCCAATCCATTCCAAGAATCACATCAAATTCCAGTAAAGGAAGGATCACATGATTTTCAGGAAGCACTTTCCCACAAACTTCGATCGGAGAAGAATTATAAACTTTTGATGCGAATGTTGTGCCATTAGGTGTTGTCACAGCTAACTCAACATCTAATTGTTGAGGTAGTATGGTGATACCCTTAGAAAATTTTTCAGAAATAAAAGGGTGGGTGGATCCAGAATCAAATAAAACATTTTCTACTTTAGAGTGGATGGTAAGTGTACCTTTCACCGCATCGTTATCGTACTCCACATCGCTGATAGAAATTGAAAGTGACTTTCCTTTGTCTTTAGCCTTAAGATTTTGTTGACGTTGACCATAATCATCAACCCTTGGATTTGGGCATTGATTGGCACAATGCCCCATCTCCTTGCACTTGAAACATTAAAGTGTAGTAGGATCATTCTGTGTATCCCTTCCTTTGTTTGCATCATTAGACATCTTCTTCCCATTATCGCGACATTCAAATGCCCGATGACCTTCCTTTCCACACTTAAAACATTTACTAGTCCCTTTAAGACAACTCCCTCCATGTTTCTTTCCACAATTTGAGCATAAGGGAAAGCTCATCTTCTTTTTAGTGTGCTCTTTAGATTTTCCTTTGAATTCCATTTTCCTCTTCTTATCAAACCCATGTGACTGATGGGTTACTCCAATCTCCATCTCGACTTTGAGAGCACATCGAACGATTTCCTCGTAGCTATTGAAGTCCCTTATGGCTAACGCCCTTCGATGACTTGGTTTTAAGCAACTAAAGAATCGATCGATCTTACTCTCAGGTTGGATAATAATACCAGAAGCGTACCTTGCAAGTCTTGTAAAATTTGCTTCATAGGTACCAACAGATTCATCATCCCTTTGCATCATTTCAAGAAACTCTTTCTCCATCTTTGTTCGGAGAATACGAGGGAAGTACTTATTGAAATATAAGTTCTTGAACTCGTCCCATTCCATAGACTCAATTTCATCCCTTTGCCTCATATTCTTAATAAGATTCCACCATTGATCAGCATCTCCTTCCAAACGATACACTGCTAGGATGACTTTATCATGTTCAGAACATTGAAGAACTGAAAATATCTTTTCAGTAGTACTAATCCATTGTTCAGCAACTAATGGATCAGTAGACTCGCTGAAAGAAGGTGGACGCTTCCTCATGAAGGATTCAACAGAATGTTGCTCCTTCCTTTGCTCATTTGGAAGTCCTGCATGATTCATAGCTTGAGAAAGCTGTGTGAGCATGGCTACAAGATTTTTCATTCCATCTCCCATATCGTTTGGTTGCTCAGGGGGACAACCATTGCATTGCCCATCGAATTCCGCATTAACACGGTTCCTTCGGGTTCCAGCCATTGACTAAAACCAAGAAGAATAGTGTGAGAAACACTAATTATAATAGAAAAAACACATAATTCAAGAATAAAATTTTCATGCTTAAGATCTTATCCTAGGGTATTCATGGCCATTTCTAAAACACTAAGATTGTGTTCTATGCTTAGACTTATCCTTATGGTTCTTACTAAGGCTTTCACATCCTAGTTTCCAAAGGTTGACTATACCTTTCCTCTTATACCAACTATAAAGACCCATACTTTACAAACATTTTTAATACTTCAAAATTGAAGCACACTTATTACAACAAATGAAAAAACCACAAAGGACCGTATAGGTATAGTGTCTTTAGAAACTGGGAAACATAAACAACTGGTTCATAAATCTTCTACAGTGTCTCCCATTTATTTCATCATATCTAGGGTCCCTTTTAGCATATTCTACTTAATATCCATCTTCCTGACCTGGGGAAAAGTAAACATAAAAGGGTGAGCTCAAATGCTCAGCAAGGGAAAATAAAGGAAATAAAAATCATATCATATCTTTTTGAAAATCATAACCTGCAAAAGAGATCATAATATCTTAACATGGAATAAATCATAGAAGTGAAAATGAGATACCCATAATCATAACATGAACCTTGAAACATTGTGGAATGCACACATAATCATGGAAAATCATTTCTTGTTAGTCATGACTCATTACCAAGACTATCTTAGTGGACAAAGTCCCTTTCTGAACCGAGTCACCCTCGTTCCAGTCTTGTTTCACTGAACCGGTATAACCTACCGTTCCAACCCTGTCTATCTCATGAGATATAAAATCTTTACCCAATGCATTGGAGGGAGATATAGGTCCCACCCATATTATAATGAATCCTTTCTTATGTGTGCCACATAATCATAAATCATACATCATCGCATAACACATGTAACAAAAATGGGATTCTTGAAACATCATGACATCATAAAACAAATCATATAAGGTAAATGACTTCATAAAAATAATTTCCCCAAAACATAATCAAATAAATGTAATAATAGGGATAAAAACATAACCCTATATTATCTTAGATGGAAAATAATTTTGATAAAACATTTGAACTCCATTCTTGAGGAAAATATCCTTTCTACTTCAAAAACAGTTTTCCTTTCATAACATGTCATATGACTTTAAAATAAAAGAAGTTCATTAAAAATAAACTTGAAAACTTGTAAAGGAAGTTTCTTGGAAATAATGTTTTAAAAATCCATTCATTCCGTATAAGTTAAAAAAAACATTCTTCGTTCTTTTGTCGGAGAAGTCAAAAAGTACCTCGTACGAAAAACGACAAAAGATTCCTTTCATATCTTTTACTATAAACTCACCAAAGGGTAAAAATGGATTTAAACAATTTTAGGTGGATTGAAATAATATTACATATTGAGAAAACATGGATTTGGATGATAAAATACACCCCAGTAAATACCAAAGTTCAAACAATCTCGGATAAAAATGAGATTGTGATATTTCCCTTACCTTAGGTCCGATTTGCTTTGTACGTGTCCGAAGCTCCTGTATAATGGTTTAAATAATGTTATTGACTTGTTACAGAATCATACATACTGATATGATATCATATATGGTCATATTATTAGCTTCTTGTTTGTAATATTTCATTGTTACTTGTTACTCGGGTCTTTATTGCCTTTTGTTCTTATGCGTGTTTTGCCGAATACATTCTTATTCTTCTTTTAAGGTTATAGATAACTTATATCCAGAATGGTATTAGTGTAATATATATCATATTTATTCATTCAATTCATTTATATAATTACTATGTAATGATGATCATGTAGAACGAGTCGCATCACATCGTGGAGACTGTATTCCGTACGTACGCACGAGTGATGATATCGTTCCTATGATCGTGGAACTATATTGGAGTATATATATATATATATATATTATTTCAGTATCAATATTACTTTATAATAATCGTAAATAGTTACTCATTACACCATTATACCCATCCTTGTAAAGTGATGGTGGAAAAATAGATTACACCACGGCGTGGAGACGGTATTCCGTACGTACGCACGCGCGGTGATTTCATTTTCTCCGTAGGATGGATAGAAGGTAAATTTGGGTTGTTTCATATTTATAATAACATATCAGTATGTAAGTAATACTGATGTTATTACTTTATCATGAAACAACTAAAGAAGAAGAAGTTGAAGAAGAAAGAAATTGAAAAGATCGGTAATGGATATTACCTCTTCTTTGGAACTCCTCTTTGAATCCTCCACTTAGGGAACTAAGATTGGTCTTTGAAGAAGACCCGGACCTCTATGATTATTCTAGGGAAGTGGAGAGGAGAAAATTGCAGGGGTTGGCCGAGCTTGAGTGCTCAAATTGGTGTGAGGAGGAGGGGGAGGAGGTGCCCTTTTATAAGGGAGGAGAGGGGCACCTTAGGAATATCTCAAAATATTATTTTATATTAAAGTCAAAATCGGTTTATAATGGTTCCAAAGGGTCTTATTTCGAATCTAAAGTGGGGATGGGTCGAAATCCTATCAACCAATAGGGTTTAGACAAGTTTAGGGTATTATTTTAACCTTATCAATTAGATTTAACTCTAAGTTAAATAATTTAACTTTTACCGTGTCTTTTTGTTTTCTTTCACTATAAGATTAATACACTTACTATAACATGCCAAACGAACCCCAAATTGTTTATTATTAATATATATATCCTTATATAAGTCATTTGGCCGAACCTTAGATTTTTAGGAATAAAATAACAATTAATAGTATAATATTTGATTTAAAAACTATTTTGTGTCAATTTTGACACTATTTGACATATGATTTTTGTGAAAGTCATAACAGAATTATATGTTCAAATAAAGTTGATTAAATCAACACTAATATATCATAGTAACCTATAAAATTAGTGGAATTCATAAAAAGTCTCAAATTACATTTAATTTGGTGTTTATAACATCAATTGTGTCAATATTTCATTAATAAGATAATCACTGCATCATCATTGTGTTATAAATAAATTAAATTATTTAATGTCTAAAAATTACAAATAAAATACCATTATGTAGGAAATCTTTTTATCTTTCTAATTAATATTTATAGTCGAATTTATCTTATGTATAACCCCATATTAAAAAATATTTACTTATTAAATGTTGATTTTAACTATTTTAACCCTTCTTTAAATAAATTAATAATAAATGTCCTAATCTAACCCAAGTGGGCCTAAATGGTCATATTTTATTCCTAAGTTTGTTTTTGGTCGAATTAAACTTATCCAATAGAATTATGACATGCGTTAGGGTAATAGTAATATCATGTTTACCCTTAGTTACCTTATTTACTATTAACCGCGGTAAAAAAAAAGAAAAAAGATACTATTCACCAAAAAATTATTTTTATCTCATTGAACCACATTTTACTTATTGATATCAACCGTGTCTGTCGGATTTTCGAAATTCCATTCACAGAAGCGGTAAAATTATGTTTTATGCAACAATTCAGTTTTTAACCTACCACTTAGTGGTTTCACTATTCATCAAAAATTGAAAGTTTTCAGAAAAATACCAAAATTTCACCCTAGGCTAATTTCGATATTCTGAGTCCAAAAATGAAGTCCATTTTGAAAAATAAAATTTATAAAATTTCAAAAAGTGGTTATTACTATTCATAACGGCTAGTTTTAATAGAATATTGTTGTTTAGTGAAACTCGGTATTGCGTACAACGCAAGCTATCGAGGAAGGTCGCGATTGCGTGTAAAGCAAGCCAAGAAAGTGTTGTGTAGAAAAATATTCCTTTGATGATTTATATAACATAAAAGTCTCGGGTGTTATAGTTTTAGTATCCTGTTAATATAAAATATTAATATTATTTCCTCTATTAATCATTCAATTAAATAAGAATATAATCTAAATTTTTGTATTTTCCTCCCTTTTTACAATAAATGAAAAAGAATCAAACCTTAAATTATGTTTCATTTCCTATCTTTTTTATTATCTTGAATATCAAATTATGAGAATCTTCAAAACTCATATTGAGTAAATACATAATAACTAAATAAATTTTAAAATTTTAGGAAATAGATTGGGTGAATTATAATTTACAAACACTTTATTTAGTGATGAAATATATGAATAAATACATTGTATTTAAGGTATTTTCCCTAGGGTAGATATAAGTGAGATGGATATATAGAAAACATAACATCATAGTAATATAGATAATGTATGTGAGACAAAAAACTATAGGTTTTGATTTAATACTAAACTTATACTCTCATATCGATATAGGTTGGTCACATATCCAATAAATTCACAATCACCACAATCCTTGACCAACCCATAATATACAAATTATGACCTCCACCTGAACATGTAATTATAAAAGGATATAGGCATTTTGAATATGTGATGTAAGCCAAGGTTAGTATATTTAGATATGAATAGGGAGAATGAACCAACATAATTAAAATAAAAAAATTTATTTTCATGATGAGAACTACTCAAAAGGGTTCAGGTACCCTGAAATTAAAAAATTCTTGAAATCTACATAAATAAACTAAATTAAAATTTGTGTGAAAAATAATAATTCCATTAATTTTCCTAGGTCTATTAACATAGAAAGAGTAGATTGAAATTTTCAAGGGATAAATAGTGGTATTTAAATCTGTTGTGACTTTTTTAGGGAGAATTTTTCCCAATGTTGAAAATTGTGAGAGGCTTAGTGGGCAGGGAATAATATTATCTAGTACTACATTTTATGGGTTTTTATGTTATAAGAATTAAATTCTTCTTTTAAAAAAATGACCAATGTTTTTCATATGAAATTAAAAGATCATGCATGGATAGAGAATACTATACTATTGACTAGGATTCCCTTTGCGGGGTTTTAAATAGGTGAGTACCATATCACTTTCCTTTTAAAGTTTAAGGTCTTGTATGTTAGACCAGTGAAACCAATGTTTATAGTCAAACACCTTTAACCAAATTTTGGTACAATATACATAGTAACATGGTAAATGGATAATACAATGTTAATTGATATCCCAATGATGATATAGAGAATTTTAATGACATATGAACCTTGATTCAGGTCATAGTTCTTTGATCAAAATATGAGGTGATTTTTTTATGATAATAGAAAAATGGTAACCTAACATGAATAAGGGGCTCATATCAGTACAACTGACCTTAATGAGTGATGTACACAGTTTAAGTTTATAGTGCTTTAAATAATTAAAGGAGGGTTGTAATAACCAAAAATAGTTTTTTAGATTCATGATTGATTCAACCATTTAGAAAAGGGATTTGAAATATATAAATCATAACTTAAATTATCTTAATTATAATGTGGTGAAATAAAATAAGAACTCTGAGGATGGACACTGAAAATTTAAAATGAAATGTTACACACCTAAATTCTTTAGGGAATATACAGTTAGAGTATCATCTCTATAGTTTGAAAGTACTCCTTTAGTTGGTTGGATGGATAAGCCACATGAATTTCATTACTAGAAAGATGGGTCTTTTTGTAATCTAATACACTCATTAATAGTATCCATGAAATATTTATCACGATTCAAACTCTTTAGTAATCCATTGATACATATGTAAATGATTTTATTAGAAGTTAATTACAACACTCGAGTCTAAAACTAACTAAGTTTAGGATGTTATGGAGAATTTATATGGTGAGGAACTGGATGATTTTTTGTGGCTAGGCCTGAGATAGATGTTTTTAACCTCACAATCTAACCCTTATCTACATGAATCAAGAAAAACATAATTATAGGAATAATTTATATAATACCAAACTATTTTAAAATACTTAAAGACCCTAAAAACCCAATTTTTTTATGTAATAGTGTTTTAGTTTTTTTTCAATGTGTTTGTATGATGGAAAGTCAATATGACTGAAAATGAAATATGGATTTTATCAATTTAATTATTGATACCTTGGAAAAGTGTTTTTTAAATGAGAAGTTTTTTATTTATATAAAAAATCATAAATTATGATGATTGGAGAGTGTTTCTTAATGCCTAATGTATATGCCAATACATTATAAGAGTATACATTATATAATTTTTTAGGAAGATATTTTTATAATGTTTCTTCTCAATCATCATTAGAATTTTATAAATGGGAGAAGTGAAAATGTATCTATGATTATTTGAATTCGTTGTTTAAAAAGGGGGATAATTTTTAATATTGTGGATTGTAATTAAAATTTTGAATTATCATATGACATATTTCACTTAGAGATTTTTTAAAATTTTATGAATAATATATTGGATTTTAAGCTATGGAACTATATCAATCCAATATGTGTGGGAGGAGTCCTAAACCACATAAGAAAACAATATCACTGAGATTACATTGAATTAGTTGTCATTCTACATGCACATGAGGAAGCATGCAAGAGGTAGAGACCACACTATGGGGTTCCCGCATAGAGGAGTGGTAAAGTGGTTAGGGATAAGACCCATTACTCTCATCTGTCGAGTCTAAGATTCATTATTTATTAATAAGATTCACTTAGTCCAATAAATATTTTATGTGAGATCAAGTGATACATGAATCTATAGATCAACTTAATGAGGTACTCTAAAAACACTGGAAATCCGATCTATTGTATCTAGACTGTTTGATTGATTCTAACTTCATCATCAACTTTGTGTCTCATTTATGTGTTTCACATGAACTAGAGTACATATTTGAGACACTAATATTGAATTGAGTTCATGATTAGGATGGGATTAATCTTATGTTTCATTTTAATCATTAGATAACTTATATGTGTTTGATGAAGAAAGATAATAGTAAAGATGTGTTCGAGCCATAGTTATAGAAGGTGCATCATGTTTGAATGAGATAGGGTAAGCGACAAGTTCATAAAATTGATCTCATAATGAACTTTTGGGTAATTTAATATTGTGTATCCAAACGCAATAGATTTCTATCCATGTATTATGAAGGCATATACATTTTTTAGTGATAGGGATTTTCCGAAACATTATTGCATGTGGTGAGTTGGCCCATACAAAGACGAGGAATTGCATGAATGTAAAGTAAGTTAGTGGAGAAATAATTATATATATACCCAAACCATTCCATTTAAAGGTATATAAAAATTATAATTTGAGAGATATATGGATAACCAAATTATATTAAATAAATCACTCTGATTTTGAATGATAATTCTATTTATCGTTGTATTGTTCCTTAGTATTCATGACCACATGACGATTTTTTGATTTTATGGGCTAGTGTTTGTTTATTAAAATATTAGAGTGATTCAAAAATATAAAAATACATTAAATGATATTAATATAATTATGAAGAATATATTTTTGAATATTTTTTGTTATATGAAGAATATTGTTATAGGGTATAGTTCTTAAGTTAAGTAGTGACTGAGTGGAGAAGGATGATATTTTCACACTCTAACTTTGAGGAGTAAATATATTCATGATTTATTCTTACATGAATACTTTTTTAGTAGTCAATTCATGTGATAATTTACATTCATGAATAAATCTATGTGAAACAAAACTGTGACTATTTTGGTTTCAAAAATATGAATTAATAGAAAATTACATGTAATATTAATCGCATACAAACATAAGAACATTGAGGTGAAAATATTTTAGTTTAGAAAATTTGAAATTAGAAAATCTCAGGCATGTGTCATATAAAATAAATTCATGAGATTTGATTTGGGATGTTTAAAAGGAATATATTCTATAATGTAGTTTAATGTGATTCAAATTGTGCAGTCATTTGTTTAGACAAGACCATCGAAGAAATGTTAAAGTTTTTTGTAATGTGAGTCAAGACATTCAATATAATAAAAATATAACTAAGATATGATAATTAAACGTTTTGATAAATGAATGTGAGAAATCCTAGTAGTTAATATGATTAATATTGGAATGAGTGTAATTAAAGTAGAATAAAGCCAACTTACACCATACATCAGTAGGTAAAATTAGTTGAATGCATATTTAAGAGTTTTTTGGGAAGATCCTTGAAGGACTGTTGGGATGAAATTGTAAATAAACTAATTATAATGTTTTAGGGAGATAGTTTCAACTGGAGAGAGTTAGTATAAAGAAAACCAGTGGAATGTAAATCTAAAGATCCTATCAAGAGATGGACCACTATAGTCATTAATGGTTAGGTATTATAAGAGTTTTTTTTCTAGGAATTTCAAAATATTGTATGTATTTGCAATCAATTTTTTATTATTATATAATATATCTCTTGAATCATATTGAACACAATAAGGATGTAGTCACCCAGAACGAGGGAGAACCCTGTAAAATTGCAGCGTGTTTTGCATAATTTTCTTTCAAAATTTCATGTGGTATAATTTTGTTTATTAACATGAAATATCTATTCATCCAAAAAGGTATAGTGGTTTAAATTTAAAAGGGTTAAAAGTTAAATAAAATAAATCAATAAAACATGTGTATAATTATTCATTTCCCACCTTAGTTTAGTTGTAAGATCTACTGGGATTTTTAATTAGTATCATAACAATGGTTTTACATCTGATTGGATCTACCATATTATCGTAATTTTTTGTATTAGACCTATATCAAGTGTATATTTAAATATAAAGGTGAATTAGAGTTTCCACAGTTATAAAATTTAGTATCTATTTCTTTAGGTCCCTAGAAGTAGGTTTCTAAAAAAACCTTGAAGAGTAGGTAGAAGAAAGAAGAAAGTAATATGATAATGATTTTAAAGAACAATGAGGATAATTCAAAATGTCAATATAATTAAGGTGGTTTTCTGTAAAAAATATCTATTAAATTAGTTGATAATAAACCTTCTCTTGATTTTTTCAAGAAGTGATGAAGATGAGTTTATTGAATGACTTAGTGATTTTTGTTCAAAAGTTAAATATTATCTAATGAAAGTTCCTATCAAGTTTTTTACTGTTACACCTCAACCCAAATCTTACATATTATTTTATTTATTTTTATTCTAATCATTATTCTTTTTATTTATCTTGGTTTTCTCCCTGAAAAATGACTTTTTTGTGGTGGGAAAAATAAAGCACATAGTTGGTGCATGGTTAGAAGAAACCATGAGGCAAACTAGTGAAAATCGTGTGGCCTAGATAGTGGTACCTTCCAAGGAAGACATCTAGGAACACAAGTGTGCACCTCTCCCCAGTAACCCATTTAGTCCCTCTCCCTTGGGGAATAGGAAACCACACAGTTTTTGCATGGTCTGGATGACCGTGCAACCAAACCGGGTGATCTTACCAGTGGAAAAAATAGAAATAAATAAATAATTTGTATTATTATTATTATTATTTTTGTTGTTGTTTTACTATTATTATTTATTATTATTGGTTTATCAACATCATCATCATCATCATTGTCATCATCATCATCATCATTATCATAATAATAATAATCTTCATCATCATCTTCAATACCCTAAAGGGGTATTCACTCCATCACCCTCACACAACTCTCACACACACCAATCCATTCCCCTTTTCTAGACATGTGAACATCCCCCTCACATGATTAATGGGCCTAAAACTCTTCCCATGTTTTTTGGCCACATCCTCTCCCAGTTTTGGGTTTGATAATATTCAGTTACTTCCTTCTATAATCATATACCTAATTTTCGAACTATTTTTTTTCCTTCCCTCCCAAGTGGTTCATGCAACTTATCCCAAAACCAAACCACACCTTTGGGTATTCTTTTCTCTTGATGGTTTGGGATCTTTGGCCATGTTGTGGATAGTTCTAGCCATCGTCGTTGAAGGCAGTTCTTTCACCATTGGTTTTTGGTAGGTTTTCTTCTATTCTACATCTTTGTACCAATATTAATTATATATTTAATATGTTTTGAGTTTCTATTATTTTTCTTGTGCGTTTTGGACCACTGTTTGTGAAGGTGACTTACACACATATGTATAGGTATAACGTATATATAACCTCTTTGTACATATTCCTTCATGGATAGGGGAATATATATACTACATCTAGATATATATATATATATATGTATATATAGGTGCAAATGTGTGTATTTTTAATAAGATGGTTTTTTCTTCTGTGGACCTTTTTGGGGGTGGATTCAGATTATCTTTGTCAAATGAAATGGGTTTTAAGGTAAGTTCCCTATATTCAAACCCTTACGTTGAATTCATTGATTTATTAAGTATTTTAAATGTAATTTTTTATTTTTATGTCATATTTATGTGCTATGAAAATTTATTATGTCTCTTATAAATGGGGTTCTAATTATTTTACATTATTTTACTTAACATTAAGAGGAGTTCTTATATTTCAACCAATTTTTCCAAATATAAATGAAAAATAAATTATTTTAAATGTCCCATTGGTTTTATAAATAGTTTTTAAGGTGTAATGGGTAATTTAAAATGTGTTTCGGTCTGTGTTAAATGGTTTTGAAATAGATTTTCCCTAAGGATTTATTGAAATACAGTGCGTTGACATGTCGAAGTTAGCTTTGATTGAGAGTGAACTAGTGCATGGATTGAAATAAGGGAAATTCCATGAGTTAGAAAATTAGAGAACATAAATACCCTAAGATTCATGGTGGGTTTCTATGAACAAGTACTATAGCCAAGATGGAAGGCCAATGACCCAAGCTCCCTAGGATGTTTACTCTACTACACCAACTAAACAAATGATGATTCTTTGGGGACCGATAAAACATAAATTGTGACCTCTCTCACAGATCAAGAGTGTGAATTAATTATACAGTTCTATTATAGAGGTATGATGATACTAGGTCCTAGTTGACCCAGATTGTTAGGAATTCTCCATGGTTATTACTTTCAATCTTTTTTTCCAATGTACTAAATTTAAAATGATTTTTTTTATTTTGTTTCCATACTGTGAATTTTTTTTAGAATTATTTATCTTTAATAAATAAATTACTAAATTTTCATTGAGTATTTTAAAACTATTTTGAGTGTATGATGAGGAGTGGTTTTCATAAAAATGGATACTTATTACTTTTTTTTCATTAAGTATATAAAAACCTATTTTTATATGTCACATTTTAAAAATAACATGATTTAATTTATTTTTAAAGGTAAGGAATGAGGTGTTGTTCTCTTTTTTCATTACTATAAGTAATTTTAATAATAATTCCTATATTATTTATCATTATTTAGTTTAGGTTCTTCCTAGATCAAGTTTTTTCAAGGAGTGAGTGCCATTATATGGTCAACTATGACTTGCAAGGACATATGGAGGTATGCCTAGTTTATTTATTTTATACCACCAAGTAAATTTTTATTTAGATTTATTTATTTATCTATTTTTATGGGCTAAATCATCCCCAATATTTTGATATATTTCAATAAAAGGAAATCCATTTTAATGTTAATTATCATTTATAAATTATTTTTATAAATTATCTCTATTGATTTGGAAAATATTTCGAAAATACGATGGGGAGTGGTTTTATATAAAATGGAATATTGTAACTTTATTTTATTAAATTGTATAAAAACCTATTTTTATATGTATTATTTTCAAACTATATTTGTTGGATTTATTTTTAAATGTATTACATAGGGAGTTGTTCTATTTTTAAATTACTATTCGTAATTTTAATGATCATGCCTATATTCTTTATCATTTTTACATTTTGTTTATACCAAGGTCTAGTTATATCATGGAGTAAGTGTCATTTTATGGTTGATGGTTACCCTAAAGGTCACATGGAGGCATGAATAGTTTATTTTATATCTACTACAAGTTATTGTATTATTATTTTTCTTTATTTATTCATATATTATTTCTGGGATAAATCATTACCAATTATGTTTGTTTGTTTCTAGGAACTAGTTTCTATAACAAGAGGACAAGGAAGGCCTCTTGGGCCTTGTTTAATTCCATATTGGGTGACTGATTTGGTGTTGATCTATGTTGTTTCATGATAACCACTAACATATTTTGAATTTATCAAGGGACTATATGGAAAAAATAGATGTAAAAGAAAGATAATAATATGTAGAAATATTTTTCAAATAAATTTTATTATTGAAAACCTCTAATAAAACTTATTGAATCAAAATATGAAACTATATTACTTTTTATAGACCATACCTCCCATGTTGAAGAAGAATTGGAAAAAAATGTTTCTAAAAATGTAGTGACAAAACAATTCCTTACTGAGATTATCCAAGTGCAAGGAGAATATTATAAAGATAGAATGAGTGTTATGAATTATCAATTCTAAATCAAATACAATGAGGATTAATTAATTCTATATATATATAAAGGTTCAACCAAGGAAATAATAACAATAACAAATTACATCACTTTGTAATGAAATATTCACTCTCATTGAATATGAATTCTAATGTTCTATTCATGAGAATGATGCAATTTTGAATATTTTTAATGATGTAATAAATGCATTTTAAAAGTTGAAAATATCCTCTATTAATGTTTAATATGCATAAAAAGAGGTTATGTAAAATAGAATTAATGATTTTGATAGTTATATAATAGAGGAAAATTAAGTGTGTGAAGTTAATATTAAAAAAATAAATAGTCAATGGGAAGAAAAATTAAAATCTGTTAAAGATGAGAAGATTATTATCAACCAGGAGTGTCTTTAATTAGAATCCAAATTAAAAAATTATCAATTTTACACAATATGAGACTTACCAAGATTATATGATCATAATTCCTTCCAATAGAAACTATGAAAATAATCATACTTTAGAGAAGACTCATTATAGTAGAAAGAATATAACGATATTATCTAAATATAATTATACAAAAATATAATTTAAACACGTAATTTTTATACTATAAGTTTCCATATTTACTAATTTTATATCATATTCTAGTATAGATCTAAAAACTATCATTAAACATGTCTGAATAATACTAATGAAAAAGTCACTATATCATCAATTGTGAATGTGAAAAATGGTATGAATTATTATTCCCTATAGAAATTCATATAAAGAACCATTTCCCCAAAAAATAAAAATATTTAAAAATAATGAAATTTTACTATAAAAGAACAAATTAATATTTGTCTACTATTATTGTTGTATTGGATTTTTTTGGAATTCATCCACTGTTTGTTGGAATAATTTTTTAATTCATTATAATTATTGAAGCCCAATATCTAGGGGGAGAAGATATTATGTGAATATAACTCCTATAAGACCAAATACGAGTAAAAATATTAAGAATAATATATCTATCAAGAATATATTTTGATGTATTGATTACTTCTGTGATTGTTGAAATAGAAGTGATCAAAATTATGATGTGTGTTTGTATTTACATACCATGGACTATAAATATAATGATATAATGAAAATTATACAAAAATATCAGATGAAAAGACAAAAATTCGTTATGTATTCGTTAGGGTATAAGTAGAAGAAAACTATCATAAAATATACTGAATGAGATACAACTAAAAATAATGATAAAATGGATGTCACACCAAAGGAAATTTTCTTATAATTTGGAATATGGTTCTCTATCATGGACCTTTAAAAACGTGGTATAAACATATTTATTAGTATAATTAATATAAATAAAATAAATGAATCAATATTTGAAACATTTAAAAGGGTATATTTGGTTCATGGTTTTCAATATTAATAAAATATATTTAATTATTGGTTTTATAAAAATGATAACATAGTTGTTTCTAAAATGTTGTATGGAAGGTGAAAAATTCATGAACATGAAGCTGAAAATTGAATGAAACAGATTCCGGGATAAGTTGAATTATTAAAGAAAACATAAGATCACCAATGAATTATAGTTCAAATAATAATATTAAAAGTAATGGGTATCACCAAAAAATAAAATTGAATATACTCAAAAAGAAAGATAAATCTTGTGGGCAGATTAGCTAGAATTGGATAGAAGGTTAGATCATGAACACAAGAATGCAACCCCATTTCTTACTAATGTGAAGAACCATTGTAACGCCCTGACCCTAGTTACCCAGAGTCGGTGCATTATTACATAACATTGGCATGATCACAAGAAAGATCAAATCTCGAAAGACCGATTGGTTTAGTAGCCTTGGAAACACTAGATATATTCATAAGTTTTACATTACATCATAAAGTGAAAAACTACTACGGCAACATAATGTCTCCATAGTCTACATTATTATCCCCTCATAATATCCCTGCAGGCCATTCATAACATATTTCTTCACATCCTGGGAAAAATAAAACATAGAAAAGGGGTGAGCTCAAATGCCCAGTAAGGATAACAATATGGTGGAACATTCAAAAATAAGCATAAATATTTAAGGCAATGCATTACTAAAACAAAAGCCTTTTAAACTTGAACTTCAACATAGTATGGAAAAAGTAAAATGAAATAATTCCATTTACTTGTTCACATGGATATTCTACTAATCGAATAATCTCATGCAATATAAATAACCACTTTCATAATGTTGGAATGCATAATGCTAAATTTAATTTCTTTGTCAAGGCCTCGTCCCAAGACCTTGGGGCTATCTGTAACCGGAACCCAACCCGGAGTGCCTCTAATAACCGGACACCAACCCGGAGTGCCTCTAATAACCGGACACCAACCCAGAGTTCCTCTAATAATCGGAGACCAAACCGGAGTTCCTCTAATAACCGGAGACCGAACCGGAGGGCTTACTTTTAACGGTCCCCAACCCGGAACATACTTGTCTAACACATTTATCTGAATGAAAGGTTGAAATATAACATAAACATTCGGATTAAAAATAACTTATGAAATGTCAATACTTTAAAAAAACCATGAGTGACATAAGAATAGCTTATCCACAGTCAAAAATATCCCAAAACCATCAATACAATATAGAAGTTTTGTATCATAATAAATCAACT
Organism: Viscum album; assembly: GCA_963277665.1. Taxonomy (NCBI): domain Eukaryota; kingdom Viridiplantae; phylum Streptophyta; class Magnoliopsida; order Santalales; family Viscaceae; genus Viscum; species Viscum album. Next base: position 1,902,341,179 of record OY728150.1, on the reverse strand, counting down.
TCAAATAAGCTTGACATCCATCAAAGGATGTTGGCATAAATGAAATCAAAACTATTTTAGAGAAATATCTCTTTTTTGGAAATCATTTTAAAAGTAACATAATTATAATACATTCAATTTGAAAACATTCTTATAAGATTGTAAGGGAAGCTTTGACGATTTTATAACGGCGGTAAATAGCCGCACCCGCCGTATAAGTTAAAAAAACATTCTTACCTTAAATTTGTCGAAAAGGTTAAAAATGACTTGTTTGGAAAACGACAGAAGGATTCCTTTCGAAACACATAAGGGTATAAATTACTTTAACCCACATTCTTGTAAATAGTAAAAATGTTTTGAAATACATTATTAAGAAACATGGATGTGGATGATAAAGAGATCCCAGTAGATTATTACGTATAAACAACCCCGGATAATGAAGAGATTGTGAAATAACCCTTACCAATTTGGTAACTTATGAAACATACAACCCATGAAAGATGTATCATACAATGAATATGTAAATACACATAAATTAGAGTGTATTACACAATGAATATAATTATGGGCAGTACATACACCACACAAAAGGTAATGGTGGCAATGTGGCATGAATCTCACGTGAATAAGGAGTGAGATGAAAACCACTTACCTTGTACTTTTCCTTGGTTGGGGTAGGTTAACCTCCTGTATAATGGTGAAATAATTGTTATTAAATTATACAAGAATCATATACATTAATATGATATCATATATGATCTTTTAATATTGATTTGATAATAATATCTTAGTATTATCATTGTTTCGGGTGTTAACTTACTTGTTTTCTTTTATATGTTTTGTTACATAAGCCATGTTTGTTATGGATAGGTTGTATATTATTCATATCCAGAATTATATCAAGTCCTTAAACATCATTTTTAAATCATCAAATGATAATTATAATTTAATGGATACGATGGAGAATGAATCTCATCGCGTTCGTGGAGACGGTAGTTCGTACGTGCACACGAGCGACAATATCATTCATTTGATATTAAAATAATATATAAATGGATGGTATATCATATATACAGAATTATTAACGTGTCATATTTAATATTTACATGAGTTACACATCATTATTATACCCATCCAAATAATAATATATTGAATAACAATTACACCACGACGTGGAGACGGTAAGCCGTACGTACGCACGTATGGTGACATGTTATTCAAAGGGTGGATAGAATACTGAATATGGTTGTACCATATTTATAATAACATCACAGTATATTTGAGATACTGGAGTTATTATTTTATAATGGTAATAACAAATAAAGAAGAAGTGGAAGAAGAAAGGAACTTGAAAAGGGGTGGTGAAAACATTACCTCTTCTTCGGGTTCTTCGTTTTGATTTGATCAAAAGGGCTCCTTAGGTTGGATTTCTGATCAAACTAAGGCCTCTAGGTTGTAGTGAGGGAAGTTGAGAGAGTATTTGGGCAGAGTTTGGCCGAACCAAAAGGCTTTGAAGGTGTGAATAAATGATATGGAGGAGTTCCCTTTTATAAGAGGGGTGAGGGGAACCTTTGGAAAAGCTAGAAATATTAATTTATAATAAATTCATATTCGGTTTCTAATGGCTCCAAAGTTTATTATTTAAATTTTAAGGAGGGGATAGGTCGAAAACCACTCATAAAATAGAATTTAGACAGGTTTGGGTCATTATATTTACCTTATCGTTAAGTATTAACTCTAAGTTAATTAGTTTCACTTTTACAATGTCTCTTTGTATTTTTATATTATATGGTTAAACAACATACCATATACATCCAAAAGACCCCAAAGTGGTCCATTAATGATTAAACTATCATTATATAAGTCTCTTGGCCGAACCTTAGATTTTTAGGAATTTAATATCAATTAATAATATAATATTTGTTTTAAGAACTCTTTTATGTCAATTTTCACACTATTCAATAGTTGATTTTTTTGAAACTCATAACAGATTGATTACTTTAAAAAAAGTCAATTAAATCAATACTAATATATCACATTATCCTAGAAAAGTATTTTAATTCATTAAAAGTTTCATATTATATTTATTTGGGAATTTATAATATCAATTATTTTAATTTTTCACTATTATAGTAATTACTTCATCATCATTGTGTCATAAATAAATTATATTATTTAATGTCTAAAAATTATAAATAAAATATCCTTATGTAGGAAATATTTTTATCTTTCTAATGAATATTTATATCTAAAATCCAACATATATAACCCCATGTAAAAATTGTTTTTCTAAAAGATATATGCTTGTGTCATTTTTGTATTCATATTATCTTAATTAAAATATAGTGTCCCTATCACCTACAAGTGGCACCATGGGGTCCCTAAATAAACCCAAAGATGCCTATGGTCGAACATGTATCAACCAATAATGCTAGGACACGTTTTAGGGTATTTTAGTATTATTATAATATTATTTTTGAACCCTTATTTACCGGATTTACCCTTAACCATGGTAAATAAAATATTTACCGCAGTAATTATTCAAAATGTCTAAAAATAAAAGTTACCTATTTACACAATTTGGACATCCTGATTCCAAATATGGAATCCATTTTTCTAAATTCGAAACACATAAGTGGAAGAAATTAATTTAAAATTAATTCCCGCTGTCAAAACAAAAAGCGTGTTTTTAAGAGATAATAACTATCAAAAGATTGACATTTGTTTATGTTCGGTTTAATTGTAAAATTATGTCCAATGACCAAAATTATATTAAATGGTAAAAATATATTCTAAATATACTATAAAACCACTCAAATTCATAATTTATCACTATTAATTATTTTTATTAAAAAAGTTGTTTTTAATTAAAATTTAGTAATTTTCACTATTCATCAAAATATGAAAGTTATCCAAAAAGTACCAAAATTTCGCCTTAGGCTAAATTAGATATTCTGAATCCAAAAATGAAGTCCATTTTAAAATATAAAATATATATAATTTCAAAAATTAGGTATTACTATTCATAACGGCTAGTTTGATTGGTTGTGGTGTGTGTTAGAACTCGAAGTTGCGTACAACACACGCTACTGTATTATTCAAAGGAAAGCGTACCGTGGAAGCTTGGGATGTTTCATTTTAATTTTTTTTGATGTCCCCATTTAGTCAAACAGTTTAAAATATTGTATTTAAAAAGGGTTCACTATTAAAAGTTGATAAAAGTGCAATACTGAAAATGAATTTTGTTCTTACATTATGTCTAAGAAACTCATAATATGGATTATAAAATTATAAGGATTATATAAAGTTTAAAATGTAGTTAATACTATTCATAACCTCTTTTTAACGGCTTGATTGGTAAGTCATGGTGTGCTTGAACTCGGTGTTGCGTGTAGTGCAAGTTATTGTATTATTTTGAAGAAATAACACACTATGAAATCTTGGGGTGTTACAACCATTATTTATATAATATTAAAGATATAAATATAAACATTCTATAATCACTTTAAATTATAAAATTAAGAATGTTAAAGAAGGATCACACACAATGCTTTTTCAAAACATTGGAGTTTAATTGGAAGAAGTTTTTGTGTTGAGTAATAATTATCATCCATGTAGCTGTAACTAAAAGGAATTCTAGAACCACCATATTCTAATGTATATATTTTTTTTTTATATGCATGGAATTATAATTTTATCATATATTAATTGTGAGATATTAAGAAATTAATTATGTGAAAAATTATACAACATCCAGGAAGATATCCCCCAAAGAGTAATTTATTTAAATTGGTGTTAAAATTCTTATTAGAGTTTATTCTTGAATAAAAAAACCATGATAGAGAGGATGGATTGATTTCATCCTGCTAGTGGGTGTGAAGCTAAGCAACTATCATATTTTAATATCTAAATTAGTATAACATAAATATATAAAATTTTGGTAAGATATATATCACATGATTTCAAAATTTAAAATTATGGATATTGAATCTTGTTATTATAGAGGTATGTTATCCTAAATTTATGTAAAAAATAATTATTAATTAGAAGCTTGAAACTGATTATTTGATGAAAATTTCAAAATATATTGAAAATGGAGAGATATAATTTTTTACCAGAATGTCTTTAATATTTTTGTTGAGATAAACGTATGAAATTATTTGAAAATATTTTGAACATCCTCTAAAATAAATTTTTAGTATCTGTATCATATTTTAAATATTTGTTGATTCCATTTTCCTTTAGACTGATCACACTTGTTTTCTACATCAGTTTATACCATGTGGACATAGAGTTTATTTATTGATGACTCATTTATTTTATAAAAGTGATTCTATACATCACTTCAATAAGGAAAATTTTAATTTCTCTTAAGTGGAACATATTTTGAAATGAATAGATTGAGAGAGATAAGATAGAAATTTTAGTTGTTCAAGAAAGAATAAGAGTATAAACATTCATACCTATTGATCATTTGTTTAATGATCAATAAGGGGGAGATGAAAATATTCATAGTAGTATTGAATTTGGTATTAAAAAAACTACAAAGGGGATATTGAAGACCCCCAATAGATTGAAGTAATACTATTTTTTTCTTTTAAATGTGTTTGTATGATAAAAGATTCAATGTTATAGTGATTAAAGTAAATATTTTTATCAATTTAATTATTTGTGAGAATTATTCATAATATGGAAATGTTTTTTTGACTTTAATAATTGTTTATTTAAATAAAGAAACATAAATTGTGAAAAATAGAAATAAGTTCATAATTCCTAAGACATGTTCCAATACTTTATAAGAATTCACCTTTTTTATAGAATTTGATGAAGATATATTCGTGATGTTTTTACCAATCATCATTAAAATTCTGAAAATTATAGAATTTTAAATTAAATTATGGTGATTTAAATTCTAGGATTAGAAAAGGGTAATATATGTTTAGATTTTGGCATGTAATTTATATTTAAAACTATCATATGGAATATTTCACTTAGATATTTTTTCTAAGTGTTAGAAGAAATATTCCAGCCATTCATGCTAAATACTAGCTTTATCCCATACGTATGTTATGATAACTCAACCTCACAAGAGATTCAACTCACCAAGATCACATGGAATCAAGAGGCATGAATGTGTGAAAACAAATGCCCTTATAAGAGTCAAAGACAACACCATGAGTCAAAAGCATTGAGGATAGGCATAAGAGTCTAGGAGTAGACCCCATTACCCACATATTTTGAGTGTGTATTCCTGATATATTACTAAGAATTTAGTGGTAGAAAAAAAATTCATTGTAGGATCAAGTGATAGATGACATTGTAGTAGTACTTAACGAGTTAGGCTTAAAACAATTTCCATATGATCTATTGTATATTGGTGATCGTGTCATGGGAAATATCATCTTCAATGTTGAGAATATCTTGAGGGATTCACATGAACCATAATACATTATAATGAAACTATGGTCAAACCAATATCAAAATTGTGATGGGATAAATCATATGATATCATTTGAATCGTGATATGATTTAAATGAGGTTTTTAAAGAAATATAACAATGAAGATTGTCTGATCCATAGTTAAAAACTATATGTAACATCCACTTAACTTTTTTAGGTATTCATTGACCCTTATATTGATCTCATTTATGTTAGGTCTTGTTTTTCAATCATTCTAGGAGAATTTAGAAAATTTTGGAATTCAAAGGGGTTATTTACATCTGGTTCACAAGTAGGAAAAAGCATACCGTTTGGCCTATAAAATAGTGCACACTGATTCGAGAAAATGAAGGACCACACAGTTTTTTCAAATAATATTGATTGACCTTCCAAACTGTGAAATCATAGATAAGACATGTTTTCATGGTTGGATCATAATTTGGTAAACTATGCGCCCTCTTATGAGAAACCATGCACCATACTTGTAGGGGAACATGATTTTTTAAACTATGGGGCCTTACATATAAAACCATGCATGTGGGTTTTAATTCTCCAATTTTTTAATATTAAACCCCCATTTAAGTTTCCTAATCTCTCCATTCAATTTAAACATTATTTCTTTTGTTGTTAAGACTCCAAAGAGATGATTTTTTCACCTTGAACCCCATTTCTGAGAAAATCGAAGCATTTTTAATCTTGTTTGTTATCTTATAGGTAAGTGGATCCACTCTTGTGTGGATTCTTGTAATATATATTTATCTCCTCATAAGAGAGTGTTAGATTATAATGTTTTTATGGATCAAATTTCTTTTTTGAGGGATCTGTTTTTTGGTTGCATTTCTTGATATCTTACACCTTATTCTTTGTTAGTGATCCTACTGCAGGCATTGTATTTGAACATGTAATAAAAGTTAGGTGGTTCCATATTTATTTTACATTTGATTAAAACCAAAATTTTCATAAATTGAATTTAAATGAGTTTATAATTTATTTTAAAAAATTACATTTAAAGGATTTGATGTGTGATTTTAAATGACATATAATTTTTGATAATTTTTTTAATACAATTAAAATGTGTGGAAGAATTTTGTAAAATTAAGTATGTATTTTTAAATATATTTTATCAATTTATCTCATATTTAACCTTTAAATATGTATTAAAGTGAAAAATTATTTAAAATGGCATGAATTAATGAAATAAATTGTTTTAGTTTTAAAATGAGAAAATATTTTTGAATACTTAAGATAGGGAAATTGTTTGAATGGATTTGAAATGTTTGAATTTACCATGTTTTATTTATTAACAATTTTAGATTCATGTTTTCATGGGAAGTTCGTGGTAACTTGGACAAGAATTCTAGGACCTTACCTCTATAGAAATGGATTGATTTTAACAACTATTGTTAAAAAAATGTATAATGGATACCTATTATGGGATACCATATTGGGGTGTAGACTTCCCATGATGGGTTCCCATATTAGGGTATATTTTTTGTGAAAACCTAACTAGAGTTGAGAACATTATTATGATGTGTGAGAATCCTACTACCTACAAAACCATCTTACTACGGGTCTTTAGTACATGAGGATTTTCTATGATTTTTGACTTGATTATACATTCCATTGATTAATGAAATATTTTATTCAAGCCAACTTTTTTATATAATTGTTTTTATAAATTTTTTATTTAATCTATTTTTGATATATCTTCATTCTCCTTTAAATGTAAAATCATGTTTTCATTTAAAAATTGGGAATGAAATACCATTTCTTTTTTATTTAGATTAAAATAATAATCAGTTTAATTTCTCATGAAATCATTATGTAACACATGGTGAGACTCTATAAGGATTTATATCTTACACCCTATATTTTCCATTGGGATTTTTTAGACTTTCTTATTACTAGAATAAAATTAGCGAAAGTGCCACTTAGAGGTGATTGATGTTCTAGATCCTTGGGACAATAGAGTGATGATGGTGAATGATGGAGATATTTTCTACTTATTTCACATTAGTTTTGAATACTTTATTTGGTTTGATGTTGTTGTTTCCTGAGAGATGTTTTTTATCTATCTAGTTCCTATTTAACCTAGTTGTCTCTGGCTCTTCTCCTTTTGGAGTGTTGAGCATGTTGACTTATAACTTTTATTTTCTACTATTTTTTGGAATATTCATTCCCTCATAGATCTTGTATAACTTATGGTTCAAGTCTCCAACCCATGTGGATTATGATTTCCTTTTGGGCTACGTGAGTCCCGGATCATGTACTAGGGTACAAGTATATCCAGGCTAGTTCGTGAAAATGTGGTATTAGTGGGAGGTTTAAGAATAATTACATGATTTCAACATAACGTTTGGAATGCTTTAATGAGAATTATAAGGTAATTTTATGTGAATTATAATCCATATCTCACCATAAAGAGCCATAATTCACCATGGGTGTTTGGGTAAAAAGTTCTTTCTGTGATGTTTTTATATAGTTCTAGTCTTTTCCACATAGTCAATCTATGTTTTTTGAAATACCAATATTAAATTTATTATCAATGAAATTAATATTCTTATACATTTTTATGGTATATCCTTTATGATGTCTTTAATGATGTCTATTAATGTTGTGTATCATCATGCCTCCATGAGACATGTTATTAGGTCATAGGGGGACGCTGCCAATAAACCATAGTAGGAAAATATTCTAGTGGACTAGAGTCTTGTCAAAATTGTGGTTTGGGATGTCCAATATATTTGAAAAGTACCTTAATTTTTTCTTGTTCATGATCTATTAATGAAAACTAAAAGGCATAAATATCATGATCTTTCTCAAGAGTTTGTTAAATATAATCCACCTTCTATCCAAGGATTTAATGATCCTCGAGAGGATAAGGAATGGTAGAGAAAGATAGCGATTCTTCTTAAATTTCAGGAAAAACCTGAATCTATTAAGGTGAAACATGAAACCTTTAAGATGGAAGGACCTAATAGAAGATATTTGGATTCATTGGTGATGTCAAAGAAGCATGAGGGTTTGGAATAGAATGAATTTTGAGTTATTTTCCCCAATTCATTAAATTCATAATCTATGGTCTTGGAGAAATACATAGAGTTTCCCAAACTCTAGAAGGAAGAAATGGTTGTGACTTAGTCTGAAAACTGTTTTGATGTGCTAGTTTATTTTTCTCCTAAGGTGGTAAAAAATTTTAATTTGAAGGTAAAAATATTTGAGATTGGTCTTTGACCTAGCAACTGATCTCATGGATTCCAAATTAAGCCAGATTATAATCCTGATGTGCTAGATAAGGAATAAATGCTAAATCATGACATGGATAACAAGTCATGGTTCATGGGAGTTCCTTTTTCTCACAGTGGTAGGTATATGACATCCTTTAAAGTAAAAAAAGAAAGTGTAGTGATTCTTGTGGTCGTTCTAGATAAAATGTATCTTCTAAAACTCATATAGATGTCACAACTCTGAAAGATTAAAATATTTAATGTTTATTAAATTAATTTTTTTTTAAATTTTAAATAAAATAAATGAAGTATTTTTCCCTATTTGATTATAAGTTAATAATAATACTTATAAATAATTTTCTTTGAAAGTAATAGTTTTCTCAATGGAATGTTATAATATTCTTAAATAAATTATGAGATAATATCTAAATTAAATTTTATATTTACGAATACAATTTTAATAAACAAGATTTTTTTTGAATTAGAATGTTATTATAAATAATTTAAATACATGTTTTAATGAAATATTTTTTTTATTTTCTTAAATAAAAGTAAACAGGTGTATATTAATGAATATATAATTTTTCTAACATTATATTTTATTGATGCTATTTTTTGTTTTAATTAATGAAAATAATTTATGGTAATATTAAAATAATATGTTATTATAAATGTTTTCTAAATTAAGTTAATATGAATTATATGATATGAGAATATAATATTTAATTACATATAGAAAATAATATTAATATTAATATTAAATAAATACATTTCTATTTTGATGAAAACTTATTATTATTAATTAATATATATTTATAAATTTGTATTATAATTATAATTTATAAATTTATGTAACTAAAATATAAATTCATTTATTTAAAATAAATAAAATCAAAATCAAAATAATAAACATTTAATAAAATAAAAATATTTAAAAAGGTTAAAACAAGTCTTAGAGGGAGTGGGTGTTAGTGTCCCCGGTGGAGTCGAGCAGAAGGGGTCGAGTGAGGCTTTCAGTTCGAGATCAGGGCGAACGTAGCTGAGGAGAGGAGTTGAGCTTGAGCCATCACATATTGACCACTAGGATGGAATCTTCTAGCCAGGATTTTGACCATGGTCTGAGTTTCAATACAATGTTTTAGTCATTATTATGGTTTCTGAAGCTAACCAGGAAATCCATATCTGAAAGGCCTATAACGCCTCAACCCCAGTTACCCAAAGTCGGTGCATTATTACGTAATATTGGCATGATCACAAAGATCAAGTCTCAAAAGACCGATTAGTTTAGTAGCCTTGAAACACTAGATATATTCATAAGTTTTACATTACATCATAAAGTAATACAAAACTACAACAACATCTTGTCTTCAAATCCTCTCATACTATACCTTCAGGTCATCCATAAAATACTTCTTCACATCCTGGAAAAATTAAAACATTGAAAGGGGTGAGCTCAGATGCTCAGTAAGGATAACAATATAGCGAAAGCATTCATAAATAAATATAAACATTTATGGCAATGTATAAATAAAACAAAAGCTTTTTAAACATGAACTTAAGCATAATATAAAAAAAGTAAAATAAAATAATTCCATTTACATATTCACATGCATATTCTACTGGTCGAAAAATCAAACACAATATCAATAACCACTTTCATAATAATGGAATCCATAATGCCAGACTATCATAACCACATAGCCAAGGCCTCGTGCCAATACTATAAATAATATTTTATCAAGGCCTCATGCAAAGAAACTAGTTTGTCTCATGAGACCGGCCGATGCATCGAGGAGCTATAGCTAGCTCCACCCGTCACTTATTAAGTCCATTGCATTCCTCATATGAATAGGTTTAAAGATATCATAAACCATAACATAATCGTATGACAGAAAACATGCATAAAGGAATCATAACATTTCCACATTTCAATCAAAATATATCAATAAAACACATTGATATAATAAAAAAACTTTCAAAACCATTTTCAACACCAAAATGAAATAAAGTCACAACATTGTATTTACATTTCATTTAAAAAAAGTTATGGCTTGTAGAGGAAGTTGAAACTCAAATAATGGTCATGAAAGAGGAGAAACCATTGTTGCCACATACGTACGACAAAAACATTCCCTTTTGTCATTTAGTAAAACGCTTCGTATACAAAAGATTCCTTTTGAATAAACATAAATGTCCAAGGGGTTTATACACCGTATAAAAGAATGTTGTGTATAAAACAGAATATGCCTCAATGAAAGGAGATTGAAACGAAGTCCTTAAAAAAGATAATTTTTTAATTTAAATAGACCTATTATGTGTATTCTCTATAATTACACAAAAAGGAAGTACAAATACGATATAGAACATAATAATATCATAAAATAATTTGAAAGTAGGAGATTAACCCAAATAACAGTAATTGGGTTAAAAAGTTCCCTTACCTCGTGTCTGACTTGACTCGATCGTTCTTTAATCTCCTGAATAATAAACTAGAGTTAATTTATACTTTCTTAAGAACCTTTTTCAAGTTCATTATTCTTTTTATATCACTTATTACCATGTTATGAACATTATGTAATTATTTAAGTTAATAACGGTCATTTTGTCAATCTTTGGTACTTGATTCAAAAATAAACTTCTTATAATTACAAGTTCTTCATGTAGTAAAATATCCATTATATCTAGAATTATATTAATTATGTATATATCATATAATTCATATATATCCAGTATATATATGTATTTATAATATTACAAAACATTTAGAGGTAAGAAATGAAATGCACCTTTCATGGAGACGGTAAGCCGTACGTACGCTTGAACGCTACTTTCATTTCTATTTCATATTTAATGGAATGAAATCATAATTATATAAAGGTATATTATAATTCCACTATAATATCATATATAATATCATTTAATCCATCCTGTATACATCCCACATATGACATTAACGATTCAAATCACTTTGAGGGGGCGGTAGTCTCCACTTCTAAAATGAAATTATCGCAATTTCCCATAATGGAAATCATAATGTTATGCCATAAATGAAAATTAAAGAAGAATAAGGAATACATAAACATAATATATATCATATATAAAAATATTTTCATCATAATGGTCACCTTGAGAGGTGTTAAAAGAAGATTGAACAATCATTGTTTCATGAGGCAGTAATTCACCACCCACAGAAACAACATATTCTTTAACCATTAGACGAAGGTGTGTGTATGTGTTAATAAAATCATTCTCATAAAAACATACTAGTATATTTAATATACTATTTTTGTTACAATAGAAAATAATAAAAAGAGTTTATGGGGGTGGAGAAGCAAAATAAAACAAAACAACATAAGAGAAGACATTACCTTAAAATCAGGTAACTCCCCTCAGTTTGAACCAAAATGGTATCTTGAAGAGATTTATGCCTAAGGTAAGGCTTCTATGATGAAGGGAGTAATGTTGAGAGAGTATTTGGGGAGATTTTGGCCTGGGAAAATGGCTTTGATGGTGTGATTAAGGTGGTAGAGGTGGGGGCCTTTTATAAGAGGAGAGGACAAGCAGACATGGAAAGTCATGAAATGTTACATTATTATGAAGTGATTTTAGGATTTCAAAGGTCCTGAAATAATATACTTCAAGGATAAGGTGATAAGGGTTATAAATATACTCATAAAATAGGTTTCTGAAACGTGTAGGTCTTATATTTTACATTATACATTCATTTTATTTAAATCGTTAGATAATGAGGTAATCGCTGCATCATCATGGTGTCATAAAAAATTAATTTATTTAATGTCTAAATTTTATAAAAAATATATCATGATGTCGGAAATCTTTTTATCTATTCAATTAATATTTATATTCGAAAATTTAACTTATATAACCCCATGTAATAATTGTTTTAGTAAAACAACACATGTTTGTGAAATTTTTTTTACATTAAATAAAAAGTTATTAATGTCATTTTCTTACCCAAGTGGCTCCATGGGGTCCCCAAGTTGACCCATGGATTGTTTTGGTCATCCATGACTCATACAATAAGGGTAGGACAAGTTTAAAGGTAATTTCATATTATTATGACATTATATTTACCTTAAATTACACTAATTACCTTTAATTGCGATTAATAGAACTTAAAAGTTACTATTCACCAAAAATTATTTTAATCCCATTGAACCATATTTTTCTTTCTAATGAAAATGATTTATGTTGGATTTTTAAAATTAAATTCATAGAAGTGGTAAAATTTCATTTAAATGAAAAATCAGTTTTTTAACTACCACTTAGTGGTTTCACTATTCATCAAAAATTGAAGTTTTTCAGAAAAATACAAAAAATTCACCCGAAGCTATAATTGATATTCTGAATTCAAAATTGATGTCTATTTTATAAAATTCCAAACATTTAAGTTGCATTAATTAATTTTATGATTAATTCCCATTGTAAAAACAAATAGCATATTTTTAAGAAATAATATCAATCAAAAGATTGACAATTGTTTAGGTGCAATTTTATAGTGAAATTTATTATAATGACCACCATTGGATAATATTTTAAAAATATATTCTAAATATACTTTAAAACCACTCAATGATATAATTTATCACTATAAATTATTTTTATTAAAAAAAGTTGTTTTTAAGTATTTTTTCTATTCATGGAAAATTGGAAGTTCTCAGAAAAACACCAAAAATTCAACATAGGCTAATTTAGATATTCCGAATCCAAAAATAAAGTCCATTTTGAAATATAAAATTTATATAATTCAAAAATTTGGTATTACTATTCATAATGGCTAATTTTATTTGTCGTGTTGTTTTAGAACTCAAAGTTGTGTACAACACACGTTACTGTATTATTCAAAGAGAAGCTTACCGTGGAAGCTTGGGGTGTTACAGTCTCCCATCCTTCAATAAATTGTGTCCTCACAATTTGAAAATGTTCTTCAAAAATAAAAGTTTTAAAATAGAAAATACCTTTGTGGAAACCCACATCGGAAATAAGGTTAATAAAATTTAACCTTAATAAGAGGGAAATGGAAATGAAAAAGTAACCACCAAATTATGATCTCGATTAGGAGAACATTGGTGGAAATTAGAGACATATAATTACTGGAAAAACATAAATATTTGTAGGGAGTGATTGAGGTCATCAATCACAGACATGTGTAAAATTGAGGGCCTAAAACCCTTCAATCTATGTTGATTTAAAATATCATCAGTTCAACAAAACATAAGGTATTAGGATAACATATTTTTGTTTTAATATCCCTTTCCTAAAGATTAAGAATTAATTTATTCATAGAATAAGAGATTGGTATATATATATATATACGATTGAAAAGTAGTGTTTCAACCTTCAACTAATTTCTACCACAAACTCATCTTTCACTCAAAAAGATAATAGAACTCAAAAATATCATAATCTTACAAGGTTGCAAATATTAACACATATCATTTAGATTAGGAAAAATATTTTGTAATAACCAAGGACTTCCTGTAGGATAGTGATAGGTAATAAAGGTCTGTCTCACTATGGTTGTGGGTTCGATTCTAACAGCTTTGTCTTACGCAACAGGTTATCCCCCGACCTTCCGGTTGTCCTTTTCCTAAAACTATAGTATTATAATATTCCAAAAATAATATTCAGAAATGTCATAACCTTAAAAAATACTATCCAAAGTTAAACATAATCCATTCCAACCTTTATAGTTATCCAAAATACCTCTTTCCAGACATTCTCTAAAAGGTCTCTAAATTCCAAAATCAATTGTAACGTCGTATTCCCCAAACAAAGTATAGTTTCTCTAATTGTTACATAATAAAAATATGATTACCTTCATCATATTAAAACCTTAATGAAATCAACAAGTACTACAGTAAAATCCTTATATATATTTTACATTATTCATGTAAAAATAATATAGTTCTTGAGTCCAAAAACACAAATACAATAATTATTCAATTTTATCTGTAGCAACAACATAAGCTTGGACTTTCTCCATTGTCCTTTTCTGAGGTAAGTTTCCTTGGTTCTTAGGACATTAATTTGAATAATGCCCCATTTCTCTACAATTATAGTATTCAACATTGACAGCCTCATTATTTCCTTTGCAATTACAAGCCTGGTGACCTTTTTCTCCACATTTGTAACAAACTCCCATTACCTTTAGGCAAGTACCAGGGTGATTCTTCCCACAATTATCACGTAATGGAAAATCATTCTTTCCCTTTTTCCCTTTATCTGTCTCTTGTACCACCGTCCCTTATTCTCTTTCTTTACTTTGTTGTCATAAGACTTAGAGAATTCTTTTTATGTCTTGATAGCACATGAGACTATATCTTCGTATGTTGAGAAAGAATGTGATACGAATTCTCGACAGAGAAATGGTTTTAACCCATCAAATAAATGATCAATCTTAATTCTTGGGTTATGTATATAATCTGCAGCATACCTCGCTAACCTTGTAATGTTGGCCTCATACTTTACGACATTCTCATCCAACTTTTGTCTCAAACTCAGAAATTTCCTTTCCATATATGCTCGATGGTCATGAGGAAAGTATTTTTCTGAGAAAAGCTGCTTGAACTCTCTCCATCCCATACTTGATACTTCTTCATATTCCTTTGTATTTTGAATTAATGACCACCATTGATCAGCATCTCCAGTGATGTGGTAAACTGCCATGATAAGATTTTCCCTTTCACTACTCCCCCAGGCATGGAATATTTTCTCTAAGGAATTTATCCATTTCTCAGCTACTAAGGGATTTGTACTCCCATTGAATGTTGGAAGTTTTTGCCTCATGAAGCAGTCTAACATTGATCCTCCACGTTGTGGATCTAGGTGCTCCATACGAGTAAGGTTATTATTCACAACCTGAGTGAGTTGTCCCGGTATGGTGATAAGATGATCAGCACTTGTTGTATTACCATCTCCATTATAATTATCATGAGAAGGAGGGAAATCCCTACATGGAGTGCGTGCATTGATACAGTTTCCATTCCTTCTACTAGGTTCAATTTCTAAACAATGGCATAAACTAGATTAGTTTAGGAATTAAAATACAAAATTCCATACTTGTAAAACACTTAACATAAATTTAACTATTTATGGATATACTCCATAATCATAAAAAGAAATGTTTTCTTTTAGGAATTATATACTCATAAAACCTTCATAATGGTTTGTAATGAAAATGACAATTATCATAAGCATATCCCCCGGGAGTGTCGTAACCAAGAGTGCAGCAAGTCCCGTTATCATGCACCAGTTCCCGTTCGAGTCTAGATCAAAGTGATGTTTTTGGGTTTTACCCCTAGGTACATCTGTGCCAGATCCACCTCTACCTGCTCGTATCCGGACATGGATGTATTTCTCGGAATACTCACTAAATCTCCATAATACCAAAATTCTAGGAAGTTCTTCTATACTAATCCTCAAAGTCTATCTTTGGTCTATGTTCTCTAAACAGAGTTTATCTAAATCTAGCTTCTAAGGTTAGCACTAAACTGCCTCTAATACCAACTGTAACACCCCAACCCCAATTACCTAGAGTCGGTGCATTATTATGTAACATTGGAATGATCACAAATATCATGTCTCAAAAGACGGATTAGTTTAGTAGCCTTGAAACACAAGATATATTCATAAGTTTTACATTACATCATAAAGTAATACCAAACTTCAATACCATCTTGTCTTCATATCCCCTCATACTATACCTTCAGGTCATTCATAAAATACTTCTTCACATCCTGGAAAAATTAAAACATTGAAAGGGGTGAGCTCAGATGCTCAGTAAGGATAACAATATAGAGGAAGCTTTCATAAATAAACATAAACATTTAAGGTAGTGTATAACTAAAACAAAAGCCTTTTAAACTTGAACTTCATCATAATATGGCAAAAGTAAAATGAAATAATTTCATTTATGTTTTCACATGGATATTCTACTGGTCTAATAATCACATGCAATATCAATAAACACTTTCATAATGATGGAATGCATAATGCCAGACTATCATAACCACGTAGCCAAGGCATCGTGCCAATACTACAAATAAGATTTTGTAAAGGACTCATTCCAAGACACTAGTTTGTCTCACAAGACCTGCTGATGCATCGAGGAGCTATAGCGGGCTCCACCCGTCACTTATTAAGTCCAATGCATTCCTCATATGAATAGGTTTAAACATATCATAAACCATAACATAATCGTATCACATAAAATATGCATAAAGGAAGCATAAAATTTCCACATTTCAATAAAATGATATCAATACACCACATTGATATAATAAAAACACTTTCAAAACCATTTTCAATACCAAAATGAAAGAAAATTATTACATTGTATTTACTTTTCATTTAAAAAATGTCATGGCTTATAGAGGAAGCTCAAACTCAAATAATGGCCATGGCAGCAGAGAAGTCGTTGTCGCCGCATACGTATGACAAAAACATCCCTTTTGTCGTTTAGTAAAATGTTTTGTATAAAAAAGATTTCTTTTGAATAAACATAAAAGTCAAATGGGTTTATGCACCGTATAAACGAATGTTGTGTATAAAACAAAATTTGCCTCAATGAAAGGAGATTGAGACGAAGTCCCTTAAAAAGATCAATTTTTAAATAAAATAGACCTATTATGTGTATTCACTATAAGTACACAAAAATGAAGTACAAATACGAGATAGAACATAATAATATCATGACATAATTTGAAAGTAGGAGATTAACCCAAAGAACAGAAATTGGGTTAAGAAGTTCCCTTACCTCACGTCCGACTTGACTCGATCGTTCTTTAATCTCCTGAATAATAAACTAGAGTTAATTTATACTTTCTTAATAACCTTTATCAAGTTCATTATTCCTTTTATATCACTTATTACCATGTTATGAACATTATGTAATTATTTAAATTAATAACGGTCATTTTTGCGATCTTTGGTACTTGATTCAAAAATAAACTTCTTATAATTACAGGTTGTTCATGTGGTAAAATATCCATTATATCCAGAATTATATTCATGATTTAGATTTCATATATATCATATATATCCAGTATATATATGTATTTATAATATTACATAACATTTAGAGGTAAGAAATGAAATGCACCGTTCATGGAGACGGTAAGCCGTACGTACGCATGAACACTACTTTCATTTCTATTTCGTATTTAATGGAATTAAATAATAATGATATAAAGGTATATTATAATTCCAATATAATACCAGATATAGTATCATTTACTCCATCCTTTATAAATCCCACATATGGCATTAACGATTCAAATCACTTTGAGGGGGCGGTAGTCCGCACTTCCTAAAATGAAATTATCGCATTTACCTATAATGAAAATCATAAAGGTATGACATAAATGAAAAATAAAAAAGAATAAGGAAAAAATAAACATAATATATATCATATATAAAAATAGTTTCATCATAATGGCCACCATGAGAGGTGTTAAAATAATATTGAACAATCATTGTTTCATGAGGCAGTAATTCGCCACCCACAGAAACAACATGTTATTTAACCATTAGATGAAGATGTGTGTAATTGTAAATAAAATAAATCACATAAAGACATCCTATTATATTTAATATATTGGTTTTGTTACAAAAGAAAAGAATAAAAAGAGTTTAGGGGGTTGGAGAAGAAAAATAAAACAAAACAACAAAAGAGAAGAAATTACCTTAAAATCAGGTAACTCCCCTAGGTTTGAACCAAAATGGGTTCATGAAGAGATTTCTGCCTAAAGTAAGTCATCTAGGATGAAGGGAGGAATGTTGAGAGTGTATTTGGGCAGATTTTGGCCGAGCCAAATGGCTTTTATGGTTTGAGTAATGTGGTAGAGGTGGGGGCCTTTTATCAGAAGAGAGGATGGGCACTCTTGGAACATCATGAAATGTTACATTATTATGAAGTGCTTTTCGGATTTCAAAGGTCCCGAAATTATATATTTCAAGGATAAGGTGATAAGGGTTAGAAATATATTCATCAAATAGGTTTTTGACAAGTGTAGATTTTATATTTTACATTATATTTTCATTTTATTTATATCGTTAGATAATGAGTTAATAACTACATCATCATGGTGTCATAAAAAATTTAATTTATTTAATGTCTGAAAATATAAAAAAATATCATGATTTAGGAAATCCTTTTATCTTTCCAATTCATATTTATAGTCGAAATTTTAACTTATATAACCCCATGTAATAATTGTTTTATTAAAACAACACATGTTTGTGACAATTTTATTTTTACTTTAAATAAAAAGTTATTAATGTCATTTTCTTACCCATGTGGCTCCATGGGGTCCTTAAGTTTACCCATGGATTCAATTGGTCGTCCATGACTCATCCAATAAGGGTATTACAAGTGTAAAGGTAACTTCATATTATTATGACATTATATTTACCTTAAATTACACTAATTACCTTTAATCGCGATTAATAGAACTTAAAAGTTACTATTCACCAAAAATTATTTTAATCCCATTGAACCATATTTTACATCCTAATGAAAATGTTGTATGTCAGATTTTTAAAATTCAATTCACAGAAATTGTAAAATTTGATTTAAACAAAAAATCAGTTTTTTAACTACAACTTAGTGGTTTCACTATTCATCAAAAATTGAAGTTTTTCAAAAAAATACCAAAAAAACACCCTAAGCTATAATTGATATTCTGAATTAAAAAATGATTTATATTTTAAAAAATTCCAAACATATAAGTTTCATTAATTAATTTTATAATTAATTCCCGCTGTCAAAACAAATAGCGTGTTTTTTAGAAACAATATCAATCAAAAGATTGAAAATTGTTTATGTCCAATTTCATAGTGAAATTAATTATAATGACGACCATTGGATAAAATTGTAAAAATATATTCTAATTATACTTTAAAACCACTCAATAGTATAATTTATCACTATAAATTATTTTTATTAAAAATAGTTGTTTTTAAGTATTTTTTCTATTCTCGAAAAATTGGAAGTTCTCAGAAAAACACCAAAAATTTAACATAGACTAATTTCGATATTCCGAATCCAAAAATTAAATCCATTTTGAAATATAAAGTTTATATAATTCAAAAAGATGGTATTAATATTTATAACGACTACTTTTATTGGTCGCGGTGTGTTAGAACTCGATGTTGCCTACAACACATGCTACTGTATTATTCAAAGAGAAGCGTACCATGGAAGCTTGGGGTGTTACAGGGTCCCGGTTGCAGTTAGAATTTTGGCTACCAATGAGTGTATATATTTCATTGTCAAATAATATCCAAGATTCATTGATGGGTCTTAATCATGGATATGGATTAGATTTCAGTTTTCTTCTTCGACCTAGGAAGGAAGGCTTGCTATTTCTTTTGTAGGTGTTGAATATGCCTCATCGTGACAACATTTGTCGATTTCTTCACTATTTTCTACCTCGATTGTCACCTATTTTTCTTTGTTGATAAATTTATATGAATTTTACAATTTATAAACTAATATTCTATCATTTTTATGATCAATTTTTATCTTATTTACTTTTGGATTTATAATAAATCAATTTGGTCTGTAATTGTCTTATTTGTGTGCCTTGTTGTAGTTATTTAGATCTATTAATGTATTATTCCTTTTTTCCAACTTGTTATATGCATCTACTACCTCAACTTGATCTGCAAGCTTTGTGCGTGTTTCTGTACACAAATTATATTTAGGCCTATAAAATTCTTTTTTTGGTGTGCAAATGAAATTGGAGAACCCAATTTCACTCCATGTACTAAGCAGAGGATGGAATTATTATAGTATATTTCTCAAGTAAGGGGATTTTTTTAAAAACTGTTATAAATACACATGTTTCAATTACACAAATATATATATATATACATATATATATACAAAATACTTTTAACAACTGCAATATTATAATCCTCAGTTAAATTTCATGTTTATAATCATGTAACATTTTATATTTTAATTGTTTTTTCATATAAAATTCAATGTTTAATATATATATATATATAAATATTTTCACCCATAATTTTAAATAATGATATATATATGTGAAATTTTATGTTATGTCCCTGAAACATATGAATAAAAGTATTATTTAAAAATTCAGGAATTTTTTGTTTCATGATTTATGGTACATTGATTTATGTAGAGGTAATTTTATTTTATTTCAATCTCCTTTATATTGATTTTAATCATGTTTTTAAGTGGTAAAATTATTTTCAAATTTAAATAATATATATATATATACACTGATGTATACATACTTATGTATAAGTATTTTTTATATCAATTTTATGTGTTTTTTAGAACTTAAAATGTAAGGGTTTAAATTTTATCAAATGATTTTTGTGTTACAAGGATGTAAATATATATATATATATCGGTATATATGTTAACTGTAGAAAAGAATGTTTTTAATTAAAAATCCAGTTTTCATATGTGATTATAATTTCTGATCTAGAATGGAAAACAATAACAAAACCCTATTTTGTTATTGTTTTCCTTGAAATTTTAAAGGGGATATTATTTTTACATTGTAATATGTAAGCTGTTATTTAATGTGTAAAAACATAATTTTTAAAAAGCTTTAATGAATGGTTCCATGTTACCACTATCATTTTAAGTGAATCTCTATATGGTAACATTTTATGTGCTATTGCTATCATTTAATTTTAAAAAGAGTTTATTATCCTTCATACATGTTCATCATGAATTGTATGTGTCCATAATCTTACTCATATGTGAATTCCGAACATTTTTAAATCTAATGTGCATTTATTTCATTATTCATTTTATTTTGTATTTTTATATTAGGGAACTTATTTTAAGCATGGGATTCTTTGAAATATAGATTTTGAAACTCTCATGAATATACTGCTGACATGTTATAATAAATGTTATTTTACTATAAATAAAATAATTGTTTGTATGTTTATTTGAAATGTTTTGGGTTAGGATTGAGAATGGGGGCTCAATTGAAAGTGTTTTCAGAAATTTGAACTAGTACAATGGATGTCATGTTATGGGGAGTGAACCCATATTTCTTAAGGAAACATTGTTCTATATGAGTTATGATTAGCGAAATTACAATTTTTAAAATGTCTTTCCAAGTATCAAGAATGACCTTTCCAAAAATTATTATTTTCAATGGAGGAATGGCAATGGAATTTTCAAATATTATTATTTTATGAAATTAGTTTTTTTGTAAATTATATGGATTTCAATGTCGTAGAAACCCACTTTTATGTATATATATACACATAAATTTTTTTATATTTATTTGAATAAAACAATTTAAAATTATTTAATAACATTTTGAAAAATCCCTACAAAGAAAATAAGTTTCTCACCCTATGTTTTTAAAATATTTTTCATAGGTATAGTAGAACCCCATAAAAGTGTTCACATCACCTACAGAGTTATCACATGAAAACTTTATTTTTATATTATATATATATATATATTTTGTAAATTTGTATGTATTATTTCTAATCCCCTAAAACCAATACCAGTAAATGTTCCTTGTATGTAATAAATGTTGTGTATTTGTTCTATTTATTTTATAATAAAAAATAAAGAACATTTATATATACTAAGTACAAATGTGTGGGATTGAGGCCTTTCATTTGGTTTTAGATAAATATTCTTTACAAATTTGGAGGTTATATGTTGTCGTCTAAGCCATAGTTTATAAGAGTCTAGTAGTTCATGTTTTTGTTAATTCTAAAGATGGAAATTCAGAAATTTAGAGAGTCTGAAGAATGAATTGCGTTGATAGGGGAATAATGTAACAACCCAGAAGGTTAAAATATTTATTTCTTATTAAATGAATAATTTTTATAATCGTAAAAAAATGAAATTAATTGTTTTTATCAATTTTTTATATGTTATTAATAATACTTATAAATAATTATATTTCAAATTAACTGTTTTTACAGTGGAATGTTATAAATTTTTTAAGTAAATTATGAAATAAGATTTATGTTCAATTCAATATTCACAAATACAATTTTTAATAAACTTGGTATTATTTTGAACTATAATGTTATTAAAAATAATTGAAATAATTTTTTTAATAAAATATTTTTTGAAAATATTATTTTATATAAATGAAAAGGGGTGTATATAAACTATTATATAATTATTATAACATGATATTTTATTGAGTTTCACTATTTTTTTAATAAAATTAAATAATTAAAGGAAATATTCAAAAAATGTATTATTATATTTTTTTTGAATTAAATTAATATGAATAATATAATATGAGAATATAGTTTTGAATATAGATAAATGTAAAATTAATAATAAATAACATAAATTAATTTTTATTTTAAAGAGACCTTATTATTATTATTATTATGTAATATATTTTAATGATTTTTTTATATTTATAATTGTTAATTTTATTCAACTAAAATATAAACTTCAATTTTTTAAAATAAATTAAATTAAAAAAATAATAATAAACATTTCTTAAAATAAAAATAGAAATGAAAAAAATGGAAAAATGAGTCTTAGATGGAGGGGGTGTTTGTGTTCTCCATGGAGTCGAGTAGAGGGAGTTAATCAAGGACTTCAGGTCCAGTAAAGGGTGAGAATAACTGAGTAGATGAGCTGATATTGAGTCATTACAGATTGAACAATAGGATGACTTCGTCTATACAAGAGTTCGACCGGTGTCTAAGAATTTTCACATAGTTTCAGTCACTGTTAGGGTTTTCGAAGCCAATCAAGAAATCTAAATTAAAAGGGCCCCATTTGCAATTCACATTTTGGCCACTAATAAGGGTATATATATCAGTTTCAAATAAGATCTGATCATCATCGATGGGTCTCGAGCACAGATTGGGATTTGATTCCGGTTTTATTCTTCAGCCTTGGAAGGTAATCATGTGGTTTATTTTGTAGGTCTCAAATCTTCCTCATCGAGAAAACAATTGTCTACTTCTTAACAATTTAAAACCTTTATTATTACCTTATATTACATGTCAATGACTTTTTTTTGTTTTGTTGATTGTATACAATTATATTCTTTCATTTTTCTTGATCAGTTGTTATCTTCTTTACTTTTTGATTTTAACCTATCAATTTGGTCTATAGATTTCTTATTGGTGTGTCCTCTTGTAGTTATTTTGATATGTTAATATATTGTGATTTTCCCCACTTTATATATGTATCGACAACCTCATATTGTTATGAAATCTATGTGCATGTTTTTCTATACACAGAACATAATTATGGCTATAAAAGCCGTGTTTTTATGTACAAAAGAAATTGGTGAACACAAATTCAGTCCATGTCCTAAGCAGTAGATGACCTTCTCGTCGTCTATACCTCTGGTAAGGAAATTTTTTACAAAATAGTGTGAATACATGTGTTTCAATTACATATATATATATATATATTTATATTTATATTTGTATATATATATATTTAATTCTTTTAGCATCATTAATTTTATAATCCTTAGTTAAATTTCATGTTTATAATATTGTAAGAGTTTATATTTTATTTGTTTTTCTTTTTAAAATTTGATGTTTCATATCTATGTTTATATATATATATTTATACCTGCAATTTTAAATTATTAATTATATATATGTGACATTTTATGTTATGTTTATCAAACATATGAATATATGTGTTATTAAAAATTAAAGAATTATTTATTTCCCGCAGTATCATATTTAGATTTATGTAGAGGTAATTTTATATTATTTTAATTTTAATTCCCATGATTTTAATCATGTGTGTAAGGGATAAAATTATTATCAAATTTAAAGGATATATATATATACTGATTTATACATATATATGTATAAGTATTGGTTTCTATCTATTTAATGTATTTTTCAAAACAAAAAATTTAAGGGATTAAGTTTTATCAAATGTTTTTCTGATACAAAGATATAAATCTATGTAATATATTCATATATATATATATATATGTATATGTTAACCCTTGAGAAGAATTTTTTTATTAAAATTAATGTTTTCATATGTGATTATAATTTCTGCTGTGAAATGGAAAACTGTAAAAAACATGTTTTGTTATTACGTGCTTTAAAATTTTAAAGTGGGTACTATTCTGAAATTGTGGTATTATTTCATGTATATACATGTCATCTATATTTTGTGTGTCAACTCATAATTTTTTTAAAGGACCAATGAATGGATTTTGATTATGAATATAATTTTAAGTGACTATCAAAATGGTAACATTTTATGTGCTAATGCTATAATTTTACATGGAAAGGAGTTTATTCTCTTTAATACATGTCAATAATTAATTGGATATGAACATCATCTAAGTCAAATGGGGAAGTCCATTAATTTTTAAATCTAGTGTGAATTTATTTCATTATTCATTTTATTTTCTATTTTCAAATAAGGACACTTATTTTAATCATGGGATTATCCAAAAAACAATTTTATAAAATCTCAAGAATATGTTGATAACATGTTATAAGATATGTTATTTTATTTTAAATAATATAATTATATGTATGTATTATTGAAATTTTTTTGGTTAGTATTGAGAATGTTTGGGCCAACAAAAGTGTTTCAAAAACTTATCACTGGTATAATGAATGTTATGTTATGGGGAGAGACCCCTTACATCTTACGGGAACCTTGTTATATATGATTATGACCAGTGGCCTTATTTTTTTTATTATGGTCCTCCATGTATAGAGAATGACACTCCTAAAATTATTATTTTTCATGGATGAATCCTAATGGTATTTTAAAATATAATTAATTTATGAAATTTATGTTTTCTAAAATATATGGATCTCAATATTTTAGAAACCCTATTTTATGTATATATATACATATTTATATATTTTTTCCAAGAAGATATTTTAAAATTATTTACTATTGTTTTCAAAAACCCTTACTAGTAAAAACTATTTCTCTCCTTTTTTTTAAAATTATTTTTCATATGTATAGTAGAACATGTCAAAGTAATTCTCTTAAAATATGGAGTTAGCACATGCAAAGTCCCTTTTGATTATTTTTTATCTTATACCCATTTGTATATTTGTATATTTTGTGTCTAATCCTCCAAAAAAGTAGACTAGTAAAATTTCTTAGTATGTAAAAAATGTTGTGTATTTGTTTGGTTTCTTTTATTTTAATAAAAAATATATATCATTAATATGTGATGAGTCTAGAAGCATGGGATAAGAGACTTTAATAGTTCATGGTAGGAGCCAATTGAATATCTTTCAGTGTGGAAAGGTTGAACATTTGAGATTTGTTGGTTATGATGTTCCACAGATCTGCAGTTCTATTGGTTAGTCAATAAATTTTAAGAAGTTATGATATTTATTTTTTTATCCACGAATTGGAATGAGAGAACCACATACAAAAAGTACTATAGTGTTCTTATAAGCTTCTAGATCTAAGGGGTTCTAGAAATAGGTATATATTATAATGTTTCTTCAGGTAGTGGAAAAATTTCTAGAGGAAGCTAGTACATTTAAAAAAACTATGATAGGTACCATCACTATAGATTTATCATTAGTGACTACTTTATTTGATACTAGTTCATCTCTAATATTTATATCAACTCTTATTGTGAACCCACTGAATTTTCCATTTGAGATTTTGTCTTATGTGATGGATATTACTACACCCCTCATAATGAGGAGGGATCCTAGTCTCAGATGTCCTTCTTGTGCTGTCTCTTTAGCAGAGATTTTTTATACCTATAATTTTATGGTTCTTGACATAAAACCTCTTGACATCATCCTTGGGATGTATTGGATGATTTCAAATAAGTCTTGAATTGACTTTTATCATTGACGAGTCTCCATTACTACTCCTGATGGGGTGTGTCTAATCTTTCACAGAGAATGGGACTAAAGATCATGTTGAGCGAGATCATATTTTCTAGAATTTAGAAGGTTAATATATACATTTTATTTATAGTTGGAGATGTAATTTATTTATGATCATCTCCCTCTGATCATTGAGTTTTTCAATTTGTTTCCCTCTTATTACTAATGTCTACAACTGATAAGAGAGGTATAATTCTATATTAATTTATTACCTGGTACCCAACTAGTATCTATTAATTGTTTCTATATAACCCCAATATAGTTGAAAGAGTTAAAGACTCAATTAGATGATCTATTAGAGAAATTATTTATATGCTTTAATGTGTCATCTTGGGAGGCACCTATTCTATTTGTGAATACATTTGATAGAACACTTCACCTAAACATTGATTTCTGAAAACTAAATCATGTTATAGTAGAGAATAAGTATCTATTCCCATGGATTGATGATGTTGTTTACCAGTTTAATGGGGAACAATGGTTATATAAGATTTATAATTCATATATTTATTACTAGTTGAAAATAAAAGAACCTCACATTTGAAATACTTCCGTCAAGAGTAGGTTTGGAAATTATGAGTATATTTTCATACCATTTGTTCAAACCAATGTTCCTATAGTTTTTAGAGATTTAATAAATAATATTTTCCATGAGTAACTTGAATTATTCATAGTACTCTTTGTGGATGAAATTTTGGAATACTCCAAGACTGAGGAGGATCATGTGCATCTTTTGAGAGAAGTCATTAAAATATTGAGAGTTTACAAAATCTACATGAAGTTATCTACATGTATTTTATGGACATGATAAGTGAAGTTATTAGGACACATGGTCTTGGAAAATAGAATATCATTCGATCCTAAGAAGGTGAAAGCTATTATTACTTGGTAGAAACCACACAATGTTTTTGAGATTCAATGTTTCTTAGTCATGGAGGGGTATTGCTGTAGGATTGCCAAAGATTTATTGAATCTGGACTCTCCAATGACCACCCTCACTCAGAAGGGAGTGAAGTTATAATGGAAATAAAAATTAAATAGTTATTTTTATGAGTTGAAATGAGTTTATTATTATTTTCTAGTGTTGAATCATCTTGATACTGGGTAGGGATATGTAGTATTCTATGATGCATAATTTTATGTTTTGGATATTTTCTAATGTGGGGTGATCAAATGGTAGCTTATAGATCTAGATATCATATGACACACAAGGATAATTATTTTACCCGTGACCAGAAAATCCCTTATATAATTCACGAACATATGATTTGGTGACATTAACTTTACAGAGAAAGGTATTCCGTTTATTCCAAACATTAATGCTGGATTTATATTTTCGCAAAAAAATATTTGAAACTTAATTAGAGAAATTCCGTAAAGTACATGAAATATTTTTATTTTGAAATTTCCTACACCAATGGGAAGGAAAATATTGTTGATATTTTTTTAGTAGGAAACTTATAACCCTGTCCATGAATGAATCTATAGAAGATAGGTTCTTGGTGGATATTTTTTACAGTTTCATTTAGGAGTCACAAAGTTAGTGGATAAGGTTGTCATGAAAAGTGTTTATCTTAACTATACTCTTCTCAATATTAGTATGTAGTATTTGTATATTTATAATGAATTCCATAGAATTAAAGATTCTATTTATGGTTGGTATACTATAAGTGAGTGGACATTCTCTTCTAAGGAAATCTTATGATTTTTGAATCAAAATCATCCCATAAGAATTTACATAATGGGGGAATATCATAATTCCCATTATATGGAGAAACATGGACCCTGGAATATTTTTTTTGATACATAGTGATAATTCTACTGTCCAGGTATGAGATGAGACATTCCTGGCATTGTTTCTCTTTGTTACACCTATCAACGTGTCAAAGATGAGCACCATAGACATTTTGGTTTTATTGAGCTACTTCCAATGGAAATTGGGATGTGGGATTATATTTATATGTACTTTTTGGTTGGTTTGACAAGTACACATCGAAAAAAATAATATTATATGCTCTATGATTGATCAATTGATGATACTAGATAACTTTTTACCCATTTTTTATACAACCAATGTAGGGGACTTGAGACTTCTCTATGTGCAAGGGATTATTAGACTTCATGGTGTACTTTCGTCTATAATATCTGATTAGTATATCTATTTTACCACTCACATTTTTATGGGCCTCCAAGAGGAACTAGGATATCAGGTATGTTTGAACATGAAATATCATCTATATAGGGATTCCCAAACAAAACAAGCTATATATATTCTAGAAGACATGTTACTCACTTGTGTTATTGGTTTTGGCGGAGCTTGGGATGTCCATTTAGGGCAGTTTGAGTTTTATTATAATAGTAGTTACCATCATTCTCTCAAAATGGATCTATTTGATACCTTTTATGGTCAACCATTCAAATCATCATTGTGTTGGTTGGATATTGGTGATGATTCTTTATTTGAACTTAGCTTAGTCTGAGAAACAACAATAATGATTTATTTTGTTTCAAAAATAATGTTTAATAAATTGAGATATTAAAAAATATTATGTTTTCCGTCATAGTTTAACATTTGAGTTTTCATTCAGTAAACAAGTATTTTTATAGTTTCACCCAATTTGGGCCATCAATATCTTGGGAATCCAAGGAATCATGCACCATAGTTTATGGGAACTTTTGGGGTTGTAGAGAAGATGGGGAAATTTCATTACAATTTAAAAAATCCATCAATGTTGACATTAATACATAATTTTTTCAATATATCACAACATTAGAAGCATATTTATGAACAATCTCATGTCTTGAGTTGGGAGGATCTTTATGTTGAGATATATTTATATGTGACTTAGAAAATAACCAAGATTATTTTCTATAAAAAAGGTACTTTGTGGGAGGAAGAAACATTTGGTCAATGTGCTATGCAATCATGTTTTTAATCTATATGAGATATGGGAGGGAGAGGTAATAATGAGAGAGAATTGGACTCATCTCATTGATATGGGTTTTTTGATAGGCTTTTTAGGGACAAAAAATTTTATAGTGGGGAGATTGTAACATCCCATTAGCTTATTTAGGGTCTTCCTTAAACCTTATTTTGATATCCTTTATGTTGTGTAATGTTTTGGGCTCATTTCAGAAGAATTTTGAAATTTTTTGAATCCTAGGGGGATTTTCATAGTTGGAACACAGTTAGGGAAAACCTTATGATTCAGCCCAGAAAACCATGTGACTTGATTTGATCCACTACAAGGGAGAGCATGGTTTTTCTAAACCATACGTCTAGAACTTCCAAATCATGAAACCTCAGATTGTGAGGATTTTTATGACTGGAACATAGTTTGAAAGACTCTGCACTGTTATACGAGAAACTATGCACCCTACCAAAAAGGGTTCATACTTAGGGTGCATAGTTTTTCACACCATGTCACCAAATCCAACAAACCGTGTGAAAATGTTTTAATACCCCTGATTTTTTTTAAATCTTAAACACCCTATTTATGATCCTCATTCACCATATTCAGTACTAACTCCAATTTCTTGTTTTTTGTAAAGGCTACCAAGAGGAAATTTTTGACCATATACCTTCTTTTTATGGTAGAAAAATGAATCATTCATCTCGTTATATCTCTTTTGAGTAAGTGGATATCATCTTATGTGTTTTCTTCTGATATTTATTTCTATACTCCTTGGAGTGTTATGTATAATCATGTTTTGATGGATCTAAACTCTCTTTTGATGGATCTTCATTCAAGGTTGTGTTTCTTGAACTCTAACACTTTGTTATTCATTTTTGATCCTGCTGTGAGTGTTTTCTTTTACCATATGATAAAAGATAAGATACTCCAATATTATATTCCTTATGATTGAAAAATGAATTAGATATGTTTAATTGAAGTGTGTTTTTAATTGATTTAACAATTGTGATTTGACCTATCATGTAATTTTTAAAAACTAAAATTTTAATTTAATTGAAATGTGGTTCAGATTTTAGGATAATTATGGATTGATTTTGAAATTGATTTGATCAATTTATATGATATTTAACCTAGAAAAAAATGGATTAAATTAAAAAATTATTTGAAATGGAATTAATTAATGGAAAAAACAATTTGGGTTTTGAAATGAGAGAGGAATGTTGAAAAGTAAAAGCTAGGATGTTTTTTGAATTGATTTGAATTGTTTGAATATCCAATGTTAATTTTTTGATTGTTTGAAGCACATATTAGCCTGATTAGTTATTAGTAATTGGGGAAAGCATTATTGCACCTTGAATCCCTATTAATGGATTTAAAATTATAACTGTTACTAAAACTACTATGGAATGACTACTTATGATGGGTTATCCTTTTGGGGTGTAGATTACCCATGAATGGTTCCCCATTTAGGGTGTATATATTTGTGCACACCTAACTAGATCCATGATCATTAATAATATTTGTGATGATCCAATTACATGAAAGACTTACTTACCAAAAGGGTTTCATAAAAGGTTATTTTCTAGTATTTGAGACTTGATTGTACATTCCATTGATTATTGAACAGTTTTATTCATGTAAACTATTTTATCTAAAATTATTAACTAATATAGTTTTATTTTATCTTCAATTTCTTTTAAATGTGAAAGCATGTTTTATTTTAAAATATGAAATTTAAATACAATTATTTTTTAATTAAATGGAATGACTAATTAGTTTAATTGTTATGGAAATGATTGAGGAACAATTGGTGTGACCCTACAGGGTTTTATAGCTCACACCACACATTTTTCATTTTGATGATTGTTGAACTTATTATGCCAAGTCCATGAAATGAGAAACTACCACTTGGAGGTGGTAGATGTTCTTGATCCTTGGGAGTATGGAGTGATGATGGTGAACGATGGATATATTTTCCACTTGTTGTAGTGTAGTTTTTAGTACATTAATCTACTTAAAATCATTGTTTACATTTGATATTTTTAGCTACCTGGGTACTGTTTTCTTGGGTTGTTTCAAGTAGTTCTCCATTTTTATTGTGGAGAATTATTACTTGTATCTTTTATATTCCACTTCTTTCGTGGAAAATGTATTGTTTCTTTGATATAGTATGATTATTGGTGTTAGTTTCCTTCCCATGAAGACTAGTAATTCCCTACGAGCAATGTCATCTCCAGCTTGGTTATTAGAGTACCCGGGTATTTAGGCTAGTTCACGATATGGTGCATCATGCTCAAATAAACCAGTAGAAATGAGAATATCATGAACTTGATTAAAAGATGAAATGTTTCATGGTTTTATATCATGTAATCAATTTATTTTAAGTGTATCCATTCATTTTAAATGAATACACATTTTGAGGAGATGTTAATTTTCTGAAACCCTATTTCATGTTGTGAGTCTGTTTATACATAAACAAGGCAGTGAAAACATGTGAGGGAAGTCGGTGGAGTTATTCTTAAAAACAGTGATAAAATGTTCGATTTATAGGTAGTAAAAAATGTAACTTGAGATAGATATGTAAGACTAAAATAGACAGAAGAAAATTAGTTGATTTTATATGAAAATTTGATGTATCTTTGTGAAATTCTATATCCTTCACGATAGCATGATATCTATTTGATTCCATAAGATAGTGTTTGTGTAATAATCTATCACTATGTAATTTGGAGAAATAGAGTCGTTCCATGAGGTTAAGAGATCTATTAAGAACATTATTTGTGTAATCATGTTATAAAAATAATAGTGTTGTAACGTTCAATTCTTATTCTAAGCAGTGTCTGATTTGATAGGGCAAAGGTTTCCATGCTTAAAATTGCATGAGGAAAGATATGGAATCCATATACTTATACAAATACTATTTGAGTAGATAACTAATGTAATAATTTACATGAATGAACAAATATATGAGAAACTAAACCATGATGATTTTGGTTTCACAAAGAAGAAATGGGGTAATGGTAATTGAAATAAAAATATCATGTAAACATAAGAACTGAAAGGTGCACTTATTTCTGTTTTGATAAGTTAAAAGTAGAAAATACCAGGCATGTGGTATATAAAAAACATGAATGATATATGATTTGGGTTATTGTAAAGTACAATAATCTGAAGTGAAACAATGAATTAATAAACTAGATAGTCATTCAAATAGATAAGATTATTGAATACATATTGCATTATTTCCATATATTGATACCTTACATTTGGAGTCCCTAAACTATAAGTGAGATATCTGATGGACAAGTTCTGATTATTGTAAGGGAGAAAGTCTAAAAGTTAATTATAAGAATATTTTACTTAGAGTAGATTAAGTGAAATAAGGGAAACATGAACACTAAATCATTAGGAATACTAAATTTAAGACCTATCCAACAGTTTGTTAGGAAGACCATTGAAGAATTAGAGGGATTACAGTATAAGAAACCATAATATATTTTTTTTGGAGATAAATTCAAATGGCATAAGTAAGTATAAATATAACTAGTGGGATTCCATTCTAAAGAGACAAACTCGAGATGAGCCACTATAATAATTAGTGATCAAGTATTACAGGAGTTTTATTATCATGAATTATGGGATATTGTCTATATTTTTAATCACTTTCTTTTTTTAGTGGAGAATCCATGCATAATATTTTTCTGAACACAACAATGATTTACTCACCTATAATGGGTGAAATACTTTTAAAAATACTCTTAACTAGGATTATTTTTACTTTTTTCTTTCATGTTATATAACTTTTTTATTAACAGGGAATATCTATTCATCATAATAGGTACTAAAGTTCAAATATAAATGTGGGTAAGAAATTAAATAATGAAAATTTTTAAAAGTTGTGTAAAATATTTACCCCCTATGTGCACCTTCAATATCCATTAGGTATTTAAGACCCAAAATGTGTGATATATCATATAATGGAATGGGTTCTATAGTGATAAAATTTATGGTCGGGTCCAGGGTAGGTGACCTAGATGTCACTATATATCATACAATAATATGAATCATTTCATATGTGGTTTTTTTTATAGCATATACACTGATCTAGTTCATACGTTGGGGAAATGAAAATGGATTCGTCTTAATATATTTAATTTAATGTTATATACATGTATTATAAGGCCTTCATATTAGGATAAATAGGGGGAATGAAATTGATTGGATATGTGATTAGACCCTGAGTGAGACCTCTGAGTTCTACTATATATTATGAAATAGAAATAATGAATCCATAAATATTTCTTAATAATTTTATTGAAAATTATCATTCTATAATGATTTTAATAAATATGAACCTAATGTCAATTAGTAATAAATTGTTATAGGATGATGGGGATAAATGAGATATAGACTAATTTTTCAGCAAAATGTAAGTTGGAAGACATAAATGTCAGTATATACCCTATAATAATATGAATAATCCCACAATAATTCCATAATTGGGATCATCCACAAAGATATAAAATGAAATTTTAATATATTCCTTATATGTTCCTTGGTTAAGAGATCTGGGTTTCTATTTATAGTTTCCTTGAGTACGGTTGAGGTAAAAAACCCAATTTGAATGTGGAGACCATACACTAAGAGAGTTATAAAAGAATGAGATATTTGTTGATGGGTATGGGATAAGTGATATTCACATCACTATGTATATTGAGATTCAATGAAGCATGAAACATATATTTATTAAATAATATTTCAATAGATCAAGCTCACATTCTACATCCCAATGTCGAGATATGAAAGGGAAATCCAGATGTGAATCAATGAAGGATAAACAATAGGACATAATTCTTGGAAATAGGTGAAGAATTCATCCTATCATAGGTTTTTAAAAAAGGAAAACATACAACATCAGTTTTTATATAGTTCTAGATTGGATGTAAGGAGGTTATGTTGTACACAACAGAGCACTCTAAGAGCTTAATGGTCATTAGGGGTGGACCGTATCCCATTCAGTTATCATCACATGATAAGAATTCAAGTTTCATATGGTT
Organism: Viscum album; assembly: GCA_963277665.1. Lineage (NCBI taxonomy): Eukaryota > Viridiplantae > Streptophyta > Magnoliopsida > Santalales > Viscaceae > Viscum > Viscum album. Next base: position 1,902,306,688 of record OY728150.1, on the reverse strand, counting down.
TAGAGTCATATAAAGAGTACTTCTATAAAGGATGTTATTCCTATATACGGATCATGTGAAAAATAATATTAAAGGGTTTTTTCTTTGTTTTTTCAGTGGTTAAATCCCAATAACATTTCACGAATTCTAAAACACTACAATTAAGTAATAGTTTTTTACGAATAAACATTTTTGTCTATTTTTGATATGAATGACACAGACATCAATACATATTCTTAAATAAATTGAATGAATAATAGTATACTTATGATGGTATCTACCAAGTTCTGTATCATGTCTAAGGAAAAATGAAATGTAATGAATAAATACCCTAATAATATATGGATGAATAATACTATATATAAATGCGTAAAAGTATGAATACTAGAGTTAGGGTTCAAATGAGGCACTATAGATAGGGCTAGGATAAGTGTATTAGGATTTTCTACATATCTAATAATAATAATTAGGCCACACATTTTTTTAATAATGATGTATTTCTGTAGATTAGGCTCATACATAAAAGAAATTAAGATTTTTTTGTGCTAATGTTGGGTCATTGAATAAGAAACAACATAATATAGTAAATTGTACACTTTAATTTATTATATATACTTGGACCATAAGTAATAAAATCAATTCATATATAATTGATTTATCTATTTCGTTGGTGTTATAATAGGACGAACCATTAGAATGTTTATTTTAAGGTCACATGATGTTGAGTATATACCCCATGAGAATTTTCCAATAGTAGAACCTCATCCTAAGTCATTTGGGATTCCAAGTGGAGTATCTGATCATAAATAATTTGGTCATCTAGAAAGAGTAATGTGACTCATGGAATTTAGTTCTTTATAAAAAATTTCTATCTGAATATGAAAGGATATAGGAATAGGATCTCATAATTATTCTTTAACTTTGGGTATGATGCATGAATGTGTAGCATTGATGGAATTTTAATATATTTGAATAGTTGGGTTATGGTGTGTAAATAATATTTAAGAAATGATCCTGTCCATAGAAAATTGTGATATGTGTGAATAAGTTATTCACGAGAAATTGAGATACTATCACCATACTCTCATGAAATAGATAATGGGGTTAGAGGATATTCACTTCAAGGGAAATCATATCACTGTTTGGGAGGCTAGATATCAATTAAAAATATCATAACTAAGTAATGGTGTGATTTTATATTCAGATACACTAGTTACCAATTTCTATGAAAGGGAGAATCTGGAGAATATTGTCAAGGTATTGAATTCTAAGAGGATAATCCGAAATCATGGTTGTGGGTTGGTGATGATTCAAAAAGAAAAGGTATAAAGTATGTTCACGGAGAAAAGGATATTCTCCAAGGATTTCAGAATAGAAAAGGTTACACCATGTTTATCGAACACATTCTTGAGGTGAATGAATATTTAATGGTCTTTCTTGAGTACACTATCATCTCAAAGAGAGGTTTTACTCAATGTAATGAAGTGGCCCCATAATAAGTGAAACTATACCCTTGACACATTTTAAGTTCAAATATTGGGGGAAAATGAGGCATTATCTAATTTTCCAAAGACTAGTTGGCCTAGTTAGCTTATATTGTCTTTTTCTAAGGCTATGTTTCAGTCCCTAAATTATTATCTTATTTTTATTTTTCACTATAACTTTCTCCTAATTCATAATAAGTAATGGATTAGTGAGTGAAGGTATGAATTTTTCTCAGGACATACTTGAAGGTTTTCCATGAAAAATGTATTTCTATCACTTTTGATGTTTCTCATGCTTTAAATTTCTCTAATACATAAAAGAATATATATTAGTGTGTAGAGATTTGAATTATTCTTTGGACAAAATTTATAGTTTTTCAATATGAAAAACCCCAGTTCCTCTTCATTTTATAATTTATCTTCATCCAATTTTAATGAATATTATGTACAAGAAATTATTTATCATACATATTGGATTTAATATTATTTAAGGTTAATGTCATTCAAATTTGAAGAAGTGCAACAAAAGTTTAAGGGAATATAACCTTGACTAAAATTTTAACTAGTCTATATTGAAATAATGGGAAGGATGACTCCACCCGAATGGTGAACTTATTGCTAACATTGGTAGCCATAAGTTCAGGTGCCTGAAATTAAAGGGTCATTATTCATAGATTGATGAGGTATCTTGTCTAGTGTAAGGGTATAATTGATCTCATGTAACTGATATTGTTAACACTATGAAAAGAAACCTTGAATTAAAAATGGTGTCAATAATTTAATGTTAGCGTTATTGGTCAAGTGAACCCTAGTGTGGTGATAAGTGGCCAGATCCAACATGGGTTTTTAGGATCCGAACACTAGGGTGGAAATGAAGATTGAATGAGATGGAAATTTATAAGTGATCCTGGAATCAGAGAACCACGAATCACTATAAATATTTTGGTTTTAGTAATCAATCCACATGTAGTTCTAGATATAGAATGGTTTTATCCAAATATAGATTCTTTAGATGAATCCTTACATGAATTGGAAAACCCATATACATGGACATAATATAGGATTATATAGGAATAATATTTCATAAATATTCTAAGCTAAGATATTTGGGAATCACTCTGTATCCCATGAGAATATAAATCTCTCTGTATGTAGTTATGGGTAAATTATGAGTTAAGATAGATCATACATAGTAGATAATGTGATGGATTCGTTCTAGTTCCAAGGTATAAGTGTAAACTAAACACCAATAAGTAAAAACCTGATCAAAACAATTATGGATCATAATATTCAATGACGGACCAAAAATATGAAGCTCATACATTGAAATAAGTCCGAATATAATATGAATCACACCACATAAAGTTATATAAATTGATCATTTTTTTCATATCTGTATCATGCATGGGAAACATGGTAATTAAATGGATGATTATCCTAGTGTGAGAAGGGTGGAAACATGATGTTAATGATATATCAGAAAAATGATAAACTAAAATGGTTCCACCCTAATGTGTGACTGTGGGGATAATTTATGTTGGATGACTAAGGTATCATCATATGGGTAGTTCCAAGAATGGAAATAAGATCTATAGATGATCCTAGAATCAAAGATCCATATGTCACTACATATCCCATGGTAATGGTAATCATGACACATAGATATATAGTAATAGTAATTTTTTATAGGATAGGTGAACCATGAAATTAGGGAAGGTAGATGTTTCCTAACTATTAATATCTCCTTAAATAGGTAACTCTGAAATAGATTGATCTCTAACATAAGAAGAAATTATATATTTTTAGGTCACATGTAATAGAATACTACAATATTTTTAAGGTCATAAAGGGTTACCACTTAAAATAATATAATTTCATATTGGAGGGAAAACATACAAAACAGTTTATGGTATTGTGTTAGGGACTACTTGCCTATCAGTTTAAGGTATTATGAATTGCATTATGGAGTCATATAATATAAGTTTATATGAATTATGCCCTATCTAATATGGTTATAGTAATACATAATTGACTTTAAAGAATACAATTTGAATTTATGTAAATTATTTATTTATAAATCCTTCATCGTATGCATACATGACTTGTTCTCTATACATTATAATTAGAGATTAAACGTTTTTTAGAGTAAATCATTTGTACATATTAAGGTACTTCCCAATCTAATCAATATTTGTGAGTTTTACATGGCATCATAAGAGTTATTTAAATAAATAATAACTCCCATTAGAAAATTATCCGAGGAATACATCTTTATTAAACATTGAAACAAAATGATTTTTATGAATCTCAATGTTATATAGTATGTAAAACATTTTCTCATTGAGTCATTCCAATTAACCAAACATGATTTGATGATTCTTATAATTAGTTAGTTAATCACATATGGAGGCACAAAGTGAGGTCCACTTAATCTTAAAGGGTGGGACTATCTTTGTCCCACACATAAGTAAGTATAGGGTAATCCATGTAGTAATCTAGGCTATGTTGTTATAATGCCAAAAATATTGAGTTATTTTATCTAGCCATGATTTATATTCTTTTTACACCATCTTATGAAGGACATTAGATGATGTTTTTTAAGGAATTTATCTATCCTTTAACAATTCATGAAAACAAGATGAATGGTTGTAATATATTTTACTCAAGATATATCATATTCAATTCATATGAAAATAATTGGTATCCTTTCCTATCATTATTGAGTGGGGGAATCTAAATATAGAAATGATATTAGATATTTGGAAATTTTGTATAGATTTTGTCATGAATTATTTAAGAGGTAAAATAGTATCCCACTTGAAGAAAAAATCAATAAAACATAGAATAAACTTGAACTAACTAGCTATCACTCATAGGTATAGACACATAAAATCTATTAACCATATGAAAAAATGGAAAGGTGTATTTGGAAGTATGAAAAAATCAAGGGATTAATGAATACTATTGGTATTTATTTGATATATATTGAATTTATTTATGAAACCTACTTAGTATTGAAAAATTTATGACCATAAATATCCATGCCTTTTGTTTTGGTGGGAGTTCTTGGTTCCTAACGGGTAGTAAATGTAGGAGTTAGTGTAGAATTTCTGTACATTAGGTAGGGTCTCTCCTCTTTTAATGCACTAAAAGAGGACTCTATTAATAATTAATTTAATAATACCCTATAGAAATTTCATATTTTTAAAATGATGGATTTTACTACCCTCTTCAAGTTCTGTTCCTTCTTGGCTTGATCTAGTTAAAGAATCATTTATTTCTGATTGTGTACCATGTGAGAAATCGATTCAATTATCTCATAGATAAAAAAATCTAAATATTGAATTAATACATGGATTATTTGATTTCATTAATTTCTTATATATCATTACTAACAAATAAATTGATCTCCCTAGGATGTTCTCGTGGGATACCATCAATTTATAGTTTGAATCTGTTAGTGATGTAGCTGCATTGTCCAATTCATCTTCTTGGGTGTTCTATGAATGCATAATATGATATATTTTTCGTTTTGAATATTATTATACCTAAAATCCTTATATATAATACATAATGGTAATCAAGTCCTCATTCTTGATGGAATAACTTCTATTTATTTACTTGATCACCAACTCTAATTCACGTTTGATGCATAAATATGTAACTAGTATTTTCATGAATTGTTCTATGATATAAATGAGGGACTATTATTCTACCATGTTTTACATCCCAATAATAGTGGGATAGTGTATGGGACAACTAATTTAATAGTGAGAATAAAAACCCCCATCTCAATATTTTTTAGAGTTTTATTTTCCATACGTCTACCAATTAAACTTATATAATCACTATCAATGCACGTTTTCTATGATTATAATGTTTAATATATAAAGAATACCTCATCTTAATGGTGTTATATATCTAGTGATGTTTTATTTGGGATATGGTGAACTGTGAGGATATATAATAAAGTCTTATCCTTAATCTCCATTTCAGAGAATTATTGGATATGATATTTCTACAAAATGGTTATCCTCCATTGTAGGAATCGATTACCTTTAAAGAAACGATATATATCAGAATTTCAATGTGAGATATTAGGTAAATGTTATGGCATTTCAAATAATTTCTTAGTTTCTATACTGTTAAAACCGATGCAAGTAAGTTCTTCTCAACATCAGAATATTGATTCTCAACATTAAAAATTATTCCACTGAGATATGAAAGACTATTCTAATTTACTACACCATTATTATGAGAAAGAAAGGTTCCAAGTGATCATTCCAGTGTTGCGTTAATAAATATTAGGTTTTTAACATCTATATTAAGCATGAAGACTCGATGGTGTAGGAGATATTTTATGATATTATTGACGGAATTTTAATTTAGGTGCCCAGACCCACAATTCTAGGTCTGGTGCTTGAAACCCATAATTTACTTGTAGGATTTGATACCAAGTAATATGACCAAAGATAAATATATATTTATTATGGATTACTTTCATAAGTAAAACATTATATATCAAAATAATCAAATAATCCCAAGAATAAAAGTTTTAGTATCTTCTAGGACTAACTACATAATAATCTTATTTTACAATAGTTTGAACATTTCTCCTTAGTCAAAACACACTAGACATACTTATAGACTCCTCTTAGGTCATACTAATATTCATAACCTTGGGAATGAAATCATAAGAAATGGGCGATCTCAAATTCTTAGTAATGGAAATATTATTATCATTTTATCTTGGTTTAGATCATAAAAATACATAAAACCATTATCATTTGAGAAATATAATATTAAAATGAACACTAAATAATAATAGTTATCTATTACTCCTGATAACATGAAACGTAATCTCAAAAGAAAGAACATGTACTATATAATAAGTGTGTGAGATAATAAAAATGATCTATAGACTATAATCATAAAAATATAATATTATTATTTGGAATCTCTTGAAAACATATCACTCTAGAGAATTATGGAAGAAAAATTAAGCACATAGAATCTTCACATTGTGATCATACCCAATAAGTCCGCCATTATGTTGTGATCAAAAACCAACAAGGTCCACCCATTCTTTTGTGAAAAAATCCATGTATGTCCACACTTTAATATTTAATGAGATGTGAAACCTTAACAAATGTATTGGATGACAATATAATATTACATACATCATAATATATACATATGTGTGCAATAATTTGTTAATAATTTATTATATCACCAAAAAATGGGAATAAAATGGGTTTCATATTATTTCAATATGGTATTGTAGAACATGATATCAAAAGTAGAATGGTTGTCCCCAAAATTTTAATCACCCAAAATGACCATTTCAGAATTGAATTTATATAGTGTTTAATAAAACATAACTTCATAGTAGAGAGATATTTTATGTTTAAAATGAAAAATTGTGATGAAAAATAAAAAAATTTATTTAGAAAAAAATTTCATATCATTGTCACAAATTTTTTTTTAAGTGTCTTTAAAAAATATAAATTTTTAAGGAATTTAGATAAATCATTTTTCAAAAATTATGGTTAAATAAATTTTTTAATGGATCCTTGAATAGATATTAATCTCATCCAAATAAATGAAATGTAGAAAATAAAATATATGAATGGTAAATGAGCATCAATTTCAATATTTCTTAAAAAAATATCGTTATTTAAACCAATATCATAAAAATAGTGACAAATCATAAAATTGAAAATTTATAAATGGAAATTTTAATATAAAAAATCATGTTTTATTTCTAAATTACAATATAAAATAATGGTGAGAATAATAAATATGCATATGGAAGAGGAAGAGATCATTTGGAAAGGAAGATGATTATTCAAAAAAATATGAAATTTTATAAAGAAATAAATATATAAATTTAATTAAATAAGTGAGGAAATTTTTTTAACTATAATCATATAATATAATAAAACCATCTTGTAAAAACATATTAATATGAAAAACATATGACTCTTGAAAAGAAATTATGTCAAGAAAACAACATAAAATGTAGGAAAGACTGAATAAAAAAGAATAGAAGTAGGGATTCCAAAGAAATATTAAATATATTGAATGAAATGTAAATAATAATATGATAATAAAATACATCATTAATTTCACCACATAAAACAAGAACAAGTTCATAATACGAACACATTACTCAACGAATATAAATTGAGATAAAATATATTACATTTACTCTCGAATTCCATGAAGGAACCTTAAATTACTGTATAATAAATATATCAATATTTATAACATATTTCAGTACTATATTCATTTCTATTAACCTATATACACTTAATTTATGATTATTTATCACAAATTTATCAATTAGTTATATTTTGTTTTGATAATCAAATGTCAGATTTTTTTAATGCATCACACATTATTTAAACTGTTGAAATTGATCCCTATTTATTAATTGAAAATTCATTAGTAAAATATAAAAAAAGTTAAAGAAATATATTCTTCAAAATGATTTATAAACTTATAATTTAATTTACTTATAATTCCTGTCATGATTAATGAAGATAGAATCAGCGATGAGTTGGTTTTGGATTTCATTTACAAAAATATTATAATGTTAACAAAACAATAAATATTAATATAACCCTTATAGAACCTTATAAATGAAATTAAAATATTCTTAATTCATTATATAAATTTTATCAATCATCCATGTATCCTTGTAATGATAAAATAACTATATTGTTAAATTTAAGATGTAGTCCACATGTACACACAAATAATGTTTTAGTTTTCTATAGAATGGGATAATAGTAGAAAACGGTTTATAATTTTATGATATTAAAGATTTATAATTAATTAAATAAACTTATATAACCATAAAAAAAATACAATTATTAAAAACATGATATATTTATTCATGGAGGTGGTAGTCCCCCTGTACATATGAATATTGTTCTTATGTTTTCAAAGGAAGAAGAAAACATAGAAAATAGTTATAAAATAAAGATAATAAAATTTAAGTATATTAATAATACTAATTTAATTATTTTATAGTGGGCAAAAATATATTTTGATGAGATATATAGATAAGAGAACAGGTTTTATAAGTTATTAGTATTCACATTGAGGGACTGCACCTTCTCTAAGAGTACCTATAGAAAATAAGGGATTTATGGATTTTCTATGGATGAAGGGGATAAAAAAACTGTGATAGGGATATAGTAGGAGTTTAAAATGCATAGGTTAAAAGAAAATATAATTTTAATGTGTATGTAAAAGAGGTAGTGGATGTATCTTTTTATATGTCAAGAGAGAAGCATTTATGTAATAATATAAAAGGACAAGTCATTATATAATGAAAGTGTCTTGAAAAGTAGAAAATAAGAGGGAGTGGAATATTATTGGTTGATAATCCTATAAAAACTATTATATAAGAAATATCTTATTACTTTAAGGACATTTATCATTTGTTTTAACTTTTTACAAAAAATAAACTTTTATATTTCCAACACTTTTTTTTAACCATGGTAGCTTATTTTTAATTACAAAAAATAAAAATAAAAATATTATATAATGTTAATATTTTTATTCTAAAAATTAAAACCATTACAAAATATTAAATTTATAAAATAAATATAAATTAATTTTTAAATAATAACTGTATAACACAGAAAGATGGTTTATAAAAAACAAAACATAAGTATTAATATAAAAAATGTATGTTCTTAAATTAAATCTAATGTTTTTTGATGTATAATGTTTCATATAAATCTCATATTTTGGGAATAAAATAATTTAATAAATTTTTAATTCATTATTATATCCATATTATATAATAAAATCATCGTTTTTGTAAAATTGGTATTTTTTTACTATTTACACAAAAAATATTTTTTGAAAATCCAAAAAATTAATCTAAATCAATTCTTTTTCTGAATCAAAAAATTAAGATCATTTTTTATAATTAAACAACTAAAATTCAGGTATTTATCGTTTAAATATGAATATAAAATTTAATGAAAAACTGTTTTGGTTGGAACATGGTTTTTTTCAAGTATTAACTATTTTTACACATATTTCTTTTAATATTTGAATTAAAATAGTTTTACTATATTATTAATATTAATAATATATTTTAATATCATTTAACTTAATATAATTATTTTCTTGAAGTAAAAAATACATTTCTCATAAAAATAAAATTTTAGAAAGAAATTTTTTTAAGCATATAATTATTTTATTAGTTGTTTAGCTATACTAATTAAATTTATCAAAACATTAGTATTAAAAATAAAACTTTTGTTTATTTAAAATTTTAAATATCAAACTTTTTAAAGATATTTTATAAATATAAGTAACTTATTACATTAATAATTTCATTTTTATACCATCCTAACTTCAACCAAAATAAGACCTCAAGATCTCCACATAGGAACTAAGGATAAGATACACTCTTGTGATAGTCATGGATGTTAGTTCAGCTAGTATCTATCTCTGAATAGTTTCAAAAAACATGAATATATATAGAAATCACTCAATAAATTATTTTTATAGTTCATTTGTGTCATGATTTAGAGAAAAACCTAGTAATGTTACCTCCTTTCGATGCCCGAACAAACAATCCTCATAAATAAGACTTCCATTATGAAATATCATTTCTCATATTTATATATATATATTTCATAATAATTTTACAAATATTTATCCATTAAAATTTAATGGAAAAATTATTGTAGTTACATTATAATAATTAAAATTTTATTTGAATAAGTGAATAAATTTTTTTAGTTTGGTTTTTGGTGTGAAGTAAGCTATTGAGCACAACAATTATTTAAATCAATACTAAAATACTAGGGGTTACATTATCTCCCTTAAATAAGTTATGTCTCATAATTTTTATTATCAATAACTTGTGAAACTATCCATGGATGTTTATAAGATATACATGAATCAAGATATAATTTCAAGAGAGATAGAAACATTATAAAATTAGGAATCATATTTTTTCCCTCAGAATTGCCTCATCCCTAATATCATCTGTTCTCCAATATTTTTATATAAAACCCCATAATGATTATATATCATGACTCTTATAATATAATAATTGTTCCAAGAGATTTCATGACCATCCTTTCATTGATATATTCTGATAAGTTTATTTGAAATATGAAATTGTATTTCTCTATTTTAGTTACTAAAATTGTGTCTGTGGAGATAAAAACCCATTTACAAAAGCACACAAATTGAATCTAAATTATATTTTCATGTAGAAAATTCTCAAAAATTTGAAAGTGGGATAAAATAATAATACAAATATATTTTTTATAATATAATCATTAGGGGGTGATATAATATTTTTTGAAAAATTCCTAGATATACTAGGGAACCTTGAATAAAATTCACCCAAAAACATCCATATATTTATATTGGAGGAAAATTATGAATTAATTACCACAATACTATATAGTGATTAGAAATATATAGGTCCTTTATTATTACCTTGAACTGAATGGTTATTAATTGCTATCATCCTCATTATCCCATGGATTAGTGAATTAAATTGGATAATTATTGAGTTATATAAATATAATTCATTGAATTAATAGTTGTAATTTAGGATGAAAATTATTTTATTTCATTGAGATCTTTATTTTTCCTAGAAAATTGGTTTCTTGATAACAACCTTTGCCACAAATAAAATATATTCCAGTTCTTTTAAGGTATTTACTTGGGTATTTTATCACACATTCATGATGCATATAAAATTAAATATTCTTTCCCCTATGGGATTTATCACTCAATATTTCTTAAAAATCAATTTTATATTATTTTGAAATTCAATTTGTTTCAATTTATAAAAAATATTTTGAGATTGTTGATTAAGAATAAAAAAATATTTTTAACTCCATCTCATGTTATGTTTTTTTCTTATTTGGATAATTATTGCATTTACCATCACACCCATTATTAACTATAATTATATTTTCTCTAAAAAAATTTTAAATAGTAAAATATAAAAAATTATAATTTGATAATATTATGAAAATTAAAAATTTTAACTTAAAATGAATAAAAAAATAAATTCCACATGTACCATCAGTTAGAAATTTCTAGGTTTTTGTCTATGTGATTAATTATCTATTTTCTATTGAGATATATAATTATACCAAATTTTTTTTCTCCAATAATATATAATGGTTTATAAACTGAATGCTAATTAATAAAATTATATCACCCATGAGTGTGAAATCTTATATGTAGTTAGTACTCCTTTCCATACACTAAGTATGTTTTGATTTAATAACCAACCATCCTTTTTAGGGTTATTACCCTCAGGTGAATATTTTGTGAGATCTTGTATCTACTTGTTTGTGTCATGAGAATGATTTTTTTTCTATAAAATCATGTAGTATATAATTTTAAAAAATTTTAGGATGTTATTCATTACTAAAACTTATTTATAGGGCTTTATATAATTTTATCCATTGTCAATCCATTTTTTTTTAACTAATCTGTTAAAATAAAAATACCCTTCTCTAATACAGACTAAGGTTTCTTAGACCTACGCTCCTAGGGATTATCATAAAAACAAATAATTAACAGATAGGTTTTGATACATAGTGAGATAAACCAAGGTAAACATATCTTTATTTTACATCATTTCCACAAGTAAAACATTATATCTCACAATAATCACATAATCCTAGGAACTATATGTTTAGTATCTTAGGGGACTAGCTACATAATAATATTATTTTGAAATTGTTTTGAATATTTCTCAATAAAAAATCACAACATAATTATTTATAGACTCATCATAGGTTACACTTATCCTCATATCCTTGGGAATGAAAATATAAGAAATGGGTGACCTAAAATGCATAGTAAGGGGAAAACTATCAACATGTCATCAAGGGATAGATCAAAAAAATGTGAAAAAACATGAGAATATAAAAAATCTATTATTACAACCCACCTTTAACAATAAGAGTTTCCTATAATTCAATATTGTTAGAAATTTAATCCAAAATGAAAAACCTATAACATGGAATAATATTGTGAGATAAAAAATGTGAACTATAAATAAGAATCAAAGAAATAAAGAAAATTTATCATGTATTTAAAACGTAAGATAATATGATATTTTGGAACAAAATAAAAGCATACAGAATCATCACATTGCGAGATTATCAAATAAGTCCCATCTTTTACTTTAAGTGCACAATCCAAGAAGGTTCCCACTTTATGTTGTGAAGAAATCTAACTACATGAACACTTAATTTTCTCATGAAAATAAAAACCATTTAAATAATTCATTAGGAGATATAATAGCCAAAAAATCATTGTCCATACATATAGGGACTATAAGATATCAAGAATTCATTATATCATGAAAAACCAAGGGATGAAAATTGGTTTAATATCATCGCAAAATGTTATCTCATAATAGTATATCACAATTAGATTGGGCAGTACTGAATTCTCAATACCCAAAATGAGTATTTATTAATTTCATTTAAAGGGTGATTTATAAGACACAAAAAACTAGGAGATTTCTATTTTGGAGTTTATGAGTAAAAAGTAAGGTAAATGTAAAAAATAGTCTTATGAAAAAATTCATAATCATTTTCATAAAAAAGTGGTTATGAGTAAATTTAAAAAAAAATCATTTTTTAAATTAAATAAATGATTTTTTCATAAATTACTTGTAATGAAATTTGAATAATTAATCCTTGAAAGGTTATAATGTTTATCCTTAGGTAATGTGGATTAGAAGATAAAATTAAAAATATATAGAGGGAAATCCATCTCAACATTTTTAAAAAAAATAACTTTATTAAAACTCAAATAATAAAAATAGTGATAATAATTGCATTTTAGAATAGTTAAATTGAAATATTGAGATCCCCAAAAATAAAACTATTTTTTTTTTCAAAATAATAAAGGAATGGTTTGCTGAATGTAGTGAATATGTATATGAAATTGAATGATCTTATTTAAGGATGATGAAAATTATTCTTAACAATACCAAATTTTATAAATAAATAAATCCATAAATTTAATTAAATAAAACAAGGAGGAAATTTGTTATTATAACAACAAATAAAATAATAAATCCATCTTTAAAAACCATAAAAAATGAATAATTATGACATATGAAAATAAGTCGAGTTAATAAAACCCATTACAAATTTGGTAACAATTTAATTGAATGGATTGAAAGGAGTTATTTATGAGAATACATATAAATATAATTAATTAAACATTAATAACAAAAATATAATCCAATAGAAGAATATATACACTACTTAAATTAAAATTGGACCAAAATAATAAAACAAGCCTCAATTAATGGAATTTGAGATGTACTCCCTTAATTTTACAATAGACTTCCTTAAAGGGACCCCAAATTCATATATAATATTCATAAAAAATTGATAATCTATTTAATAACCATATTTATATCTATTACCCTATATAATCTTAATTTATAATAATTTATTATATAATTATTTGTTATAGTTATTTTTCATCATCAGATATTAGAGATTTTGATTCATTCACGCTTTCTATAATGGATTGGTGTTGATTCCAAATTACTGATAACAAGTTTATCAATCATATATTATAAATGTTACTATAATATATTCTTTATATATATATTTTTAAATATATAATATCATTCTATAATAATTCTAGTCACAATTCCTAAAAATATAATGAGTGTCGTTCTTTATTTCATTTTTTTTGATAAAAAATGTTTGTATGTTAATAACGTGATAAATATTAATATAAAACTTATATAACTTTTAAAATTTTATAATAATCATTTTATTTAATATTATAAATTCTTATAATAATCCAATTAATTTAGTGAGGGAAAAAATTAATACATCATTCTATGGAGGTGGTAGACTACACATACTAACTAATGACATATTAGTTTTCTATAGAACATGAGAAAGATAGAAAATTGTTTTAATTTTTATAATTATAAAAATGATATAGAAAAAATATTTATTCATTAAATACAATTTCAAATCCAACCACATTAGGTTATTATGAAAAAAGTGAAATATGTTTCATTATGGTGATGATAATCCTCACATACGCAGGAATGATGCTCAAAATTTATTTTTCAGTGGAAAGTGTAGATAACTATTATACCATTAACATAATAACATTATAGTATATTTTTTAAAAATATTTTATGATAATTTAATTGGAAAATTATATTTTTAGGTGAAATATATAGAAAAGAAATTGTTTATGATGTGTTTAGTACTCATGTTATGTTTTTGAATATTATGTTGGAGCACGTCTTAAAAATGAAGGATTTATAAATTTTACATTTATAAAGGGGATTACAAACATGGTATAAAGTTATTTGGAAAATAAAAAAAAATTATTTTGGTATAATTTAATCAAATTTTAGAGTAAATATAAATGGGGTGGTGTATGTATATATTTAAATTTGAGGAGAGTTTCATTTTTGTAATAATATAGGAGGATAAGTCACTATTATAGAAAGGAAGAACCTAAAGAGAAAAATAATGGAGTGGAAATGATTATGGGTTGATCCTCCTCTCAAAAACTTATTAAATAGTTTTTTTAGTGTTTTTTATGTTTTATCCTTAGTTTTAAATATTTACAAAAGTAACATTTACCACGGTAACTCTGTTTTTAACCTTGGTTATATATTTTTATAACCAAAACTATCATTAACATTATAAGATAATTTTTATATTTTTATTCTAAATATTAAATACATTTCGTAATATTAAATTTCTATTTTTTAAAATATTATTATTAAAATAATAAATTTATAATTTATAAAAGTGTTAAGAATTTAAAACTAGATTAGCCATGACAGAAGGACCTGACAAAACTTTTATTCCATAAATTATTCCTAAAATATTATAATTTTTGGAAATATTTATAGCTATTAAAATATTAAAATTTTATCATTCTTATTTAACTCTATGGAAAATTGGTTTTCATGGAAAGTTGGTCAAAATAGAGGATCAATAAGTAGTAACCTTTGATGGTAGAATTGTGTAACTACCTTTATTGAAAATTCAAATCCTTTCCCTCCAAAATTATACATAATTGAGATTTTAACACTAGGGTATGGTTAGTTGTGGATCTATTAGGTTTTTTATGAATATATTTATTGCTTTTACCTTTATTACGATTTGGAATATGGTTGGCTTGTAGAAAGGGTTTCTTTCAATAATGCTCTCATAATATTCTTCTATTTTTTTAATCACTTTGACTTTTAACTAGTAATATTAATTTAACATCAATAAAATTACTTTATATCATATTTTTATCCTTTTATTTTTATTCTTTGGATATGAATCCAATATTTGAGGTAATATTGGCTTTTATCATTTCAAGCAATTGATTACAAAAATCATCTACTTGATGATAACTCTTCCCATAGAGGAGACAATTCCATTTATAGAAAATATAATTCATAATATACTATATTTATAATTTTTTAATGCATATAAACACTATAAATCATAAATTATGACCAATTAGTTTATTTTTAATTAATAAGAAACTTGATCGATTGAGATTTTGAATGAGAGGATGAGCTTATGAAAATTTTGGTAAAAATCCATGAATCACCCAATATTATCAAATTTTATATTATAATAGGGATAATATATAATTTGGTAACTTAAATATTTTTCATTTCTAGGGTTTTTATTCTATAATAATTTTCCACTAACCATAAGTTGAATTTTATATACTAATCAAAGAAAGGTGTCATGATTTCATGTCCCAAAGTTAATCGAGGTTTCATTTCTTCCAATATTTATAGACATGTTAATTTATATAGGGTTTATGAGATAAAATTTTATGGGATCACATTTACGTAGATTTTAATATAATGGATATATTTTTTCAATAATTAAAGTAAATATAAGATTGACTACATCTTTCCATATAATTATTTCAATGAAATTGTCTCTTTGTTTCCTTTTTTTTGTTTTGAAGTGAGTGAACCCACATCTGTTTTACCGTCCTCACCCCTTTTATTTCATTTTTAAAAAATATCTAGTGATATTTAATTAACTTCATCCTTAAGACAATGACCTTTATTATCCACCGTTATATATTTTCTAAAAGTATAATTTTTTTGAGGGAATGTGCGCCAATGATCATCACCTAGTAAATCGAGAAACTCTGATCTTTATTTTAATAGGTTAAAGCATATATTTTCATTATAAATATCAAGGGCCTAGAACCTAGATAACAACCTCATCTTTTTATTTTGGTTAATGACTGTCGATGATTTTCCACTTAAGTGGTATCCTTGAAAAATTATATCAGTCAATGACTAGATGATATCATAGAGAAAATAAGAGATAATTAGAGGCTAATTAAAGAAGATAAAAAGGTTTGAGAGACTAGTATAATCAGATCCTTTGAGTTTTATATATACATGTACAATTTGTGACTTTTCAGTTTTTTCAAAAAATTATACAAAAATTTATTTAGGTATGAAATGTGGATTCCAAATGAAAGAAGACTTAACTATTGAACTAGAATTATATTATGTATTTTGAACCAGGTGAGAACCATGCATTTTTCATTTTTTTTGTTTATGGTCTCGTATGTTATACAAATAGAATTGATGTTTATGCGCCAAAAATGTAATTTTTTGGATATTATATATATAAATAAGGCTAAGGAAAAATGTAATGTCAATTGAGTTCCCAATGAAGGTATATACAATGTTAAATAAAAATGAACCTTATTTATGGTTATTGTTCCTAGATAAAAATATGAGGTGATTTATTTTGTGATTATGGTAAATTGAGAACCTAAAATGAATGATAAAGGGGCCCATATTGGTATAGTTAAACTCAAGGAGTGGTATAAATTTATTTTTTATGGTGATTAAACCAAGGTTTATAGGTGTGCGGAAATGCAAATAGTTCTTTAGAGCTATGAAAAATTAAATAATTTTGGGAAAGGGATGTGAAATATGAAAATATGAACATAAATTGTCTGATTAAAAAATTTGTGAAATTATAAAATTTTATTAATGATGACCATTGAAAATTTCAAATTATGGGTTTGAAAAAAATAATTTTTAGGGACCATATTTTTATAATATCTTCAAAATATCACAAAAATATGATTTTAGTTTTATGGATATATATGAAAAAAATATCATTACCAATCAGAGGGGACCTTTTTTGGAATTATATACACTCATTTGTAGTATTCATGGGATATTTGTAGTGATTAAATCACTTAAATTAGGAAGTAAGAAATATGGGAATATAGTGCTCAAAGTTGATTGGAACTCTCTAATCAAAAACTGACCAAGGCTAGGCTATTACTGGGCATTGAGGTGGAGCAGAAGTAGAATATGACTTGTGGATAGGCTTGAGAGGGATGGTTTAAACATCACCATGTATACTATATTATTATTTATAAAGTCCCACCAAACTCATGGATGGACATATAACATCCCAATTATGAATCAAATTAATAAAGACCTAATATGTATGATATACCATATACTAGGAGAGGTATTATGCTGATAAAATTGATGGATGGCTTTAAGGTTGGTGACCGAAACATCATTACGTATCCTTCAATTATAAGAATTAGTCCACAATTACTTATAAAAAACGTTCTCCTCATAGATCAAGTTTATGAATAAGTAAACCAATATGGATTCGTCTAAATAAAATGAATTCAAAGAGCCTAAAGTGAATGAGAGAGTCTAAACATGAGGATTTATAGGGGTTTAAATTGATGGTATTTACAATTAGACTCAAGATAAGACCTCTGGGTGACACTCTATCATAGTATAATAGAAATAAATCCACTCATTGTTTAATACAATGGTATTGATTTATTCTAGCATTATATTAACAATCCCAAAGAAAATGTGAATTATGAAGATTGAGTTCTGTGATGATGAAGGGAATATGGGACATAAAATAATATTTTAGCTGAATCCAAAGTGGGGACCTAGAATACACTACATAACCTATAATAATTTAAATATATCCATATGTAATTCTTCACTACGAAAAACCACCCCAATATAGGTTTTGAACTAGAAAAAGTTTCCTGGATATACATAAGATAAGAGATTTATGTTGTTTTTTACAGTGTCCTAGTGTATGACCATGGTAGAAAACCCAATGTGAATGTGGATACCATACAATAAGAGATTTTTGGATGAATTTAATATTTTCTAATGGGTCTTAGATAAGTCCCTTACACATAAATATATATCCTAGGATGTTGAAAATAAATGAACACTTAGATATACTTACAAAAATCTATCACACATGATCTATTTTAGTGTTGTGACATGGAAGGGAATGATTGATGAGAATAAAAGATGGACATACACTGGGAAATAATCCTATGAAGGGGATATAGTTTATCCTTTACTAGTTTTAGGTATTGGGAACCATTCATTAATGATTCTTAAATATATCTTTATATTATGTAAGGATGTTCAGTTATATAACATAGATAGTTCCACTCAGTTTAAATGTCTTCTGTGGTGGATGATATTTCATATAGTCTAACACCGTGCATTAATGATTTTGGTGCCATGTAGTTTAGATCCATATAAAGAAGAAAATTATAAAGTAATATTTTCTTGGATATGGATCATGTGATAAATAATATAAAATGTTTTCATCCTAGTTTTTTGTCTTTGGGTGAAACCCAACATGAATTCATGGAGTCTCAACAATAGGATAACCTAAAAGTTTGATATGAAATATGATTAATCATTAGGTCTGAGAAGAATGTATTATATATCACTACATATATTTTTAATAAAAATAATTAACTATCACATAGTTCTGAAGGTTTCTACAGAAATCAACATCCGGTATATAGGAAAATTAAATGGAATAAATTAATACTTTATTAAGGGAGACAATAATAAATGCTGACATGAATTTATAAACATCTCATCATTAGGGACATGGTGAAAATGAGATACTATTTCTAGTCTTAGTATTGATGGCTCAAACATCACTACATATAATATAAGAATAAGAATAAGACCATACATAGTTTTGAATAATGAGGTCTCTATATAGATTAGGCTCATACAAATAAGAAAATATAATGGGATTTTTTATGTTTATGGTTTTTGATGAAGACCCAACATGAGTAGGTAAATCAATATATTAATTTATATTACTATGATTTGGATCGTACATAAGTGAACCAAGTAATATAGAATATAATACTCTTTGTAGTTTATACATTCAAGATGGTAGATTGTGATGTGTGTTTTAAGGTCACATATCGAGGCAAATAAACCTAATGATATTTTTTTATGATGAAAATATTGACCCAAGTCATTTGGGATACCAAGAGGCATATCTAAAATCAAGAAATGTGTTCCTCTCGGGGGAGTATATTGACTGATAATATTTATTTCTTCATAAAAAGTCCATACCCTACTATAAAAGGGTATAAGAATAGTATATCATATTTTTACTTGGATATTGATTATAATTATTTAATGTGTAGTGTCAAATGAATTTTAATTAGTTTGAATAGTTGGGTTATAGAATGTGTAAATCGTAATATTAGAATGATCAAGATAATGGAAAATATAGATTAATGGGAATAAGTTAACCTATAATAAGCAATATAATAGCAACACACTCTCATTAAATAGTTCTTGGGGTTAGAGGATCTTCTCATTAGGACAAATACATATTGTTGGCGAGAAGGATTAAAATATAGAAAAAATATCACTACCATGTTGAGGTTTCCTTTTAGTATCAAATTCATTATTTACCAACATCTATAAAATAGTAAACCAATATCATATGATCAAGGTATCTAATATAAAGTGGTGAATCTCAACTAAATGATATAGGTTAGTGATGATTTAGAAAACAAAGGTATGATTTTGGTTTATAGAGAAAATAATATTTTAGAAGGGTTTGAGAAACTATAATTTTACTACCATATGTATTGATCACATTCTCAGAGTGAATTAATATTACATCAAATTTCTTGATCATGAGAGTATTTTAAATGGAGTGTTGTAAATTTTGAGTAAGTTGGTCCATTGTGACTGAAAATATACCCAGGGCATATTTTCTGTTCATTTACATGGGGAAAAGAAGGCATTCTCTAATATTTTTAAATAATAGTTGGTCTAACAAGAATATATTGGCTTGTTATATGGCTATATTTTTTCCATTAATGATTTTTTATTTTTTATTTTTCAACCCAAATTTTTTCCTAATATAAAACTAGTAATGGATTAGTGATTGAGTATCAACTTTTTATTAGTCCACCCTTTATGTGTTTTTAATCAGATAAGTATTTATATCTCTTTATATGTTTCACAATGTCTATATTTTTCCTAATCTATTGAATGAAATATATTATCTATTAATGACTTAAATTTTTCTTATTAAAAAACATGATATATTTTTATCCTAATAAAACATAGTTTCAATTTGATGATTTACTCAATGTTTTTAAATTTGGAAGATAATCCGGAGAAAAAAATTTAATTTCATACAACTTGGTATGAATATGATTTAATTTTAAGGCCATACACCTTTGAAAATGTGCTGATGAGGATTAAGGTCATATATAGTCTACATATTAACAATATAATGGAAAAACCGACATGAATGGAAGGGCTATTACTAATATATATAGACACAAGAAGAGTTAATTGTAATATAAGGTCATGTTTCTTATACCTAAGAGGTTCTATATATGAAAGTAAGTGTAGAATATATTGAACGTAAATGATAAACTAAAAACCAAAACAAGAAACCTTTTATAGAAAATGGTTCTTATAATTTAAGGTTATAGTACTTAGAGTAAGGGTTCCCTATAACAGAGATATGGAGCTAAATCCGATATGAGTTGGTAGGATCCAAATACTATTGTAAAAAAAGGATCGAATGGGATAAAAATATATGGAAGATCCTAGAATATGAGATCTAGGTTTCATTATAGATATTTTTGTTTTAAACTAATCAATACATACTATGTTCTAGACATAAAATAGGTTTATATAAATATATTCACTTCAGATTAAAACATACAGGAATCGGAAAAACCAAACACTAGGATAGAATATAGGATTATATGGGAGGCATATTTTCTAATTAATCTCAAGATAAGATTTCAAGGTATTAAAATCATTAGAAAACTTTAATCAATCCATATATTTTTTTATGTATTCTATGTGAAATGATTTCCCATACATAGGAGAAAATGGTTTGGATTTATTTATTTTTGATAGGCTATATTGGTAGACCCAACATGAATATGTAAGAACATGATCATTAGAATTAATGTTTTTGGGATTAATGGTTGGACCCTAACTAAAACGTTTAAGAATCACTACATATCTTTATTTAATAGGAATCAATTCACAAGTAATTATTAATATTAAGTCTATAAATATATTTGTGTCATTCATGGGAGATATGGTAAAAAATGGATGATTATTCATGTGTGAGAAGTGAGGAAAAATAATGCAAATGATATATCATAACTAGGATACAATAAAATCGTTCAAACCTAATTTATGACCATGGGGATACACATTGTAGATAGGAAAAGGTAACATCACCAGTGAAGACCTAGGAATAGAAATAGAATTTACGGATTTTCCTAGGGTGAGATATATAGTTTTAACTATATCACACTTCACAATGGGAATCAATCCAGACATTGTTATGGTAATGGTTAGTTTTTTTTTCATAGGCCAGGTGAAACATGAAGTTTGGGTATTAAGATGATTACATATCAATTAAAATATTCTTAGAATGATAAATCTATAATAGATCAAGATATTAAATAAGGAGGCATTTTAATGTCTGTTTTCGCATGGATCTAAATAAACAAAGAACATTAAGGTAATGTAGGGTTGACCACTCTAAATAATTAAAATGCATTTGGTATGGACTACATGATATACAATTTCTGGTATTATCATAAAGAGGATGTGTCTTTCGGTTTAAGGTCATACACATTAAAAAATAGAGTCTTATAATTTATGTTTATATGTCTAGGTCCATCTGTGTTAGGATTAAAGTTAGACTTAATTGTATTTTAGGGCTATAAACTGAAAATTTTCTATATATTTCTTTACATTAATTAATTTGGTGTAGACATGATACACTATCTATCCATTGTAATTTTGAATTAAAGTATTTTGGAGTAGACATTGCATATAGATAATGGTCCTTCCCAATTTTGATTAGGCTTATAGAGTTAGATTCATGGTATTATAGGAGATATTAGAACTAATATGATACCACATTAAAAAAATTAGTGGAGGAAAACTTTCTTATTAAACCCCTGTGTGACACAGTTCTAATGAATCTCATTGTTGTGCCTCATGCATAACTATTTCTCATCATTTCACTCCAATCCCTCAAATTGGATATTAGATTTAAGAATTTTTGTTAATTTATCATATACATAAATGAAAATTGAGTGCATCTCAACCTCAATGGATATGACTTACTCTATCCCATACATAATAATGTATGGGTTCACCCATGTAATAATACATGTTATGGTATGATAAGCCTAAAAAATGAAATAGTTAATCTAGACATGGATTCTTGTATTTTTTCTAAAATATTATAATGGATATTATATATTTTTTTAATGACCTTCTCTATCCATTTACCACTGCTCGAAAAAATGATGAGTGGTTGGAATTATTTTTTAAGTCATGATACAACCTCTTAAATTTCAAAGAAAAAAATTTAGTTCTGTGGCCTAACAATATTGTGTGAGGGACTCTAAATCTATCAATGAAATTATAAATCATTAAATTTATGATATAATAAATTAAAAAAATCCTTTATTAGTAAAAATTTATCTCACTTATATAACAAATTGATGGTAGTAATATTCAACTTGATCTACCTAGCTGTGGCCAGGGTGTATGGACCAATGACATTAATTCACTATATGAAAAATAATACCGTATTTAATAATGTGAAAAACTCTAGGGTTTGATATATTATGTTGGAATGTATTTTATAGGTATTTAATTACTCTATAACTCAATGAATTATTTCACCATTGATGGACATTTATATCAAAGGCTTCTGATTTTGTGGGAGAGCACGGTTCCTAACTTGCTGGTACTGCATACACTAGTATGGGATTATAGTATATCATTGAGGTTATCTCCTACTTCAATGAACTATAGAATGAATACATAAATTAATCATTTGTAGAATACCTTCTATTATTGAAATTAGGCTTAAAATATGGAGTTTACTACCATCTTCCAAATTTATTCATTCTTTGATAAATCTAGAGGGAGTATATTTTGTTTTATATAGATTACCATGTGAGGTATATATCAAATTATCAAAAAAATAAAAATGTATTAAGTAATAAATTGATATATAGTGTTATTTATTTCATTGATTTTCTCTATATCATTACTTATAAATAGAGAGACCACACTGTGACATTCAATGACAATAAATATCTTTTTCTAGTATGAAAAATTGAGAGATGTAGCTAAATTTGAAAGTAAATCTACGTTGGTTTTATTCAAAGATAAAATATGATAATGTTTTAGTATTGGGAGGTTTTTTTAGTCCACCATCATAAATAATCATGAAAGGTAATAAAATCTTCATTCTTGATGGTATAATCACTATTTATTTTTTGGATCACCCACCTTAAATCAACATTGATGATTAATTAGGTCAATGATATTTGTAAGACCAGCTCCATGATAGTAATGAGGGTCTAGTATTTTCCCTCTTATTTGGTACATCCCTTTAACAAATGTAAGGATTAAGTAATAATATTTTTGGTTGGAGATAAAAACACAACCCCTAAGATGATATTGTTAATGTTAACAATTTCATTCATTTTACATATTAGAATTATACAATAACTAAAAAAGAATATTTACAATATTTATGAAGTTTCATAGATAGAGGAGACCGTTCCATTAGTGTGTTCTATTTCTAGAAATTACTTCTTTAGGATAGGGTGTTCTGTGAGGATATCAGCTAATTATTTCCTCTTTATCGTCTTTTTAAACAAATATTGGATGTTCAATTGAAAAATAATAACTACCCATCACGCTTGGAATATAGTTATCATCAGAAAAATAAGTTTAAACTTGAGTGGATTAACATAAGAGATTAGGTACAACTCATTATGATTTAAATGAAATATTAAATTTATCATTGTGAAAAACAATGCACAGATATTATTCTCGATATCATAATATTAAGTCTCGGCATAAAATGTTATCCCCTATAGATAATAAATAAAATTAACCATGCCTATATAATCCTTATAGGTAATCTGGGAACTTAATAATCATTTTAGGGTTGCAACATAAAATATGTGGGGCATCCCTTCTATAGGTGGAATCATGTCAAGAGGGTGTATAAGATAATATTTCAAATCATAAAAGGATTAATACTTTAGGTGCCTTAGACCCACACTTCTTGATCCAATGTAAATAATAATAATTTACACATAGTATTTGATACCAGGTGAGATAACCCAATATATACATATTTTTATTTTTCATCATTTCATAAGTAAAAAATTTCATCTCACATTTGTTTCATAATATCAAGAGTCAATGGTTTAATTTCTCTGAGGACTATCTATATAAGAAAATTATTTTACAATACATTTGAACATTTATTTATATTTAAACCAAACTATTCTCTCTTCTAGACTCCTCTGTGTTTATAATTATCTTCATAACATGAGGAATGGAAACATATGGAAGGTGTGAGATCATGTTCTTGGTAATGGAATGAATATCAACATGTCATCATGCGTTAGATGAGAATAACATGGTAAAATAATACCATGGGAGAAATAACTCATTTATAGAAACACTAAATAATAATATTTTTCCATAAGTAATGATAACGAGACATGTAATGTCAAATGAATAAACTTGTACCATGGAAAACCGATGAGAGATAATAGAAATGATCTATGTATCATAATCATGGATATATAACATAAAAATTAAGAATTTATTCAAGACATATAATAAAAATTAATTATATTAGAAAACTAAATCACATGGAATCATCACATTGTGATAATATCCATGAAGGCACACCCTTTATGTTGTGAGTATAATCCAATAAGTCTCACCATTTATGTTGTTAACAAATCCAAGTATGTCCAAAAATAATTATCTCATGAGATTTAAAACCATAATTAATACATTAGGGGGAAATATAGGACCCACCTATATTCATCCATATACATGTATTCCATAAGGTGTCAATAATTCATCATATCAAGAACAGTCATGGGGAGAAAATGAGTTCTATAACATTTCTAAATGGTATCACATAACATGATATCAAAAGTAAATGGATTGATACCATAATTTCAATCTTCTAAAATAATTATTTAATAATGGATTCTATAGGGTGTTTTATAAAATATAACTCTATTGGAGATAAATATTTTTAATTTAAGGGGTAAATAAGTTTTAAATATAAAAAATAAGTCTTCAAAAATCATTACATAACTTTGTATTAAAAAAATATATGATTTACTTTTTAAAATAAGATTTTCTTTTAATTTAAATTAAATAATTTTTGAACATTATTGGGAAATAAATTTCAATAATGGATCCTAAAAAATTCATAAATTTCATACACATAAAGGTGGTTTGGAAAATAAAATGTATGATTAATAAATGATAAACTATTCTAACATTTTTTTAAAAATAACTTTTTAAAACCCATTCAAAAAAGAGTGGTAAGTATAAAATTTAAAAACATTAATGTATATATTTTAATATCACCAACAATAAAACCTTTTTGGATTTCAAAATAATGAAGGATAACATTGACGTGAAGAGTGAATATGGATATTGAATAGAAAAATCTCGTTTAGAGAAGAAGGGGATTATTTTTAACCTGAAGTTTTATGAAGAAATAAAAACATCAATGTAATACCCAATAAATTAATAATAAAAATAATTATACTTTTATAATATTATATAATAAATCCATATGTTAAAACTATAGAATAAATGAAAAATTATGACATAAGAAAAGATGTTTAGTAAACAAATACCTTAAAAATATAGTAATAATTAAGTCTAAAGGATATAATGTATTGATTCATAAAATGAATTTTAAATCCAATTAATATAATATTAATAATAATAATAAAATTAAATTTATCGGTAATATAATAATAAAATATAAAAATACGCACACAATATAAAAACTTGCCTCAATAAATGGAAATTGAGATGAAAACCCTTACATTTACTATTGACTACCATCAAGAAACTTTAACATCCTATATAAAAATCATAACAATCTTAATAACCTATTAAATAACATTAATCAAATATATTAACCTATAAAATTTTAACATATAATCATATATTATACATTTATTATCCAGTTATAATTAATTTTCATCATTGGATTTCAAAGATTTTAATTGTTTCACACATTATTTAAAATTTTTGTGATGATATGTATTTAAAGATACCAATTTATAATTACTATATTACATAATGTGTGAAAATAGATTAATTTTCAATATTTATAAATCAATAATTTCATTCGACGATTATTTTATCTGGATTCATGAAGAATGAATCAGTTAAAAACATGTTTCAAATTTTTTTGATGCAATAAGTTGGTGTGTCAATAATGTGTTAAATTTTAATATAATCATTATAAAATATAAAAAATTTTAAAACATGATTTTAATCCATTATATATATTTTTTGAATCATCAATTTATGGTGGTGATGATAAAATATGTATGTCATTCTATGGAGGTGGTAGTGGGTGTATACACATAAACAACATTTTTTTAATAAAGAATGAGTGATTGGAAGAAAAAAGATTATATTTTTATAATATTAAACAAGTTATAAATAACTTATTTATTCATTAAATAACCTTTTATAATCATCCAATTAATATGATTATGAGAAAAAGGAAATACATTTCCTTATAGATGAATTATTTCAAACATACACACATACAAAATTCTCAATTTTATAAGGGGAAATGGTTGATAATGGTTTTAACATTAACATAATAATTTTTTTTATTTTATCAATAATGTTAATTATTCTATAATGTTAATAATATTTTATGGTGAAATATAGAGAATAAAAAAAGGTTAATAAGTGATTTTTAATCATTTAGAGGGTTTGAACCTTCTCTTGGAGTACCTCTTAAAAATGTTGGATTTAGGGATTTCCCATGGATCAATGGGATGAAAACATGGTAGAGAGATCTTGGGTATTTAAAAAAAATATTTTTTCAAGATTAAATAATACATTAGTATATATATAAAAAGGGTAGTGAAAGGCTCCTTTTATATGTGAGGAGAGTTCCATTTTTCTATATAAAAGGACAAGTCACTATTTCTAGAAAGAATCTCAAAAAGTGGACTATAATCGATAAGGGATGAGTGTGGTTCTATAATCCTATCAAAACCCCATTTTTTGATAAGGTTTGAGTGATTTTCATTCTTTTATTCTTTATTTTACATTTTTATGATATAAATTATTACAATGGTAACTAATTTTTATCCCTTGTAACAGATTTTTTAACAAACATATAATTAAGATTATTATATATTTTTTCACATTTTAATTCAAATTATGAAAAACATATCATATTATTAAATTTATAAAAGTGATAAAATTTATTTTAAAATTAAAAATGTATAACGTATTAAATTAGTTTTAGAAAAAATATAACTTATGTTTAAAATGTAAAATATAGGTTGTTATATTAATCATTTTATTATCAAATGTATAATTTTTCTTATAAAATTTATCTTTGGTCTTGAAAAAAGATGTATAAATTTTGAAGTCATTTTTTATTTATGATATTTATTAAATTCACCGTTTTGATAAAATCAGTATTTTATACTATTCACTAAAAAATATATCTTTTTGAAAAAATATAAAAATTTAAGGATAAAATAATACTATTATAATTAATAAAAAAATAATGTTTCAGGTTTATAATTAAAATTCTAAAAATTTAGAATTTCAATTTAAAAGGGGAATATAAAATATAATGTAAAAATTATTTTTATTGGAAAATGATTTATTTCTATATATTAATAGGGTTTTCTCATATTTCATATTAATCTATAATTAAACAAGTTTTTATATATTATTCATATAAATAATATATTTTTTTCACCGTTTAAACCTAATATATATTTTCATGAATTATAAATATATAGCTCATATTTAGATAATATGGAAAGGGAATAAAATTTGTAAGCATAAAATGATCTTATTAGTTGTATAATTATAATAATAAAATTTCATTAAAGGATTAGTGTTACACCCATAGACATTAATATATTTTAATTTTAGAAAAAAAATTAATTTTTTTGTTATTTTTCATTTATATACAACACTATGTTAGGCTTATTCTATAAAAACACAAGATTATATTGTACGTAAGACTGAGCTTTACTACCTTTTTATGACACCATTTTTTTAAAAAATATTGATACTATTATAAATATTAGTTTTCAGAATAAAATTAATCTTTGGATTCAGAATATCAATATTATTTTTGGGTGTGTTTCTGTTATCCTTTTGAGATATTTCATTTCCTAACGAATAGTGAAAAATACTGCATTTTAGTTAAAAAAATTACTTTTTGTTTTATTAATTATTAATGTTAAATTATATTTTAATTTGGGTTTGAAGTAAAAATATATCAACAATACATATATTAACATTATATAGGTCATTGGAATAATTTTTATAATAAAATTGGACTAAAAAATTTATTGTACTTTTGAACATGTTTTCATTAAATGCTCGCTTTCTCACAACATCTGCGAGATTAGAGTTAATATTAATTTTTTCACTTCTTTGACTTGAATTTTAAAAAATGAAAAATGTGTTCATAATAATTTTAATATTTTTCATCTAATAATATAAACTTTATTTTTTACCAAATAGATTAATAAAAGTGATTAAAATTAATTACAGTAATTAAGGTAAAATTAAGCTTAACAAGGTACTAAACCTTAATCTTAAGGGTTATAATGACCTGGAAACTTGTCTAAAAACCATTGTATTCGATTAGTTCTACAAAATACCATCATGTTTCAAATAAATAGTTTATTGGGATATTATTAAATAGAATTCCCCTATATAAAAGGTTAAGTAGGGTAAAAGACAAATTTGAAACTTTCCTTATAATTAACATTTATAAAAGATGGAAAATTGTACACAGAATCATATTTTAGGAAATACATATCATTTAGAAATATAAATGGGTTATTTTTATCATAATAATTTATCATTAATTTTACGAGATGATTTAGTTTCTTAAAATTCTTAATAAACACTAACATAGAGATTATTAGGTTAATAATTAACTAAAATAAATAACACTATAAATATTAAATGTGATGTATACTGATTTTATTATTGTCCTTGATAATTTTACTAGAATATTATATAAATTAAAAAATATTTAAAGTTAATATATTTTAACTCTAATATTTTTCTTCCAAATATTAAAATTTAAATTAAATAAGTAATGACATTATTGTTAATTTATAATAAGTGATATTTTATTAAATGATTTTAAATTAATAAAAATTCTATATTCATCTAAGTGATTTTTTAGGGTTAATAAATATGTGATATTATCTATTAATTTACCAATTGATATTTTATAACTAACATGTTGAGTCTTATATTGTAAAATGATGTTAACAAGGTCCGAGTTTAAGTTATGTTTTAGCGTGCCTCATGAACTTGTCTTAAAGTTAATTTCTAAAATGTTAAGATTGAAAGAATTTTTTAAATTAACATTACATTACATTTTCATAAAACTTAATACAATTAATAAACTTACCCCCAAATACTATATTAGTTTAGTGTCTTTAGAAACTGGAAAAAATAAACAACTCATGTATAAAACATCTTCATCATCTCATGTGTTTTCTGTTATAACCAGAACCGATTTTGGACACATCTTACTTATTACCATTATTCAGATTATGGATAAAAGAAACATAAAAAGTGGTGATCTCAAATTCTCAATAAGGGTAAAAATGGTAAATATCAAACAAAACGTAAACATAAGAATGTAAAAAAATGAACATAACTTTTTAAAATCAAACCATGTATAACCAATATCAAAATATTGAGTCATGAAATCAATCTTGGTAGTTCATAAGGTATAAATAATAATGGGATAAGAGCCATGAGAAAATAGAATTGGCATAAAACATGGTATTTTGCGAAGAAAATAAGAATAGAAAATCATTTTTATATTAGGGAATGATAATTTCCAAGACTATCATAGTTGAAAAATTCCATTACTGAACAATGTTTACTTGTCGTTCCATACCAATATTACTGAAAAAATTTACTTGTCATTCTAGTAATTTCTATCTCATGAGGTATAAATATTTTCCCAAATCATTAGAGAGAGGTCTAGGTCCCATCCATATCATATTGTAATCATTCATATGTGTGTTAAAAAAACCTAAATTATTTATCATGGCAAAACCCATGGAATAAAATGGGTTTCTTTAATATAATTCAATCATAACATAATACATAGAAAAAATGGATTTCCCAAGTTTAATTAAATAATAAACACAATAAATCCATAAGAACAATAGGGATAATATACTTGAAACATTACCATATTAATTAATTTCATCTTATATAGAAAATAATTTTGATAAAACACTTGGAATTAATTCATGAGGAAAATATCTTTTATTCTTCCAAAAATTTGTCTTTTATCAAAATTCCATGAATATTTTTTTAAAAATAATCAATTTGACAATAAACTAGAAATCATGTAAATGAACCTTTATGGAAATAAGGCATTATTAATGTATAAAAATCCGTTCATGATTTATAAGCTAAAAGAAAATATTCTTCCCGTACTTTTTTTGGAATGTTAAAACGTACCACATTTCAAAAATGAAAAAAGATCTCTTTCATACCATTTCCTAATAATTCTAAAATGTGTAAAATTTATATTAAAAAATATAAAAATATAATAAAAAATAATTTATAATAGATATGTATAAAATATATATATATGGATGAAAAATATAACCCTATAAATACTTATGTATAAATAATATCGGATAAAAATGCGATTGTGAAATTTTACCTTACTAATTTATAATCATTAAAATCATATTCCTCATAAAATAAATAAAATTATATGCATATGTAAATATCATAACCTTCATAATAATAAATTATAAAAACATTCATTGAAAACATAAACACCACACATTAGAAAGAAGTGGTGTTGAAGGCATATGTCCCACAAAAATAAAAGTGAGACAAAATTAGGCATGATATCCTATTTTTTTATATGAACCTATTCTATAATGATTTAAATATATTAATTGATTTATTACACAATCATAATTATCATATATGATCATATTATCATCCTTTTTAGTAACATTTCATTGTTACTCATTATTAATGTATAAACTATATTATGTTCTTATGCATTTTTTGTCGAATAAGTTTATGATATACATATTAGGTAATAATTATATCATTAAAAAATTATATTAACATAATATATCCCATATTTATTCATTCTATACATTTATATATTCATACATTAATGGATATTTTGTAGAATGAATCACATCAAATCGTGGAGACAGTAGGTCATACAAAATCACAAGCAACAATATCATTATGATAATTGTAAAATGATTAGAAGTGGATGCAATATCTGTGGATCCAGAATCCAAATAATTTTTTAATAATAATATATGGTTATTATTTACATAATTATATCAATCCAATAAAGGTGGTGGTGAAAAACATATTATATAACGGTGTGAAGACGGTTAATTGTACGTACACACGCGTGGTGATTTCGTTTTTCATAGGATGGGTAGAAGGTGGAATATGGATATTAAATAACCATAATAACATCAAATTATATAATTTATACTGGATTTATTACTTTATAATGGAATCAACTCTTGAAGAGGAAGTAAAAGAGGAAATAATTTGAAAGAATCGACAAAAAGATTACCTCTTCTTTGACGTGCTCCCTCTAAAAATCATTTTATGGGAACTAGATATTGTCTTTTGAGAAGACCATAAAATCTATAATTTAATTAGGTATGTTAATACGGGAAATTTATAGGGTATGGCCAAGCACGAAAGCTCGATATGATGTTAATAGGTGAGGGAAGAGGTTCCCTTTTTTAATTTATGTGAGGGGAACTTTTGGAATCTCTCAAATCATTAATTATAATAAAATAAAACCACATAAAAACCACCAAAATGTTATAATATAGAATATGAGATGATATAAGTTCTTAATTTCAAAAATAAATAAATTTTATACTAGTTTTTTAGGTTATTTAAACCATATCATTTTAATTTATCACATAGTTCGTCTATTTCATTTTAGAAAGGGTAACAAATATTTCAATATTAAAAGGGTGGAATATTTACTTATTTTATGTCATTTAAATCATACATAAATAATTTAGAAAATTTTAGACCATATCATATTTGTTATATATTTTTAAAAATGATTTTTTTTATTTTTAAATATTTTAATAAAACATTATTTTCACAAAACAACAATAATGTCAATTTTGACAATATTCGATTAATTAATTTTTCAAAATTTAAATATAATATTGTACCCACAAAACAAATATTTAAATATATCCCTAAATGGTCATGATAATCAAAAAAATTCATTGGGTATATTAATTACCGGTAATTATATTTATTTTAATATTTTATTTAACATTAATTAGATATTTCAATTAATAAAATAGGTTCAACATTAGTTTTGTGCAATTATTTAATACCTTTATTTGTCAAATAAAAATTAAAAATACAATACTATAATGAATATAAATCTAATATATTTCATAATAATTCTTTTTATTCAAATATAGGTTTTGAAAAATCCATCATTAGAAATGATATACTTATTGAAACATTAATTTAACAAGTCTAACACCACTTAAAAAAATAATATAAGTGTCATAAGATATTCTATAAGGATAAAAATGATCAATAATTTGACCCTTTTATGATTATGGTAGATATATAATTTTTAAATAATATTTTTTTATGTTTTTCTTTGTCTTTTAATGGTTATTATTATTTTAATAAAAATCAGTTTTTTAATTTTTTTCTTTAATTAAATAATTTCTCCATCATCAACATATAAACCATTAAAGTAATAATTTATTTTCTAAAAAGTAGAAATAAATTACCATGATAAGAAAATAAGCATTAAAATAAGTATTTATAATAAAATATATTTTCATTATAACATTATACTAAAAATTATTTAGTTATTAAAATTTGAGTAAGACATATTTAACTTTACATTAAATAAAATATAGTAAATGATCTAATCTCATCAAAGTAGCTTCCCAAGGGTACCATTTAGACACAAGGATTGTTTATATTGAGAACAAATCATTCAATTATACTTGGATAGGTCTTAAGAAAATTTTATAAAATTATATTAACCTTAACATACCCTATTTACCTTTTTACCATATTAATAAAAATTACTTCAATTACTATTCATAATTCATAATACAAAAAGAATACTATTTACATAATCTGGGCCTAATAATTCCAAATCTATAATAAATTAATAAAAACTAAAAACACAAATATTTTAGAAATTAATTTAAAATTAATCTCATTTTCAGAATAAAAAATCAGTTTTAAAAGTAAAAACATTGTAATAGATTTCAATGCTTTTATTTCTAACTTAAATGTAAAATTAATTCCAATGACCTATATTATATATAATTATGAAAATATATTCTATTTATAATTTAAAACCTTCCAATAACATAATTTCACATAAAAAATTATTTTGATGAAAAAAGTTGTTTTCAATAAAAATTTAATGTATTTTTACTATTCAAGAAAATTTGAATGTTATCAAAAGAATATCGAAAATTTAAAAAATGTAAATTTTTATATCAAACATTAAAATAAAATATTAATGTTGTTAAATATAATATATAAAAGTTAAAAAATCTATATTTTAGATGAGTGTCCCATCAAAAGGCGGCAAAACTGCATTTTTAGAAAATTACTTCTTTTATCAAAAAAATGAATCAGTTTTTATATCATGTCTGGAAAACATATATGATGAATTTTAAATATAATACTGAATATAATACATGTATTATTTGTTAATAAAATCTATTATGAGTGGTTTTATTATTTTACAAACTCACTTATATTCATTTAAATATTTTTTTTCACAAATATTTTTCCTTCTATTTAAAAAGGGTTTTATTTTCTTTTATAATTAATTGATCAAAAAAGAATTAAAAATATAT
Source organism: Viscum album (assembly GCA_963277665.1). NCBI lineage: Eukaryota > Viridiplantae > Streptophyta > Magnoliopsida > Santalales > Viscaceae > Viscum > Viscum album. The sequence goes on along the minus strand of OY728150.1, from coordinate 1,902,271,853 downwards.
AAACATGTGAGTAAAATTTTCATAATTAAATTACTAATTTTTATACTCACAATTATAATGGTAAGGTTATATGGTAACAAAATAATATTTAGTTTGCTTAGAATTGGTTATACGTGAAATGAATTCAATCAAAAGGAAATGAAATTATGTGAAACACAGGAAAAGAATACCGTTTCATATATCACAAGACATGATGGTGTGGAATGTATTACAAAAATAAATTATTATAGTGTAAATAATAATGCATAAAAAATTATATCTCAAAAATACCTCGGGGTGTTACGTTCGACCCCCTTAAAATGAATTTCACCCTCAAAATTCATCTAAATTATCATAAGTTTAATACGTGAAAGTTTTTAAAGGATACTCACATGGTAAAAAAAGACTAAATGTTATTTTTAAAAAGTAATAGTTGTAAAATAATATTTACCCATAACAAATCATAACTAGCTCTCTACATAGGATAACGTAGGTGAAGATTTGGTGTGGAGGAAAAACATAAACAATCATAGAGATTGATAAAGATCACTTATCACAAGATAGTTTCTGATCTAGGGATGGTTAAAAATAAAAAAAATATTAACTAAAGAATCATGATAGAGTTCATTCAGATCATAAAAAAAATGTCGAGAAAAAGAAACACTATGACACTATGATCCCTTTTTCCAAATGTTACAGAATTTTCACGAGAAGACATACTTACTTGTTTTTAGTGCAATCTCACAACTAGTCGTGCCTTGAATAATATGACTTTTAACTCTTATTCAAAGAATTTAAGTTTAATTTTTCATTCTTGATTTATTACTTGATAATGTGATCCATAAAAAATGATAGGTCATTCCATATATCCCTATCATAAAAAAAGGTTATCACAAGTTATCAAATATTCATAAGTCCCCATATAGCAAGGTAATAATTTATTCTAACAAATTTCATCTTAGGTTTTAATTAAACTTTACATAAATTGATAATATTACAATCCTTATAAAATCTAAAAATCCATAACATTAGAAAGAGTTTCACTAACTAGGCTTTGCATTTATCCCCAATATATCATGAGGTATCTCTTGTTGGTTACATTCAAAACATGTTAACACCTTCATCATGTATTCTTGAGTCGTGGTGATAACCTAAATTACCTTATAACCATATTGAAAACATGCATGTTTCCTTATTCAAAACAATTATTAGATATATTACATAAGTCCCAAAAGATTTATAATTCATCTATGATAGCGTAATCCTCATGAAAAAAATTCATAACTAGTTCCCAAGAAACTAGTATCATCCAATTTACTTATTCCAATAAAAAATATATCTATCTAAACATTATTATATTAACTTAAGAGACATATTATGGGTTATATTTCCCTTAATCATGTGTTATCAAAATACAAAACTTTACCCTTAAGCAACTTTTCTATATCCATAGAACTATTCAACATATCCTTTCCAATCCTTAAGGAAAAAGTATACTAAAAACACATATATATTTCCTGATTTTTATAAAACAATATTTTAATTCTGAAACAAATACAAATCAAACATAAAAGTTTATTCTTAACCCATTACTCATGATCCATCATCTTACTCTTTCCTTAAATATGAATCATGTCTTATAGTTCCTCAACCATAATCTAAAAAATACTTTTAGTTATAGATTAAAAAATAATGCTTGAACATCTCATACCATTTATATTTTGTCTACAATCTCTTTATCCTCAGCAATATAACAAATATTTATGTCACATTCATGATTCTATTCATCATATTTAAACATAAGAAATGGATTCTCATAATACCCCTACATTCCACATCTAAAACATTCAATGTTTACCATGTTCTATCTAGTTCTGTCTATTGACTAAGACTAAAAAAAATTGAGAATCAATTATCATTGATGAAAATGAAATAAAAAAGGGAAATTAATTATAATATTTAAATTTATGACAACAAAGGTTTAATCCTCAGTTATTCATTGGTTTTACCAAAATTCTAGGATTGTAACCTATAATTACACTTATCCTTAGTAACATCTCTAGACAGACCTCAGAAATATCTATAGGGATATCCCTAAAGATTTTTTTCATAGTTTCCAAAGGTTGACTAAACCATCACTCTAATCCCAATGGTAAATACCCAAAGCTCTACGTACATATATATTACATTACTTTTTCATAATACTAAATACATGCCACAAATAGACACCGAAATAACATTATAGTTTATTGTCTTTTAAAACTATAAAAAACAAAAAACTAGTTCATAAAACAACTACATCATCTATTGCATTTACCTTTATAACTATAACCCCTTTTGGACACATCATACTTAATACCATTCTTTATATTTTAGGGAAAATAAATATAAAAAGGGTTGATCTCAAATTCTCATTATGGTTAAACATTGAAAATATCAAACAAAACATAAACATAAGAATGTAAATACATGACTATAACATTTTAAAATCATTCCATGTATAAAAAATATCAAAATATTGAGTCATTATATAAATATTGGAATTTTATAATGCATAATAATAAATAAACACGATCCATGAGAAAATAGTATTGAAATAAAACATAGAATTGTGGAAAAAACATAATAATATAAATTTTTTTCCATATCAGCTATAGATCATTTCTAAGACCATCGTAGTGGAAAATGTCCATTACTGAAATGGGTTTACTTTCCATTCCATCACAATATTTCTGAACCATATTTACTTTCCATTTTAGACCTATAATATAGAACCATGTTTATATTTTTGTTTCAGTCATTTCAATATCTTAAGATATAAATCATTACCTAATGCATTGGATGGAGATATAGGTCCCACCTATCTCATAATGTAATCATTATTAAATGGGCCACAAAAACATAAATTATTTATCATATCATAAAGTAAGGAATAAAATTGGTTTGTTAAATATCATTCAATTATAACATATTCCATATAAAATGAATGGATTTAGTAAATATTATTAAATAATAAACACATAAAACCATTAGAATAATAGGGATTGTATACTCGTAATAACCCTATTAAATAATTTCATCTTAGATGGAAAATAATTTTCATAAAACACTTAAAAGAAATTCTTGAGGAAACTATATTTTCTTCTTCAAAAACATTTTATTTTTTCAGAATTGCACACAATTTTAAAAAAGCTGAATTTATTTGAAAATAAACATGAAATATTGAAAATGAGTCTTCATGGAAATAAGGTTTTATAAAATCAAAAAATATGTTCCATTCCTATAAATTGAAAGAAAACCTTCTTCACGTACATTTCATAGAAATTTAAAATGTACCTCATGTAAAAAAATGAAAAAATATTCACTTCATACCATTTTTAAAAAATTAATCGACAGGTAAAATTGATTTTAAACAATAGTATAATAAAATAAAAGATATTTAATAATATATATGAATAAAACATAGGCATGGATGATAAATATACCTCAGTAAATACTTATGTATAAACAATATCAGATAAAAATGATATTGTAAAATTCTACCTTACCAAATTATTATTAGTTGAATTATATGATTCATAAAATAAAGAAAATTATATGCATACATAAAAACATAACCATCTGAAAAATAAATCATAAAAACATTCAGGACAATCAAAAAAACCACACAATATAAATAGGTGGTGTATATGGCACATGTCCTATAAAAATAAACGTGAGACAAAATAATCCCTTTCTTTAGGACTGATATCCTTTGTATGTATCTGAAAATCTTGTATATTTTTTTATATAATTAAATTTATTTATTATAGAATCATACTCATCATATATGATCTTATTATCATCTATTTGTTAGTAACATTTCATTATTAATTATTATTCAGGTATTAACTATTTTATCTTCTTATGCATGTTTTTTAAAATATCTTCTGAGATCATAAGAATATTATTAAAAAATGATTTCAAAATAATATATACGACATTTATTCATTGATTAATTTTATATTATCATGCATTAATGGATATCTTTTAGAATGAATCACATCGCATCATGGAGATGTTAGGTTATATGTACGCCCGAGCGATGATATCATTTTGATAATTGTGATATGGTATAGAAGTTGATGGTATATATATTGTTCCCTAATCCAAATAATTTAATAATTTTACTAAATTGTTATTATCTTAATAATTATATCCATCCATGTAAGGTGGCGGTGAAAAACATATTACACTATGACTTTGAGAGGGTTGGTCATACGTACGCATTTATAGAGATTTCATTTTTCATAGGATGGATAGAAGGAGGAATATGGTTGTTACATAACCATAATAACATGTCATAATATAATTTATACTATATTTATTACATTATATTGGAAATAACTCACGAAGAGGAAATAGAAGAAGAAATAATTTGAATGAATCCGTAGTGGAGATTACTTCTATTTCGACGTGATCCCTCTAAATATCCTCTTAAAGGAACTATATTTTCTCTTTTGAGAAGACCATAACTTATAGAATTTAACTTGTTGATTTGATAAGGGAAATTTTAAGTGTGCGGCTAAAATTAAAAGCTAAAAGTTAATGGAATAGGTGAGGGAGGTGGTTCCCTTTTACAATTGAGGTGATGAGAAATTTTGGAATATCCAAAAGGTTTAATTTACAATAAAATAAAAAACATAAAAAAATAAAAAATATCCTAATATTTATGATGGTAAAATATAACATTTTAATCTCATAAAAAATAAATTTCAGCGAAGTATTGATGACTATTTAAAACCTATCATTTAAATTCATCACTTAGATATTCTATTTCATTTTAACTAGGGTAACAGATATTTCAAAACTAAAATCATGCAATATTTATTTATTTGAGTTAAATTAAATCATAAATAAATAATATAGAAAATTTTATATCTTATAATATTTAATATATGTTTTCAAAAATGTTTTACGATTTTAAATAATTTAAAAAACATTATTTTGACAGAATAATAATAGTGTCAGTTTTGACAAGATTTAATTCTTGGATTTTTAAAAATATCATGATAAGATATAATCCCTGAAAAAATATATTTCATTATATATATATATGGGGTAAAGATAATCTATTAAATTCATTGGATATTTTTATTATCCAAATTATATTTATTTTAATGTTTTTAATATCATTAAATTGATATATCCATTATTAATATAATTTCAGCATCAGTTTTGTGTAATTGTATAATACACTTATTTACTAAATAAAAATTAAATAAAAAATTATATAATGAAGATAAATAGACTTTATTTTATAATAATATTTTTAGTTGAATATATATTCTGGAAAATCCATCCTTAAAAATTTAATACTTACTAAATCATGAATTTTTCAAGTTTAACATCACTTTAATTAAAATAATAGAAGTGTTATAATATATTATATAAGGATACGATTGGTCAATAACAAGACCATTGGATGACTATTTTCAAGATATACTCAACCAATAACATTTGGTCAAGTATTTTTGTCTTTTAATGGTTATTATCATTTTAATAAAAAATAGTTTATTGATTTTTTATTCAATTAAATAATTTCAGCATCATCAATATATAAACCTTTATAGTAATTATTTATATCATGAAAATTAAAATTAAATTACCATGATAAATAAAAATATTTTATATTTCAAATGGGTATTCATAATCAAATTTATTTCTATATAACCATATATTAAAAATTATTTAGTTATTAAAATTTGAGTAATACATATTTAACATTTCTTAAAATAAAATATATTAAATATCCCAGTCTCATACATATGGCTTCCAAAGGGTATAATTTAGAACCATGGATGTTTTAGGTAGAAAAAGACTCATTCAATCACATTATGAAAAGTGTTATGGTAATTTTGTATTATTTTATTTACCCTTAATTACCATATTTACCTTATTATCATACTAATAAAAATTACTGAAGATACAATTCATAATTCCAAAAAATTAACGAATTATATTTATATAAATTGGAACCAATGATTCCAAATATTAAATCCATTATTAAGGAATAAAACCATATAAATTTCAAAAATTAATTTAAAATATATCCCTTTTTAAGAATGAAAAACATGTTTTAAAAGTGTAAACATTGCAAAAGATTAAAATGTTTCGACAACAAAATTAAATGTAAAATTTATTCCAATGGTATACATTATATTGAATGATAAAAAATAAATTCTATATATACATTAAAAAAATTAAATTTTATAATTTTACCATATAAATTGTTACGATGAAAAAAATTTGTTTTTAATTAAAATTTAGGGTATTTTTACTATTTATCAAAAAATTAATGTTATCAAAAAAATATCGAAAAATCATACAAAGTAAATTTTTATATATGGATTTGAAATATAATTTATATATTGTTATAAATAATATATAAAAGTTTCTAAAACTAGATTTAAATTTTTTTTCTCCATCGAAAGGTGAAAAACTGCATTTTTTTAAAAATTACTTCTTTTAACCAAAAAAATTGAATTTATTCTGATATAATGTTTAGAAAACATATATGATGAATTTAAAAAATTATATTGAATATATTAAATATATAATTCATTAATAAAATCCATCAGGAGTGATTTTATTATTTTATAAACTCAATAATATGCATTAAAATAGTTTTCTTGAAAAACATTTCCATTTATTTAAAAAGTATTTTACCTTCATTTATAATTAATTTTTCGAAAAATAATTAATTATATATACGTGTGGAAAGAATATTTTCATAATTCAGTTATTAATGTTCATACTCACAAATATAATGTCAAGGTTATAAGGTATTATAATAATATTTGGATGCTCACTTAAGCATTGTTTTATGTGAAATGAAATATATCAAAAGGACATGAAATTATGTATACCACAATAGACGAATAGTGTTTCACATACTGAAAGCTATGTCTGTGTTGTATTTAGTTCAAAATTACCTTGGTATAACTCATAATATAAGAATTTAAAAATGTTTATTCTAAAAATCTATAGGTGTTACATAAAATAGATATGATTTTTATTTAATTGATTATATATCATATTAATAATTGAGTGGATCTATATTTTTTAATAAATCTAAAATTATTTTGGTCTTAGTGGTTAAATTACTTAGTTTGGAAAAATAGATACTTTAATAAAAACTAAAATGATAAAATTGGGGAATCATAGATGTTAAGAAACCAAATTATTAAAATTTACATATTTTTCATGGTGTAGGTTTTTATCAACCATTATTCCCATTTACTAAATAATTCTTACATTTTTTAGTTACTTTAAGTATGGTATACCTCAAATTAATGAATACCTTTTGTTATTTACAAGAGTGCGACTCTACCTCTACTATAAAAAGGAAATCACTCTACCCTATACTCTCACATCTCAAGAAACATTTACTCAACCAAAGTCTACTAAAATAGCTCCAAAATATCCCGCTATTGATTATAGAAGAAAAACCTTAGGCATAAATAAATCTATGGAATATTATTTTCATAAACCAAAAGAATTCACCTGATTAAGTGGGAACATATTTCCTTAATCACTTTAGTTTTTTTCCACTATCCTCCCCATAAAATCTTCTTATTATATGATTATATAATAATAAAAATCCTAAATGTACTTGGATGATTTTATTCTAAGGTTTAAACCAAAACATTCCCAAACATCCATTTAATGTGTAACAGACATACTGTTTCTATATATGGTGAACTGCTGCCTGATGAAATGATGATTGGTCATTTCTTACTTTAACACCTATAATGGCATCCATTATGAGGTAAAATATGTTTGTATATGTAATATATGACATTTATTATGTATTTATGCTACTTTGATTCTTTTATTACACATAACATTAAAATTATCATTTTATATAAATACGATAACATCGTTTGTAGATGTGAGGACTACCGCCTCCTCAAAGTGATGTGACTCGTTTAAAATATAAATTGAACATATTATGGAAGATTTTAATAAAATTATGTAACATATATAACATATATTTGATAAAATAATTATAATTTAAACATTTACGATTTAATTTTAATTATTTTAGTATGAAAAGGAAATGAATGTAGTTTTCATGTGTGTATACGACCTACCATATCCATGAATGATGCATTTTTTTGTAATCTCCAAACATTATAGATTATTATAAATACCTATGTACTAAATATATATGATATTTAGGTCATGGTTTACATTATTTAGATGATTAAATCATTATCTAATTAATAGGAAAAAAAAATTAAAATTCAAAACATACTTGAGAAAACTAGGCAATTAACACACAATGTAGTGAAAATAATGAATAGTGTTAACAATTGGGTAATAAAATATTATGAGAAGTTAATATATAATATTTTAAACATTAATATAGTTATTTTAGAAGATATTAACAAATCTTAAATCACTATACATGATGATAAACACCGCACAACATGACGGGTGGTTAAGGTGAGGGATTCATGTCTTACATTTCTTTGTATAAGGCATACACCATATACACAACTTACTTATTTTGGGTAGTGTATCAAATTACCATTTTGATAGATTATATCCTGAATCATTTTTCTTCATGGTATAAAAAACAATATTTAATGGTAATTATGATTTAAATGATTCAAGTTTTATGGGACATTTTGGGATGTTTGAAGTTTATTTTCATAAAAATTATTCTTAATGATTATCTTTGAAATATCACTTCCTTTTCTGATTGTTATCTTTATCATGGAAAAAATAAAATTATTGTAATCATTTTTCATTGGAAATTACCTTGAATATCTAAATTTTCTCACAATGTATATTATTATTTTCTTAAATCATATATAATTTTACAAACAGTGTACACTTTGATACATATTTAATTAACTGGGGAATTATTGATAAATCTGTATCTTCCATTAACTAAGGATAAACTGTAGTAAGGAAAATTGTTTACTCAATATATAACTAATTATTTTGATATTGAATACATCGTTTTGGGACCATTTAAGGCAAGACCTATGAGTTGGGGACCGGTTAATGCATTCCCGTAGATGCATCAGTAGTCTCATGAGGCGAATTAGTTGGCCAAGTCGAAAGAGTTTAAACTATATCTTGATGGTAAATGTACCATGTTCCTAAGAAAAATAATGTCTAATAGTTAAGAATTTCCCTTAATGATATTGTATTTATTATTTATTCATGAGATTTTTCATAAACATATCTATGTATGTATTTAATTTTCAGTTAATTTATTTAAGGGCATGTATTTTCAGTTTCTAAACATGTCATATTAATATTTTTATATCTAGTTATTTGAATGGCATGTGTTATCATATTTTTACCTTTACAAGTTAATTTATTCATAATTTATGTATATTTACATACCCTTACTAATAGTTTGATTTCATCTTTATCATGTTTCTTTTCTATAGATTCTGTAGAGGAATTCCTTGATTATGATTCATGGATGCTAATAATGAAATTTTATTATCCATTTGATTTTTATTTTATATTCACAATGTATTACAGGTATTATGTATGTAATCTACCTTTCCAAGATTGTTAAATGGAATAGTCCTTTGGGATTTTATTCCTTGTAATCTTGCTAATGTAATAAAATAATGCACCGGTTCCGAGCTTCTAGGGTAGGATCATTGCAGTTCATATTTGAGGATGTTTAGTAGAAACCTTGGGAACTAGATTTGGAAAACCATTATTAAACAGAATAAAACTATGAGAGACATTGGTGATAAGTATTGATAATTATCCTATAATTATGGTAAGGTATAGATTACGTGGGTATTCAAAGAAAATAAATCCCTTTCTAGATTCTACAAGTGGATGTGGTTCTGGAACATATGTACATAAGAGTAACAACTCTACCAAGGTGTGTTAGGCTTGACTCAGTGTAACCTGGTGTACGATGACAAGCCTTACTGTGCACCTAGTTTAATAGTCTTGTGGGATACACTTAGGATAAATTCACATTCTATTTTATCTATAATTATGAAGGATTTAAATGTAAATATGCCCTAAATGTAACTAAAGTTATAATTTATGATTCATAAATTTATTTTATGTGATATAACATGTTTAGAGTTGTACAATGTTAACAATTTTAGGAGCTAATCGAGTATATACTACAGTTTAGAAATGGAACATAGAAGAAAAGTGTTGTCGATTCCCATGGAAAGTGTAAATATTTTCCTGTGGATAAACCCATTAAATCCAGTATTATAAAGATAAAATCATGAAAATAATAGGGAAAATTAATCATGTTATGACAAATAAATTTTTCCAAATGGAGTTACATATTCCCTTGAGAGAATCTCTGATGCAGGATTGTATCATGTGGAAGAATCCCTCATTTTTTAGTGTAAATAATAATCCAATTGTACCTAAGTAGTGGATTAAGTCTCTAAAGAATATATTTATAGCCTTGGAATGAATATGAAAATGAAAAGGTTACACTTATGGTCTATTTTTTAAAAGGTGATTCTAATTAGTGGTGGTCTCTCATACAGAATACAATAGAGAAAGAAGATATTGAACTCATGGAATTGAGGAATTTTAAGAAGAAATTTTTCTATAAATACTTCCCTCTTGATCAAGAAACTGGGATGAATAAGAATTTATCTATTTTATGAAAAAAAGAGGAATAAATTATTGTATAGTATAAATCTACCAATACAAGGATTTCATTGTTTTCTATAGATTTCCTTTACAACACGAAGTGAAATATTGAAAACTACTTAGAAGTACTTAAGAGAAGTCTCCCAAGGGAAATAGTGTCTCAAAACTTTTCATTATATAATGAAATATTTTTATATGTAATCAAGATAGAGAAATAATTCAACAAGTATTATGTCTTGAAAGGGAATAAAGTGAAAAGGGAAAGGAAGAGAAAATAATAGATAAAGGGAAGAATGTAAAGAAGTATTTTCTGATATGTGATAACTGTAGAAATAATCACCTTGGTAAATTCTTAAAAGGATTCTGAGTTTGTTATAAGTGCATAAAAAAGGGTCACCCGAAAAAAGAATGAAAAGGGAATAAGGAAAACACTTATATTTAATGTTAAAACTATATGGAGATGGGGAATTATGAAAAGTAATTCCTCAAGAATCAATGGAATATACCTCCGAAGAAGACAAGGGATCAAGGTCAAGCTTATGTTATTAACACAAATGACGTGGAATCATTAATGTACTACTATATTTGGATCTATGGAATATGTTGTAAATTTTTTTCATTGATGATGTTCTCATCATATGGATTATAAAACATATAATGATTTTACTGCAATGTTTTTTCAATAAATATTTGAGATCATATGTTGAATGGTACCAAGAAATAATCTCTTCGGAAAACACAATATTAAGAGAAAAAATAATTAATATGTTACCAATGATGAGATAGAGATGAAGGAATGATTGATTGGATAAGTGATGAATAACTTAAAATTGATTATTGATTTATCAACAAGTGTTCTATGCTATCATTTATGGAGTTTACAAAAAATTTATATTTAAGAAATATTACCAAAAACATGTGTATTACATAAAGAATAAGCAATAATTCATGATTCTAATATATTTTTGTAGTGATTAAAGATATTAGGATATTTTAATAGAAGTCATGATGAATTTATTCACATGATTGGAATGTGAAAATTTAGAGTTTTTTTTATGCTGGTTAAAGGCTGATGATAAAATCATCTTTAAAATTTAGTGACCTTATTTCTGAAGTGTTGAATCATAATAGTTTGTAATGGTTAACTATTTATGAAATGGATTTTGTTTAACTTTGGACCAATTTTTAGACATTGATATACTAAATCACTTTATGATAAATCTTGTTCAACGAGATGATGTATAAATTGTTCAAGTATGACCAAAGGATAATAACGTACATATAGACACATACCAACTAAGTATATTTAATTATATTGATATAGAGTGAAAAAATTCTTCAAGTTTAAGAAAATTTATCTTGAAACCAAATTTGTTTTCATAGTACCTTTGTTTTTGATCAATCAAATGGACCCTTGGATCATCATGAACATACGGATTTTTTATTGTTAACTTTCTCCTAACCATGTCTTCTAACACTCTCTATCAAAATTAGATTGTTTTATTTTTTCCTTCATATCCATGTTTTAATTTCCCTCTTATGTTATCATACTAGGGAACCTAGTTACATGACTATTTTATATTCTTTTATATATTATTATTAATATGTATTATTAACCCTATATACAATGTGGGATTTTCCAAAGTAGTTTATTTTCAAATATCAATCCCTTAATTACTGAGATCATGTTTAAATTGTGGTGATGCAATTTAAATAAGGTGGGAATAATTTAACACCCTAAGAAATTAATTTTTTTTTTATTTTAGAATAAAAATATTATTTTTCTAGTTTCCTTTATAATCAACCCCGTGTAAATATTATTCTATACAAAACATGGGATTATCATGTATGCAAGACAGAGTTTTACTACCTTTTAATGGTGTACATTTTTAAAACAAAATTTTGACACATTTGTAAATATTTTTTTTTTCAAATAAATATCATTTTTGGATTAAGAATATCAAAATTATCATAGGGTGAACATTTACTATTTTTCTGAGAAGTTTTATTTTTTGATGAATTGTGAAAAATATTGAATTTTAGTTAATAACTGCCTTTTTGATTAAATAATTATTAATGAAAAATTATATTAAAAATTGTTTTTGATGTAAAAATATATCAATTATATATATATTAAACAAATTTAGGTAATTGTAATCATTTTTATAATAAAACTTGACTTAAAAACGTATTAAACTTTTTAGAATTTTTACTTTAGCGACCCGCTTTCACACCAATTCTATGAGGTTAACATTAATATTAATTTTCCAAGTACTATGATTTGAATTACAGAAAATGTAAATAAACTATTTGTTGGGAAAAAATCCCCCAAGGTATCATTGAAGCATTTTTGAGGTGATTGTGTTTGTTGAAAAAGTGGAAATTTGTGCTGTGATTGTTGAAAAAGCAAACCAAGACATACAAATTTGTTGAAAAAGGGTTTTTCATGGTGGAATGTCGAGTTCAAGAGATGTGGTCAATGATCTATGTTTGATTCAAGAACTTCGACAAAGGAATGGATGATATGGAGGTGGCATAAAAGGAACAGATACAAGGTGGCATCGTTTTCTAGTGTTTGCCAAATTTTTGGAGAGGCTTGCACGCCCAGGTCTTGGAGGATAGAAAACTTCTGCGCCATATGTTTTTGAAGACCAGATCATCAAAATATGGAAAAGGGATAAGGGTCACGCAAGTATTGGTTTTGCCGCGCAGGTGAATTGCGCGCCGTGAAGAGACTTCCGCGCCGATGCCTAGGAGGCTTGGGAACTTGCGCGCCTGTTGTTTTTCAAGATCAGAAGATAAAAATATGTAAAAGGAAATAGGGTCACACAAGTATTTGGTTTGGTTGTGCAAGTGTCTAGGAGGACATAATACTTGAGTGATGAAACTTACGCACTGAGGGGTGACTTGAACGCCATCACACAGGGTATTCAAAATGCCTATAAATACTGGACCACTCCCTCGTCATTTCTCACCGGAGTTCAACACTTTAAAGATTCAGATCTCTCGTCGCGCAGGTGTGGTGGTCGCATAGGTGGTGTTGTGTCGCGCAAGTGGGACTTGTGTTCTAGTGTTGTAAGTTTCACACCATGCGTTAGTTGCGCGCCTGAGGTGATTTAGGTGAGGAAGGAAGTGAGTCACACAAGTTTGGAGTTGCAGAAGCTTGTGTCGTGAAAGTGGTTGAGGAAGACTTGTGCACCAATTGTGACTTGCACGTCGATACTTGCACACTGACTTAGACTTCCACGCTAAGTAAGGTTGTTTTTTAAAAAATGTTTTTTGGGCTGTGTGGAAGCTGGAAGTTTTCCTGATACCTTCGGTGCAAAGAGGTATTCATCTACGCGTGAATGTTGGACTTCAACAGAGCATCTACATACAGAAAAAGACTCATTACTTCATGAATATAAAGAGATCTACAGGTCTATAAACTGTGAGTGGATCCTTTCCAGAGCAGTGAATGAAGGAAGTGGAAGAAGGTGATCCTCTCCACCAGCAGTGATCTAGAGAGAGAAATATGGAGTAACCCTTGGGAAAGCAGTGAGCTGACCCTAAACATTGTAAAGTGAGTGATCCTGGGATAGAGTGACTGTTCCCGAACCATGTAATCCATAGCTAGTAAAGTTTAGTGTAATTTGGTACGATTGGCGACTTGTCGGCGTATTCTCCTTGGACGCAGCCCTTAGCGGTGAACCAAGTAAAATTGCTGTGTCATGTGCTTGATTTACATTATTTTTATATTGTGCAACAGGAAAGTGAGAGAAGAGTGTTTTTATTAATAGCAAAACAAGATCAGAACGGGCTTTATTTTTAAATTAGTCATGCCCTGATTCACCCCACCTCTCAGGGTATTCACCCTTGTGGACCAAAAAATTTGTATCAGAGGGAAAGGTTGATAGTTTTTCTTCTCTCAATTGAGGTCACTAATCATAAAGGTATTCCAATCTTCGATAGATGTAATTTTCAGATATGGAAGAATCGAATGCAACACAATTTCTGATCATTGGGAATGGATGTGTTTTCAGGAGCTATGCATGGTATAACAACTGATATTAATAGTTGTGCATTATCAGAAGATGAGAATAGAGAGTTGTATGCTGATGCAAAAGCAATCAATGCCTTAGGGAGAGTCCTTTCCAATGCCACCTACACAAAGGGGATGTCATGAAAAACGTCACATGCCATGTGGGAAAAACTATTGAATATATATGAAGGAGATAAAAAGGTAATAGAGGCAAAGCTGCAAGTGCTATGGAATAAGTATGAAGGTCTGAAGATGAACCTAAATGAGTCTGTTGATGCATTCTTTGACAGGGTAAATATTGTTGTGGAATATATGCATGGACATGTTGAAGTCATTGAAGAAATAATGATCGTAAAGCACATCTTGAGGAAGCTTCCATCTCGGTTCAATCCGAATGTTTTAGTAATGGAAGATAAAGATCCCAAAGAGATGACATTATACAATTTGCACAGTACCTTGGTTACATATGAGATGAGGAATGATGATAAAAAGGCTGCGGAAAAGGGAAAATCGAAAGAGATGACATTTAAGGCCATGAAGAAGCTAACCATTGAAGATTCTCAGGAAGAAGAAGAGACAGATGAGGTGATGTCATTCCTTTCTTCAAATCTACAAAGAGGAAAAAGAATTTTTAAAGGGAAACTTACACTAGCATGATTTCGATGTGGAAAGGTTGGTCATATTGCGGCAAGGTGCCCCATAAATTTTCAAGATAATGATAATGATGATGACGAAGTCGAAATTTCCAAGAAGAAGCCTTCAGCATTTGTGAAAGGGATGAAACAATTCAAGAGAAATTTATTCAAGAAGAAGAATCTTCTTTCCCAAGAAATAGATAGTTCAGATGAGTCTGAAGATGAAGAGGTTGAGGAGTTTGAAAATTGTAAAGATCATGGAAAAAATGAAATGGTGGTTGTTATTGGTAGTGGTCAAGAAAAGGAAGAAACCGACACAATTGAAGAAGAAGAAGAAATTGAAGGTAGAGTTGACATGGAAGCTGAATTGGAAGCATCTCTTGAAGAGATAGATATTTGGAGAGAAAAAATAATGAAATCCAACAAGGTGGTACATGATGCCAAACTCTACATGCAACAGTAGGAAGACAAGAAGTCCGAGCTTTTAATAGAAATAGAAAACCTCAAGTCTTCAAGGCCAGAGATCACAGAAAAAGTTGATGAACATAAGCCCAATATTGGGGAATAGAAAAGGGAGATCGATGGCTTAAAAAAAATTGAAATATCACGTCAAGCGTATCGAAGAGATTGAAGAGGAAGTTATCGGTCTGTGGAGAAAAGTAAAAGACCAAGAAAAACCTTTGATTCCTAACACATTCCTAGGAAGGAAGGTTGTTACGAAGACTGAAAAGATGAAAGAGGAGCATAGTAGTTCAGCAGGGAAGAATCAGCAATTGAGCTCAGAAGTTAAAGTTGTTTCAGGGCTTAATCAGAAACAAAAATCTATGACAAATAAGGTCAGACTGCAAGCACCCGTCCTGAAATTGAAGGTTGATTTGGGCACAATGAAAAATCATAATATTCGGAGATCCCAAAGGGAAAATTGCTATGCTGAAGTAACACGAAATAATTCCCCTTATATAAGGTGTTATTATTGTGGGAAGATGGGACATTCACAGTATGTGTGTTCCATAATCAAGAGATATAGAAGGGAACAAGAATAGTGGTGGAAGCCAAAAAGAGAACATTTTTTGAGAACATATTTTGAAGGACACTATTTTTGGTGTGTAGGATTTGGAAACATGGCTAGGTACTGCACTTCAACCTTTCAGTGAAATGTGCCAAAGATAAATCAAAATGTACGTAGGCCACAGATCAATAAACCAACAGGTGAGTTAAAAATGCAGAATATATTTGCGGCTCTACAAGATGAATCTAGTCCATCGTACTCTGAGAATGAATAGAATCCTCAATCCATGCCGAGTGTGTGAAGGAAATATTATAGACCAAGAAGAAGAAAAATGATAAGGTCATGGTGGTAGAGATTTCCCTTAATGCATCAGATCGATCCTGTGTGTGGATCCTTGATAGTGGTTTCACATCCCACATGATGGGTCATACGGATCTTGTTAGAGGCATAAAATATGACAATGAAGGAGTTGTAAATTTTGGAAACGATGAAGGCCTGAATATTGATGGCTTAGGGAAAGCCAAGTTTGGGGGAAAAGAAATGAGATGTGCTGATGTCTTGGTAGTAGAGGGTCTTAGTCATAACTTTCTCAGTGTCAGTCAACAATGTGACTTTGGGTACTCTATCTGATTTCCCAAGAAGATGTGTGTTGTGAAAGCAAAATATGGAGCAGTTATTATACAAGGAAAAAGGACAAAGGGGAATCGTTACATTGTAAGTGTAGAAGAAGATATGTGCCTTTTATCTATAGAGGAAGAAAACCAGCTATAGAATAAGCGACTTGGTCACCTATGTCAACCATCTGTGGAAGATCTGGTAAAATGTGATGCTGCTAGAGACCTTCCCAAACTATCATGTGATCGCACTCATACGTGTGATGTTTTCCAACAAGGGAAGATCATCAGAAATACATACATGCCAAAGGAACAGAAATCAACTAGAGTACTCGAATTGGTGCATGCTGATGTATGTGGACCTATCTTACCACGAGCTATAAATGGGAAAAGGTACTATATTATTTTCATTGATGATTATAGTAGAATATCCTGGGTATTTGTCTTTACCCATAAGACAGAGGTGTTCAGTTGCATAAAGTAGTACATGAGGGAATCAGAAAGCATGCTTGGGTAGAAAATTTTGAAATTTTGTACAGATAACGGTAAAAAATTCACAAATAGTCAAGTGGAAGAATATCTGGAGAAACATGGGATAAGGCATCAAGTTTCATCAGTAAAAACTCCCCAACAGAATGGAGTTGTTGAAAGGAGAAATCAGATCATCAACAACATGGCCATAACAATGATTATTGAAAAGGACATACCGGAGAAATTCTGGAAGGAAGCAGTTTTGACATCGGTCTATATTTTGAACATGTCTCTGTTGTGTCCGAAGAAAGTGAAGACTCCATATGAAATGAGGGGATATTCCTTGGATACTCAGGGAAAAGAGAATCATAGAAATGCTTCATCAAAAGTCTGGGAAAA
The DNA here is from genome assembly GCA_963277665.1 of Viscum album. Classification (NCBI taxonomy): domain Eukaryota; kingdom Viridiplantae; phylum Streptophyta; class Magnoliopsida; order Santalales; family Viscaceae; genus Viscum; species Viscum album. Next base: position 1,902,254,072 of record OY728150.1, on the reverse strand, counting down.
ATTGTTGAGAGCAATGATGTCACTATAGTTGAAAATGAATAGAATGCTCAACGACCCAGGGAATAGTTCTGGATGAATGTTATGATGGGGTAAGCAGCACAGGGGGAGTAGACGTGGCAGAGGCTGACTCAGAAGAAGATACTGATGATGAACAAGAAAGTGTCAAGTCTGTCTCTGTAAGGAATCCAAAGAGTCGAGTTAAAATTGATAGGCAGAATATCATTGGTGATCAGACAGCTCCAGTTCAAAATTGAAGAATAAAGTCATTACAGAAAACATCGTTTTTATCTCAGGTGGAGCCAAAATGTTTTTCCGATGCAGCTGAAGATGAAAACTGGGTTTAGGCTATGAATGAAGAGCTTGATCAGATTGAGAAAAACCAGACATGGGAGATTGTTTCAAGGCCGACAGATAAGAAAGTAATCGGGACTAAATGGGTATATCGCAACAAGATGAATGAATACAGAATAGTGATTCAGAACAAATCACAACTAGTGTGCAAGGGATACTCCCAGATAGATGGAATAGATATTGATGAGACATTTTCACCAATTGCAAGGCCGGAGACAATCATATTATTTTTCTCCATAGTAGTGAAAAGAATGTTCAAAGTGTTCCAGATGGATGTTAAATCTGCATTCTTGAATTGTGTTTTTGAAGTGGAGGTGTATATTGAGCAGCCAGATGGTTTTATCATTCATGAGTATGAGAACAATGTTTTCAGGATAAAGAAGGAATTGCATGGGCTGAAACAAGCACCAAGAGCATGGTACTCAAGGTTTGATCAGTACTTGAAGAAGCTTGGTTTCCAGCGAGGGGTGGGGGGTTGATTCCAATCTCTATTTCAACAATAATAGTAATCAAATGATGATGGTGCTGGTTTATGTCGATGACATAATATTTTGTGGATCAGATGAAGCTTAGTGCAGACAATTTTCTGAACTCATGAAAAATGAGTTTGAAATGTCAATTATTGGAGAGCTAACGTTTTTCCTTGGTCGTCAGGTGACACAAGGAATGGAACATTTATTTCTCAGTCAAGGTATGCTAAGGAGGTTCTGAGATGTTTTAGAATGGAAAATTACAAGGATATGAAGACTCCAGTTGCTACTCGGATGAAATTATCATAAGATGAGGATGGCAATGAAGTTAATATCATAGAGTACAGGAAAATCATTGGAAGTTTGTTGTACTTGATCGCAACAAGGCCTGATATTATTTTCACCACATGCCAAAAATTGAGATATCAGAGTAATCCCAAGGAAAGTCACATGCTTTCAGTGAAAAGAATACTTCAGTATATCAAGGGCACAGTAGATTTCGGCTTGACATATATTGACAAATCTCAGACAGAGTTATTGGGATATACTGATGCAGACTGGGTTGGATCAGCAGATGATAGAAAATCAATGTCAGGAGGTACAGTCTATCTTAGTGGATTGTGTATTTCTTGGCTAAGAAAGAAGAGAAATTTCATTTCATTAAGAACTGCAGAAGATGAGTATATTGCGGCCACTCAAGCATGCACACAGTTATTGTGGATAAAGAAGCAGCTTAAAGATATGGTAGTTGAAGTGAAGTCTCCGATCGGAATCCAGTGCAATAACTCAAGTGCTATCAATCTTAGAAAAGTCACATTCATCACTCAAGGACCAAGCACATTGAGATCGAATATCATTTTATCAAGGAGAAGGTTGGCATGGAATTGTGATGTTGGATTATGTGCCTACATAGCTACAGGTTGTAGAAATTCTGACAAAGGCCTTACCCAAGGAAGCTTTTGAGAGGCATCGACTGTCTCTGAGAGTTCAGTCGACTCCCCACACTTGAAATAGTGTGGATGTGGAACCAATCCCCCTCTCCCCAAGGTATGATGTGTTTTTCCCTAATGTGATGATGAGTTATCTACTCTGTTACAGTCTCAAAAGGAGTAACCTATGGGTTTGTTGATAAAGGGAGAGAAAATAGTGTTTGTTCAAGGGGGAGATAGTGTGGCAATTTGATAAATCATGGATGAAATGGGGAGAAAATGATAGGTGGAGCAGCCAGATTGGGGGAGTTGAAGCAAGTTGAACGTGCATAGCCAAAGATTCGCTTGGACATCACAGGAAATAGGGCTAAAGAGTTTTTGAAGCTGATAAGGGATGAAGTTGTGAACAGAAAGGGGGAGAGTATTAAATCTGATGATGCTAGAAGTGATCGATCAATGAATAGATATCATGACAAATGAGGATAGTGATAAAAGCAGATAAGTGGTTTTGGAAGAATATTTGCAAATTTTTTTAATAGTTTGGTAAAAATTGGTATCAGTTTGGTGTCAATAGTGGATTTCAAAGATGAAGTGATTCATTGATGAACTTTTCATTTACTATTGTTTCTCATGCCGAGCATTACTCATGTGGGCTTAGAGTATGTGTTGAGTAAATCCTTTATCACTATCAGAATCGCAATGAGGTGGATGGTGGATGAAGAATCAACGATGTATCCTTTTATGGAAGAGTTTTCAATAAACCCAAAGGGGGAGATTGCTGGGAAGAAATCCCTCAAGGTATTATTGAATCATTTTTGAGGTGATTGTGTTTTTTGACAATGTGGACATCTATACTGTGATTGTTGAAAAACAAAACTAAGACATAAAATATTTTTGACAAAGGGGTTTTCATGGTGGAATGTCGAGTTCAAGAGCTGTGGTCAATGATCCATTTTTTATTCAAGAACGCTGACAAAGGAATGGATGATCTGTAGGCGGCATAAAAAGAACAGAAACAAGGTGGCACCATTTTCCATTGTTTGCCAAATTTTTGGGCCCAAAAATTGACAAATGAAGAAAAGTGTTTTTGGAAAAGGGACTTGTGTTCCGAGGCCTTGGAGGATAGAAAACGTGTGTGCCATATGTTTTTAAAGATCAGATCATCAAAATTTGGAAAAGGGATAAGAGTCGCGAAATTATTGGTGTGGTCGCCCAGGTGACTTGCGCACCGTGAAGAGACTTGTGTGTCGATGCCTAGGAGGCTTGGTAACTTGGGGACCTGTTGTTTTTCAAGAACAGAAGATCAAAATATTTCAAAGGAAATAGGGTCGTGAAATTATTTGGTTTGGTCGCGCAAGTGTCTAGGAGGACAAAATACATTCGCACTGAAACTTGCGCGCCGATGGGTGACTTGCACGCGGTCGCATAGGGTATTCCAAATGCCTATAAATACTGGACCACCCCTCCTCATTTCTCATCGGAGTTCAAGACTTTGAAGATTTAGAGCTCCCTTCGCGCATGTGTAGAGGTCGGGCAGGTGATGTTGTGTTGTGCAAGTGGGACTTGCGCGCAAGTGTTGTAAGTTGCGTGCCAAGTGTTATTTGCGCGCCTGAGGTGATTTAGGCGAGGAAGGAAGTGAGTCGCGCAGGTAATGAGTTGTAGAAGCCCGTTTCGCACAAGTGGTTGAGGAAGTCTTGCGTGACAGTTGTGACTTGTGCACCGATACTTGCGCTCCGGTTTAGACTTGCACACCAAGTAAGGTTGTTTTTCCAAAAATATTTTCGAGCAGCGTGGATGCTGGAAGTTTTCCTGATACCTTCGGTGCAAAGAGGTATTTATCTACAGGTGAAAGTTGGGCTTCAACAGATCATCTATATACAGAAAAATATGCATTCCATCATGAAAATGAAGAGACCTATAGGTCTATAAACTGTGAGTGGATCCATTCCAGAGCAGTGAGCGAATGAAGAGGAAGAAGGTGATCCTCTCCACCGACAGTGTGCCAGAGAGAGAGAAACAGGGAGTGACCCTTTGGAAAGCAGTGAGCTGACCCTAAACATTGTAAAGGCAGTGAGCCTCAGACAAAGTGACTGTGCCCGAACCTTGTAATCCACAGCTAGTGAAGTTTAGTGGAATTTGGTACGAACGACCACTTGTCGGCTTATGCTCCTTGGATGTAGCCCTTAGCGGTGAACCATGTAAAATTGTTGTGTCATGTGCTTGCTTTACATTCTGTTTATATTGTGCAACAGGAAAGTGAGAGAAGAGTGTTTTTCTTAATAGTGAAACAAGATCAGAATGGGCTTTATTTTTAAATTAGTCATCCCCTGATTCACCCCCCCTCTCAAGGTATTCATCCTTGTGGACCTAACACTATTATAGTCAGTGTAATATTTTTGGTTTATTAATATCAACTTAATTCATGACCACAAAGACTAGTGAAAGTGATTAAAATTAATTATAGCAATTAAGGTAAAATTATTCTTAATAAGGGACTGGACCTTAATCTTAAGGGACAAAATGAACAGTAAACATGTCCAAAAACCATTATATTCCATTATTTAGACCAAATAAACTCTATTTTCAAATTAATTTTATTATTGGGATATTATTAAATGAATTTCCTTATATAGTAGGTTATGTAAGGAAAAAGACAAAAAATGAACATTCCTTACATTTAAATTTTAAAAATTATTGAGATATATATAGAACATAAAATTTTTGGTAATACATGTCCTTTTGAAATATAAATGGGTTATTTTTCTATTAATAATTTATCATTAATTTTTTGTGATGATTTTGTTTCTTAAGATTCTCAAGAAAGGCCAACATAGTTATTATTTAGTTGATAGTTTATCAAAATAAATGATACTATAAATATTAAAAGTGAAGTATATTGATTAATTAAATTATATAATTATTTATATACAAATATATCTTGTTAAAATGATATTAAATAAATATAGTTTGATTCCATTATTGTTTTGATACTTTAAAATTAAAATTAAATAAATAATATCAAAATTGACATTATTGTTGTTTTACAATAAATGATATTTTATTAAATAATTTAATATTTTAAAAAGCATATATTCGGAAAAAATATTATTAAGTGTTAATAAATATTATATATTATATATTAATGGAGAAATTTATCTTTTATAATTAAATTGTCGACCCATATATTGTTAAAACGTTGTTAACAAGGTCCGGGTTTAAAGAATGTTTTAGCACGCCACATGTGCTTGTTTTAAAATTAATTTCCAAAAAACACGGGATTTTATTTTTGTAAATTAAATATCATATTAATAATTAAGTTGATTTATATTTTCTAATTAACCTAACTTTATTTTATTGTTAATGGTTAAATTAACTAGGTTATAAAACTGGATGCTATAACAAAAACCAAAATGATAAAATTGGGAAATCTTATATGTTAGGGTACAAAATTACTAAAATGAACATATTTTTGTGTGGTGGATGTTTTAATAGACCATTATTCCCCTTTAATACCTTATGTTTCTTATGTATTATAAAATTTTGTTTTTTATACAACCGATTAATGAATACCATTTTTTTTATAAGAGTGGCACTCCCTCTCCATTATTAAAAGGAAAGCATTCCACCCCTAACTCAAACCTATCAATCCACTTTAGATTGACCCATATTTTCCAAAATAACTCCCCAAAATCCATAAAATAGTCCCAGAATCATCCCTTATAGAAGAAAACCATCTATTAAAGCCTTTTGGTAGAAACCAAAACAAGTTACCTGATTAAGAGGTAACATCTTCCCTTAAGATCTTTAGTTTAATTTCCATTATCCACCCCCAAAACTCTTATTAATATATTATTTTACAACAAACATTTATCCTAAATACACTATGATGTTTTTAGTTTAAGGGTTTTACCTAAATATACACACACATCCATTTATTAGGTATTGAACATACAATTTCTGTGTAAGGAGAAATATTTCCCCACGAAATGATTATTGTTCATTTTTCCATTACCACCTCTCATGATAGAAATTATGTTGGAAAATAAGATTATATAGGTTATATATGATATATATTAGGCATTAATGCTTCTATAATTGTTTTAAAACATATACCCTTATACAATCCATTTTTTATAAATTTGATAACATCATTTGTGGAAGTGTAGATAACTGCCTCCTCAAACTGATGTGACTTGTTCATGCTATAATTGTAACATATTAAGGATTTATTTATAAAAAATATGTAAAATATATAAAAAAATATGATACTATAATTATTATGTAAATATTTTTCATTTATTTTTTATTCATTTAATAAAAAAAATTAACATAGTGTAAACATATACGTACGACCTACCGTCTCTATGAACCGTGTATTTCATTCCTTATCTCTAAACAATATATATTATTATAAATAAATATGTAATGAATATATATGATAATTATTTCATGGTTTAAAATTTTCATATGGTGTAATAATGATCTAATTTATAGGAGAAACAAATTAAAATTCATAACATATTGGGAGAAAACATGGAAATTAACACACAATGTGAAAATAATTAAAGAGTGTGAAAAAAGTAATAAAATATTACTAGATGTTACTATATGAAATTATAAACATGGGTATGGTTTTGGTAGAATTTTTAACATATTTGAAACCACTATAAATTTGAATAAATACCACAAAACCGAAAGTAAGATTAATATAATAGAATCTTATCTTACTTTTCTTTTTATGAGGCACACACCGTATACACCACTTACTTATTTGTATAGTGTATCTACTACTATTTATGAAAAATTATATCATGAATTATTTTATCAATGGTATGAAAAAGTTTACTTAATGGTAATTATGATTTAAAAATCTCAATTGGAATGGGACACTTAGGGATGTTTAATGATTATATTTCTAAAAATGTTCTTAATGTTTATCTATGAAATATCACGTCTTTTTGTGATTGTTAACTTTATATTTGAAAAAATAACATTACTGTAATAATTTTTCATTATAAATTACCTTGAATATTAATATTATCACATAATATATATTATTATTTCCTAAACTATATATTATTTTATATATGGTGTCCACTTTAATAGTTATTTAATTTAATGGGGAATTATTAATAAATTTGTATCTTATATTCAATACAGATATATGTTAATAAAGATCACAATTTATACAATATATAAGGAATTATTTGGACATGAAATAAATTGGTTGGGGACTATTTATGGAAATACCTAAGTGTTGGGGACTGGTTAATGAAACCCCTTTGATGAATCAGTAGTGTATTGAGATAGATTAGTTAGCCAAATATAAATAGTTAAAACTGTTTTTTGATGGCAATGGTATCATGTTCCTAAAAAACATGAAATATGATAAGTAAGAATTTAATTTATTTAAAATTCAGTTATAATTTATCCATGAGATTTTTCTTCAACAAATCTATGGATGTATTTCATTTTCAATACATTTATTATGTGGAATGTCTTTTTAGTTTATTAACATTCCATATTTATATTTCCTTATCAAGTTATTTTAATGGCATGTGTTATAATATTTTGAACATTCAATGTTAATTTATTAATTATTTATTTTTTCTTTAATTACTATTATTGTTTATTTTAGAACACCCTTATTATTATAGCTTTTTTCCATGTTATTAAGAGGAATATTTTAATTGAGATTCAAGGATGCAATTTATTTCATATTATTATGAATCATGATTTTATTTTCTCTACCCAATGTATTATGGGTATCATGTATGTAATTACTATTTGTATTAATGATAAACTGAACAATCCTTAGGGATTTTATTCCTTGTAATCAATCCAAGTTAATAAATAATGCACTGGATATGGACTTATAGGGTGAGGGCATTACAATTAATATAAAAAATTTAACTTCTGTTTATTAAAAAAAATTAGAAATGTATAAATCACAAGTGATATATATAAATAACATATTACATTAACAATTATATTCTTATTCCCTCAAAATATCTATTTATATAACCCATCACAATCTTTATTTAAAAATTATAGAGAAGATAAGTTATAGTGATAGTCATAGGTGGTAGCTAAACTAGCATGGATATCATTGAAATTTCAAGGAGATTGAACTCTCACAACAAATTCATCCAAAACCATGATTTTTCGAGTTAATATTGGTCTTGGTATAAGGAAAACACTAGTGAAGCTACCTTATTTCCAAGATCAGAAAAATGAAGCTCATAAAGAATAATTCTACTACATTATTTCATTTATTTTAATTTCTACATTGATTTCATAGTCGGACTACATTAATTTATACAAACTAATTCGAAGACTACATTTTTAAAACAACATTATAATTGTATATATTTTTCTTAATGAAATATTATATATTTTTTAGTTTGGTTCTATGTGTGGAGAAATAAATTAAACAAAATATTTATTTCAATTAATACTAAAATTTCAAGGCATCACATTCCCCCCTAATAAACTCCATCCTTGTAATTTTCAAAATCACTTAGTATTGAAAAGAAATATGGATATTTAAAATGAAGACACAAATCATGATATAATTTCTACAAAGATATCAACCTTACAAATATAGGAAACATATATTTTATCCATAATATAGACTCATCCCAAATCTTTAATTTTCCTCATTAATTTGAGATAAGTATCCATAATTATTGTCTATCATGACTCATATAAAAAGATTATTTTTCATGGATATTTCATTTTTATCATTGATTAATAGATTGTTATAAGTTAGTTTTAAATAAAAAATTCCATTTCCCTACTTTGGTCGTTGATATGGGGTGTATGAAGATAAAAAATTCAATTTAAAAAATCACATAAAAGATATGTAAATAATATTTGAATAATGAAAATTTCCACAAAATTAAAATTTGTATAAAATAGAAATACTCAAAATTTTGTTTGATAATAAATTATTCAGGTTGGTATTTATTGTTCTAATAAAAATCCTTATATATTATATAGTTCCTAGAGTCAAATTTCCATAAGAAATACACAAGTTTGGAGTGGGTGATAATTGCACATTAATTATAGAAATCTTTTTCCATGTTTTCATTAGCATAATCCCTTCATTGGTCCCTTGGTTTGGGAGGTTTCTAATGATCATCATCCTTGTTAGCTCTTCGGTTAGGGTATTGACAGTGATAATTCTCAATTTTTCCATATTTAATACATTGAAATATTAGTGTTACTTTAGGATGAACATTATTTACCTCTATTGAAATCTTCATTTTTAGTTGGGAATTGGTTTCCTGATAACATAATTTACCATAAATAAAACACCTATATACCTTTGAAACATTTCCCTAGGTGTTAATTCCCACAATGTTAACATAAAAAAATCTAATAATTTTTCCTCTATGGTATTTATCATCTAAAATTTACTAAAAATCCACTTTATTAATATTTTTAAATTTCACTAAGTTTAAATTTTTAATCATAATTTTAAAGGGATGATTATGAATCACCATAAAATTTATCACTCAATCTCATATCCCATTTGGATTCTCATTGGTAAAATCATCACATTTCCCATTTCACCCACTATTAACTGAATTTATACTTTATATATCCATTTCATATATAAACTATAGTAAAATTAAATAATTATAAAAATTTATAAAAATTATAACAATTAAAATAAAATTAATAAACCCGTAATGATATATGTACACTAAAAAATAAATTTATAGGGTTCAATATTATTCATTAATTATCTATTTCTTTTAGATTCCTTAATTTTAGCATATATATATTCTCACATAATTTATAAATTTTTATCAATATAATATAAATTAACCAAATTATATCCCTCGAGAATTTAAAACTGGGTGTGGATTTAGGAATCCTAATCATAAAGTTTATAAATATTAGGTTAATACCCAACCAAAAATTTCAGGGTTATTACCCCTATATTCATTTATTCCAGAGCCTATATGAAATTTTTTATGACCATTTAGGGATTTAATTATGATGAAACAACAAAATCTATACTTCACCATAATTTCATGATTTTATTTTATTCATATAATTAATCCTAAGGTTTTTACTATTGGAAATTTATCTTATCCCTAAAATAACCAAACCCACTCCAATATATAATTAGGTTCTCCACAACATAATTATTGGGCCTATTTATAAAATATTATTTCACAAATTTTATTTGATAAAATTTTATATGATCTAATTGAATATATATTTTATTTTATATCCTTCCAATAAGTTAAAAATTACATCTCAAAAAAATCCCACAATCCCAGAACGGGATGTTTTGTTTCTTTTGAGAATAATATCATAGGAAAAATATTTTACAATAATTTTGAGAAAAATTACATATAATTAAGCTTCACTAGAATCTCTTTTAGTCTCCTTATAAGTTATACTCATATTCATGACCCTTAGAAGGAAAAAAAATAGGTTAGAATAAATGCACAGTAAGAGTTAAATAGTAAACATCTCATATAGAGGTAGATAATATAAATATGATAAAACATTAACATGATAAAAATAGTTTATTAAAAATAAAATGTAATAATAATATTTTTCTATAATTTATTAATTTGGAAATGTAATCTCAAATGAACAAACATATATTGTGGTATAAGATTGTGAGTTAATAAACATGTTCAATAAATAATACTCATAAGAATAAAATAATTTTTTTAATTTATTAGAAACACATAACATCAAGGAATAATGGAAGAAACCATAATAATACTTAATAATCACATCATTATAAAATTACAGAATGAACACCCATCATATTGTGATAATAATCCAAGTAGTATCACCTTTTAAGTTTTGAATAATCCTAATTTAGTACATAATTAATTATCTAATGAGACGCAAAACCATAAGTTATAAACTAAAGGGAGATATTGTAAACTAGAAATCATCATCCATACATATGTGTACCCCAAGAAATCTATAATTAATCATATTATTAAAACCTAAGGTAATCAAATGAATTTTATATCAACTATAAATGGTCTCACATAACATTATATCTCAAGTAGATTAGTTAATTCCAAATTCTCAATCATCTAAAATTATTATTTCATAAAGTAATTTATAGTGTGAGTTATAAAAAATAATTAAATAATATCCATAATATATGTTTTTAAATAGGGTAAAATTGTTAAAAAATTTAAAATACATTATAAATCATTTCAGAAAATTTTTATAAAAAAATTGATCTCTTTTAAAAATATTCTATTTTTAGAAATATAAATTTAGTTTTTTACAAAAATTATTTATAATTAAATTTAAATAATTCACCCTTTAACATACATAATTTATTTCCAAAATACATGTAGAGCATAATTAAAAAAATATGACCATGAAATGAAAAAAACTCTTCATTTCTTAAAAAATACCTTCACTTAAATTCACAACATAAAAAGAGTGAATAATATTACATTTAATAAGATATAAAGATAAATTTTCAGATCTATAGAAATAAATACTATTTGGATATCATAATAAGAATGGATAACATCATATAAAGGCATGAATACAGATATGGAAGAGAAAGAGCTTTTTTGGAAACGACAATAATTATTTTCAACATCAAATAACTAATTATAGAACGAAATTAAAAAATTTAATTCTTTATAAATGAAGGATAAAATGAATTATAACATTATACTATATTATAAGAAACCCATATTATAAAATAATAGTAAAAAGTAACAATTAAATAATAATAAAATATATAGAGTAAAGGAAACCACATATAAATTTGTTAACAGTTGAATCAAAAGGATTAGAAGGAGAGATTCATGAAAAGACATATAAATCACATTAAATAAATATTAAAAATAATAATATAATCCAAATGATAAATAATTACACCATAAAAAATAAGGATAGGTTTACAATATGAGAACCTTCCTTAGTAAATAGGAATTTAGATGAAAACCCTTACCTTTAATTAATAATTCCATGAATTCACTTTACATTTCTATCCAATAAACATAACCATATTAATATAAAATTATGGAAACTTAATCATATATATTATCCAATATATTATTTATTAATAATAATTTAGTATACATCAATTTGTTATTTGTATTTTAATTTCATTATCAATTTTTAGAGATTTTTATTGTTTCATGCATTTTTTAAATGGTTTGTGTTGATCAATATTTAATGACAAATGGTTACTCATTACTAGATTATATAAGGTACATTAATATATTTTTTGTAATTATTTATAAGCCTTTGTTTTCAATATATGATAATAAGATCATAATTTATGAAGAAAAATTATTCGATGAGCACGTTTTGATCATTTTTGATGAACAAATGTTTATAAGTTAATTACATGTTAAATATTAACATAGCCCATAAAAACCATAAAAATGTCCAAAAAATCCTTTTAATTCATTATATATGTTATAAGAATCATCCATGTTGGGCCAAAATGATGAAATATGTACGTCATACCAGGGTGGAGACAGGAATAATGTATAAATAGATGATGTTTAATTATCCATTAAATATGGAAAAGGATAGAAAATTGTTTTTTTATATATAAAAAGTTAAAAATAAAATAATTATTCATTAAATACCCTTTAGACCCAAAACATGGTAGTAATTTTTGAAAAAATTAAATTCATTGTTATATGAAGTATATAGTCCACATGTATGGACAAATGCCATTCTAAATTTCTTGATGGGTAATGAGAAAATAATGGTTATACCATTAACATAATAACATTTTAGTGTATTAATAAAACTTATATAATGTTATTAGAATAATATAAAGTATATATTTTGAGGAGAAATATAGAGAAGTGAAAAATAATAATTAGTGATTAGTATTCACATTGATGGTTTCAACATTCTATTAAAGTTCCTCTTGAAAATGTAGGATATTGGAATTTCAATTTTATCAAGGAAATTTAAACCATGGGAGAGGAATATAGAATAATTAAAAAAATTAGAGGCTTTAGTTGAAAATTAATTTTATAGTGCATGTAAAAGGGGTGGAGGAAACCTTTATTTATAAGCAAGGAGAGTGATAATTTTGTAATAATACAAAAGGACAAGTCACTATTCAAGGAAATCAGAAGAATAAGTAGAAAATAATGGAGAATAGATGATTATGGATATTGTGTCATCTTAAACACTCATTCAGAGGCATCTATTGGGTGTCTTTAGGCACTTGTTCTTAGTTTAGAATTTTTATCAAAATTAACATTTCCATGGTATGTCTTTTATTAATTTTGGTAAATTCATATCATAAGTAACACAATTTAACATTTTTGATATTTTGAATATTATTATAAAAAATATGAATACCATCTAACAATATTAAATTTATTAAATTGATGAAAAATTATTTTTAAATAATAAATGTATAACACATAAAGATGGGTTTAGATAAAAATAAAACTTATGTTTTAAAATGTAAAATTCTGGTTTGTAAATAAAAATAAAAATTATAACTATATAATATTTTTTATAAAATAAATATTTGGAGAATTAAAATGTTTCATAAATTTTTAATGTTTTCCTATATCATAAATTTATCATAAAAATATTGGTATTTGGAAAATCAGTATTTTACACCATTGAACTAAAAATCAATATTTTTAGAAAAATAATAAAAAATAATATGAAGCTAATATAGTTATGATGAATCCGAAAATGAATTTAATTTTTTTCGAATTCGAATTTTTAAATATATAAATAAAACATTTAATTGGAAATATAAAATATATTGAAAAAAATGGTCTTATATGAAGACGATTTTTTCAAATATTAACTGTTTTTATTCATATTTCTAATAAATTTACAATTAAACTATTGATAATATATTATTAACTTAAAAAATATATTTTTCATTCATTTAATAATAATATAATTAATTTCTTGAATAAAAAACATTTCGCATTAGAATAAAATTTTAGAAGGGAATGATTAATTGTATGCATAAAATGAGATTATAAGCTTCTTAGCTATACTAATTGGACTTTATAAGTGTGTTGAATTTAAAATTTAAGCACACATTTATTTAAAATTATAAATATTACGTCTATAAAATATACCTGATATATATAAAGAACATATTACATTAATAATTACATATTTATTCCATTCTAACCTCAACGTACATGACTACTCAAGATCCTTGATTAAGACCAATGGATAAGATACAATCACATGAAATTCATGGGTAGTAGTTTATATAGTATGGATCTCATGGAAATTTTAATGATCTAGAAATTCTCCTACAGATAAATTTTCTAAAATATAGAATTTTTTATTTAATCTTGGTATTATTATAAGGAAAACACTAATGAAGCTATCTCTTTTTCGATCTCAAATTAATGAGCCTCAAAATAATGTCATATGATACTTGATTATATTTCCACGAATTTTTTATGTTGACTTCATAACTATGTATATTCTATTTATACACACAAATTAAATGACTACATTTTGACAATAACATTATAATAATAGTAATAAATTTTTATTAATAAAAGTATTGTAGTTTTGTTTTAGTTTGGTATTTTGTGTAAGAAAAATTATTTTATATAGTATTTATTTATATTAATATATAAAAATTAGGAAGTTACACTGAAAATATTCATCCCCATGGTTGGTGACTAATTTCATAATCATATTTATGAAGGAAAATCCTTTTTCAATGATGTTACCTTTTAATCACCTGATATAAGCGGGTTCTCCTGATGTTATCTTTAATTATTATAGGTTTGAGAGGTAGTAATATAAAGTATTTCCTCAATATAATCACGGTTTTCCTCAATGCCATTATAGGACACAAGGATGGTAAATAAATTTCCACATACAACATGAAAATAATATTTCAATGGGTTGATCTTCCATACACCTTAACACAATTTTCTAAATACCTCATTTATATTAGGAATAATATTAGAGCATTATTGAGAGTTAACAACTAGATTTTCCACACAACACTCTATGAAATTCATGGTAAATGGATTAAAATAATGTTTCATTAAACATTGGTAGGTAAAATTAAAATTTATAGATCTAAAGTTTATTACATGGTGGAAATATACCCTTGGGGTTCCCTAAAGGTTGTGCCATCCTCGTATTTAGGGAAAATAAAATTATATTTTTATTTGGAATACCTCTACATAAACGATAAAATGTTGTTTCATCGATAAATTATTAAATTTTTAGTATTTGAAAATCATCATTTGGATAGTGACGGTTGAGACCCTTTAAGATAATAAAAACTGTGATTTTATTATTTTTTTCATGTTGGGGAAATGGTAGTGATTCATTTTAGATATTGATCTTCATAAAATAATTTGGCCTTAATTGTCTTATAAACACTAATATCCACCTTGTAAGCTACGGTCAGATGAATTCTCTATGATTCCTATTTATATCTGTTGTGGTTGTATTGAAAACCAAAATAATGGTTAGATAGTTGAGGACCCATCTAAAGAACATATATGTAATTTAATTAAAATAAAACATGTTGTAACTTAATGAAGGTGATTAATTTATTTCATTCTTCAAGGTTCATGAAAATATTGATAATTGTAAGCCATAAATCCTCTTCGGTAACAAAATTCACTATTCTGAGTTCATAAATAGTGTTTCAGACACCCTCATCAAATTACAGAGTAGTATCGTAGATATATTCTTATTCCTATTCACTAATATTTAGAATGCAATATAGACTTAATGATTGAGATATAAGAGATTATTTGGGGACATTATAACTTTCTATAGGATCACATACTCTTTTAGAATGACCATGTTTTTTTCCACGTAGTTGAAACTATTAGAATAATTGAAAATATAGGTAAACCCCATTCCCTTCTTCTATGATTACAATCTTTCCAATTGATGATATTGGGATGGATTTAATTAATATCCACCA
Source organism: Viscum album (assembly GCA_963277665.1). NCBI lineage: Eukaryota > Viridiplantae > Streptophyta > Magnoliopsida > Santalales > Viscaceae > Viscum > Viscum album. The sequence goes on along the minus strand of OY728150.1, from coordinate 1,902,238,389 downwards.
AACATTATTTTAAGTAAAGGTTTTTAAGTATAATATTAATCTACATGGATTTTATGGTTGTATTTTCCTCTATTGGTAGGGGATTCTCAGTGGAAGAATTAATTGACCATCATATGAGAGGAATGTGATTAGTGTGTTTAAGTCATATACTAGTGTGACCCAAGAACTACATAAATTTGGATTTTCACATTAATTATATTGATGGAAAACATTAAATATTTATATGTATTTCTCCATGTATTGAGTGAGATATTCCTTGGCTATTAGAAACCCAATATATATGAAATTACTTAACATAAATGATCCTCATCAATATTATAGTTCCATATGTATTTGTATTGGGGATCATAGTTTTGAAAAAGTGATCTTTCACTATGAAGTACCAGGACATCCACTTCAATATACAATTACCTAAAGTAGTTATATTAATAGGTAAATGATGCTGGAATAAAAATCCATGCAATTTAAATTAGATGTTTAGAGTTGTGACATGGTGAACCATCATGAACACAAATTTAGAAATTATATCACAAAATTTGGGTCTCAACTTAATTCTCTAGAGTGGTCTCTTCATTCTCTTATCAAATCCCAATTTTTTTAAGTTGTAGGGAAATAATTATACATCATTATAGCTTAAATGTTAATGTTATTAGATTAAGATAATATTGAATTTATAAACATTATAAAATAGGGATTTAGGGATATAGACACAAAGTACTGATTTTATCTTGTGTGGATGTTTTTGGTCTTATTTTAGGAAATAAAAGACCAATTAATGTTTGGTGGAGCTTGTATCTATATGATATATGTTAGCTATAGTGAATTTATTCTTGATCTATTAGGTTCTTAAATGTGTATCAATAAGGTAATCACTATGATATGTTTTAAGATTAGGGTTATCCAAGATTGAGTGCCTGGATGAGAAGATAGATAAATAATTTTAAATTTCATATTTTTGGACCAAGATCCTATTATTCATGACATGGTATATCTTATTTTGGTTTATATCATGGAGGCAAATGAAGAAGGTGAATATTACTCATTTTAATGATCTGAGGGAGGGGGGTTATTCGAGAGTATTGTTGTAGTGATAACCCCACAAATATAATATAGTTAGAATGAGATCTATAGGATTCATGTATTTTATATTTATCACTATGAAACACCCACTATTAGGGATCAACTTCATGTACCAATTTAAGATAAATAATTCTAAACTATTGGGTTTTTTTCATCCTCACCATCAAAAAATTCTTTGACATCATCCTAATTATAGATAGTGATTTCAATTTGTTTTGAGTTCTCCTAATAAAAAGTGGGGTTTTAGTGGATGATATTGACGTCTCCATATTATTAATCCTAGTCAGTTAATGTTTATACTAAAGTAGCTTCATTACAGAAAAGGTATATTCTTTCCATTCAATATTTCATTGACTGTTGTTTCAAAGAATACTAGAAGAGTTTGACGAACAAGACATCAAATTAGGTACCACAAGAATATATGGTTTCACAACTTCTTGATTAATGTGTGCCTTAATGATATCATATTATCAACTGACCGATTTCCTAGTCATCAATTCATAAAAATTTTAATACCATATGTTTGGAATTTCCTTTCACTCTCTCTATTCCTCTAGTGAAATATTAGAAACATAGTCCACATAGGCTGATGGTTTACCCAAATTTATGTTCTAATTTTCAGTTATATTCGAGAGCATTTTATTTAAGATAAATAATTCTTATATGGTATTCCCAAACATTCAATGTGTGGGTGTAGTAATTGATATGATTATTTAGAAAGTCATAATTTAGCCTCTTGATCGTCGGTAATCTAATCAAAATTTCTTCAAGGGTAGTGATAAAAAATTCACAATCTACTCCTTCTATAAGGAATGGATTTTATTCTTCCCTTACTCTTAAATTAGGTTGTTTTGGTCCATATTTACATCCTTTTAGGGATAATGTTTCCACTACCATTGTTTAAGAGATGATAACACATAATGTTAAGTGTATATAATGGATTGAGTTAGTACAAACATCTATTTATCTATGATAGTTTAGTTTAAACTTTTATAAACCCCTTACTATTTGTCAATGGCATAGTCTGAGATTTTGTATTTGGAATACCAAATTTCATATTCCAATAGCTAGAATATGTATGTAAAAATCAAAAAACTCTCCAGGTAACTTCATGTGAATTATCATTGTTTGAAATATATCTCGTGGATTCCCTATGAATATTTACAATAGATTCACTTATGGAAGTTTCATATTCATGGAATAATTCAGGCCCTTCCACCTAGAAATGAAGTTCAAATACCAATCAGTTTAATTATGTTTTCTGAGAGGTTGGGGGAATCCATAATTCTTTTAATGGAGACATAATGATAAAGAAACATCCATATAAGATCTTAATAGTTGATGGTAGATCTATATGGTATAATGATTTACCAGAAAAATATGGGTCCATACATTATTTTCAAAAAAATCATAAATTTTACCCTTCTTACTACACTAGTGTTCCCATTATAAAGATGAATTGAGACACACAACATAGTAGGTGATACTCAAGACCTCCCAATGATATTCCCTAAACCTACACACTCTTATCTGGCTCTAAAACCATACATCTTACACTATATATTTTATACCAAGGGAGATGAGTTGAGCATCACTTTCCAATATTTTACATTATTTCCATAAATTAAACATATCTAGTCACAAATAATTACACAATCGTAGTATCTAATTGGTTTTTGTATTATTTGGCTAGCTACATGGTGTTTTTATTTTATAATAAGTGATTAATATTTTCCATAGATAGTATTTCAAATAATACAATTTTAAAATCATCATATATAATATATTTATTCATAAACTGTGAATGAAAAGATATAAAAGGGGTAAACATATATTTTTAGTAAGGGTAATAATAAGTGATATTAATTATTCATAGATCATAAGTGAGCATAATATGAGGATGTGAGTATGAGAACATAATCCAGATGCATAAAAAAAGTATCATACCCAAAAAATATATCATAAATAATGAGACATGGAATACTTATTTTTTCATAACACACAATATGTGATAAAAATATTGACATTGGATATCACAGAATTGTGAACATAGGTTATCCTATCCATGTCCATAAATAAAGTTGTGAGAATAATAATAATGCCCATACATATTATTGTAAATATAAAAACTATGTCCAGATACTGATTTTTGAACACAATTAAAATGTACACACATGAGTTATGATTATATAAATAATTTCCACACATGAGTCATGAAGATAAAAATAATATTCACACATTAGTTGTGAGCATAGAAATAATGCTAATTCCTGAGTTATGAGAATAAAAATAATGTTCACTCTTATGTTTTGATGATAACATCAATGTCCACACATGGGGTGTGAGAATAAAAATACTTTCCATGAATAAAATCATTATTTTATAAGAAATAAATCATTATCTAATTCATTGAATGAAAATATTGGATCACACCTATTATATAATGATAAAATATAGTTATTTGTACAACATGAACATAGAAACATTCATAATTTCATCAAAAGTTAGTAAAATCATTGGAAAGAGGAAGGATTCATTAAAATAATAATAATATATGATTATAAGAAATATATATAAATAAGGTGGATGGTATTATTATAGAATATCTTTAGTGAAGCATAAGAAACATTAATGGATGTTGACTTCATTTTAAAATATTTTTATAAGGATTTGGGTTACCTAACACTTTTTTATGGTATTATATAAGAATATATCAAGAATTAGATTGTTTTGTACCTAAAGTTAAATATCCTAAATGGAAAAAACGATAATATAATTTGAGGGTAATAAAAAAAACATAACTCATAATGAGACATATAATTAGTGTTTTAGAGGAAAATAGAGGTTTAATTTCAAATGGAATTTTCCTAATTCTTTTTTGATTGTTTTATAAAAATAATATTATATGTCACTTCAAGAAAATAATTTGAAAGGGTAATTTTTTTTAATAAAAACCATATTTTTAAACTAATTTTAAATATTGAAACACTGAAAAGAAATTAAGTTAATGATATGATATGAGGAATGAAAGATAAAAATACTCATAATTGTAATGTTATTACAACATTGAACCATTAATACATTAACATTTACATTAAAATAAAAAATTCAAAAAAAGTGGGAAATTTAATTTCTTTAGAAACCCATGATAATATGAAAAAAAAGATTCATTAAAAAGAGAATACATAATTGGGGGAAAAGGTGTTCATGAGGGAAACTGTTAAAAATATATATTTTTTATACTTTTTAAAAGAAGATAAAAATGACTGGAGAGATAATGTTAATAATATGCAATTTATAATTTTTAAAATAAATTCAGAGTTAATATAAAATTACCATAATAAATCATTGATATATAAAGAATAAAATTCAGGAATCATTATAATGAATATAAATATTGAGAAGAAAAATTCATAAAAAGGGAGGGGAGTTATTCTTAACAACGTCATGTTATTCTATCACGAATGAAATCCCTCAAAAAAGAATAATTTTATGTGAAAATTTAAATTCTAAATAAAATATGGATGAAATATTGTATGAATTAGTTATAGGATATAATAAATTATACTTATATGAATTGAATTAAAGAAGAGTGATTGAAACTTAATTATTGTATATTGTGTTTACAAAACACCTTATGGATTTTGTAACCTTTGATTCCAAATACCTTGAAATTTAAATGATGAAATTTAAACTGTATTACTATGAATAAAAATACAATCATGGTAGAATATTTAAAATAAAAAATATGAAATGACTCTAATTTTTTCCTGTACTATTTTGGATTATTTCATGGATTATATTCAGAGTGAAGCTCTATAACGATGCATGGTTTTGAGGCTCAGTGTTACCAGAAATAATTTTTAAAAGATATTAAATATATTAATATCACTTGGACATAGATTTTCCTAAAAATTATAATAAAATCTAACTGGATACTCAAATGAAAACATGATACAATATTTGAGTTCAAATCATGGGTTTTACTCTAGGCATGACATTATATTTTTTGGTGTCGGGAGTTGGGCTTGAGTGCCTATTGGGTGAATAATGTAATAAGTTTAATTATATTTAAATATTTACTTAGTAAAATGACTAAAACTGAAATTCCTTATAAAAAAATATTTTGTAAACATTTTATGGTTATCCATATAACCCTTCCAATTGTGAGGTTCCATTTGAATGAATCATAGGAGGTTGCATTAGTGAGCAATGACTGTATCATGGATCATCGATAATTGTGTGAAGGAACTATATGACTTAACAAATTACATAAACATGGAATAGCTCATATCTAGTTATAGATAAATTTCAAGTCATGTCATTGTTTTTTGGTTTTATTGATGTTTATTTAATTTTATGCTGAACGTGAATCAATTAACCAAGAAATTGATTCACAGATCGATCATATTGCAGGTATAGGATTATCTATAGAGATTATTGGGAGTAAATTTTTATTTAAATTGGATATTTTATTTCTGGTTTAATAAAAATGGATTGTGGAAAAATGAACATGGATGAGGTTCATTCCTGTTTTTCATGTTTCATGGATTTCTCCAACCAATCTCCATTCATTGTGGTAAATTACTTTGGCTAAAAATTCAACAAAAATTCTAGATAAACAGTTTTTTCACACTTGTTTCTTAGAAAAATATATTGTTATCGTTGATATAGGTTTGGATCAATGAAGGGATTAATATATGATGATAGATGTCTGATTAATGATAGCTTTCGGGATACCATTCTTCACATATTTGGAATTTATTATTGGTACAGATTGATGAATGGTTTTACAATAGTTCAAGGTGTGTTTTTCGATGAGAGGGTGAATAGGAGGATCAGTTTAGCCAGATCCATGATATCTAAGAAATATTATAAGTATAACTGGTGGTGATAACATGGGTGAATAAAGTGAAAAAATATAAAATTTTGGATAATTCTTGGTCACACGACATGTATTATTGCATTACACTCCATGTGGGACCACCATGTGTGGTTTTAGGGTTTCTAAAAAAAGATATATATATCATGTGACATGTGACTATTTTAAAACTAAATTTTACCCTTACTTGATTACTTGGTGAGTACCCCATAGGTTATAAAGTCATGAAAGGGATTTCATGGGTTTCGACATGCCATGCGCTCGGGCATGGAAACATGGTGGGACACGTACATGGATACAAGAATGATCCATGATATATGGGAGGGAGTCTATGATGAAGGGACATAATGTGTACTACTAGTAAACACTATATAATCATTCAAATATGGTTTAGATACCTTTTCTTCTTTATCTTGGACATGTTTCATTAAGGTGTGTTCCCATGATCCATTTCTTGAGGGATTGTATGGAATTATGTACTATGAAAAGTATGGTATTACCTTCATAGGTATTTCAATCTTTTATAGAGATATTAGAATCCTTTTATGAGGCCCTAAGTGATATCCTCTTTCATTATCTTGTACAAGGTGGAGTTATTTGTATTTCCAAGACCAACACTATGTGGGCATCAATCCTATAATTAGTGGGTTATCCTAGATTGAGTTATTGGTATGCCTCAAGTCATTGGGTGTGATACACATATATTTATAATTCTCTTAAGACTTCTAATGTGTACTTTTATGGTGATATTCTATGATAAAGACATCTAGGATGGATTCCATGAGTGCTATTTGACTTATGGAGTGTGTTCTACCTAAAGAGTGTTATGTATAACCTTCGAGTAGGATTCCTTGGATAGAATTACAGTTGTGACATTACCTTGAGACTATTTTTGAGTATATCTGGATATTATTTATATATTTAATATGACATATACATATGATTATAATACTATTATTCAATATGTTATATACTTAGTGATTTTGGGGTTTTAAACTGGGTATTATTATACTCACCCCTACATGGGATTCTACCAAAGAAGTCATTTATTATGCAGAGAACCAACCTTTTAACTGATTCCTAGAGAAACTAAGACTAAGTGGATTTTAGTGATCCATAAAAACCTATCTGTGTTCTTATTATCAATTTGTTATTAGTTCTATCCCATCCTATAGGTTTGAATTATTTTCGGTTTCTTTGTGGCGGGATTGTATTTGGCCATTTTTCTTTCTAGTAGTTGTTTTCTTTCTCAGATGGTGGTATTTAGATATACACATGCATGATTTATTAGTTTTTTATATTTCATCATTGTATGGGCTTGGAGATGTGTGAATGTGTACACATATATTAGGATAAGGCATCCCATATGAGTGAAATTCCTACTTGGAGCTGGTCACCAGCCCTTGGCCTATTGGAGGTGGTATTGGGGTATTCATGGTTTGGGGCTCGTTGGGATTGTTCATGACGTTGTATATATACTATATAAATAAAAATATGTTCCTAATATGATACATGTTCCAAATGAGGAAATTTTAGATGAGAAACCCATACCTTGGATTTCATCTTGGTTTTAAGATATCAAACATTTCATATGGAAATAATAGAATCACTAACCATCTATTTCAGAATCATATTCATATTCAAAAATAATTATATTAATATTTTATATATTTTTATATATTAATTAGTTATTTCTATTTAATATTTATATTTAGTTGTTAGTAACTTTTACCAGTCCTTGTTTATTTTAGTATAAAGTATTAAATTATTAACTCACGTTCATGATTTAATCATCTCTGTAATACAAATGGTATATAATGAAGTATCATAATTATTAATGAATTTCTAGGTTCCCATTGTGGTTGTTTTTTGTATGATTCTTCAATAAAAAATCTATAACATGAATGTATCTATAATTTTTATCAAATAAAAGCTTGTATGTTAATAAAGAGTTAAATATTAATATTAAAATCGAACAATAATAAATTACTTAATTATTAATATCATATTATACTAGAAATTATGTTTCTATCACCATCCATTATAAACATTTATAGCATTGTTCATGTAGGTTATTAAATCATCACAAATAAGAACTTGCTATATTCAATGGGTTTGTATAATTAGGAAGTGATTTTATAATAATATGATTATTAAAAATTCATAATTATATTATTTATATGTTATTAAAGAGATAAATAATAATTTAGGATAAGTAGATGGAGAAAATAAAAAAAATAACGATAAAAGATAACCACTTACTAATAAGAAGTCATATACCATCTTGGAAAACATCATATTTTTGAATAAATAAGGGAATATTTAAGGATCATAAACTACCATACATGAGATATGATAATTTGATAAGAAAACATTGTATTTTATGGATGGTAACTCAAATTTTAGAAGATTAATTGAATGAGTGGTGGAGAGGTACATATGAAAGTGAAATGAGTAGCAATTTTTTAAATACATAATTATTAACACAAAAGGAATGCCAAATTAATGTCATGTGGATTCACTATTAATGATTAAGGGATAAAAGACGAGGGATGACCATTAAATCCCTTATAAAATCAATTAATTAATTGGAAATTTTATGTTTTGTCAGTATATCTCTTAATTTAACCCATTTACCTAATTTTATCCTATACCATGGTGAGTTACATTTAGATTAGGTAACCTATTTCATATCCAAAAATGAAATTAAAATTTTTACATTATTTTTAAATTATAATTAAAAATAGGAAATTCATTTTTTTGAAATCAATTTATATTCTTCAAAAATAATTTCAATATAAAAAACATTATTCAAAAAAAAAATTAGAAATAAAGTATTTTAAAGCTTAAAAATGAATTTATACGATGTTATAAAAATAATATGAATAGAATTGATTCCTATAAAATTTATTTGGGGTTTTTTAAATAATGGATAGTTTAATTGAATATAAACATGAATGACATCATGGAAATACTTAATTATAATAAAATGAAAAAAAATATTTTTGTTATAATATAATATTACTTAAGATTCAAAATTCTCAAAATTGGTTTCTAAATTCAATTTATTTTTTCATAAATACATCATCTTACTACTTAAATATATATATATATTTTGAAAAATAATTATTATAAATTTTCAATCCATGATAATATAATTATGTTGTCTTAAAAGTTAATATATTTGTTAAAACTATATTTTATATTACTCTCCTAATAATGAACATTCTAATAAAAATAAGAAACAGTAATGTGAATATAATAATAAAATATTAAATCCAAAAATTATGTTTATTTAATCAATTTCAAATTCTAAAATTTAAGAATTTAACTTTTAAATGAAAGCATATAATATTATGAAAAGTGTTTTTATTAAAAATTTACTTATTGAAATTTAATTGTTCTTATTGTTATTTTGTAAAAATTAGTAATTAAATTTGGGATAATTCGTTTTTTTTAATTGAAAATTTTAATTTGAATAATAATTTAAAATTGATGAATATAATTTAAGTTAAAAAACAGAAAAACATTGATTTTTTTTGAAAAAACATCCCTTTAAAAAATTAAATTAATTTAATCACATCCCATTAAAATTAAATATTTTTCTTCTAAATATTAAATTTCACAAATTAATTAGTATTACAACACATAAAATCATTATTTAAAAATATTAATCATAATAGTAATAGAATTAGAATATTTTTTTAATAGAGAATTATAATTTATTTATAAAGTTTTTTTAAATTTTTTTAATTTTATCTTTTTATTATTTTCATAATGATATTTAGCATTTTACTATCATAATGTAATATCTTTTTATTTAATTGTAATAAACTATAACATGGTTCATTATAGTGTGGAGTTTCAAGTGATATAATCTATTTATTTAAAGGAAAATACATATTAAAATATCAACGTACTATACCTATACCATTAAATAACCAGAATGTGGGATTTCAAAATTAAGATGGAGGAGAAGTCATGTGAACCCACTCAAGATATGTTTTTTATCGCATTTCACTAGTACATGGTTCTACTCCATGAAATCTTATTCATGTATTATAATGAATCAATGGAATAAAGTAGTTTTGGGGGAAATATCTCATGGACTGATATTTGTGTAATGGTTGTGGGTGGATCCTCCTATGTTTAGACCACTTGTTTGTACAATTGATATCCATTTTTAGTTGGGATTGGATATCTCACTTAAAGGGTGGCTTTCTCACACAAAGGAATTTAATTATTGATAGTCCATAACCACTTGGGTTAAACAAAATGGTTTTTTGGGGTCTACGTTAGTCAAATGAATTGAATCCACTATTTTTGGGTTGAAAAGTTACTTTTTGTTAAAGTGAATTTATTAGTGGATAGATATATTCCTTGGATTATGATTATAACATAGTTAGTATATTACCATAGATAAATTTATTGTTGATTCACCTTAACCTTTTTAAATCTCCCTTGAAATTAGAAATTTTATCCTAAAAATTAGATCCTCAAATTATTGTGGTGGTGGATGTAATGTGTATATAGATACACCTTTTCCTTTTTTCTTAGACAAAGCATGACGAGTAGATGGTATCATAATGTTCAGAGTAATAGTTATATCATGATCTTACCTTTTAAGTCGAGTGTGAATGACCTCATTACGCATTTCAATACGCACCACATTTTTAACATATATCTCCAATTTTTGTTCATATGGATCAGTTTCATGATTAACATTATCTAATGGGACAACATTAATAATATTCACTGATGTTAATTGAATAGTTAGAATCAAATCAATATCCATGATAGAATAGTAATGTGATTAATCAAACCTTCAATATTTCTTTAAGGGAGAAATCATAATCCTAATTTACTTCCTTTTTCATAGAATACCATTTCAATTAATGAACCTTAGGATATTTCACTATCTCTCTTAAATAATCCATTGGATGTGGTGTATGTAAGGTTATCGTAAGAAATTTCATTATGGATTTCACTAAAATCTCTCATGATGAAGGAGATGAATCTCAGAGTGGAAGAAGCCTTATAGGAACTTCTTGTGAAGAAGTTCCCTCCCTCAAAAATAAGGAATTATATGGAAGACGGGGAGGTAAAAATTCTATTATTTTTATGGTTTGGGTTTGATTTTTGTCTTCCACCCTCATAACCACACCCCACTAAAAATATGATGATTCAATGGGTGGTATGGGTGGTAAAAATGCCTCATTATTTTGGGATGATGCCATTCCTATACTACCTATAAGGATACATCCATGATTTTATTAATCATTTAGGTTTTTATCCAAGAATCTATTAGATTCACCACCTTTTATAAGTGAGCTTTGATATGTACCAATGATTTCTTATTAGATTCACCACCTTTTTTTTATATTCCTAAAAGGATAATTCAAAAATTTATAAATGGATTACTTATTTTGTTTATAATGTTTTTATCTTTAGGGATAGTAGATTTCATTGGTTTTATTAATTAGAATATGTGTATCTAATCCTTGAGACATGGACTGAAGCTACTATATTACAAGATTGTAACCATTGAAAACCCTACTTTCTTATTAGTAGAGTAAATGAAAAGATCTGTATTGAACTCATCATTTTATAAAAATTCATTACTGGGTGTATATGATAATATCATATATTGAATACAAACTACTAAATATAGAGTGTTAGAGTCACTCATGATATCGTCCCAACCTATGATTTATAGCCACTGATAAGGAAAATCGATCAATATGGTAATAAAATTCACTTATCACCTTGTGATAGTTAGTGTACACCCCATATGTCACATGTCTAGAATTGATATGATAGAAATTCCTCAACATTTTGTGATTATGTTAAGGAATCAATTCTTATTTTAATTTTTAGAAATTTCAAATTAATGAGTTGACATTGAAAAATGACTGAAATTCTATTTTGAACCAATTATTTTGAAATTTATGCTTAGTGAGTGGTCCGTTAGTTTGATACGACCAAAAAGTTTTTTCTATTCATATTAATTGAGATGATTGATATTATTATAAAATTCTAATTCACATCCAATGGTATACAACCTTGTGAAGGTGTTCATGATGAACATCACCCAAAACCAACCACTGACTAAGATGAGACTCTAGTATTTAGTAATGTGGCACGTGGTTTAGTTGTTCACATTTTCTTGAGTTTCTGACAATATGATTGAAACATAAATTACCTTTTACAAAGAGTGGAGAATCATGCTGAAAATATGGGTTATCATGGCGAGTTCCTTCACAATGAGAACAATGTGAAGGACATATATGATATATTTTTTTCCAATTTTTTGGAAGGAATCCTATTTTGGATGATTGTATTTTCATAGGGATGTATTTTTAAACATATTATATGGGAGGAAATCCAATTTTATTAGCTCATTTTATACATGTAGGGACTCTCTGATTACCAATTTATTGGTTACTTCAATAAGGAGGACCTCCGTGTTGGTTGTTTACTTTATTATAGAGGTGGATCCCATAACACATGCAACATCCCAGAACTAGTTCACTCATAAGTATCCAAACCTAGTAGTCCATGTTGCCTCAAGTGTGCCTCCCATTATGCCATATGATACTGACTAATAGTGAGGTTTTATTATGGAATGTTAGGGACACTATACCCTCCTAATTAGAACATATAACATCAATAAAATAAATTAATAAAAAATCGAAATTAAATTAATGAGGAACAATAAAAAAGAAAATAATTCATATAAATCATAATAAACAAAATATTGGAGAATTGCATATAAAAAATAATGATCTCATGATTATATAAAATAAGGGGGATACATTAGAAAAAATATATTGGGAATAAATAGTAATTTCAATAAAATGATAAATAAAAGAGACAAAATCTAACTCTAATATCATCCTAAGATCAAGCTTGTTCTTCTTATCCCGTAATACATCCTAACATATATGATCAAACATCCATAGCTATACGCTTCCCTTTTTCCATACCTATACACATGATTTTTTTTGGGAAAAAATCTGCAGACTGAACTAGGTGTGATTAAAACTCATTAGACCACAAAAAATGGTTTCTAGAAGTATCTAGTTATTGAATATATAATAAAAATTATGTAATTAATAATCAATGTAAATAAATAAATTGATAACCCTTTTTAGTTTGGGTTCCTCATGTGCTACCCATTTTACAACACCTTATTCAGATTAATCTATAATATATCTAAACACAATCCCTTTTAGGTTTATGTTTATCAGTCTAGGACCAATGGTATGTAACCAAGGCATCAATGAATAGTGGTGGTTAGGTATGTTTCCACAATTTTAATCGAATTTGTGTTTTTAAAACTAGGTGAAGTCCAATGGGGTGTACCCTTGGAATTTCACTACAAGTGGGAAAATGCTACTCGATCCCTAGAAGAATTTCCTATGGAGCCTTAGTGATATACTTGAAAGGAGCCCTAGTTAGTAAACAAAGTAGTTCATAATATCAATATGAATCCATGGAGAATCATCCAATGCATTCAATTTATTTAATTTATTAAAATATTGGTAAACCCTTAGTGATAATTAAGGGGTTTCCACAATATAAGGTAAAGATTTAACACAAGTGTGGTCTTTCACTTGGTAGACATATTAATGAATCAGTGGAATCATATGAGGCCATCCATGGAAAACTGCAATATGATTCTAAGTATCTCTTTGGGTATGAATCACCTTTAAGATAATCTAGTCATATGGACATAATCAAGTATGATATAATTACACATATAATATTCATAATTATAATAATATCCATTATAAAATTTTAGAATTAAATAGGTCCATAGATAGATGAACATTCCATTAAAATGTCATTTATATGAATTATCCAACATATATATATATATACTCACCTTAGAAGGTGGATCAATTACATATCCTTGGATTAGGATGCTTATAAAGGTAGCAATCATTTTCATTTGATTACATTAAACAATTTCTTTTCTCAAATCAAATTCAACCAACCTCAAATCAAGGTTTAATTTTACTTGAAGGAACTGTATTCTTAGGCCTTTAAATTAACACACCCTATGTGGGTTGATCAAATAGGAGTAAATATCACCTGATAATGCTAGTTAGGGTGTAAAAATCCCAGTTTAGGTAGTAACAATTTAATTATGTAATTACACAATTAAGGGGCATCACATGGAAGGACTCATTCGTGGAACAACAATGCATAATATAAATGTCATTCCAATTAAGGAAAAAGGGCTAGACCATCTACCATATATTTTTAGATGAATTTACATCAAGTATTAGACAGTAGTATTGGATATAATGTTATAAATCATAAAAATACACAAGTAACCTAAAAATAATGCAGATTATCTCCCATGGATTTATCATACCATAAAGTAAAGAAAACAAAGAAAACAAATAATTAGAAAGAGAGTATTATCAAGATGGATCCAATATCATGAATGATAGATGATATAGCTGTTATATAATGTAGGAGGATCAATTCCTTGGAATAATGAGGGGAGGATCTCATGTAGTGGAAAATACTATGTAAAATAAAAAGGTTGAATAAAATATTTATCTTTTAATGGAAAATGGATATTAATTCATTTTCTAGGGTTTTTAATGAGGTCCATGGTTTGGCCACATGGTTGGAAAAAATATGAACCAATCATGATCACCATTTTATAAGTGCCACAACCCTTCACATGTATAGGAACATTATTTAAGAAACCATGTAAAACACATTTTTGATCACTGAACATAATCCATACCCCTTCGTACAGTTAGGTACACAGAAATACAAATCATGCACTAAGCATGCATTTCAGATTTGAAATAATCATACCCCCTCTCACATGAACTTTCTTCCATCCTCATATGGTTTTCCAAAATTTTATCCTCATCTTTATGGTTTTATGGTAGAGAAAAATAGTTAAAATGCCCAGTTACTACTAACTGTGTTCCATCTGTGTTCCTTAGCCTTCTCATCAAAAAAACTAGAGCTCTACACTACAAACAAGCCTTGAACACCCCCAAACGTAAAATTAAAATTTTAATAATTTTTTTTAGAGTTAAATAAGAGTTTTAAATAGAAATTTAAAGGTATCCATATCTTTCAAAAAATATAATATCTTGTAAAACCCCCTAAATTACTAAAATAAGTCCCTAAGTTTCCCTTATAAGGGTGGTAATGTATCATATAAGAATAATTTCATCCAATGAGAAAGTATGTCATCCTATCACTCCCATTTCGCATCTTGTACATGTTCATGATTCCATGTCACCCATACTAGAATAAATAACCTAGGTCAATGAGCCTTATTTATTTGATTAACAATTCATAAAGGATACTTATAAAATGAAGCATCAACATCCAAGACAACCTCATCAGTTTGAAGAACATGAGACAAGTCTAAATCATAATTATTTTATTGTGAAATATGAAAGATGTCATGCATATCTTTGTATCTTCAAGAAAAATATATATGATAATACACTAGTCTAACCCTCTCCAAAACATCAAAACCTCCCACAAAAATGGAAGATATATTACCGTACCTAAGAATTAATCTATGCCCTAATCTATCCAAGATACATAATAAGACTTGATCCATGACCTCAAACTCTAATTCGTATCAATAGTTATTTAATTAATACTTATTCCAAGAATGATAAATATCAATGTGTTTCCTGAGGATATATATCTTCTCTAATGTCTCCTAAATGAAATGAGGTCCTTACTACACTGCCTCTCCTACATCTAACTAGCATAGTGGTAAAAAATTTACTTACTGTATAGGTCCTCAAAAGGATCCAAATATATATATAATAGATTGGAAATTATTATCATAAGAAAATTCAAAAATAGGTAATTGGTTCTCTAAAATATATATGAAATCAAGGATGAATTCCCATAGTGTGTCCTTCTGAAGATGTATCGTACTCTCAAACATTCAATCAGTCTAAGGGTGATAAGTTTTACCCACCAGTACCTGTAAACATAGAGCCTTTTGAAACCCCTTCTATAACCATGTAATTTACTGATCATACCTATCTAATAGAATGGTACATATAACTACAATATATATATATATATATATATATATTTCATATCTCTTCCACTAATAAATTCACCTGAATAGGTAAGAAATGGGTGAGCTTTTGCTGTCTATCCAAAATAACATATACAACTTCACTACCTCGAGGAGATATTTCTAATCTCATCATGAAATCCATAGGGAATTCATCACATTTCTAATTAGGAATGGGTAATAGATGTAAAATTCACACTATTTTTGGAATTTATACCTTCACTTTCTTATAGGTAAAACACTGAGGATCAAAACCAACTATATACCTCTTTATCCTCGACAAACAATACTTTTATCATAAATTGTTGTACATCATGGTGAGTTTGAGATGTACTTGACAAAAAAGTTGAATGATAATCTCACATTAATTTATCTCAAATGTCTATAGTAACCCAGAAACATCCATATATACAATAAATCTCATCCTTATCAATCACCAAAATAGGTGGGGGTCCCACACCTAAAACACTGTCCCTTAGAACTATTCCCACATGATCAAAAAGATTTATTATCTTTTCTTGATTCATAAGTGATGAGGTAATTGAAAATTATATACAAATCAGCTTCCCAAGACACACTTGAATCTATAGATGCATCATAGAAAAGAGAAACATCTACTACCATTCAGTACTATCTGTTTGAACAACTTACGATTGAGTTTTATAGTTTATAGAATCAACATCAGAATCACCATTACCTATCATATATGTAAGATCAAAGTTAAAATTATATAGGTTTTTGAACCACCTTCATTTAAAGATATTTGAATAACACCTAATGAAAATATTTTTTATTCTTTTTTGATTCATGTATATGACAAATCATTCTCCAAGAAGATAATTCCTTCAACAATATAAGCTATGAACCACAGATGCTAACTCGATATCGTGTATTGAGTAATTATGCTCATGAACACTCAACTAGTGAGACTCATACGCCATGAATCAATCTACCTATATGAAAACATCTGCAATCATGATGTTTGATGTATCCCAATAAATAGTATATCCTCCTCCATACTCTGGTGAAATCATGATCAAAACTATATTCAATCCTCTTTTCATATCCCAAAAGTGTTCTTCATTTTATTTTAACCATAAAAATTAGAAACCCTTCTTGTTAAACCCCATATGAGGTGCTGAAAATCATGATAAATCCTAATTAAATCACTTATAATACCCATATATCCTCAATAAACTCTGAATATCAACGATGTTCATAGTATGCTACATGGAATCCATGTCTCTAACATTCTATAGGTCCAAATATACTCTTAATTCCAATATTATGTGACCTAGAAAGTTAAATTTTTTGATCAACTATAATATTTGTTCTTATAATATAGATAGTGCTCTCTTAGTTTAATCAATATGATGTGAAAATTCTCGTAATTATCATGTCATGTATATGAGTACACCAAGATTTCATCCATGAAAGTGACCACAAAAGGGTATAGATACAAGTGGAAACCCCTATTCATCAACATTTATAGAATCATCCTCCATGTTTGTGAGATTGAATGGAATAAATAAATAATCATAAAAAACACATCTACTTTAGAATGTTTTATTTGTTATATATGACGTATTGGATCACACATGATGTTAGCCAAACCTCAATTCAGTTTTTTAGAAAACTCCAGCTCTTTTAAGTAGTTTGAAGAGGTTTTCTATATGCTGGAGTGGATCCTCAAAATAAAATGTGAGCTAGTTCAACTTCCATTAATCTAAGTTGTGCATGAGGTTCCCATATTCCATCTTCATGAAATGAAAAGGTGAAACCCCGAGTGAAGTACTAGGTCGTATAAAACCTTTTAATTCTTGGTCCTCCAAATCACATTTGAGTTCCTATAACATATTTTTATCCATATTGTAAGGAGTAATAGATAACGGGATTTATCCTATGACTAGTTAAATTGTAAAATCCAATTCTCAATCATGAGTTTTGCTAGAAATTACGTCTAAGAAGTTGTCTATGAAATGATCGACTACAATAGGGAAATCTATATGTTTCATTACATGGTCATTGAGAAAGGGACTAGAAATCTGGGTTGTCAAACTACTTAGATCATATTGTCGAGGTCTATCATAAATCTCATGGAAATATAATTCACCCTTATGAATATAATTACCTCCCCCTGGTCATGTGAAAGACACCCTATAATGATACCAATCAACAAGAGTGTGTCATGGAACCAAAAATTACATTTTGAGAATTATATACAATCATTTAATCTCAAGGATTAATAGGTTATGTAAAAAAAATGCCTCCAATATCATGGGGGAACTCCTTACAGTGACATACACTTACTTACCATTATTGCAATGGAGTATCAACTATCATCACCCCACAGAAATAATGAATTTCAATCCCACAAATTCCAAAATTTCAACTGATGTATAAGAGTGGGAAGAACCTAAATCAAATATAAAATATACTAAAGTGGATTCTACTAAAATTATACCTCAAAATATAGATTAACCAAAACTCTACTCCTTTAGTATTAGTTGTACTACAATTATCAGGAATGATCCATAACCCTGAGTGACATCCAGAATACCTAGGGTTGACCCCTATGTGGGAATTGTAAATCTATTTTATAGCTCCCTCATGAAAGACTACCTCCTATGTTTGATCCGTCAGAAGTAATCTTGATCCATGACTGATGTGAATATGCTATTGTTACTATAGGACCTAGAGTTGGTGGAGTCCCCCTCTCAATAGACACTAAAGGAAATGTTCTACAAAATAACTAAAGTTGATTCATCTTTCTACAATACTGAAACTCAACTAGGTCCTTCCAATAATGGGGATTCATGAGTACCTACGAACCACATTGGTGATATATCACATGAAAACATATGCACACACTCTGAAAACCACTATCTATAAGAGAAGGATTAAAATGAAACTTCTTGCTACATAATGAATTTATTCTCTATTGAGGTACTAAACTACCATGGCCCACACCTTCAGTTTCTTTGTGGTAGAATTTTGAGATGAGGGCGTGATTCACTATGTTTGTGATAGTGGTGAAATGAAACATGTTCACTAAAGATCGAATAGAATATATGAGTCTATCCTAAAATTATATATCAATGAACATTGCATCACCAAGAAGAAAAATAATGAAAAAAAAGTTCTATGAAATGAGTTAAGTAATCTACAACAGAGAAACATCCTAGCTTTAGGTTCATATACTCTTTGGATCGGTCAAACCTTATTGTTTTAAGAAAGAAGTAATCAATTATATAATTAGGAAAATCTCTCCAACCCATAACCCAGTTTGGGTTATACTTGGTGAGAACATCTCACCATCCCTTGGAAGATCCTATAATAATATATTCTACAATATTGACCCTTATTTTAGAGGCATCTCTAGACTGTCAAATATGGATAACATGGAATTTATCCATGACTCAATAGGATGGGGAAATCTTTCCCCTAAAATATTAGGAGTGTGATTATACAGAAACTCCCTTGTCAACTATTCCATAGATGAGTCATGTCATTGATTTCCATATATAGACTTCACTAGTTAATAAAATCACTCTCAGAACTATGTGTCAACATACAAATCAAGAATATAAGTTAGTTCCATAGGTGGAACAATAAGAGTTAATACTAGTGGATTATGGCCCACCACCTCTAGATAATGGTTATAATGACCCTCCAAGACCATGTCCCAAGGCCATCATAGTGAAATATTTACACAAATTCCAAGAAGGCTGCTCATAATAAGATTTCATAACAGAATAGAACAATGTTTTCAGAATAGGATAGAAATAAGCATTGCTACACAAGAGTTACACCCCAATGTCTTATTTATATCTAGGTATAGGTGATGTTGATGATCCTAAAAGACCATATGATAAACTCATATATACCCACTACTGTGACCTGGTCCATGTCTATT
This sequence comes from Viscum album, assembly GCA_963277665.1. Taxonomy (NCBI): domain Eukaryota; kingdom Viridiplantae; phylum Streptophyta; class Magnoliopsida; order Santalales; family Viscaceae; genus Viscum; species Viscum album. The sequence goes on along the minus strand of OY728150.1, from coordinate 1,902,218,424 downwards.
ATGTGTTTCAGGGAAAAGCTTCAAGTATAGGGAGTATTGAATTAAATTTATAGAGGAAAAACATTTTAATATTCAATTAGAATCCCTATTTAATGGTTACCATTTCAGTTAACTTTTAATAATAAAAAATTTAATATTTATATATATATTTCCAAATTATACTATTTTCCATTCCCATGTTATAAATACCTAAGATTAATAAGTTATGAGTAGAACATCCTGAAACTCTAACGTGACCAATTACATCCAATCATAGAATATAATAATCCATATAAAATGATTTGATTATATTTGTCCCTATTCCTAATTTATATATGTACTCTCTTTATAAATTACAATTTTCATCCTTTTAATCAAAGTCAACCAACATTTTAGATCCTGTAACCACAATTATATAGATACAACATGGGATAATTCGATAGTTAATGTGACACCCTCAAGCTATGTAGTTAAATATCATTTAGGATGAGGCACAAACATTATTAAACAATTATTTATCAATTTCATGTAATAAATGTTATCCCAATTTACAAATACATCATTTAAGGTAATACAACATGTTTTAGAAAATGAACACACTAAAATAAACATATCTTGACATATGCATGATGTATAAATCCTCATTTGCCTATAATGATTCATGAGACAATACCTCTTTGATTTATTAAGACAAGGGTAAAATAAATATCCATAATAGTAGAAATAAATGATCCTAATCATGAAAATCATCCAATACGAAAAATACTACAAAGTAATAAGTTGAACCAAGAAATAAATTCCTATCCTAGGCAATTTCAATTTTTTCTTATATACGGGTTAGCTATTCTTGGGAATATGCTAATTATCAATTATGGACAATTCCAAATCTCTATTTTACCATCCTAAACAGTAATGAAAATAAAAGTGGCTTTCATACCACTTAGTGAAATCCATGATCTGGTCTACTAATGGGTAATTTTACTCGATTATCCATGTGGCCCAAATTGTTCCTCCCTGTATAACAGTGGAAACTGACTTGCATTGAGGGTCTGTGATGTTTTTTTTGGAGAGAATATAACCTCCTGATCATAGCGTAGAACAATTTTATAAAAAATGATAAATAATGGAAATGAAAATAATAAAGATCAATGGAAAAGTAAATCATCCAGATAAATGCTAATCTATAGGACAATAGAAAATTCCGTATATAAAATAATGATTTCAGGATACTATACAAAAAATGGGGGATACATGAGGAACATCAAAAAAGACATTCATTGTAAAGGATATATAGAAATAAATAGAAGACCCAAAATCTATTTCCAACAGCATCACCTCATACTCCATTCTAACATATAATAACAATATTCCATAGTTGGGAACTTCCCTTTCCCCTAATTGTATCCATGAATTCTATCTAGGTACCAGCTAGTGGACTACAAAAGGTTTGAGTAAAAGATAGTAGTACAAATCCTATTCTTTCTAACAATATCCATTATATGAATATACAATTAGAAGTGTGTAGGAAATAATCAATATAAGAGAGTAAAAATACATCCCTTTTCGGTCTATGTTCCTCATTGGACACCCATTTGGTACTACCTAATTCAACATCAGATATAATGCCTCTAAACACTTAATCTTATAGGTTAATGTCTATTAGGTTTAGATCCAAGGTATATAACCAAATAATCTATGAATAGTGATATTCATGTAATTTTCCACTATTTTAATGGAATTTATCTTTTATAAACTGAGTAAATTATATTTGGGTACATGCTTGGCAGTTCACCCAAAGGGGGAAATTTCATCCGAGCATTGGGAGAATGCCTTAGGTAACCATGGTGAAAGAACTAAAAGGATCCGAATAAAGTATCCAAGTTAGTATATAATATCTTTTCAAATCCAAGGATAATCATGCTAGGCATAATATGTATTTATTTTATTGAAATATAGGTGATCCATGAGTTATAGGATTAAGTATCAACAATATAAGAAAATGATATAATCTAAGTGCGGTCAATCACACGGGGGGAGATCAATGAATTAGAGGTGTACCGTAATCCCATCCTAGGAAAACCACAATAGGATTCCATGTATTAATAATGGCATACCTCACCATAAATATAATTCCTAGTCTCTGACCATAATCATGTGTGATATAATGACTCATCAAGAATCCATAATGATAATAATATCTATTATCACATTTTATAATTAAATAGGGGATATGTGAATTGACCATTCCATTAACATATCTTTTATATAAATTATACATGTCTTTTATATAATAAATCCATCTCTACTTAGAAGGTGGTTCAATTACATATTCTAGAATAGGGATTCCTTGAAAGGTATCACCTGATTCCATTTAATTAAATCAAAATATTTATTTTCTTAAATCCAATTCATCCAACCCCAAAATGTGGTCTAATTTCATTTCAATACATAAAATTCATGGGACTTTAATGTGGAAAACCCTAACTGGTTGGATATAATTTAGGTATAAATTCTCTAAATATGCTAGTTAGGGTGAGAGGAAAACCTTTTTTTTGTGCGAAAAATTTCATATTTTAATACAACATTTACAAGGTGTTGCATGGAATGTATAGTTCAGAACATGATGGAATAATATATACAAATCATGAATTTTAAGAGAAAAGGGATAAAAAAATTAACTTATAGCAGTAAATAACTCCTCATCCAATATTAGCATCTAATCCAATCTATAATGGGAGAAATAGGAAAAATAATAGAATACACATAATATAGGTAATATTCGATCACATAAATTTAGAAATCCATATTGTGGAAGAAATGAAGAAAATAAATATGAGGAATGAAAATCTTACTGACATGGATAAAACATGATGAATGATACTTGAATAATATTTCATATGAGGTAGGAGGATCAAATCCTATTAAGAAGGAGGGAGGGAGCTCCCATTGTGGCTGTAAATATGTATAATGAAAAAGTAAGAAAATGGGATTGAGTTTTAGGGAAAAATATAAAATAGTATTTTTTAGGAGTTTTAATGAGACAAATGATTTAGATTCATAGTTTAAAAAACCATGGGCCAATCATGCACAACCACTATCTATATGGAAATCCCCTTCACTCAAATGGACACATGGTTCGACAAACCATGTGCATATTGTGCAAGATCACTACCCATAAGCCATACCCCAACATATGGTTAGGAATATAGTTTGAAAAGCTGTTTACAAACCATGAATTTTAGTTTTTCACTAATATTGTACCATTATTCTATGACTTGTGTCCTCCCTTATACATTTTTTCAAATAATTATCTTCCTCTTTGGGTCTGCACAGTTGAGCAGCACAACTACAATTGACCATGCGGTAACTGCGAACCTGAGCCCATTCGTCCAAAAACTAGAGGTTTATGCTCCAAAAAAGCATCACACACCCTCAAAACCAAACATAAATCTTTAATCATTTTTATTAATGTAAAAAAGGGTTAAAAGAGTCATTTAAATGAATCCATAAATATCTAAAAACTCAATATTTTACTATACATACCCTATATAGTGTCTCTAAATATATTATCATAGTTTCTATGGGGAGGTCCTCCATATTTATCTATAGTTTTTGAGTTGATAAGGGGGGGGGATTTTTTTCTGTTGATCTTCATGCTATAGGAATAATAATTGCAACTACAATCTTAGGGAGGGCCATAATGGTTTAATGTCATATCGTTTAGGGAGGACCTCCATGGTAGGTACTCTATGGAGGATCTCTATAGTTTTTTTCTTTCACTTGATTATGAAGAGATACAACATGGTTGAGGATATTCAGTTTGATATTGTTAGGAGGGCCTACATAGTTTTAATAATAAATTTCCTTGGGATGACATATCTTATAGGTAAACTATGGAGGACTTATATATTTTGGTTTTAGAACCATGGAGAGGACCTCTGTGGATGTAGGTTCTTTCTCATTTTGATGAAGACATAAATTCTCGTTAGGACACTATCAAAATATTATTATGAACCTAAAAGATTTAAAAATCCATAGGCCTATAGACATACACCTGGATTATATATTTCTTTTGACAAGCCCTCATTATATATTCTTTTGGATGAGATATCAAGGTTGGAACCTCGATTATAATAGGTTTTTTTCAATGTGGGAAGAGACCATCATGGGTAAGAGAAAAAATATTTGTATCTTTAGTTACCATCAAAATATGCCAACGTGGTTCATAGACATGAGAAATAATTAGGATGTGAACATGAACCAAAATGTTAGTTCCCATCTACCCATGACGATCCTTTTTTCCATGTTTCATGATTTTGATAACCAAGTCTAAGATCTTGAAGGAATATTATTTAATAAATTCTTGAGGCGTTAATACCATAAATTGCTAGTGATGATAGTGTCAAGTGGGATATCTCTTCGACAACACCTAATTTATATTAGGTATGTAGTTTATATTTTTATACCTTCCAATGATAATAAAGACAAGAAATTCTACACTCTTTTTATTTCATCCCGAAGTGGTTGGCTATGTCTGTTCGAGCCAATTATTTCTTTGTGGATTGTTTTTTGTGAGATACCCCTTAACGATTCATAAATTCGATGATTTCATGAGTTGAATCTATTGTTGGGATAATGTTTTTGAGATGATGTTCCCATCCTAGTGTATTCACAACTTGTATCTATATGCATTTGGTTATTAAATATGTTCTCTTATGTTGTAGGGTTGAAATATTCTTTCAAAAAATTCATACGTCTCTTGTATTAGTTGGTGGATTGTGGAAGGCTGAGGCGTCTTTCTATTCCCATCTACATTTCTAGGAATTTTTAGATGTGATGATGCATCTAGTAAAGCCATAGGTATGTGTTAATATATACAAAATGTGAAACCAAAAATAGTAAAACATTTAGTGTATCATAAAAAATAAAAATACTTGATCAATCGACCTCTATCATGGATAAATGATTTCATTTTAGGTTTAATAACTCTTTTAACAAGAATTTTTGTTCCCTTGAATGAAACTTTTTCCCTTATACCTAAATTTCAATTGAATATATCCCTTGAGGCATGAAAATGAATATTTGTAATCATACATTAGTTTAGAGGATGAGATGTTGGATGATCCCTGAAGGGAAATTACTTCTTTGACTTGTAATCTTTTATAGATTTAAGATGTATTCCCAAAGTCCTTCATAGTATAAATATAGGTTACATTAGTCATGTGAGTGATAAATCAACACTATGAACTAAGGATAAAATCTATACATATTGGATATTATCAATACATCCTTTACTATTTGGCTAGACTATATTTTGAAGCTATATATCAGGGTTCTCTAGAATTTATTTCTATCCATGGAGGTGGTTTTTGTTTTGGAGTAGGTATTAATCCCATGAAAAATCTTCCAATGTATACCTACAAAGAGAATTAAAACCCATGTAGTTTGGTTCCAATTAATCAGACATGCCATACATTTTAAGGTCACATGGTAAGGATAATTTTGAGGCTTTTTTATTCCATTCAACTAGGACTAATGATGATACTTTTAATGTCATCAAATTAGTATCAATGATGCACCTTTTAATTTTCATGAAACAAGGACCATGATATCATATAGTTTAAATTCATATGACAAGGTCATGTACCAATTATTTTAACATCATTCATAATTGACTATATTATATAATGTTTAGAGTCATGTATCTAGGACAACTTAGAGAAAGTTTACTTACAAGGAATGGTGTTGGAGTTATACATTATAGTACCATTCTCTATTAACCTAATAGATGACCGATGTGAATATATGTTAGGGATTAGACTAGGTGGGAGTACCACAATAGGTATTTCTATCTCTTTTATCATATTATATATAGATAGAAGGATTACTAAACTCATGGGTGATATGAATGAATGAGTAAGGGTTTAAGCTTACAACAGATCAAAATCCACACAAAGTATGTTGGTTAATAATAATACATATATAAGTTGACCATATGATTCAAAACTATGGAAATATATCTAAGGTATTACTAAATATAATATTGATCTATGAGATTGTTTTGGTTTTCTAATGATGGGTAACTGTGTCATCAAGTGGATACACTTTTGTAAAATCTGTGAATGTTCTATTAGTTATGGTGAAATACCATAGGAAGTGTTTTAATTTTTTTATTCCCATTATCAATGGAATACCTGACTGGAAGAGAGAAAAGTGTTTTTAAAGAATATTGATGTATCTCAAAATTCTATGAATTAATATTAGATAAATAGAACTCACAATCACATTTTTTGGGCTAATGAGTGTTAGAAAGGCCTTATATGAGCTTTATATGTATCCAATATCCTTATTACACTTTAATAAATGATTTATTACATAAAATTAGACAATAGAAAATCATAGAGGATCATGAAGGAATGTTTAGTTCAAAAATTAGATACATAAAACATAAAATCGTTACATGGATAAAACATCATTATAGAATATTTCTATAAAATGATCCTAAAATTCAATTTCACTTTTCAAACTACACAAGATTACATGGGGGAAAAATGATAATCTTGTGAGAAATAGAGAACCATAATGGAATAAAAAAATTATATAATTAGTGAATAAAGTACATGTGATCCAAGATTAATATAAATTTAATATATGTGGGGTTAGAATGATAATCTTGAATAATAGGTAATGATATAACATGATAACATAAAGGGAACATGGGAAAGTGGTGAGAATATTAAGCGTGACATCATAAACATTAGTCAATTATAGTGAATAAGAACTAATAATATAGTGTACAATGACTCATAATATATTAGGTTTACTCCCTAATCCCAAACATGACATTTCATGATAATAAGACATTACCCATTGCATTGGAACACTAGATGGGTGCTCCCATCATTTTCATATAATGTACATGCATAAGAGTGCGAGATGAATCATTAAACATAATTACTCCTTCAATAAAATATAATCCCGCAATAAATTAATGTGGGTTATAAACATGTAAGTCTCAAATAAATTAAGGAAATTTATTTCTTAGTGAATACTCTTGAGTGAAAATAATGATCAACATTCACGACAAAAAAATTTGGCATTGAAAAATCGTAGGATAATTCCACCAGCATAACAAGGGTACATGAAGCTTAATGAGGAAGAATTAATAACAGTGAAAGGGTTATATCATAACATTTACTTCATAAGGTTAGTAATATGAATGTGTAAAATGATATCCTTAGAAGAAAAATTGTATGAAAGGTCATAATCTAAATAAGGTGCCTGAATTAAGAGGATAGAGAGAGGATCCCTTACTTCGTCATAATAATGAATAAGATAATGGTTATGATTAGTGGGTATAAATAATATCAAATTAATACAATAAAAATAGGGGAGTAAAGTGATATATAAAATCAAATTTCAATATTTGATATTGGAAATTAAAAGGAATAATACAAAGGTGTTGAGTAGAAAATAAGAGAGAGAGAGAGAGTGTGTGATATCTTACCTTTAGTGGGTGTTTCCAAAATCATGAGAGGAGTTTATTAAGATATTGGGGAAACTATTGGAGACCTATAGAGAGGTAATTTTAGAATAATTTGATGTTCCAAGGGTTTTTTTGAAGATAAATTGAAGGTTTGGTGGGTTTATATAGCATAAAGGTGGAGAGTTGTTTACTAATGTCCAAATTTAGGTTTTATACACTATATAATAAAGTAATAAAAACCAAAAACCATACCATGGATATTAACAATGTATTATACCAATTTTAAGTGATTTAAATTATTTTAAACGTTTAACAACATAGATCATTAAAATAATACTCTCTGTGATGTGGATGTGAGACATGTTTATAAAGAATTGATATTATAACCATAAAATATACAATAGTTTTGGTAGATTTTATTAAGGGTTTATAAAATAAATAAAATAACCTATATTTTTTTAAATGGTATGTATATATTAGGTAGTGGATACCATTTATGGAATATATTGCAACAATTTTTGGTCATTATGATGTCATAATACATACCATATATTCATACCGTACATAATTTTGACCGAAAAACTCGACTGTCACAAAAATTATAAATTAAAATAACCATAGGATAATTTAGATATGATGATCTCATAAATAATTTTTATTTTATTCAAATAATTCTATAATTATGATAATTTTCAATTTTAAATAAAAAATCCAAATTTATTTAAAAAAGATGATTTTGTTGGCCATAACAGTTTAATGACCCTTAAAAAAATAATTTTTACTTCATAAAATTAGAATATCCTTTATATTTAATAAATAATATTTACGATTAATATTTTATTAAAATATCATTTATCTAAAAAATTCATGAATTTATTAATATAACATGTCTTGATATAAAATATACATTTCCCAAAAATACAGTCAGAAATTCATCGTATAAAAATATAATTTTATTTAAAACATTATTTAAAATTAAATATTAAAAATTAGAAATATAATAATTTTTTAATTGAAATAAAATTTAAAAATTCATAATACTAGGTTCTAGATATATATCCCATTATTACATCATCAAATACCCAAAGGGTAAGGTGTGCGATGGTGATATTTTCATTGGGTGTTTCAACATACATAGTATGGGATATGATCTCAAGGTTCTTGAACTTTTCCCGTAAATGCTTTCATGCATGAGTTATTTTTTGAATCTCATCTAGGGATTTATCTAGGTAAAATCCCTATGAATCCACTTACTTCAAAAAAAATTATAAATAGGATTCATAGGGTACAATCATACTTTTCAAGGCCATCATATATCTTATCTCTGTCAACTAGAATTAATTACAACCCCTTATATATACTAATAATATGATCACTGTTGAATTGATATATTTTAAATAGTTATTATGAATAACTATATTTTCATATTTTAAATTCCATATAAGTATTCAAAATAGCTAAATTAGTGCTTGTATTTTCAATAAAATTATTAATTAATGAGGTATTTAACAATGAAAAAGGGACCTTCATCTGTAAAACATTAGTTCATTACATTCATCATCCCATCCAAAATTTCACCTTCATAATTTATCTTTTGACACACTAAAATAGATGATGGTACTTCAGTTTCATCACCTCTTCCAATTCTCATGTCTCTCCCTAAAACTCGTTGTTCTACTAAAACACTTTGACTAGGTGAGTTATCTTATTTCATAGAACCTTGTATCTATTATTTAATATCTTCACAGTATTTTGTCAAATGAAAAAAAAATTATCCAATAGTACCAACTATAAATTAAAAATATTTGTGGGGTTTGGTATGAACATTATTAAGAGGGATACAAGGAATTCACCATGTACTTAATATTGGTTAGGTAGGATTTGAAGTCAATAATCCACCACTCTAATGCGATCTAGGATCTCAAAGGGGTTTGTAAATCTTGGATTAAGCTTTTCCAACTTCCCAAACCTCATTAATTTCATCCATGGTGATATAAAAAGGAACACTTTATCTCCAACATCAAACCCTATACCATGAAAACAATTGTACATATATCTTTTTTCGAATTTGAATGGATTTCAAATGATTTTGAATGATTTTAAATTTCACTGTCATTTATTTGATAATATTAGGTACCATAATCTTATAATCTCAAACATTATCCCAAACTTTTAGAGTCTGAAACCAATTCTGATATAGATCCTCATGAGGTGATATTTGAATGTTATAGTGTAAATTTCTATTATAGAGAGAACACCACTTGGGGAAGGTATTGGTCCCAAAATCCAGGGAAATTAATTGAACACGATCTCACCATATACTCCAGAGTATTAATGGTCCTCTTATAACTACCATATATATGAGGGTGATAAGAAGTGATGAAGTTCAGTTATTTATCCAATGATTGTTGAATGCTTCTCCAAAACCTCAAGGTAAACCACATATTTCGATCAGATACAATAAAAAGTGTAACTCTATATTGTATTAACACATACCATATGTATATCTTAATGATATGGTCAAGATAGAAATATTAATTGATAGAAATAATCTATGTTAATCTAGTGAGGAGATTATCTACCACCCAGATGATGTTATTTCCTTTAGGTGTCCTAGGGAGTCCTAAAATGAAGTCAATGGTATTGTTTTCCTTCTTTACACAGGTATGGGAAATTGTTTCTTCATACACATAGACTTCTGTTGTTCTGACTTAACTTGTTTTCATACTGGTAATCTAGATAAAAACGCTACAAACTCTATCTTTATAGTATCCCACAATAAATTTTCATTCATATATTTATACATCTTAGTTATTCCTAGATGAATTCAGAAATATGAGTTATGAGTATGGTAAAAACGTTCCATATTTAGTTAAAGTTTTTATTGTAGATATATAGGATCAAAAACATATAACTCAATATTAATCATTTTTGAACTTAAAAATATTCCCTACTCTCTTCTGTTGCAACTCATCATCCTTCTGAGCCTCCTTTATCCTCTTAGGAATAGTTGGTTAGGAAGTTATGTTATCATGGTGGGATGATGATCCAATTATTATTCCCATGTCTATCCTTTTCACATCTAATAAAATTATATAACTTAAAATCCTTATTGTGGATAGGGTTTTGGGATCCTTTATACTCAAAGAATCTATCACTTTATTTTATTTATCAAGATGGTAATGGATGGAATAATTATAATCCTCGATTATCTCCAATCACACTCACTAGAACACATTATGCTAATTTTGTATTAATACATAATTAAGGAATTTATGACCTATATATATGCCAAAATTTTCTCTATATAGGTAAATGTCTCCATATATTTAGTATGAATATCACTACAACCATTTCTAGATAATGAGTTAAGTCATTATTCTCATGGATCCTTAGTCGGGATGAGGGATAGGCTATAACTATGTTATCTTTCATGAGCAGACAACCTGTTCTATTTTGGGATTCAACTATGTTATTCATAAATCCTTCCCCATTTGTGGATAATTTGGGTATAGGAATAAAGATTATCTTTTTAATTATCTCTTTAAAAATTTCGTCACATTATTAATTCAAGACAAACTTGACTCCCTTTTGAGTAATCATGGTTGGTGGGATTTAAAATCCTGATAAGTTTCTCACAAATTGACAATAGTACCCAATTTATCCAAGGAAACATTAAATTTATATCAAATATATTGGTCTTTTCCATCCTTTTATTGGCCTATTTTGTAAGGATCAATATACATCCCTTTATTAGTGATAACAAATCCCAAGAAATTTTCTTTAAAAAAACAAACATTTAATGTACATCAAAAATTAATATTCCTTTCAAAAAATTCTTTTGTAATAAATTCAAATACTCTACATGTAACTAGTTCTGTTTGAAGTGTATACTAATATCATCTATAAAAACAACCGTAAATATTTCAATGTAAAAAAAGACTATTCATTCCATCTATGAGGATTTATGGATCATTAGTGAGTCCAAATTAGGTCACTATGAAATCTTAGTTCCTATACATTATATGAAATATTGTCTTCTGGATATCATACTTCTTCACTATTACTTGATAATATTCCAACTAAGGAACTACCTTGTAGAAGTAATGGGATATAGTTGAAAAAGAAATCAATCAATGTATGTGGGTACTTGTTCTTTATTTTTTTTATTGAGATCACAATAATCACAATAGTGGATAATTAACCCAAATTTTATCTTATTGAAGAGGAATAATGCACCCCACGGTGAAACCCATTGGTGTATAAACCCCTTATCTAAATTTTCCTTTAGTTTATTCTTCATCTCCCAATGTTGAAAAAAACCATTCTCTATAGAGTCTTGGATATTGTTAAATCGATGTGTTTAAGATCTACTGAATGTTTAGCTTCTCAGATAAGAGTAAGTACATGAAATTATTCAGGAAACACATCATCATATTCCCTCATAATAGAAATGGATTCAAGGATCATATTTTATATAGTATGAATTATTTATTATAGATAAGTTTTCTCTTAATAAAATAATATCAATTCTTGAGATTTTCTTACCCAAGAAGATTCATCCACCTGATTTCACTTATATAAAATTGGAGGGTGATTCCTAATATGAAGGGAAATTTCCTTTTTTCATAAATTTATATTGGATCTATATAATGAGATTTATTTCATGCTGAGAATTATATAAAATTCCACTAAAGAGAGTATCCAAATGTTTTTGGGGAACCATGTCCTTTAAATATATCTAAGGTATGACTTGCATTCTTGGGATGCACCAATTGAACCATTCACTATCCTCAATGATAAATTAATTTCCATGTTTTTAGGCATTGTTTTAACATTTCTACTAAATTTGTGTGATATGAATGAATTCGTAGAACAATGGAAGATAAGAATTCATTTCACTATTTTATTTTTCTTCTTATAATTAAATTTTCAAAAATAGTCTTTTTTAGGATAATTTTTAAACCACAGATCAAATAAATAGAAAACCATGAATATTAATGGGAAAATCACAAATGAAAAATATTTTTTTACATATGAATTTAAAGGTTTCAATATAAGTTATACATGATCTATTTGATAACATAACATCTTATGGAAATTATTTTTCATTAATAATGATTATATACAGATTTTAATTAACAAACTTAATCCCCCAATAGTGTAAAACTATGATGTTAGTAAGCGACATTTTCATACACAAATATATGATCATTTCCATCTCAATACACCCATTTCAGGGTTATTATCACCATGTACATCTATTCAAATTCCATACCCACCTGTTTTATCCAGAGAGGGATATATCTTCATGGAAACCACTAAATCTATATTTCACTAGAATTTAGGGATTTTTTCTTATGCTTAGTCTTATCTAAAATTATTTTAATTGAGTTTTATAATTAAAATCTCAAAAATAACTAGATGTTTCTAGGATAAAAACTATGACATACTATATATTTAATACACTTTATTTTATGATTTATTACCTAAATGTACATATTATAAAATCCCTAAAGATTACGAAGGATAATGTATTTGGTAAATTAAGTACATATCACATCAATGTGATACATGGATAATAAAACATTATTGAAAATTTACATAACATGATACTAAAATTCCTTTTCACTTTTAAAACCACATGATATAACCTGGGGACATAAATAAGAAATGGGTGAGCTATAAATCCCAGTAAGGGATTACCTTTTTTTTGGCATAAGGTAATGTATTAAATGTGATCTAAGAGGCATATCAATGCATCATAACATGGTTAATAATCATACTATTGAATAATAAGTCATGATATAACTTGATTGTAAAAAGGAAACAAGGGGATGTATCGATGACATGAACGATGTAATCAGAAACATAAGTCAAGGAAAAACTCCAAGACACCATGGCATGGTAGAAAAATCCAAAAAATAGATTATGTTTACTAATTAATCCCATACATGACATCTAATGAGACTAAAACTTTATTTAATGCATTGGAGCACTATATGAGAACACCCATATATTTTATATCATATACATACATAAGTGTGCCACATGAATCATACAACCTAAATATGAATTTCATAAATTGTAATATCAAGATAAGAGGATTGTGGAATATATAAATGTAATTCCTAAATCAATGAAGGACAAATACATCTAGGTGAATAATTTTGAGTGGTAATAAGGATTGGTATTAAAAAAATATTGGTATTGAAAAATCATAGGATAATTCCTGATAATTAATTGGTGTACATAAAGGTTTAAGGGAAGGTATAATTGGATTTAATTTGTCATCATATCACTTATAAATCATATAATAAGTAACGGGGATTTGTTAAATCATATCCTAATATAAAAAATTGGGGCAAAGGAGAAAATATGAAGGAGGTTCTTGAATAAATACAAGATGGATAGGATCCCTTAATTCACCATAATAATAGCTTAGGTAAGGGTTATAATGGTATGGGATAAATAATATCCCATTATAATAAAGCCAATTGTATTTTAAAGTTATATATAACAACACATTCCAAAATTACGTATTTGAAATCAAAAGACATAATACAATGTATGTACTTGAGTGGAAAAGAAGAGAGAGAGAGTGAGATCCCATATCATGAGAGGGAATTTACAAAATCATGGGAGGAGATTATTAAGAGATTAGGGATTCCATGGGAGGTTACTATTGATGGAATGGAAGTATAACTTACAATTGGTTTGAGTAAAGATACATGTGAGGTTGGGTTGGATTATAAAGCAAAAGGGATGATATTTTTTTGTTAATTCAGAATCAAAGGTTTCAGACTCCATATGGTAATGTAATCAAAACTACCAACCATACCATGGTTTTTTCCCAAGGTTTTTACCAATGTGGATTGCTTTTAATATTATTACACGTTTAAGAACTGATTTCATTCTAAAAATTCCATTAAGGATGTTTAAGTAGTGTATTTTTACAAATAAATGATTAGGATTGCTTAAAATATAATTTTGGTTTGTAGGATTCATTAAGGGTTTATAAAATTAATAAAATAACCTCAAAAAAATTATTTTACATGTAACATATTTATTTTTTCATTTATTTCTTTAATGGAATATATTACATCACTTTTAGGCCATTATGACGTCATAATTCACAATGTATATTTTTATCAAATTTAATTTGGAAATAAAAATTCGGCGGTATCAATTTTTATTGAAAAACTCACTATTGGGTTATTAGGATATTTTGAATTTTGGAATAATTTCATTTTTATCCTAATATTTATATATATATATGTAATACTTTACAATTTTAAATAAAAAATCCATATTTAATAAAAAATAAAATATTTTTACAATAATTGTTTTCTCACCCTTATAAAATTATTAAAATAGAATTTATTTCAAAAATTATTAAATTCATTGAAAAAGTGTTCCTTGATTGAAACTATTCATTTTCCAAAAATATAATTTTTTTATGAGATAAAAATATATTTTTCGCAAACTAATTATTTTAAAATTAATATTTAAAAATGATAAATATATTCATTTTTTAGTTTAATAAAAAATAAAAATCAAAATATTACAGGTCAGATACATAGCCCATTATTATAGAAGTGAATTGCCTAAATATGAGGTGTGTGATTTGTAAATGGGTTTAGTGATATGATATCACTTTGTTATCTTTTATGAGTAAACAACCTGGTCTATTTTGGGATTCATCGATGTTATTCATATATCCTTACCTATTTGTGGATAATTTGACCACAAGTGCAGTGATTATCTTACTCATTATCTCTTTAAAAATTTCTACACATTAATAATTCTAGACAAATGGGACTCCCTTATTAGTAAGAATGGTTGGTGTGATTGAAAGTCTTGATAAGTTTCTTAAAAATCGATAATAGTACCCAATGTATCCAAGGAATCTTTGAATTTGCATCAAATATTTTGGCCTTTTCCAACATTTTATCGAATTATTTTTTAAGGATCTGTATATATATCTCTTTTTGGTGATAATATATCCCAAGAAAGTTACTCCAACAAAAACTATCATTTTTGGTACATAAAAAATAAGAATTTCGTTCAAATAGTATTTTGTAATGAATTCAAATACTCCACATATAACTATTTCCATATGATGTATATAATAATATCATATATAAATACTACCACAAATTTTTCATTGTAATAAACAAAGAGTATTCCTAAAATCTATGAAGATTTTTTGATCATTAGTTAGTCCAAATGGCATCACTATGATCTCATTGTTCTTATACCTTATACGAAAATTTGTCTTGGGGATATCCTTCTTCTTCACCTTTAAGAATATTACAACTAAATATCCATCTGGTAGATGTGACGTGATGTAGGTATCCAATTGAAAGAGTAATCAATTTATTTATGTGGATACAAGTTCTTTATTGTGATTTTTTGAGATCCCAATAATCACTATAGAGGAGCATTGACCATTCCTTTATCTTAAAAAATAGGAACAATGCACCCCATAGTGAAACACTTGGGTGAATGAACCCCTTATCTAAATTTTCCATTAGTTTATTCTTCATCTCCCAAGATAAAAAAAATTCTACATAGATTCTTGGATATTAGTACATCTACGAGTATAAGTTCTGTTTAAAATTCATCCTCTCAGCAAAGAGTTAGTACATGAAATTATTTGGGAAACACATCATCATGTTCCTTTAAAATGGGAATGTATTTAAGGATTATATTATCATTAGTATCATTAATTTACAATATATATGCTTTATCTCAAGGAACTAATATCTATTCATGAGATGTTGTTAACAAATAAGATTCATCCACCTCCTTACACTTGTATAAAATTGGATGGTGATTCCTAATATGGAGGGAAATTTCATTCATTTAGAAATTTCTATTGGCTAGATATAAGGAAAACTAATCCATGCCTAGAATTGCATAGAATTCCACTAAAGGGGGTATCATAATTTTTTGTGTGAAATTTAACCCACAAATATGGGTAAGGGTTTCCATACACACTAGAGATGAACCAATTACCCATTCACCATCTTCATTGATAAATCAACTTCCATGTATTTAGGTGTTGTTTTAATAATTATACTAAAATTTGATAATATGAACGAATGCATAGAACCTTAGAAGATAACCATTACTTTCACTATTTGATTATAGTTATAATCCATACATTATAAAAAAAATGACTATTGTCATGATAATTTTTAATCCAGTGACCATAAAAATGGAAAATCATTAACATTAATAGGATAAATCAGAAATGGAATTTTTTTTAACATATGTATTTATATGGTTCAATCTAAGTGATTCGTGATCTATTTACTATTATAACAACTTATGGTAATTCTTTTTCATTAATAATGGTTTATAAAGATATTTTTAATTACCAAAACATATCCCCCCGTAGTGTAAAACTTGGTTTTTAGTAAGGAACATTTTCATACACCAGGAAATGATCAATTCCATCTCAATACACCTTTTTCCATGTTATTACCCATATGTACATATATGTTAGAGCCACACCCACTTATAGATTCCAGAAAGGGACATATATTCATGGAAACCACTAACTTTATAATTTACCAGAATTTAGAAATTTTTTCCTATTTTAGTATTATCAAAAATTATTATAATAGAGTTTTATAATTCTAATACAAAAAATAACTAGACATTTCTATGATACAAACTATGACATCCAAAATCATTAATGCACTTTAGTTCATGATTTATTACATAATGGTACACATTATAAAATCCAAAAAGATAAGTAAGCCCAATGTCTTTGGGAAATTATGTACATATCACATCAATGTGATTCATTGATAAAAAAATTATAGAAAATTTCCTTAACATGCTAAAGATATTTATCATAACTATTAAAGCTGCATGAGATAACTTGGTGACATACTTAAGAAATGTGTGAGATATAAAGCCGAGTAAGGGAATAAAAAAAGTATAGCATAATGTAAATAAATACATTTGATCCATGAGTCATATCAATGTAAGATAAGATGGGTGAGAATAATAATATTGAACAATAAGTCATGATATAACATGATAGTATACATTAATCATGGGGTTTTAGTAACTACATAAAAAATGATATCACAAATATAGGTCAAGGCTAAATGCCAAGACATCATAAAATGGTGAAAAAAATCCCCATAATGGATATGGTTTACTAAATAATAATATAAATGAAATATCATGAGTCTAAAACATTACATAATGAATTTGAGAATTATCTGGGAACATCAATCAATTTTATATCATGTACATGCATAAGTGTGAAAAATGAATCATACAAAATAAATATAAACATCTTAATTTTAATATCAAGATAAAAGGAGTGTGAGTTAAATACATGGAATTACTAACTATGTATAGGATAGATACATCTAGGTGAATAAATTTGAGTTGAAATAAGGATTGGTATTAAAAAAACAATATTTGTATGAAAAAATAACTTGATAATTATATATAAATCCCAATGGTATATAAATGTTGAAGGGAGGGACCAATGTAAGTTAAATGGGTATCGTATCATTTCTAAATATTATTTTAATTAATATTGATGTGTTAAATCATATACTAACATGAAAAATTAGAACAATGGAAAAAATATAAAGGATGTTCTTGAATAAATATGTGGAGGATATGATCTCTTACATAAAAATAATAAAAACATAGGTAAATTTTATAATGGGATGGGATAAATAATCACCCATTAGTATAAAAAGAATTGGATAGTAAAGGGGTATATAATAAGACATTACAACCAACCGTATTATAAATAAACTTACTTAATACAATGTATGTTCTTGAATGGAAGAGAAAAGAGAGGGAGTGATCCCATACCTTGAGAGGGAGTTTCCAAAATCATGGGAGAAGATTCTTAAGGTCTCAGGGATACCTTTGGAGGGCTCTATATTGGTATTGGAATAATAATTTCTCTATCCAATGGTTTTTAGTAAATAGAAATGTGATGATGGGTTGGATTATATTGCTAAAGGGAGGATATTTTTTATTAATTCACAAACATATGTTTTGGAATCTATATGATAAAGTAATCAAAACTACAAACTATACCACGATTTTTCCCATGGTTTCTACAAAAAGTAGTTTTGTTTTAATTATATTTCGTGTTTTTGAACTTCTATTGTTATAATAATTATATTTGAGATGTTTAAGTAAGTTATAATTATAAAGAAATGATTTTAAAAACATAAAAAATAATATATCTTTTGGAGGATTAATTAAGGTTTTATAAAATTAATACAATAACCTCCAAAACACATTATTTTTAATATAAAATATGTATTTTATCATTTATGCCTTTAATTGACTATATTACATCACTTTTGGGTTATTATTATGTCATAATATATACATTATATTTATACCAAATTTAATTTTGACACAAATATTTCTTTGTATCCATTTTTTTTGAAAAAATCATTATTAGGTAATTTTGATTTGTCGATTTTAAGAATAATATTAATTCAATAAAAATAATTATGTATATATATTCGAGAAATTAAAATTTTAAATAAAAATCCATTATTATTGAAAAATACTATTTTTTGTCAAAAAATATTTTCTGAACCTTATAAAAATTATTAAAATATATATATTTTCAAAAATTATTGAATTCATTAATATAGTGTGTCTTGATTTAAACAATACTTTTTCCAAAAATAAAATTCATGTTTTATCATTTCAAAATCTATAATTTTTATCAAACTATTTATTTAAAAATTAATATTTAAAATGGATAAATATAATCAATTTTTAATTAAATGAAAAAAATAAAAATCACACTATTATGTTCTAGATACATAATCCTTTTTTACACTAGTGAATTCTCTAAATGTGAGGTGTGTGATAGTGATATTTTCTTAGGGTGGTTCGATATACATGGTTTGGTCCATGATCTTAATGATTCAAAGCTTCTCTTATGATGATATTTATTCAAGATTTGGTTATTGAATCTAGGATTTGGAATAATAACGAGAAAATCCAAGTTATTCTCTATACCAATGAATATTTGAAATATGGTCTTCATGGTGTATGATCCTATAGGTCTAGGAAATCAATTCTTCAATTAGTTTTAATTAGATGTCCTCAGAACCCTTTATATAAACTAGTCATATGATCATTGCTTAATGTCTATATTATCAATTCTAATGATGGAATAAGTCTTTATAATTTGACATACTATATGAATATTAAAAAATATATAATATAGAGAATTTATTTTCTAAAATTTTATTACATAATATGGTATTTAATAACTAAAAAATAGAATATCATTTATAATAGTTTAGGTTGTTACTGTTGATTTATACCAATTTAAAAAACAAAGTGAATGAGGTTCCCGGGTAGAGGCCAATGAGAGTTGGAACCCAGGTAGGTGACCCTGATGAATATGGAAATTCGGTAGGTGACCTATGAAAATTTGACACTTAATGTGGTTACCTGGGTGAATGTGAAACCTGACATGTTGAACTAGGAGAATATGGTGCTCATGCAGGTAATATGGGTGAATATGGAAACCAACTATGTGATCTATTAATTGATACACTTAGAGATACATAGGAATGGACAATGTTTAATAAATAATAAATGGAAGCTTCTTAGAGGACCTGGGTGCGACATATTTGGGAGGATCCTTAGCATGACCTCCTTGAGACAATCCTTGGAAAGAACTATTTGTGAGGACCTAATCCCATAGATATCACACCTTAGTATCTTGGGTGTTTATCATTATCATGGTCATATTAATTATTCCCTATGATGAATTGAGTGATGTGGTAATTCCTTAATCATAACCAATGATTCAAAGAATACCCTTTACTTATTTTATTTTCACATCAGTATGGATTCAAAAATCATTGAAAGGGGATTTATAGAGGGGTTGGGAATGGATTACTCTTGTTAACATTTTTATAGGGAATATACTTCAAAATCCACTCTTAATGTTTAATATGTAGTGATGAAATTTAGGGGTGGGTACTAGGGTTGCCTATATAGACAACATGAGCTAGGCACCTAGGTTACTTTTTGGAGTGCCCAACTCCTCTAAAATGTGTGTGTGTTGTGATATGAAAAAAGACTATCATGTATATGTTGGTAATATGGTGTAAATAGGATGTAAATACAACAAAAAATTATTTACTTGGGGAGTAACAATGTGTGAGGAACTGGGTGTCATGTTTCCATCCCCCTTGAACAAATCCATTAATTTCATCAATATATTAGTGGAATGTTTTTCCAAAATGCATGTTATAATAATACTTAATATTAAATTGGATGATGATTCTATAATATTCTATTTAAAATAATTAATATATTTCAATAATATTGTGATTCAAGATAATATGTATCTTAGTATTAAAGACGATGGTTATGCCATGTTGTGAAACGTTTCACTAAAATAGTTTTGTGTATATATCCATGGACAGATAGAAGTGAATGATCATTGTTTTTTTGTAAATTTTAAAGATGTAAGAATTTATGATTTTTTTAGAATTAAATTTTATTTTTTGTCAATATATTTGAGTGAAAATATTATGTTTTAAATATGAATATTTAGAATCCATTTATAAGTATCAAAGTTAAAGTATTTTTTGAAATAATATACAACTAGTTTCAATATGGAGGTCATGAAGTAGTATTTATTATGATTTATTCAAATTAAAATATTGAAATTATTATTCTAATGAAACTCTAAAATGATTATGATGATATTTTTTTTGTGATAATAATAATAATCAAGGAATATAAGGATAAAAATATTGGGTGAAATACTGATAATATGCTGGTGTAAGTTTGATAATATAAATATCAATATTATTATACTAATGGGTATCTTAAATTAACTTTTAAGATTATAAAGGTTCAATGATAATGAAAATAATTAGAACCAGATCATCCAATAGAAAATTGAATGTATTTTTATTCTAGTTTGAATATTATTGTAAACTGGATTGATCCAAAATAAATAAATATTGGTAGAAAGATACTACAAGAAAATACTAACGGAAAAGAATGATTCCTTCCTTTCATGTAATTAGTTGATGAAATTATTGGTACAACTATGTATTAAAATTGTTTTAAACATATGAAGGATGTATTAACTCACATTAGGGGTGAACCTTGTTAAAAATTTGTGTACATAATGTTCTTTCTTAGTTTAGTGAATTATAGGGGAGAATATGATTAAAAGAGAGAGTATGTCACTATTTTAATAAGTAATAGATGTTGATTTGAAATGAAAATTATATTAATTATGTAACATTTATTCAAAACATTTTCTTAGTGGCAAAACATCAACCACTTCTAAATTTAATATATTGTCAAATTTATTCATGTTCCATATAAAATATCCTATATAAGTTGAATAACTGATAGAGAAGCACAATTATCTCAACAGTACAGGAATAAATAAATTTATTGGAATGAATGATCATGGATGAATAACATGATGATTCATTATCTCTTTCATCTTTTACTTGATGTTATTTATTTTTTCATCATTTGGTTTACTCAAATTGGGAAAGATTCTCCCATAAAATATACTCATAAGATAAATTTGAAAGTTGATGAAAATACAAGGAAGGATATCTTGATGTAATTCGTTGAAAAGGTGTATAAAAAGGTTAGGTGTCCCAAACCTATAGATAAAATTATGTTAAAATTATAAATGACTTTTAATTAAATGTTAGTGTAATGGTTTCCAAAATATAAATTTAGAGAGGAAAAATTTAATGATATTGGAATGACTGATGAAGAGACTATTGATTACTTTTTCTTTATATTAAATGAGATATTTAGTAATATTAGAGTCTTGTGAGAAACATTGTTTTTTTCAACCATCTAAAAACATTTTATGATAAATTTTCTTGATAGAATTTTTAAAAGAGTAATAACTTTGTTATATTGAGATGAGTTGTCACTCAATGAGTTACATAATATAATTATTTCTTTTAATTTGAGTACATATTATTTTTAAAATAATATGATCAAGTTGGATATGTTGATGAAATTCATGTCCCATGAGAAATCATAATATAAAATATAAAAAATAAATTAACACTGATGAGTTTGAATAGGTTGAATAATATTAAAGAATAATTACTCTAATTTCAATGTAACTCAGAAAAATAAAGTGAAAAAAAGTAAATCTCCCAATAAAATGTTTGATATATGGTATAATGATATTATTTTCAATATATTTTCCAAAATAGAAAGGTGGTGAGTATAAGGGTAATGAAAAACTAGATCATAATCATAATAAGAGATAGATATTGAACATCAAATAATGAAGGAAAATTATTAATTTTATGAATAGTCTCAAAAAAAAGAAAAATAAGAATAGTTCTGAGTAATGTAGAGGATGGGTACTCTAGTTCAAGTTGTTAACTAGATTAAGATAAAACATAAAGGTTTATAAACATTATATAAATTGTTTAAAAAAATAAAGATACATCACACACAAATAAATAATTTGAAGAAACTAGTACTTAACATATGTTGAATGATGATCTTGAATATTTTCTAAAGGAAAATAAAAAACTAAATAAATTAATCATATTTTAAAAGAATTTGGATGAAAATAAAAATAAATGAGAAGATTAGTTACTTAAGAGGGAAGCCTAATAGGGGTTGAAAATTATTAAATTAAGTATCACTCGAATGGGATACTATGAAGGCAGTACTAGGTAACCAATGTTTTCATTGCATGATTTTAGGGTAGTATTTTCACATAAGTAGTGCATGATATAAATAGTGGGTGTAGGGGAATTGTGAGCATAGTGTGGTTTAAGAAGTTATGTAGAGTGACATAGTAAGGATGTTTGTGATGTTTTTTCTTAAAGGGTTATTCTTTTTGCAGGTGCATGACTCATGAGATCGGTGTATAAAAGGAAGTGAATCATGGATAATTATCACATATAGGAAATTTCCAATTGTTCATTCGTGCGTAGGTTTCTTTATAAATGGTTAATAACAAAGTCAATTCCTGGTAGATTGGTTGAAGTAATCATTTTTAAATAACATTTTCTAGTGGATATTCTTGAGATAGAATAACACATTGAATCAAAAAACTAAGGATATCATGATATAAATAAATTTATAGATTTTTTTTATTATAAAGGTGACCATCAAGTCATTAAACTGAGTAAGTAATCATCCGAATTATCATGTAAATTAGAGTTTATGGAAGTGATCCAAGGGAGGGAATGTACTATCTCTAAATTCATTATAAAGGTAGTGTATCAGTCATGGAGTGACCTTGGTCCCCAAAATATAGTGTAGCATAGTGAATCCTCATATGACTGGTACACTATTAGAATATTCTTCTTAGACTATCCTTTATTGGTGGACTATGTAAAATTTACATATTACGTTTTAATTATACATTTGAGTGTTTTGTGAGTATGTATTCAGATAAGTAGTTTTAAAGAGTTCATACCAAATCAAGGTCATTATCCTTTTAATAATGTGTAATTCTTTATAACATGATTAACCCCTACCCTCTCATCATGTATCGGGGTATAAAAAAATACCACTTCCAATGTTTTATATGTTAAATCTATCATTAAAAATTCATTGAGATGTAGAATTTAGTAAATAGAAAAGGTGATCCACTTTTTGACAAATTAAAATATTATATTTTATATAATATAATGGGATCATATATTTTATATCTCAAGATATAAGTTATTTTTATAAAATTACGTTTTGTGTATGTTAGTGAGTTGATAATTAACTTGTAACTAAATTTATAGTAAATTTTTAGATGCTTATTACAAAGCCCAAAATTCTTTATATGTATCTATGTTAAATCAGATCTATACAAAGTGATGAGTTTCACCTGTTCCAAGGCCATGTGGTTGAAATTAACCAAAATATAGAAATATTATATTAAGGTTTAGGTTTAAAATCTAGAGGTCAACTATAACATATTTGATCATTTGAATATGATTCCACAGGAAATGTTGATATATTCATAAAAATGTCTCTTAAGTTATTGGAACATTTTTTGGACTTGGGGAAGAGATAAATGATATCAATATTTCTATATATTTTTTAGTTAACACATATGTATAATCCCAATTTCTTATCCCTATAAGAGAGGTATTTGACTATGATCTCTCAAAATTTTCTATTAAGAAGTTTGTTGGATTATGAAATTTATGTTAATAAATAATGGACTTCAAGCTATGTGAAGAGGCCATAGTCATTGAAGTTGTCTCAAATTTAATATTTATTTTCCAACTTGATTATAGTATAGAGGTAAGAAAATTAAACCAGAGGGAAGGTTGTGTAATAAAAAAGTAAAAACGAAAATAAACAACAAACAAACATAATAGGATGTAAATTTGTGAAATTAATTTGAAGTGATGGAGGAATTTGTGGAAACAGAGATATAATAGAAAAGGTGGGTGGGATAAAAACATGACTTCGTTAGGGGAATTGGAAAGGATGAAATTAATTGAAATTTCATTGTACATTCGGGGAATCAACCATAGGGTAACTGAGGATGTTTATAAAGTAATGAAAACCTAATTATCATTAGATAAATCACCATCACTGTAGAACTATCTTGATAGATATTATTTATAACAGAACTCTCAATTAGGGTTCTTCATCATGTTGAATATATTAAAATTACCTTTTCCAAAAATAAATTAATTTATAGATACCAAGGTAGAATAATCTCAACATTTCTCCTGTGAATAATTGGGATAAAGTGAAAATAATCACATAAGGAATAAACATTGAGATCCTTAGATGGAATAAATCATTCCTCTATGATCAATACTAATCCAAGAACATGTAAAATGATATATAGATTAATCCATCCAATATAACCCCCCTAAAATAACTACCCACAGATTCTTTTTGAAAAAAAATATAATTCAATTAAACATTCTATAAAAAATGGATTAAGGTTTAGAGAAGAGATAAGGTATCTTCTCTTGGGTGATCAACCTCTTTCTATAGCTCATTATCCAAGCGTATCACCTCAAGTGTGTTTCTTAGCTAATGATCTATATGTACTCACATTTTCAATCCTAGTTTATGATTGATGATCGTGGATTAGAATAGTGGAAAATCTTCTTTGAAATGGGTATCTAGATACCACTCATTTAATATCTATAATATTCGTCCTTGAAGTTTTTACAAATTACTTGTATCACTAGAAAATGATTTTGTATTACCTAGAATTAAAGCGATATGGATAGTCTATCTTCATGAATATCCCTTCTTGGTTGACTTGAGTTGATCCTTATGTAACTATATACTCTCCTTTAAACATTGGAATTCCTCCCTAGTAAGTAACAATAGCTCTTTTGAACATCCAAAATCATAATATCTGATCCTCAATTTACTTGATTTCAGAATTGATGATTTGTTCTCTAATAATTAAATTGTTTTACATTTACATATCCCAGTTGTTAAAATTTATTTAATTACATTTCATAAAATTAAATATATTTCTTATACATTTACATAACCTCTATTAATTTACATTTACATTTCTATAAGTTATATACCCCACTCTATTTTTTAGACTCTATTTTATCTCTCCATTTGATAACCATCAAATATTAGAATTAAAGATTCGATCAAGGTTCCAAGGTTTTGAGTTTGTTGAGAAGAAAAAGATCATCAAGGTTCTATATTACTCCTCATTTTTAATCACCCAAATAATTTCCAATAATTTATTCTTCGATGAACCCCTAATTGGTACTTTTTAATCATAATCCATATCAATAATGAGAAAATACATGGTCAAATTAATCTTTCATACACTGACTAATAAGCCATGCACCAATCCATATGGATATTTGAGTAGGCTATAAACTATTTTGTAAGACAAAAACATTTTCTAAGTCCCTTATACATAGGTTTTTGAAGAGTTACAATGTAATAAAATTGATATTAGAACCCAAGTCACATAAAGAATACATTTATACACTTTATTTTTTTCTACATTGAAGTGAAAAGAATCCTATGTACATAAAATTTAGAGTTATCTTACTCAGAATATCACTCCCCACTCCACAATAATATTATTTGAATCTAATTTATTCGAATCATATTTGTTATCTATAAATAATTTGGGGAATTTTACATATGATGAAATACTATCCTAGGATTCTATAAATTGGATGTTTATCCAACAATTTATAACTATTTTTATGAACCATAAGTAGCCAAGATCATTATTTTTTAGACTCTTTCATAAAAAGGATTGGGAGGGTAATAACATTTTAATAATATCAGATTACATACCTTCTCTTAAAATACTAATTTCTTCATAACTTCTTTATTTTTTTCCACTTCATCTTATTTGGTTCATTTTATTTTTAGGTATCCATATTGGTCATTATAGACAATAAAATCCATTATTGCTTTTTTATCATTTTTTGTGTTTCGATTCACATTTTTAGTTAAACCCTAAATCTCATCTTCTCTGGGATACACCATAACAATTTCTTGAATTGTTATTTACATATAATAGGGAAAACCATTACATTATCCCTTTTATTAGGGTTAATTGTTAGTGGAATCTATCTCTTATAAGTTATTATTATATATATAGAATGTAACATCAATCCACTACTCATTGGGATTAGTTGGAAGATTTTATACATGTCCCTATGCTACATCCCTAAGATGACCAATGCTGACAGTTAATGGAAAGGGATTCAATACAATTGGGGGATTATTTTAACTTTGAATGTAAAACAACTATAACCTAGAATACCCTAATCAAAACCAATATATCATGCATGATAACAATATAAGACTACTCTAGTAACACCAAAAGATAACAATTCCAAACTACACCTTGACTAATATAAGATTACTATAATGGAATACTAAACCGCAAAACTCAAAGAATCAAAAGATATAAACATATAAAATCCCAAAATGATCCAAGATCCAACTAGACTATCCATTCCCATATATGATGAAACCACATTAATGAAATGTGATACCATGTATTTTCTTATGTCCTGATACAAAAAATGTGTATGTGAAGTAATGTTACAATGCATGGGGTGAGTAATAAAACTCATTAGATTTTATCCAAATGAATTCCCTACTCACTCTACTAGGATAAAACATGTTAGAAAATTTATATAAAATAATATTTATAAAATAATTTAAAATAATTTATATAATAATTTAAAAAAATTTCCAAACCAAAATTTGTTTTTCCCATACAAAATCCATTTCAATGGAAAGTATCTAAACAATAGTTTAAAATAATTTCAAAATTTCTATTTTAGAATAATCAATTCTATTCCACATATCCACACATTCCACCATGCATGCAATCGTGGAACTCGCTATACTCATCATTTGTGAGTCTTAATTTCTACATGACATCACATGGTGAACTACATTGATGCAGGGTAGTTTATAACATTATTCATCCCACTAATGATGGGAGAAACTTAATACCCTTATCTATCCTGAGTGAACGTGAACACACACCAACCATTAGTCCAAAAAAACAATTCCAAAACAACCAGTTCAACTATTTCTGTAAAACATATATTCTATTGAAAAAACATTCTGAAAAACATTTCTATAAATCCAAAATGCTATATTTTAAAATCTAGAAAAAAATAAATTTTCACACATTTTTTTTTCATGAATCCACAAACCATCAGTAAAGAGGTTTTCAACCATTATTTTCACAAAAATTTCACAATATATTTAGAGGAATTAAAAAAAGTCAAAACCAATCCTTCAAGTTATAATAATTAAAGTATATAGTGAATCTACCTTCCTCATAAACTATGTTTAAAATGAAAAACGACAATTATTCTTCTATTAAACTAGGTCTAATATCTAAAAACCTTCTATAGATCTTATTCCATAACATACAAATAGCCATATATCAATATCATTTTAATAAAATGTTATAGATATTTCCCCAATAGACTAAATATAGTATTATCTTATAGGTAAGAAGAAGAGATCTAAGGGGAACCATAAATAATAGAGACTTTCAAAGCAATCCAGTAGTCAATGCACCAAGATTTTTCAATAGATCACTTTTTGGGAAGACAAGATAGTCTTTATAGCCTTTTGGTGAATGGAAAACCAGTTTAGGGTCAAATTTGAGGGAAATATTTAATTAGGGAAAAATATGAGTGAGAACCATTTTTTTAGATCAAAAAATTTACTGTTTATGGTTGGGCTGCACAGATAGACAATATGTGCCTCAACCTTGACCCCAAACACACCACACATTATTAGTCCACATGGTTAGACAAACCCAGTTCCAATCATGTTTTTATTATATTATACTTTTCATGGTTACTCCTAAGTGCCTTTATGGTTCGGTAAACCATTGAACCTAACGATGAATCTACCCAGATCCCACTGTCTTCCTTTTCATAGTTCCCTATAGGATTTTCATTGTTTTTACTAATAGTGCTCAAACCCTACACTACTATAAAATCTAAACACTTATCAAATGTCTCCCAAAAACTCCCAAATATAACCAAAACACTTTACATAGATATAACACACAAATAAAGAGTTACTTAATTAAAATTGAAAATGATAAAATCTCTCCATCATTGCCTTTTAATCCCTAGAAATTGGAAAACCATTATTATCCTGAAAGAGTTTGGGGCATTACATGACCATTTTTTTCTCTTGTTCCCATGTTTCTACCCCAAATATGACCATTATTTCAAAAAAATATACTTTATAGATGCCTTTCCCATTAAAAAAATTATCTTTCCTATCAAAAATACATACAGGTATATGAACCAAAGATGAATTTATAACCAAGTCAATGTGATCCCATCAAATCACATGGTTAGGATATTCTTGATATTTATCTAACTGAGATACATGAAACCCATTATTCAATTCACCTAACCATGGTCAAAAAGATTATAAACATTCCACCTTACCAAACCATTCTAGTATCTCAAAATATCCTTTCTATCGAGTAGATCACTATCCCTACTTCCCAAAAAAATGATTCCTAATCGTTGGATAGATTCTCAAGAACACATAATAACTCAACTCAAATGAAAATAACCATTGATGATTATTTGCATAAGTTATTTGATGAATCTAAGTCTTTTCTATTCCATTCTTGATCAGACAAATTTTCTATACCGTCTCTTTGACAATGCTCTACCCAACTAGTTAAGTCTCACATGTTTCCACCCAACAATGTAGAGAATGAAAGGGGTTCCCATACAATGCTTCAAAAAGATACATATGTATCGAGGGCTGGAATATTTTTTATATGAGAAATCCACTAATGGTACATGATCATAGTATCCGTGAAAAATATACACTACCCAATCTCAAATAAGGTCTTCTAATTTTTATATCATCTATTTGGATTATCTGTTCATCTGAGGATGATATGTCGAACTCATTGTCAAATGTGTTACAAGGGATTGTTATAAAGATTTCTAGAAATGTTACATAAACCTCAGCTCTTGATATGATCTTATCAAAACTGGTATGTCATACCTCTTTACTCAGATATATATTCATGACAAAGTCGTCCACCATATGAGATTAAAAAAATCAGATGAAATGGGATGAATTTGTGTGTCAATCCACTATCACCCATTTGGAATTGTGTTTTCAAACTATTCATGGGAGACTTGTTAAAAAATCCATGTCTATATACTCCCATTTCAAAATAAGAATATGTAAAGACTATATCATACCTACTCATCACTGGTACTCTTCTTTAACCTGCAGATAGGTTAGGCATCTTGAAAAAATCTCAGCCACTTTCCATTCCAAACTGACCCACTAAAACTATGATTTTAGCACCATATAAATCATTTGTAATCTAGGATAAAAAGCCTATATCAAATTGTGGTAAGCATGAAGAAGTTGTTACTGAAAAACCACATGCATGACCATCCGATCCCAAAACCCCAAAATTGAGCAACCATATAGCAGTCATATTTCAATGGTATCCCCACTTTTTAGTTTTGAACTCATTTCCATACATTTTGAATTAGAGTTTTGTACCTATTTAACCTTTTCCAACAAATAAGGAACAATAGAATGCCAAAGGAAAAATACTACACTACCTCTGTCATTACAGTCCAAGTACAGGTCTTCTATTATTGACATTAACTATCATTGATCTAAAGCCTCTTTAGAAATTAATAATATGACTTTTAACATAATGAATCTACCACTGAATTTCCTTTACCCATTGTATACATCATGTCAATGTAAAAAAAATTATAGACACTCCATCCTTCTTCTTTTACATAGTTTCGAATCCCTTTGTTAGAAAATTTATTTCAAGCTCTTATGATCCGTAAACTCTGTGAATTTCTCTCCAAAGTGGTAATGACACCATGTCTTCAAAAAATGAACTATAATAGCTGAATAAAAAATGTGTTTTGGGTATTCATTCAAATAGAACCATATCTTTTTTGACTAATAAGCAAAAAAATATTATCCTTACATGAAACCACATCCCTACCCAGAACCCAAAGCTTCAAAATACACGATGTAACATTTTCCTCATTCTAGTAATATCAAGATCGATTACGATGTTAGGATAACATTTATATCTTGAAAATACTTCTAAAATATTTCATTCTAATGGAATGAATCATTTTTCCTTTTAAAATCTGTCATATTTGGAGCTAGTTGAGAAAAACCAGTGAAAAAATTGGTAATAACCACTAAGATCCAAAAAACTACATATCTCAATGAGATTATTTAGTGGTTCTGAATAAATGAGAACAATCATATTTTCTAGATCTATAGAAACACCAATTTCAATGATTAAATCTAAATGTAAACATACCTCTTATATCCCAAAATCATATTTTGATAATTTTGAATATAGATGATGATATATCAAGATTCCCAACACTTTTTACATGTGTTTCTCATGATTCACCCTTGTCCTTAAATACACTTATATTTCATCCAAAAACACCACAAAAAGGAACACAAATATCTATGAAATAACTGATTTATTAATTCCATAAATAACTCTAGTTCATTTTTATTACTAAAAGGCACAATCACATATTTAAAATGGCCAGGTATACTCTTGAAATCATTCATAGGAATATTTTATTTCTGAATACGCAACTTGTAATATCCTGATTGCATGTCAATTTTGGAGAACCACAAGAATCCCTTCAATTAATTGAATTGATTATTAATCCATGAAAGCAGTTACTTATTATTTATTTTAACTATTTTATGCTTACAATAATCTAAACACAACTGAAGATTTTTGTCATCATTTTTGACAAACGTGATCGGTGCAGCCCATAAGGACATGCTAGGCCAAATGAACCCTTTTCTTTATAGTTCTTCCAAATTCACTTTAAATTAAATTTAATCAATTGGTTCCATCTTATAATAAGGAATGGAAATAGTATTGGTTCTCTAGAGTAGATAAATCATAAAATTCACTTCTTCTGCGAGTGGAAACCTAGACAAATTATTAGAAAAAAACATCCATAAACTAATCAAAAAATGGTGAAAAAATTCTATTCTCGATCAATTTCACCAATGACAAGGTCAATGCTAAAAAATAGTTTTAGTTTTTTCCAAATACTAGGGAAAATAATCTTTTTTACTAATCATTACATTCCAGTATCCTATAAATAGATTCTAAATTCCATCATTAGTCACCAAACTAACCGTTCGTGTATAATAGTCGATACGATCCTTGAACATTATCAATAAATACATCCTTGAGAATATGAAAAAGACAACCATATCATGAAAAGGGAAATAACATATCCATTAAAATCCATCAATATATATAACATTCTTTACAAATAAGGGATTAACATTCCCTTTGACCAAGGGAAGTTCGAAGTTTCAAAATAGAAGGAATCATCTCAACACTTAAACCCAATAGATCAATATCATTAGATGAAATAAATAAATGGTATGCACCTATATCAAAAAAATAATGCATAAGGTTAGAATAAAAAAAATAATGATACCTCTCATTTTAGATGGTCTAGATTGATCATCCATAATAACCTACTCAACACCATACCACTACTTACTTTCTACACATTGTTATTTATTGTATTGTTGAGACTGTCCTTTCTGAGGAGTCATTTTATTTCTGGAATCACTATGGGTAGATTGGTTCTTTGGATGAGAAGTATTATTATTGCCTAATTCTTTTTTTTGTAACACCTTGACCCTAGTTACTCGGAGTCGGTGCATTATTACATAAGGTTGGCATGATATAAGGAATTATGTGTCGAAAGACTGATTAGTTTAGTAGCCTTGGAAGTACTAGATACATTCATAAGTTTTACATTACATCATGAAATAAAAACATAAACAAAATTTTATCCCATTTACCACACTTATATAATTATCCTTTCCTTGTAGGTCAACCATAAAATACTTATTCTTATCCTGGGAAAAATAAAACATAAAAAGGGGTGAGCTCAGATGCTCAGTAAGGATAACAATATTGCGAAAACATTCATAAATAATCATAAAAATTTAAGGAAATGTATAATACTAAAACAAAATCCTTTTAAAATTAAACTTCAACATAATATAGAAAATATAAAATCGATTAATTCCATTTTCTTATTCACATAAAAATTCTACCAGTTGAAAAATCACATGCAATATCAATACCCACTTTCATAATGATGGAATGAATAATGCATGACTTCATAACCACATAGTCAAGGCCTTGTGCCAAGACTACAAATAATATTTTGTCTAGGACATCTTCCAAGACACTAGTTTGTCTCATGAGATCTACCGATGCATCGAGGAGATATAGCGGGCTCCACCCGTTACATACTAAGTCCAATGCATTCCTCATATGAAAGGTTTTAAACATAACATAAAAATTTGTATTAAAACTACCATACAAAATGTCAATAATTATCCATAAACCATGAATGGTGTAAAAATATAACATCCATATTCAAACATATCACAAACCTTCAATACAATATGTTATATTTGTATCATAATCAATCAACTTCAAACAAGTTTAAAATCCATCAAAGGATGTTGATATAGATGAAATAAATACTATTTGAAATAAATACCTCTTTCAATTTTGAAATCATTTTAAAGTCATATAATTATAAAAGAAAGAATTTATTTTGAAAATATTCTTATAAGCATGTATGGGATGGTTAGACGATGATATAATGTTAGAAAATATCCACACCTACCGTATAAGTTAAAAAAAAATCTAACCTTAATTTTGACGAAAATGTCATAAAGTATCTTATTTGGTAAATGACAGGAAGATTCCTTTCAATCCATTTTATAAAAACACAAACTAGATTATAAATGACTTTAAACCATAGTCTTGTAAATAGTAAAAATGTTTTGAAATATATTTTTAGGAAACATGGTTGTGGATGATAAAGAGGACTTAGTAGATACTTACATAAAAACAACCTTGGATAATAAAGAGATTGTGAAATTAAACCTTACCTTATACTTTTCTTTGGTCAAGTGTTTATTAAACTCCTTTATAATAGTTAAATA
This sequence comes from Viscum album, assembly GCA_963277665.1. Lineage (NCBI taxonomy): Eukaryota > Viridiplantae > Streptophyta > Magnoliopsida > Santalales > Viscaceae > Viscum > Viscum album. The sequence goes on along the minus strand of OY728150.1, from coordinate 1,902,184,412 downwards.
ATTTTTATTAAATTATAAAATAACTATATACATAAATATTATATCATATACGATCCTCTAATGTTGCTTTGTTAATAATATTTTAGTAGTATCATTGTTTTGGGTGTAAACTGATCTGTTTTCCTTTATATGCTCGGTTACGTAAGACATGTTTGTCATGTATAGTATGTATTTTATTCATATCATGAATTATATTATGTTCTTAAACATTATTTTTGATCATAAAATGAAAATTATTTTTGAATGATTATGATGGGGAATGAATCTTATCACATTCGTGGAGACGACAATCCGTACGAACGCACGAGCGACAATATCATTATATTGATGATGAAATCATATTTAATTAGATTTTATATCATATATAAATAATCATTAAAATGTTATATATATTATTTAAATTATTTATACTCATTATTATACCCATCCAAATAATGAAGTGTTTGAATAACAAACTACACTTTGATGTGGAGACAGTAAGCCATACGTACGCACGTATGGTGACTTTATCATTCATATGATGGATAGAATAATGAATATGGTTATAAAATTTTTATAATATAATCACATTATATAGAATATACTGGATTTATTATTTTAGAATGGAAACAATAAATAAAGAGGATGTGGAAGAAGAAAAGAACTTGAAAGAGGGTGGTGAAATTAAAAACTCTTCTTCGGGTGTTTCCTTTTGAGAGGCTCAAAAGGGCTCCATAGGTTGGATTTATAATAAAAGTAAGTTCTATAGGTTAATTTTAGGGATGTTGGGAGGATAATATGGTAGTGTTTGTCTGAGCCAAATGGATTTGGACGTGTGAAATTAATAGAAGTGGAAGTACCCTTTTATAAGAGAGGTGAGGATCACTTTAGGAAAAGTTTGAAATACTATTTTATAATAAAATAATTTTCGGTTTATAATGGCTCCAAAATGATTTATTTATAAGATAAAGTGGGTATGGGTCGAGAACCTCTCAAAAAATGGGTTTTACATAGGTTTAGGTCACCATAGTAACCTTATCTTTTAGATTTAACTCTTATTTAAATAATTAGACATTTACCATGTCTCTTTGTATTTTTATATTATATAGTTCATAAACATAATATAACAATCCAAACGAACCAAAAAATGGTTCATTATTAATATATATAATCTTATATAATTTCTTTTTCTAAGCCTGAGGTTTTTTAGAATATTATATCAATTAATAATATATTCTTTGTTTTTAAAAACTCAATTATGTCAATTTTGACACTATTTAGTATTTGGTTTTTGTGAAAATCATAAAAGCATTATTACGTCAAAAAAATATGTAATCAGACATAACATGTCATAGTAACCAATAAAATTAGTTTAATTCAACAAAAGGCTTAGATAACATTTATTTGGATATTTATAATATCAAATATTTCAATATTTCATTAGTAAGGTGATTACTACATCATTATTGTATCGTAAATAAATTAAATTATTTAATGTCTAAAAATTATAAATAAAATACCATTATATAGGAAAAATTTTTATATTTCTAATTAAAAAATATAGTCAAATTTATCTTATCTGTAACACTATATTAAAAATGGTTTATTTATTAAACTTTGAATTTAACACTTTTAACTCTTCTTTAAATAATATAATAATAAATGTCCTAATCTAATCCAAGGGGACCAAAAGGATCATATTTCATTATTAAGGTCAATTTTGGTCTAATTTCACTAATAAAATAGAATTAGGGCATGTTTTTGCGTAATTATAATTTCATTTTTACCCTTAATTACCCTATTTACTTTTAACCGTGGTAAATAAAAGTCAAAAGTTACTATTCACAACTTATTGAACCACATTTTATTTAATGTTGTCAACAGTTTATCTTGGATTTATTTAAATTCAACTCAAATAAGTGTTAAAATTATATTTTATGCAAATTTGTAAATGCTCATAGTAGGTGGGTAAAAGACAGTAAAAAGTTAAATAAAATTTTATATATCTTAACTTATTATAAAATGACTCCAATGAATTACATTGAACATATATAGGTATTATGTATCTATTTTTATCTAAAATAAATTTAAATAAAATAACTAATTATTTACATAAAATGTTGGTTTTAAACAATAGCACAATGTTTTTTACTATTCATAAAAAAATTGAATGTTCTCAGAAAAATACAAAAAATTCACCCTATGCTCATTTCAACATTAAAATTTCAAAAAAGAAGTCCATTTTGAGAAATAAAATTTATCAAATTTCAAAAAGTGGGTCTTGCTATTCATAACAGACACTTTGATTGGTCGTGGTGTGTTAAAACACCAAGTTGCATAAAACGCAAGCTACTGCATTATTCAAAATGAAACATACCATGGATGCTTGGGGTGTTACATTCTCCCCTCCTTAAAATAATTCCTTCCTTGAAATTTCTAGAATATTTCTGCATAAAAAGATTTGGTTGGTTCTTTATCATAGGTTCCTCAGGTTCCCACGTTGCCTCTTCCATCTTATGGTTTCTCCATAGAACTTTTACCAGACGAGTCGTCCTCATTCGCAGCACTTGTTCTCTAGTATCAAGAATTTTGACAGGCTCTTCACAATAAGACAAATTTGGTTCCAGTTCAATTTCCTTATAGGTGAGTACATGCATTAGGTCAAGCATGTATTTTCTCAACAGTGATATATGGAATAGATCATAAACATTGGAGAGACTTGGAGGCATTGCAAAACGATAAGCTGCAAATCCAATTCGTTCATGAATTTTGAAAGGTACGATGTACATGGGACTCAATATACCCTTCTTACCGAAATGTATAACACCCTTCCATGGAGATACCTTCAAGAAAACATGGTCTCCTACTTGAAATTCCAAATCATTCCTTTGTTTATCGACATAGCTCTTTAACCTACTTTGGGATGCTTTGATGTGGGTTTAGATAACCTTCACATTTTCCATTGTTTCCACAACAAGTTCTGGGCCTATGAGTTTTCTTTCACCAACATCATCCCAACAAGTTGGTGTACAAAATTTGTTTCCGTATAACGCATTATATGGTTCAATCTGAATACTTGAATGAAAGCTATTTTTATAGAAAAATTCTACCAAAGGTAAATATTTATCCCACATACCTTGAAAGTCAGTGAGAAAAATCTCAACATGTCTTCTAAGGTTTGAATATTCTGTTCTGATTGTCTATTGGTTTGAGGGTGGTAGGCAGTGCTCAAATGAAGTTTAGTATCCAATGCCTTTTGAAGACTTTTCCAAAATCATGATGTAAAATGGGGATCACAATCAGAAACAATTGATAATGGTACACCATGGAGTATTACAACTTCATTAACATATAGTCTTGCTAGATGTTCAAGTGGAAAATGTTCTCTTATAGAAAGAAAATCTGTTGACGTGGTAATATGATATACAATGACCCATATTGCATCATTCCTTCTATGAGTCTTTAGTAGCCCAATGAAAAATTCCATAGTAATATTATCCAATTTCCACTCAGGAATTAGAAGACATTGCATGACTCCTCTAGGCTATTGACTTCCATATTTCCCTTATTAACAAACCATACATCTTGATATAAAATCAGCAATCTCTTTCATCATGTTGTCCCGCCAAAAATGTTCCTTTAAATATCTATACATCTTGGAGCTCCCATGGTGTATAGAGAAATTGGAGCTATGAGCATCATCCAAAAATTCCCTTTTTAGATCTGGTACGCTAGGAACACAAAGTCTCTTCCCAAATTTAAATATTCCATCTTCATATATGAAGTCACTCAATCTCCCATCATTCACAGCTTTAATTTTCTTTTGAAATTCCTCATCATCAATCTGAGAACATTTTATCCTTTCTAGTAAATATGGTTTGGAAACCGTTTGAAAAATAATTGATGTTTCAGCTTCTAGGGTTATTCCCATATCCATCTTTACTAGACCCATGTATATAGGATCCTTTGTAACAATCATCTTCTTCAAAACTCCATGATGCTTTTTTCTCAATTCATTTTCTACATTATTTTCTTTCCCCGTGTGGTAGTGTGTAGTGAAATCATAATCCTTGAGTGGATCAAGCCATCGTCATTGCCTAATGTTCAGTTCTTCCTGTGAGAAAATATACTTCAAACTCATGTGATCAGTATAAATCGCACATTTTAAACCATAGAGAGAGTGTATCCATATATTCAGAGAAAATATTATAACTACTAACTCAAGGTCATGAGTGGGATATTTTTCAATGAATGTTTTGCTGTCATGATGCATAGAAAATAACTCTATCATTCTGCATAAGGACACAACCAAGTCCTCTCTTTGAAGCATCGCTATAAATAAGAAGCCATCATTCCCTAATGGTAGAGTCAATATAGGAGCATTAACTAATCTTATCTTCACTTCTTTAAAAAATTCATCACACTCTTTTGTCCAAAAAAAATTAACCCATTTACGTGTGAGCTTGGTTAATTGGTTAGTCAATCGAGAAAAATTATGTAATAAATGTTTATAATAACTAGCTAAACCAATAATATTGTGTACCTCAGTTATACTCGTTTAGATGCCGAAAACGATCAAGGGATAAATGAGGTTTTGGTGCGACAAAGAGAAAATATAATTTGACCCGTTGATCGATTCCAGGGGGTCCAGAAGGGCCACATGAAAAAATCTCGGATGGGCGTGAAAACAATTCCTCTTGCGCGGAAAATCGCGAGATCTGAGGCCATTTTATGCACCTGCATGAAAACTCTAATGCCGCATGGAAAATTCTACCCCAGAAAAAAAACATCCATGCAGTGTGGAATCTTCCGTGCCGCTGACTGCAGGCGAGGAATTTTGCGTGAGCCACCCACCACGGAAGATCTTTCGCGCTGCCAACACCGACGTGCAAACATTCACACAGACCTGTTTCCGCACGGATCTAGCGACCTCGAGCACCTATAAATAGAACGTCTTCCCTTCAACTTCGAGGGGTTAAAGAATCTGAACCATATCCTCGACACGAAATCCACCTCACATACACACAAAAGATGGCTTTTAGGTATTGGATTTTTTGCGACTCGTCGCCTAGGGGTCTGCCTTTACGTGAGACCACTCACGCTCAACTCCCATCCAAATCCCTTCAAGTCTCGTCCCTTGCGTGCAATCCCTTCCCGTTGTGTGTAATCTATTCCAACTATGCACATTCCCTTCAAAATTGTGCGCAACCAGTATGATTTGCGTGCAATCTCCTCTATTTGGGTGCCAAACCACGACTCCCCTTTAAGCACCTGACCTATCCAATTGCGCGTGACCTGTACTTTTTCTCACAGGTGGCTCAATTACGCGCTGGTTCGACCTTTTTTGCGTAAGAGGCTGAATTGTGCACTGGTTTCGTCTTTTCTGTGCAAGTGCCTCAATTGCGCGATGACCCGACATTTTCCACAAAACTGCTTCTTTTGTGCATAAACCTCCCACCTTGTGTGCACATGTTTGATGTATCCCTTCCAGACATCATTTTTGGGCATCTCCCATGGCCAAATCATTTTCTTCACACACCCTTTTCTCATACGATTCTCTAGGCTCGTACATAGTATTTTCAAAGTCCCTTGAGAGGTATTTCACATTGCGTTGCTTTACCACATGCTACTTCAAATTGGTAGGCTAACGACTATTGCTTCTTTGCATAGCCACACTAACGTGGACCCCCAATGGGTCACCTCACGAAACCACCTATCCATGGCTTTTCCTATCCCTTCTCTTCACCAAGGTGTAGAGGGTGCTTGTTATGTAAGTCCTGGGGATGCAGAGTGAGACCACCTCGTCTGAGCTATAGGATATTAAGCTACCAAACGCCATTGTCCTCACCAAAAGATGTTATACTGCGACCTCTCCCCGTACCTTACATGTGGGATGCCTCATCTCAGACATTCTCTTCACCCACTAGTCTCCATGGGAGTGAAATCTATCCTCACATGGAATGAGATTCTATTTATCAGAGCGGTGTATGTCCATGGGGAAAGGGCAACCACCCTTGTGTAATCCCTCTATCTTTCTTAGTAAGATGTAGCACCCCTACTCATCCTCTCTTCTTGGGTGCAAAGTCCCTCTCTTGCTGGGATTTGTCACCACCCGGGCCTCCTCTACGGAGTAAGTATCAATCACTATCTCCCTTGGTTGCTAAAAAGGTTTCATCCCCTTTTCCTATTTGGGACACTAGCTGCACGTAAAACCCCCTATTCCACTTCCCATGGACGCACCTTCCACAACATGATCATCTGGTCTTTTATGTCTCTTATTTCTCAGACCGAGCATGACTCATGTGGGCTTAGAGCAAGCATCGACCATGAAATCCACTATGCGTAGCCTAGAGTGTAAGTCCCACACACCCCACCTGAACTACGAGGTCTTTGATCCTTGCCAAGGCAAGGTACGTAGGAAGCCTCCCTGAGGATCAAAACCACCACCCATTGGTCGTTCTGACCATCTTCATGTATGTTTTCCAGATCACACCTGAACTATGAGGTCTTTGATCCTTGCCAAGGAATGGTACGTAGGAATCCTCCCTAAGGTTTAATCCCACCTCCCATTGGTTGTTCCAACCATCTTCACATCAGTTCACCAAACCCCACATGAACTACAAGGCATTTGATCCTTACCAAGGAAAGGTACGTAGGATGCCTCCCTGAGGTTCAAGCCCCAAAACCATTCTCTTAGACCCCCTTCACGTCAGTTCACCCCCATCTTGCATGTTGTTAAACAGTGGACCTCAATCAACAGTAAGCCATTGTGACCCAATCCAGCGGTAAGCCCTTGTGACCCCATCCAGTGTAACCCATTGTGACCCCATCCAATGGTAAGCTGTTGTGACCCCATTCAGTTGTAATCCGTTGTCATCCCATCCAGCGGTAAGCTGTTGTGAGCCCATCTAGTGGTAATTTGTTGTGACTACATCTGGCAGGAATCCATTAGGATCCCTTACAGCGATAAGCCGTTATGCCTCCATTTAGCAATAAGCCGTTGAAACCCCAATCGGCAGTAAGCCGTCATCATATGAACTACTAGGACATTGATTCCATGCCACAGGGATATTTAGGAAGCCTCTTTGAGACTAAAACCCAACATCACCATCATCCATGAGATGACTACATCTCATTCTCCATCCACTTCATTGAACCTTCCATCATCCATTCTGATTCTCACCCGGGACACCACATCCCGGTGGGATCATGCCACCTCATTCCCCATTCTCATTAACAACAATCAGGAAGCTAACCACACATTAACCCAAACATCAGTGTTCCCTCCAGAGGTTGCACCCATTTGATCTACTCTAATTTGTGTTCTGATCAGTCTGATCTATCTCTACTGGACGTTAAACTTGCAGCATAACCTGTGTTAAACATGGGATGCTGAAGAAAACTTCAGATACATACCTATGGAATATGATTCCCCATGTTCAATGTGGGATGCCTCAGGCTTCCATACCCTCTATAAGCCCTATAATAAGGTAATGAAACCCAGACGCGCCAGTTTCCCAGCGTCCAGACATGCCAGTGATGTCCAACATGACTACTCCCATGACCAAAGGTTGCTGCCCTAACCAGAACCCTTGAAATTTCTCGACAGAAGCAGTGAATTAACTAGTGTCTATAAAGATATGGCACTAGGAAGAGTTTCACGAACAACATCTTAAATCGATAAGGGATACACACAATAGATGGAAAGTTCCAATGAAGAATCCACAGAAGGAAGAATAGAAATCGCATCATCTCATTTTGATCAAGGAGTGAACGTCTTTGAACAAGCGATGGGTGTCTCCTGCCTGTGAAAAGAGGGAATGCATGGAAACAAAACCGGGCCTTTCGTACTCAAGCAGACAGACACGCGCACCCTGGAGAAAGCTTCAGAAAGAAAAATGGTGAACCCGAAGTGCAGATATTCTCCTCAATATGTAGATTAGTATCATTCAAGACATTAATGGATTATCATGTCATCACATCCAGTTATCCGGCGCGGGGTCCCTCCATAAAAATAGTGTATCTGGCGTGAAAGTCACCAAAAGTTGGGGTAGTCAAAACGCGGGATGTCCCGATCTGTGACATTGTCAGCATGGATCCCTCTTATTAGTTAGAGAAGATGGAATGGTGTTGGGTCACTGGTCGTCAATTACCTTTTTCTTCCAACATTGATGAGCTAATCTCCCTACTTTCAGAAACCAAGTTGCTGCACCCAGAGTTCGATCACCATCATCCCACCGACGTAGGGGTAGGGGCAATACCAGCATGGTAGTCCCGCGCGGTTCCACATCTTCTGCAACAGTCTTAACAGTCATGACCATGGAACACCCATGTCCCATCTCTCCATCTGAGGTTTTTCAGTGGAGGGTGATCAATGACCTCGTACTTCAGTACGAGGAGGAGGGAATTATTTTGACTTGGGATATGGCCTGCCTAGATTTAGAGGCATCTGCACGTCATCGTCAATGCTACCCCCGAGGGCCACGTAGGGAGCCACTGCTCCCCACTCTAACATATAACCGTTTTGGGACCCTCTACCCATAATGCCTCAATGACTCCCTACCATATGCCGACAAGGTAGGGGATGTTCGGATCAACCTGGCCATGGTTCCATTCTAGGGGCTCCCAGCAGGGGCTCCCACCAGGACACATCAACGCCACCACCCAGTCTTGCTAGCTGAGTAGTAGGTAAGAAATATACCTTCACCACTGGCTCTAGTCCATCTAACTCAATGCCAGCATCGGGCGCAAGCCGAAGAGGACTTCTGCCAAGGGGCACCGAAGGCAGTGGCTACTGTGGCCCGATCCATCGCTGACGCATATCACCAACTCCCTGTGTACGCTTAACAGGGAAATTCATACACCTGACCTGGATCGAGGCCCCATCTACCCCATGGGCATGTTGGGTCGACTCTCTTGGTTGCCGACATAGGAAGTATCCGCCGTGGACTAACCCGCAGTGATTCCACCTAGTATAGAGGCCCTCCCTATACCTCTACCATAGAGAATGCGGGCCTTCCCCTCTTCCAGGCATGACATGGAGGTCCGACCAATGCCACCTTCAATCCAAATAAGGGTCCTCCTCGCAGCGGTGGCGTTCAGCACAGAAGTCTCTCCCATTCACACTACATAGTATATGGAGTCAGTCCTCCCGCCATAGACCACTGGTATAGGGATGTTGCACACCCAGTGACTCTTCAACGTGGGGACCCTCGCTATGTCCTCATAGCAGCTGGAGAAGGTCCTCGGATCAGTAATCAAAGGACTGAGGGCCACCTCCACTTCACCAACGCCCAGCACGGAGATCCTACCTATGTTCGGCCCAACCAGTACAAGGACCTTCCTTGCCTTGAGGTCATTAGAGGGAAAAAGCATGGGGGTCCCACCCATGCTCCTACAGGCTCGAGTGGAGGTCCTACCCTCTCTAGAGCTTCCCACAATGGTCCTCCCAATATCACTCTTGATATCTACCCCGGTGCTCCTCATACCCCATCTTTCTCGAGTGGAATTCTTCCCCACCCCAGCACCAGTATGGTTGAAAGACATCCTCATCTCAGAAATCTACCCTATCCTGAGGAGCCATCTAGGGGAAGGTAGGAAGATCGCCGCCGCCATGAGAAGAATTCAAGGAAGGTTCGGATGGAGATCAAACATGTACGCTTCTCAGACTCCGAAATAGAACATGACACAACATATGAACCCTCCCCTCGCTCCTCTGAGTCAAGGGATGGGGCATGAATGAGGCGAATCATCCTAGTAATCCTAGAATGTGAGGTCCATCAAATTACCTCCTCTCTATGCAAGTATATCTAAGAGGATTCAAATTTGACAACCCCACAGGTTACAGTCGTGAAATCACCACCATCGTCACCAGAAGCATTCTTTACCTCGACCATAGATCACAGAGATCTATTCTAGGGACCAATGGAGGGCGAGCAGTATCATGACTTATCACTAATATCCCTAGCCCCTGCACCAAGAACTACGACCGTCCACCCGTCTTATCGTGATGTAGTGGCCAGGTCACTACACTCTTCAGAGGACAACCCGAGATTTGGCATCCAATTAGCCCATTTTTCATATTCCCCACTGGCCATCCTACCAACCCAGCGGTCTCCCTCAGTACCGTTTTAAGTTCCTCATCCACCTCTTGATGAAAAGCAGGGTAATGAAAGGCTATACCCTGAATTCGAGACTAGGATCTTATGTAATATCCTTGTATCCAACCACTTCCCTGAGATGTTCTGGCTGGTTGTAGTGCCGGATTTTAGTGCACTGGAACCCCTCACCCCAGAGGAAGTTGAGTGTTTCTCTCAAACCCTCTGGGTAATGCACATTATCCTTCACCATCAGTGAGTGGTTTATCCAGGGAACCAATCATATTTCGAGGACATCGGAGAGTAATGCCGTTTGGTCAACCTGGCTGCACTCTCTATGAAACAGTTCCCTGTGTCACTAGGCTGCTGTAAGGCCCTCCAAAAGAAATGCATTCAGAGTTTCAAGGTACTCTGCAAGATTTTCAAGGATTCTTCCCCCCACATGCAAATTTATGGCAGGGGCAGTATGCTTCCCTCCTCTTCAGTCCAATATGATGACAACCTGACTCACTAGGCGATATTGAGGACATTCCCCTAGGAAGGGTCACGATCAATATGAACAACATATTGGACAAGAAGAACAAACTGGTTCTTCTGGACTGGGACATACCCCTCGAGGGAGTTCCCCCACTACTTGATCTATCGAGAAGAGTTACTCACCAACATTGGAATATACTAGGTCTCCCTATGCCCACTGATGAATTAGTCCTTAGCAGAAATCACGGTAAGGGTAAAGAGCACCTCAGTACTACCAAACACTCCGACCCGTCTGCCTTAATGTAGAAAATGGAGGAGGACCCTGAGAAGTCATGTTGCATGAACAACTTTCCAAATAGATTAAGTTGGTTGACGAACTCATGGATGAATGCATTGTAGAGCAACGAACAGACTACAACAATATTATGCTAGGGAATCAGTGGCAGGAACAACTTCCCCTCAACGAGATGACTCTAGGTGACCCTGACCATCCTACCCCCATAGACAGGGTTGAGGCCGAAACATATGGAAAGAGGGAGTGGTATGTCTAGCCATACCCTCTAGAATGGTGCGACAATCAAAAGAACCCAGCTCGGGTTCCCCCAGCTACACCGCAGGTTTCTCCACCAGCAGCTCCATGAGACGTTGAGCCACCTTACCATGTTGATGAACCTGCCAATGCACTCGTGGTTAGGGATCCCCGTCAAGACAGGGACCCTCACCCAAATGATCCCACTACTAGAAATTTAAGGTATACCAACGGTTGAAATCCATTGGTATAGGGTAAAGAACCATTGGTATAAATTATACCAACGGTTTTAGAAACCATAGCCCAATAATCTATGACAATAGACATATACCAACGGTTTGAGATTAATTATTGGTATATGTGAATAAATTTACTCTATATCGACGGTTTTATAAAACTATTGGCATGGAGTTCTTATAAAACACATATGCCAACTGTTTTAAAACCATTGGCATATCTTTTTTAGTCTTCCATTCACCCCTATAACAATGGTTTAAACCATTGCTAATGTGATTGTACTAATTATTCAAAACCTTTGGTAAAATAGAAACATGCAAAACCTATACCAATGGTTTAAAACCGTTGGTATAGGATTTTCTGTACAATTTACACAGCAGCCTGCTCTGTGTACTGCTGTGTGAATTGTACAGAATATATACAAAGCAATTCATAATAAGGATAAATAATTAAAAACTGATAATTATAAGTATACATAATTTAATAATTAATTATGAATACAATACACTAAAAATGAATACGTATTTATATGTGATATATAATTAAGATTACATAAAAAATTGCATTTTTTATAACAGATAAACAATTGAATTTAGAAATTAGATGCAAATAACCCTAAATAATGAAATGAATAAATTAATTCAACCAAACTCAAATATAATGTCATGGTTTGGGGTGGGATTCTTTGAACATAGTGATGATAATAATGGGTGTCTATCAATGATCTTGTGTGACTTAGGAAATATATTTGTCCTTGGCATATAAAATGTCATGTGTTTTAGAATAGGGGTAGGAGTTCCTCCCATGAGAAGTGGATTGTGTGAGGCTGGACCATGGATCATTGTGCTAAAGTATCAACACAATCCGAATACGTTTGTTCAGTTTTCTGTATGCTAATTGTTTTTACATAAAATGATGTTCATTTTAAATAAAAAAGAGACCTCTAGAGTGATACCGGCCACACCATGCCTCGGATTGAGGTGGGGTTGACTCGTACACATCACATATGACCCATGGATCGTTATCCTAGAGTATCAATACAATCTGAATGTGTTTGGTTGGTTTTCCGTATTCCAGTTGTTTTTTTCATTTAAAATGTTGTCCATTTCAAATAAAAGTGAGACACTTTGAGTGGTACCGGCCACACCAGACCTCAGATTGAGGCTCGGTTGACTCGTACACGTCATAAATGACCCATGGATTGTTTTTCGAATGTATCAACACAATCCAAATACGTTTGGTCAATTTTTCATATGTCAGTTGTTTTTACTTAAAACAGTTTCCATTTTAAAAAAAAAGAGAGACACATAGAGTGATACCGGCCACACCGTGTCTCCGATTGAGGTAGGGCTGACTCATACACATCACAAATGTCCAATGGATTGTTTCCCTTATGTATCAACACAATCTGAATGCGTTTGGTTGGTTTTCTGTATGCCAGTTGTTGTTTTCATTTAAAATGTTGATCTTTTCAAATAATGGTGGGACACTTTGATTGGTACCGGCAACACCATGCCTCATAATGAGGTGGGGTTGACTCATACACATCCAAAATGACTCATGGATCTTTTTAATATAGTATCAATAGAATCCGAATATGTTTGGTCTGTTTTTCGTTTGCTAGTGGTTTTTTTCACTAAAAATGATGTCTATTTTAAACAAAAGAGAGACATCTAGAGTGGTACCGGCAACACCGTGACTTTGATTAATACAGGGTTGACTTGTAAACATAAAAAATTTCCCATGTATCATTTTCATAAAGTATCAACACAATCTGAATGCGTTTGGAAGGTTTTCTGTATGCCAGTTGTTGTCTTCACTTAAAATGTTGTCCATTTCAAATAAAAGTGAGACACTTTGAGTGGTACCAGCCATACTGTGCCTCATATTGATTCAGGGATGAGTCATACACATCACATATGACCAATGGATCATTTTACGAAAGTAACAACACAATCTGAATACATTTGGTTTCCATATTCCAGTTGTTTTTACATACAACAGTGTCCACTTTAAAGAAAAGAGAGACACATCGAGTGATACCAGCCACACCGTACCTCGGATTAAGGAGGGGTTGACTCGTAAATGTCACATATGACTCATGGATCATTTTACTAAAGTATCAACACAATCTGAAGCATTTGGTCGGTTTTCCGTATGTCAGTTGTTGTTTTCACTTAAAATGATGTCCATTTTAAACAAAAGAGATACATTTAGAGTGTTACCTGCCACACTGTGCCTCATATTGATACATGGTTGACTCATACATGTCACACATTTTCCATGGATCATTGTACTAACGTATCAACACAATCTGAATGCATTCGATTGGTTTTTTGTATGCCAGTTGTTGCTTTCACTTAAAATGATGTCCATTTTAAACCAAAGAGAGACATTTAGAGTGGTTCCAACCACACCGCACCTCATATTGACGTGGGGTTGACTCCATCACATCAAAAATATTCCATGGATCATTTTCCTAAAGTATCAACACAATCTGAATACGTTTGTTTGATTTTCCATATGCCAATTATTTTTACTTAAAACATTGTCCATTTGAAACAAACGAGAGACACTTAAAGTGGTACCGGCCACACTGTGCCTCGTATTGATGTGAAGTAGACTCATAAACATCAAAAATGTCTCATGGATAGTTTTACTAATTTATCAACACAATCCTAATGAGTTTGTTTGGTTTTCCTTATGCCAGTTGTTGTTTCCAATTTAAATGTTGATCATTTCAACTAAGGGTGAGATACATTGAGTGGTACCAGCCACACCATGCCTCGAATTGATGAAGGGTTTACTATTACATGTCAAAAATGTCCCATGTATCATTTTGAAAATGTATCAATAGAATCTGATAAAGTTTGTTAAATTTTCTGAATGCCAGTTGTAGTTTTCATTGAAAATGTTGTCCATTTCAAATAAATGTGAGACACTTTGAGTGGTACCAGCCACACCGTGCCTCAGATTGAAGTAGGGTTGAGTCGTACACATCACATATGACCCATGGATCATTTTTCCTAAAGTATCAACACAATCAAAATACGTTTTCTTGGTTTTCCGTATGCCAATTGTTTTTACATAAAAGGATGTCCCTTTTAAACAAAAGAGAGACACTTTGGGTGATACCGCCCACAAAGTTCCTCAGATTGAGGTGGGGTTGACTCATACATGTCAAATATGACTCATGGATTTTTTTTCCTAAAGTAAAACACAATCCGAATGTGTTTGGTCGGTTTTCCGTATGCCAGTTGTTGTTTTCACTTAAAATGATGTCCATTTTAATCAAAAGAGAGACATTTAGAGAGGTACCGGCCACACCGTGCCTCAGATTGATTTGGGGTTGACTCGTACACATCACAAATGTCCAATGGATCGTCATCCAAAAGTATCAACATAATCCGAATGCACTTGGTTGGTTTTCGTATGCCATTTGTTGTTTTCACTTAAAATGATGTCCATTTTAAACAAAAGAGAGACATTTAGAGTGGTACCAACCACACTGTTTGTCAGATTGATACAAGGTTAACTCTTACAAATCCCCAATGTCCCATGGATCATTTTCCTAAATTATCGACGTAATATGAATATTTTTGGTTGATATTATGTATGATAGTTGTTTTTACTTAAAACATTTTCCATTTTAAACAAAAAAGAGACAATTAGAGTGGTACTGGCCACAACGTGCCTTGGATTGATATGGGGTTGACTCATACACATCGAAAATGTCCTATGGATCGTTATCCTAATGTATCAACACAATCCAAATGAATTTGGTTGGTTTTTTGTATGACAATTGTTTTTTTCACTTAAAATGTTGATCATTTCAAATAATCTTGATACACTTTGAGTGGTACCAGCCACACTGTGCCACAGATTGATGCGAGGTTGACTCCTACACATCAAAAATGTCTCACGTATCATTATACTAAATTATATATCGAATCCTAATACGTTTGGTCCATTTTCTAAATGTCAGTTGTCATTTTCACTTGAAATATTGTCCATTTCAAAAAAAAGTGAGACACTTTGAGTTGTACCAACAACACCGTGCCTCAGATTGAGGCGGAGTTGAGTCGTACATGTCACATATGACCCATGGATCGTTTTAATAAAGTATCAATAGAATCCAAATATGTTTCATCAGTTTTCTATATGCCAGTTATTTTTACTTAAAAAGGTGTCCATTTTAAACAAAAGAGAAACACTATGAGTGATACCAGCCGCACCGTGCCCCAAATTGAGGTGGGGTTGACTCTTAGACATCAAATATGACTCATAGATTGTTTTCATAAAGTATCACCACAATCCTAATGAGTTTGGTCTATTTTCCATATGCCAGTTGTTGTTTTCAATTAAAATGATGTCCATTGTAAGAAAAAGAGAGACATTTTGTGTGGTACTGGCCACACCATGACTTAGATTGATGCGAGGTTAACTCGTACATGTCAAAAATGTCCCATGGATCCTTTTCCTAAAGTATCTACACAATACTAATGCGTTTTATTGGTTTTCCATATGCTAGTTTTAGTTTTCACCTAAAATGATGTCCATTTTAAACAAAAGAGAGACATTTAGAGTGGTACCGGCCACACCATGCCTCAGATAGATGCAGGGTTGATTCCTACATGTCAAAAATATACCATGGATCATTTTCCTAATGTATCAACACAATCCGAATATCTTTGGTCAGTTTTCCGTATGCCAGTTGTTTTTACATAAAACATTGTCCATTTTAAACAAAAGAGAGACACTTAGAGTGGTACCGGCCACACTGTGCCTTGGATTGATGTAGGGTTGACTCGTACAGATCAAAAATTTCCCAGGGATCATTTTCCTAACATATCAACACAATACAAATGCATTTGGTTGGTTTTCCATATTCCAGTTCTTATTTTCACTCAAAATGTTGATCACTTCAAATAAAGGTGAGACACTTTGAGTGGTACCGGCCACACCATGCCTCATATTGATGCGAGGTTGAATTATACATGAATCAAATGTACCATGGATCATTTTTCTAAAATATCAAAATAATCCGAATAAGTTTGGTCTATTTTCCATATGTTAGTTGTTGTTTTTACATAAAATGTTGTCCATTTCAAATAAAATTGAGACACTTTAAGTGGTATCGGCCACACCGTGCCTATAATTGAGGCAAGGTTGAGTCATGAATGTCACATATTACCCATGAAACATTTCCATAAAGTATTAACACAATACAAATATGTTTGGTCAGTTTTTCGTATGCTAGTTGTTTTTACTTAAAAGGGTGTCCATTTTAAACAAAAGGGAGACACTTTGAGTGATACCGGCCACACCGTACCTCAGATTGAGTCAGGGTTGACTCGTACACATCACATATGTCTCATGTATCGTTTTCCTCATGTATAAACACAATCTGAATGCATTTGGGCAGTTTTCCATATGCGAGTTAGGCAAATCATGCCACAACAATGATAATATATTATACTAAAACTATAGACAAAGTGCATGATGTGCATCCCCTGGTGCATGGATAGGTAAATTTAGGCAAATTTCTTCTAATATATAGCCCTATATGGTTGGTAGATACCTTTTGGGATGGACATATATTTTTTACTAACCATGAGGGATATTGTTTTTCTACGCCGACCAGGGTTCCGAGCTCCAAACAAGCCCCAGAAGCCCCCATAAACCATTATAACATCATTAGGATTCCATATTTGATCAAAAATAAAGAGTTATACAAAATTAATAAATATCCATACCAGAGTGAAAAACCAAGTTAAAAAAATAATGAGTTATTCAAAATTTGAAAATGTAATGGACCAATCTACCCCTGATCACCATCACTATCACCACTGTCATCATCAGCCTCATCCTCGCCACCATCTATGTCCTCATCGTCATCCTAGTCATCATCCCCATGAAAATAATCAGCCCCATCCTCACCCTCAGCCCAATCCCTGCCCTCATCCTCATCCTCATCCTCGCCCTCGTCCCCTTCAGCATCCTCATCATCACCAGAAAAATCATCATCTTGACCTCCACTAGAACTACCCCCTGGTGCATTGGATAATTCACCCATCGATGACATATATGTTTGACAAGCCATGTTGTCCTCTTGTGGAAGTGATGAAGATTAAGCTTTGATTAATTTTATAAATTCTATCTTCCTCGATTGAACCTATTCTTACAAATCTATGACCCTTTTATCAGACTGTCTTGCATGCTCCTTGACCTGTTCCAACTCAGTGGTATGAGAATGGATACCTGGAGAGGACCAATACCTCATCGAGAATATATTCTTACCAGGTCGGCAGCATATTCGACCATAGTGCTCATCTCCCAAAACCTAATATAAATGATCATGTGGCCCTAAATTTTCAAGCTCTTGGGAATCAAGGGCCTCTAAAGCTACCTGTTAAAAATATTAATAGATTATTAAATTTCAAAATAGATATTAAACTTTGAAATAAAAAAATTTAATCTTATAATCTTTTCTTGTGTGGTTCATTAACCAATGTTCCATCTTATTTCCTTCTACTCGAGAAAAACAATTTTGCTCGAGGGAGACGTCCTTCAATATTCAATTTGGGCTTCTGTAATTTCATTGAAATAATATAAAGTGTAAGTATAATCATATATTAAATATTCAATAAGTCACATAATTTAAGTAGGAAACAATAAAAAGGGTAAGTCCTAAAAAAAATTATAAACAACTATATCGCAATAGCTGCCTGTCATGATCTGACATAGTAGTGTGCCCCAAAATGTGGAGGTATTACTTCAAATCAATATTGTTTTTTGTGTTTTTCAAAATATTCCTAAATAATGATTAATAATAAATAATATAATATTAATGAAAAATATGAAAACTATCATTTAAATACCTTAAATTGGTTTAATACCTTAAATTTGGAATTATCCTAATGGGTAATCATTTGGAGATATTGCTCTATCTAGAATTCATCCATGATAGGTATTGTCTCCAACTCTGTGCCCCCTCTATCACACCATCCAACATATAACTCATTCTTATAAGCTCTCCAAAGCTCTCCTAGCTCCTTTAAATGTGCTGGTCATGCACCTTCACCATTAGGGAAGTTAAACTAAAGTTGACACCCAATAGATTAAATCATATAAATACAAAAAAAATAATACATTAAATTCAATTGATTTTTACCAATATTTGTGCCCATGCATTATCCTTGACTTTGTGTGGAAGATGTTTCCAAAAGAGAGGGCTGCCCGGAATGATGTTGGAGTATTTGGCTAGCATTGCCAAAAAACCCCAACATTCTTGTCCAGATTTATCAATCATCTATCCATCATCATTGTATTCAGCCATCAACTATGTCTGGCGATTCCATACCACACACAAGCGAGTACACCCCTCCCTCGCCTATTATGAGTAGATGAATCTGTTATTAATGAATAAAAATATCAGTACAAGTTATAATAAAAATAAATTTTGGTATAAAAACTTGTTAGAGTTATATAAATATACATGTGGTAGTCATATCAATGGGCGTCACTAGATGTGTAGAAGCAGAAGGAATATCTTGTATAGGAGGACTATCCCTCAATGTATTCTCCTCATCTACATACTATGTTAGAGCAGGAGTCCAAGAAGTTGGAATATAATAGCTCAGAGATAATGAACTAGAAGCAAAATATGATGGCACATACGTCTTGCCAACTTGTAGTGTAAACATCGAAGGCCTAAATATCCCGTCAGTCCTTAAAGACACACCAGCAACAAATATGGGCCGTAGAAGATACATATATGGTAGGGGCATAATACAATCAGGTATGACTAGGGGATCATCTAACTCTCACACCACAAGCCCTTGTACCAACATCCTCAATACCAGGACCACCAGATGATCATCCAACTCTAACACCACCCCACCCTCCTACGACCATCCTCTGTACTGGGAGTAATATCAGGCTCCTCATTAGATATCTCTCGTCTAGGGGGTGGATCATTATAAAAAGTTTAACACAAAATTAAACACATAATATTATAATTTATTGAAATATATATATTTGAAATAAAATACTCACAATAAGGATGAGTGGAGGAACACCCATCTGTGTTATGCGATGATTATTTTATGTCATCTTTTTTCACCGCATATCTTCAATGGGTGTAATTTCCTACAATGGGAAAAAAATATCGAAGTAATTAGAAACAAATAACTAACGTGTAACCCAAAAAACAAAATAATGAAAAACCATTCTGATAAAAAAACATAAAGAAAGAGAAGATTTATGGTGGTTTGAAGGTATGTACTAGGATAAACACTCTAATTGATGTAGGTGAGAACATGATTGTATGATTCTATATATTTCCCACCACAACTTCGGTTTCACAATTAACTCCAACAGTTGAGCTATTGGAGTCCTCATAAGTAATAAAAAGATTTCTTCCAATTATAGTAGTGATAGTTTCAACTTAATCATCACCATCATCAAAAACATGTATGGAAATTACTTCAATAATTACACCAAATTTAGGATGACGATGATCTTTGACATAAAAAAATTGTTTTACCATTGATGCCAATACATATAGTTCATTGGTGGCAAGAGTGCGAGTCATGTCAATAACCCGAAATCCACAATCATCAATAAAGGTTCCTTGCCATGTCATTGAATCAAACCATTGACAATTCATCATCGTGACTCGACCATGTGAGTAATAATCCAAAATTATTATTTTATCCACGACTCCATAATAAGCTACATTTTCAGAACGAGGTCTATTACCCAATGAACTGGCATAACAGTCTGTTGTGGCAGTTATCATAACACCATTATGCTGTGTTCTCATGTTTCTTGCTCGTTCAGTGATAATAAATTTGTATCCATTGATCAAAAGTGATTTACAAGCACAAACCATGGTATTCAGAACAAAATTCAAAGCTCTTATTTCCTCAGAATTAGAGTCTATAGGGAAACTCGATACCTGAAATATAAACAAATAATAAACTTAATTAAATTTTATTTTTATTTAGTTATTACAGAAATATTTTTACCTTCAATTTCATCCAAGTAGAAATCCATATTGCAATAAAAAGTCTCTTTCCTTCTCAAAGATAAATAAAGATGATTTCTATATATCAATTATTTATGTTCCCTATAAATAAAAATAATAATTGTTTAAAAAATATTTAAAATTATAGGAGATAAGATATGAGATACATGTACAATTTACTTACTTGATATACTCATCAAAAAATCACAATTGAACAACACTATGCGACGTGCCATCTCTCACTCTTCAAGGATTAATGTCGTTAATTTATATGATCTCAAAATTAATCATGTCTAAGGAAGTGAGGGAAAACTGTATTTAATTTGTTCATAATGTTCTTCTTCATTTCTCATTGGTCTGTTTATTCTCGTAGTAATATTAGAAAAATACATTGAGCAGAAATCCATACATTCTTGAGCGAAGTAACCACTCACAATAGAACCATAGGAATAATTAATGTTCCAAACATATTATTTCAATGTGTATATTTTTCTTTCAGTTGGATACGTCCAATAGAAAGCAACGGATCCTCTAAGAACGATTTCAGTCAGAATATGGACAGTCAGATGCAACATGCATGTAAAAAATGATAGAGGTAATATTTTCTCTAGCTCACACAAAATTAATGTTTTCTCTACCAATGGTTTTTTCATGAAGGATTTGGACAACTTTTTATCACAAAGATATCGAAACAAATAACAAAACTGAATAACTGAGACTATTACATTATTGGACAAGAGATGAAGGATTACTATTGGAATCAGCTCATGAAAAAGGATGTGATAATCTTGAGTCTTCAAAGATTTCAGCTTCAACTCTTTTCTATTGACCCATTTTGATATATTACTTGAATAGCCATCAAAAAATTTAATAGTCTCTAGCACTTCCAGAAATTGATTTTTTTCAGCAACTGTCATCACATAAGAAGCACATGGAACTTTCCATTTATTTTCACCGATACATATATGATTCCATTCTAGTCTGATCCCCCAATCTACCAAGTCACGCTGAGATCATAAATCATCTTTTGTCTTCCCCTTGACATTTAGAATAATTGAAAGAAACATTTCACATATATTCTTTTCAATGTGCATTATGTCTATCAATGACGTAACAAGTTGGTTGACTAATATGATAACTCAAAGAATATACTCCTATTCTTCTAATTGTAACAGGTATCATTGGAAACATTTTCCTCTTTCTAGATTTCATTTCACTCTTCCCAAATGAATAACTGAAATCTTTTTATTAATTAAGAACATCAGTTCCAAACATACGCTAAGGTGGATCGTCATTCTCTATGGTATTGTCAAATCTTCAATGATTGTTCTATATGAATGGTTCGTTGGAAATAATCGTCGAAGTCCCATTAAAGTAAAACTAAAATGATATTTCAGTCCTCCCGATCGAGTATTATTAATAGAAACAAGACATGATAATTTCCCTTTTGTGCTCCATCCAGACATCATTTCATAAGCAGGAAAATCATTGATCGTCCACATAAGCGCAACATGCATCTGAAATATGTCTTTTGACCATGCATAATATGTGGGCACACCCACATCCGAAATAAGTTTTAAATATTTTATTAAAGGTTGCATGTATACATCTATATCATTGTTGGGATCAGAAGTTCCATATATTATTATACTCAAGAAAGTGTATGGGTTTTTCATACACAACCATGGGGGAAGGTAATAAATGTGTATAAAAACAAGCCATGTGATGTGCGAAGTAAGCATCAGCCTAAATGGATTAAAACCGTCACATGAAAGATCCAGTCTCACATTACGCAAGTCGGCTGCAAATTCAAGATATTGAGTATGAAATATTTGCCATGAAAATCAATCTACAGGGTGAACCAACTCTTCATTATTATTTTATCTTTTGGTGTCATGCCACCACATTTTTACTTATATTTAATCAGACATGAAAAGGTTCTATAATCTGGGGATTAATGGAAAGTTCCACATTACTTTTTGTGGCACACAAGATGGTGTTCCATCATCCTTTGAATTCCATCAAGAGGTTCCACATTTCATAAAATCATTTCTTGCAGTATTTTCCTCCCAAAATAAGCTGCAATCATTCGAGAAAGCATGATTTTTTTTGAGAATCCAAGTTCATCAACCATCTTCCATTCCATATAGTGGTTTGAGGGAATATCTACATCATCTTGAAGTAAGTCCTTCAAGAAGGTAAGAATGTAATCGACTGCAGTATTTAGAATCCCATACATAGTTTCCCCATGAAACAATAGGATTAAAAATTACAACTTTTTCATTTTACCACATTGTCGATATACTGGAGTCGTCGCAGCATCATTCAATTTTTTCACCCTATCAACATCATCATTTTTATTGGATGCATCATGTGTGCTTGTATTGAAATCTTATTGGCTGGACATCCTTTCCATCTCATGATGCTGAATAAATGGAAACTGATGATATATCAAACTCTCCAATTCAGTCCTATCATTTGAATCATCAACATTTTGATATTCTATTTTCTCCCCATTGTGATACCACACATAAAAGTTTGTTTGGAAAGCATATTTGGTTATATGATAGCTAACTGATTCATGACTCAACCAAGGTCTTCCAACACAATTAGAACATGGGCAGTGTATGCAACCACTATCTGAAGCTTTGTCAAATGAGAAATCTAAAAATTTGTTCAAATTATTTTGAATATCGGTTGAAATCTGACCACATTCGTATATCCAACTTCTACCCATTCTGTAAAAAAATTACAATAAGTCATTTCAATGAAATTCAATAATACTGATGTTCAATCAAAAAAATATTTAGGTAGCTGAAAATTGTTTAATTTATATAAAATCATAACTGACACATTACTCTATATGAGAATCATATTAAGAAACAAAAAAAATACAGTGTAAATAAGAAAATAAGATACAAAATGTCTAGTGCCTATATTCAAGGATTTCCCAATAAGATATTGGAAGTGGATCCAAGAATACATATTCCTTAAGGGTCTTGTTGGGAGTACATGAGTTTTATACATTAACATCTTCAGGGAGATCAGAATGAGGATTAAGATGAGGATCACATCAAATATAGTCATGGCCTCATCAAGTTTCTCCTTAACCATGGATTAAAGGATCATAGGTTTGGGGCTATAGATCATAGGTCGGCAGGGTGTATTCAGTGAATCATGTCCCAATTGATTTTGTAGAGGGACCTTCAATAGTTGTAGGTATGGATTTGATTAGAAATACCTATAAAAAGGATATCCATGAAATGTGACATCCCAAACCAGGATTCCACTCATTAGTTATCCGAACATAGATGTCCACATGGCCTCAAGCACATCTACCAAAATTCCAAATCTTGTTGACTAATAGTGAGATCCTTTGCTGTGTCTGGGGTAGACTATTCCCTCATTAACTAAGTTGCAAAATTTTAATATTATGAGTTAAAAAGTGGAAGAAATATAACAATGGGAAAATATTGTAAATTTATGAAAATAACCAAATCAGTAATACCAACTAATAACCGAATCATAAACTGAATGATGGTAATGTATGTGATGTATCAAGAATAAAAACATAGTTACAACTAGTAAAAAGTAGTACTATACAAGAGGCTCAATAAATTCTAAACTTTGACCTATCTTCTTGAGCTACAACCAAATCATCTGGTCAATCAGTGACAATAGTGCAATTCATGTCAATAACTCGAAATCCAAAATCATCAATAAAGGTTCCTCGCCTCATCATAAAATCAAACCATTGGTAAAGGGAATAGTTTTACTAATGGTTTCACACAACCGTTGGTAAAGGAAGTCTTCAAGGCCCCTTTATAGGCATCCCAAATAGAGGCATTTGCCTCAGGTCCCATTATGTGTTATATGCCTCCCAAATCATTCACTCATGTTCAATAAATCATTCTTGGAACCACTATGGTCATACCTTTCATTACCCAATTAGTTCCCCAAGTTAAGCGCACCCCATGGTTGGATAAAGTTTACGCTTCTACACTAATAGGTTGTTCATGACTTGTAAAAATGTTTAATTTCATAAAGTATAGACAAACCCATTTACTTTTAAATTTGAGATTAATAATAAAGAATGTCAATGATAACAAGAGTACTGAATTAAACTTGTGACTTATCTAACATTGTTATAGATGTATACACATGCGAGCATGGCCAGTGAAAAGCCCCCAACCATCATAAAAGTGAGTATTGTCCAAGAAAGAGACATAATATACAATGTATGGTGGGAACAATATTTAATTTTACCTAAAGTGATATTAGTACAGTCATCTTTGGAATCCAATTATCACTCATGACTAACCATGCCACTATAACCAACCTGGAGTGTATGATTTTTCACTCTTATCTCAACAAAATCATCACACATTCTTACCATGATGTGAATCATGTGGAATATGGATGATATTAACACAAAATTCACAGAAATACCAATCCTTATAAGAACTGAAAATTTATGGGTGATATTAACACATAATTCATTTTGAATAAAATTTGAGTTGCTGTCAAATCCAAACACACACACCCAAATAAAACAGAAAAAAAATTCACACACCCAAATAAAAACCTAAAACTAAAATAGTATATGAAAAACATTAAAATGAATGTATCAATTACAGATTAGAAGTGTAGAACTAAGAAATTTTGAAGATGGATTGGAATGAAGGATTTCTGCAGTAGGGTAATCAAAATCCCACTTCTCCACTTCACCCAAATGAAAACATAAAACCAAAATAGTAGATGCAGTGTCACTTATAAATTAGATGTGAAGCACTGATAAATCAAAAATATGGAAGGATTTCTACCATAGGGGAAAGAAGATCCCAATTCTCTCTTCTGTTTAGGGCTGCAGTCGTGTGGAATGGGGGAGGCCGAGATTCTGTGAATTTGGGGAAAAAATTTCCCAATGGTTTCTACAAACCATTGGTATATGATGATTTAAACCTCTCTATTCAAACAGTTTAAGAAAAAAATTGGGAATGTATGATTTTAACTAGCTTTTACCAATGGTTTCCTTAAACCGTTGGTAAAATTACTCTACAACAACAATTTTTAGTAACTGTTCGGCTATAGGCCTTGAGAAAATATCCCTTTCCAGTAGTGTCCAATGGAATCGCTCATTTCCTGCCTTGAAGTATTGGAAACGCGACAGGTGGAAATCCCACCGGATGACACGAAATATCCCTCATGGGTAGATGATACGCTGACACCTATGGGTTTTGGGAATCCCACCATTTACCCCTTCAATGGGACAGGGGACCTGCCACAGCATCTGGCCCACTTCACCTCAAGGTGTGGCCCCATGTTAGGTATTGCAGTGTAGTGGGAGGCTGCGGAGCTCTAATGTTTTGTGAAGACATTGGAGAGGCATACGTTTTTCTGGTACAACTAGCTTCCCATCGAATCAGTGACTAGCAGGGGGGACCTCCGTAGGAAATTCCTCTACCAGTTCAGCTCCAACACGTAGAAAACAAGCATCATAGACCTCTTCAAGTGCAAACAGTGGCCAGATGAGTGTGTCATGGACTTTATATCCTAGTGGAAAGGGCTTACATACTCTCTTGACATGGTACTGACTGAGGATAAATTACTGACAATGTGTGTGGGAAATGTTAAGATGAAATACGTTCCCTCTCTGATCACCAAAAACTACCCTAGAGGATTCCGAGACTTCTCTGATAAGTCCCGGTACTAGGAAGAATCCCTACAACAGGCCATCCCGACACGTCTGTTGCCTCCTGTAATTCCCATAATGAGAGTTTCGAGAACCGAGCCCACCACGGTTTCCCAAAGAGTGTCCCCAGACAGTTTTAATTATTACCAGTGGAGCCAACTCTACAACCTCGTAGAGGCCCGCTACTATAGGCATAGCCTCCAGGCTAGCAGCGTCCGCCTCAGAATCGGAAGGTTCCCCCGTGCAATGCACGTCCACCACCCAGGCGGGATAATCAGGCTCCACCTCCTCGAAAGG
The DNA here is from genome assembly GCA_963277665.1 of Viscum album. Lineage (NCBI taxonomy): Eukaryota > Viridiplantae > Streptophyta > Magnoliopsida > Santalales > Viscaceae > Viscum > Viscum album. Next base: position 1,902,158,073 of record OY728150.1, on the reverse strand, counting down.
CTCCTCCAACTTCTCTTCAAGGCCAAGCTCCAAGGGCCCCCTTTTCAGAAAAAAGAAACTAGACTTACTCATTCATTCAGAACTAGGTTCCATGATATTTCAGAAGTGCATTGAATTAGGGGATTGTGCATTTTTCTGAGTTTAGAAGGCTAGAAGAGAAGAACCTCACTGATCGTCACAACAACTGTCCCTATACCAGATCCTTGGGAACACTCTCAATAAGTGCATTGTGCTCAAAGACTGGGTCCTAGACCATGTCACTAACAACATAGTCAGGCTGGGCCTAGTCTCGAAATAGGTATCATGCGTCGTCGTATGGCCATACAGTAGTAGAGATAATGATGGTGAGTGGAATCAAGTTTTTTGTTGTTGATCCCAGAAGTATGAAGACTAGATGGCTCTCAAAATGGTCACCAATTCCCATGGTATCATCTTTGCATGCCAAAATCAGCCAGAGAATTTAGTATCTACAGCCAGGACTTCGGCATCGTCATCTCAGTCGGCCTCTTCTCAGAAGAGAAAACACCTGGGGCACAAGGGGAAGAAACACGCCCCACCAATTCCATCGTCATCCCATACTCTCGGTGGATTCATGCCCCTAGAGATGGGGATTCCTGCCAGAATCTTCCCAATAGTGGATGACTCTTTGTGTGAAATTCAAGGGCACACTTCAGTTAACACCGTGGAGTTGGTAAACCCCTACATGTCTACCAACGATGGGGAGCACCAGGAAGATCTCCCCAATGTCCCCAATCAACGCCAAAGTTAGTGGAGTCGCGACCATATGGGTCATCGAGGCACATCAGTTGTCACTTCCAGTCAGGTCATACACACCACTGAGAACTGACAGTAGGCCCAGTGCAGAGTTCAGCATGCACTACCTCTTCCTCCAGTGTCATCAGGACCACATCCACTGTCATTTGTGCTACTAGATCAGGCAGAGCCACCCCGACCATTCTGTGACCAGACACACCCTACAACAGGCCGGTCTTAGTCATCCGACCCTCATCCGGTAGCCACCCTACGAGATTCGACTAGGGAGAAGTGGTATATGGCTAGCACTAGTATGCCACATGTACAACCAGCAGGGCTCGCCATTCCTCCTGACAAAGATCAACCTCCTGCAAGCAGAAGCATATGCCTTCCATTGAAGTACAATGTTCTTAAGACCCTTTCCCGCATCCCAATAAGTCTTTCCATCCTCAAGGCCCTTCGCCTATCATCAGATATGTGTGATCCCTCACTGAGACTTTAAGAATCCCCCTCCAGTTTGAGATAGAGGTCGCAGTTTCATAAGCCTTTCATGCTGAAGTGGACAATAATGCTCAATTTCAGGCCATCATTTTATTCTATTGAGAAGATGAAGGCTCTCCCATATAGGGGAACATTCACCCATTGTACATCACCCTCCAATTTAACGGGGTCAAGGTTCACCGCTATCTTGTTGACACATGCTCCAGGATTATCCTTTTCCCGACACAGATACTGCGGAAGCTGGGGTTATCCATAGATGACTTGACTCCCTTCGACCTTAAAATCTTGGGATACGACAGGACAAAGCAGACCCTGATCGACAAGATCTGTTTGAAGACATAGTTTGATGGCCTATTTTTTAGCACCGAGTTTATGGTTGTCTTCCAAGATACCGCGTATAATGCATTGATGTGCAGACAATGGATCCACCTGCACGCTGCAGTTCCTTCATCGTATCACCAGTGCCTCAAATATTCCCTAAATGGACGGATGGGCATACTCCAAGGAGACGTGTCTCCTTTTTCCTCTTGTGAAGCACACTACCTGCATGATGACTATTACAGGATCAAGGACAAGCAGATTCAGACCAATGAGATCAAGCATGCTGCAGTGGCAACCGACCCCTTGTCAGGTATAGATGATACCTATATCTTCCCGATCCATCGATTGTAGTCCATGACACCTTGATATGGGGTAATTTTTTGTTGTCTTTAGTACAAGGTGGAAGCATATTCTTAGGTCCCAGAGATGTTTGGTGATCACTTCGTATTCTTATACGAATCAAGCCTTGGTGATCCCTGAGCCCCCTACTCCCATAAGGTATTGGTATGTCTACCCCATGGAAACAAGAATACATCATACATGCCGTGTTCTGCTAGGTTAGAATTAATTGAATCAAGCCTACCCACCACTAGTTCTTTGATATCATCATGCGTGACTTCTTTTACCGAAGACCAGAGGAGATCGGGTTGATATCCATTATTGCTATGGTTTTGGCAGCACCAGAATCTCCCGCTGCAGTGACCAATTCTACTCATGTTGGTTCCATCCACCCATCGAAATCTGCCAACCCAGAGGAAGCTCCTCCCACTGGGTATCCCTTATTTACATGTGAAGAAGAGGATTTAGAGGATGCTCCCCCAACCATTGAAGAGGGCGTCTCCACCACAGTCGATGAGTTGGTACAGGTGAACCTCGGTAGCGAGGCATATCCGAGACTCACATTGATAAGTGCCACCATGACTCCTGAGGAGAAGCTGAAGTATGTAAAATTAATAAAACAACATCATGATGTATTCTCCTGGAGCTATGATGAGATTCTGGGACTAGATCCTCAGGCATCCGTACACCACCTCAGTCTCTCGACAAATCATTGCGATTTAAAATAGCCTCCCTGGAAGATTCACCCTTCTCACGGTGCCATGATAGCGGAAGAAGTTGATAATATCATCAAAGACAATTTCATCAAGGAGGTCTAGTACCCCAAATGGCTAGCCAAAATTGTGCCAGTCAGGCAGAAGAACAGACAGATCAGAGTCTGCATCGACTTCTAGGATCTCAACCATCACTATCTGAATGATTATTTACCTCTTCCTATGACAGAATTGTTGAAAGATTCTACGGATGAGTTCCAAGCCCTCTTATTCATAGAAGGTAACTCTGCATACAACCAGATCCCAGTGGCTCCTGAGGACGAGGAGTCTACAACCTTTATGTAACCACAAAGTACATTTTATTACCAGGTCATTCCCTTCGGCTTAAAGAATACAGGTGCCACCTATCAGCGGGCCATGCATTGAATATTTAATACAATCCTTGAGACATTGGTGTAATTATATGTGGACGATCTGGCGGTAAAATATCGCCAGTGCTCGGACCATATCAAGGATCTTGAGAAAGTGTTCGGCTTCCTCTGTTCTCACAAACTGAAGATGAACCCATTGAAATGTGACTTCGGTGTCTCCTATGGGAAGTTCCTTGTATTTTTTTTCTAGTACATGGGAATCAATATCGACCCTGATAAGATCATGCCCAACATCCATATGCCTCCCATGAGCAATATTTGGGAGATTCGAGGTTTTCAAGGCCACATATCCTATATACGCCGATTCATTGCAAATTTGGCCAGCAAGTGTAAGCCTTTTTCTAGGATCCTGAATAAAGGAACTGCTTACGCATGGGATGAAGTGTGCGAGACTTTGTTCCATGAAATCAAGATATATCTGCTCCAGCCTCCGGTCTTGATGCCACACATCTCCAGAAAACCACTGATCCTTTACGTGACTTCCCTGGAATGATCTATTGGTGCCCTTATCACCTAGAAGAACAACGAGGGTACAAAGAACAACCTTTACTACCTCAGTCACATGCTCCTCGACATGGAGACCAGATAATCCCCTATTGAGAAGAGCTGTCTCGTGCTGGTATTCGCAGTAAAAAAATTGCGACATTAATTGTAGAACCATGAGGTACAAATGCTGTCTTGGGTATACCCACTAAAGTACATTCTGAACTTCCCCATGTTGACAGGTTGTCTCACTCAGTGGGCAGTGATTCTCAAGCAGTTTGATATCAGGTTTGTCCCCCAAAAACATATTAAGGGGAAAGCATTGGCAGACTTCCTTGCTGCCCATCTGAATCCTGCTGACCAGTCCTTGGATCTCGATTTCCCTGATGAGGCAATCCTATCATTGGACCAAGACATGTCGTGCTAGTAGATGCATTTCGATGGTTCTTCTCGAAGCCCCACCAGTAGGAGGCTTAATGACCCCAGGATCAACAGGGTTGGCTTGGGTATCATCTTTATTAACTCGACACAAGATATTCTTCCATACTCATTCATATTGTTAGGGGGCCACACCAATAATAAGGTAGAGTATTAGGATTTTATCACTTTCCTTGAGCTGGCCCTTGAGATTGACGTGCCCCATCTTCATGTGAAATGGGATTTCAAACTAGTCATCAAGCAGATCACCGGTGACTACGTCGTCAAGAAGTTAGAGCTCGTACCATTATTGGAACACACTCTCCAGCTAATGGCCCAGTTCCCATATTATTCAGAAGTTACTTATGTCCCTCGATATCAGAACGGTCAAGCTAATTCCCTGGCTGGCCTGGCTGTATCACTTGCAGAGCCTGAGCAGGATGACTTGATTATCCTGATGGAACATCAGAGAGTCATTTCTCATGTCTCCCCAGGTGACGACGACAGCCTGCAGGTGGCCCATCTTACCCCCATAGACTCCACGTCAGGACACCAAGGTCCCTCATTCGTAGTGTCTGAAGTGAATCCCGACTAGAGAGCCCCCATTGTCGAGTATATCTAAAATGGTTACCTCCCAGGTGATCGGTCCAAGAACGAGTGAATATAACTCCGTGCGCGGTAGTTTACCCTACATAGTGGTTCCAGTATTGAGAATATCCTCTACAAGAATGGGTTCGACAGTGTTCTCCTTTGCATCCAAGGAGTCGAGATTTCTCATGTCATGCAAGAGGTTCATATCGGGTCATGTGGTGCCCACCAGACTGGGCGGATGCTATCTCACCAGATCCAGAGACTGGGGTAGTTTTGGCCCTCCATGATCCATGATTGCATCGAGTTTTCCAAGAGATGTCATGCATTCCAAATTCATTCTAGCATCATGCATCATCCATCGGAGTCTCTCCACACTACCAAGTACTCTTGGACCTTTTCTATCTATGTACTGGATGTCGTGGGGCCATATTTTCCAGTGATAGCTCACTAATGTCAGTGAATATTGACTCCTACAAATTTCTTTTCGAAGTGGGAAGATGTAGTTCCACTCAAAGAGGTCTAGGACAGTTGTATCATTGACTTTGTGAGATCCAATATCAACTACTAGTTTGGAGTCCCTCACGCTGTCCTCACCGATAACAGAACCAACTTCTATGCAGTTGAGTTGATGAAATTGTACGCTAAGTACAAAATCCACTCTAACCATACCTATCGCTATCATGCACAAGAAAATGGAAAGACCGAGGCATTCAAAAAAACCCTCTCTAACATTTTGCAGAAAATGGTTGGTCAGAATAAGAAGAGTTGGTCGGACGAGCTTCCCAACACCCTCTGGGATTATCAAACAATGACTCATAATTCCACCCAGGTGACCCCATATTTACTAGTGTAGGGAACTGAGGTCTTATTTCCCATCTAGATTCAATTTCCTTCATTAAAAATAGCGGTCATTGACATGTAGGTTCCAGATAATGTAGCTTAAATCCACTCGACTGAATTGGTATCACTTGATGAAAATAGGCTTCACACCCTGCACAATCTGGAAAGGCATCTGAATAGGATATCTAGAGCCATCAACAAAAAGGTTTGCCTCCGCTCTTTTCAGCAAGGTGATTTGGTTTTGTCCTTCCGGACACCAATGATACTTGGTAGGAAACAACCCATGTTGGAGCCCAAATGGGATGGACCTTTTTTTCACAAGGATTACTCCAATGGTGCGTACTCACTGGTGACCATGGATGGTGAGCATATAACTCCTCCCACCAATTCCAAGTTCCTCAAGAAATACATTTATTGGGTCGTAGGGCCCTACATGACCATAAACCATATGGTCTTGCATGACCTTAAACTGGATTGTCCCCCATGACCCTAAACTACTTGATGCTCCTACATGACCCCAAACTGTCTGGTCTGGCATGACCCTAAACTACCCAGTCCAACATGACTTTAAACTGTAAAACGTCCCGCATGACGTTAAATTGTATGTCATCCTGAAACATGTTAAATAACACCTTTAAGAAGTATATATGTATTTATTCCCATATACATGGGATAAGTAGGAACGATCAAACATTTCAACATGATCCCATCCACTAAAATATCTTCTTTCACTACCCCCTGGGGGTAGACCTCTTGGAGGATCCTTACACGTCATAGTGAAGGCTTCTTTGGCCCCTGCTCGTGTTAGGATTATGATGATCACACACTATGCTCCCTCCACATTCTATTAGTCTCCCACATCTTCACTGCATGATGTTAAAATGGATGGCCTTTAAGAACAATGTATGGCTTGATTCCCATCCTTATGGGATGCATATGAACGCCGGAACATTTTGTCTGTTAGCCCATCCCGAACTTCAAAATCCCCCCTCATGTCGGGACACATGGTATGGTAAAGGATGTTTCCCCAATTCACATCTATCTCATCTCAATCCCTCCATACGTCCCTCTCTATGGATATGTTCATCACTTTCACCGCCCTGCTTAACGTTAAAATGCATGGGCACAACTATGCTTCATCCACTCCTTTGATTGAGACGCCATCATCTTTCACTTCCAAAAGGACCCCTGACTGACATATATGCTCAGCCTAAGGGCTCTCTTAGAAATTCAGGCCAGTGCCCTCGAGGATGATGAGAAAAAAATTTATACAAGTCCCATGTTGTGAATATGGTTATCGGTCGATACTCATTTGTGGTTCGCATATCAGGTCACACTATAAGGATGTTGTGTTTCGAACATGGTTAGTGGCTATCCATTTCCATTGTCACCACCCCCATAGGTCCCAAACATTATGTTTGGTGGTTCATCCAGCCCACTGTATCTTCAATTTGCGACTCCCTTCAGCGATTCCACCTATCAGACCCATATATGATAGGGAATGTCGAATCTAGCTCTTTGTTTCCCACACCGAGCACTGCTCACGTGGGCTTAGGAGTTGTGATGAGGTGATAACCGCACAAGAGGTAATATAGATACATTTGGTCGGGGCGCCTAGCCTCAGGTCCTTTGACCCCTTCGGCCCCCTTTCCCAAGTTCTCATTTAGGAATGTGTGGTGCGGTGTGGACTCATGACCTCATTCACATCAGGCTATTTACCCTTGCCTCACATATCCCCTGGAGATATCCCTTAATTCATTTAACAACTGTTTTACAAGCACATGCCCTTCCATGCTCAACACGACCCATCATTTGGGTTTCTGTCACCCTCTATATCCATAAGGTCCCCTTAATTGCATGGATTCTCAGTCCAAGGACTCTCCTAACGTTACGAGCTAACACCATTGAGGATTGCGACTGACAAGCTGATACATGTACCATGTTGTGAATACGGTCAGCAGTTGACGCTCAAATGTTTTCCCCGAATTCTGGTCACACAAGGGTGGATAATGATTTGCAAACCTAGTCAATAGTTTTCCTCAATAATCATTGTTTCTTTGTGGTCTTACATAAGAATTATGATTCTCTCTTTCTATCCCACACATTTGACATTAAAATAGGCATATACGGTCTAAGTTATATGACCATTAACTAAGATCAATTCCATACTGACTACAAGAGATTAAACTGTAAGATAGACATGACACTCGGTCCCTGGCCTAGCCTTAGGACCCTTGGCCATTCTGGGCCCCTTGCCCATGGTCTCACTTAGGATGGTACGGTGGGGTGCATGATTTTTTCCTCATTCACGTCGGGTTACTCGCCGTCCCATACACATCCCTAGACGAGATACCTTACCCCTACATTTGTCCTCATTATAAGTTGTTAAATTACAATCTAGCCATGACATTCTATCTTTGGCCCAATCATGGAACCCCATCCCAGGTCTTCACTCAGAATTGTACGGTGTGGTATGGAATTATGTCTTCATTCATATCAGGTTACTCACTATGCCATACACCTCCTTTATGTGGGTATCATACCCATTTGCGTCCTTACTGCATGACGGTAAATTTCACATTACCCTCTTCTAGAACTACGCGTGACTTGATTCCCATCATTATGGGATATATAGGACCACCTGAATGTCTAGTCTTCGGGTCCAACTTCATCTCTTAGAAATACCCCTTTCACCTTGGTCCCTATGCCTACACATTCCCAAGGAGAGGGGTATGCGGAGTTGTATGGGCTTATGTCTTCATTCACATCGGCTCTTTAACAACCATTCCATGTGCCTCTTTATCCTAAGTATTTCTCTATCCCCTTGTTCTATACTCATCTTTCTAAATCAGCCACTATCAAGTTGAACCCCTCGACCCTCTTCGTTGATTCACCAATGTGCCCACGAGTACTTTGGTTTAGCGTCTAGAGTGTCGGATTTTACATGGACATGCTTTCACCCATTTTTTAGGATTATTGTTACCATTCTATTGGGCTTCCATAATCATTCACACCCGAAGGGACCCCCAAATGGCATAAGATGCTAGGACTAAGGGATATCCTACCATTATAGGCCAATGTCCTCAAGGGTTTCAGGAAAAAATCAATACAAGTCCCACATTACACATATGGCCTACGATCGACAGTTATTTGTAGTCCCCATTTTAGGATAAAATGATATGGATGTTGTGTTTCGAACATGGTCAATAGTTATCCCACATCATCAGGCCAACCCCTCATCCCTTGAATGTTGGTTACATGATTCAAATTATTTTCCACCCCATCTTGTCTAAATGGAATTTTGAAACTCCTGGAACTATCCCTCGGTGCACATTTTGACGTTGGGAGGACAAAAGCCATGGTAAAGGAATCATTTGGGGCTCTGCACCATCTTCCCTTCGACATGAATTTCAGGTATTTAAAAAACATCTTCCACCCATGTTTCCCACATTGAGTTTGACTCACGTGGTCTTAGGGAACAGGTTGAGGTTTGCACTTACTTGGAGGGATTTCACTCCTCTATGGTTTGAACTCTAAGATAATAAACTAAGATCTCTTTTAGAACTATGTAAAACTTGATTCCCATTCCCATGGGATATGTAGGAATGCCTAGAAATATTGTCTTTTGGTCTAGCTCGAGATCCACTAATTTATTTCTTATGTTATACCTTTGGGGATTTAACTCCTACGGGACTGTGTGAGTGGTATGGGATTATGTCCTCATTCACGACGGGTTTTCATCAGCCGCACCACATATGCCCTTTTCTAGGATTTATCCCCCTACTTCCTGTCCCACATGACATTAAACTATATGTTGTCCCGCACGATGCTATAAGGCACCTTCAAGAACTATGAGTGGCTTGATTCCCATTCTCATGGGATATGTAGGAACACCTTAACATATCGTCTTCACGTCCAGCTCAATTGGGAGCGAGTTTCTCCTTCCCCTTTTCCTCTAATCTTTCTTGGCCCCTCGGCCTGAGGTTTCCTCCCTATATTTTCACACGGTATGGTGTGGAACTTGTCCCCATTCACACCGGGTACGCTTTATCAAGTCGTGCACATCCCCTCTAGAACCTTATACCTCCTCTATACGTCTGATCCATATGACTTTAAACTATGATGCTTAGTCCCACATTACTTTAATATATTTCATCTATCCTACGCAAAAAAAATGCATGGTTGGTCCCATCACATGACCCTAAACTATGAAATCATCATCCTGGTCGCACGACGAAAAATTAATCTTCATTGTGGTGTCCTCGTTCAAGGGGTGTCATGTTTGGTATCAGTCACATGCCAAACCATTTTTCAAAGCCTGTATATGGTATGATTCTTGGGTCGATGCCTGGAAATTCTATCTTAGACCCATAACTTAACAAAAAAATCCATTCATCTTAATGGAAAAAATATATATCAAATACTAGTTCATTTGGAGGAAGGGACAGACCCACACAACCTTATTATCTCCAGCACTGGTATCTTACCATGCCTTCCTTATAACAACATTGAGCTTGATCCCCATCCTCATGGGGTACTTAGGAACGTTCTTGCATCTTGTCTCAGGCTCATCCTAACTTTCATTTTCAGTCTCTCGACCGAAAACCTCCCCCAATAAGCGCACAGTGATCCGAACCAAGTCCTCATTCAAATCGGGTTTTTTAATTACATCATAGTGTGTCCCTCATTTCCTACCATCCACGGTCCAAGCTCTATGAACATAAACTACAATCACTCCACGTCCTTGTCTCAAGATGTTAAACTGCACGACGTCTTCCAGAACTTCCTATGGCTTGATTCCCATCCTCATGGGATATGTAGGAACAACCGGGCATTTTTTGTCTCCGGGCCGAGCCCCAAAAATATAAAAATCATGTCCCTTCTTTTCTATCCCCTTGGCCCAAACACATTTGGGAACATGTGGTGTGACGAATACTTCTTAGGTTCTCATTCATGTCATGTTTTTCAATAGCCGCACCATGTGCTTCCTATATCATTTCACAATGTTGTCTGAGTTCTATAACCCAAAACTAAGATCTCTCTATGGGAACTACACAACACAATCAGCTATTTCACCACCCTGTGAATAGTCCATTAAATCAATCCCCCTTAATGGTATTCCCTAGGACCTTAAGTTGAATGCGTGAAAAATCGGGACCATTGTTCTTTTTAAGGGGACACCCTCAATCTTATACATCTTATAGTTGTATTTAGATGCATTTCAACAAATATCCCAAAGTATGGAATTTTCACGGGGACATTCCAGTCATTCCATGTCCAAGATTCGTGTGCCCATCAATTGGATCCTGAACCTCTTCCATGTCTTAAGGGACCCCTTTTGGGTCCTGGTCTCATGCCACACTAGCTTACCTACCATTCTGGGCCAACATCCCTGATGATCTCAGAAGTCATTTGCGACAGGTCTTGCATTTACAACACGGTCAATAGTCGACCATCATTTGTATTTCCCAATTTCAGGCTAACGTGATATGGGTACTGTGTTTTGAACATGGTCAACAGTTATCCCCTATCATCATGCCACCATAATTGTGGTCCAGATCTCACGCATCATGATTCACATATTTACACTTCCTTATGTTCAAGTGGAATTCCAACATGCTCATATTTACTCCTTCGTGCATCTAGGTGCACTATGTAGGTGGGTCAGCATCAGTGGGACATCATTCACCTAGTGTCCCATCATACCTAACTTGTGCCTACCTATAATAAGAATGTCCCACCACTACTGGTTTTTTTCTCACATAGAGCATGACTCACGTAGGCTGAGTAGTTTTGGTAGGACGTGTACTTGCACAACCATGCCACACATACCTTTCCTCACCCCGCATGACATTAAACTGCACTCTCAGAACTATGTATGGCTTGATTCCCATCCTCATGGGGTACGTAGGAACATGCAACCTCTTTGATTTGGGCCCATCCTAATTTTCACTTTTGGTATCATGACCGGAAGTGTTTCCTTCAGGGATATGTGGTGTGATCCGGACTCCAATTCCTCATTCACGTCAGGTTTATAGCTACCGCCCCACATACTCCCTTCCTGGGATCTTCCCTTTCACTCCAAATCCCTCATGAAGTTAAAATACACAAGTCCATATGTCCTCAACTCATGACACTAAACTGTGGTTCTACCCTGAACATGTTCAGGATTCCCTGTGTAAATCATGGGATGCATCGGTTTCCTCTCCAGAGAGGATTCTCCCTACCAGTGTTAGTCTCTGAACACACCGTGCCCCAAGAAATACGTTTGGCATGATCCCCATTTTCATGGGATACATAGGAACCCCTAGACATCCCATCTCCGAGTCCAACCCTAGAAATCATAATTCCTGTTCCCCCCTCTTTTTTTGATCCCTTGAATTGAGATCTTTTTGGAAACCGTGAAATTATAGATTTACCATGAACATGTTTGAGATGCCCCATGATAACATTGGGAGGTGATATTTTCCTCATCAGAGAGGTCCTATTTGGAAGTATGTTTGATCCCTAATCAGACTGGTGTACCACCTAATGCGTTTCCACCACGGTGGCATAATTTCAAGAGTGTTGGACTCCAGTCGAACAAACCCATCACTCCACTATCCATGATTTTTGTGCCCTTTATTCGGATTCTTTCCCTCATTCATGTATAGAGGAAACCACTAATAGTATGGATTCACAACTTATGGATCGCCTACTATTTTGGGCTAACGTTCCAGAAGACTAATGCATTACATTTCGAGTCAGGCCCCAAGTTTCGAACATGGTTAGTGGTCGGCCCTCACTTTTTATCCCCATTTTAGGCTAATTCAATAAGTATACTATGTTTCAAACACAGCAAAAAGCTATTATTAATTATCATGCCATCACAAAAGTGTTCAGAATCTTGGGTATTGTGATTCACGCCTTCCATCTCACCCTGTTCAGATTTATTCTAGCGCCCCTGGTGTTACCCCATTCGTGCACAAGAGCTCACTGGGAAAATGGTAATTCGACTATTCTGAGAGCTTTATTCTCCAGTCAGGTCTCTCCCTTATCTTCTCAGGAATCTAGATTTGTTGTTCGACCCTCATGTTCCCGAATCCTGGTTGGCACTCTTACATTCAAACAAAGTAATAGTGTGATCCTCCCTTGTTTCTCAAACCAGGAACGACCTACATGAGCTTAGGAATGGATTTCTATTTATTTCAGGATTGTGGATGAATTCATTAATCCAAAATAATAAGTAAATAAATTTATCCATACATATATCCATACATGAAATTCATAACAAATGAGTTTATGAGTTCGACCAAAATAGGGCCCTTAAAGATCATCATCTTGGATAGATCATTCTATCTCTGCTACCTTTTGTATTGTGGACTCTAGGGTTTCATTGTGTCCCCTGAGAACCCTATATTCATCGGTGTTCACCGAGTATAGTGCACTTTCCCAAGCCTGTGCTTGCGCCTTTTTGCTTTGAAGTACATTGACCTAGTGACCTTCTTCCACTAGCTTATCTTGGGTGTCCACAAGCTAGGCCCTCAATTTCTCTACAAGTTCAGAATAGTTGGCGATGAATCAATTTTTTTTCATATGTTCTTCAAGGTGTCAGACCCCTTGTTATGCCTTCAAGAACACTTGGGTACTCTCTGACTCTTTTGGATACTGAGAAACATCAGAGCATCATCTTCTGTCGCGTAACTTCATGGCCATGTAGACATGGACTATCGAATGAAGACAGTGAGAATCCACACCTGGAGCACAGAGAAAGTGCTGCTAGGTGGGGAGCGATCTCATTCGTTTTATCTATTATATCTACGGATGACTGAGAAAGAGCTTGACACATTTCCACCATTTTTTTTCCGCGTCATACAGCTCTCATCGGCCGCTTCTGAATCAGAATCATCTATCTCATTCGGATCTTCTGACCGATAGTTAGGGAAAGAAACCAAGTGACCATTAACATGGTTTTCATTATGTATTCCTCCAAAGGAGTTAGGCTCTTCAATGCCTTGCTGACCTTCCTTTCTCGCCTTAGTCTCGTTAGATCCTTTTCCCACTTCTGGTGACACCACGACATTAATATTGTTGATATTAACAGCCCTTTTCTCACCGAGTGATGGGGCCGGCTCGGTTTGGGAATGATGCTCTAAATGGGATGACAAATTTTCCATTGAATCAATCACGTATGACCGGGATTCGGCATCCCAATGAGCCTCCAAGGCTGTGATCACTGCACAAAAAATGAACGCCCTAATCAACTAAACTTTACGATGGTAAATACTGGTGTTGATGTAATGAACTTACAAGATCCCACAGAATCAACATCAGGTGTTCTAGTAGCTATAGGAGCTATGATTTTAGGGGATCCCTCAGTGATCGTTAGCTCAATAATGGACATTGGCTCCCCGCCTTGTTCTATTGGTGCCCCCCCCTTTAGATGGATCCTCTGGGTCGATGCCAATATACCATTGAGAAGAATAAAGAAATCTAATTGAGGGTTACAAAAAAAATGAGGGGGGGGAGGATAGATAAGGTCTGATACATACCTCAGGTAGCTCGGTTATATGTACATCAGAGCCAATGATCTCACCACTCTCCCAAACACTCCACTGGTGGGACGTCCCCTCAGACCCTCCACTTTCAAGCTCTTATTCTCCTTCACCTACTCTTTTTGAATCCTCCTCTTCCATATCACTACCATCCAGATCATCATCGCTGTCATTATCCTTGGGATGCATCTTTTCAAGATCAAGCTTCTTGCCGAGCATTACCTTCACTAGGAGGGGTGGTTCCTCATGTTGACCTCACTGGCATTCATATGCATCCATGGCCATCAAGTATGCATGCCGATGATGAAATATTACCCTATCATCAATAGGGATGAGTCCGACCTATGGCAGCTGGATTCCATCTCGTATTAACTTTTTCTGGAGGGATTCAGTACCCATCGTCTGCCGTAGGGTCAACCTGGTGGACCACAGATCCAGGAATATTTCATCATTGGAAGGTATAAGTAGATATCTTATTTTCATCCTGGATTGTTCCATGACCGCTCTGTGAGCCCCTCTCTCCCTGGGTGACAAAGGTGCGGCCATGCAGTGCGATGTTCCTGCTACTGTTGTCCCAGCCTGTGCGGGCCTAGTTTCCCGATTTTCATCTGACCATTCCTCCCAGAATATCCCTTTCTACACTCTCTCCACCTAGGTTCTACACTGGTTACCTGGAGCTACTGAACGTTCTTACAAAAAAGCCCCTCAGGGTACGCTATGGCCCAATGATCGACATATTCTGTCTAGTGGATAGCATCAACTCCAGTGGGTGGAATGGTAATGACGTCACAAGAGACATGGGTTGTAAACATCAGCCAAATTTGGAAAAGAATGCATGGATGTCTCTCCTCCTGGAAATTTGTATACAACTTCTTCGAAATCCACTGGAGGCATCCAAACTATCTGGCGAATCTCGATGGCACATAGGGCTCACAAAAAAATCTCCCCATCAACCTGGGCAACAAGAACCCCACCTCTGATGCTCTGGGAGTATTCTATTTTCTCTAGTGATCTCTGCTCATTGTCTATCATTTGGCAATTCGGAATGGGTAATGGGAGGAACGTGAAGTTGGCATGATTCCCTATTCTGATCCTTAACCCCATCCTCTTTGAGCATCAACGATATGACCCCTGCAATGTTCAGCAAGGAAGGTCGAAGGCTGTTACCCAAAGGGCGAATGATGTTTGGAAAGGTATATCAGCCGCAATGAGCCATGATCCCGCAATGGAAGATCTGGAAGGGACCACATATCCTCCTTTGTGAGCACACTCTCGAAATGTTCCCCAGGATGGCATACAAATGGGCTAACACGGGGACTCCCAGATTAAACCTCTGATTTGTGGCCATGATGCCAGTCATCACCAATGTCGCTGGATGAACTCTCATCCTTGCGTCCCTCACTAGTAGGAGCCACCCAGTCAAGAAGGTTCCTAGAAATCTCGAGTACTAGATGTTTGGGCCCTAACTCTCATTTACACAGAATCCCCATGATTGATATTCCCCTACCTCTAGGATCCTCCAGTACGATCTTCTTTTTCTCCTCTATGCCACATTCAGACACAACCTTCCTCGCCGCAGAATATTTCCTTCCAGATATCTTTGCAGAAACAATATAAACCATTTTTTGTAGGAGATTCCCTTCAAAAAGTCCTTTACCCCTAGCCTCTCCTTAGCTAGCTCCAACATATGCCATGTTAGGATTTTTGTTTGTGATCTGTCTCCCCAGATGTTCTTCGCCGGAAGGAATTCATCGTACTCATGCCCATCCAAAGGGATAACCCCAATTTAATGAATTTCCTAATGTTTAATACCAACTTACCCTTGGTGAAGATGGAAGGTATTGGTATCGGGGGACCATCGGGTAAAAAGATTAGGACCATGTTCAAGCTGATGGTAGAAATGGAACTACGATGTCCACACAGCCTCGAACAACCCGATGTGCCACAGTTCGACCCCAAACAAGTCACACTTCTAACATACCCAATATTTCCAGGCCCAATCACTAGTGAAATTTCCCCTAGATCGTAGATCTAAATCTTGTATCCAACCATTAGTTTCGTCAGTGACACTCTATTGGAAAGTACTAGCGTAATGGGCTGGGGATTCCTATACGACCATGTCACTTCCCAAAATGGTTCTGGTCCTGAGATTCAGGACATAAACATCCATATGCTAGTTTTCTTTAGAATGATGGCCATTTTCTGTGATATTATATCGTGGTAGGTCATCCTCATGGGTCACCCACAACCACGGTGTGTCGACTTCGAATTGGGGCATGGGTACCTCCTCCAAAATACCGAATTCCCCTATAGGAAAATTCAGTATTATAGTGTATACTAATTCTGGGTTGGGTTCAACTGGTTGAAGAGAGTATGATTGCTGGATACGATCTTTCAGGCACCATAAACCTCAGGGTCAGCAACCATCTCATCTCTTCGAGTGGTGAACACAACTTCTCTTTCACTGTAAGCCTGATTGGAATCCATCTTATTCTAGTGAGGTCTCAATGAGCTGGTGAAAAAAATGGGGAGTCAGTGTAAAAAACTAGGAGGTGGCGAGAATAATTAGGATGTTGTGCGAATAATCAAGAGTTTGCACGAAAAATCAGGAGTAGGTGCAAAAAATAGAGGGCGTGGATCGAAAAGCCTCGGGTCTACGTGTAAAATGACGGTTGAACTCTGGTAATTACATGCAACCGAAGCGGCTTTTCTCGGGAGACATGGAATGTTTTTCACGCGCGAGAGATTAGTACATATTACGTGAGAAAAATATGTACGGAATGAGGGACCTGTGAGGGTTTTTAGGCACAAATTAGCGATTTTTCACATGTACGAAAAGTGATTTGTGCCCGACATCTCAATTTTCTACGCACCTACGAGTTTTTCATGCGCGGACTCCAGGAAGTAATGTGTTTTGGAATTTCCCTCAGAATCTGATAGTTTCATCCCCACATCAATACGATTCTGAGGGGGGAATTTTTAGAAGCCGAAATGTGATAAACGACAAAGCTGGTTTTGGAACGACAAAGCTATGACATATTTTGAGCCAGCGATCCCTTATGCGGTTTTCGGAAGGACCACGCGAAAAAATCTCAGATAGGTGTGAAAAAAATCCTTCCCATGTAAAAATCCATGGGATATGAGGCCATTTTTGATGCCTATGTGAAAAATCCCGCCCCACATGGAAACTTTCACCCTGGAGTGCAAACATCCACACCACTAACCGCAGGTGCGCAATTTTTCGTGCGCCACCCCACGCGGAAGATCTTTCTTACTGCTGACACCGGCATGAAGAATTTCATATAGACTAGTTTTCACATGGATAGGGCAATCTCAAGCACCTATAAATAGATGGGAACCCCTTCATCTTATGTGGGCTGATGAATTTTAATCATCTTCTTTGCGCGAAATGCACCTCTCCTGGACGCAAAAGATGGATTTCAGGTATGGGATTTTTCACGACAGGTTGCCCAGTGGTCCGTCTTCGCCCAAGACCCCTTGAGCTTAACCCTAATCCAAATCCCTTTGAGTCTAATCCCCTATGGGAAATACCTTCCATTTGCGCATAATCTGTTCCAATTGTGTGCAATCCCTTCAAAATTGTGCGCAGCCAGTATGATTTGCGCACACTCTCCTCTATTTGCTTGTGAAACCGCATCTCCAATTTACGTGCTCGACCTCTCTAATTGTGTGCAGACCTGTCCTTTTTCATGTAAGAATATCAATTATGCGCCCGCCTAGCCTTTTTAATGCAAGCATCTCAATTGCATGTCGGCCTAGTATTTTTCCACGCAAGTTCCTCAATTGCGCAGCTACCCAGCATTTTCCATGTAACCGCCACAATTGAACGATGACTCACCATTTTCCACACAACTATTTCTTTTGTGCGAAAACCACCTTCCTTGTGTGAACATGTTTGATGTATCTCTTCCGAACATCATTTTGAGGCATCTCCCATGCCAAAAAAAATTTCATCACACACCCTTTTCTCATACAACCCTCTAGGCTCGTATGTTGTAATTTCAATGTACCTTGGGAAGTGTTTCAAATTTCATTGCTTCACCTCATGATTCTTCTCATTGGAACGCTAACGACTATTGATTTTTCACATAGCCATGCTAACGTGGACCCCTAATGGGATCACATCATGACACCCCCTAGACACTTGTGTTTCATGTCCCTTATCTTCACCAAGGCGTAGAGGGTGCGAGTTATGTAAGTCATAGGGGTGCGGAGTGAGCCCACCTTGTTAGAGATGCAGGAAATTAAACTGCCAATCATCATCATCATTGGAAAATGACGTCAAATTGTGACCTTTCCCCATACCTTGCATGTTGGGTGCCCTGTCTCAGACATTTTCTACGCCCACTAGTCTCCACGAGAGTGAGATCATTCCTCACATGGAATGAGATCCTCTTTATCAGAGTGGTGTCTATCCATGGGGAATGGGAAACCACCCTAGTGTAAGCCCCTAGCTTCCTTTGTATAAGGTATCACCCATACTCATCCTCTCTTCCTGGGTGCCAAATCCCTCTCCCGCTGGGCTTTGTCACCACCCAGGCCTCCACCCCGGAGTAAGTCCCAATCTCCATCTCCCCAGGTTTCTAACCAGGTGTAATCCCCTGTTTCCTCTTTCCAAGGAAAGATACATTGGAAGCCTCCCTGAGGTTCATTCCCACCACACTTTGGTCATTCTGAACATCTTTATATCGGTTCACCAACCCCCACCTGAACTACGAGGTCTTTGATCCATTCCAAGGAAAGCTACGTAGGAATCCTCCCTAAGGTTCAAGCCCACCACACCATTGGTGGTCAAAACCATCTTCACATTGGTTCACCAAACCCCAACTGAACATCGGGGTCATTGATCCTTGACAAGGCATGGTACGTAGGAAGCCTCCCTAAGGTTCAGGACCAACAACCTTTCGCTCCAACCCCCTTCACATCGGTTCACCCCTATCCTGCGTGACATTAAACAACGTATCTCATTCAGCGGCAAGCCGTTGTGACCCCATCCACCTGTAATACATTGTGAACCCATCCAACGGTAATCCATTGTGACCCCATCCAATTGTAAGATGTTGTGACCTTATCCAGTGGTAAGCTGTTGTGACACCATCCAGCGGTAATCCGTTATGACCTCATCCAGCGGTAAGCTGTTGGGACCCCATCCAGCAGTAAGCTGTTGTGACCCCATCTGGAAGAAATCCGTTGTGATCCCATCCAACAATAAGTCGTTATTCCTACATTCAGTGGCAAGCCATTGAAACCCTGAATCGATAGTAAGCTATCGTCAGATGAACTACAAGGACATTAATTCCCTGCCACGGTGATACATAGGAAGCCTCTTTGAGAGTAAATCCCAACATCACCATCGTCCTCGAGACGAATTCATCTCATTCTCCATCCACTTCATTGAACCTTCCACCATCCATCTTGATTCTTACACAAGACTCCACACCCCAGTGGTATCAAGCCACCTCATTCCCTATTCCCCTTAACAACAATCGACAAGAAAACCACACGTTGGCCCCAACATCAGTGTTCCCTCCAGAGGATGCACCCATCTGATCCACTATAATCATTGTTCCAATCAGTCTGATTTATCTCTACTAGACAATAAACTTGCGGCGTACCCTTTGTTAAACATGGGAAGCCGAGGAAAACCTCAGATACATGCCTATGGAATACGATTCACCGCGTTTGACGTGTGATTCCTCATGCTTCTACGCCATCAAGAAGACCTATAATAAGGGTAATAAACCTAGAAGCACCAGTTTCCCAGCGTCCAGACACACCAGTGATTTCCAACGTGACTACTTCCTTGACCGAAGGTTTCTACCCTGACCGGACCCCTTGAAATGTCTCAACAGAAGCGGTGTAATTAACTGGTTTCCATGAAGATATGGAACTAGGAAGAGTTTCAAGAACAACGTCTACAATCTATAAGGGATAAATAGAATAGGATACAAGTTTCTAGGAGGAATTCACGGAAGGATGAACCGACATCACATCATCCCATTTCGATCTGGGAGAAAACGTCCCTGAACAAGCGATAGATTCCACCCGCCATTGGAAAGCGGGAATGCGGGGCAACAAAATCACGAATTTAGTACTAAAGTAGACGAACACGCACACCATGGTGAAATATTCAGAAACAATTCATCAATGCTAGTCAGTATTGGATTTCCTTGGTCTTTGAAGGATCAAGAGAGATTCTATCCTTTGAGACAATATGGCCAAGAAAAAAAATCTCTTGAAGCGAGAATTCACACTTGCTAAACATCTAATTAGCCACTAAATAAGGATATTATTCATTTTTAATATATATTTAATATTAATTTTCTTTATTATTCATAAGCACCATATTAGTACATTTTACACTTTGAACATCATTTCACATTATGATTGTAATTCCTTCTTAAAATTCAATATTATGTGGTAAATTTTTGAACATCATTTAATATACCCAATGAATCATCTGATTTTATGGAATATAATTATCCATATATATATTTGATATTTTGGGAAATTGATCTAAACATAAATATGAACATGTTCCATTTAGGGATCAATGGAGGATTCATAAAGGTTGATGGATATATTTTGAGATGATTGGAAGCAATTCTAGAGATGGCAGATCGGACTCCAGCCGACTTATGAGAATGTGGGACCCACATTACAAACCAAATGAATCTTAAATTTTTTGGGATTATATATGAAATATAGGAGAAAAAATAATTATTCATGATCCAGTGATAATTTGGCTTCCATTGTTGTTATTTAGGCATCCCAAGATAGAGATAAAATTCTTGGCCATAATTGGAAGTGCAGAAAAAAATCCCACTAATCCAAACAAATCTCCTCATCCACAACTCCAAATGGCCCCATATTTTACAGGAGGTTATAATACATCTGGGGCTCTATTTTATGATTTTATGGCCCACTATAATTCTTCCATCTATATAGTCTTCCAAGCGCTTCTGTTCGGTGGATGAAAGATGGAAGCCACCTCGGGTCAGGGGTGGAAAAATCAACTCTCCCTCAACTTTCCACCCACCTATGGCCTAACAAAATTAATTGATGACACTTGTACTACTAAAGGATCGACCCAAGGCTTAAAAATTATTATTTAAGGAGGTTTTGGTGGAGGACTTGAGGATTTGTTTAGCTTTGTTTCGTTTTAATTTTATGCTTCCAATTTGATGTTGTAATCACATTCCTTCAATTGTAAGTTCCTCTAATTACATTAGTTTATTTATAAAAGTTCTTCATATTCTATTGTTATATTCTTATTCTTATCACTTTGATACCATTGCCTCAAGGTGTGAACTTGTTCATACCAAACCTTGTTAGATTATCACACAACGATTGAGTGATTATTTTTTTCACTGTTTTTTATACTTCTCTAATTCCTCCCTCATGAGTCTACTTTCCTATTCCATTGAAACCATGGGATCAATGGAGGGACAACCTACTTATGGGTTGATCCATGGTAGTAGAAACATGCTGTATTTTTTGTTATTTCCCACTCCATTAATGTATAATCACTTCTTTTAAATGATATTTTTATTTGATGACTTTGAAACTTCTTCATCCTTATTGAATTTAAGGTCACACATTTCAAGTGCTAATAAGAACCTTTTCCAGGGAGTGATCAAAACCTCTATCCTTCAAGTGTATAGGTGATTAGTATTAGGCTGTGTAGGCATTAAACTAGTAAGTGATTATTTGTTTTGATCTCCTTAAATGAACCCATCTCAAATATAAGAAATTGAAATATTTTTACAAGAAAAAGAATGCATCCAATCCACCCTTTATAATAACCAAGGATCAACCCTTCTCATAATTTGAATTCACTTAATTCTCTTACAGTTCATTTGAAACCATCTTAAGTCAACCGAAGTTGACCACTTCATAGCTAATAACATTCCATAGAATGTGGGTGTATATAGGTTACTTCTTAGGTCTCTGAGGATTCGACAACCCAAGATAGACTACAAAAACTGTTCTACCTCTTCTCTTGGGTAAATTTGAGTGTGAATCAACATCCCATATAATTCATTTCATATAAGGGTTTCAGAATAATGCACATGTTATTTTAATGATCTTTAATTATTTTTGAGTATACCAAGATATCAACAATAAATACCACTACAAAGTCATCAAGATATTCCTTGAAAACTCTATTCATTTGATCTATGAAGAAACAATGTGCATTAGTCAATCCAAAATACATTACTATAAACTCGTAATGCTCGTACCTAGTTCAAAATGATATTTTTGGAATGTATTCATTCTTCACACACAACTGATGATATCCAGATTTAAGGTCAATCTTTGAAAAATATTGAGCTCCATGAAGTTGGTCGAATAAATCATCAATACGAGGTAGGGGATACATTTTCTTTACTATTATTGCATTGATCTCCTTATAGTAAATGCAAGACCACATAGATCCATCATTTTTCTTAACAAAAAGGATAGCGGGAAACCATGGAGAAACACTAGGGAGAATAAATCCCTTATCACTCAATTCCTGTAGTTGTTTCTTTAGTTCCACTTATTCCACTAGGGCCATTCTATAAGGGGTCCTCGATATGGGCCTTGAACTATGAATTAGATCAATGGAAAACTAAATTTCCCATTTTGGAGGATGTCTAGGTAAATCCTCTAGAAACGCATCAACATATTCTTGCACAATATGTATGTACCCTATTCAAACAATATTTTCCTCACCTATAGTTGTTTAACTCTCATCTTCCCTAATAATTGAATTTAGTAGAGCTACTGGGGGTGGATCTTGATAAGAATCTGGTGGTGATGTTTCTGATCTAAAGATAATGTACTCCTTATCATCATCAAAAATTGTAACCTCCTTCTTCTTACAATAAATTTTCACATCATGGTCTGAAAGACAATCCATTCTAAGTATTGTATCAAACTTAATCATGGGTATGACGATGAGATCAGCAAATAAAGAACAATTATATGTCCTAATGGGAATTGATTCACAGTACATTGTTGTGATGATACTTCTCTTATGTGTTTTGATAGAAAATTACTTTGTTAAGTCAAATTGAGAATATCAAATTTTCCTAGAAAACTGGGAAGATATGAAACTATGCGATGATCCAGAATCAAATAAATCTTTCGCTAAACTTGGGGAAACCATTAAATTACCTGCCACTACATCTTTCGTGGAATCAAACTCAGTAGTAGTGATCACATAAGCTTGGACTTGCTCCCTTGGATTTTTCTGAGGTATGTCCCTTGGACCTTAGGAAATTCATTTTCAAAATTCCCATTTTCTCTACAATTGTAGCATTCAACATTTACAACCTCTTTCTTCCCCTTGCAATCATTATCTTGGTGGAATTTTTACCACACTTGTAATAGACTCCCATTCCCTTCAAGAAAGTACTCGGGTGTTTCTTCCCACATTTACCATAGGATGGATATTTAACTTTTCACTTCTTCCCATTATTTCCATTTCTAGTGTGTTTAGTAGATCTCTTTTTCTCTTGCATTGCTTTAAAGTCACAAGACTTAGAGAATTTCTTTTCTGTCTTGATAGAGCATGAGACAATATATTTGTACGATTAGAATGATTTTGAGACCAATTCATGAAGGAGAAATGGTTAAAACCCATAAAATAATAGATCAATATTACTCCATGGGTTACATATATAATTTTCTACATGCCTTTCTAAACTTGTAATGTTGGCCTCATACTTTGCGACATTCTCATCCTCTTTTTTCCTCAGACTCAAAAATTGTCTTTCCATATCTGCTCGATGGTCACGAGGAAAGTATTTTTCTATGAAAATATCTTTAAAATCCCCCCATTCCATGTTAGATAATTATTTATCTTACTTTTTTTTTTGGATTAATGACCACCATTTATATTTATCTCCCGTGAGCCGATAAACTTTCATGACAACTTTTTACCTTTCCCTACTCCCCAAAGTATGAAATATTTTCTCCAAGTAATTTATCAATTTCTTAGCTAATAATGGATTTGTAATCCCATTGAATATTGGTTGTTGTTACCTCATGAAGTGGTCTAACATTGATTCTCCATTTTGTGGATCAAGGTGCTCCATATGGGTATGGTTATTATTCATAACCTGAGTGAGTTGTCCTAGTATGGTGATAAGCTAATCAGAACCAGTTGCATCACCAGCTCCACTATAATTATCTTGAGTAGGATGAGAATACCTACATGGATTACCTGGGTTTATATGGTTTCCATTCCCCCCACTAGGCACTATTTCTAAACAATGGCATATACGAGATTAGTTTATGAATCACAATATATAATTCCCAACTTGTAAAATAGTTAACATAATTTTTACAGTATATGGATACAATGCATAATAATAATAAAAATTCTTTGAGGAATTATATACTCATAAACCATTAATATTGGTTTTTAAAGAATATAATAATTATCCTAAGCATATCCCACGGTAGTGTTGTAACTAAGAGTACATCAAGGCCCGTTGTCATGCACCAGTTCCCGTTTGAGTCTAGCTCAAAGCGGTGCTTTCAGATTTTACCCCTAGGTACATCTATGCTAGATATACCCCTAGCTGATCATATCCAAACATGTATGTATTGCTTGGAAAACTCACAAAATATATACAGTACCAAAATTCTAGGAAGTTCTTTTATACTAATCGTCAAATTTTATCTTAGGGTAGTGTTCTCTAATCAGAGTTGTCCTAAATCTTGTTTCCTAGCTTTGTACTAAACTTACTCTAATACCAACTATAATTCCCTGACCAAATTTACCCTATGTCGGTGGATTGTTACATAACATTGGCATGATACAAGGAATCGTGTCCCGAAAGACCGATCAGTTTTGTATCCTTGGAAGTAATAGGTACATTCATTTTTTTTACATTACATAATGAAATAAAAATATCAAAAAAATTTGTCCCCATTAACCACACATATATCCTTATCCTATCACTATAGGTCAACCATAAAATACTTATCACATCCTGGGAAAAATAAAACATAGAAAGGGGTGAGCTCAGATGCTCAGTAAGGATAACATTATAGTGGAAACTATCATAAATAAGCATAAACATTTAAGGAAATGTATAAGACTAAAACAAAATCTTTTTAAACATAAACTTCAGAATAATATGGAAATGATAAAATCAAATAATTTCATTTACTTATCCACATGAATATTATACTAGTTGAATAATCACATTCAATATCAATAGCCACTTTTCATAATGGTGGAATGCATAATGCAAGACTTCATAACCACATAGTCAAGGTCTTGTACCAAGACTATAAATAAGATTTTGTCAAGCCCTTATGCCAAGACACTAGTTTGTCTCATGAGACCTACCGATGCATAGAGAAGCTGTATATGGCTCCACCCGTCACTTATGAAGTCCAATACATTCCTCATGTGAAAATGGTTAAACATAATATAAACATTCGTATTAATACTAGCATATGAAATGTAAATACTTTTCTATAAATCATGAATGGTGTAAAAATAATACATCTAGAGTCAAACATATCAAAAAACCATCAATAAAATATGGAATATTTGTATCACATTAAATCAACTTCAAATAAGTTTAAAATCCATCAATGGATGTTGAAATAGATGAAATGAAAACCATTTGAAAGAAATACCTCTTTCTATTTTGAAATCATTTAAAAGTCACATAATTATAAAAGAAAAAATTTATTTTTAAATTATTTTATAAGATTTTATGGGATGCTTCAATGATGATATAATGGCAGAAAATAGACACACTTTCCAAATAAGTTAAAAAAAGACATTCTTACCTTAATTTGGTTGAAAAGGTCATAAATTACCTTGTTTGGAAAACGACAGAAATATTACTTTAAAAATTTTTTATAAGAAGTCAAACAAGGTTTTAAATTATTTTAAACCATAGTATAATAAATATAAAAAATTTTGAAATACATTTTTAAGGAACATGGATGTGGATGATAAAGAGGTCCCAATAGATACTTACGTAAAAACAACCTCAAATAATAAAGAGATTGTAAAATTTACCCTTACCTTGTACTTTCCCTGGATGAGGGTTTGTTAACCTCATGTATAATAGTATAATCATTGTTTTAAAATTATACAATAACTATATACAGAGATATGATATCATATATGATTTTCTAATATTGCTTTGTTAATAATATTTTAGTAGTCTCATCATTTCAGGTGTTAACTTATATGTTTTCTTTTATATGCTTGGTTACGTAAGCCATGTTTTCTATGGATAAGATGTATTTTATTCATATATATAATTATAATATGTTATTAAACATTATTTTTAATGATAAATTGAAAATTATTTTAGAATGATTATGATGGGAAATGAATCTCATCGTGTTTGTAGAGACAGTAATATGTATGTAGGCACGAGCGATAATATCATTATATTAATGATGAAAGCGCATGTAATTGGATAGTATATAATATATACAGAATAAGTTATATGTTATATTTATTATTTACATCAGTTATACTCATTATTATACCCATCCAAATACTGAAGTGTTTGAATTACAAACTACACCCCGACGTGGAGACAGTAAGCCATACATACACACGTATGGTGACTTTGTCATTCATATGATGGATAGAATAATGAATATGGTTGGACCATTTTTATAATAACATCAAAATATATAGAAGATACTGGAGTTATTATTTTATAATTGAAACAAAAATGAAATAGTAAGTGGAAGAAGAAAATAACTTTAAAGAGGGTGGTCAAATTATTACCGCTTCTTTGGGTGTTTTCTTTTGATTTGATCAAAAAGGATTCTTAGGCAGGATTTATGATCAAATTAAGGACTCTAGGTTGATTTAAGGAAAGTTTTGAGGATATTTGGGCAGGTTTTGGCCGAGCCAAATGGAATTGGCGGTGTGAAATTAATAGAAGGGGTAGTACCCTATTATAAGAGAGGTGAGGGTCACTTTAAAAAAAGATTGAAATATTATTTTATAATAAAATAATCTTCAGTTTCTAATGGCTCTAAAATAATTTACATCGAGGATAAAGTGGGGTTGGGTTGAAAACCTCTCAACCAAGAGGTTTTAGAAAGGTTTATGTCTTCATATTAACACTATCTTTGAGATTTAACTCTTAGTTAAATAGTTTGATATTTACCATGCCTCTTTGTATTTTTATATTATACGGTCAATAAATTTACTATAATAATCCAAAAGAACCTCAAGTGGTTCCTTATTAATATATATAACCTTATATAAGTCCTTTGGCCAATATTTATATTTTTAGGAATATTATTTCATTTAAAAATATAGTATTTTTTTAAAAACTCAATTATGTCAATTTTCACACTATTGAGTATTTGGTTTTTGTGTAAATTATAAGAGAATTATTACTTAAAAAAAATTATTTAATCAACCCAAAAATGTCATATTAAACTATAAAACTAGTATAATTCCTTGAAAGTCTCAAATTAAATATATTTGGATATTTATAATATCAAATATATTAATATTTTATTAATAAGGCAATTACTCCTTCATCATTATGTCATAAATAAATTAAATTGTTTAATGTCTAAAAATTATAAATAAAATACCATTATCTAGGAAATACTTGTATCTTTATAATTAATATTTGTAGTCTAATTTATCTTATGTATAACCCAATATTAAAAATGGTTTATTTATTAAACATTGAATTTAACACTTTTTACTCTTCTTTAAATAAATTATTATAAATGTCTTAATCTAATCCATATGGACCAAGATGATAATATTTTATTAATAACTTTTTTTGGTCAATTTAAAATTATCCAATATAATTATGAAATATGTTAGTATGATTATAATACAATTTTTCCTTTAAATATCCAATTTACTTTTAATCGTGGTAAATAAAAGTCAAAAATTACTGTTCACCAAAAATTATTTTCATCTTATTGAACCAAATTTTATTTACTGAGGTCAACTGCATCTCTCAGATTTTTGAAATTCAACTCACAGATGTGGTATAATTATGTTTTATGAAAATTTGTAAATACTTCTAGAAGGAGGGTAAAGGACGGTAAAATGTTCAATAAAATTTTATATATCAAAACTAATTATAAAATGACTCCAATGAATTAAATTAAACATATATAGGTTTTATGTATATATTTTGAACTAAAATAAATTAAAATAATATAACCAATTATTTAAATAAAAATTTGTTTTTAAACAATAACATAATGTTTTTCACTATTCATCAAAAATTGAAAGTTCTCAGAACAATACAAAAAATTCACCCTAAGTTAATTTTGATATTAAAAATTCAAAAATGAAGTCCATTTTGAAAAATAAAAGTTATTAAATTTATAAAATTGGGTATTACTATTTATAATGTCTTATTTGATTGGTTGTGGTGTGTTAAAACACCAAGCTGCGTACAATGTAGGCTACAACATTATTCAAAGGTAAACGTACTGTGGAAGCTTAGGGTGTTAAATGATTCATATTACAATTTTGTAACATGAGAAGTTTCCCAAACACCCGTTCTTGGAGAAATATGACAATATAACTGATGATGCCCCAAATGAGTGAAATTGTGGGATGCTCTAGTTGGTTTTACACAACCTTACTTCATGTGATCGAATGCACCGCATTAAAAAATAAAGGACTTATCCACTGTTTCAGAGGAAGATTCACTGGTCTAGATATCTGATCTTGATCCATTCCACTACCTTGTAAATGTGTTCCCCTCATCCACTTGTTCTCAAAATTTGAGTTCCGACCACTTCTCGTAGGTATCAATAGGCTTCCTTGAACAATAATACCTAAAATGTCCCTTTATTCCACCATTTCTCTTTTGAATATATCTGTATAATCCATTATATAGAGGATTAAAATATTCATCTTAATCATTTTCCTCATCCCCAATTCAAAAATGTGTGTCTTTAAGGATGAACTCCCTGAACTTTTTTGTAAAAAAATACTGAATTCTTGAATTTATCTGCATACCTTGTCACTAAAAGATTATGATATTTTAAAATAGTAAAGTATACCTTTCTTAAAATCCTAAACGTATGAGGATATATCTATTTGTTGAAAAATTATTCAAAATACCCCTATGAAATACCTTTTTCCAATTTAACCTGAATAGATTAATCACACTATTTTCATTCAAGATCCTCCATCATATACATCACCAAGTTAAGTTTCAGCTCTAATGGTGTGCCATGGAAATTGAAGATCTGATTTATCATATTCATCCACATCTCTACATTATCTATTTTTGAATCATGATGAAATATGGTTGTATTTTACTTTTGGAACTAAACAAAGTGATCCAATTTCCATGGTTTATCCCTATTATTCCCTCAATCAATAGCCTAATAGTCATTGACTATACTACCAACTAGCTATTGGTTCACCTGTGGCTCAGGTGCCAACACATTCTTAGTATATTTTCTGGGTTGGTTTCTATGACTCCTTTTGACTTTCTTTTTCTATAAACAAAAAAACACCATAATTTGCATCCACTAGTAGCTGGTGGATTCACAATTTCAAATTCTATCACATCATGTATAAAACAATTTCATTCCAAAATTCCACAGTTTCCTTATTCAACCATATTTTAAAATTCCACCATTGTTTTGAAAATAAATACATTTTCAAAATAACAAACATATTATCATTTCAAAATATATAATTTGAAAATAATTTCACGATTTTTCCAAAAATCAACTCTTTTCCACCAAATGAAAAATCATTACTAAATATAAATTATGATCTTCTTATGCTAATTCATTTATATCTATGTATTTCATGCTCTTCTCAAAGACTAAACCCATTAAATTGATATTAAACTCATATAAGTGTATTCAAAACACATATACACGGATATATTTAGTAACGTGAAGTTAATAATAAAAAGGTTAGATATTTTTTCTTATTCTCTATAATTCGTGTCTTGAAATTACAACTCTATTCAACCATCCTTACTCAAAGACTAATATAAAATTAATTTCTAACTCCAAGAATAACACAACGCATAACCAAGGATTGTAAAAAACATTCACCACTTGAGAGTCAAGGACTGAAAAAATTGATAACACTTGTAACATCCCACCCCTCTTCGGATTGAGTCGAGGCATAATTGCTACTTGTCCTTAAGAGACATCCCCAAGAATCCAAATGCTATTAAAAAATGACAAGGGTTGTAATATAGTTGATGGATGATTTTACTTTTGAAAATAAAATAACCATAACTAAGTGTACCAAAACCATAACCACTATATGATGCATGATAACAATGTAAGAAAACTCTAGTAATACCAAAATACGACACTGATAAACTACACCATAACTAATATTATAGTTCAAAATTCGAAGACTAAATCAAAAAAAACTAAAAGGCTCTAAAGACATCAATATAGAAACTCCCAAGAAGCTCCATGCTCCAACACCACTATCTATATTCAAATATCTTCAAGAACCACTAAATATATTATATACCTTTCCTTTACCTGTGTCTCGATACAAAATATATACAGGATCCCCAAAGAGCCAAAGATGTGGTCAGTAATGAAACTCAGTTGTTTTTACACAAATGACATCCATACTCATGACACTAGTCTATAACATATCAACACATTTATATAAACCAATTTATATAAAAAAAATTATTTCATAATGTAAAACAATTTTTATACAAAAATTGTTTTTACCAAAGTAAATATATTTACATGGATGGTAACCAAAAAATAATTTAAAACCAATTCAAAAATTCCATTTTTGTATAATCCATTCCATTCTGCATATACACACATCCCACCATGAACTCATCCATGGAACACCCTAAAATCCTGAGTGGTGAGACATCGTTTCACTAAGCAGTCACATGGTGAACCATTTTGAAAGGGGGAAATTTCATACCCTTATCCATCCCACTGATGATTGGGAAAACATCATACCCTTATCTATCCCAAATAAACATGAAAAAACAACAACCATTATGCCCAAAATCAATTCCAAAACAACCATTTCAACCATTTCAATAAAACCATTATCTGATTGAAAACCATTCTAGAAAAACATTTCTGTAAATCCAATAAAGACATATTTTAAAATAATGATTTCAATATCTAGAAAAACAAGCACTGTTATAAGAAATTATAATGAATACACAAACAATCACTATAGATGGTTTCTACCATGATTTTCACATTAATTTTACAATCAATCTCATGGAATTCAAACAATTTGAAACTTAGAATACATGCTCTAATATGGGGATTCAATGGTGAAGCCACCTACCTCAGAAACTATTGAAAAAATAAATAGACACTTATTATTCAGTAAAACCAGTTTGAATCTCTAAAAAAAAACCTTTTATCTCATTCCATGATATCCAAATAGACATTTATTGTCATTATTACCATAAAATATAATAGAAAATTCCCCAATAGAGTAGATCTATGAATCTAATATAGGTAATAGGTATATATCCAAGGAATTTCATTAAGAATAGAGACTTACCAAGCATTCTGTCCTTCAATGCAAAACTATTTGAGAATGAATCATGTTTGGATCGAATGGGAGAGTCTACAGAACTTTGGGATGATGAAAAAATAAGTTAGGGTAAAAATAGCAGAATAATGATTAGATTAGATACAAATATGAGTGAGATACATTTTTTAGGATCTAAAAAATAATAGTGAATCGATGGGTTGTAGTTTTTGGAAAACCATGTTCCAACCATGCACCAGCCACTACCTCCAAACACCACTTTCATGGTTCTTTCACATTGTCAGAAAAACCCTATTCAAACCATGTTTTTCCTATGTTACTCTTTTCACGGTTACTCTAAACTAGCCTCATGGTTTGGAATAAATGTCCACCCAACTATGTGCTTATCCAAAGCCCACTATCTTCATTTTCCTGATTTATTATTGGATTTTCATGGATTTTACTAACCAATCTCAAACATATAGTAATATAAAATCCAAAAATCTTGTCAAAGTTCCTCTAAACCCTCCCAAACATCATCCAAAAACATTAAATATTTAAAATAAAAAATTAAAGTTTTAGTTACTAGAAATCAAGGGTTTTACATGGAATGTTATCCTATTTGAATTATTATATTTTCCATGTTACATAATTGGGTTAATTATTTTTCATATGAATAGATTCTTATGAGCCTAGTGAATCATTATGCCTGGATTCTTATGAATCAGTCTTATTAAATATTTTTTCAAAAATCCAATTTGAATTACATTGTTCTTTTTATGATTCAACCCCAAAATGGTTTTGAAAATGAGACTTTGGTTGTGATTTAAAATTAGTGTAAGTATTAGGTTTTTTTCACAATCCTAGATATTTCAAAGTAAAATTTGAGTGATTTTTTTGTCCACCATTGTTCCCATATTTCCTATTCCTATAATAAAATAATTGACCACTATCATCAGGATAAAAAGGTAGGTCAGAATAAGGGTATTAGTTTTGAGCATGTCAAAAAATTTCATAGTTCTAGGATTTTTCCTAATGTGTGTTTTCATTGAAAATAAAAACATCAAGAGAGGTTTTCACTTTCTTATTAACAACTATATTCATAGTTCACCTGTGATAGGAATTTTGGAAAAAAATTTCAAAGAGTTGTATGATATATGTGGTTGTCTTCCTTGAAAAATCAACACTATAATATTGATCTATAGTATTTTATTTTTGGGGAGTAAGACTTTTGTAGAAAGGTTCCATTAGTATATGGGGAACCAATTAGTTCGTGGTATATTATTTAATAATACCTATAAAACTATACCATAATTTATGAAAGTGATCTCTCTCATCCCATAAAACAAATATGATCTTGTAACCAACATCAATGGTGATATCCATAGGATTACATTTTTTAATGAATGATTTGAAAAACTGGCCCCATTTATCAAAGACATCATCATTAAAATGTTAAAATTATCTCCTATACCATACCTTGATAGTTAATGGGAACACCCTTAACCTAAGATCATATTCACTCAAACTATGAAGAGGAAAATATTAAATAATAGTACAAAAGTATCTAACTAATAATATGGGGTCTTTATGGCTTGGTCCAATAAATATAAGTAGCATAGAGAGGTGAGATTTTTAAATTTCATAATTAATATACATTGGAGTAAGACTTATTCATGATGGGTTACAAGACAATGGATTAAACAAAAACTCCCTATGTCTATAAATCTTGAGGATGTATAAAGAAACCATAGTGTTTTTTGAGTAGATTTTATTTTTTTTAACTCCTTTAAAATCTTGATTTTCTATATTATGAATAATGTTAATTTTTTTAATAGTTTGTTTTGAAATAGTTTTAATTTTTTTTATGTTTTTATATATTCATGTTTGTATTTTGTTAGTTTATTTATATTATTTTTGTTTATTTATTGATTAATTTTTTTCTTGATCACAAACTCCTTCCATGAAAAAAAATTAATTTATTTTTGGTTGATGACAAGATCTAAAATTTTATATTTATACAAATATTTATTAATATTAATTTGGTAAGAAGGGTTAATCCATAAGGAAGGTTAAAAGATGATGAAAAACAAAATAAGAAAACAATGTACAAAAAATATTCATAGAAGTTAAATTTCTTAAGTGAATTTGAAGTGATATAGGAATACGTGAGAACATAGATAAAGAGATAAAAGAGATTGGGACCAAAAACATGATTTATTTTGGTGATGTGGAATTGGTGGGATTGATATAAAAGTAATTTCAATTTCATGGAATCAACCAAATAGGTATTGAAGATATATGTAGAGGAATGAGATGTTAAAATACGATTAGATGCATCACCATCACCAGTGAACTCCATTGAAAAATATTATTTATAAAAAAAATGTAAATTTTCTTCCTTATAGATAAGTTCTTACCATATAATTTCAGTAGATTACTTAAATTTTTTTTCTCTATGAAATAATATAGCTAATGATTCTTCAATATATACTTGGGGTAGAGTGAAAATAAGTTCATTTGGAAAATAGGATGAGATACCCCAAAGAAATAAATAGACCGTCTATGATTAATATGAGAGTATGGGTATATAGGAATATATAAATTTCACTCCATATTATTAATCCAAATTAACTAATTAGATATAAATTCTAGGATTAAAAATAATATATTTCATAAAAATATTCTCGGAATAATGGTAGAAGAAGTAGAGATGATATAAATAATATTATATGGCGTGATCAACACATTTTACTAAATCCATATCCAATATCACTGCCTCAAGTGTTTTTTAAAACATTTGATCCACCTAAATTTGTAGTCAAATTCTATATGGATTATTGATTATTGAGAGTTTTAATGGTGGTGAATGTTATTTTGAATTAGGGTTATAGATACCATCCCATTCACCTCTGGAATATTTTTCCACACATCTCTGAAAACAACATTGAACTTCCTCTATTCACATGAGGATTATTTTATCATCTATCAGAATTCCTATGTCATCTATGCTGATCCAACTTTAATTAAATATTCTCCACTACATGCCGGCATGTATCCCTTATATGTAACAACTTATCATTTTAGATTCCAAGCTATCATCTTTTGATCCTTGATTTCCTTGAATTCCCAATTGATAATTTAGGACATCATTAATTAAATTTGTTGACCTCAAAGTTTCATGGTTATAAAAAAATTCAAATGTAAGCATCCAAAGAATTAAAAATAACTCAAAACATTTAAATAATGTCTATTAATTTCCAATTACCTTTCTATATGTTTTATACTCAACTCTATTTATATATTATTGAATGTATCTATAATTATTATAACCATTGAATCCATGAATCAAAGATTCAACAAATATTCTATGTTTTTTAATTTTTTTCGAACAATAAAAGTATTGGGGTTCCCTCTTCCATTTTGTTTTTCAATAACAAAAAAAATTAAAATCATTAAAGCTTCATTGATCTACTTCACAACCAAAATAAACTTTCAAAAAAATCTTGACATCTATGAACTAGTTTAGGTTTTCATAGCATGATATATGGATGAAAAAAAAACATAAAAAAATTATTCTAATAATATATTATTAGTTAATATTGGGTTGTGTCAATCATTTTGGATCTATAAACATGATAAATCACAAAAAAACACTCTCAATCTAATAATAAACTCCTAAATAATCATATTCTTGAATAACCCAATCATAAATAAGCATACAGAATGGGTCAATATTTGATACATCAACATTAATATTCTCACCAAATCAATCCAAAATTGAATCCTCAAGTTGCATGGAATTTCAATGAATATCCCCTTAATCCATAATGATAATGTTTTTTAAAATTCATGATTATTAAACATATGTTCACACAATTAACTACTTTAGTTCACATAAATCGATTACCACTACTTCTTTTTTGCTGTGTACCCATCTTTGGATTAATTCAACTTTAAAAAATCCTCACAATAAATTTATCAAACACATTATAAGAACAAAAAAATAAAAATACATAGCATCATATTATTTTTAAAACCCTTAATGAGTTTCTCTAATTACAAATCCTACAAAAAATCTCAGAAAAACATCATTAAATATATATTTAAATCCTTCATCATCCTCAGTTTAGGGTTCCTAATATTTAAACTCTATTGCTGGCCAATTTTAATCAAGATAAAACTTTAGTTCATATTTTGAAATAAATTTTTGAGGATTTTAAAATAAAATAAATTCATCGTTATTTAACAGTGAAGCTTATGATCAAGTATTCGTTACAATTTTTCTTCAACACCCAGGTTCAAATTATATAGATTCTTCAACATTAGTTCTCATATATCATACACGCCTTTCTAAAATTTAAATCTAGATATATAATTAGTGTTTATCAACTTAAAATTCATAACACCACTATAATCACGGGGTTTGCAAACTCATAGGCATTGTTCATTCATTTTTAGTTGACAAAAATCAATAGGAAAACAAGAGAAAATGAATGATGAACATCAATGATCCAAGAGATTGAATACATGAGCAGTGGATCCCTATAGGAGAAGACTTTCATAAACAAATAATAATATATGGTTGGAGGTTTGAAAACAGAGTAACATAAAAAACCATAATTTCATGATTTATAATAAGTGATTAACTTCCATAAATTGAACCTATTTTAAGGTTTTAGAGTTATATAGATATAGGAAAACATATTACATAAAAAAAGTGAAAACGTCCCCTAAAAGTACATTCATACCATACAAATAGAAATTTTATGTTCAAAACACTATTTTATTTAGGTCACGCATGCTTCATTCATAGAAAATTTCCTTTATTCATGTATATACTTAATAATAGTTCACAATAATCATTAGGCCCTATGAATTGTATTTGAAAATTATGAATGAGAATAAAAATATTAGTATGGGATATAAAAATAAATGGACACTTATTGATCCATTTGAAATTCATGAAAACCCCTCATAAATTTTAAAATTTTACATAATAAAATTATGTGATAAAAATAATAATTTTCCAACTTCTGAAATAAAAATCAAATCCTATGGTTTTCATAAATTTGTTTAAGAATGAATAGGGGAAAATCAAAACTCATGAATTCTTTGCCATGAAAATAATCCATTCATTTTTAATTGATCATAAAATTATTTTAAATCAAAAACTCTTTTATCACCTTTTAAAATCAAAAATATTTCCATGAAATTTAATTTACAAGTATAAATAAAACATGTAAGAAACTTGTGGTATCATACATTCATCATTGAATAACCTAACAATATAATTCCAATATTGGATTAGGGAAAACATTAACACCTTCAGAACTTGATAATTTTTTTAAAATTTATTTTGACTCTTTGATATTTTTTATATGAAAAAACTGGTTTATCTTGTGTTGTATGAAACACTATGTATAGATTTCATAATAAGCAACCCAGGTTTTCACCAAAACCTAATATATTAAGAGTTTATTATTATTTTTTATAAAAATTATATCCTATAAATTTTAATTGTGGTTATAAATAAGAATAAAAAAATTATGAAAATATGGTGAATTATTTGGAAACCAAATAATTATAAATGAAAATAAAAACCTTTTTGAAAAGAAAATTAATTTTTGTCCCTGAAAAACAATTTTTATTTCAGAACTGTGTTTTACAAAAATAAATTAAAAAAAATAAATGTTAGTCAATTATTCTAATAAAATTAATATATTATATATTAAATCTAATGTTTAATATTAATCATAAGTTTTTTCATGACATGATATAAGAATATATTATATTTTATGTTTAAAATTGTATTTTAATAAAATGATGTTTTATTCCCTTTAGAAAAATTATTCTAAAATTAAATTTTACCACTATCAGATTTTTTTTATAAAAAAAATAATTTAAAAAATAATTATATAAATAATATGGGGTGAATTTTCAGGAATGTTCTAAAAAGATAATTTTTTTTAATGAATAGTGAAAATACTCTTTTTTATTAACATTGTTTTTATTTAAGGAATTGAAAAACAAAAATATTTTTTTAATATGGGTTTAAAAGTCTTATTAGTTCAATTAGATACCAATTCATCCAATTTATATCATTATAATCATGTTCATATTGAATTTTTATATAAAAACATTGTAAACATTGGAACATTTTCTATTTAAAAAAAAATATCTCATCACTTATACAATGATTATTTTAAATTATACTTTTACACTAATGTGAGTAGAATTTTGGGTTCCTAATATTTAAACTCTATTACTGGTCAATTTTAATCAATATTAAATGTTATTTCATATTTTTAAATAAATTTTTGAGGATTTTAAAATGAAATAAATTCATATTTATTTAACAGTGAAGCTTATGATCTAGTATATTTTACTTTAGTTCTTCAACACCCAGGTTCAAATTATATAGTTTCCTCAAAATTAGTTCTCATATATCATACATGACTTTCTAAAATTAATATCTAGATATAAACTTAGTGTTTATAAACTAAAAATTCATAACACCACTATAATCTTGGGGTTTTCAAACTCATCG
The DNA here is from genome assembly GCA_963277665.1 of Viscum album. Classification (NCBI taxonomy): domain Eukaryota; kingdom Viridiplantae; phylum Streptophyta; class Magnoliopsida; order Santalales; family Viscaceae; genus Viscum; species Viscum album. Next base: position 1,902,120,097 of record OY728150.1, on the reverse strand, counting down.
GCATTGTTCATTCATTTTTAATTGACACAAATCAACAGGAATACAAGAAAAAATGAATGATGAACATCAATGATCCATGAGAGTGAATCCATGAGCAATGGATCCATAGACGATAAGACTTTCATAAACAAATAATAATATATAGTTGGAGGTTAGAGAACATAGTAACATAAAAAACCATAATTTCATGATTTATAACAAGAGATTAAATTCCTTAAATTGAATATATTTTAATGTTTTATTGTTATATAGATTTAGGAAAACATATTACATAAAAAAAGTGAAAACTTGCCCTGAAAGTACATTCCTACCATAAAAATTGAAATTTTATGTTCAAAACACTATTTCATTTAGGTCACGCATGTTTTATTCATAGAAAATTTCCTTTATTCATGTATATACTTAATAATAGTTCATAATAATCTTTAGTCCCTATGAATTGTCTTTGAAAATTATGAATTAGAATAAAAAAATTAGTGAGGGATATAAAAATAAAAGGAAACTTATTGATCCATTTGAAATTCCTGAAAACCCTTCATAAATTTTAAAATTTTACATAATAAAAATATGTGAAAAAAATAATCATTTTCCAACTTCTTAAATAAAAATCAATTCCTATGGTTTTCATAAATTTGATTAAGAAAGAATAGGGGAAAATCAAAACTCATGAATTCTTTAAAATGAAAATAATCCATTCATCTTTAGTAGATAATAAAACTCTTTAAAAATAAAAAATTCATTTATTACCTTTTAATATCAAAAATATTTCCGTGAAATTTAATTTACAAGATTAGACAAAACATGTAGCAAACTTGTGGTATCATACATTCATCATAGAATCACCTAATAGTATAATTCCAATGTTGAATTAGAGAAAACATTAACACCTTCAGAACTCGATAAATTTTTTTAAAATTGATTTTGACTCTGATATTTTTTATATGAAAAAATTGGTTTATCTTGTGTTGTATGAAACAATATGTATAGAATTCATAATAAGCAACCCATTATTTCACCAAAACCTAACATATTAGGAATTTATTATTATTTTTTATGAAAATTATATCATATGAATTTTAATTGTGGTTATGAATAGGAATAACTAAACTATGAAAATATAGTGAATTATTTGGAAACCAATTAATTATAAATGAAAATAAAATCCTTTTGAAAAGAAAATTAATTTTTTTTCTGAAATTTTTTTTTATTGCAGAAGTGTGTTTTACATAAATAAATTAAAAAAATAAATTTTAGTGAATTATTCTAATAGAATTTATATATTATATATTCAATCTAATTTTTAATATTCATCATAAGTTCTTTCATGAAAGGATATAAGAATATATTATATTTCAAGTTTAAAACTGTATTTTTATAAATTGATGTTTCATTCCCTTTAGAAAAATTATTCTTAAATTAAATTTTACCACTATCAGATTTTTTTGTATAAAAGAAATAATTTAAATAATCATATTATAAATAGCGTAGGGTAAATTTTCAGGAATGTTCTAAAAAGATAAATTTTTTAATTGAATAGTGAAAATACTCGTTTTTATTAAGATTTTTTTTTTCATTTAAGGAATTTTTAAAAAAATATTTTTTTAACATGGGTTCAAAAGTCATATTAGTTAAATTATATACCAATTCATCCAATTTATATCATTGTAATCATGTTAATAACGAATTTTGATATAAAAACAATGTAAACTTTGGAACATTTTCTATTTAAAAACCAAATATCTCATCACTTATACAATGATTATTATAAATTAAACATTTACACTTATGTGAGTGGAATTTTGGAAATATATATTCCAAAAATAAAATTATAATAATTTATATAATCTAATAATTTCAATTTAATTTCTGACCAAGAATAATTGTAAGAATAGTAAAAATTATTTACTGTGTTTAAGGTAAAAATTTGCTTAACAGGGGTTAAAATAAAAACATTGGGGTAAAAAATAAGAAAAAACTTATAAATAATCTTATTTGATGGAAATAAATATATTTCATCTCTACTAAGATGTAAAATAACCTAATTTTTGGCCTTGTGGAATAATAAAAATGGGGTACACATTTTTCTTTTCAAAAATTACAAGTGTGCCTATCACCACACATATAAAAGGACACATCCTCTTCTCTCATCTTCCCAGTTAAAAAACCCATTGATCAGCCACAAACTACCCATATAACGTCCCTAATTATATCTTATCATCATATAAACATTATATTGTACAAAAACAAAACATATGAAGGATTTTTGTGTAATACAAAGGAGGATACCTGAAGAAGAGGTAACATTTTTCAATGAGAACTTTTATTTTATTTATTCCCACACCTATTTAAATTATTATTAAACCATTATGATATAATAAATTAAGAATAATATATATACTGATATTTTTTATTCTATTTTTATGACATAAAACAATGTTTAATTCTATCAAATTGGATACAAAATCATCATTTGTGTGTAAGGTGGACTACCACCTTGTGAACCGATTCAATTAATTTATCCATTTCCACCTCTCACGATTGAAAATAATGGTGGATTTATTATATATATATGTGATATTTATGATATTATTATTCTTCAATAACCATGATATCAAATATTCTTTCTTACTTCTCATTTCATGGGAATATGATAACATTTTCGTGTGTGTGACAGACTACCACCTCGAGAAGTGGTATGATTCATTCATCACATAAGCTTTAAATGGATGGTAATAAGGGCAGGTTTATGTAAAAATAACATATATATATATATATATATATATATAACATAAAAATTATTTTGGAATGGTAATAAATTATTTTACTTTTATTCATTTGAATATTTTGAAAAAATGGAAATGTCGTTCCTTCAGACAAACGACCTACCATCTCTGTGAATGAGGTATTTCATTTTCGGTCTATAAATTTTTGGGATTCTATAAAAATAGATATATTGAATATATATTATTTTTATATCATTGTTAAAATTATTGAAATTATGTATCCATGATAAAGGTAATATGATTTAAATTAATGAATCATCAATTTATCTTGATATTTTTTAGTAATACTATTATTTTATTATTCTTCAGTACTAAAAAATATTTATAAAATATTTCTAAGAAAATATGACTCTATTTATCTCTTTGGTTGAAAATATATTTTCTTCCAAAACCTTGTCTTTTAATAATGTTATAAAAAATGTTTTATTGTTATCCCTTGATTTCAAGAATATATTTTTACCCATTTTTTAAATTTTAAAAAATGTTTTTAAAGGAATATTCATGCCACATTCAAAATAATTCTTATTTTTCCTTTACCAAAAAATGTGAAATGAGTATTTATTTTTAACAAACACGGAATGAACAATGTTTCCAACTCTTATTACCACTTCAAAGAAAATAGTTTCCTTAAATTTTCGAAATTTTTTATATTTTAAATAAATTACTTCCAAATGAAAAGGTTTTTAAAATTATGGTTAAAAAACCAAAGGGTAATGATATATTTTTATGAAATGTTTTAAATGATTTTTAAAGATTCCATTTTATGTTTTCATTTTTATTTTCAAAAAAAAAGTATTTCAAAATCATTTCAATAATTTTCATTTTTAAATAGTAATTTTCCATGAAAAGATATATTCCTTATGAAATTATCCAAGTGGTCTTTCAAAATAATTCACTATTTAGAATGAAATCCATCAAGAAAATTATTATGAAACCCACTTATTTTTCAATGGGTAATGTTTCAATTAAATGATGAAATGATTATTAAACCTGTTTCATTTTTATAGGCCAGGTTATAATAATTTTTTTTAAACCCATTTAATTTCATGGGTTCTCATATGATTATTTTTTATGATCTTAAAGAGGAAATATGTTTCTTTTTTTATTTTGTGATAGTGGTTATATTATAAGAAACGATTGTGGTTACATTATAACCAAGGATACTAGTTATATTATAACTAATGATGGCTAAGACCTATATCTAACTCCAATGCATCAGTTAAATCTTTATATCGTATGAGATAACAATGGGAAAATTCTTAATAGGATTGATCAATGATGAGAAATTATTGTGTACTGATCTAATATGGGAAAATGGGTGTCTTTATCAATTAGGGGAAACTAGTGTTTCCTAATCCACTAAGGGATACAAGTGTGTCCAGATAAACTATTGAAAATAGGGGTGCTCTGATCCACAAGGGGAAACAGGTGTGTCCTTTCTCACATTGGGAAACAAGTGATGAGTCATGAGACACTATATTGATGGTATTTGTAGTTAATGTTGAAATATAAAATTATTACCAACAATTATGATGGTTACAAACATTTATGACATAATTTTTGGGTTGATGATTGATTTATGATGATTTATCACCCTTATGGGCTATGTTATCAGAAATGATAATTTTTTATTCCATGAATGATGTTTGTGATCCCTAAAAGGATGTGTATGAGATTTTTTGGTTAGTTATATGATCAAATTAATTTTTTGTTATCATATGAATTCATATGATTAGAGATTGATATCTATAATATTTACAATTTTCAAGAACTTGATCTCACACTTACTATGTGAGCTGATATTTGTGGGTGATGATACAGATATTTCACAAAATTATATGTTTTTTGTGCTTTTATACATATACAGTAAACAATTATGTTTCTTAGACATGTGTTTGTGTCATACATTGAATATTTATATTAAAATATGCAAATATTTATATGAGAAGCCTAGGTCATCATAGTTCACAGGAAAGGGATGGTTTAGTTACCCATTATAAACTATGATGGGGAACTTTAGTGAGATACCTAGGGTTTTATCTAAGGATATTTCGAGGGATATGTCTAAGGATAAGTCTATGGATGAGTCCATGTATTGAAAAATGTCATAGAGGTTTGGTATATGATATAGTGAGTGGGATCTAGGGAATTACATCCATGTCTGGATAATACATGAGGATGTGGCTCCGATACATAGGTACATAGGTATAATAACTCTGAAAACCATTCACTTGATATGTAATCAATCATCACTTAGTTCATGAAAATTGGTTTTGCGACACAACTGGTTTTACACTCCTTAGGAATATGCTTTGAAAACTCATAAACTCTTTATGATCCATCACGAAGTATTTAAATAGATGGTGACTATGAATGACCTAGGATAATCCTAAAGTGTTATAGATTTAATAGAAGGTATCATGACTTGGAAATAATATAAAGTGTTTTTCAGGATTATGTGGGTTTAAAATATTATTATCATTTCTCACACTAGACTTTCTGGTTTTAGTCAATGGCTAAAACCAAAAATAACTATGTCATTACTTAATGAATTAGAAATTGAAATTATTTTTCTCATGAGAAACCAATTTTTGTGAGTGTTAAAATGGAAAATATTATTTATATAATCAAATGAGTTTTTGTATCTATGAATCATTTTTAACATCCGAATGAGAATAAGAGGAAACAACATTCTATTGATTCCTTCATGAGGAAATTTACACATTATTTTAGTTGTACCAATGATCCAATTAACGATAAGAAATGGAATAATAGCAATAAAAAGATATTTTATGTTTTTTAGAGTTTAGATCATGAAAAAACCATTTTGGCTATTTATCATTTGGAAGGTGAAACATACTAGTGATGGAATATCATTTAGAATAAAAGGGAACATGAAGAACTACAATTTATGTAATGGGAAGAGTTTAAGGGGTTATTTCCCCATAATAAATTCCCTCATAATATATGAACACATATAGAGAATATATTCTCTGATCTTAAGAAAAAGGATGGTGAATCTATTAGAACCTATAAAGCTAATTTTATAATACCTTAAATATAATTTTTTTTCATTTAATCATAATCCCATAAAGAAGAGTTGATGAATTATTTGGTGAAAAAATACCATTTCATTGAAATGAATTGTATATTGGAGATTTAAATAGTTATTTGGAAGTCATTCAATGTGAATTAATGGTAGAAATGTTAATTGTATATTCTTATAATTCATATTGTTTGATAAAAAAAGAAAGACCGAGCCTCATTAAAAATCAACTGGGGGAACTAAATTATAGTAATATGCATGATAGAAATATGGGAAAAATAATTAAGGTAATTGATTCAACAGAACTGTGTGTCAATGAAAATGTGGAAAGGCATGTCATAAATCCAGATAATGTAAAAATATGATTAATTTTATAGTTAATGGAATATGGGAGAGTAGGATGCCATATAATTCACCACCAACACTTTAGTTTTTGAAGTGTAATTATATCATTCATTATTAAACTAAATTCCACAATCAAAGGGATGATATGGATGATAAGACAAAACAATATTTGAAGACAGTGAAAAATGTAAATCTTATGAAATCATGATGGTTGAAGTGGATCAGGATAATTTAGGCACACATATCTACCCCTCCATTATTGGGAATTTCATGTTTTATTTTTTATGAATGAGATATATTAATATATTATTTTTCATCCTTTTGTAAAATTTTATGTGATTATATCCATCTAAATGGAATTTGTAAATAGAAAATAAATTTTTATATTTTGTAGATATAAATATAATAACATGCTTGTAATTAAATTGTTTTGGAAAAATATAAGAGATTATATAAGGGATAATGTGTGATTTAATTTTGGAATTATATATATCTACATGTTATATTTACTTAATAGTTTTGGATACCATCATGGTTTTAATAGTTTAAGGATGAACATAACTTTATAGTCACTAACACCCCTTTTGAGGGTTAATGTGATTGATTTTTTCCATGATTAAAGATATTTAAAGTGGTATTTATGGAAATAAAACCTTATTGTTTTGTATATGTTTTTGTGATAATGTTATTTTAAGAGGAATAAATTTACTCTTCATGGCCATATAATTAAAGATACTGGGAACCATTATGGTTTATCTTATCTTTTATAATTTGGAAATTATGAGTTGTATTTGATCACTTATAAAGTCAGAACACTTTATTGAAATTATTGAAATTTCTATTAGTATCATATTTCCAGAATATAAATTATGGAAGTTGGAAGTTTGTGTGGGGTACAAATTAAATATTATCTAACTGTGATATAATGTTTAACACAATATTATAGAAAATTCACTAGTAATATATTTATACAAGGTTTAGTTTCAATACTATGTATCATCCTCAGACAAATGGTCAATATATGAGAATAATTAATACTATAGATTATATGTTAATATATTTATCTATATATTTAAATGGTGGTTGGTATCAACACCTTCTATAAGTTGAGTCTTCCTACAATAATAGATTTCACTCGATCATTCAGATGGATTCTTATGATTCCCTTTTTCGAAATAAGTTTAGAACTCCATCGTACTAGAATGAATTTTCCAAAACAAAGATATTGGGACATTATCATGTTGATGATATGAAAGATAATGTTAGATCCATTCTTAAAAAAATAAGTAAATCATGTAATTTGAAAAAATGTTTTTCAGATAACAGTCTACATGATCTCTAATTTGATGTTGGTGAGAAGGTCATTCTATGAATTTCACTATGGGAAAAATAAAGGAAAACTATTCCTTAGGTATATCAATATATTTGTAATTAATGATCATATTGGGAACTTATAGTATCTATTTATTCTTCCATAGGATTTATTTTGGTTCCATGATGTGTTCAATGTCAACTTAGGAAATTACATTCCTAATCCATCACATGAACTAAGCTCAGAGGGTGTACCACTGGAGAATGATCTTTCTTGTCAGGAGAAAGATGTGGATATTTAGAATCAAATAGGGAAATTTGTGTGAAATAGGAAAATAGACATGGTCAATATTTTTGGTAAAAAAACCAATTTTATGAAGCTATGTGGGAATCTGAGGATGTAATGAGGCAGAAGTTTCATCATTTGTTGGTACGAAAGTGAAGAAGTTGGATGGAGAAAATAATTTTAGGAGGGGAGGGTAGAATATAACACCCTAATATATTGAGAAATATAATTTTTCAAATATATTTAATATCTTCCATAATTTTCATTATAAAAATTACCAATTTTATCTTGCATTACACAAAATACTGAGTGTATCTTTAATTACACGCAACACCGATTTTCAGAGAAACAATGAATACTATTAAAATATTATTATTTAATATTATAGTTTTCACCAAGACATTATAATTGTGAGTATTAATATTATTAAATAAATAAAAAAATGGTGAGTTATTTTTTGATAAGTTAATTATAAATGAAAAATAAACCTTTAAAAAATAAAAAGAAATACATTTTTAAAAACTATTTTTATGCGCATAAGTGTGTTTTACATCAAAATATTAAAAAATAAAATTTTAATTTGTATTAATGATATTTATATATTACATATTCAATATATTTTTTAATATTAATATTTGTATTTCTTCTATAGAAGAGATAATAATAAATTTAATTTTACAATTAAAACTATTTTTTTTGAAAATGTAGTTTTGTCACTATTTTAAAACATATTTTAAAATATATTTTTAAAAATTTTAGAAAATTAATTTGATAAAATAAAACTAATTTTTGAAATAATCATTTTAAAATTATCTTAGGATTAATTAGTATGATTTTTTGGAAAAGATATATTGTTCGTTGAATAGTGGAAAATAGGTTTTATTAAATGTTTCAAATTATTTTATATAATTTTAATAAAGAAAAGTTATTTTAATATGGTTATTAAATTAAAAATAGGTCAATTATGTATATTAATCCAATTTATTTTATTTTAATCAATTTTTTATTTTATTTTGATATAAAAACATTGTAAACTTATTATCATTTTCTCTTTAAAAACTTGCCTTCTTATTGCGTCTATGCGATTAATTCTAAATTGAAAATTTACACTACTGTGAATAGAATTTGGAAAAATTAATTAAAAACATGGAATTAGAATTATTTATATTATCTAATATTTTCAACTTAATTTTGGACCAATATTAACAGTAGAAACACAAAAAATTATTTATCGCAGTTATGAAAAAATGGGTTTTTCGTGGGTGAAAATAAAAATACAAAGGTATAAAAAACCCAAAATATGTCAAAAACTAATTTTATATTTATATTTATAACTTATATATTATATTTTATATATGTTCCCATTTTGGATCCCTATTTATTGATAAAAAAGTGGGTGCAACTTTTTCATCTAAAAAATTACAAGTGTACTACTCAGGTCACTTATAAAAAGACAACCTATATCATATCCTCTTCATAAATAAATACACCATTATATCATAAAATAACTATAAAAATAAATTCCTTAATTCTATCCTCTCATCTGAGAATCAAATCTTTATATAGAAATCCAAGATAGGATGACCTTTGGTGGAAACCTAAGGAGGACACCTAAAGAAGAGGTAAGATCCTCCAATGAGCATTTTTATTTTATTTATTCATCCTCCTCCTTAAATGTTTATTAAGAAATTATTATATAATAAAAGTAGTATATTCACTATATAGATGGATGTTTTTATGTTCATTTTATTACATAAAACCATCTCTAATTCCATCAAATGAGTTATGAAATCATCTTTCATGTATATAGCGGACTACCATCTTATGAACTGATATCATTCATTCGACATTACACATCTCAAATCTGAACATAATGAATGATTCAGTAATTCTATATGATATTTTTGATATTATTATTCTTATGGAATCATTATGTGATGTGTATCTTCTTGCATTCTAATCGATGGGAATATGATAACATCGTTCTTGTGTACGACAACCTACTTCCTCACAAAGTGGTGTTATTCATTATTCTCATACATTTTAAATGGAAGGTAAAAAGGAAAAGATTAAATAAATATATATGACATATATGACCTAAAAAATATTATATAATTTTTATTTATTTTTAATTTCAATACATTGAGAAAATGGATCCACATTCTTGCATAAATATAGTATACCGTCTCCAGGAATGAGGTATTTCATTTTCTATATATAAACTTTATGGTTTAATATTAATACATATATACTGAATATATATTAAATTTATATAATGGTTAAAATTATTGAGATGATGTAACCTTGATAATATTAATAGTACTTAAAATAATGAATCAAACCATACCGGAAAACAAAACAGTTATTTCCTGAAACATGAATTTAACATGAAATTGATAATAACTGCGAAAAAAGGTAATAATTATATCATATTTTTTTGAAGAATAATTATGTTTCTTCAATATATGTATAATAAACTTATATTTATTATATTAGAGGATTTAACATGTATAATGGATGATGAGACTTATGGTAAGGGATTCCCGTCTCACTTTTGTTTTCTATGAGACACATTTCATGTTCTCCACATGTTTATTTTTTGTGGTTTGTATACTAGCCAAAAATGTATTTTATGATTTTTAACTTAAATATATGGAGATATAAACATCATTTTGATTATGTATCCTTAATGGGGCTTATGATTCAGTGTTACCAAAGTATAAAGGGTTTTATGTTACAATCTCATTGTTTATTGGGATTGCCCATGATTATTCTTCCACTGATGCGGTATTATAATATATACCTAAATAAAATAATTAATTTTAGTCTACTATAGATATTGAAAATATTTTCAAGTAATATTATAATTTTTAAACTCTTAGGTACTTAAAATAATTTGAATTTGATTAAGAAAATATGAATTTATTTATCTTTTGTCGAAGATCCATTTTCTTTGAAAAAAATGTTTTCAAAAATGATTTCATTTTTTTAATATTATCCTTTTATTTCTAAATTATATTTCTACTAATGATTATTATTTTTAATTTTTTATAAGGAATATTCATGCTCCTTCAAAATATTATAAATTTGTCTTTTACATAAAATTTGATAATAAGCATTGTTTTTAAAATTCACGACATTAGATATATTTTTTACTATCACAACTGCTCAATGATATAAGTATTGCATTATATTTTTTAATATTTATTAATGTTTTCTATAATATTTGGAAATTTTTTATATTTTAAATAATTTTTTTCAATGTGAAATGGTTTTTAAAAATGATTTATGATTTAAAATGTTTTTTCAAATTGGAAATGATATTTTACTTGAGAAATATTTGAAATGGTTACTAAATATTCCTTTGTGATTTTTCGAAGTTATTTTCCAAAAAAATTATTACCAATATATTTTAATTTTTTCTCCTTTAAAAATTTTATTTCAAAGAAAATTTTCTTTCCTTAATAAATATTCCAGGTGATCTTTTAAAATCATTCTCTATCTAAGATGACATCCTTTAAAGTTATTTTTGATTTACTAGGGATATAATATTGGTATACCCTTCTTATTTGTTCCTTAAATTGTAGTTTTTTCTGATGAGAATATGTTTATTAAAACTTTTTGTCTTTTTTCGGTTATACCATGATAAAATGATTATGAAACCCACTTATTTTTTCATTTTTTATGTATTGATGAAATAATGGAATGATTATGAGACAAATTTATTTTCCTTAGGTTATATGAACAAAAAATGTTTATGAAATCGATTTTATTTCACGAGTTCTGATATGATGAATATTTTATAATCTTGTGGCACCCATATGTGTTATTTTAATTATGTGATGATGGTAATGTTATAACCAAGTATGGTCATAATGTTATAAAAAAATATGGTTGGTACCTATAAATCCTTTTAATGCATAAGGTAAAGATTTATATCTAATGAGATAAGAAATGAGAAATAGGTTGATGGTCTTCATCCACTATGGGAAATCAGTGTGTCCTGATCTTCTTTGGGAAACATGTGTGTTCTGATATACTATGTGAAACTGTTGTATCTTGATACACAATCTAAAAAAGGTGGGTCCTCATCCAGTTTAAGAAATATCTGTATCCTAATCCACTCTGGGAAACATGTGTGTCCTGTTCCACAATGTGTAACATGTAATGACTCCCAATACAATATATTGATGGTCTTGGTAGTTAAACTTGAAATATGAAATGGTTTTAAATATTTATGATGGTTACATAAATTTATGATATGAGATTATGGTCCATGATTCATTTATTATTATTTTTCTCATATACATGCCATGTTTTTAAAAATGAAATTTTTTATTCCATGAATCATGTTTATAATCTATGATAGGTTCTATATGAAATTCACAAGTTATGTTCATGATCACATTCCGTTATTCATTATTATGTTTTCATATAATCATAGATTTATGTATCTTACGTTTACCCTTATTTAGAATCCGAGCTCACCATTTCATATGTTTCCTTCCCCGGTTTCTAATGAAAGGATTAGGTAGGGTATACCTAAGATGAGTACCATGAGAGAAGATCTTTGTGGGGGAAGTTGAATATCTCTCCCTAATTTTTGTAAAGTGTGGGTCATTATATAACTTATATTAGATTACTCCATCACATCATTTAAGAATTTACCTCCATACACATTCAATTATGAGTAAATTACATCATTTAAGTACTTATATTTACCACATATAGTTGTGGGATTATGTAATATCATAATATTTTAAAATAAATCACTTTGTTCGATAGAGTGTAAGATATCTCACATCAAGAATAAAATAACAATTAAATATTACTATATAAATGTGACTGTTGCAATCAAGATGTTAAATTAGCGGGAATTTATAGTAATAATTAATATTCTCAAGAAATAAAAATATAGAAATCAGTATTAATGTTTTTTATTTTCTTATAAAATAATCACAAAATTTTTTGAAAAGTCATTTTATTATTCAAAAAATACGTTTTCTTCAAAAATAATTTTTATTAATTTATATGTAAAATTAATATAATTAATTTCTGGAGATTTTCAAAATGTTATTTGATAAAATTATCTTCATTTATGAAAATACCACATTAAAAATTTCTTATAGTGCAATTTAGAAAATTTTGGGAAGAGATTGTTTTTTCAATAAATAGTAAAAAATACATATTTTTATTAAACAATTAATTTTTATATGTATTTACAAGAAAAAATTATTTATTAGATTATTTTTTAAATTTTAATTATTGAATTTTTCTATAAGAAAATACAATTATGTTTTTTAAATCGATTAAATGCTTGAATATTGTATAGAAACATTTTAAATTTAAAAAAGACATTTTTCTGAAAAACTATATTCATTGCATTTTCATGTACAAATTTATTTTAAATTCTAGAACATATGTGCTTTTAATTTTGAAATATAGTTACTATATTTGAAATCATGAGGTCTAAAATTTTTAAAATGGTCACTTTTTATTTTTCACCAAAATGAATAGTAACATTGACAATTTTTATTTCCACTATAAAGGGTAAATCCAGTAATTCAGGGAAACAAATAAAATTTTAAGGACTTGAAAACAACCCCAAGACTCTCCAAAATTCTATCGGATGAGTTATGTTAGAAAATAATAATCCAAGGATCAAAATTAGAACTTGTATTATTAATTTAGATGAGAGTATGAAATAAAATTTGATATAAATAGTGTTAGAAAATCTTTTAGAAGACTAATTTTATTTGTTATTGTTATATTAATAAATATGGTTCAAATTTTATTTATATTTTTAAAATTCAATATAATGAATAGTATCAAAATTAACATTAATAATATTTTAATGTAAATAATATTTTATTAAAGGATATAAAATTAATAAGAAATCATATAATTATATATTTTTATTTATATGGTTTCAAATTTCATTCATGATTCATTTATGGTTCATTTACAATTTTATAGTAAATATTTTAATCCTAAAAAAGTTAAAACCCATGTTGACATGGTAACAGTTAAAGGTGTTATTTAAGGGTTAAAACTAAACGAAAAGGGTAATAATATGACCCAAACTTGTTATAAAATTATTGTATGAGATTATTTCAACCAATAAACCTCTTATATTTTAAATAAATAACTTTTATACATTTTTATTCAAAATTAATTTATTTAATTAAATATTTTCAGATATTCTCAGAGTGCCCCTACCCTATATTATAAAAGGGACCCTTTTATTATCATTTTATCACACATAATAACCTTTTTGGATCCACCATGATCTGACCAAATTCCTTCATGGAATCCCTAACCACATTGTGGAGGTCCTATTTTATGTAGAACACCACATTTAATGGTCTTTTGCTGTTATGTAATGAAGGATTTTCAAAGAAGAGATAACATTTTAAATTACGGGTTCTAGTTTTGATTCAAATTACACATCTCTAGACCTTATTCATCAATGATAAAATAAAAAATCCATTATATTACATATAATGATATTTTATTAAGTTAGTTTCATGACCAATATCTATATAAAATTTCATTAAATGGGAAATGAGTTAATCGTTCGTGTGTAGAACAAACCACTGCCTCACGAACTGATGTAATTTGTTTTACATAATTGCCTATAAAGACATATTATGATGAAGTAATTGATTTTTATATATCATATTAATGAAATATTTATCATTATTAAAAAATAATATTTCATTTATATTCTTACCTTTCCATGCACAAAAAATTATAGCGTCGTTCGTGCGTACATGTGAATTATCTCCGCCACTTAGTGATGGGATTCGTTTATCATCACTACATCACATAAAAGATATATATACATATATTAAAATGATAAATATGATATTAATTATATTATTATCATTATGTAAATATAATTTATTACTTACGTTATTTCTAAAATGATTGTGGAAAATAGACATGTTACTCTTGTGTACGTACGACATACCATCTATATGATAGTAAAGTAGTTCATTTTTCATAACCATATTTAATGGATGGATTTAAAATTATAATTAATTTATAATAATTTCTATTCTTTCATGAATATTATTCTATACATGATTCCATGCTAAAAACTTCTACCTTTTTCAACCAACAAATGTCATTTAGAACTAAAGTACCAGATATCATCAAAATGTCCAAAAAAATAAATAATTATATAATTTTTATGAAATCCTAATAAGTGAAAGAAAAGAAATAATAAATTTTTAATTTTTAATAAATCATTTAAAAAATATTAATTTATATATATTATTCAAGATGATAAATGGTATACCCAAATAAGTCTTAAGGTAAGGGACTTCTAAAAAAATTCATTGAGGTATGTTTTTTATGTTATAAAATTATAATATTTTATGAGGAGTAAATGAATTCTAGTCAACATGTTTTGTCACCAATTTCTTTTATTCTAATTATATTTATAGTTTTCTAAAATTTTAATCTTTCATTTATAATATTATCATCCTGATTAAAAATTTATAATGGAATTCTTCAGTTAATTTACATTCATTGGGTAAGACTTCTACTTCATTGATTATGTCATATTAAGATTATATGTGAAAATAATTTTGATTACCTTATGTCTTATTTCCACTTGTTTAATCAGGATTAATATTAGATGTACCTAATTGATTCATTCTATTAATAATCAGTATAATTATATGATCTTTGTATAAGACTTTCCATTAAATTCCTTTTTAATGTACCTTTTTACAAAAATCCAAAAGGAATTTTTTAACATATATGACATGAACAGAATTTAAAGATCTCATTAACATTTAATTTTTGTAATCTTCTATTAAAATTTTAAAATTTTAATTTCAAATAGTTTTTTATTTATAATCCTTTGGTATTGTGAAAATGAAAAATTATTTTAGAATGGAAGAGTTACATTCCTGAAGAATGTTTCATTTATGCAATAATTATGTGTTACTCTTATGTAATGTTTATTGAATATTTTTTGAGGAAGGCATGTTTTTTGATAAAAAAAGAACGAGTGAGTCCATTATATATTTCTAATGCATTGGGTAAGGGGACGGAGTTAACCATTTAGGTTTCTCCAATGAAATTATAGGAAAATACTGTAGTGGTTATTCTAAATGTAACTATGCTGGTTACTACCCGTGTATTCAAGAGATCTAAAATATATTTAATAATTTTTCTAAAATGATATCATAATTTAACATTATGATTTATTCATTATATGGATCTTAGTTCTGATATTTGATCAGAAATTCAGTGTGTTTTCATCTGGAAATGATATTTTATTCTCACAAAGAACATTAAATGGGTTTTCATGTTTTTTCACTAGAATAGCAATTGTCTTTCATTATGTACGTTACTGAGAGTATTTTTTCTCATACCATGTAATAATTTTTTTAAATATATTACATATAAATAAAGAGATTGAATATTTCATGATAAAGGAATTTAATTTGTTTCTTGAAAATAAATCATCTTTTATTTTAAATGGGTTTCCCTTGATGAAAAAATTTATACTGAGAATAAGTGTCAACTTGAAATATATGGTTTTAATATGTATGTTTTTTTAATAATTATATTAAACTATAAATCTAAAATTTATTTTTAATTAAAAGTTATTTATACTTTTAATATAATTAGAGTAAGTTATGTTTAATGGAAATTCCTTATTTTTTGTATCAAAGCAGGGTTTAGAAAACTTTTGATATTAAAATGTTTTATTTTATAGTATTCATAATATTTATTTATATAATAATGGTTTTATAATTGTACATTATATTATATGTTCAGTGTCATAGAATCCCTTATTGAGGCATTATGTTATCGAATTCTATGCTGGCTAACAGTATTTTTGAGACAATCATTTTTAGGAAATTTTGGGTTATTATATTTTGGAATGCAAAAGGAAAGGTTTCAAGTTACCATTGTGGTTAAAACGTATCAAGGTTATTTTTTTTAAATTTTTTTAATATTTTTTGAAATGATCTATGAATTTTGTAGTTTTTGAAACAGGACAACCCACCAACTATGTGAAAACCTATCATGTCCAATAAGGCCAAGAGAATTGAACCAAAAAACAAAGGGTGATAAGGATGAGAATCCAAACATTTTCATACGTGAATTACCTATTATTATATCTTTTTTGTTAAACTATTTAGTTTATTAATAATAATTTTATTTTGGGAACAGATACATGGAATACCATTATAATTAAAAAAACTGGTGATTACGTGACTAATGTAATCACTATAATTTTGGAAAGTGTTATAGGAATAATGTAAATAGAAGGCTATGGAATTTTATTTTAGAAATAATGGTTGATTTATATTTTATTTCATTAAGATGATTATATCATTTGGGAATATATATTTTTGGTATGAGACGTCAAGAGTAATGGATGTTATATAGAGGTAAATGCTAAAAACATTCTTAGAAGACTATGTTATCAAATACCGTTAGTTATTTGGATTCAATATTATTTTAGAATATTTTTTAGTAATATTAATGATAGTTATTTATTTAATCATCTTGGATTAATTTTGGGTATTACTATTTTATTTTAGAGAACAAGTGGTTTTTTACTATATAATGGTTTATTCATTTTTTGATTTATATTCTATTTTACTAACTATTGGGGGTTTGGATAATTACCAAGGATAATAGGAATAGGTTTTTTTCTTTTATATATATTAACATCTATAGAGGTTGATTATAATGCTTTAGGCATGATTTTTTATCTTAAAAACTTATTATTTGGATAAAAAATGAGTTTGTCATGGATTTGGGTTAAGGGAGGAAATATTTTTTAAGTAAGTATATCTCTTTCTTTTTTAGTATATATGGTAATTGAATTACATAAATATAAGAAAATAATCATTAAATATTTTTTTAATAAAAATTTTAATTGATTATTTTTCTTTCTAAGAAATCAACGGTCTTCTAACCCATTATAGACATAATGTTTTTAATAGATAACTTTATAATAACCATGTTCTTTATCACTCTCCATCAAATCCAGATAGTTAGTTTCCTCTTCCATGTCTATGTTTTTATTTATGCAATACTTATATATTTCATCTAATTTATCATTCATACTTTACATTATAACATTTCAAATGGATTTTTTATTAACACTTCTTCATATTTGTGATTTCAAAAAAGGTATTTTGAAAATTCAAAACATAGTTATAGATACCAAGTTAAAAATTGTGTGGAATAAATTTCCAAAAAATGTAACATTATAACATTTTAATATTAAATACTATATTCGATATCAGGTAAGATACACCGCATCAAGCTTAAAAGAACTACTTATTCTTACTATTTAAATGTGACCTTTATAACCTAGACATTAAATTAGAGGGTATGAATATGAATAATTTATTATTGAAATAAGTATAAATTTCCAACTAAATATCAATGTTTTGGTATTTGATTTGAAAATAATCACAAATTTTTTAGAAAAAATCATTTTAATCATTAAAAAATACACTCTCATCAAAACTTTTTCTATTAATTTTTAAGTATAAGTAATATAATTAGTTTTTAGAGAATTAATAAATTTTTTGGATAAAATTTACTTAATTTTTTTAATCAACTTATCAAAATTTTCCTATGGTTAAATTTTGATAATTTTCAAAAATGTTTGATTTTTCAATGAGTAGTGACAAATAATGATTTTTATTATAGAATATATTTTTCAATGTATTTACATGGAAAATTATTGTTTTTATTACTTTTGAAATTTTAATTAATTAATTTTTATATAAAATAGTCCAATTATGTTTTTGAAATATATTTTATACTTTATTATAGTATGAAAACATTTTAAATTTCATATTAGAATTTTTCAAAAAAACAGTTTTCATTGAAATTTTTTTGTTTAAATTTAAATTAAATTTATAAAATTATGTGTATTGAATTTTGAAAAATGGATTCCATATATAGACTGATGAGGTTAATAATAAGTAAATAGGTCCATTTTAATTTTTAGAAAATATGAATAGTAACCTTGGTAATATAATTTCCACAGTAATGGATAAATCAGGTAATTATCGGTAAAAACATTATGATAAAGACTGTAAAATTAAATTAACACTTGAAATAATTTTTCTGGATTTGTTATATTCAATCATAATAATACGTGAATTGAAATTATAACCTTTGTAAGCCACTTGTATGAGATTATGACATTTATATAATTTTATTTAAAGAAAATTCAAAGATTTAAAAATTAAATTTTTAATAACAATATCAATTTTTAAAATTGGGTAATAAAGACCATATATTAAACAAAAAATATTATTTTTTAAATCTAAATTATTTACCTATACCATGGTAATTTATTTATAAATATTAGTAAATAAATAATCACAAAAAAATATACAAAATCCTAATTTAGTAATTAATTTTTTAACTGAAATATCGAATAAATTTTATTATAAATATTAAAAAAATAAATAATTTGTAATTATTAAGGTTATAAATTAATTTTAAATATTACTTTAATTTAAAAATATTCATAATAAATTTTTTTCTTATTTATATTGTTGTTTTGATATTTTTAAAAGTCTATGTAATAAATTATGTTAAGAATTACATTTATAATATTTGAAAAAATTAAAATTTTACTAAATCATATAAAATTTGTAAAATATTATATTCGGATTACTAATTAGGACCTAGTTCAAAATTTAATCCATGATTAATTTATGGGTATTATTTTATTCTAGAGTGACTATAAAAACTTTAAAAGGGTAAAATTATATATTGATAAGGTAATTATTAACGGGGTTAAATGAGGGTTAAAACTAAAAGGTAAGGGTAATAATATGACATAAACTTATCTAAAAATTATTTTATTGGATTATTTAAAACCATAATCATTATATATTATAAATAACTAATTTTTATTCATTTTCTATTTAAAATTGAAATATATTTGACTAATATTTTGTGAAATTCCAGGACTACTGCTCCCCTATATTATAAAAAAACCTTTTATTCTATTATTATCACACATAAAATCCTTTTTTTATTTAATATCTACAAAAATACTATTCTATAATCCCTAATTACATTATGTATGTCTTGGATTAGCCATAACACCTCCTTTAGTGGTCTTAAGGCATTAAGAAATGGATGATTTCTAAGTAAGTGGTATAATTTTTTAAGAGTTTCTATTTTGATTCATCTTCCAAATCCCACAACCTTATCAAATTATAATAAAATTATAATAAAATATAATCCATATACTGATATGTTATTATGTTTGTTTAATAACCAATATCCTCTTATAATTCCATAAAATTTGAAAATAATTTATCGCCCTTGTGTACAACGGACTACTGCCTCATAAACCGATATAAATTGTTTTCCATTAGCGTATCAAAAAACAAATTATAATAATGGATTTAATGTTTATATATGATATTAATGAAATATTTATAATTATTAAAAGATAATATATTTTTTACATTCTTACCATCCTAGGAACTGAAAAATGATAATCTCGTTCTTGCATACGTGTGAATTATCACCTCCACGAAGTGATACGATTTGATTTTTATCACCACATAAAATGGATAATATATATGAGTATATTTAAATTATTAATATGATATTAATTATATTATTAATAATCTATAAATATTAAATACTACTTAGGTTCTTTCTGTAAGGATCTATGAAAAATTAACAGGATACTTATGTGTACGCACAATATAATGCACCTAAAATTGTAATATTGTTCATCTTTCATAATCATATTTAATGGATGAATTTGAAATTATAATTAATGTATAATTTTTTTATTTCATGAATACTACTATGGAGAAAATTATTAGCTAAAGGTTTTGACATTTTTCAACTGACTAGTGTCATTTTGGACTCAAGTACCAAATACGATCAAAACATCCAAAGTAAACATTAATAATTATGTAATTTTTATGACATGGTAATTGGTGAAAAAACAAAATGATAAAATTTAAAAATTTTATCAATATAGTATGTAATGAACATATTTTTATTATTTATGAAGATCAAATAAATACAAGACAAATTAGACTTATGGTAAGGTACTTCATCTCAACTTTCTTTTTCTTAAGCAGATTTTTCATGTTATGATCATATTCTATTTTTTGAGGTGTAAATAAGAATGAATTAATAAGATATATCATGAATATATTTATTCTAATTTCATTTAATGAATTTTCATTGATAATTATTTATGTGGTATATGATTTCACTAATTAAAAATTAGTAAGAGATTTATTAACTCAATTTCCATTCATTAGGATAAAATTATTATTCATTGATTATATAATGCTAATTTTATGATTGAAAATACCTCTAATTATATTATATTGTATTTAGACTTGTTTTATTTGTTTTTTTATTGGATATACATAATAAATTCATCTTATTAATAATCAATATGATGATATGATATTTGTATGAGACTTTCTTTTAAATCCCATTTTAATGTTTATTTTTAGAAAATCCAAAAGGAAGGTTTTTAGGACGTATAAAAATTAAACATAATTTTATTATTTCACAATTATTTAATGTTTTAAAGATTCCTTTACAAGTTTACAATTTTATTTTAAAACATGTTTTTTTCAATTATAAGTGTATGATTAAAAAAATGACACGTGATTTTTTAATAGAAATTTATTTTCTTTATAATGGTTTCTACTATAAAAACATTATGTGTTATGATTATGTTATTGTTCAATGGATTTTTTTATGAGGATGGTTAGTTCGATGATAAACAGAGGGTGGGTTATCCTGTTATAACTGCCCAATTAATAGGGTAAAGGGATGGAGTTAACTAGTCAGGTTTCTACTGAGAGATTATTGGAATGTACTATAGTGGTCAATTAAAATTTATCAATGATAGTTACTCCCCTTATATCCTATATAAGTACATTATATATAATAGTGATCTAAAAATTATCCCACAAGTTACCTTAATGATTTATAATATATACCTATCAGAATTCTTTTACTTTACAAGAATGTGTGGGTGTTTTTCATGCGAAAATGATTTTTTATTCACTGAAAGAATATTAAATGGGTTTTCATTTTTTTACTAGATCAACAATTTTATTTCATTATGTCCCTTACATAGAATTTTTTTCTCATCCTATGTATTAAATTTTTTTTCATAGATTATAAACATTATAAAAGAAAATGATGTAAATATTGATGATGTGACATGAAAATAAATCATGTTTTACTTTAAAAGGATTTCCTTTAATGAAAAAATAGATACTGAGAGTAAGTGTCTACTTGTAGTGTATGAGTTTTCTATGTAATATTTTATCATAATTATCAAAAACTCTAAACCTAAGAGATATTTTTGAAAATAATGATATTTATAATTTTAAAATAACAGAAATATTTTTTAAGGCCATGTTCTTGTAGATTTAGTGGAACAATCTATATTATAATGGAAATCGTAATATAAGTGGTTGAGTTAACTCCTTATTCCAATATTCATCAATTACACCCAATTTTTATTTTTTATAATCGAAACAACTAATCATTTAATAGAAATAAATTATTCAAAAAATAAAAGAGACATATCTTCTTTGAAAAATCATGTAAACATATAGAGGAATCATTATTTTAAATAAATGACATAATTGCATTAAAATAAATTCATTTCTTATATATTTTTAAACTATTACCTTTTTACTTTTTTAAAAAGAGCCCAAAGTAGTGGATATAGAAATAATTAACTCATTACCATTAAAATAATTAATGTGTAATTAAATTTTATACATTTCCTTTGGAAATATTAGAAGAAAATTATTAAAAGAATTTAATGAACATGTCAATATAATAAAAATACTTTGAGAAGGTAATTTTAAAAAATGTTTTAAATGTAAATTTCATACCACCTTAGTAAACTTTTAATCCAAAAGAAAATCTAGTAAGAGTATTTAAAGTGGAATTATAAACCACTTAAATATATATAAATGAATGATAATAGAAATTAGTATGTACGTTTATTCACCAAATAAAAGAAATATATTCACTGAAAACGTAAAACATCTCAAAGAAATAAAATGGAGATGAGTGATCCCTTAGATACTGACATTGTAATGACCCATAATTTTTGTATATAGATATTACTTCATATTAGAATAATATTTATTACATAACATTACTGTACATGATATAATCATATAGGAAAGGTATCTTTATAAACTTTTTTATTTAAACAAATGGTTCAAAACTGAACTACATCATCTCTCACTATGTTCTTCATAAATAGAATCATTCTTAGACATGTAATAATGAATAAAATTATTTATAAATTGGGAAAAGGAAACATAATAAAGGGTGATCTTAGATAGTTTATAATATTATATAACAGAGATGTCAAAAATCACCTAAAAATAACATAAGTATAGAAGTATGCGAACATGATCATAAAACTTGAAAACAAAAATAATTATTTATTAGATCATACTATTGAGTCACAAAAAAACATCGTATTAAATAATACATGAATCATAAAATAACCAATGAACATGATCCATAATATCATAACATTGGCATAAGAGTTGGATTTTTTAAAAATACATAATCATATTAAATCATTTCCTTAATAGTCACAGATTACATTTAATACTATAATAATGGATAATTTTTACTCCCCAAGCCATCATAGTAGTCAAGGTTAACTATCAAGACTATCATAGTGGACAACATACCTTATTTATCTGGGTTCACTCACCATTCCAATCCATTTTAACTCATGAGATATCTATATTTACACAATTCATTAGAGAGATATATAATTCCATTTCCAACCATAAAATAATGATAATCATACATATGTGTTCCAAAATATCATAAAATATTCATCTTATTATAACCCAGGAAAATGGAATAATTCTTTAAAAACATTCATCATAGTATTATCCATGAGAAAAAAAAGGGTTCCATAAACATTTCATCATTTCATCATAGAAAAACCCCTGGAAAAGAAATGGGTTTCATATACATCTTGACATTATAATGATAAACCATACATTGAAATAATAAGTATGGTATCATTGGATCATATCCCAAGAATAAATTTATTAAACACCAATGAATGCCATCATAGATTAGAAATTCCATAAAAATACAATATAAATCTTGTCTTGATGAAAATAACCTTTTCCCTTTTAAATAATTGATTTAAAATCTTAAATTTTTCAAATATTAAATAAAAAATTTTCTTTGAAAATAACCATTGAAAAATATGAAGGAATAATCAAAGAAAAGATGAAAAATAATATATTTAAAATTATGTTCATTCCATATAAGTAAATGAAAATATTTCTCTCAAACTTTTGTAAAAACATTTCAAAAACTACATCATTCAGTACTCAAAATTAAAAAAAAATCTATTTTTTTAAAAAAATTCAATCCTTGGTAAAAATGAATTAAAATAATAATAGGATAAAATTAAATCATTATTTAAAAAAAATATATAAAAAAGTTATATGTATGAGAATGTATTTTGGATAGAATAGAGCGATAAATCCATTTTTTTCATTACAAACATTCTCTTAGTATATTGAGTAATTTATGTGATAAATATGAAATGAAAAAAATTAAATTTAAAAATATTGAGAGGGAGTGAAAATTCATGTTGTATTTGAGAGATATATATGACAGTATCTCTTCATTTAAAACTATATCATAAACCAACCATATAAACAATAAGATCGTAATATAAAACCCCTACCGCTTTGGAAACTTTTTGAATTGTAAGCCAAATGAACAAAAAATGTCAAATGAAACTTTAAATATCATGAAATAATGATTTAAATTATATATTATTTTTAAGGGTATTTATATGAGCTTCATAAAATATGAATGGTGAACAATATAACATATTTCCCAAGTTACGAAATTTGAGATGGAAAACACTTACATTGAGTTCACATGCATTAAAATTTCACTCCGCTAATGTATAATAAATTTAAATTTATTATAAACAAATAAAATAAAAGTTTTTAAATTTATAATATCATATATTATCCCCTTATAACATTTAAATACCAATTTATTATCAATTCCATACTGTAATATTTTCTTCCCAGTGTTAACTGTTTCATTTTTTTTCATATGAAATTTAGTTCGATAGTTTTCATCCCTAAACATTGATCGTGGTTAAATAACCTAAAAAATGTTAATAACTATATATATAAAAAATATTATATATATATATATATATTTATAGTCATCTATAAAATTTAGGGATAGAAAAATAAATTACACAGTTCCTAGAGAGGGTAGGTCGTACATATGAATGATTGTTAATTCTATTTTTAGATAGATCAAGTGAAATAAATTAAAATAATAATTCACCTTTAAAAAATTTATTATATAAAATAAATAATATTTTTTCATCTAATTATTCATTATTACTATCCTTGAAAAATATAAATGAAAAAGGAATCACTTTTTTCATGAAGGTGGTAGTCAACATGTACATATAGAAAACGTTTTAATTTTAAAATGGACTAGAAGTTAAATATGATGATAAGATATAATAATTTTAAAATAATATTTATTTCATAAATATAATTTATAATCATTAAACCAATCATAATACATCTCCATAAAGGTTGGTGATAGAAAATGAATAGAATCAATTTGTGGAGATAGTAAGCTGTATGTACACACATAACATGATTTCACCTTCCATTTGATTGAAAAGAAGGTGAAAATGGTGGTTTCATGGTCAAAATAATAGTTCTATATATTTAATATAATGATTCGATTCTGTTATGGTAATTATCATAGATTTAGAGAAGTAAAAATAGATGTTAAAAAAATTGATAGGTAGGATTGGTCATTAGGGGAGACCAACACCTCTAGAATGTTAATAATGAAATTTATTAGGGGTTTGATGCGACTAAAGGATTGGAGATGATTAAATTTGAGAAATGAGGGCTTTGGTTTTTTAAGTGAGTGGTAACTCACACTTGAAATTTCTTAATGATTATGATATAAAAAATAAATTTTCATTGAAATGCGTCTAAATGGCCATAAATTACAGTAAAAAGAAAATATGGTAGAATTTTTAATAGCCAATGAAATTTAAAAAGGATTTAGTTTCATTATAAAACTTTTTTTGATTAAGCCCATTAATAACCATTTTTTACCTTAACCATGGTTACAACAATTGCAATCGTAAGGAGATACTAATGTTACCATAAATAGACTATTTCCACATAAATTGACCATGATTGATATTTTCAACCATATTTATTTTACATGGATGTTGATAATAATTTTAATTAATTGTATATGATTAAATAAAATATTATTTGTAAGAAAATATCACTAATTTTAATTTTGTAACTATTCATTTTATTTGACTTTTAAAAACACCCATAAAAAATTTACATTCAAATCTAACATTTTGAAACACGACATATATATCATATTTAAATAAAAAAATTCATGGTACATAATAAGACACATAAATTTTATAACTTTTAGTATTTTAAAAATCATTTAGTTTATTTTTATATTAATTTAATAAATACTGAGATGGAAATGAATAATAATTTAAGGTATTTATTAAATTTTAAAAATACAAATAAATTAACATAATGAATATAATTTCATTATAATAAAAATATTTATTAATATTCATTCATTAATTCATTTTTTCACTATGTCAATACATAAGAGATATTTAATAGTATGATATTGAATGTTTGTATTTTTCATTACATTAAATAATATATAGATCATTTTTAGGGAAATGTGTCTTTAAAAAAAATGTCTGAGCCTAAGTTGCAATGTTTGAATTACCTTCATTAAATAATAATTAAGATGAAAAATAGAGACGTTAGTATTCTGTTTTAACCTACATTAACCTGATTTTCCCAGTACTGAGATGATAAGTCCTACCACACATACTATTCATAGTTACTAAAAATAAAATTTACCAATTAAAAATATTTAGTCCTCTTGATTCTAGAAATAATATATATTTTTCACAATTAAATTAATATTATGCGACATAAATTAATTTTTAAATAATTTTGAAAATTGTTTTGAAAATCAGTTTTTAAAAAAATATATTCTAAAAAATAAAACAAGATTTATTCCTATCCCATGCATCAAAAAAAAGATATATGGATGTTAAATTATTTTTACCGATTATATAATATATAAATTTAATTAAAATAATTTATATATATTGATTAAAATAATTAATTATGATGAAAACCCATTTCATGCAAAATTTTTTTCTAGAAAAACATATCATTTATTTTCAAATGATATTAATTTTCATCTATAGACTATTTTATAAAAATGAATTTATTTTATAAGTATAATATTTGTAATTTAGTTTTTTATTTGGATATCCACAAATATAACTACTAGGATATAACTTTCAAATTAAATAATAATATTTTAATAGTAGAACATGGTTCATTTAAACATGGTGTTTGATGTAAAATAAGTTTTCAGGGAAATAAGATTTATTTAAAGAGAAATATATTATCATACATTGGAGTGTCAAATTATACCCCCTATAAAAAAAATTCCAAGGAAATTTAATCAATCAAATATAAAATGATGATATCTTTGTTTCATCACATTATTAGGTTCCCATGTTGCTTCTTCAAATTTTAGATTCCTCCAAATAACTTTAACCAAGTGTGCAATGTTTTCCATATTATTTTATCTATATAATCCATGATTTTTATTTGTTTTTCATCCTAGGAATGATCATTATTCATTGGTATGACCTCTGTGTTTTTTAAATTTAATGGATCAAGTATGTACTTTCTCTAGAGAGATACAAAGAACACAACTTGAACTTTTGAGTGGTATAGTGGACGCACCAAGAGATATGATACAATACATACTCAATCAATAATCCCAGAGGGAATAATATACATAGGGATTATCATTCATTTCATTAGCATTATTTTAGCTACAATCCATGGAAATTTCCTTAGAAATACCTTTTCACCAACTTCAAAATTTATATCACACCAACAAATATCATCATAATATTTCTATCAACTTTGAGTCACCTTTATGTGTAGTTGAACTGATCTAACATCATTTTCCATTTCTTCTGCTAGATCATTTTCCAATTGATTTATTTCTCCTACATCATCCCAGAACATTGGGTTCTAATATTATTTCCATAGAGGGCTTCATAATGATGAATTTTAATTATTGAGTAAAAGATATAATTTTATGGAAACTCAACTTGAGAAATGTGTTTATTTCAACCACTTTTTAATAACCCATAATAAGATCTCAGAATATACTCTAGGGTTAAAAATAATCTCTCATATTGATAATATTTATGAGAATGGTAAGATGTACTAAAATTCAACTCTATATCCAAATCATACTAAAGAATTTATATTAACATCATGGTAAGCCTCAGATCACCATGAGATATATTATAATGTGGTACTTCATGAAACATTACAATATCCTTAATATAAATTTTTTAATGATGATTAAGAGTGAAATATTTTATGATATTAATTAAGTGCATTTAATAAGAAATGTGATCATATATATCCCAAATATTATCAACGAGTTTAGTTTTTTGGGGATTGTAACAACAAAATCCATGGTGAGGTTTTCTCATCTATATTATGGTACTTGTAATGGTTGTAATAACCCCTTATAATTATATCTATTAACCTTATCTTTCTAACATACCATGAAAAAATATACATACAACATAATATCATTGTTCATTTTTCCACCATAAATACTCCTTCAAATATCTAAAAATATTTATACATCTAGGATTAATAGAGAATTATGAACTATGAGTGTAATCCAACAAATATTTCTTGAAATCTAATATGGAATATAATGACCCATTCTATTTATACATAGAAATTACATCTTCATAGAGGAATATTCAATAAATTTTAAAAATACATACCTATGGACCATTAATGTTTAATACCATTATATTCTAGATTTATAATATTCTAATTTCATAAATGATCTTCAAAATCTCATTTAATGAATTTCCCATTTAGTAAAACTCATAAACATATCCAAATTAATCAATAATTTATAACCTAGGTAATGGAAACATAAGTAAATGGTAATAAAAGATTCTCAATAATGGTAAACACTGAAGATATCAATAGATGATCATATTAAAGCATAAGATAAGACTAATTGTATTCCATTATAAATATAATGTATAAATTTGATACATAAAACATAATGGATCATAAACATATTCCATGGAATAAAACATTATCATTTAAAAAGATATAAAACATAAGAGAATTAAAACCGCAGGAATAAATCCTGAACCATAACATCATGTCATATAAGTTTGGAATCATCATAAGTATATAATCAATTTCATATGTCACGGTTAACAACCAAGACCATCAAATCATAGTTTATTGGGCCTCATCACATGTTTCCCATTGCAGATATAGACCATCAACCTATTTTTCATCATGGATCAATACCATTAGCCTATTTCTCATTGTGGATTGAGATCATTGAATTATTTCCTAGTTTTATGTCATGTGATATAAATATCTATCTAATGAATTGTGGGGAGATAGAGGTCCCACCCATCATTAGTTATAACATGACAACCTTCGTATGTTATAATGTAACCAGTAACCTTATTTATAATGTTAATGCCATACATGGTTATAAAATAACCACAATTACATAATAAAAAACATACATACGTGTCGTATAAAAAATAAAACATTTATAATATCATAAACCATGAAAATATTAGGATCTTATAAATATTCCATTATAGGATAACCAATAAAATGATATAGGTCTCATAATCATCTCATAAATTTAGCATATCATAACCTATGAAAAAGGAATGGGTTTCATAAAAATATCTTTATCATAATCATAAATAATCCTGAAAAATAATTATGATGGTACAATTTGATCGTATACTCACTAGAAAAAAAGTAAAATCAATGGATGTTATCCTAGAAGAAATAAAACTTTGAAAGATCACTTCGAAATTTTACTGAAGAAAATATCCTTTTCAAATAGAAAAAAATCATTTAAAAACTAAAATTTCACAAAGAAATTACAAAATAAATTTCTTTAAAAATAAACATGGAAACATTTAAAGGATTATCTAAATAATTTAATGGTTATGACGGTGTGAATTGTTTTTCCAACTATTAACATTGTCAAAATTATTCCATTCACATTTTGGAAAAATCCAAAAGGGACATTTATAGAAAATAACATGAGGATTACTTATGAACTATTTTTTAAATAGACAAAAATTTGTAAAAATTTTATTAAAAAATTGTTATATAATAGTATTATAATTCAATAAATGATTTTTATAAAACATAAATATGGATAAAAAAAGGTTTTCGACCAATGAGAGAAATAAAATGATTTTTTCTTAAGGACATTATTTTCAATAATTTACTCCATTAATATAGGAAAATTGATGAAAATTGTGTAATTTATAGAAATTAACATTAGATTAAAAAATAAATATTTTTCTGGATTTTTATATCATAATATATCATCATTAGAAGTATATCATAAACAATCACATAAAATAATGAGATTAAAACAATAAAACATTACCACTTTGGTATCTTTTGAATCATAAAAACTATGAAAATAAAACACATAATATGGATATTTATACCCAATGATTTTAATGATTTGGATAATAAAATAAATTCATGAGATGTATATACACCACAGAATAGAAACTAGTGGTGTATAAGGCATGTGTCCCATATTGATAAAAGTGAGACTAAAGTACACAACCTTAAGTATTTAGTTCATTTTAACTTATTAAAACAACCTATATAATAAATATAGTTATATGAAAAATATATTTAAAAAATATAATTTTAGATATCAAACAAAATATGATTTACTTATTGTCTTTTATTATCATTTTATTAGAAATTCCTTTCAAAAATCACGTTTTAAGTAAAAACTACTTTGTTTTTCATGAGTTTTTTGATTTCGTTTTTTTGTTGCTTTTAATTTTATCATGGTTCCATTATATCCATAATTTTAAAAATACTAAAATATTACATTAATTAATTATATATGAATTTATATTTATCTATATATGTTAAATATTGATAATGAATTATATCATCTATATAGGTGGTATGATGTATGTACGAATGAATGATGTTTCTATTTTCCCAAAGGATGGAAAGAAAAGAAGGTAAATAATATATCTAATTTATAGAGTCATTATTATATCATATATATTATTTATGTTCATTAAATATATACTTTTATCCTACCATGTAACGAATAAGTGGAAAATGAATTACAACGCTTTTTAAGGCAGTAGTGCACCTTACAGATGAGAAATGTTATCGTATTCCCATGAAATGGAAAGTAATAAGATATTTGTGATATTATAATATAATAAGTATAATAATTTTATTAATATCATATGTATATTTAAAATCCATCATTATAAAATTTTTTATCGGTAGTTATAAAAAACGTATTATATTGGTTCATGAGGCAGCAATCCACCATACGCACGATCAAGTTTTATATTTTCTATTCAATAGAATAGAAGATAGATGTAAGTTATGTCAATAAGATAATAATATATTAGTATATTTTAAATATTGTTTTTGTAATATCAGAAAAAATAAGAATATTTAAATGATCTGGAAGACTAAATAAAATAGAATCGCTCGATTAAGAAAGATACCTCTTCTTTGTATAATCGCATTAGTTTTACAGAAAAATGATTTGGGGTCTATCATATTGATCAAACCAAGGACTCTAGTATTCTAGGAAAGAATTAATGAATTTATTTGGGAAGTTATTGGACAAAATAAGATGTTTTAGATGTATGAAGTGTAGAGGAGAGAGAGTTCCTCTTATAAGTGGGGGAGATGACGCACTTAAAATTATTAAAGAGAAAAAAGTCTAGCCATGGTTTAAATATTGAAAATAGCTCTAAATAGGTCAATATAATAATTTAGAAGTTCTAAGGTCAAAATATGTCTCTAAAATGCAATCTAAAAAAGATTCTCAGTTATTTTACCCCTTATATTTTATTTTAACCCCTAGAAAACAAGTTTTAATATTAACCATGGTAATTGATTTTTAATTTTTTTAATATTCATTTTATTCAAAAATTATATTTAGAAAAATATATAATATTAATTATTCAGATTATAAATATGGAATAAGTTTTTAAAAATTGAATTCACATATGTGTAAATATTTAATTTAAAATTTAACTCACGGAAATGACAAAAAAGTAGTTTTCTAAAGAAACAATTCTATATGTACAAACAAATTTAATGTCAAAATATAAGATGAATTTAATTTAAATTAAATAAAATGGTTTAATAATATTTTAATTTTATTAATTTTTCATTTAAAATATTTTTTAACAATATGTAAATTTTTTAATACTTTAAATGAAAATATAATTTTAAATATTAAACAATATTTTTCACTATTTATAGAAAAATTCATATTTTATGAAAATTATTAAAAAATCACAAAACAATAATTTTAACATGTAAATTAAAAAAAATTGAGTTTAACTTTTTCAA
Organism: Viscum album; assembly: GCA_963277665.1. Taxonomy (NCBI): domain Eukaryota; kingdom Viridiplantae; phylum Streptophyta; class Magnoliopsida; order Santalales; family Viscaceae; genus Viscum; species Viscum album. Next base: position 1,902,087,724 of record OY728150.1, on the reverse strand, counting down.
ATAAATTTTATAAATATTTTACAAAATTACATTTATAATTTTTTTAGAAAAATCAATAATTTGTTTTGTAAAAAGAGTCGTTTAAAAACATATAAAATCTTTAAAAAAAATAATTACTTTCTAACAATTTTTTAATTATATAAAACCATTATAATTATTATTTAAATATTTTTTATTAGTATTCATATCGCTGAGTTTTACAACTGGGATATAATTGTCATGTTTATATAAAGTTATTAATACTATATCATGGTACATCAAATCATGGGCTTGTGTGTAACACATGTTATTAAATAAATTACATTTATTTTAAAATATATTTCATAAAATTTCATGGTGTCACATCCCCCCCTTAAAATAGTAATTTCCCTAAAAAATTCATCACTTTGATAAAAAAACTAAAGATAAGTCTTCCTCATTACATCCTTAGGTTCTAACATAGCTTCTTTAAGATGATACTTTTTCAACAAAACATTAACCATGAGAGGGGCCTTGTTTAATATAACTTTCTATATATGTTCCTAAATCTCTAGAATTTGTTCCTTATAAGAATGATCATGATCCATTGGTATGAAATATTTGTTTTTTATATGTTTAGTATCAAGTTTGTACTTTTTCAGGTGAGATACATGGAACACATAGTGGGATTAAGAGAGGTTTAGTAGGACAACCCATCGATAAGCTACCATCCCAATACAATCATGAATTTCAAAGCGGATACCATTCCTTGGGATTAGTTTTCACTTCTTTCCAAATCTCATTACCGTATTCCAAGGTGATATTCGTAGAAACAACATCTCACCAACATAATATTATATATCAAGATACGGATTTTTAGAATGAATTTTTTTTCCAACATTGTACTTCCATTATGTGTTAATAAATGGATCAAACCTTATATACTATTTATTTAGAAACAATAGGTCCCAATATCTTTTTTTATCTATCTTAGTCTAAAAACATTAGAGTTTTACACTTCATTTTGTAGAGGGATTCACAAAGAGCTCACCAAATGATCGAGTAAAATCTATTATCGTGTGAAAACTCAATTAGGGGAAGCTTGTGATCCAAAAAGCATTTGAAATCGAGGAAAAAAGATCTAAAAATTTTCTCTAGGGTTTTAATTAATCTATTTGAATTTTAATCAATTCTAGGATGATACACAGAGGTGAAACATAGCTTTATATTGAGGCCCATTGATGATGACACCAGAACATTGAGGTAAACCTCACATCATAATCAGATATGATAGAATTTGGAAATTCATGCACCCTTACCACTTCCATAATTTATATCTTGAAAAGATGACCCAGAGAGAAATAATATCTAATATCAATGAGGTGTTCTATCTTTAATAGTGATCAACTACAACCCATAATACATTATTCCCTTCAGACGTTTTGGGGAGTCCAATTAAATAATATGTGGTGGTTTCCCCATTTTTATTCTAGTATGAGTAATTTTTGTTACATCCCCTTTTAATTTTGTCTTTCTACCTTAACTTTTTGAAATTCCAAGAACTGAGATAAAATCATTTTGATATATCTCTTCATTACATCTCACTAAAAATACTCTTCCACATCTCAATTAATATTTCTACTTCATGGATGTATAGATAATGATTACTTTGAATTTATTCTAATATTTTATTATTCAAATCAGGTATATATGGAACATATACATGGTTATTAAATATTTTCAATATATTACAATCATAGTTGATCTCAGGATCATTTTTTTTACAATTTTATACACCTCCATATCATTCGTCTATGCCTCTTTAATCATCATATGGATATATGGTTGAACAGTCATATGATAAAGATAATATTTCTCCCATTCCTTTAGGATTTCAACATCCTCCCTTTTAAAAATGGAATAATATTATATCTTTTATTATCCTCATCATGTATAAGCTAGAACCATCCTTTAGACTCAAGTAACTTCCACCTTTTTCTCTTTCCTAATGTGGTAACACATTGACCTGTCATAATCTTTAACCAGCTCTAACCATATTCTCGTGTGCATTATCGACACCATTATTGTTAATATGTAATTTAGATTTTCTTTTTTAGTATATATATCAAAACAAAATGTAAATAAAGTGTTTTCATATCATTAATACAAAAATTAATACAATTATCTCCAAATCTGGACTTGGGTATTTTCTCCCAAGAACCATAAATTATCATGAGGAATAATCTATAAAAATTCCATTCTGCCTGATAACACTTACCAATCCCTTCATTTATGCATCAATATAGATTAGAAACCCTTTTTTGCTATTAGGTAATTTAAACACATGTGAAATGACTAATCATCACTCTATTTCTTTGAATTTTCCCTTACATTCATCCATCTAGAAGATCTTGGCTTCCGTCTAAGTTAACAGAAAGAGTGTATTGGAGTGTCATGATAAATTCTCTACAAAACATTGTTAATATACATAAAACAAGAATAATTTTGATCTTAGTTACCATAGTTTTTCTATGATAGTGCTTAATATCCTCTATTTTTTATGGAACCACAAATAATACCTCCTTAGAGATTATATGAAAAAATATAACCATTTATAGCCAAAATTTACAATTTGTAAATTTTTCATATAGATTATCCTTGTTTATGACTTTCAATACTAACATCAAGTTATCTATATCTAATTAAATTCCCTTTGAAAATAAAATTATATCGCCTACAAATATTACCACATACAGATTAAGGTAATCTCTAAAGACTATAATCATTATATCCATGAATATAATAAGTGAATTAATATAAAATAATGGAATCAATATATAATAAAAGTTCCCATGCATTGTATAGAATGATGTATTTGTTATATACTCACACATAACCTTCAATTGATGATATATAGAATTAATCTCAATCTTTGGATAATATTTGTCTATGTATAGTTGATCAAAAAATCCATCAATACACGGTAGAAGATATATGTTCATGATTGTGATCTTTTTCTGATTCAAATAAACATTGCAGAGTTACATCAATAATTATTTCTTATTAAATAATATAATTGGGGAATCCCAAAGTTACACAATTATCTGAATTAATCCATTGTAATTGTTTTTTTGGAGTCACTTCTTCATTTCCTCCAACTCAACCAGGTATATTTTATTTGGAGTTTTTGAAATGGTGGCGGAAACATATATGATATCTTTTGATAACTCAACATCATGTTTCTATGGAAAACAAGACAATTATTATATAAATACATCATGTAAATCCCTCAAAATATGTATATCATTGATTTTGAGATTCTTCTCAACCATCTTAGTTTAAATCCCCTTTTAATAGTAATCAAAACCTAGAAAATGAATGTGTTTTCCATCAGAAATTAATATTTATTTTCACAAAAATAGTTGATCATAAGTCGGTTAGGCATATCAAATGTGACTTCCCATATATGGAAATGAATGTGGGATTTATTTAGATAATGAAAAAACATTACAAAGATAAAATAAAATTAAAAAATAAGGAACATAGTTGAGTTTTCATGAATAACATTCCCAAAACCTTCAACCAAAAAAAGAATCATAGACCTGAGTTGTGATAATCATACCAATATGGGTTTTCATTGGAAATTATACATATAATCATTGAGGTTATGAATTGAAATTCTATAAGACATGTATTGACATATAATAATTTATATAACAATTATCAAATATGGAACTTAGATATTTAAGAATACTTGTAACCACCTAATCTTTATCATTATATATTTAATAAATTTTTAAAACCAATATGGTTAAATTAAAAATCTATAGTCTTTAATTAGAGTTATTAATCCTGAAAATGAATTCATAGGATGTCTAAATCATGAATTTTTCTTTTCAATATATGAAACCTTATGTTAAACCTAGTTTATTCATTGTTATTCATGGTCATGATCTCTTCAAATCATTCAAGATGGTTAACAATGATTTTGTGAATTTAAAAATCATATCCCCCGAGATAATCTTAGCTGGTGTGAAGCAATGCCCCTTATCATTCACCATGTGATCATTGAGTATACTTTATCAGTTACTTTTTGGTTTTATTACCCATAAGTAAAAAAACATCCAATTCCCCATCAACTTGTATTATACAAATAGGGTTGTATTTAAAGTAAAACAAAATATATTTAATTACCATAATTTATGACGTTCTCAAATAAATTGGATTATACTAGGGGTTCTCACTTATGTTTTATCATCCAAGCTTCCAATGTTTAACTAAGCCTTTGATCTGATACCAACTATAATGAACTAATCTTTTCATACATTGATATTAAATCTTAATAGATGAATATTCAATAAATATAAAAAATATATACCTAAGGACTATAAAATATTGTATATTTTATTCACAAGATACATAATATTATTATTTATTGAATGATCTTCAAAATCACACATAATGTTCTCCCCATTCAGTACAATTCATATACATGTCCTACTTAAACCATCCATTATAACCTAGGGAAATGAAACATAAGAAAAAGTGAGATTAGATTCTCAGTAATGGTAAATTTGGAAAATATCAATCGATGATCATATTAAAGCATAAGATAATAATAAGGGTTTGAGATTACAAATATAGATTACACTATTCATTACAAATATATCATGGATCATTATCATGATCCAGGGCATAAAACATTATCAATTTGAAAGTCATGAACTGTAAAAGTGAGAACTCATCTTGAATAAAACATGCAACATATTCCATGTCATATAAGTGTGGCACCATAATATTTGTATTAAATATTTCATATATTGAGGTTAATAAACAAGGCCATAAAATCATAGTGTATCAGACCTCATCATAAGTTTCATATTGTAGATCAAACCCATTACCCTATTTCCCATCATGTATCGATCCCATAATCCTTATTCTCATTATAGATCATGACCTTTGAATTATTTTCCTTTGTTATCTCATGAGATATAAAACATTACCCAATACATTAAAGGGTATAATTAGGTCCCACACGTCCAAAGCTATAATGTGACCACCTTCTTTGGTTAACATGACCACCAATCTTTGTTATATTGCTACCAATTTTCTTAGTTATAGAATAACCACCTTCACATAACGAAAACCATACATAAGTGTTCTAAAAGATTTTTAAACATTCATCATACTATTTAAAATGATAAGAAAAGTATATCATAAACATTCCATCATATAATAACCCAATTAAAGGCAGCGATTCTCATAATCATCTCATCATATTCATAGTAGAATAACAAATGAAAAAAGACTAACTTTCATAAAAATCACTTCATCATAGTCATAAACCATCTAGAAAAATTAATCATGGTATAATAGGATCACATCCCTAGTAAATCATAATTAACCTTAGAATATATCATCTTTCATAGAAAAATATTTGAAAGATCGCTTGGAACATTCCTTAAGGAAAAAATCCTTTTAACCATGAAAATCACTTTTTAAAAAAAATTGCATAAAAATTCAGAAAATTTTTACATTAAAAATGACCTTGGAAAAATTTATAGTGATATTTAAATAATGTATTATTCATAGTAGCAGAAAATTAATTCATGGTATAAACATTAAGACAACGACTCCTTTCATATTTTTTTAAAAGTCAAAAGGAAATATTTTGGAAAATGACATAAATATTATTTTTAAACATTTTTTATAAAATGTAAAAAAGGAAGAAATTTCATTAAAATATAATTTGATAACATTAAAATAAAATTAAATAATTTTTATAAAATATTGAAATGGAAGAAAAATGGATTTCTTTGGATGATATAAATAAAGAAGATTTTTCTTAAAGATAATATTTTTCGGTCTTTAATCCATTAAGAATGGAAAATGAAAGGAAAACATGGATTTTGCCTAAATAAAAATATTATAATAAATTAATATATTTAATATAGTTTTAGAACATAATATATCAATGTTGGAAGAATGTTATTAACAATCCCATTAAACAATGACATTTTAACTTTAAAACTTTTCTACATAGGTATCATTTGAATTATAGTGTATATAAATGAAATAATATAAAATTAATATTTATATATTATAATTATCATTTTAATTGTCATAATATATATTCATTTTATGTATAAACAACACATAAAATAAATAAGTGGTGTATAAGTAATGTGTCCAACATAAACAAAAGTGAGATGAAAATCCCTTACCTCATGTCTTGAATTCATTTATACTCCTTAGAACCTCATGTATAATAAGTAAATGTTTATTATAAATTTATTATAGAATGATAATAACATATATCATACCATATATTATTTACTTATGACCTTTTATTAAACATTTATTAAAAATACCATATCAAAATCACATTCTGGGTAACAACAACTTCATTTATCAGGCATATTTTGATTTGTTATTTTTAGACCATTAACATTGATCATGGTTAAATAATAACCAAAATGATAAAAAAAATTATATAAATATAATATATATTAATTATATGTATATTTATATTGATCTCTATAAGTAAAATATATTAAATGAGTTAAATTATTCATGGAGATGGTAGGTCGTAAGTAGGTATGAACGTTGATTCTATTTTCTCAATAGATTAAAAAAGGAAGGTAAATAATTTAACATATTTATAGGGTAATTATTAATTATTATATATAATATATATTAATTTAAATTTATCCTCAATACCTTCAAAGTAAAAATTATGTTAAAAACAAATCACATCGCTTCACTAGGCGGTAGTCCATGGTACAAACAAGCGACATTATCATATTCCCATAGAATATAAAGTTAGAAGGTATATGTTATATTAAAATTAGAATATTATAATTATTTTGTGAATATAATATATATATTTTATCTATAAATATATAGTCTCTTGAGAGGTAGTGATGGAAAATGAATTACATGAATTTGCGACACAGTAGTCCACCATACACATGATTAATATTTTTATTTCCAATTTTATGGATGTGGAGATATAATTTTTTAAAAAAACACAATAAAAATTCATTATATGAAAGATATATTTGATATTATAGCATAATAATTGAATAATATTGAAATGCGTGGAATAAGAAATAAAATAGAAATGCTCGATAGAGAACAATAATCCTTCTTTGAACAACCTATTTGGTTTTCCCCGAAAAGTATTACTAGGATAGATTGATGATAAAAAAATGATTCTAGGGTATCAGGATTGAAGTGTGGATATTATTTGGGCTATTATTTTCTAAAATAGTTGGTTTTATAAGTGAGAAGTAGAGTGAAGAGTGGGTTCCCTTTTATAAGTTGGGGAGAATACACATTTGTAATATTCGAAATTGAAAAAGTGTACCAATGTTTTAAAAATGATAAAATGCTCCAAAATTGATAATTATAAAACCTTATAGTTTATAAAGTATAAATATGTCCACAAAATGGGTATTGGATTGATTTATTACGTCATTTTACTCATTACCATTTTAGTTTAACCCCCAGTAAACCAGTTTTAACCATAACCACAATAATTAATTTTTAATTTTTTATAAAAATTTTGAAAAAATATTAATTTGAAATTATAATATAATATTAATTATTAATTTCAAAAATATGGAATCTATTTTTTGAAATTCCATTCACATAACAGGAGAAGTTTAAGTTAAAATTCATCCCACGGACATGATGAAAATGTTATTTTCAAAAGAGAAAATTTTCTTAAGTATAGAAAGTTTTAATATCATAATACAACATGAATTTGATTATAATTACCTATATTTGTTTAATAATATAATTATTTATCCAATCTTAAATTTAAAATAGTTTAAAAAAATACATAACTATAAAAATTCTTTATTGAAAAATGTCATTTTTAATAAAAATCTATAATTTTGACAATTCTATAAAACATAAATCATTTCAAACAATTATAAAAAAATAATCTATAAAAATTTAGACATTATATTTCAAAAATAGTTTTTATTTTCGCACATAAATTTTTTCTATGTTAAACTAATTTTGTTTACTATTAGTTGAAAAAATTAAATTAAAACATTTTTTAATAAAATATTATTCTTTCAAAATATAAAGACGTTACTAAAATATATGCACTTTTTTATAAATATTTTTTCTTCATATAAAACCATTAGAATTAATATTTAATTTTTTTATTTATATTCATCCCACTATGGTTAGTGGAAAGTTTATAATGATAATATTGGAATAATGATACTAATATTATGTTGTAATTCATTAAAACTCAGTGTTTCGTGTAATGGAAGTTATCAAATAAATTAAATTTATTTGAAAAAATATTTCACTAAATATTGGGAGTTTTTCAGGATAGAATATATACAATGATCCTTTAATATACCATTTGATTATAATCATCTTGGAACTAATGAATATTTCTAAAATTATTCAATAATCCTCTATCATCTTTCTACTCCACTTTAATTATCACTGTGATAGATGGTTGAAAAATCATTTGTGGAATGTAATAATTATCCATATACTTCATTGTTCCTGGAGACAAATTTGAAAATTCAAAAACATTGGATCCTTTTTATCTTCATCATTGTAAGATGACATGATCATTTCTACTATGAGCATGTATGACTTTGTTCACCATCCCTTGGTGATAATATATCAGGAATTAAAAACATATAATCCACTCAAACCATTACTTTAGTACATATTAATTTATTTTTTAGGGAATATATATTTTAAAATTTCACTTTTAGAAATATATAAAAAAATTTACATAAATATATTTCCTCTAAACATTAATTAAATAATTAATATAGCTTACTTGAAATCATGAGTTGGGTAATTTTTCTCATGAACCATTATCTATTGTGCGATATATTCTATCACCATATCATTTTACACGAGAATGAATAATAATTCATTAATTGAGGCATAAATATATATTCCAAACCCTTGTCTACTACAGGGAATTGTATACACATGTGTGATGACTAACCTTATCTTTAGTTTCTTGAATGTTTATTCACATTTAGATATCCAAAGGAACTTGGATCCATTTTGAGTTATCTTTTATAGTGTATTAGATAGTCATGATAAATTTCACACCAAGAATTGATAATATAAACCCAAAATAATGAAATTTTAAATCTCATTTACATTAATTGTACTAAGAAAAAATTAAATAAATTTTTCCATTGAAAGATCCATTGATATATCATTTGTTGATATTATGTGACACAAAGATGAAACTCTTGGTATCCAAAATTATACATCTTTAAATATCCCATAAAAGATATCCTACATAGTATCTTAAATAAAATCTATAAGTGATCTTAATTCTATTTATTTTTTTGAATATAAAATAATATCATGGATAAATACTATCGTAAGTTAATTAAGTTAATCTGTAAAGAATATATTTATTAAATCAATGAAGATAACATAGTCATAAATAATTACAAATGGAATAACTAAGTATGCATAGTGACCATAACTTTTAAAGAATGTTTTCCTAGATATTTCAACTTTATTTACCAATAATTTATGATATCTATAATGAATATTAATCTTAAAAAAGTATTGATCTCCATGAACTAGATAAAATAAATCTTCAATACAAAGAAGTTTATACTTACTATTTATTTTGATTTTGTTAAGTTCACAATAATTAATTTGGTGAATCAATTATATATCTTAACTATTTTAAAAAGGATATGGTTCACCCCAAGGAGATTCACTAGACAAATGAAATACTTTTCAAGATTCTCATGAATTATCTTCCTCAATTACTACAACTCAATAATGGATATTCTATACAGAGTCCCTAAATATGATCAACAACAAGTATGATTTTTATTGAAAATAGAACATCGTGATTGAGTGGAATAATAGTAAAATACTCTAGAAAATATTAACATACTCCTATATAAATAGTAATAACATCAATTTTAAAAAACTATATGAGATAAAAACCTTTTTGAAAGGAAATCAAGACCCATACAATGGATGAAATTTTCATTGAAAGTTTATATTTATCATTAAACTTAGAGAAGATCATATGTTAGTTTATAATATCCAACATGACATCACTTTATCAATTATTGATGTACAAATTTTGTAAATAATGATAATCCATGTCAAAAAATAACATTGAATTCAACTAGAGGGAGAATAATAATATTTGTTGTAAGAACACTCCCACAAACATTAATTAGATAAGAATCATAGACTTTTGATGATATCATCCTAAAATTTGGGATTTTAACTATTAATTAAATATATAACCATTGAGTTGGAACTATATTACCCTAATAAAATTTTCTATACATAAACGTGTGGGTAAATCTACAATAAAATAAGACATTAGTTGTTATGGAGTGGATTGTATGTTTACCTTCCACCACGTTGTATCATAATCCACATTAGAAATAGTGATCACACGATATTTCCTTATATCTTAAGGCTTAAAAGGTTTCTAATATTGACCATCATCATTAACCTTCATGTTTTAGTATCTGTTATCATAATAAACATAATCCTCTCATTTCAAACTATGGAGGGTGGTTGGTTCATTTGTGGTTCTTTTCCTACATAATTGTATAAATTCTTCCCATTAATTTAGAATTCAATAGCTCTATGGAATTGATTTCTACACTTTAAAAAATTATAGTTCCCTTAATATTATTTCCTCCACGTTTCCTTCCACACATCATGAATAAAGAAAATATATTTTTCTCTTATACATGGGTTTTTATAATTTCCTTATAATTTATTATTTATTTTCTTACTAAAAAAATTATACTAATGGGAAACTCTAATCTATAATTTAACCATGATATAAAATCAAATGATTTATTTGTTAATACAAATTCTCAAATGGATAACACTTTATTAGAATTGTTTTAATCCAAGAAATAATGTACTCAACATACTTTATGTTTTATGATAATTCCAGTCGTATAATTCGCATGTCTTGAAATGTTTTACTCATAAGTACTAATAAATTCATCATCCTTTTACTTTATCTCAATGAATTGCTTCTCTATATTTATATGATTAATATAATGAAAGTACTTATTGAAAAAAAAATCCCACTTTATGGATTCAATTAAATAATAATACCTTATGTTATTAAGATAATTACACCATTGATATTCTTATACTTCCAAATGATAAATATCTAAAAGTTACTTGTTAGGTTATTAACATAAGAGAATGTAAAATATCATTTAAGTGGAACAGATCCATTTTTGGAAAACTAGTGAATCATAAGACTAACTAAAATAAGCTGGACATTACCTTATAAACGATTCAATAGAATATTGATCCTTATTTTACTCAATTGTAAGATCATTATGATTCAAAGATTGAGAATGTTGTTTAAGAACAAAAATGGATTTTTTTATTCCAAATCTAATAAAATTTGGTTCCCTAGGAGGATAATCATAGTATTTTCCATCACATTCATAATTGACATGATTAATTCAAGTAACATCCATTGAATAAATCCGGAAAACATAGTGTGAAAAATAATGATCATATTGAAAAATCACATGATAATGAAAAAACCTTTTTTGAAGTCCTAAATAATTAAACCACATTTTTAATCAATGAAACCTTAGGTTTAACCTTGGCCATCAATGATCATTACCAACACCTTAGTTCATTATCTTATAATCATACTTATCCACAAGTTTCTCACTATGGGTTTCTCCTACTTGTTATCAATGTTATGTAAACAATGCTCTAATTCCATCTATAACAAATCGAACTTTTTATTTATATATATTGCATCATATTATATTAATATTCATTAAAAATGTAATTATACATGAAAAATAATGCTTGTATATTATTTTTGGAAAGTTAAAACAAAAAAAACTAGTTTATAAGTGAACTACATCATCTCCCACTAATTTATTCATAAATAAAACACTTCTTAGAAATATCATACTTAATACATTTATTTATATCCCATGAATTAAAAAATAATAAATAATAATCTCAGATGATAATTAATGGTTAAAAAGGGATATATAAATAATCATTTAAACATAACATATGAAAAAGGGTATGATAACAAGAGAATAAAATTTGAATACCATACTTTTGATATCATATATCATTATATCGAGTCCTAAAATAGAAAATTGTAGTTCATAAGACAGTAATCAAAATGACATATATGAGAACAATCTATAAGATCAATACATTGTAATAGGACATGGATTTTTAGAATACCTATAAATATAGAAGGTAATTTTATTAGTATCCAAGGATTACATCCAATATAATATTATTAGATTGGGTTAACTCCCCAAACCAACATTGTAGTCAAGGTTCGCTCCTAATACTATTAAAGAGTATATTGTCCCTAACATTATAAGGTTTACTACACATTCTAGACCTACTAATCTCATAAGATATCTAATGTTACCCAATTCATTATAGGGATTTATAAATTGTTCCCACCCTTTAGAAAATAAAAATAAAATATACATGTGTTCCATAAGATCTTAAAAAATTCATCATATAATAACTCATGAAAAGGAAACAAATTTTAAATTAATTTCATCATATCATAACCCAAATGGAAAACTTAGTTTAATAAAAATTTCATCTTCTCATAATAGAAAATTCCATTGAAAATAAATGGGTTTCAAAATAATACTTTCAACATTATAAAAAACAATTTAGATAATGAATATGGATGTTATCATTGCTTCATTTCCCTTGTATAAACATAAGTAACAACAACAGATGTCATTATTGATAAAAAATTCTTATAAAATATCACTTGAATCATTTTTTGAGGGATTTTTTTTTACTTCGAAATCAATTATTTGAAATATAATAATTTTCCAAATATTAAAGAAATTATTTTACATGAATATAAACATAAAAATTCTTTATTGAAGCTTCAAATAATTTTAGTTTCATGATTATAGAACCACTAGTTAAAGGAATTTGGCCATTATCTCTTCCTTTTTATGTTTTTTAAGTGGTTGGGATAATTTGGGAAGAGGTTAGGGGAGTTTGGAAAGGTTTTCAATATGTTTGGAGGCCTTTTTAAGGTAGTATAGTTTTAGCACGGTTAGGGGAAACTATGCGAGTTGAACTATGTGGGTAGTGGGGTACACATGGTTTATTCATGTTTTTCCTAATCATATGGGGTTGGACGTGTGAGGTTCCTCATAAAGGTAGTAGTTGGTGTATGGTTTGCGCACGGTTTTTATAACAATGCGAGCTAACCGTGTGACTGTTTAAAAACAGGGTTTTAAAATCTGGTATTAGTTGGGATTTTCCCTAACTCACCCAAATCTACTTCCATATGAACCATATGATGTATTTATTCCACTCAAGGCCTAGGGGTGCTCTAACACTCATTTTGGAGGTGATTTTAAGGGGTTTCAAGGTGGTTTATAGGCAGTTCATCTCGGGTAAGTCTTCTCTCTTTCTCTCTCTTTGGTTTTCTCAAAATCTATTCTTCTTTACTAGATAGTTTTCTAGATATAAATATTTTATGTGTAGATCTAGGGTTTTTGTTACCATAAATTCGAAGATGAGGTTTTGTCGATGCTAAGGAAGAGAATCTCGATTAGTTTCGATGAAGCGTTTTTGGTATTTCTGGTGTGGTTGTTTGTGAGATGATTTCACCAGAACCTTAAAGGTGTGTGGCATCTCTATTGACTCTACATGGTTATAAATAGTTAATTTTGTTGAAATTAGTTTGTTTTTATTGAAATTAATTTTCAATATGATCTGTCACTCTTATCAGAAACCCATTTTGTGATAATTTGTGGATGTTGGGGGAAATGGGTTTATATTGGGAAATGGGGTTTCATTGTCATATTTTAAAATGTAAATTTTAAAATTTGTAGCTTGATTGATTTATAGAAATTGGTTTATGAAAGATGGATTTCAATAAAAGTGTTGTTTTATTGAAATATGGTTGACCAGAAAAATGGGATGAGGGTGTATTCAATAAATCTCTGATTTATTGAGGTAACTTGACAAGTTATGTTGGATTTTTGTTCAGAATAATTGGTTAATTAGGTATTGGAAATTTGTGGGTGGTATGCTTTTGGTAGTAGTGGATTGAAATGTTTTGGGGATTTAAGAAAGTTTTTTGTCATGGGTTGGATGGATGGTGGCCAGGACTGTATCATCATCATGGTGATCAACATGAATGTACCATCGTTCAAAAGGGATGGTGATGGGTGTGAAGTCCCACAACAGTGATGGGCATGAAGTCCCACACGAGGGAGGAGATGGGTTGGTTATGATGGTACCACCATGAAAGTTGCCCCATGATTGCATGAATAGTATTGGTTATGTGACCTAATTGTGCGTATGGTTGGGATTTTTATGTGGTCATGAGAAAAGAAGAATGGGTAATGAATTGTTTGTTTTTTTCTGTTGGTTTGTCACTAAATTTGGTAAATTTATTTGGGTAAAGATTTTTTGTCTTGTTGTTAACTATTTCACTATTTCAGTAATTTTATATAAATAGTTTTATATAAATTTTTCTAGCATGATCTTTTATAGTGGCATGTGTAGGGAAGTAATTTGGGGAAAACCTACTGAGTATTGGACTCACCAACTGCTTTGGCACTTTGGTGTTTTTGAAGATGTCATTTTTCAAGACATAAGTAAGGGTAAAGAATCCCATTTTTCTAGTATTTCAACATGATGTTTTGGATATGTGGTGGTGCTTTGATCATGGAGCTTCGTGCAGAGCTATGGATGGCGTCCTAGTTATTTTGGGTCTTGTTGTGTATTCTTCCACATGGCAATATAATTTGGGTTTAGTTGTTTGGGTCTTTTGAATTTATTATCTGGAAAATTTGTTTTATTTTGGTAACATATAGACTGGGTTGCTATGTTTGTAATGAATTGTTTGTTTGGTTGTTCAATTCGAAGGGAAAATAATTCCCCAATTATACTTGAAACCCTTGGAATTTATTTCCAGCCTATGACACCCTAGGAACATCACTTAATGAGAAGTAGAATTCCTACGCCCTCACAAGACAATTTTATGGGTGGGATGTTACAAGTGGTATCAATTTTTTATGTCCTTGGATTTCAAGTGAGAGTAGTTATTCGATCCTTTGGTGTTGACTATTGTTCTTGGTGTTGACATTCATTATTGGCCTATTTTTTGAGTCGAGATGGTATCAATTTGTAGGATTGTCAGAAATTGGAATTAATAGCATAAAAGGATGTACCTAACCATTTTATTCTGAACTTAAAGATACTATGGAGTTGGGTACATAAGTGTTTTGGAGACACTTATAAGAAATGAAAATCTCATTGTTGTGGGTGTGGCCAAATAGATGATCAAGGCCTGCATGGTAGAAATGAATTCCCTCTAGGGTGCAGATTTCATTGGGTTATAATGATTTATAGTGTGATATGAATATGTGGATTTTGAAAACATTTAATTGGGTTTCAAAATGGAAGGATTTGAAACATGAAAACTAGTGGTATTTTGAAGATTGTTTGATTTTCAAAACATAGTGGATTTTCAAAAATGGTGCAACATGTGAAACCTGAAATTGTGGAAATCTTGGGTGTGATAGTTGTATTGTAATTGATATTTAAATTGTATGTCATCTATTTATAGGGAGATAGACATATTGTGATTCTTGTTTTGATAGAGATAAAACCAAGTAGGCATTATAGAGACTAATCAGAGGAAGCTACTTAAAATATTGTTGCATATGAGCCCCAGGTGATCTAGAAGTTGGCCCAAAGCAACATTCAAGATTTTCAAATAGTGAAATCAGTATTGGAACCAGATACACCTATTATGATATCTATAATGGTCATACATCCATGTACAAGAAGTATGATTGTCCTCAAGAGTGAAAGTGTGAACCCTATCACTGAGATAAAGATCAACACAAAAATATTTTCTCACCAATATGGAGAACATCAACAATCAGAGCACTAGATTTTCAAAACGTCCTCTGAGACCCATGTGTAAGCCGATCTGTTTTCTGTGTGGCTCTATGAGCCACATCAAGTGGGATTGTAAGGAATAACCTCAAGAATGTCATAACTGCAAGAAAATGTGGAATCTTTGGTGGTATTTCCATAATTATCAGAGATCAAGTGTCTGTGAAACTCCTTAGAATGGGATTTATTAGCAGGGTAATAAAGAGTATATCAGGGAAGGCACACATCTATTTAGAGCTAAGAAAGTTGTAGTGGATGATTAGTCTGGACCATCCAGAGTGTGAGGTACGATTCTCTTAAATTCAACATTGATGAGAGATTCTTTTAATACAAGAGAATCAAATTATTTTCTTTATTTTTGTGCTATTATTTTACCAGGCCTTACTGTGGAAATGATTCCTTATATTTTGAAGCTAAAAACATCCCTAGTTCAAATTTTTTAAGATTTTTTTCTATGGGAATCTGGTTGTATATTATTTGATGGCATTAATTTGATGTGGGATTTATTATTGTTTTAGATGGATCTGTATCATATAATCCAAGGGATGGATCAGTAGGATTTTTTTATGTCCCACATGAATTTCTATATGAAAAAAATTAGTTTTACTATGGGGGATGGTGTTGAAAATATCTTTACAGGGGAGAAGAATTAAGAACTAGGTGAAATAAATTTGTTGGTACCAGTTATAAGCATGACCTCTTATCAATAATGAGCTTTTTCATTCGCATTAGGGGAACTAGTTGAGAAAAGAATTTTCTCGGATGTTTTGGATTAGTTTATGGACATATTTCCTAAATAATTCTTAGGGGTTCCATCGTGAGAGAAGTGGAGGTCACGATTGGTCTCCTTCAAAGGACCAATATTATCCCACTTTCGTCTTATGATATGAAACTGGCTGAATTATGGGAATTAAATGTGAATTTTGAAGAGTTAGAGAACTAAGGGTTCATTAATCCTAGCATGTATTTGTTGGTAGTTCTAGTTTTGTTTGATAAAAGGGGTATATGTAACCCTATGACATTGTTTTGATTATCATAGACTTAATCATGATACAATAAAGATCCAATATCCCCTTCCATTCACTGAGGATTTGTTTTACCAATTTAGGGGACCTTAGTCATTCTCCAAGATTGATTTGAGGTCATTAAATCATCAATTGAAGGTATGGAAGGAGGATATTACCAAAGAAAATTCTAGAAGTATTTAAGACCAATATTACTACATGGTTATTCCCTCTAGTCTAATGAATTCAAAAAAAGAGTTCACAACATTGATGAATAAGTTTTTTCAGAGATATCTAGATTCAATGGTTGTGGTATTTTTTGGCAATATATTGGTGTAATCACGGACAATGTTAGATCTTGAATAGAAATTCACAATATTGCTGGTGATCTTGAGGGATCATCAGTTGTATACCAAATTTTCAACATGTGAATTTTGATATGGGAGGTTTGTTTCTATAGACATGTTATTTTTGAAAGATTTTTTCAATTGATCTAGGAAGGATAGAGGTTATTATATCATGGGAACCAAAAAAATGTTTTCAATATTTGGATATTATTTGGTTTATTTGGGTATTATCAAATTTTTCATGATTTTTCACGATTGGCCTAACCAATGAAAACTTTTAGGTGGAAGAATATCCCATTTCAATGGGATGTATAGTGTCAAAATTGTTTTGAAGAGCGAAAGGGTCACCTTACATCAGCACTGTAATGACCCAGTGTTTTTAAATTGAAATTCCCTTCTCATAATTATTTCATAAAATCACATGAAAACACAACATAATGAACTAATAAGTGGTAAGTGACCTTAAACATAAGTTTGACACTTATGTGTATTGAATTTCGAAAATCCGGTAGACACGGTTTTAATCAGTAATTTATTTGGAGTCCAATAAGAAAAACATAGTTTTTGGCGTATAGTAACCTACCCTAATGAATAGTAACATACCCTTATGAATAGTGATATACCCTAATGAATAATAACCTCACTTACGATATTATGAAAATAATATTCAAGTTAGAAGTATGATATACCTATATTTTAGAATAACCTAATGAATGTTTCAAAACTGGTTTGGAAAATAAATTATTATTTTAATTAAATATTAAAATAAACCTATTTGGAAAATTACTTTTGAAAAATGGAATTCATTTTTGGATTCTACACATCAAAAAATGGTTAGGGTGATTTTTTGAGATTTTTTTGAAATACTTGAATTTTTTATTTATAGTAATAAACGTTTATTTACTGTAAATGCTAAATAAGGGATTTATTTAGTCATTGATGATGTTCTGCTGATGTCATCCATCTTGGTTCTAGATCACATGATAAAATTACTATTATTGGTCATGGAATACTTACTATTCCTTGTATTGTGAAGAAATAATAAATTAATGATTATAATATTATGAAATCCCTCCTCTCCTCCACTATAAAACCCCTCCTTCACTCCCTCTTCTCTTCACTCCTCTAAAGCCTTCTGGCTTGCTGTTATTCTGGAAAAATCTCTCTCCAAGAACCTAAACCACTTCTAAAAGCTCTTATCCTCTTCAAAATACAATGATCTCTCCCCTTAAGTGGTTCTCAATGGAGAAAGTCTCAAGAGGCAAAATTTCTCTTCCCAATTTCATATTTTCTTTTAAGTTCTTTTCTTTTTTATTTCTTTCCTCGCCTCCATTCACCATAATAGTATGATAAATCTAGTAACATACATGTACAAGAATTATTTCATGATAATGGTATATTTCATTATCTTCTCCCCTTTCCCCACAATTTTGTTTGAATGAAATGAAAGCACAGTTTGACATGTGCTAATTTAGCACATTCAAGGACAACAATTTATCAATTTATATTATTATCTTTAATTCTGGTCATGAAACCATTTTTGTTATGGTTGAACTAGATTATTATATATGAAATATATCCTATTTTTAGTTCGGTAATCCTTTTTTACAAATGGTATTAAATTATATAGAAAAACATGTTCTTCGTAATCAAATCCACCTATTAACCAAACAATTTTCACAAAGGTTATATATATAATAATACAACTTCACTCAAAGTAACCTAATTACAATTTTACATATTCAATCTCCTGGATGTGCACTAATATAATATAACTTCAATTATGGACAACCAATTTTATCTTTCATGGTTATCCGAACATGAATATAAGTGAACCAATCTTTTAAAACCATGTAAACAAACGGGCCCAAATTATGAAATTGAACTTCATAACTAATCAAAAGGACATTGAGTGATCTAAAAAGGGTTATAATAAATAAATTACATATATAAGTGGTTCTATACTTATTAATTAATAATACTATATTTTTATTCAGGTCTTTAATAACAAGTTGAGAACACCAATAGATTTAAGGTACGACATCCTCTCCTTTTCACTCTTAATCAAGATTATTTTATATGATATTTTTTTTGTGTAATACCACATTATGGGGTATGATTTTTCACCTCCCCATACATATTTAATGTTTTATAAGTTATGAGAAACCCCTTATCTATCTCATCAATCCCTCTTTGTTACACCTGATACCATGTCGATAAATCGTAATGGATTCTACCCGAACTCTCTTTATTCCTTCGGGTTTCTCTATCATTATTTTTACCAGAATTTAGTTGTCTTTTATTTTTATGTAAAACATCTAAATTATGTTTACATGATCCAAAATCATGTTTCAAGATCCATTTTTCATTCTCTTTCGGGGATATAAATGCTTTTAAGTGAATCCCTCCTCGATACTTCCCAATAACCACACTCGTTTTTAGGGAACTTCTCGAATTCTTAGTTGATTTCAAGTGCACAATATCCTCTGTTTTAAGAAACCATTGTCTTTATAAAATCATTATTTTTTATTATTATAACCTTCTTAGTTTACTACTAGTTTTATATAAAATATTTTTCTCTTTTTTCTTTTAAAAGATCTGCAGTATTTTCCTTAAAACCACACAAAAATGTTTAAATGCTAATGTTTCTCAAATACATTTAATATATGTTGTCACTTCTATTTTTCACAACCAAAAATTTTGTATTACTATATTATCTCATTAAAATCCATGTATGTTCTAATACCTTTATTTCATGGATACTTTCATGATACACACATTGGTTATGCTTTATGTCATGATTGTGGTACCCAATTCTCTCCATGGGTATCCTTATATTTATGAATGATTGATTATGTATAATTATTTTTGTGGAAAGAATATTTATGTGGCAAGAATATTTATGTGGTAGGAATATTAAAGAAAATTTTGAGATTGGTGTGCCCGGATAGCACTCCAATTCATTGGGTATGGTTAAGTCTCGTGAGATGCGATGTGAAATGAGATTGTCGGTTAGCCTTGACCCATACTAAAATGGGAAACGAGATTGGTGGTTATCCTTGACCTGTACTAAATAAAAATTTTATGATTCTTCCACATTTATATTATTCAATTTTTATATGATCCCATGATCCCATGATATTATTTTATATGTTTTATGTTTTCGATATCAATATATCATGTTTCCCAACCCATGTGCTTAAGATGTATCCTTATGTTCATTCCCTTACTGGGATTTTTAGCTCATCCCTTTGTTAAGGTGTTCCCTAGGGTACCCTATGTAGATGTAAGGTCTTAAAGGATGTTAGGAGCCCATTATGAAGATTAAATAAAGAAGTTTTTTTAGCCCCATGTTTTATATTTTATGTACCTAGTCTTCCAAGACACTAGACTTAATGACACTTGGCTTGTACTCTGATGATTAATTATGCATAGAATCATGAATTATTATATGTAAAAGGCTTGGGTCGCTATAAGTACCAAGCATTGTTTTTCTTAAACTAGGGAAAGGGTACATGGTGTACTGTGATGCATCTGGATCAGGGTAGGGTTGTGTTCTCATGTAGGGGGATCATGTGGTTACATATGGCTCATGCAAATAGAGGTTTCATGAGATGAACTGCCCAATAAATAATTTTAATTTTGCGGTAGTGGTTCATGCATTAATAATGTGGGGTCATGATCTATTAGGTGATAAATTCATAGTTTTTATCAACCATAATATCTTAATGTAAATTTTCTCATAGAGAGATTTGAACTAGAGGTGAAGGATATGGATGTTATATATCCTGATGTTTTATTTGGACTTAAAATACCCACTGAGTAAGGGAAATTCAGTGGAAGATTCATTAAGTATAAAATCATATTATCAGGTGGTGGAACAAGCATCAAATTAGTGGCAGTTGATGTCAGTAATAGCCGACATGCAATTGTAATGTGAGGACCAAGGTGACATAACAATCCAATTTCTAGTTTTGTTAATTCTTAACTAGGTTGGTTTGTTTAAAGGGGCCCAATCATCTGATTCTGAGTGTATGGTGATGAGTTCAAAACACAATTGTGGGGAGACCATTGAATATTGGGTACTAAATGGGTATTATGTTTTGTGTTTTCAGAATCAAATGGTGGTGCCCATGTATTTTTAGGAGGAAATATTCAAGTCATATTGTCATTCCATGTGGGATTTTCATCCGGGAATTCATAAGATTTATAAGGCATTGAAAGTGAATTTTTGGAGGGATGGTATAAAAAAAAGTGGCAGAGTTTGTTTCAAGATTCTTGACTTGTTGGTAGTTCAATATAGATAATCAGTAACCTACATGAATACTTCTATCCTTACCAAACCCAATATGATAATAGGAGTAGAAAGAAATATATTTTTTGATGGGTCTCCCAAGAATAGTACACAATCATGATTCCATATGGGTGATTGTAGATCGACTCAAAATGTTGACACATTTCATCTCGATTCGTGAATCTCATTCGGTGGATGATCTATAAAAATATATATCCGGTAAGTGGTAAAGAGGCATGATGTTCTAGTTTTGATTGTATCATATTATGATCCTAGGTTCAAATATCATTTTTTGAAATTTTAACATCCCTGACCTGGAAGCCACTAAACTAGTGCTCCGAGTTGGGTGGTTACATGACATCAAGTGCACCTCCCCATACGCCAAAGGTTGCCGACCAGTAGTGGGGGTCTACAGAGTCAAGTGGGGAGACTATACCCCCTTTTTATTAGAGTAAGCCACAACATAAATAAACGAAATTGCGAAAACAATAACCAATAAGCACAGAACATGTATAACATCCATTTACAATAATAAATATGCCATGTCATACTACAAGTGAAAAAGTTCACAAAACCCCAAAATAAAGACAACGACCAAAATCTCCAAAATGGTCCTGACTCCATGTCTAGATGTTCCAACAAGTGCTACCCATGTCCACTCATCTATCTAGCAAGGACCCTTTCCCTTCTCCTGAGCTGCAAACATGATGTCTTCTTGGGTACCCAACAGTGGCCCGAGCAGGGTGTGAGTACAACTCAGTAGGACACCACCAATGGTGTCTACAAAATATCTAGTATAAACAGATAGTTCATGAAAAGGAATTTGAATGATAATTTCCAAGTAATTATTTGAGGTACCATTAACCTATTTAGAGCCAATCCATTACCACTTCCATTACCATTCATTACACACCCATTATCACCATTTACCATTTCATCACATTTCCATGGGTTAATGACATACATTATGTTACATGGGTCTAAGGAAAACAATCACATGAAAGAGGGTAAACACATCGTTATCCTATCTCACTAGGACTAAGCCCTCATAGAAACCATAACCTCACCTCGAAGCCTCAGTCTTGGTGGATGCAACCATTAAGATAATAGACCCTCAGTCCCCTTTCCTAACTGAGGCATTTAGGTTGGAGTTTAAACCCTCGGTCTTCACTCAACCCGTGGGAATAGATCCTCAAGTCATACCCCACTCTACAAAGCCATGTGCACATGCTTATATATAAGTAACCATCAAGCATCCAAACAATTGCCCTTCGGAAAACACTATTCACCACAACCCACATGGGAAACCACATCATCCCTTATCCAATTAACACATTACCATTTCAAATCATTTAACCATTCACCCAATTACCATGTGTTATTCCTATCTCACTAAGCATTCAACATTAAACCCATAATCTATCCCATTATGGTATTTAATCAGTTTACACATTAACCCATTTAACTCGTTCATCATTCGTATAAATCAACCATTTAACCCATTCCACTTTAACCCTTAGGTTATTGAAAAGTCTAGGGGAATCACCTAACTTCTATTCCAAGTTCAACCAATAATGCAAACATATTTATCAAGGGCTCTACAATTCATTACAACGAGGTCACTTGTTTAATATCAATCCCTAAATCTGGGAAAAGCTAGCACATCCCATGGATGGACCCAATTAGGTCAAGTCTATCCCAAAACATCCCACGAGGATCGTGAGGGTTCCCATTTTCCATTTTAAACACCATTATTACCAAAAATTCCCATTTTATCCAAAACATAACCAAAGGAAAGTAAGAACACAACTAAACATGCACAAATACCCAAATAACTATTGGATATCACTTGTAGACCACCTACCTCGAAACCACGGTTGAATTCACAATCTCAATCAAGTCCATAGACTTCGATCAAACCAAACTTTGGAGCTTCAACCTAAAACTCACCCAAAATTTAGGGTTTTAGAGCATTGGAATGAGAGTGAGAGAAGATATAAACCCTAAGCCAAGAAGAGAAGCAAGTATGGGATTAGCCTTACCTAGAGCTTCGATCCGCAACCAATGGCACCAAAACCACCTTAGAATCTAAGGAGACCAGTCTCATGGAGACTTTGGGAAATTTGGTTCATGACTAGTGTGGAGAGGGAGGAAATGAGAGGATATCCGGAGTGGGGTTTTAAAGCCCGGAGTGGCAAACTTGTAATTTTTACCAACTTTATGTGGCCGCACGGTTTGACAAACCGTGTGCATGCCAATGTCTGTAGGAGGAGGTGTCTCAGAATTTAGCCGCACGGTTTGGAATATCGTGTGCAAACCAGGTGAATTCTTCTGTCTGGAGGAGGAAGGGTTGCACGGTTTAGCCTGGGTAGGCTGCACAGTTTTCCTGGCCATGCGCAGGCCATGCGCCCTGGCCTGTCTTTCCATGATTTCCTTTCTTCTATGCCCTGAGCCCCCAGAACACCCCCAAGGCCTCTCACACTTTCAGGAAACATCCCTTGAAGTACGAAACAAGGGATTCAACCAAAACATAATGAGAAAATCCCTTTCAATAATCTGGGATCTTACAACCTCCCCACCTTATAACAGCTCATCCTTGAGCTGAGCTTCCAAGCCTCATTGAGCCACCGAAGAGAAGAGTTCGGGCCACTGAGCCTGCATATCTGATTCCCGCTCCCAATTTTCTTCCTGAAATTTCCCATGCTACCATAGTACTTGAAATAATGGTGAAAACATTCCTCAAAAGATCCTTTCACTACGATCCACCACATGAACTGGATGCTCCTCAAAGGAGGCATCAGCCTCAAGCTCAACATTCTCAACATCAACCACCTGAGATGGTTAAGGGTGATACTGTTGAAGCTGTGACACATGAAACACATCATGCATCCCACCATATCGCTGTGGAAGAGCTATTCGGTAAGACATTGGTCCGATCCTCTCCACAATCCCAAAAGGTCCCACATACCTGGGTCCCAACTTAACCCGCTTTCGTATCTGACGGTGACCCAACCTTAGCGACACCCTAATGAACACTTTATCACCCACCAAAAACTCAAGAGGCCTATGCCTCCGATCTGCAAATGACTTCTCCCTACTCTAAGCCATATCCATCCACTTCCTGATCAACTTAAGTCTCTCTGAAGTATCCTGTATGAGACTTGGTCCCAACAACTTGGATTCACCGGCCTCTATCCAACACAACGAAGATCTACATGGCCTTCAATAAAGTGCCTCAAATGGTGCCATCTGAATCATAGCCTGAAAACTATTGTTATAGGTAAACTCAGCTAACAATATGTGTCTCTCACAAGAACCACCAATGTTTAAGACACATGCTCTTAACATGTCTTCCAACACTTGGATTGTACGCTCCGACTGCCCATCCGTCTGCGGGTGGAAAACCATACTCAAAAAACACCTATGTACCAAGAGCCTTCTGGAACCCTTGATAGAAGCGTGATGTGAAATTCATATCTCGGTCTGAAACTATGGTTCACAGAACACCATGCAACCACACTATTTCAAGAACATACAGCTCACCCAACTGGTCGACTGTATGGGTCTTCTGAATCGATAAGAAATGTGCACATTCATTAACCGATCCACAACTACCCATATTACATCATTCTTACATGGAGTCCTCGGAAGACCCATTAAGAAATCCATTGTCACATCATCCCACTTCCATTCCATAATGGTCATTGGATGCAACAAACCAGCTTGGTGTTGATGCTCACCTTTCACTTACTAATAGGTAAGGAACAGTGCCACAAAGCCTGGAACTTCCTTCTTCATTCCAGGACACCAAAAATGCCTTCAGAGATCACGGAACATCTTGTTCAAACAGATATGCACTGCCCATTTCGATGCATGGAACTCACTCATCAACTCTTCCCGCATACACTTTGGCAGAACCACACGATCAAGAACATGAACAACATTGTCCACACTGACGGACCAACCAGAAGGTAGCTCCCCACCATTAATATTTTCCTTCATGATCAAACACTCAGGATCATCAAGCTGACCTTCCTTAACTCGACTTAAAATCATCGACTCCATCTTTAAAGAAGCAAGAGTGACCTGACCACTCACCTCCAGCACCTCTAGGTGCATTTCTGCAAACAAAGCCATCACCTTCCACTCGGTGTTGGACTCCTGAACCATCTGATTCTGAACCTTCCTTCTCAGAGAATCAGCAACACTGTTTCCCTTTCCCAGCAAGTACACTAACTCAATGTCAAAATACTGGATATATTCAACCCATCTTCGCTACCGAAGATTCAGATCCCATTGTGAGAACATATACTTTAAACTCTTATGGTCAGTAAACACGGTAAACTATTCTCCCAATAGATAGTGCCTTCAAATATTCTAGGCGTACACTACTATAGCCAACTCAAGGTCATGAGTGGGATAATTCCACTCAAGGGGTCTCAACTGCCTTGACCCGTAAGCCACCACCCGCTCTTCTTGCATCAAAACAGCCCCATGTCCGATTTCAGACGCCTCAAAAAACACAATGTACTTATTACCCGGTTCAGGTAAGATCAAGATTGGTGCAGTCGCTATCTACTTATTCAACTCTTAAAAGGAATTCTCACAAGCCTCAGTCCATTCAAACCTAATTTTCTTCTTTGTCAAGCCCGAATGTGGTGCTACCAAGAGAGAGAAGTTCGGAATGAACATTCGGTAATACCTGGCCAATCCCAAGAAAACTCTGAACATCAGAAACACTCTTGGGCTACTCCTAGGATACAACTGCCTGCACTATCTCTGGATCCACTGACACACCTGCCTCTGAGATGATGTGACCAAGAAAATGTACCTCACCTATCCAGAATTGAAACTTGGATAGCTTTGCGTATAGATGATTTTCTCTTAGCATACCCAAGATGATGTCATGATGTTGGGAATGATCATTGTGAGTTTTCGAGTACACTAAGATATCGTCAAAAAATACAACCACAAACCGATCTAGATAGGGATTAAAGATCCAGTTCATCAAAGCCATAAACACCACCGGTGCATTGGTCAAGTCGAGAGGCATTTCCACAAACTCAAGAAACCCAAACTGACTCTGGAAAGCTATTCGTGGTATGACGGAAGACCTCACCCACAACTGGTGATAACACGACCTCAGATCTATCTTAGAAAACACCGATGCGCCCCTCAACTAGTCAAATAGGTCATCAAGTCTAGGATGAGGGTACCAATTTTTCACCATCATCTAATTCAACTTTTAATAGACAACACACAGCCATAACGACCCATCAACCTTCTTTGCAAAAAGAACGAGAGATCCCCAAGGAGACGTACTAGGATGGATAAACCTCTTACACTCTAACTCCTTAAGATGGACCTTCAGATCCAGGAGTTCTACCAGTGCCATGTAGTATGGCAGAATAAAAACTGGCTTCGCTCCCAGTAGCAACTCGATTGTGAAATCAACATCCCTCTCAGAGGGTAACCCCGAGAAATCCTCAAGAAACACGTCCTAAAACCGATCCACCACAGGAGGGAAAATAGACTACTCCCCTTTTGCATTGTCATCAAGCATGAGACATGACACTCGAGCCATGGGTCCACTCATCTGTTGACAAAACAGACCCGCATGCCCTGCTTGAACATCCCATTCACCACAGTGGACAAAAGCATCACCCTCAAGAGACCTGAACGATACTCTGCGATGGTAAAAATCTATGTGCATCCGATACAACACCAACCAATCCATTACCAGGATTAGGTCATACCCTGACATCTCGAGAATGAACAAGTCCCACATATAATGATACCCACCAACTTCCAATGCACATCCCTCGCACTGCTTGATATCTTCAACCCGCACCCCCACCGGACTTTCGATTGACATCACCCCACACACCCACTCCATAGGTAAACCCAATGCTACCACAAGTTGAGAAATGATAAAAGAGTGTGTAGAACTTGTGTCAAACAACGCACTAGAAAAAGTAGAAGCTACAAGGATCGTACCTCGAACAGTCGATGGTCCAGCCTCACCATCACTAGGTGAAAATTGAACTACCTGAAGCCGACTTGCCCCTTTACCCTGGGCTCCAAACTGAACACCCTGTGCTACACTGCCCTGTTGGTTTTAGGGATCTAGCCCTGGAGTTCCACATCCAATGCCCCTACCAGTACGGTTCATGGAGCTCCAACTGCCTGCCTGATACAGGGCAACTGATCCCCTTCCCGTATCTGGTACCTACCTGCAACCATCATACTCACCCACCTGCTGAGGTCTCCTACAGAACTTCTACACATGTCCCATCTAGCCGCACGAACTGCACTCAACTGGAGGTCGAGGAAACTGACCACACTTATTCCTCATACTACCGCACTAATAGCATAACAGATGATTCCCACTTTGAGAGGCTGGCCCTCTCTTCCAGCCACTTTGTAAACTTCCACCATGCTGTGAGCTCTAATGGAATCGCTTTCGACCTTCGATAGTTTCACCGCTCATCTGTCCCACTAACACCCCGACCCACTACCCGAATATCCCTTCAGGTTTCCTTCTAAGATCAATGACTGATCTATTACATCTACAAACCTCTTCAAGAGGAATATGTTTACTTCAGACCTGATCTCTTGTATCATCCCATCTTGGAAACGCCTTGCTACTACTGCCTCATCCCCTGCTAACACTTGGAAAAAGTGTCCAAAATCTATGAAGCGACTAGCATAGTCCATCACCGATAGCGATCCCTGAGTCAGGCTCATAAAATTTGGAGCGCGCTCCTATATCAAGGTCTCTGGGTAGAAATTCTCTAGAAAAGTTTTCTGAAAAACCTTCCACGATATTCCATCAGCCTGCTCAATTTGAGCCCGAATGTCCCACCAATGCCTAGCCTGGCCCCGCAACATATAATTGGCCAGCTTCACATGAATTTCGATAGGGGTCTATAGATGATCCACTATCATATAGACATACTCTTACCAGAACTCCGCTACCTTTGGCCCACCCTCTCCAGTGAAAGTCGGAGGGTGCTGCAATTGGAACTCCCTAGGTAGCTCAAACATACTCCGTGCAACCCGCCCTGGGTCCCGATCCATCATCTGCATAAGGCAAGCCATGTTCTCCCGAAACTGGTCTTCTCTACCTTCATTGATAACCACATTTACTTGCTCCTCTACTCGAGGAGTGTTCTCAGCAACATCCTCCCATTTCCCAACTAGTAATTGATATTGTGGTGGAATTTCCCTACAATCCCAAACACGATATTTAGCACACATACCACATAAATTTCACGACTTTATCAAAAGCTCTTTACTAGCTACAACAACCCACTTTTCAAATGCTAACTCAACAACATTTTTAAACTTGTTTCAAACCCTATTACTCCATTAAACATGATTTACCCACCAGTTTTATTTCATTCTTCTCATTATATATTTGTTTCATGAAATGCATGATGCACCCTACTTTCCTGCCTCACACACCCACCCCGTGCATGTGTCTAATACAATGTATTGCACCCATATCCCTAGTCGCCTATAATGATGCATGAATGCCAATCCTCGTGCCGTTAAGGCCACAAGACAAATATCATAAAATAGTCACATCAAACCACATGTTCATCTCCCAATGGTAAAATATCATCAACTGTAACAACACACCACCAAGAACAACATTTCCCACTTAGGGTGACTTGGTTTTTCTCTCGTACATGGGTTCGATACTCCCAAGAATGATCTCATTACCATGTCCCGACACATCTTAACCCTTTTCTACCAATCCCAAATAACAAGACCTCAGAGAAGGAGAAGAAAGACCTCCTCTGATACCACTTTGTTACGTCCCCGATTTAGAAGCCACTGAAATGGTGCTCCGAGCCAGGTGGTTACATGACCTTAAGATCGCCTCCCCTTTTGCCAAAGGCTTCCGACCAGCAGCGGGGGTCTATAGAGTCATGTGGGAAGACTATACCCCCTTTTTATCAGAGTAATCCACAACAGAAATAAACCAAATAGCCAAAACAATAACCAATAAGCATGGAACATATATAACATCCATTTATAATAATAAATATGCCATGTCATACTACAAGTGAAAAAGTAGACAAAACCCCAAAATAAATACAACGGCCCAAATCCCCAAAATGGTCCTGACTCCATGTCTGGATCCTCTACCAAGTGATACCCATGTCCACTCAAATATCTAGCAAGGACCCTTGCCCTTCTCATGACCTGCAAACATGAAGTCTTCTTGGGTACCTAATGGCGGCCCGAGCAGGGTGTGAGTACAACTCAATGGGCCACCACCAATGGTGTGTACAAAATATACAGTATAAACAGATAGTGCATGCAAAGGATTATGAATTATAATTTCCATGTAATTATTTAAGGTACCATTAACCAGTTTAGAGCCAAGCCATTTCCACTTCCATTACCATTCATTACACACCCATTATCACCATTTACCATTTCATCACATTTCCATGGGTCAATCAAATACATTATGTTACATGGGTCTAAGGCCAACAATCACAAGCAAGAGGGTAAACACATCTTTATCCTATCTCACCAGGACTAACCCCTCATAGAAACCATAACCTCACCGTGAAGCCTCAGTCCGGGTGGATGCAACCATTAGGACAATAGACCCTCAGTCCCCATTCCTAACCTGTGCATTTAGGGTGGAGTTTAGAACCTCATTCTTCACTTGACCCGTGGGCATAGATCCTCACATCATACCACACTCTACGAAGCCATGTTCACATGCTTATATATAATTAACCATCAACCATCCAAACCATTGCCCTTCAGAAAACACAATTCACCACAACCCACATCGGAAAGCACATCATGCTTTAACCCATTAACATATTACCATTTCACATCATTTAACCATTCACCCAATTCCCATGTGTTATTCCTGTCTCACTAAGCATTCACCATTAAACCCATAATCTATCCCATTATAGTCTCGAATTAGTTTACACATTAACCCATTTAACCTGTTCATCATTCCCATCAATCAACCATTTAACCCATTCCACTATAAACCTTAGGTTATTTCCATGTCTAGGTGAATCACCTAAATTCTATTCCATGTTCAATCAATCATGCCAACATATTTATCAAGGGCTCTAAAAATCATTACAACATGGTCACTTGTTTAATATCAATCCCTAAATTTAGGAAAATCCATCACATCCCATGGATGGCCCCAATTAGGTCATGTCTATCCCAACACATCCCATGGGAATATTGAGGGTTCCCATTTTCCATTTTAAACACCATTATTACCAAACATGCCAAGGTTATCCAAAACATAACCAAATGAAACCAATAACACAACTAAATATGCACAAATACCCAAATAACAATGGGATATCACTTGTAGACCACCTACCTCAAAACTGTGGTTGAACGCACTCTCAATGAAGTCCTTAGACCTCGATCCAACCAACCGTTGGAGATTAAACCTAAAACTCACCCAAAAGTTAGGGTTTTAGAGCATCAGAATGAGAGGGAGAGAAGATACAAACCCTAAATCAACAATAGAAGCAAGTATGGGATTAGGCCTACCCAGAGCTTCGATCCGCGATAAAAAACACCAAAAGCACCTTATATTTGTAAGAGATAGGTCACTTAGAGCCTTTGGGCGATTTGGTTCATGCCTAGGGTGGAGAGTGGGGAAATTAGAGGAAATCACGAGTGGGGTTTTAAAGCCCGGGGTGGAAAACTTGTAATTTTTTCTATCTTTAAGTGGCCACACGATTTGTCTGCATAGTTTGGAAAACCATGTGAAAACCGTGCGCATGACACTATCCGGAGGAGGAGGGGTCTCACGATTTATCTGCATGGTTTGGAAAACTGTGCACATGCTTCTGTCCGGAGGTGGAAGGGTCACATGGTTTAGCCTGGGCAGGCCGCACAATTTCCCTGGCCGTGCGCAAGTCGTGCGCCCTGGTCTATCTTGCCCATATTTCCTGTCATCCGTGCCCGATCCCTCGGAACACCCCAAGGACACTCACACTTTCAGTAAACATCTCTTGAAGCCTGAAAAAAGGGATCCATCCAAAACATAATGAAAACCTACTGTTCCAAAAACTGGGATCTTACAGAAAACCTTACAGCAAGCCTTGGGACATAGTTGACGATGAGCACGTCGTATCATCCTTAGATGGACGTCCAATCCAAGTGGATGATAAAAAATTTGGAGGAAATGTTAAGGGATTATTTAAAGGATTTTGTTAGTTCATGGGAGGATCAATTACCGTTGGTGGAGTTCTCCCATAATAACAGTTATTAGGATTCTATACATATAGCTCCGTTTGTTTCATTGTATTGGTGTCCATGTCATTCTCCACTATGTTAGGTGGAAACAGGTGAGATATCGATGATTGGACCAAGCCATGTCCATGAGACTATTTAGAAGATAAATATTATCAGTAAGTGGATGTACGTGGCTCATGTTTGTCAGAAATCATATGTGGAGCATCAATGATGACTGTTGTCATTGAGGTGGGTAATCATCTGTTTTTGAAGATCTTCCCTTGGCTAGAACATCGTCAGTTTAGAAATCATGGTATGTTATCTATAATGTATATTGGGCCATTTGAGATATATTATTGGATTAGAGAGGTAGATTATTTATTGTCATTTCAATGATGGTTTAGTGTGGTGGAAAATCCTTTTCATGTGTCACAATTGAAAAAGTATCAGCCAGATCGTGACTAAGTTATTTTTTGGGATCATGTTGAGATAGAACCCGATGATTCCTTGTTTCATGTGCTAGTGAAGATTGTGGATATGAATTAGAAAGTCTTAAATAGTAAAAATATCCATTATTTCAGGTTTTGTGGAAACATGGTCAGATTTAGGAGGAGACTTGGGAGTAAGAGAAAGATATGGCTGACCAATGGCCCGACCTCTTTCGGCAACGTGATGGTTCTCCACTTTCTGAGGATGGAAAGACCAATGGTGGGAAGAATGTAGTACCCCTGGTTTTAGTTACATAACCTTTTTATATGCCTTTTGAAGTGATTAATGTTTTTGGGATGAGGGTGGGATGATTTTTAATGGTTTTGATTAAGTTTAGAGGTCTTTTGAAGGTTGCACATCTTGAGCAAGGTTTGGGGAAACCTTGCGAGATGAACTGTGCGGGTAGTGGGGTACACACAGTTTACACATGGTTTTCCTAATTGCGTGTGGTGGGCCGTGCGAGGTGCGCACATGGTAAGCACATGGTTTATCTAACGGTACGAGCTAACTGTGTGTCCCATAAAAAATATGGTTTTAAATTTTGGGATATGTCAGGATATACCCAAAATCTCCCAAATCTTCTCCCATATGAACCCTACACATTATTTCATTCTCTCATGGTCTAGGGGTGATCTCCCACTCATTTTTTATGTGATTTAATGGAGATCCAATATGGTTTAAAGGAAGTTCATCTCAGGTATGTCTTCTATCCTGCTCTCTCTTTGGTTTTCTCTAGATCTCCTCTTCCTTCTCACTCGGTTTTCTATATCTACATCGGTTGTGTGTAGATATATGGATGTTGTTTCCTTAAATGATTAGATTAAGGAATTTTGATTCTATGTAAGAGAATCTATAGTGGTTTTGGTGGAGCTTTTTCATGATTTGTGGTGCTGTTGTTCATGGGTCAATTTTTCTGAAACCCTAAAGGTAGGTGGCCTCTCTCTCGACTCCACTTTTTTTATAAATAGTGACTTTGGTTGAAATTAATTTTTTTTTCTTGAAATTACATATGAATATTATGTGTGATTCAAAGGGGAATTCCATTTTGTGATTATTTGGGGATTTTGGGCGAAAAGGGTTAATATTGTTAAATGTGGTTTGGTTGTCAAATTTTAAAATGTCAATTTTAAAATTAGTATCTTGATTGATATATGTAAAATGGTTTTTGAAAGATGGTTTTCAATAAAATTTTTGTTTTATTGAAATCTGTTTGACATGGATAATGGTATAAGGGTGTATTCAATAAATGTGTGATTTATTGAGGTAACATGATGTGTTATGATGGAATATTGTTCAGAATAATTGGTTAATTTGTTATTAGAATTTTTTTCATTGTATGATGTTTGTAATTGTTCATTTAAATGTTGTGGAGATTTTGGTAAATATTTATTTCCATGAGTTCTGTGAATAGTGGTCAGAAATTTATCACAATCAAGGTGATGTCCGTGAATGTACCATCATCAAAATGGGAGGGTGATGGGCATGAAACCCCACACTAATGATGGGTATGATGTCCCACAATAAGGAGGAGACAAGTTGGTCATGAAGGTACCAGTATTAAAGGAACACCATGATTGAGTGATTGGTATTGGATGTGTGACGTAATTGTGTGTATGGTTGGGATATGTATTTGGTCAGGAATAATGGGGAATGTGTAATGGATGTTTTTTTTCTTTCATTGGTTTCTCACTAAAATGGGTAAATTTATTTGAGTAAAGGTTTTTTATTCTTGTTTAAAATGGATTCACTAGTTTATAATCTTTATGTAAATTGTTTTATATGAACCATGATACTGTGATCATTCATAGTGGCATGTGTAGGGAGGTTATTTAGAAAAAACCTAATGAGTATTTGTACTCAAGCACTTTTTTGGAACTTTGGTTCTTTTGCAGATGTCATTTTCTAGGACAGAGGTAACGACAAAGAATCTCATTTTTTTAGTTGTTAAACATGATATTTTTGTGATGTGGTGGTTCTTGGAGCATGGTGCTTGGTGCAGAGTTATCGATGGTGTCCACGTTCATTGGGGTCTTATTATGTAGTATTCTTCTATATACTCTGATTTTTGTTTATTTGTTTGGGTATTTGATATTTTTAATTGAAAAAATTGGTTCTTTTTGGAAATGTATGGTTTTGGTTGCTATGTTAACATGAATCATGTAGTTTTGTTAATAATGGCATGTTAGGTTGGTTGTTCAATTCGAAAGGAAAATCATTCCTAATTATTATTGAATCCCTTGAAATTGTTTTCCAGTATTTAGCACCCTGGGAATGTTGATTAAGGCCAAGTATCATTCCTTCAACCTCTCAAGTAAATTGGATGGGTGGGGTGTAACAATAATGGTGGGAAATTATTTTCATGTAGTATATGTTAACAGATAAAATTCCATTCGCACCATTAAAAAAAGTAAAATAGTACCTCATTCGACAAATGAAAAAATTATTAATTTTAAACCATTTTAAAAAATTAAATCATGTGTTATAATGGTGTCAGAACACAATATGGTAATATTAAAAATTTTATGGAATATATTATTAGAAATCCTGGATATGGAAGAAAACATTTTTTGACTAAAGAGTGAAATAAAGTCATTTTTTCAATAAATTTATTATTTTATTAACATGAGCAGTTAAAAGGAGGAATATAAAAGGAAAAAATTTAATTTCCATAAATAAACATAGTATAATAAAATCCATGAGTTTCTTGATAGGTATATCATAATATTCCATTATCAAAAAAGTTATCATAAATAATCCTAATAAAAAAATTGATTGTGACATAAAATCCTTACCACTTTGGTAAATTTTGAATCATAATCCCCATGAATAAATAACATCAAATGAAACATAAATTATCCTGAAAATATATACATTCATGATAATATATCTGAATGGTTTTACATATACACCTCAAAAAATAAGATATGTGTACAACATTACTAGATCTCAAAGAAAACAAATTGAGATGAAAACTCATTACCTCAAGTTCTACATGACTTTAAAGAGACCTATCATCCTATATAATAAATTTTTAATTATTAGAAATACCTAAAATAATAATTTAACTTATTATAATATCATATATGATCCATTTATGACATCTCAAATCCTATTCCCTAATAATTCCATATTAAGATCCTTATTTTTGGTTGTTAACTATTTTATTTTTTTCCAAAGAATTTCTGTTTTGTAAATCCATTACTTATACATTAATTGTGGTTAAGAAATATATATAATGTTAATAATTATTTAAATATAATATATATTCATTATATATATAAATATTTTCATTAAATTTTATAGATTGAAAAATTAATTACACTATTCATTTGGACGGTAGGTTGTATGTACCCAAGAAAATTGTTTTCATTTAGTGAAGGATGGAATAAATAATAGGTAAATAATAATTTATCATAAAAAAATCCATATTATATAATATAAATAATATATATTGATAAAATCTATCCTTATTACCATCCATGTAAATCAAAAACAAAAAACAAACCACATAACCTCAAAGTGGTGGTAGTCTCCACGTACGAACGGGTGATGTTATCATTTTCCAAAAAATTCCACGGTAAGAATGCAGATATGATATTACAATTATAGGATAACCATTATTTCATAAATATAATATAAAAATATTAAACTCATAATAATAACCATCCATACCATATGCATATCGAAAATTAATCACATCTCCACATGGAGATGGTATGTTGTATGTACACACAAGCAATATGTTCAATTCATATTTAATGGGAAAGTGGGTGGATACTCATTGTCTCATAAACATAATATAATTTATGAATATTTCATATATGGAATTTATTATTATATTAAATATAACATATATTAAGAGAATTTAAAATTAGAAGTAATAATAAAGTGATCAGTTAAGTTGATTACCTCTTTTTTGAATGAACCCCTCCAGATTTCATCTCATAAACCCAAGGGGTGGTATTTTGGGGATAGTATAGCTGGAATAATTTTCATATGGATGTTTATAATGGATTTTATTATTAGTGGTTTTAATCTATAATAATTTCTGTGTTATTAAGATTAGATAAGAGGGGTTTCCTCTTAGTAGGGAGGGAGAGGACAGATATGGAATTTATTAAAAAAATAAAATTTAGAAACTTAATTACCCAAACAAATTTATTAAAAATGGATTTTAATTCATATAAAAATATCCTATCATATAAATAACATATTCAAATTATATTTAAGAATATTTTGGTGTCATTATAACTTCAACTTTTTTATTAACCTGTTTGATAAGCATTTTTTACCTTAATCGGGGTAACAACAATTTCATTTTTAAAGGGCTGAGAATGTTACCATAAATGGAATGTGAAGAAGAAATAGTCCATGTTTGATATTTTAAACTAGTTTACAATGAATTTTCATAATATAAGATTATAATTAATTTTATATCTTTTCATAAATATAATTATTTAAAAAATACATCTAATGTCAATTTTGGAACTATTCGTTTAATAAGAATTTAAAGACCCCAATTAAAAAAATGAATTAGAATATAAAATTTTCATAAATACCTAATATATTATATAAATATAAAATGGTCATGGAACATAATAATTCTTTTAAATTTCAACACTTTTGTAATGGCCCGGACCTCTCTGGTCCATTACTTTGTGAAATGTTGGTATTGGAGGTGTTCCGGGAGGTCAAGGGGACTTATCCCCAAAACTTTTCCAATTTTCTAGTTCTGTGAACAGTGTTTCCAGTTTTATGAACAGTAACAGATCGGTGAGACAGATTAGTTTCACAGATCGGTGAGACAGATCAGTTTCACAGATCGGTGAGACAGATCAGTTTCACAGATCGGTGAGACAGATCAGTTTCACAGATCGGTGAGACAGATCAGTTTCACAGATCGGTGAGACAGATCAGTTTCACAGATCGGTGAGACAGATCAGTTTCACAGATCGGTGAGACAGATCAGTTTCACAGATCGGTGAGACAGATCAGTTTCACAGATCGGTTTCACAGATCGGTGTGACAGATCGGTTTCACAGACCAGTTTCACAGATCGGTGTGACAGATCAGTTTCACAGATCGGTGTGACAGATCAGTTTCACAGATCAGTTTCACAGATCGGTGTGACAGATCAGTTTCACAGATCAGTTTCACAGATCGGTGTGACAGATCAGTTTCACAGATCAGTTTCACAGATCGGTGTGACAGATCAGTTTCACAGATCAGTTTCACAGATCGGTGTGACAGATCAGTTTCACAGATCAGTTTCACAGATCGGTGTGACAGATCAGTTTCATGTACAGTAACGGTGTGTGAACAGTGTTTCCAGACTCCTACAGTTTTGCCCCTATTGACGTTTCCTTTGAAGTAAAATACATTTAATGCCTTATTTTAAGGGCTCTTATGGCCGATTCAATGCCATAAATCCTATATTAATTATTCCTAAGGCTTGGAATGTTTTACTTGGTCAAAACGCGTGGGTTAATGTGATCCGTTTTTAATGGAGAATTAACCGGATCTTAAACCGTCACCTCGTTAAATCTTAAAAAGGGATGAGATATCATTCTTCCTTGTTCTTTCCCTTTGTTCTCGACTAAGAGGCGCTAGAACCTTTCAATCCTTTCCGTAGGAGTTTCACAATCAATCTTTACTCCTAGGATAGGTTCTGCTCTGTTTTTGATGCAACCGAGCCGTGTCGATCAATCTACGATATAAGCATCCTCCGGTGGATGCAGTTGTCGCGAGGGGAGGATCGTGACCTGCTGTGTGGATAAAGGACGTCAAGAACTCTTCGAGGTAGGGGATTCATGGCTTCTCTAATTATATATGTGCAATCGTAGAATTAACATGATTTATTCCTTTGGATCACAATGAAATTGACCTAATTAAATACTTGAACCGGATTAAAAGAATTGGTTGATCGCATGCTGTTGCTTTATACCGTGATAACGGTTTGCCTCATGTTTTCCTAGATATAGTGATATCTATGTTTTCTTTTATTTTTTTGTTCGTTCATGATTGAAATTGATAATGAACGTAAAGCCGGAATTGATTGTTGATTAATTGGATAAAGATAAAGAGGCATGTTATTAATCTGGTTATTGCTGTTGTTGCAGTTGTTCGAATTTGAGGATAATCAAATTAGGGAAGTAAGCATGGTTATTCAATTGTGATAGCTTACTGATTAGGTATCCATGATTGGAACCTACGAATAACAAATCTATTAATTCGATATGGATTAGAGAACAGATTATGTGGGAATTTCAAAAAGGGTTCTGAGTTACCCTCTTGTTTGTTAAAGGGTCGAGAGCCCATTTTGTGATGTTTGGTTTCCTGCTGCTTGTGATGTGATGTGAGCCTGGATGGCTGTTGTGATATGTGGAGGCATGGAGACTTGTGGTTGTGGCAGCGGATGACGCCTAGTGTGGCGAGATGCATCGGTTTATGCATAAGTGTGTCAGGGAGGACACCAGGGGTGATGGAATGGGATGGATGTGGTTGCTGGTTGCTTGTGGTTTTCTTAAATGTTAATCTGCCTTGCTTTTCCCCACTGCTCGAGGCAGCTGGTCTTGCTACCATTCTTCCAAAGGAGGCGAAGACGCGCGGGGTATGCCACGTGCTTTCCGTGTTTAGCCTCTCGAGGGAGAATGGGTATATGCTCTTTCTATAGGCGGCAAAGACTCGACGGGTAGTATATCTACTCACCGTGTTGATCCTCCTTTGTGTTTAGAAGCATAGGATGTTTTTCTAGAATGCCCAGAAATGTGGAAAAGTATTTTCTGTTATGAATGTTTGATTAAATGGTGAAAATCCACGGGGATGGAGATGCTGGAATTTAAAGGTGATGTGAATCTTAAAAAGGAGCAGTTGTTTTTGAAAGTGACGCCATTTCAGTTTAATGTAGAATTGTTCAATCTTAATTAATGTTTAAAGAATTAATTAATGTACAGTGGAACTGATAAATGAGAATGGAGTAATCTAATAAAGCTCTTCAATTGGTTGTGTGCTTATAGGATACCTAGTCTTAGAAGTAGCAGCCTGGAGTCTGAGAGACGTTAGCTGCAGTTGTATCTAAGACTAGGTAATGCCCATAGTGTGGATGTGAGTTACTTATATATTCTGTACGTTTTGTGTTTCTATACGCTACTCCACCCTGTCGGTAAGGGCAACTGACACCCCGGGGATTCTGAGCCCTGGGGGGGGTGTTTTCCCCAACATTCTGATGGGAGGTTGAATGGCTGACTACCCCCTTTGGCCCCGCTCTCTTCTCTTGGTAGATCTTAGTGCTGGTAGGCACAGTGGTTAGTTTTACCCATATATGTGTGTAGAGGGCTGTAATGGCTTGTGGTTATTTCACACACATATATTCTGGATATAGTATCCTATGGACTACTATAGGTGTAACATGTATAGGCTATGATGGCTTGAGGATCCTTACTCGGTGTATGGGCTGTAATGGCTTGAGGTATAATACCCGACGTATGATACACGTTATACGAGCTGTGGTGGCTCCCGGAAACTACCTGGTTACTTTTGGTTGTGAGGATTGTGTGGAGCTTAGCCCAGGTGTTTGCGGGCAAGCCTTTGTGGTGCACGAGGTGCAGATTGTGGAGCTTTACCCATGTTGATACGGGCAAGCCTTTGGAGAGAGATGCACAAGACGTATGTCGTTGGGGCAAAGCGGAAAACCAGTGGGGAAGTGGTAGCGGGGTACCCTTGATATTCTTTACTACATGCTATATTCTTGTATGCGTTACTTGGTGAGAGTAGCCATGGTGAGGTTGGGAACATAGTATACCTGTTTAGGTGACGAGTTAGTTTCACTTGTTGTTCACTGGGCTTTAGCATGCTTTCTTTACTTTTGCACGAGAGTCTTGGGGAGGATCCTACTGAGTATACTGTTATACTCACCCTATGTACATATAAACTGTTTTTCAGGTCACTTGGAGCAGGATGGAGATCAAGCTGGTTACTACTAGCTTGCGGTTGGAGGAGGAGCTGTTCGGGCTTGTGGTCGCTGTCGTTTTACTTTCTTTTGGGTACTTTTAGTTTTCCCTTTCAGTTGTAGTACTTTTGCACGACATTTCATATATGTACTTGGTTTCCTTTTATATTTCAGTTCTGAGTTGGAGTTGACTGGAGTCTATTCTATCTCTCTCTTCTGATTGTGTCCTCTTAGAGGGTAATGCCTCCCATTTGTACGTTATTATACCCTCGGTGCTAGTCGCCAACCCGGGGCCTACTGGAGGCGGGACTCGGGGGGTCATTATCTCCCTTTTCACATTGCCGGCCCAGGAGGGGTACACTCTGTGGGGAGGGGTCGTGACAGAGTGGTATCAGAGGTCTGGTCGAGGGATAGGATGGAGTTTGGAGTTAGGCACAGGTGAGGATGCATGGGATGGTAGGGCAACGGTGTCATTCATGTTTAGCAAGTGGGGTAAACACTGGAGACCGGCAGAGACATAGGCGTTCAGGGCCCCCTATGATCTGTTGCACGGACCTTTAAGTTTATGATGGCTACTAAAAAAAGTGATACTGGTTGCAGGGTAGAGACCTAGGAAAGGATCATGCATCATTATTCCTTGAGCCTGTGTTTGAATGGGTATACCTTGGGATAGGTAACCTAAAATTAATAAAACAAAATAATTAATTAATTAATGTTGAGTCTTCCATATTCCAGGCTTAGGAGCTCTAACGATTGTTATTTTACAGGTATGGCTCCAGGTCGGCGTCCCCGTCAGGTTTGCGCAGAAGGTGCCCAGCAGGCTGTTCCAGCAGATCGCCGCCGGGTAGAGGTTGACGACGATGACACTTGGAGGAAGACACTCCGAGAGTTTCAGCGCCAGAGTCTACAGAAGTACGAGGGCTCCGTTTCAGATGCAGTCACAGAAGACTGGTTGGAGGAGGTCGAGATAGGCTTCAGTTCGATTCGTGCTTGGAAGGAACACTGGGTGTCCTTGGTTGTGACGATGTTGCGTGGAGCAGCGAGACAGTGGTGGTTCTTGTTCCTCGGGGATCGTGAGGAGTCAGCGATCTCATGGGAGGAGTTTCGAGACAGGTTTAGAGTCGATTTTCTTTCATCGACTGCGAAGGCATCCAGTCGCCAGGAGATTCTTACCCTTCGACAGGGGAGCTCCAGTGTTCGGGAGTTTGGAATCCGTTTCAGGAACCTTCTACGATATGCTTCAGACCTGTTACCAGATGATGAGGCCAGGGTGAGGCATTTTGAGGAGGCTTTGCATCCAGAGATCCAGCGCCAGGTCACCCCATTTATGCTGAAGACATATCTTGAGGTGCTGGCGAGGGCCGAGGTTGTTGAGAGGACTTTGGCTAGGACCAGATCTTCACGAGAGGGGAATCGTCATGATTCCTCAAGAAGCAGAGCTGTGGTCCGGGGTTCCCGGTTTTCAGGACAGAAGAGTTTCCGTTCACCTGGGGGTAGGTCCCGACCCTTCTCATCTCATTTATCCGGAGGTAGCAACTCTCAGACCTATGCCAAGGGATCAGGCGCTTGTTTTTCTTGTGGTGGACGTGGTCATCAGCAGCGGGAGTGCCCAACTTTTCAGAGCAGTCATCGTGCACCAGGCACTCCACTCCAGGTTCCTCTGTTGAGGCAGTTCCAGCCGAGGCAACAGCAGTAGGTTGCACCAGCTTTAGATCACCAGAGGGTAGATGGAGCAGACAGAGGACAACCCCAAGACGCTCCCCGTCCTCAGAGAGCAGAGCGCGGCCGTGGTGGTGGTCGTCATCAGGGTCAGAGAGGCCGTGAAGGTGGTCATGGTCAGCTTCATGCTCTAGCGTTGCCAGCTCTAGGCGAGCCAGACGTCGTCCGAGGTACCCTTTGCTTGTTTTCTACCTTGGTGTATGCCTTGTTTGATTCAGGAGCGACACACTCCTTTATATCCCCTACCCTTGTCCACGCTTTGGGACTTGAGGTAGAGAGGCTTCCAGTGCCCTTGGCGTTGACTACGCCAGTTGGACGTCGAGCTAGCTTGTTTGAAGTATGTAGAGACTGTGAGCTAGTGTTGGGGCAGCACCGCTCTTGGGGAGATTTCCTATGTTTACGAATACAACCATATGATGTCATCCTCGGCATGGATTGGTTGTATTCGGTGCAGGCTATTGTGGATTGCTACAGGAAGAAGGTCGTTTTCTTTGATGAAGATGGAGAGGAAGTAGTGTTTGTTGGTGAGAGAGATCCTCGGATGAGTCATAGACGAGTTTCATCCTTATCATCAATGATGGCTGGGATGATGCTGAGTTCTTCAGAGGTCCAATAGTTTGTGTTTCCTAGGGTCGTAGAGGAGTACCCTGATGTCTTTCCAGAAGAGGTTGTATCCTTACCCCCTCGACGAGAGATCGAGTTTGGGATCGAGCTATAGCCAGGAGCGTCTCCTATCTCTATGTCTCCATATAGGATGGCCCCTTAGGAGTTACGAGAGCTACGTATTCAGCTCGATGGTCTGTTGCAGTGTGGTTTTGTTCGGCCATGTGTGTCACCGTGGGGTGCACCAGTCTTGTTCGTGAAAAAGGCTGATGGCAGTTTGCGGTTGTGCGTCGATTATCGTCGCTTAAACAAAGTGACAATAAAGAACCGCTATCCACTTCCACGGATTGATGACCTATTCAATCAACTGAAGGGTGCAAGTTGGTTCTCAAAGATCGACTTGCGGTCAAGATATCATCAGATGCGTGTAAAGAATGAGGATATCCCGAAGACTGCTTTCTGCTGTCGTCATGGGCATTATGAGTTTGTTGTAATGCCATTCGGCGTGACGAATGCTCTAGCTGTTTTCATGGGGTTGATGAATGCTGTGTTCCGTGAATTCCTGGACAAGTTTGTTGTGGTTTTCATCGACGACATCCTTGTGTACTCCACATCTGAAGAAGAGCATGCAGAACATCTACGAGCTGTTTTGGGAGTTCTTCGCCCACATCGGTTGTTTGGGAAGTTGTCCAAGTGTGAGTTCTGGGCTCAAGAAGTTCGTTTCTTGGGACATGTTGT
The DNA here is from genome assembly GCA_963277665.1 of Viscum album. Taxonomy (NCBI): domain Eukaryota; kingdom Viridiplantae; phylum Streptophyta; class Magnoliopsida; order Santalales; family Viscaceae; genus Viscum; species Viscum album. The sequence continues at coordinate 1,902,044,416 of OY728150.1, read as the reverse complement.
GTCCCAACAGGGAGTAGCTGTGGATCCTTCGAAGATAGAATCAGTGGTGTCTTGGCCAGCCCCCAAGACCGTGTCAGAGGTGCGAAGTTTCCTTGGTCTCGCAGGCTATTATAGGAGGTTTGTGGCTAATTTCTCCCGAGTTTCAACTCCTCTGACATCTTTGACCAGGAAGGATCAAGCGTTCATATGGACTGATCAGTGTCATATAGCTTTCGAGTATCTAAAGGAGAAGTTGGTAAGTGCTCCAGTCCTTTGTCTTCCAGCGGAGGGAGTCCAGTTTGATGTTTTCTGTGAGGCTTCACATCTAGGGCTAGGCTGTGTTCTCATGCAGCAGAGGTCAGTTGTTTCTTATGGGTCTCGGCAGTTGCGTCCCCATGAACGCAACTATGCCACCCATGATCTTGAGTTGGCAGCCGTGGTGTTTGCGCTGAAGTTGTGGAGACATTACCTCATTGGCGAGCACTTTGTGGTTTTCACCGATCATAAGAGTTTGAGGTATGTTTTCTCTCAGCGGGATTTGAACTTGCGGCAGCGTCGGTGGATGGAGTTCTTGCAGGAATACGACTTCGAAATATCGTATACACCTGGGAAGGGAAATGTTGTTGCTGATGCACTGAGCCGAAAGTCACGTAATGATGTTGTGCGTGAATCTGGTGATTCCTGGAGAGGGATGGAAGAGCTAGCAGCTTTGCATCTTGATATGGGAGAAGTTGGGGGAAGATTTTGTCTTTTCCAGATGACGGTGGAGTCATCCCTGATGCAAAAGGTGGAAGAGTCTCAGTTGGGTGATCTAGAGGTGGAAGTTTTGAGAGACAGATTTGTTTGTGGGGAGGCCCTTGATGGTTGGTCGGAGGATGAACAACACCGAGTGTTGTATCATGGCAGGCTTTTTGTTCCCTTGGCGATGCGCAAGACGGTTCTCCGAGAGTTCCATAGTTTACCCTTGGCAGTACATCCTGGTGTGACGAAGATGTACCGATCCTTAAGGAGTCAGTTTTTGTGGCCTGGGCTGAAGCGTTCAGTTGCAGAATGTGTGTCTCGATGTTTAGTCTGCCAGAAGGTGAAGGCCGAACACCGTGTTCCGGGTGGTCTTCTCCAGCACTTAGAGATTCCTCAGTGGAAGTGGGAGGACATCTCAATGGACTTTGTTACAGGTTTACCTCGAGCTCCGGGAGGACATGATGCTATATGGGTGGTAGTGGATCGTTTAACTAAATCGGCCCACTTCATAGCAATCAAGGAGTCGAGCTCAGTGGAGGTTTTATCGAGGCAGTATCTGGAGGAGGTGGTGAGGCTTCACGGAGTTCCTAAGACGATCATTTCTGATCGAGACCCTCGTTTTACCTCTAGGGTGTGGAGAGGTCTCCAGCATGCTTTTGGCTCTCAACTATGCCTTAGCACTGCTTTTCATCCTCAAACGGATGGTCAGACAGAGCGAACCATCCAAACTCTTGAAGACATGTTGCGCTCTTGTGTTCTTGATTTTGGAGGTTCATGGGTGAAGCACTTACCTTTGGTAGAGTTCGCTTACAATAATAGTTTTCACTCTACCATCGGCATGGCGCCGTTTGAAGCCTTGTATGGCCGGCCATGCCGTTCTCCGTTGTGCTGGACTGGGGTCGGAGAGTCAGCAATTCTCGGACCAGAACTAGTGCAGAATACGACAGAGATGGTTCAAGTGATTCGTGAGAGGATGAAGATAGCACAAGATCGTCAGAAATCTTATACTAATCAAAGAAGGAGACCCTTAGAGTTTAATGTTGGGGATCATGTGTTCCTGAAGGTGACTCCCTGTCGTGGGCAGCGAAGGTTTGGTCGCGGAAGTAAGCTTTCTCCCCGTTTTGTTGGGCCTTTCGAGGTGTTAGCTCGTGTTGGAGCTGTGGCATATCGAGTAGCACTTCCCCCTCGGATGAGTCGGATACATGATGTTTTTCATGTATCGCAGCTCCGTCATTATCTTCATGATGAATATCATGTTATCGATTGGGGAGAGATCGATATTGATGATGATGCAACCTTCGAGGAGCGACCTGTGGAGATCCAAGACCACAAGGAGAAGGTGTTGCGTGGGCGTTCTATTCCTTTAGTTCGTGTCTTGTGGCGACACGGCGGCATGGAGGAGAGTACCTGGGAGCGTGAGTCACAGATACGTGCTCAGTACCCAGAGTTGTTTAATGTTTAACTCCTTTCATGTAATGATGTTTTCTCTGTGGTTGGACCTTTCATGTTTTATTTATGTACCTTTAATGTGATGTTATGTTTGAATTGTTTGGGTATGGATTGTTTGTTCCCGGATGTCATAGTTTTGTTCCAGCTTTCGAACAACTCATGGTGGTTTTCCCCTGAGAGGTATCTTATGGGGTGGTTGTTCGGACCCCTCTTTTCTTCTGGGTTGGTTTTTAATTCTCGAGGACGAGAATGTTTTGAGAGGTATCTAATGTAATGGCCCGGACCTCTCTGGTCCATTACATTGTGAAATGTTGGTATTGGAGGTGTTCCGGGAGGTCAAGGGGACTTATCCCCAAAACTTTTCCAATTTTCTAGTTCTGTGAACAGTGTTTCCAGTTTTATGAACAGTAACAGATCGATGAGACAGATCAGTTTCACAGATCGGTGAGACAGATCAGTTTCACAGATCGGTGAGACAGATCAGTTTCACAGATCGGTGAGACAGATCAGTGTCACAGATCGGTGAGACAGATCGGTGTGACAGATCAGTTTCACAGATCAGTTTCACAGATCGGTGTGACAGATCAGTTTCACAGATCGGTGTGACAGATCAGTTTCACAGATCAGTTTCACAGATCGGTGTGACAGATCAGTTTCACAGATCAGTTTCACAGATCGGTGTGACAGATCAGTTTCACAGATCAGTTTCACAGATCGGTGTGACAGATCAGTTTCACAGATCAGTTTCACAGATCGGTGTGACAGATCAGTTTCATGTACAGTAACGGTGGGTGAACAGTGTTTCCAGACTCCTACAGTTTTGCCCCTTTTGACGTTTCCTTTGACGTAAAATACATTTAAACCTTATTTTAAGGGCTCTTAAGGCCGATTCAATGCCATAAATCCTATATTAATTATTCCTAAGTCTTGGAATGTTTTACTTGGTCAAACCGCGTGGGTTAATGCGATCCGTTTTTAATGGAGAATTAACCGGATCTTAAACCGTCACCTCGTTAAATCTTAAAAAGGGACGAGATATCATTCTTCCTTGTTCTTTCCCTTTTTTCTCGACTAAGAGGCGCTAGAACCTTTCAATCCTTTCCGTAGGAGTTTCACAATCAATCTTTACTCCTAGGATAGGTTCTGCTCTGTTTTTGATGCAACCGAGCCGTGTCGATCAATCTTCGATATAAGCATCCTCCGGTGGATGCAGTTGTCGCGAGGGGAGGATCGTGACCTACTGTGTGGATAAAGGATGTCAAGAACTCTTCGAGGTAGGGGATTCATGGCTTCTCTAATTATATATGTGCAATCGTAGAATTAGCATGATTTATTCCTTTGTATCACAATGAAATTGACTTAATTAAATACTTGAACCGGATTAAAAGAATTGGTTGATCGCATGATGTTGCTTTATACCGTGATAACGGTTTGCCTCATGTTTTCTTAGATATAGTGATATCTATGTTTTCTTTGATTTTTTTGTTCGTTCATGATTGAAATTGATAATGAACATAAAGCCGGAATTGATTGTTGATTAATTGGATAAAGATAAAGAGGCATGTTATTAATCTGGTTATTGCTGTTGTTGCAGTTGTTCGAATTTGAGGATAATCAAATTAGGGAAGTAAGCATGGTTATTCAATTGTGATAGCTTACTGATTAGGTATCCATGATTGGAACCTACGAATAACAAATCTGTTAATTCGATATGGATTAGAGAACAGATTATGTGGGAATTTCAAAAAGGGTTCTGAGTTACCCTCTTGTTTGTTAAAGGGCCGAGAGCCCATTTTGTGATGTTTGGTTTCCTGCTGCTTGTGATGTGATGTGAGCCTAGATGGCTGTTGTGATATGTGGAGGCATGAAGACTTGTGGTTGTGGCAGCAGATGACACCTAGTGTGGCGAGATGCATCGGTTTATGCATATGTGTGTCAGGGAGGACACCAGGGGTGATGGAATGGGATGGATGTGGTTGCTGGTTTCTTGTGGTTTTCTTAAATGTTAATCTTCCTTGCTTTTCCCCATTGCTCGAGGCAGCTGGTCTTGCTACCATTCTTCCAAAGGAGGCGAAGACGCGCGGGGTATGCCACGTGCTTTCCGTGTTTAGCCTCTCGAGGGAGAATGGGTATATGCTCTTTCTATAGGCGGCAAAGACTCGACGGGTAGTATATCTACTCACCATGTTGAGCCTCCTTTGTGTTTAGAAGCATAGGATGTTTTTTCTAGAATGCCTGGGAATGTGGAAAAGTATTTTCTGTAATGAATGTTTGATTAAATGGTGAAAATCCACGGGGATGGAGATGCTGGAATTTAAAGGTGATGTGAATCTTAAAAAGGAGCAGTTGTTTTTGAAAGTGACGCCATTTCAGTTTAATGTGGAATTTTTCAATATTAATTAATGTTTAAAGAATTAATTAATGTACAGTGGAACTGATAAATGAGAATGGAGTAATCTAATAAAGCTCTTCAATTGGTTGTGTGCTTATAGGATACCTAGTCTTAGAAGTAGCAGCCTGGAGTCTGAGAGACGTTAGCTGCAGTTGTATCTAAGACTAGGTAATGCCCATAGTGTGGATGTGAGTTACTTATATATTCTGTACTTTTTGTGTTTCTATAAGCTACTCCACCCTGTCGGTAAGGGCAACTGACACCCCGGGGATTCTGAGCCCTGGGGGGTGTTTTCCCCAACATTTTGATGGGAGGTTGAATGGCTGACTACCCCCTTTGGCCCCGCTCTCTTCTCTTGGTAGATCTTAGTGCTGGTAGGCACAGTGGTTAGTTTTACCCATATATGTGTGTAGAGGGCTGTAATGGCTTGTGGTTATTTCACACACATATATTCTGGATATAGTATCCTATGGACTACTATAGGTGTAACGTGTATAGGCTGTGATGGCTTGAGGATCCTTACTCGGTGTATGGGCTGTAATGGCTTGAGGTATAATACCCGACGTATGATACACGTTATACGAGCTGTGGTGGCTCCCGGAAACTACCTGGTTACTTTTGGTTGTGAGGATTGTGTGGAGCTTAGCCTAGGTGTTTGCGGGCAAGCCTTTGTGGTGCACGAGGTGCAGATTGTGGAGCTTTACCCATGTTGATACGGGCAAGCCTTTGGAGAGAGATGCACATGACGTATGTCGTTGGGGAAAAGCGGCAAACCAGTGGGGAAGTGGTAGCGGGGTACCCTTGATATTCTTTAATACATGCTATATTCTTGTATGCGTTACTTGGTGAGAGTAGCCATGGTGAGGTTGGGAACATAGTATACCTGTTTAGGTGACGAGTTAGTTTCACTTGTTGTTCACTGGGCTTTAGCATGCTTTCTTTACTTTTGCACGAGAGTCTTGGGGAGGATCCTACTGAGTATACTGTTATACTCACCCTATGTACATATAAACTGTTTTTCAGGTCACTTGGAGCAGGTTGGAGATCAAGCTGGTTACTACTAGCTTGCGGTTGGAGGAGGAGCTGTTCGGGCTTGTGGTCGCTGCCGTTTTACTTTCTTTTGGGTACTTTTAGTTTTCGCTTTCAGTTGTAGTACTTTTGCACGACATTTCATATATGTACTTGGTTTCCTTTTATATTTCAGTTCTGAGTTGGAGTTGACTGGAGTCTATTCTATCTCTCTCTTCTGCTTGTGTTCTCTTAGAGGGTAATGCCTCCCATTTGTACGTTATTATACCCTCGGTGCTAGTCGCCAACCCGGGGCCTATTGGAGGTGGGACTCGGGGGTCATTATCTACCTTTTCACATTGCCGGCCCAGGAGGGGTACACTTTGTGGGGAGGGGGTCGTGACAACTTTAATATTTTTAAGTCATTAATTTTATTTTTTAATAAATTGACTAAATACCTATTTGGTGTTGCATAAGAATTTAAGGTAATTATCAAATTAAAAAAATTAAAAATAAAATATGTCATGAAAATAATATAATTATTAAATAAATAATAATATTTTATAACAAATGTATTTTATCTATATGCGAATACATAAAAGATATTAAATCTTAGAGAATTCATTTTGTATTTTAGTTTTCTTTAAATATTATGAAGTCTATATTAATGGAAAAGTGTCATTTAAGTAATTAACTTTGGAGCCTAATATGATAATTGTATAATTAAATTCATCAAATAATAATTAAGATTAAAAATAGTGGCCATAACATTTTGTTTTAAGCGTGATTATCTTGATTTACCCTTTACAGATGTGAAAACTTTTACAGCGATTACTATTCATAATAGCTAAAAAACATGAATATTAAAAAAAATATAACAAAAATATTGTAAATATGAAATAAATATCTCAAAATTAAAATTCTATAAGTTTACTGAATTAAATTTAAATTATGTTATCAAAACACAATTGAACCAGATTTTTTAGAAAATGACATTTTTAAGAAAAAACACTCGATTTATCCCTATCCAATGCCAAGAAAAAATCATTAGATGAATATTAAAATATTAAATAGAATATATAGTATATAAATTTAATTAAAATAATTCAACAATATTTTTTTAATTTAACTTATCAATATAAAAAACATTTCATGCATAAAAGCTGTTGTTTTTTTAGAAAAACAACTCCTTTTATCTTCAAAAAAAATTATTTTCATTTATTAGTAATTTATAAATAATTAATTTATTTTATAAAATATTCATCATTAATAAGTTATACCTCTTAATTTAACACCCCAAGCTTCCATGGTACGCTTCTCTTTCAATAATGCAATAGCTTGCATTGTACGCAAGTTCGAGATTCTAACACACTACTACCAATCAAAATAGCTGTTATGAATAGTAATTCCCAATTTTTGAAATTATATAAATTTTATATTTTATAATGGACTTCATTTTTGGATTCTGAATATCTAAATTATCCTATGTTAAAATTTTGGTGTTTTTCTAAGAACTTCCAATTTTTTATGAATAGTGAAAAATACTTAAAAACAACATTTTTAATCAGAATTATTAATAGTGATAAATTATAATATTTAGTTGTTATAAAGTATAATTCTTAATAAAATTTTACCATTTTATCCAATTGTGGTCATTATAATTAATTTCACTTTTAAATTGGTAATAAACATTTGTCAATCTTTTGATAGATATTGTATATTAAAAACACGCTATTTCATTTGAATGAGGGAATAATTTTTAAATTAATTACTAAAATTTCTGTGTTTTGAATTTGGTAAAATGGATTCCATATTTGGAATCATAAGGTCTAAATTATGTAATTAAGACACATGTTTTTTGAAATTATGAATAGTAATGACGAAAATTATCTTTAATTATCGTGATTAATTAGTAATCGAGTAGTTAAGGGTAAAAAAACAATATCATAATAATAACAAATGACCCCAAAATGTGTTCTAATTATACTGGTTGTGTCATGGACGACTATGGGATTCCTTGTGCAAAACATTGGGACCCCATGGAATCACTTTTGTGTGATAGTGACATTTTATTATATTTTTTTTAAAAGGGAAAGTATAACTAAATTATGTATCACCCAAGTAAAAAAAATTTATTTTTGTCTGTGTAAATGATCTCGTAGACTATAAATAGTCAGAAGAAAGATAAAACTATTTCCTACATCATGATATTTTTATATAATTTTTAGACATTATATAAATTAATTTTTTTATGACACCATGATGATGTAACGATTACCTCATTAATTAACAATTTAAATAAAATGAAATGATAATGTGAAATCTAAGACTTACACTTGTAACAACACTAGTATATTTAATATACTATGATGTTTTTATGATAAGGATTTTATTTACACTTACACACAACATCGTCTAATGGTTAAAGAACATACTATTTCTGTGGGTGGATAATTACTGCCTCACGAAACGATGATTGTTCAATATTCTTTTAACACCTCTCATGGTTTCCATTAAGAAGTCGCTATATTTATATATGATATATATTATTTTTATGTTTTCCTTATAGTTATTTATTTTTCATTTATGTCATACCTTTATGATTTCCATTATGGGTAAACGCGATAATTTCATTTAAGGAAGTGCGAAGTACCACCACCTCAATGTGGTTTGAATCGTAAATGCCAAATGTGGGACATATAAAGGATGGATTAAATGATATAATATATGATATTATACTGGAATTATAATATACCTTTATATCATTATGATTTAATTACATTAAATATGAAATAGAAATGAAAGTAGCGTTCATGCGTACGTACGGCTAACCGTCTCCATGAACGGTGCATTTCATTTCATACCTCTAAATGTTATTTAATATTATAAATTATTTTATATACTGGATATATATGATATATATGATATCTACATCGTCAATATAATCATGTATATAATGGATATTTCACCACATGAACAACTTGTAATTATAAGTAGTTTATTTTTGACTAAAGTACCAATGATCGAGAAAAAGACCGTTACTAACTTAAATAATTACATAATGTTCATAACACGTAAATAAGTGATATAAACTAAATAATGTACTTTAAAAAGGTTCTTAAGAAAGTATAAATTAACTCTAGTTTATTATTTAGGAGATTAAAGAACGATCGAGTCGTGTCGGACATGAGATAAGGGAACTTCTTAACCCAATTCCCATTCTTTGGGTTAAACTTATCTTTCTTATTTATGTTGTTCTTTGATTATGTAAGAAATGAATTTTAATATCATATCATGTATTTATACATTCTTTGTTTGAGATTATAGTGAATACACATGCGCGATCTATTTTATTTACAAAATGATCTTTGTAAGGGACTTCGTCTCAATCTTCTTTCATTGAGGCATATTTTGTTTTATACAGAACGTTATTTTATACGTTGTATAAACCCCTTTGAATTTGACTTTTTTTCAAAAGGAATATTTTTATACGAAGAATTTTTACTAAACGACAAAAGGAATGTTTTCTCTTACATATTTGGTGATAACAACTTCTCCGCCGCCGTGACCATTATTTGAGTTTCAGCTTTCTCTATAAGACATAACGTTTTTTAAATGAAAAATAAATTCCATGTTTTACTTTTCATTTATTTTGGTATTGAAATTTCTTTTATAATGTTTTGATTATATTAATGTGTTGTATTGATATCTTGTGATTGAAATGTGGAAATTTTATGTTCCCTTATGCATGTTTTATGTGATACGTTTATGTTATGGTTCTTGTGGATTGTTTATGATATGTTTAATCCTTTTCATATAAAGAATGAATTGGAATTAATAAGTGATGGGGGGAGCCCAATATAGCTCCTCGATGAATCGGTAGGTCTCATGAAAAAACTAGTGTCTTGGCATGAGGCCTTGACAAAATCTCATTTATAGTCTTGGCATGAGGCCATGGATATGTGGTTATGATAGTCTGGCATTATGCATTCCATCATTATGAAAGTGGCTATTTATATTGCATGTGATTATTCAACTAGTATAATATCCATGTGAATAAGTAAATGGAATTATTTCATTTTATTTCTGCCATATTATGCTGAAGTTTATGTTTAAAAGGCTTTTGTTTTAGTTATACATATCCATAAATGTTTATGTTTATTTATGAAAGTTTCTTCTGTATTTTTTATCCTTACCGAGCATCTGAGCTCACCTCTTTCTATGTTTTATTTTCCGAGGATGTGAAGAAATATTTTATTACTGAACTACAGGGATAGTATGAAGGGGATATGAGTGTGGACTATGGAGACTATGTTATTGTGATTTTTCACTTTTTGATGTAATGTAACATTTATGAATGTATCTAGTGTTTCCAAGGCTACTAAACTAATCGGTCTTTCGACACTTGAATTTTTTTGATAATGCCAATGTTACGTAATAATGCATCGAATCTGGGTAACTGGGGTTAGGGCATTACAGTTGGTATCAGAGGGAGGTTAGTACTAACTTTAAATGATAAATTTAGAAAAACTCTGATTAGAGAAAATAGCCCTAAGATTGACTTTGAGGATTAGTATAGATGAACTTCCATTAATTTTGGTATTATAGAAATTTTGTGAGTTTTCTGAGAAATACATCACTGTCTGCATACGAGCAGGTAGAGGTGGATCTTGCACAGATGTTCCTAGGGGTAAAACCCAAAAACACCGCTTTCAGCTAGACTCGAACGGGAACTGGTGCACGACAATAGGCCTTGATTCACTCTTGGTTACGACACTCCTCGTGGATATTCTTAGGATAATTCTCATTTTCTTTACAAACCATTATGAATGGTTTATGAGTATATAATTCCTCAAAGAGTACATTTTTATGATTATGGATTATATCCATAAAATGTTCAATTTATGTTATGTTTTTTACAAGTATAGAATTATGTATTTCGATTCATAAACTAATCTAGTTTATGACATTGTTTACAAATGGTTCCTAGTAGAAGGAATGGAAACCATATAAATGCATGCACTCTATGTAGGGATTTCCCTCCTTCTCAAGATAATTATAATGGAGTTGGTGATACAATTGGTGTTGACCAGCTTATCACCATACTGGGACAACTCACTCAGGTTATGAATAATAACCTTACCCATATGGAGAACCCTGATCCATAACATGGAGGATCAATGTTAGAATGCTTAATGAGGAAAAAACCACCAACATTCAATGTGAGTACAAATCCCATAGTTGCTGCGCAATGGATAAATTCCCTAGATAAAATATTTAGGCTTTGGGGAGTAGTGAAAGGGAAAAGGTTATCATGGAAGTTTACCGCCTCACTGGAGATGCTAATAAATGGTGGTTATTGATTCAAAATACAAAGGAAGATGAAGAATTATCATGTATAGAATGAAGAGATTTCAAAGAGATTTTCTTAGAAAAATACTTTCCTCATGACCATGGAGCAGATATGGAAAGGCAATTTCTGAGTCTGAGACAAAAGGAGGATGATAATGTCGTAATGTATGAGGCTAACGTTACAAGGATAGAGAGACATGTTGCAGATTATATACGTAACCCAAGAAGTAAGATTTATCATTTCTTTGATGGGTTAAAACAATTTCTCTGTCGAGATTTAGTATCACAATCCTTCTCACCATACGAATATATTATTTCATGTGCTATCAAGATAGAAAAGGAATTCTCTAAGTCTTATGACAACAAAGTAAAGAAAGAGAAGAATAGAATGGTGGAACAAGAGACAGATAATGGGAAAAAAGGAATGAAGTATTTTCCATTATGTGAAAATTGTGGGAAGAATCACCCCGGTACTTGCCTAAAGGGAATGGGAGTTTTTTACAAATGTCGAGAAAAAGGTCAGCAGGCTCGTGATTGTAAGGGAAAGAAAGAGGATATCGATGTTTAATGCTAAAATTGTAGAGAAATGGGGCATTATGCCATTGAATTCCCTAAGCGCCAAGGAAAGTTACCTCAGAAAAGGACAATGGAGAAAGGCTAAGCTTATGCTGTTACTACAGATGAAGTTGACTAATTATTGTATTTCTGTTTTTGGACACAAGAACTATATTATGGTTATAAGAATAATGTGAAATATATATAAGTATTATACTGTAGTACTTTTAGTTTTCATTAATGTTTTAATATGATGAAGGTAATCATATTTTTAGTATGTGACAATATGAGAAACTTTAGTTTATTTGGGGAATCTAATGTTACAATTGATTTTTGAATTTAGAGACCTTTTTGAGAATGTCTAGACAGAGGTATTCTCGATAACTATAAAGGATGGAACGGATTAAGTTCAACTTTGGATAGTATTTTTTATGGTTGAAAAATTTCTGAAGATTATTTTTTGAATATTATAATACTATAGTTTTAGGAAAAGGACAACCTGCAGGTTGGGGGACAACACATCACGTAAGACAAAGCTGCAGGAATCAAACCCACAAACATAGTGCGATAAGCCTTTATTACCTACCACTACCCTACAGAAAGTCCCTGGTTATTACAAAATAGTTTTCTTAATGTAAATGGTATGTGTTAATATTTAGAACCTTGTACGATTAGGATAAATATAATATTTTGGAGTTCTATTATCTTTTTGAGTGAAAGATGAGTTTGTGGTAGAAATTAGTTGAAGGTTGAAACTCTACTTGTCAAGTATATATATATACCTCTCTATTATTCTATGAATAAATTAATTCTTAAACTTTAGGAAAGGGATATTAAAAAAATGTGTTATCCTAATACCTTATGTTTTGTTGAACTGATGATATTTTAAATCAACATAGATTGAAGGCTTTGAGGCCCTCGATTTAACACTTGCTTGTGATTGATGACCTCAATCACTCCCTACAAATATTTATGTTTTTTCTCCAATTATATGTCTCTAATTTCCACCAATGTTCTCCTAATCAGGATCATAATTTGGTTGTGAATTTTTCATTTCCCTTTCCCTCTTATTAAGGCTAAATTTTATTAACCTTATTTCCAATGTAGGTTTTCCACAAAGTTATTTTCCACTTTCAACCTTTTATTTTCGAAGAACATTTTCAAATTGAAAGGAATAAATTTATCGAAGGAGGGGAGAATGTAACACCCCAAGCTTCCATGGCACACTTCTCTTTCAATAATGCAATAGCTTGCATTGTACGCAAGTTCGAGATTCTAACACACCGCAACCAGTCAAAATAGCTGTTCTGAATAGTAATTCCCACTTTTTCAAATTATATAAATTTTATATTTCATAATGGACTTCATTTTTGGATTCAGAATATCTAAATTATCCTATGTTGAATTTTTGGTACTTTTCTGAGAACTTCCAATTTTTGATGAATAGTGAAAAATACTTAAAAACAACATTTTTAAACAGAATAATTTATAGTGATAAATTATACTATTGAGTGGTTATAAAGTATAATTAGAATATAATTTTACCATTTTATCCAATGGTGTCCATTAGAATTAATATTACTTTAAAATTGGACATAAACAATTGTCAATCTTTTGATATATATAGTTTCTTAAAAAACCGCTATTTGTTTTGACAATGGGAATAATTTTTAAATTAATTACTACAATTTCTGTTTTTGGAATTTTGAAAAATGGATTCCAAATTTGGAATTAGAAGGTCCAATTTTTGTAATTAAGAAACATTTGATTTTATACATTATGAATATTAATGACTGTAATTATCATTAATTATCGTGATTAATTACTAATCGGGTAGTTAAGGGTAATAAAATAATATAATAATAATAACAAATGACCCCAAAATATGTCCTAATGATACTTGTTGTGTCATGGCAGACCATGGGATTCCTTGTTCCAAACTTTGGGACCCCATGGAATCACTTTTGAGTGATAGTGACATTTTATTGTATTATTTCTTTTAAAGGAAGAGTATAACCAAAGTATATATCACCCAAGTAAAACAATTTTATTTTTGTCAGTGTAAATGATATCTTAGACTATAAAAAGTCATTAGAAAGCTAAAACGATTTCCTACATCTTGATATTTTTTCTATAATTTTTAGACATTAAATAAATTAAAATTTTTATGACACAATGATGATTCAGCGATTACCTCATTAATTAACATTTTAAATAAAATGAAAAGATAATGTGAAATCTAAGACATACACTTGTAAAAAAACTATTGGATGAGAATTTTTCAAACAATTATCACCTTATACTTGAAACATATAATTGTGGGACCTTTGATATCCGAAAAGCACTTCATAATATTGTAACATTTCATGACTTTCCAAGAGTGCCCCTCCTATCCTCTTATAAAAGACTCCCACCTCTACCACCATATTCACACGGTCAAAGCCATTTTGGCTCGGGCAACTTCTACCCAAATACTATCTAAACTTCCCTATATGACTCTTATAAGCCCCACTTTGGGCAGAAGTCTTTCCAAGGAAGCCTTTGGCTCAAATCAAAAAGAGTTACCCGATTTTAAGGTAATGTCTTCTATTAGGTTCTTTTGTTTTATTTTTCTTCTCCAACCCCTTAAACTTATTCCTTTATTTTGTAACAACACCATTATCTTCATTATACTAGGATGTTTTTATGATATGTATTTTATTTACTCTTACACACACCTTTATCTAATGGTTAAAGTATATACTATTTATGTGGGTGGCGAATTATCGCCTCACGAAATGATGATTGTTCAATAAACTTTTAACACCTGTCATGGGGGCCATTAAGAAGTCGCTATATTTATATATTATATATATATTATGTTTATGTGATCATTATACTTCTGTATTTTTCATTTATAGCATACCTTTATGATTTCCATTATGGGTAAACATGATAATTTCATTTTAAGAAGTGCGGACTACCGCCCCCTCAAAGTGATTTGAATCATTAATGCCAAATGTGGGACATATAAAGGATGAAGTAAATGATATTATATATGATATTATACTGAAATTTTAATATACCTTTGTATCATTATTATTTCATTCCATTAAATACGAAATAGAAATGAAAGTAGCGTTCATGCGTACGTACTGCTTACCATCTCCATGTACAATGCATTTCATTTCTAACCTCTAAATGTTATGTAATATTATAAATTCTTGTTTATACTAGATATATATGATATATATGATATATAAATCATGAATATAATTTTGGATATACTGGATATTTCACAACATGAACAACTTGTAATTTTAAGAAGTATATTTTTACTCAAGTACTAAAGATCGAAAAAATGACCATTATTAACTTATATAATTACATAATGTTCATAAAATGGTAATAAGTGATATAAAAAGAACAATTAACATGAAAAAGGTTATTAAGAAAGTAGAAATTAACTCTAGTTTATTACTCAGGTGATTAAAGAACGATCAAGTGAAGTCGGACACGATGAAAGGGAACTTCTTACCCCAATTCCTATTATTTAGGTTGAACTTATCTTTCTTATTTATGTTGTTATTTGATTATGTGAGAAACGAATTTTTATATCTTATCATGTATTTATACTTTCTTTATGTGAGCATAATGTGAACACACATGAGCGGTCTATTTTATTTAAAAAATGATCTTTTTTTGGGACTTCATCTCAATCTCATTTCATTGAGGCATATTTTATTTTATACACAACTTTATTTTATAATGTGTATAAACCCATTTTACTTTTAATTTTATTCAAAAGGAATATTTTTATATGAATCATTTTTACTAAATGACAAAAAGAATTTTTTATCTTATGTATTCGGTGACAACAACTTCTCTGCCGTCGTGACCATTATTTGAGTTTCAGCTTTCTCTATAAGCCATAACTTTTTTTAAATGAAAAATAAATACCAAGTTTTACTTTTCTTTTATTTTGGTATTGAAAAAGGTTTTGATAGTGTTTTTATTATATTAATGTGTTGTATTGATATATTGTGATTGAAATGTGGAAATTTTATGTTTCCTTATGCATGTTTTATGTGATACGTTTATGTTATGGTTCTTGGGAATTGTTTATGATATGTTTAAAACTTTTCATATAAGGAATGCATTGGAATTAATAAGTGATGAGTCGAGCCCGCTATATCTCCTCGATGCATAGGTAGGTCTCATGAGACAAACTAGTTTCATGGAATGAGGCCTTGACAAAATCTTATTTATAGTCTTGGCATGAGGCCTTGGCTACGTCGTTATGATAGTCTGTCATTATGAATTCCATTATTATGAAAGTGGTTATTTATATTGCATGTGATTATTCGACTAGTATAATATCCATGTGAATAAGTAAATGGAATTATTTCATTTTATTTCTGCCATATTATGCTGATGTTCAAGTTTAAAAGTCTTTTGTTCTAGTTATACATTGCCTTAAATATTTATGTTTATTTATGAATGTTTTAGCTGTATTTATTATCCTTACTGAGCATCTGAGCTCACCCCTTTCTATGTTTTATTTTCCCAGGATGTGAAGAAATATTTTATGACTAACCTACAGGGATAATATGAATGGGATAGGAGTTTGGAATTTGGAGACTATGTTATTGTGATTTTTCACTTTATGATGTAATGTAACATTTATGAAGGTATCTAGTGTTTCCAAATATACTAAACTAATCGGTCTTTCGAGACATGATCTTTTGTAATCATGCCAATTTTACGTAATAATGCACCGACTCTAGGTAACTAGGGTCGGGGCATTACAATTCATACCTAACAATCCAATCACTTTTCGATAACTATCAAATTAAATAATTATATTTTAATCGTATATTGTTATTAATTTAAACATTATATTGTGTGTAATGAAAGATATCAAAGAAATAAAATTTATTTAATGAGAAATATATAATAAAATAAATAATTGTCATAGAATAACCAAAAAAAATTATTTATGTCCTATAAAATAAAAATTTATTAATTATTAATTTAATAAAAACATATAGGCTTATTACATCATCATAATCCTTTTTTTTAATTTATTACCACAACCTATATAGTTTTTGAATTGATTATGTCCATGTGGGATGTTTTGAGGAAGTCTCCTTCATAATCCCAAAAAAAATTAACAGGTCGACCAAGGATAATGTTTTAATTCTTCTATTATCTATACAATATTTAAAATTACATAATAAATATTTTTAAATATTAAATACAATTTTAGTAGAAGTATTTAAAGAAGAGATATACAAAAATCAAATCGGTTCATATAGGTGTTAGTTAACATGTATGAAAGAGCGACATTATCATTTTAAACATATGTTAGGGTAAGATGATAAATAATATTATATCCTAAAAAATTCTGAATTATTTCATAAGTAGATTATATTTTCCCTATATCCATCATAATAACCAGCATGGTGTGGCAGTGATGAAAAACGAAGCACATCACTTCATGGAGGTGGTTGTCTGATGGTATGCATGAGCAATGATTTAATTTCATATTTGATAGAAATAAGGACGATAATGCTTAAAATAATAGAATAATTTTTTTCTTGTACATGGATGACACTGATTCTATTATATCTTCATGGTTATGATAGAATTAAGGGAGGTAGAAAAACAAATAAAATGTAATAACTGAGTTTAGTGTTATAAATATAGATTATAATTCTAGTTTTATTTATTTGTTAATAATTTTGATGATAGAATTATGGAAATACCAAAACCGCTAATATGTGAGTAATTAATCAGGGACAGTTTTCATAGGTCTTATTAAGGATAATTATAATGATGTAGGATTTTCAAACATAGATATTACATATTTTAGTTGAATATTAATTACATTACAAAAACACACTCATGTGGTTACTAATGTAATAATGAATTTTGAGTCTTGGAAACATAAAAAAATTGTACCAAAGAGTTCTAAATCATCTATACTTTAGTTAATCATAACTAGAACCCTTGTTAGACATATAAAAAATAATACCTATCAATATAAAATAGGGGAATAAAACATAAGAAAGGGTGATATTATCTTCTCAGTAATGATAAAAATGTTAAATGAATAAACATAATGTGAGAATATCGGTATGAGATCATCAAAATAACATGTAAAAACAATACTCATAATATCAAAGATAAAAAAAATTAAGTCTTGTAAAATATATTAAATGTTCATAAGAAATGAATCATATAGTTATCAGGGAATATAATCCATGAGAGCATAACAGAGTCATAAGTTATTTTTTTTGGAATACACATAAACATAGAAAATCATTTTAGTATAAGTTAAGGATCATTTCTAATACTATTATTGTGGAATTATTTAACTCCCCTAACAATGATAGTAGTAAACGTTCACTCCCAACACTATCATAATGGAAATTTTATCTTACTAAAATGGGTTTACCACCATTCCAATCCTATATATCAAATGAAATTTCAATATTTACCCAATTCATTGGAGAGAGATATAGTCCCACTTGATACATAATGAAAATCACACATACGTGTTCCATAAGATTATAAATACATTCATCATATCATAACCCAAGAAAGGAAATAGGTTTCATAATAAATTAATAATAATATAATATATATAAAACAAATCACTTTCACAACAATTTCATTATTTAACTATAACATAACCCATCAAAAGAGAATCACATTTCACAAGAATTCTATCATGAGATAAACTATAGAAGAGAAATAGGTTTCTGAAAAATACTTTCATCATAATTATAAACTATATGATAAAAAATAAGAATGGTCTCCTTCAGCTATATACATATTTAATCATAAGTAACATTAATGTTTGTCATCATATAAGGAATAAATTTTTGAATGACCACTTAGCACATTTTCGGAAGAAAATAATATTTTCACAATGAAATTTTTTTTATTAAAATAAAAAATCATAAAAATTTTAAAAAAACATTTTGTTTGAAATAATATATCAAACATATAAATTAATATTTTATGTATTGAGAGTTCATGATGGTGGGAAAAATCATTCATCGCACACAAGTTAAAATAATGATTTTTCTACATTTATGGTAAAAGAAAAAGGATACATATTAGGAAAATGACATGAAAATTAATTTCAAAACAACAAAAATAATAAAGAAAAAAATGGGTAACAATTTATTTAATTAATATTTTATATTGTATTTAATTTCTTTAACATATTCTTTAAAAAACAAAGATTTGTAAGAGATATGATTTTTTGACCGTAGAGAATAATAATGTTATTTTATTTAAATTCCATTGAGGCGTGAGTACATAACGAGATGAAAATGAAGGAAAAATTTATCTCAAATTCAAAATAGAATATAATAAAAGTAATTATGTTCATGTGAATTATATAATAATATTTTTTTTATCGAATGGAAAATCAGAAACTATCCTGATAAATAGTGAGATTGCTGTATCAAACCATTACAACTTTGATAACTTTTGAATCGTATTTACGATTAAATAATTACATCAAACGAAACATTAAATAAAAATAATAATTTTATGGTTGATAAAAAATTTAAAAGGGATAGTATACACAACTCTTAAAATAGGAATGTTCTATAATATAATATATGTCTCAAAGAAGAAAAATTGAGAAAAAAATACCATACCTTAATTCTTAACTTCCTCATAATTTTTTTACTCATTGTATAATAAATATATGTTTATTATACATATATTATATAACCATAGAAATATTTATCAATCATATACTTTTTAATAATGAATTTTTATTACCCTTTTATCCATAATTAATTTTCAAAATCACGATTTAGGTAATTACTTTTTTCATTTTTATTATATGTTTTGGTCTGAAATTATTGATCCATTTACATTGATCACGGATACATAATATAATGAATGTTAACCATGATAAAATTATTATAAATATTCATTATATTTTTATTTAGATTAACCTATTAAATTTATATATAGAAAATGAGTTACACTATTCATGGAGATGATAAACTATACGTACCCATGAACACTCTTTCCATTTTCTCGATAGAATAAATGAATGATAAAATTATATCACCTTTAAAAATGAATTATTATAAAATATATATTATATATATATATATTAAATTTATCATTATATTCTTCCATGTAATGAATTTGTGAAAAAATAATCACATCGCTTCACGAGGCGGTAGTCCATTGTACACATGATAGACATTACCACATCACCCCGGAATAGAAAGTAATAAGAAATATGTTTTATCATGATAATATAAAAATTAAAATATCATAAATAATATATAAATAAACAAATATATATATAATAAACATATCATTATATCCAATCGTGATATGTGGTTATGCAAAATGAATAACATTGAATCGCAATGTGGCAATTGGCGAAACACACAATAAATAGTTTTGTTTCCCATTTGAGGGAAGAGAAGAAATTATCATGTCATTAAATTATCATATGAATATATATATATATATATAATATTTTAATGTTATTATATTATCATGGATTAATAATATTTTATGTAGGTGAAGGACGAGACAAAAAAACCGATGTTTAGGATTTTTACCCCATCATAGGAGAGTCTCTTTAAGTTTATACCTAAAGCCTTATGATGAGGGATTAATAATCAAAATAAGGACTCTAGGATTAGATTATTGAATTAGGGTCTTTAATTTTTTAGGTATTTTATAATCAAAATGGATTTGGAAGTGTGGATATGAGAAGAGATGGGTGGCCGTTCATAAATGGGGGAGATGACACAAACAACTCTTTTGAAATGAATTATGTCTTCCAATGTTTTCCACAAGAAAAAAGGATAGAAAATGTGTCATTAAAGAAATTTAGATTGAATAATGTCTAGAAATTTATATAATATGGATTTTTTTAAAATTTTATAGGCCAGTTTACTCCATTATCTTTTATGTCTCATCCCATGGTAAACCCTTTTTATCATTAAACATAGAAATTAAATTTTAATGTTTTTATTTTTTATAATGGCCAAAAATCAAGTTGAACTTGTAAAATAATATTAATTATACATATTAAAAATATGGAATATATATTTTTTAAAATAAAATTATAGAAGTGGAAATATTTAATTTAAAATTAAATAAACAACCATGATGAAATATCGAATTTCCAAACAAAAAAGTTTTAAAATATTAAACAGTTTTTATTTAAAATTCAATATTAAATTTATTAAATTGATTAAATTGATTTAATTATAATATAACATTAGTTATTTTAAATTAAAAGTAGTTCTTTTTAAAATATCCATATAAATTCTTTAATCAAAAATTTTATTTTCAATAAAAATTAAAATTTTCACTATTCATCGAAAACAATATTTTTTTACTAAAAATTAGTGAAATTCATCCTAATATAATTTTTACATTTTCATTAACAAAAATATTTAAATTTTTTAAATGAAATTTTGAAAAATATTAAAATATTTCTTTTATTCTTTGTTTAAAAAAATAAAAGGATTTTTTGAGAATTATTTTTCAAAATATATAAAGACATTTGAAAAAAGATGTTATTTTTATCAATATATTTTATTTATAAGAAAACATTATAACTAATATATTATTTTTTCCTATTCATAATATTTTTTATGGAAAGGTCATGAAATATATGTTAAATAGTAATTTAAATATTATACTTTCATTCGTTGGATGTTGGTGTCGGTGAAGTACTATTTATTGAAGAAATTATGCTGTTTTGAAAAATATATTTAAAAAAATATAATTCATTGAGATTTTAAAAAAAGAACATGATTTTAGATATCATGTGTGACAGAAAAACCAATATTATAATATAATATAACACCTATAGACTATATGATAAATTTCTTTTTAAATAAAATAAATATTTTTGACATCTTTTGTTGCACACAACACCAGATTTAAGAAAATTTGATAATCTATAAAAATTTTATACAATCAATATTAAAATATCTGATCAATTAAATTGGAGGGAATAAATAGGAATAACTAAATTATAAAAAATATATGGTTTAAAAATTATCATTGGTTATATATTTATTAGAAATAAAAATTATATTTATTTGAAAGTAAAAGAAACGGTTTCTAAAAAGTTGTAATTTATCATTGAAAATGGTTTCATTTCATTTTTTTCACATATGAAAAAATTAATTTTCCGAACTCATAGAAAACATATTTAATAAAATAAAAATCATTTTTGAAAAAATATTATACAAACTATATTAGAGTGATTTTTTTGGATATTTTTGAAAAAAATAATTTTATGAAAAAATACTTGCCATTTTTTTTTCAAGAAATCACATTTATAGGAGATTGGGAAAAAAAGTACTTAAAACCAGAGGATCATCATACCTTAATGGTGTATTATTGTTCACTCAAAATAAATTATTTACAAAGATAAATTTTATTTAAATTTGTTTTAGTGTAACATTTTTTTAATTATATTACATTTTAACTTATTTTATATATTTTAATCAATTTCATATTTAATTTTGATATTAAATAATTCTAAACTTGTGAGAAATTTGTATTTTTAAAACCAATCTTTTGTCACATGTGTGGTTTAATTTTAAATTTAATTCCACCAATTCTATTAATTTAATTTGAAAAAATGTAATAAATATTATGTATAATAATTATTTACATAATCTACTAACTTCAACATAACGGTTGACCATAATTAAAGTTAAAACTAAAAAAATTAATTATCGTGGTTAAGGTAAAAATTAGTTTTCTGAGGTTTTAAACTAAAAATATAAGGGTTACAAATTATCTAAAATAAGTACATGAACCATTTTATAAAAATATTTTTTCCTTATAATCACTAATGTTGCATCATTACTGATGTTGGAGTCTTGGGTCATGATAAAAACATGTGAATCACATTATCTTTTAAAAAAGTCCATTTGTATCACCTCCCCGACTTATAAAAGACCAACCGTATCCTCCCCTATTCGAACATCAGAAACCATTTAGTTTGGCCATGATTTACCCAAATCCATTTCATAAATCCTTCATTACATCATAGATTCCTTATTTTGACCAGTAATCCCTCCTATGAAGTTATTAGGTATAAACATATAGGGGCTCTCTCAAGTAGAGGTAAAATTATTCAGTGTGCATATTTTTATTATTTCATCTTCCACATCCTTAAAAAATTATTCAAATTGGATAGTCTAATATAACCAGTATATACCATGTAAATATATTTTATTATGTTAATGGTATTACCCATTTCCATCTCTACTTCCATCAAATGGGAAAAAAATCATCAATCATGTTTATAGTGAACTACCATCTCATAAATAGATATAATTTGTATTTCATTAGAACCATTAATGACTAGATATAATGATGGATTATATAGATATTATATTTAAAAAATTATTATAATTCATTAATTATGATATAACACATAATTTTATACTTTTCATTTCATTGGGGATACGGTAATGTCACTACTATATAATGTGCACTACCGCCTTGCAAGGTTGTGTGATTAATTTTTCTCTATTTCTTTTCATAAAATGTTGAAATGATAAATTTAATGAATATATTTTATATTTTTAATATAAAAATCATTCTTTAAATATAATATCACATATAACAAATTCTCTTCAAATCCGTTTTAAAATAATAATATTGATCGTGTATACGTGTGGAGTACCACCTCCATGTAGAGATGTGAAATGTCTTTCATTTTTTACATGGATGATAATAAGGATTTATTTTATTAATAAAAATTATATATATGAAACTATAATTATTATTTTATTAATAATTAATATTTATCTTTCTTTCATTTTATCTGTCAAGAAAATTTGGATACACCATTTATGCGTATGTATGACCTACTATATCCAGGAACAGTGTAATACACTTTTTGTATCTAAATTTATAGATCACTATAAATACATATAAAATGAATATATATTATATTTATATTATGATTAAAATTCACATGATAATGTAACCATGATTACATTAAAAGGTCCAAAATCACAAAACTAAAACATACATGAATAAATGTATTAATTATAACCCAAAACAATTATTTTAACAACAAATTATAAATAAATGGGTGATAAATGATTATAAGTAAATAATATATGGTATGAAATATATTATTATAGTTATATAATAAATTTATAATATAACTATATTTATTATACATGAGGTTCAATCACATATGAATGAAGTTGAACATGGGGGTGAGGGTTTTGTAGTCTCACTTTTACTTCTATTATAAATATTTCATAGAGACCACTTATTACATTGAATGGTGTATATAATTAACCATTAATAATTTATATCATGAGATTTATTATCTCAAATTTGTTTAATGTTTAATTGGATGATTATTTCTTTTATGGAGCTTACAATTCAAATTTTCGCAAAGTGGTAATGGTTTATTTCACAATATAACCATTATTCAAGATTGTTATTGTTTAAGTATCCCTTAAGGTAATTATATGATATTTATATCTAAAAATAAAGATTTTTTTCAAATAATTTGGTTATCCATGAACCTTTTCATGTAATATTACCATTTCCCACATTTTTCAGTTAAAATAATTGAGAAAATGCTTTTAAGAAAATTCCACTTTATTTATATCTTCAGTCAAAAATAATTTTTCATCAAAATAAATCTTAAAAAATATTACCATTTTCAAATGATTTATTAATGATATTTTTACATATTTATACTTCTTATAGTTTTTTTAAATGAATCTTTATGTTGTTTTCAAAGCAAGGATTGTTTGTCTTTTACTGAAAATGTGAATGAAATATTTGTTTTAAAGTGTATGACATGAATAGAATTTTCCACTGTTATGAACACTAAATGATTTAATGATTATTTTACAAGCTTTCCAAGGTTATTTAAATATAAAAGTATTGAAAAATATTTTATGAACTTTTTTATTTTAAAATATTTTCAAACTAAATAGGTTATTGTCTTAAAAAGTCTTCTTATTGACATTTTTTTTGTTTTCTATTTGTCAATATAATGAAATTTATATTATAACTATGTTTGAAAGTTTATATATTGTTTTATATCATCCTTATTCATTAGTTTAATGGTTTATGGTCATTTTAACCGAGGATATAGAATTTTATTATCATTCACCATATTCATATGGATGGCTTATGATTAGGTTTATATGATTGGGGTAAGTATTAAAATTTTGTATGTTAGTTTTTCAATATGAATGTTTAAGTTGATTATGTTTCACCATTTTAATATGATGAAATCATTATAAATAGTATGTGAAGGGTGTGGTGTTGTCATATATATCCCATCAATGCATCAGAATGTCTCGTGAGACAAAGATTTTGTCCATATTAGACGAGTTTCTACCCATAGATTTAATTTATCTAGTGAAAGTTCTTGAAAACATGTTTTAGATGATTTGAAATTATACATTATCCCATTATTAAATAATTTATTTCCACGTAATTTTTTAATTATTTATAATATTGAGGTAAACGTTTCAAGATTATGTAATAATTTAAATAGATTTTTTAATCATCATTTTTTATTTCAAATTATGCTAATTTTTTTGATTACACGACACACGTCTAAGTTATTTACGTTGCCATATTTATTATGATTATTTATTAATGATCTTTTATGCTCTAAAATACCCTTATTGAATATCTGAGGTCACCCCTTTCTTGGGATTTATATCCAATAGGATACTACAAAGTGTTCTATAATGACCCTTAGACTTTCAAACATGGTTATTACATCTTTTTAGATGAATATTCAATAAATTACAAAAACGCATGACTGTGGACGATAAATGTTTTATGTATTTAAAGACTAGGTATGTAATCATCTAATTAGGAGAATGATCTCTATCATATCCCATAATTATATTATCCCTATGCAGTGTTCAGAAACATACCCTACATAAACGAGTTCTTCATAACGGAGGGAAAGGAAACATAAGAATGGGTGAACTCAGATTCTCAGTAATGATAAACAAGGGAGGTAAATAAGCATAACATGAACATAAAGAAATGCTAACATGAGTACAATATATGAAAACCATAACCTACAAATCAATGATCAAAATATTGAGTCATAAAATAAATATAGACTATTCAAAAGACAATAATCATAAGGAAATCAAAGAACATGTTTAATGAGTGAATAACATTGACATTTGGACCTAGAATTGTAGCGTAAACCGATGTATCGAAAATAATTTTCATAGTTGTTAAGGATCACTTCCAAGTCTATCATATTGGAATATGTTCACCCCCCAAATCATTATAGTAGGTATGGTTCACTCTAAAGACAATCAAAGTAGTCAATGCTTGTTACTAAATTTTGTTCCCTCCACATTTAAGTATTATCCGTCTCCTAATATATATATCATTGCCTAATTTATTTCAAGGAGATATTGGTACCACTAGCCACATAATGAAAATCATTCATATGTTTACCACAGTATCATAAAGCATTATTCATATCGTTACACATGAAATGAAATGTTTTTCATGATAATTTCATCATATCAAAACCTGTGGAAATCATATAGGTTTCATAACCATTTCATTAATGAATAACTCAGGAAAAGAAGTGGTTTTCATAATAATTTTATGATTGAAAAATCCATAGATAAAGAATGGTTTTAATAAACATATTATCATCAAAAATATAAACCATTCTTAGAAAGAATAATAATTGCAACCATTGATCATATATCTAGTAAATAATAAGTAAACTCAAAGGATGTCATCACATATGGAGAGTTATTTTAAAATAAAAATCACCTTTAATGTTTTTGGAGGAAAATAAACATTCTTTAAAAATATCTTTTAAAAACTAATCATTTTTTTAAAAAACTATTTTTTGAAAATAATCATGAAAACTTATAATATAATATTTAAAAAATCATTTAAAACATTTTTTAATGAAATTATCATTTTTTCTTTGAAAAATAAATTTTAAAACATAAAAAAATTTATAATTATTTTCATTGAAAAAAATTGAAATAATATAAAGGAATCATCAAATAAAATAATTGTATTGATGGTAGAAAATAATATTTATATTGTCCATGTTTAAGAAAACATTCTTGCAACATTTTTGGTAAAGGCCAATGAGAATTGTTTTTAAAATGACATGAATATTCATTTTTTTGTTAAAAGTAAAAAATTAGTAACATTATATATAATAAATAATTTTATAATGTTTAAAAAAAATTGGAAAACATTATTTTTAAAACATGGTTTCGGAAAAAGGTTTTCAATTATAGATAGAAATTAAGATGGTTTTTATTAAAAACACAGTTTCGATCTCTTGAGTACATAAAGAGAGGAAAATTAATGTAAAACATGTATTATCATGAAATAACATTATGAGAATAAAATAAATGAATTTATTGAGAGATAGATCACAATATTTCACCATTAGAATCATAATCACGAATAATCCCAATAAGCGATGAGATTCTAACATAAAACCCTTGGCACATTGGTATATTTGAATCATAATCCCCATGAAATTATAGAATTAAATGAAATATAGAATATATTTAGAATAAATAAATTCATTATATTACATACCAAATTGTATGTATATAAACCTTATGAATGAAGGTCGGTCTGTAATATAACAAATGTCTTAAAGAAGGAAAAACGGGACAAATAAAATTCCTTATCAATTTGGTAACTTTTGAAACGTAAACAACCAAAAACTGTGATACACAAATAGATATATAAATATGAATAATTTTCAGGATAATAATTATAAAGTACATTAATGGGTATTATATATAACATAGAAAATAAATAGGTGGTTAATATGACATGTTTCCCACAAAAGTAAAATGTGAGATGGAAATACCTAACCACTTTAGTAATATTTTGAATCCTAATTCATAATAAAAAAAATTGTAAATAAAAAAATTAAATATAAATAAAAGGATAAAATTCATTATATAACAATGAAAATAGGAAGTATATACACAACACAAAATAAACAATCTTTGAAATTACAAACGACTCTTAAAAATAAAAGAGAGACAAGAAACCCCCTTACTATATGTCTCGAATTCCTTCATACATGTTATTATCTGCAGAAATACAAATATTAGTTTATTATATATATATTATTGAACCATAAATATTTATATTATATCTGGTATGATTTAATTTTGACCATTAATTACCCGTTTTTTTCTTATTTTTTGTAAGAATCATGTTTCACGTAATAACCAATTTTTTTGTATTTGATTTGATTTTTTTATTAATGGTCATATTATTTTGATCATGGTTTCATAATATATAAAATTAAAATCATGAAATAATTATAATACTTATACATCAGTTATATTTTTAAGAACAATCTCTAATGTTTATGTTGAGGGATTAAATAACTTATGATCATAGAGACGGTAGGTCATACGTATGCATGAGTAACATTTAAATTTTTTAATGATCACTATAGAAAGGGCATAAGTAATATTTTATCTTAAAATAATTATAATAATATAATAAATAACATATTATTCATTTATATATACTTATATATATCAATCATGTTGAGTGGTGATGAAAAGAGAGAGTCAAATCACTTCCTGAAGGCTACAATCGATGCATATAAGAACAACGCTATCATCACTCAGTGAGTGAAAAAAATGATATGTCATCATTAAAAAAATCAAAATATCATGAATATAATAATTGTTTCATATATATCACATATATTCATTATCATTAACCTTATTATCTTCCATGTAAAGCGTTAGTGAAAAATGAATCACATCACTTGGTAATGTGATAGTCCACTGTGCACACGAGAGAAATTATTGTATCCCATGTGGAATGGAAGGTAAAAATGTATAGATGATATAATAAAATATAAATTTAACTATTTTTATATATCCGATTTATATTTTAGATCCCTCACCTTATCCAACTGTGAGATATGGTCTTGAAAAAACAAATGACATCAGTTCATGAGGCGGTAGTCCTCCATGCAGAGGACTGATAATTTTACAACCCATTTGTTGAAAGTGGATATTTATTAGGTAATTCCATTTAAATTAGAATAACTTGAAAAATTCAATTTACAATTAATCTATAATATATGATGAGAAATATTGTATTCAAAGAGAAAAAGTTCAAAATTATATAAAGGGTTTTTTATCAAAATTTACAATGGAAATGATCCAAATGTCCAAAATCAGATATATATATATATATATTTATGAACAAATTTAAATTTAAAATTAATTTAATTATATAGTATAATTTTATAAATAATTAAACCTAAAAGGTAGTTTTGTATTAAAATGATTTATTATTCACTATTCATCAATAAATTAATATTTATTGAAAATTAGAAGAAATCAATCATAATATTATTTTGATATGATGATTTAAAAAAATACTTTTATTATTTTATTTATATTTTATAAAAGTTTCAATATTTTGTTTGAAAATATGTGATGAAAAGTGCGACGAAATATTTTTTAGAAAAATACAGTTTTAAGCATGAAATTGGATTTATTCATTTCTCTTGTATAGAAAATAAATAAGATTAATGTTCATAATTAAATTGAATATATATTACAGAAATTTCATTAAAAATATTAATTGAAAGTTTTTATTAAATTTATTTATGTAAAACATGTTTTCATGCATAAAAATAATTCTAAAACAAAATATTTCCTTTATTTGGGAATAGTTTTCTTTTATTTTCATTTATTGCTAATTGGTTACCAAATAATATATTTTATATATCTTTGTAAACAATATATTTTAATAATTTTGTTAAACTTATATATAACAACTATTCCAATTACTAGTTGATAACTTTTGTATTAAATTATAATATTCATATATAATGTTATGTTTCATTTAAACATAATGTTGTGTATAACACAATATAATATTAGTGTTGCATGTGAAACAAGATAAACATTGTATTTAATCTAAAATAAATTATAAAAAATTTGAAATTTATTTTGGAAAAACATTTCGCAAAATCTAGGGGTGTCACATTCTACCAATCTAAAAATGAATTTATCCTTTCAAATTAGTCACATTGGTACCAACAACTGTGGATAATTCTACAACATTACATCATCGGGGTCCCACATAACTTCATAAAGCTGGTGGATTCACTATAAAACATTGACAATTTAAGTGGGTTTTTTGTAGAAATTTCGCTGTATGATATAGAATCTCTACGGTTTATTCCTCATAAGAAAGATCATGCACCAACAGTAAAACCTCTGAGTTAAATAAATGTGATAAATTAGTTATATACATCTTTAAAAGAGATACGTAGAACACATCATGAACTTGATAGAGGTTCTATGGAAGCACACAATGATAAGATATTATCATAATATGATTAAGTATTTCAAATGAACCAATATACAATGGGATGATTTACCCCTTCTTTATTATATAATGAAAATCATAGAAATTTCCTCTAACTATGTTCAAATTCTAGACCACATCGATTATTATCCACATACAATTTATGTGAACTTTCTTTCTACCCTTGTATATTATTAAATGGATATAGCATTTTTACCATCTCATCAGTTTTGTGTTGACCCAATAGATTTGTTTCTATAACATTATTATAATATGCTATAGTTATACTATTCTTTGCATAGTGGGATTCAAAAGGATTTATGTCAATGCTCAAGTGAAATATTTTTTTCAAGAAAATTCATCTTGAGGATGGTGTTGATCCAACCACCTTTTATATCCATAGGAAATTATCATAGCTTATTCTCTAGGGTTTGAATTAATCTCTCGGATAAACCATCTGTTTGAGGATGAAGCAATTTTCTAAACATCATCTATATATCAAGAGCTTACTTAACTATTCTCCAAAACATTTAACTAAACATTAGATATCGATAAAATACAAATAAATGTGGTACCCATTGAAAACATAACACTTCCTTAATTTATATTATTGTAAGAGGATAAAGATACAAATATTATCTGATGCTAAATATGTGTTCTAACTTCATAAGATGATTGACTAAAAACCATAATTAACTCAACATCAATGATAATACAATACCAATGTTTTAAAATTCCCTTTAATCATATATCCAAAAAGTATAAAGGCATTCCTTCTAAAATAACCTTTTTACTAAATCATGTATAAAACCTAAGAGTTTTATTTCCATAAAAGAATCCTAAATTATCCATAATCGTGAAAAACACTTTTCCTATAAAACCACAAGATCAAGGGTGGTCAAAGACGTTGAACTTACAATAACACTTGATTTTAAAAAACCACGATGTAATCCTTAAATCTTAAGTAAATATTACATTAAGTAATATATTATTTAGAAATAACATAATCCATATATGTTTCATTATTCGTACAACCCAAATACCATTTAAAAAATAATTGAACAACATAATCCTAAAATTTAGATACCTAAATATTTAAATCATTCTAATTTAATTATTAAAATGGAATATATAATTCCTTGGTATAATAGTTAGTTATTATGTAACACCCAAACCACATGTGGGTCATACAAGGAATACATTGGACTTAATAAGTAATGGGTCGAGCCCGCTATAGCTCCTCGATCTATCAGTAGGTCTCATTAGACAAACTAGTGTCTTGGCACGAGGCCTTGACAAAATCTTATTTGTAGTCTTGGCATGAGGCCTTGGATACGTCATTATGATAGTCTGGCATTATGCATTCCATCATTATGAAAGTGGTTATTTATATTGCATGTGATTATTCGGCTAGTATAATATCCATGTGAATAAGTAAATGGAATTATTTCATTTTATTTCTGCCATATTATGCTGATGTTCAAGTTTAAAAGGCTTTTGTTCTAGTTATACATTGCCTTAAATGTTTATGTTTATTTATGAAAGTTTTAGCTGTATTTATTTTCCTTACTGAGCATCTGAGCTCACCCCTTTCAATGTTTTATTTTCCCAGGATGTGAAGAAATATTTTATGACTGACCTACATGGATAGTATGAAGGGGATAAGAGTTTGGACTTTGGAGACTATGTTATTGTGGTTTTTCACTTTATGATGTAATGTAACATTTATGAAGGTATCTAGTGTTTCCGAGGATACTAAACTAATCAGTCTTTCGAGACATGATCTTTTGTGATCATGCCAATGTTACGTAATAATGCACCGACTCTAGGTAACTGGGGTCGTGACATTACAATTCATACCTAACAATCCAATCAATTTTCGTTAACTATCAAATTAAATAATTATATTTTAATAGTATATTGTTATTCATTTAAACATTATATTGTGTGTAATGAAAGATATCAACGAAATAAAATTTATTTAATGAGAAATGTATAATAAAATTAATAATTGTCATAGAATAACCAAAAAAATTATTTATGTCCAATAAAATAAAAATTTATTAATTATTAATTTAATAAAAACATATAGGCTTATTACATCATCATAATCCTTTTTTTAATTTATTACCACAACTTATATAGTTATTGAATTGATTATGTCCATGTGGGATGTTTTGAGGAAGTCTCCTTTATAATCCCAAAAAAAATAACAGGTCGACCAAGGATAATGTTTTAATTCTTCTATTATCTATACAATATTTACAATTAAATAATAATCGTTTTTATATATTAAATACAATTTTAGTAGTAGTATTTAAAGAATAGATATACAAAAATTAAATCGGTTCATATAGGTTTTAGTTAACATGTATGAAAGAGAGACATTATCATTTTAAACAGATGTTAGGGTAAGATGATAAATAATATTATATCCCAAAAAATTCTGAATGATTTCATAAGTAGATTATATTTTCCCTATATCCATCATAATAACCAGCATGGTGTGGCGGTGATGACAAACAAAGCACATCACTTCATGGAGGTGGTTGTCCGATGGTATGCATGAGAAATGATTTAAATTCATATTTGATAGAAAGAAGGACGATAATGGTTAAAATAATAAAATAATTTTTTTGTTGTACATGGATGACACTGATTCTATTATATCTTCATGGTTATGATAGAATTAAGGGAGGTATAAAAAAAATAAAATGTAAGCACTGAGTTTAGTGTTATAAATATAGATTATAATTCAAGTTTTATTTATTTGTTAATAATTTTGATGATAGCATTATGGAAATACCAAAACCTCTAATATGCGAGTAAGTAATCAGGGACAGTTTTCATAGGTCTTATTCATGATAATTATAATGATGTAGGATTTTCGAACATAGATATTACATATTTTAGTTTAATATTAATTACATTACAAAAACACAATCATGTGGTTACTAATGGAATAATGAATTTTGAGTCTTGGAAACATAAAAAAATTATACCAAAGAGTTCTAAATCATCTCCCCTTTAGTTAATCATAACTAGAACACTTGTTAGACATATCAAAAATAATACCTATCAACATAAAATAGGGGAATAAAACATAAGAAAGGGTGATATTATCTTCTCAGTAATGATAAAAATGTTAAATCAATAAACATAATGTGAGAATATCGGTATGAGATCATCAAAATAACATGTAAAAACAATACTCATAATATCAAAGATCAAAAAATTAAGTCATGTAAAATATATTTAATGTTCATAAGAAATGAATCATATAGTTATTAGGGAATAGAATCCATGAGAGCAAAACATAGTCATAAGTTATTTTTTTTTGAATACACATAAACATAGAAAATCATTTTAGTAGAAGTTAAGGATCATTTCTAATACTATTATTGTGGAATTATTTAACTCCCCTAACAATCATAGTAGTAAACGTTCACTCCCAACACTATCATAATGGAAAAATTATCTTACTAAAATGGGATTACCACCATTCCAATCCTATATATCAAATGAAATTTCAATATTTACCCAATTCATTGGAGAGAGATATAGTCCCACTTGATACATAATGAAAATCACACATACGTGTTCCATAACATTATAAATACATTCATCATATCATAACCCAAGAAAGGAAATAGGTTTCATAATAAATTAATAATAATATAATATATATAAAACAAATCACTTTCACAAAAATTTCATTATTTAACTATAACATAACCCATCAAAAAAGAATCACATTTCACAATAATTCTATCATGAGATAAACTATAGAAGAGAAATAGGTTTCTTAAAAATACATTCATCATAATTATATACTATATGATAAAAAATAAAAATGGTATCCGTCAACAATATACATATTTAATCATAAGTAACATTAATGTTTGTCATCATATAAGGAATAAAATTTTGAATGGCCACTTAGCACATTTTCGGATGAAAATAATATTTTCACAATGAAAATATTTTTATTAAAATAAAAAATCATAAAAATTTTAAAAAAACTTTTTCTTTGAAATAATATATGAAACATATAAATTAATATTTTATGTATTGAGAGTTCATGATGGTGGGAAATATCATTCATCCCACACAAGTTAAAATAATGTTTTTTTCACATTTATGGTAAAAGAAAAAGGAGACATATTAGGAAAATGACATGAAAATTAATTTCAAAACAAAAAAAAAGAAAAAATGGGTAACAATTTATTTAATTAATATAGTATATTATATTTAATTTTTTTTAAAATATTCTTTAAAAAACAAAGATTTGTAAGAGATA
Source organism: Viscum album (assembly GCA_963277665.1). Classification (NCBI taxonomy): domain Eukaryota; kingdom Viridiplantae; phylum Streptophyta; class Magnoliopsida; order Santalales; family Viscaceae; genus Viscum; species Viscum album. The sequence continues at coordinate 1,902,010,268 of OY728150.1, read as the reverse complement.
TGATTTTTCGACCGTAGAGAATAATAATGTTATTTTATTTAAATTCCATTGAGTCGTGAGTACATAACGAGATGAAAATGAAGGAAAATATTTATCTCAAATTTTAAATAGAATATAATAAATGTAATTATGTTCATGAGAGTCATATAATAATATTTTTTTTATCGAATGGAAAATCAAAAACTATCCTGATAAACAGTGAGATTGCTATATCAAACCATTACAACTTTGATAACTTTTGAATCGTATTTACGATTAAATAATAACATCAAATGAAACATTAAATAAAAAAATAATTTTAAGGTTGATAAAAAATTTAAAAGGGATAGTATACACAACTCTTAAAATAGGAATGGTCTATAATATAATATATGTCTCAAAGAAGAAAAATTGAGAAAAAAATACCATACCTTAATTCTTAACTTCCTCATAATTTTTTTACTTATTTCATAATAAATATATGTTTATTATACATATATTATATAACCATAGAAATATTTATCAATCATATACTTTTTAATAATGAATTTTTATTACCATTTTATCCATAATTAATTTTCAAAATCACGATTTAGGTAATTACTTTTTCATTTTTATTATATGTTTTGGTTTGAAATTTTTGATCCATTTACATTGATCATGGATACATAATATAATGATTGTTAACCATGATAAAATTATTATAAATATTCATTATATTTTTATTTAGATTAACCTATTAAATTTATATATTGAAAATGAGTTACACTATTCATGGAGATGATAAACCATACGTACTCATGGACACTCTTTCCATTTTCTCGATATAATAAATGAATGATAAAATTATATCACCTTTAAAAATGAATAATTATATAATATATATTATATATATAATAAATTTATCCTTATTTTCTTCCATGTAAAGAATTTGTGAAAAAATAATCACATCGCTTCATGAGGCGGTAGTCCATTGTACACATGATAGACATTACCACATCACCCCGAAAAAGAAAGTAATAAGAAATATGATTTATCATGATAATATAAAAAATTAAAATATCATAAATAATAAATAAATAAATAAATATATATATACATATAATAAACATATCATTATATCCAATCGTGATATGTTGTTATGCAAAATGAATAACATTGATTCACAATGTGGCAATTGGCGAAACACACAATCAATAGTTTTGTTTCCCATTTGAGGGAAGAGAAGAAATTATCATGTCATTAAATTATCATATGAAAATATATATATATAATATTCTAAGGTTATTATATTATCATGGATTAATAATATTTTATGTAGGTGAATGATGAGACAAAAAAACCGATGTTTAGGATTTTTACCCCATCATAGGAGAGTCTCTTTAAGTTTATACCTAAAGCCTTATGACGAGGGATTAATAATAAAAATAAGGCCTCTAGGATGAGACTATTGAATTAGGGTCTTTAATTTTTTAGGTATTTAATAATCAAAATGGATTTGGAAGTGTGGATATGAGAAGAGATGGGTGGCCATTCATAAATGGGGGAGATGACACAAACAACTCTTTTGAAATGAATTATGTCATCCAATGTCTGCCACAAGAAAAAAAGATAGAAAATGTGTCATTAAAGAAATTTTGATTGAATAATGTCTAGAAATTTATATAATATGGATTCTTTTTAAAATTTTATAGGCCATTTTACTCCATTATCTTTTAAGTCTCATCCCATGGTAAACCCTTTTTATCCTTAACCATTGAAATTAAATTTTAATTTTTTTATTTTTTATAATGGCCAAAAATAAAGTTGAACTAGTAAAATAATATTAATTATACATATTGAAAATATGGAATATATATTTTTTAAAATCATATTATAGAAGTGAAAATATTTAATTTAAAATTAAATATACAACCATGATGAAATATCGAATTTCCAAAGAAAAAAGTTTTAAAATATTAAACAGTTTTTATTTAAAATTCAATATTAAATTTTTTAAATTGATTTAATTGATTTAATTATAATATAATATTAGTTATTTTAAATTTAAAGTAGATTTTTTTATAAAATATCCATATAAATTCTTTAATAAAAAATTTTATTTTCATTAAAAAATAATATTTTTCACTATTCATTGCAAACAATATTTTTTAAAAAAAAATTATTGAAATTCATCCTAATATAATTTTTACATTTTCATTAACAAAATTATTTAAATTTTTTAAATGAAAATTTGAAAAATATTAAAATATTTCTTTTATTATTTGTTTAAAAAAATAAAAGGTTTTTTTAAGAATTATTTTTCAAAATATATAAAGACATTGGAAAAGTGATGTTATTTTTATCAATATATTTTATTTATAAGAAAACATTATAACTAATATATTATTTTTTCCTATTCATAATATTTTTTATGGAAAGGTCATGAAATCTATGTTAAATAGTAATTTAAATAGTATACATTCGTTCGTTGGATGTTGGTGTCGGTGAAGTACTTTTTATTGAAGAAATTATGCTGTTTCGAAAAATATATTTTAAAAAATATAATTCATTGAGATTTTAAAAAAAGAACATGATTTTAGATATCATGTGTGACAGAAAAACCAATATTATAATATAATATAACACCTATAGACTATATGATAAATTTATTTTTAAATAAAATAAATATTTTTGACATCTTGTGTTGCACACAACACCAGATTTAAGAAAATTTGTTAATCTATAAAAATATTATACAAACAATATTAAAATATATTATCAATAAAAATGGGGTGAATAATTAGGAATAACTAAATTATAAAAAATATATGGTTTAAAAATTATCACTGGTTATATATTTATTAGAAATAAAAATTATATTTATTTGAAAGTAAAATAAATGGTTTCTAAAAAGTTGTAATTTATCATTGAAAATGTTTTCATTTCTTTTTTTTCACATATGAAAAAATTAATTTTCCGAACTCATAGAAAAAATATTTAATAAAATAAACATAATTTTTGAAAAAATATTATCCAAACTATATTAGAGTGATTTTTGTTGATATTTTTGAAAAAAATAATTTGATGAAAAAATACTTGCCAATTTTTTGTTCAAGAAATAACATTTACAGTAGATTGGGAAACAAAGTACATAAAATCAGAGGATCATCATACCTCAATGGTGTATTCTTGTTCACTCAAAATAAATTATTTACAAAGATAAATTTTATTTAAATTTGTTTTAGTGTAACATTGTTTTAATTATATTACATTTTAACTTATTTTATACATTTTAATCAATTTCATATTGAATTTTGATATTAAAAAATTCTAATCTTATGAGATGTTTTTATTTTTAAAACCAATCATTGGTCACATGTGTGGTTTAATTTTAAATTTAATTCCACCAATTCTATTAATTTAATTTGAAAAAATGTAATAAATATTAAGTATAATAATTGTTTACAGAATCTACTAACTTCAACATAACGGTTGACCATAATTAAAGTTAAAACTAAAAAAATTAATTATCATGGTTAAGGTAAAAATTAGTTTTCTGAGGGTTTAAACTAAAAATATAAGGGTTATAAATTATCTAAAATAAGTACATGAACCATTTTATAAAAATATTGTGTCCTTATAATCACTAATGTTCCATCATTACTGATGTTGGAGTCTTGGGTCATGATAAAAACATGTGAATCACATTATCTTTTGAAAAAGTCCATTTGTATCACCTCCACAACTTATAAAAGACCAATCGTATCCTCCCCATTTCGAACATCAGAAACCATTTAGTTTGGCCATGATTTACCCAAATCCATTTCATAAATCCTTCATCACATCATAGATTACTTATTTTGATCAGTAATCCCTCCTATGAAGGTATTAGGTAGAAACATATAGGGGCTCTCTCAAGTAGAGGTAACCTTATTCAGTGTGCATATTTTTATTATTTCATCTTCCACATCCTTAAAAAATTATTCAAATTGGATAGTATAATATAACCAGTATATACCATGTAAATTTATTTTATTATGTTAATGGTATTACCCATTTCCATCTCTACTTCCATCAAATGGGAAAAAATCATCAATCATGTTTATAGGGAACTACCATCTCGTAAATAGATATAATTTGTTTTCCATTAAGAACCATTAATGTCTAGATATAATGATGGATTATATATATATTATATTTAAAAAATTATTATAATTCATTAATTATGATATGACACATAATTTTATACTTTTCATTTCATTGGGGATACGATAATGTCGCTACTATATAATGTGCACTACCGCGTTGCAAGGTCGTGTGATTAATTTTTCTCTATTTCTTTTCATCAAATGTTGAAATGTTAAATTTAATGAATATATTTTATATTTTTAATATAAAAATCATTCTTTAAACATAATATCACATATAAAAAATTCTCTTCAAATCCGTTTTAATAATAAAAAGTTTAATAATTATATCTTTCTTAAAATGGATCTATATGATGGTTATATGGGAATTTTTATACTAAAATAAAAATAATACATTATAAATTTATTTAAAACATACATGAAATGGATATAAAATTTGAGTTTATGTGTGAGGGTGTTAGAATGATAAAAATTAGGAATATATATGGACCATAATATTAGTTTATTCACATATGGGGAGATGTTTTGAATATAGTGTGAGTATAATTTTATCTAAATATTATATTTTTTGTGATCTTATATTCCATATTTTCATATTGAAAATACATTACTAGATAATATATATGTGTATTTTTTATTTACCCAACACACTAATGCCATATGTTATACAATAAATTGGAAAATATTAAGACATAATAATAGAACAATGTTCACTATTGTAAATAAGTATCCAGTCCTTTCTAAGATAAATATTATCCGACCAAAACATTTTACAGTATAATTTGGTTATAAATTACAATTTTTTGGTATGATAGTACCTAGTAAATAAAAAAAATATTATAATATTCCTCATATTAAACATATATATTGATAAATTTTTCAATAGAAAAATTGAAAAAAAATACCACCAAACAATTTAGATGTATTCAATACCCCATTGGGATTTGTCTTCAATACTAATGTAAACTCAGATTTAATAAACTATTAAAAAAATCAATGGAATGAATATATTTCTAATTCTTCTTTTAATAATATCACTACCTTAATTATAATGTTAAACATGATTCAAAATATGAGTTGTTAATTGATTAACATGCACCATTTTTTGTTGTTTATAAAATATTCAAAATATAAAAATTAGGTGTCAATAACCTTTTTTAACATTTATGGACCCCATTGATGAATGCACATCAATAGTCTCCATCATTGATTGTTTTCCTCAGAGATAAACACTAGGATTAAACACATTATACAATTTTTTATGTTTTATTGTGAGATAGTTTAATACCCATTATATTTTATCGTGATGAATGAATATATCATTTTTATAATGTTTGCAACTTTAAATAATGTGCTCATTTTTTTCTTTACCTTAAATTTCCCAAACTGTGTATCAAAAATAGTCATCAATGGGAATAAAGTGACTTTAAACAAGATCATTAATATTATCCTCATGAATAATAATTATTTCTCAAACATATAAATAATTTATTTTATCTATTTATTGTTTAATTATATTCATGTAATTTTCACACATGATTTTTCAAATATACAGTTATTTTATAAGTATGAATTTATTTATTTTCTAACTTTGTTAATTTTTGTAATATGGTTCATTACTTTAGAAAATTTATTAATTATATAATTTCAAACAGCCTTCATCATGTTGGCATCTACCAATTGATTTTATCATATAATCATGTAACATTTTGGGAGGATCTCATTCTTCTTCATGTGTGTGGATCCATATTTAGAAATATATTTCTTTAATATTTGGAGTTATTGGTGCTTTATTAATGCTTACAATAGATCTACTTATTGACTTGTAATTTAAGAACATGGTGATTTTATTATTTTCCTTCAACATATATCTTAAATATATTTATTTTAACCCTTATTTTGAAGCCTCTTCCCTTCCATTTTATTCTTCAAGAATGATTTTTTTTAATGAAATCATACCATTCCAATCATGAATTGATTCTATTTAATAATTTATATTTCTTTTATTAGTCTTGGAATGCAATGAAAAATTGAAATTTTATATGATGTAACCTCTCTAAACATAGTAGAACCATTTATTCTTTGTTTCGACATCAAATTCAACCTGCTAAAATTACACCTTTGGAGAAGTTGATCCCCTAGATTTATTTTTCATACTACACAATATAGGTTCAAATATTTTTATTACATGATTCAATTTTTTTGTCTTCTTATAAAATTATTATGAGATTTGTACCACATTTTTATAAAAAATCAATCATTTTTACTATGAACACATTTTTTAATCATTTATAAAAATATTTATGATATTTATGTCTAGTTATTATATATTAATTATGCATGAACTACACATTATAATTGTTTCTAGTAATTATAATTTCAACATATAATTTCAACCCTAGAATTTAGGCCTTCTATTAATTTTAGAGGTTAAAATTTATGAAATCATTCAATTACCCCATGTCCAACCCTCCAGAATTACTAATAGTGGCTAATAAATCTCATTATCATTCAATTGAATGGATTCATTGAATTTGTTCTATTTTTTTAAATTAAAACTATATCATATTTTTATTTATTTTAATAGCATATATTTCTACCATTGATAAAATCCAACCGTGATAAAATTGTGGATTTTATAGAATATTTATTTAACAAAATTTATTAATATTTTTTATTTTGAACCAAAACATTTATGAAAAACTACATTATTATAAACAATTTATTACAGTAATTGGTTGCCTTACACCACCAAAATTAAATGGATTATCCAATAGGCAATTTCAAGATCTTTTTTCTAAAGTGAAGAGAATTTTTGAGTGTAATACTCTCACCATCATCTTATGTGTATGTTGATCTCCTTTACATAGAAATTTTAAATATTCATCTTAGGTGATTTATAAATTTCCCTATTTCAATTTCAACTAAAGATAGTTCAAATTAGGATAAATCTTCTAGTTTCTAGGATATTAAATCCTTTATTCCATTAATTTAGCAAATTTTTAATCTAATAATCATTCAATTTATTAACCTATTATATATATTTTATAGTTAGAAAACTCATTTATCCATTACATCTCACAATGTATTATGACATCTATATAAGTTTTATGTACATTTTTTAATTTCCATAATACATCAAAAATTACATCTATCTCATAAGAAAACCTTTTAAAATAATCTTTTATTATAAAAATCCATTCATTTCAAATTTATACTGAATTCTCAATATCTTCCACATATTCTGTGAGAGGAATTAATTTCAATTTTTTTTTAATTTTTCCTCATCCATTACATTATATTTTCACTCCAATTGTGACTTATCATCTTATAATCCTTCAAAGTATTAATATATAAATTTGATAACATTAAGAGGGAAAATTTTTAGATAATCCAATATTTCAGAATATAAATCACTAAGAGATTTATTACATATTTTATTATTATAGATTATGACTGATTACTGTGAAAAATAATTCTTAATATACTTAAAAAATATACTTCCACTTAGATGACATTAATGTAGTATTTGACACACTTTCTTTATAGAATTATTTCTTTTTTATTTTACCCTTTATTTTCTTCTTGTTTGTCAATTTATTTTTTTGACATTCACATCAACTTCAAAACGGATATATAATAATTTCTCTATATGAAAATCCTCTTAATATTTCTCATAATTTAACATCTTATATTTAAAAAATTTTATTATTACTTAATGAAATGTCCAACCAGAGGGAACCTTGCTCTGAAATAAACTATAGCGCCGAGAAGATCGGTACAAACCCCAATTAGAATTCAAACCTATAATTGTTATTATGATATTAGAAGATATATTTTTTTACTCCACAAACAAATAGATCTATTATCCACTTTCTAATTTTTCTTATTATTTTTATTTTGAGACACAATATTTAATCAACAGAATCATGTTGATATATTCAAAAAATATTAATCATCCTTCATATTATAATTTTTTTCACATTTAGTCATATTTAATGAATATAATTAATCCTTAAAAATTATTTGGATCACATATTTTTTATTGATAATAATATATTTCTGAATTATTTTCCAGTTCCCTTCACTTTTATTTAATTGATATTGAAATGTATTGTATACCCTAATTATTCTTTAGTTTGAAACATTTAAAATTTTCCTCTTTATCCTTTTAAATTCAAAGAATAATTTTTTAAATATTTTTTATAATTAATATATAGAAATTTAGGAAACTTTTGACTATCTCTATAACTTGACTAAATTCTTCCCTATTTATTCTCTATGTTTTATAGTCATATTGATTTCAATTTATTTAATAAAAAATTCAATCCACTAAAGAACCATGAAATTATTTTTCAAATATCCACTAAATAAAAAATCATATTATCATTAAATGATCCATGAAATCCATATATTTTAATTACTATAAATTATAACTTCATATATAAAGGTATGTTATGGTATTTTTTATGTTTTCATCCTCCTTATTGTGTGGAATTATCAAGAAATAGATTTAATTAAACCCCTTATTGTGATTTTTTTCTTTAATGAAGATAAAATCTTAAATAATTTTATGGTTTTTGATTTCCTAGAATAATTCTTACCGATATTATTTAGAATTTATATTCTTCATAAAATAAAACAATGTGTTGAACCTTATGATGACTCTTTTATCATTATGATGATCTGAAAAACCCATAAGATGTGTTTTAGTGAAAGTTTAAAATAATCACAAACCTTATAAAGTTATATGTTTTGACTTATTAAATAAATGATCATTATCATGTTCTTACTATAACTAAAACAATTTTCACCCTATTCATTGAAACAAATTTATTTACTGTAGATTATAAAATTTTAGGAAATATTGTTGTTTCTAAACTACTTCATAAAGATTCCATATTTAAACCATATAAACATAGAAACCATACCTTGTGGGTAGGGTTTATGAATTTTTAAATTTTTAAATTTTCTCTAAAATTATTGATTTTATCTATATAATCTAATTTAAACTCAATGATATTCACTACACCACCAATAAACATAAAATAATCATGATAAAAGATTTTATCACATGTTTACAATAGTTTTTATTACCATCATATTTTTGTTCAAAAAATTAATTAGTTTTTTACTTAATATTATTTCATCAATATCCCCCCGTATATAGATTCCTTGAAAACCAAAATCCGCCCAACTGTAAATAGTGTTTATTCATCGGTACATGAATATAAGTGAAATATTAATCACATATAGACCTTCATTTTATTCATTTTTAAATATTATTTATCCATTGGAAATAAAAAAACATTATGGACACTATCCACTCTAAAATATTTCCAATAATTCTTCAAAATCAAATCATTGAAATTTGAATTTGAATTTTCTCAAAACTTCTCATGTCACTTCAATTTTCATAAAATGTATTTTGAACTTATCAGAAAATTTACACATCTCTTCAACCTCACATTCAATTTTTTTAAACAATTAAATACTCAATTTATATAAATTAACATTACTTCATTACCATAACATTTTTACTAAACATTTTCCAACAATAAAAATCATCTAAAATACATTAAAAATATATATGTATTATCCTTGATGAAAAAACTCAACTGATGATTTCTACAGATTTGGATCCAATTTTCCATTATTTTAATAATAACTATACATGAACTATTCTAGAACGAAATTACCTAATAATTACCACCTTTTAGTAAAAAACATAGCTTAAAAATATCAATATATTAGATAATAGTTTTCCTTGACTATATTACTTTTCATTTATTTTAATTTTTCACTAAAATAATTACAGTAAGATGTTATATTTACTAAAAAAATTATAATCAAAATAAATAAAATTTAAACATACTTTAATAAAAATTAATTCACTAGAAATATCATATTCTATTAATACGATGTGATATTTACTCAATATCATCTTTTATCAAATTTTCCAACATAAAAACAAATCATCAATACACAACAACACAGGATATTCATAATCTCTCATATCATAACAATATATATTAGACTTATTTCCATTTTATATTTTACTAATAAATATAAAAAAACTCTATTGATTTATTTATTTAGACAATTCATAATATTTTTTCCTTAATAAAAATATTAATGGTTTTAGTATCTTTTTGGAATCATTGTAATGTTTGAGAAACTTGTATCAGTATGGTGATGAATCAATGAAAAGAGTAATTTTTCATGAAATGCATTAATAGGTTGTATTTTATATTACTTTTATTTGTAAATTTTTAAATTTAATACCATTGTATCTGACATTTTATCCGTCATTTTCTTTTATCAAACTTAGTTCAGACTAGAACACTCCATTTATATTGATTATTTTAAATTTCAGTTAGTGGGGCATGATATTATTAATATAATTTGATTATATTTTTCATAATTATAGAGCCTAGTAAATTTTAGATGGATTCATTAATAACATATTATTCATATAGTACTTCCAGATAAGATTCATATTTACATTAATTTATCTATTATGATAAATATTTCCCAATCTAATATAATTTTATACTCAAGAAGTAGTTTTCATCCTAGGGTCATTAGGAACATGGTTCATGACATGCATTAGGTTGGACTAGGTACCTGGTTCAAGGGTATATTTGGTTGGTTCATGATATTGTATAATCTTTGAGTTATATTGGGAAACCAATTGGTATGATTCAGGTTATGAAAATGATTTAATAGTTAATTATACTCTAGTAAGTACATTATTGGTATGTTACTCAGTTAGTGGATTTTTTATTATCACTCTCCATGATTTCAAGTAAATAAATGTCATTAAATGTGTGTGGGTAGTGTAATAATATGGCTTGGTAATGGAATTGAATATGTGGACACTTCTTAATTTTAAATTATTCATGGGTGATTTATGTTTGTGTTTTTTGTTTAGATGGTGTAATTATTTATGTTATTTTGAGGATGAAATCATGGGTTGTGTATTGATAATAGTGATTTTATAATATAAAGGGTTCATTATTTATTAATTAGGTGGGAAAGCCTATGATTTATGAGATATGACTCATAGAGGCATGATTTTAGAGAGAAAACTAGAAGATTCATGGGTGTATAGACATTCACTGATCAAATTGGTAGGGGTTGATGAAGGTCCATAACTGTTAAGGGATTCACCCTTCAAATTATCTATTTCCCATAAGAGAATGATAGTGTGTCATAATGTGAAATATTTGTTTTCATGGTTGTCATTGGAAGTGCATATCAGTTACATTATAGGACTCCATAGTGTGGGGGTTGTAAGATGCAAAAATAGAAAGTGGGGTTATGTTATAATTGAGGAGTTTTGTAGTTACTAAAAATAATGGAGTACGTTATGGAACTCTAATATATCTCACTGAATGATTTTAATGATGATAAAATGTAAGAGTATATCGATGATTATGGTGAGGGGTTAATGAGTTTAGTAGATGAGGGATTCTAATAGTGACATGAAATGGTGTTCAAATACATTGAAAAATGGTACCAAAGAGAAATTTATAGAGTTTTCTTTGAATGTTATATAATAGTGTACGGTCTATAGTTTTAAAGAGCATAAAAATCATGATACAATGAATTTATTCATTGATATGTAGGTTTTTCGATCCAAACTCAAGAGTTAGGGGTGGAAGATTTACAATGATATCAAATAGTGGTGGAATCATGTTATGTAATGTTTACCTATCAAAGGTATGGTGTGGGATTGAATTTGGGATTAAACTATCATAGAACATGTGTAGTAATGCTTCAGAATTGATGAAACATTAGATATAAATTTCACATTGAGTGGAGATTAGGGAAATCATATGGTGGGGAGTGAACTATTATCCCTATAAGGGTGTAACCAATTTTCTAAAAGAATTTGGTGAATTATTAGGGGGAAGATTCATGTACTATATATCTAGTGTGGTTTAAATTCTAGTTATACTTTTGGAAATATCAATTAAATTATATATAGTATGTATATTTTGTACTAATTAGATGATTTTTTTATGTTCAATGAGAGAATGAAAAAACAAGCATATTTCACTTCTCAAGATTAAGAATATAAAATGGTTAGTATATAGTTATTCAATAGAGAACCATCATAATTTTGACCCTGGTAAAGGATCATGGGTCATGTCTCCTATAATATATTAAGAATGGATCTGATGTAGTGATCTTGGCATGATGTCCAAAATTTAAGGTGATTGGTTTTATTTGGTTAATGATATCATAAATAATATGGTTGGGAGAATCTATTTAATGTTCATGTATGATCCTTATATAAAGTGGTATTTTGAAAAACCATAGGGTATGGATGTCTCAAGATTCCTATAAGTGAGTTGATTTGATATCATCTATGATATATGTGTTCATGAAAATATGTTCAACTGAGTTCATTGGTGGATACCATATTTGGAAATCATCAATCATAGTTAAATAAATTTAGTACCATTAAAAACAATATTAAAGTTCAATATGATGAATTATCTAAGAGACACATATATTTAGATAATATCAATGATCATAAAATGGGTATTTATAATTGAATGTTAATTTTATGATCTATTATGTACATATCATTTGGAGTCTAGGTTAAACATAGGTATGGGTAATATGGGGTTTCATATAATACACTCTAGTATGTAAACCATGATTATGATAGGAAGTTTCACATTGCGTTTAGTGGGACATATATTTTCTAAAGGAAATTTTGGAAGTGAATACCTAACTATATATTTTATATTGTAATAGGGAAATTAAAAGTGGAAATGGAATATATATATCATATCAAAATGGATAATCGATGTCATGGTACCAATGTATGTTTTTTGGGGAATATAATATATGTATATATATTATATATACTATATATCAATATCCATTATGTAATTATTATAGATTTATTTTATTAAAATTCAATGGATGAAATTGATTTTTAAGGATTCTTGATGATCCAACTTGATTATGAGAATACATATATTATAATTTTTTGTGTGACCCATGCCATTCCTTGTTAGTGAAATCCTATAAATCTAATGCATTTCTAAAATTTTTAGTATGGGTGTTTAAAATGTTATATCTAGATGAGATTTATGGATACATTGACATCACTATAAGGTCTTTATATAAATAGTCATAGGTTATATAAGATGTTTAATGTTATTGGATAAGGAATATAATGTAGTAGAATGTACATTAAAAATTATTAGATGCTACTTAATACATTATGGATTTATAGATGGATCTTGGTGGTCATCTTATAGAATTATTTCCCAAAGATTAACACTACATACATGATTTCCTTTAATCAGTTACATGATGGGTTATGGATAAATTTTCATAAAATTATTGAATTGAAATAGTTTTTATTAAAAGAGGTGACATCATTCCACTAATCAAATGATATGAGGGACTTACATCTTTATCAATCTCAATATCATTTACCATGTATGCACATATCTCTTCAATTTGAGACAGCATCTATGGTAGTGAATCTCAATGATCGAGGATAAAAAAATACCTATATCATTTATCAATATTTTCCTTTTGGAATTATAATGTAGCAGAATCCAAAATTATATCTTTTTATTTGTTTACGTTATTTTTATTAGTATACCCAAATTCATTGGTTATATTAAACAGAGTACCACAAATATGTAATAAGAATGTGATTCCTTATAGACAAATCCATTTATCATAAGTTTTTATGTGTTAATAAGTTCTTAAATTAGTGTTTGGGTATGTTTTTCCTGTATTGGGTCTAATGGGTTTTCAAGATACTTTTTCAACTATAATGTGACCCAATATTATTGGTATTATACAAGTTTAATACCTTCAGGGGGTGTGTGTAATAGATTATGTAAATTTTATTCAAACCAATTTTTCCCAAGGTCATGCTCCACTTTTTGTAAGAATACCTATCTCCCTCATAAGAAATACCAACTTAGAATGTATGAAAAGTGAGAGTCATCTAATTTTTACTTGGTCCAATTTCATTATTCAATGTCTTAGGATCATAAAATACTGATGTTCCAATATATATTATTCTAGAATAAAATTCATATTTCCTTGTAGTTTGTAGATCTATAATTGACCATCTATGTTTACAAATCTCATAATGTAGTTAAATAAATTTTATCAATCACTCATTATGTAAAAATGGTTCACTAATCAATACATTTTAGATAATTATGAAACAATAAATAAATTACACCATTGCATATGGAATTGCACCCACCCATTTTTTTAAAAACACACCACCAAACTCATCTTCTGTCTCACTATCACCTCCATCTGTAACTAGTAACTCCTCAAAATACGTCTAACCCACCAATTAATTGTTTCTACATATTCCAATGACCTACAACTCATGTACTACAACATTTACCCCTATAAATACCAAAACAATTCTCCCATGAGTGATTTGTGTCACATCTATGGAACTATATCCATAGAAATAAACTCGGAATAAGATAATCCAACATAAGGTAAATTTTACCCATGACACAATAGAAGAATAATATAAAAAATAAAATATTATAGTTTGTCTAGACTCAATGATAGTAAGTCAGAAGAAAAAAACATAAATAATTCAAAAAAATGGAATCCTCACCATGAAACACTGAAGAATAATCCAAAAAAGATCATACCCCCTTCTTTCCCTCGCCATTGATCACAACATCTTCTGATGCTGTCTACTCCTCTATCCTTCGTAGACCGTAGCTGATTCTTGATTCATTGACAAAAAAAGGATTCCTCACCACGAATCTATCAACCTAACCCTTTATAAGGCATCTTCAATTGAAATCTGGCCCCACCATGCTAAGCCCACTCTACCCGCCGGTCCCCACTGGCCAAACCCCTGCCCCACTCCACCAGCCCAGTCCCCCTCCCATCATCTTCAGCTCGTGAAAAAGACACCATCCACTAATTTTCTTCTCTCAAACCATAACCCCAATCCTTTCCTTTCTTTTTTAATTTTTATAATATATAATATATAATATGTAACTATTAATATAATACATATATATAATAAAAATTATATTTAATAATAAATTATTTATTATAATCAATAATTTTATTTTTATATTATTACAATTTTATCAATAATTATTTATGTTATATATACAAATCTAACCGTAGAAATAATTATTTAAAACATTATAATTTAATAATTGTAGTAATAATGTAAATATATAAGTATATAAATCAATTAATTCATTTTTATTTTTAAAAAACAATAATTTTTTGTTATTATTTTTATTTTTTGTATAATTATAATATATATCTAAATATTTTAATAGGTATATATAAATAATTTATATTTTAATATTAATGTTTCTTTGTTAATATTTTAATAGATATTTTTTACATGTATGTTAATAATTATAATCACATAAGTATTAATATATATATTTGATTATTTATATATAAAATTAACTATAGTAAAAATATAGATTAGTTAGTTTATTTATTTTTAATATTTCATTTTTCATTAATATTTTGTTGTTGCTCATGATAGTGTGTGTCAAGGGGGATTGTGCTTTTAGAATTCATCTATTTTCACATTCAGATTTTATTGGGAGAACGTTTGCTTCATAGACCAGTTAGGAGGAAGTTCCACAATGAATTTTCCACTTTGAGGTGGGAGAAGCTATTTGTAAGTTATGGTGGGAGATCAAAGAGATGGATGATAAGACTCCATGATATGCATGAGATTTTAGAGGGAATCATTTTTTTAATAAATTTAATTGAAGAACCATCAATGGTTAGCAGACTGAGACATCACCATCGGGAAACAGTATGTAATTAATTAGATAAGATTACCACATTTCATTCTCTTACTAGGAATTCCAGAACAACTTCAACTAGCTGAAAGATCAACATTACATTTACTTACAGTAGGAGTAGATTCATGACCCACTATAAAAACATTTCCAGTTTCTTAGGATGCGAGAACACCATACCCCATACCATTGTAGAACACTAGAACATCATCCCATACACAATCCACAATAGAAAGATGACACAATGTAGGACATCAACGACTTTTGGTGATAGATTAGGGAGAGAGAGGGATATTTCATCCTTGCTCTATTTTTCCACATTTTCATTCAATATGAACATATTTGTTTCTAAATTTTTCAATATGATTATTTATACTAAGATTAATAGTTAATATTATTTTGGGAAATATGCTAGCTGGTTAATATGATTTTTCTACTATCAATGCATTTTCATCTTCTTGATTTCCTCTCTCTCCCTCTTTCACACTAAGAAGAATAATTTTTTTATAGAACATCATAAATTTTTAAAAAATGGTATTTATCTAATTGAAATTAATTTTTTTGATATATGGATATCAAATAAATTTATTCAAGGTCTAGAGAAAGTGGTATACTCAGTTAAACCGATAATTTGCAGTCACTGATTTCATATTCTTATCACTTGGTGATTGAATATTTTATATATTTAATAAATTATAGGGGTTATTTTCTCATATATTGAATAGAAGACACATCTTTTCAACCTCTTAAAATTAGATCCATGGGTTTTAATTCTAATATAAGAGGAATGAAATACTAGTTCAAATACAGGCCTACTGGATCCCCCCATTACATCGTATTGTTATTTTTCAGTTATCTTTGATGTTTCCTCTATTTTTCATTATATTTTCACTCACACTCAACAAAACATTCACTCATAATTTCCATACAATGAAATTTTTCATCTCCATTTTTCACATTTTCATCCACTACCATTGTATGTTTTTATTTATTTTAATGTCTGTTTTTTGTTCTTAGTCACAAAAACACTATCAGTCCTTCTTAGTGGTTCAACCATCTTACTAAAGTATTACTATAATTAGTATTTGGGTTTTATAAATATTCAATCTTCATACAATCAATGACCACTTCATCAGATTTTGGAACCATTATCAAAAAATGCGTACAAAATAGAGTTAAAACAAAATTCATATAAAAAATAATAAAAATCCGAAAAAATAGAACCACAATAATATAGAAATAAAAAAAATATAAAAATATTAGAAATTAAAAATCTGAATAAAAATTAGAAATAATTTTTTATAAAATAAAATTAGTTCTCCATTAAAACACAAGAAAACTACAAAGCCGCTTCTACATGAAAATTATGTCAATATTTATAAACTCTAGAACCATAATTTACTGATATTTAGAATCACATAAATGTCATTAAAAAAGAAAATATTGGAAATAAAAATGGAATTTAACAGTTTGTATGAGAACCAAAAAACAAGCAATCCTCTATTAGTAAATGAAAATCAACTTAGAAATATAATTATTGAGAGGCGCGGTTTGATAGAATTTATACTGCCGACTATTTCTAATAATACATATTGAATTAGGATTAGGTTCTGTACTAGATATATAAATTATGAAATCAATCAATCCATGCTATCTCAGATAATTAACATCAATATAATTCCTTGTAAATACTCCCTTGACATTATTAGAGACTTTTAATATAGTGTCCCGCGACTGCCATTTAGATACATGATTGATAACAAATTGAATATGAGAGTTTTTCAATTATTCCATAAGGGAAATGTCATGTCCGGGTTTTAATAGTTAAACATGGAAATGTTTTTAACCTTGGATCATGCCAATAATCATTTTATAAGGAAAATATATCCTAGGATAATGACCTTTGCGATTGTAAAAAAATGGTTTCCTGCAAGATAATAATGAAATTTATCCTAAATATTTTGATAGATTATGGGAATTAATAACATAATTTCCAAACCACCAGTGCACTCACCAATTCCCCATGTAATCCTTTTATAATAGAGAGACCCCTTACCAAAAAACCATGGAACATCAATCAGGTGGAAGGTATTTTATTGATAGGACTTCTTAGAAGGTGAAAAAATTTTTTAACACTTTACCACCAAACACATAGCACATATTCACTAGGAGAAGAACCATTGTTAAATTGGAAAACACCAATATGACAAAGATTGATTCCCAAACTGCTAGGTTGTTCAATGAAAACAATCATAGTACACTATGGGAGAATTTTCACCAATGTATCATGTTTTGGAACTCACAAAACTATTGACTAAATGTTAATATGCACGTAGAATATCTTCAGAATGTAAAACATTCAGTAAATGGTCCTTGGATATAGCCTAGGGATGACCGATTGACAACACATAAAAAATGGGTTTAGGAACCACTCAAACATATCTTGGATGGATCATAGATTTCATATATTTACTATTCCTCCTAGTTTCTAACAACATTTTAGACATCAATTCGATACCCAAACCATGTCCAAGTTATTTAATTCATATGATGAAGTGAGGTGTATGTTGAGACTATTTATAAGAATATTTCATGATCAAAAGACAAAAACTATTTTTAAAAACTCTAAATGGAATATTTTTGAGGACTACTTAATCCATCCCAAGAGGAAATTAATTGTCCATGGAAACTAGAAGTGGTTTCCAAACACACGAAGAGTCTACGAAGGGATGCCAAAACTACTGAAAATGATAAATGGGTGAATAGAAAAATTTAAAACTATAAAAATTTCAAAATGTAAAATTGGACAGAATCGGGAGAATTAATTTGGACATTATAGTTCCAAGTAAAAATCACAATAAAAGTCACTTGAAAAGAAATGAAAATAAATAAAAATTAATCATGAGGAATATATTGAAGGGTTTCACAACATTATGATATTTTTTCCTATAATACCATTTCAACAATGAGAAAAGGAATCTCATGAATAATAGTTGTTGAAATTTCTCAAAGCGGTTAAAAAGATGAAAATTGAAATACTATTCCTTGAAGCCCTGATTCAATTAATATCTTACTTATAATCCGACAATGAAATTTTCTCAAGAAAACCGTAGAATATTTTTATACATATAGTATGATAATGGAGTGTATTGATTTCTTTAAGAATAAGATTCTTTTTCTTCTACATGACCCATGGAGCTCTGTAGTTCCTTGTACATTTAGAGATATAGCTGGTATGTTTATCTATTTGTGTGATTTGGGAGCTAGAATTAACTTGAATAATCAAAATCTATTTCAAAACAAGAAATTATGACTTCCCCATCCAACGAATTTTATGGTAAATCATATTAACTAATCCCTTAATCACCCTGTGGGTAAGGTATATGATATACTAGTGGTTGTAGATTAAGTCATTCTTCATACTAAATTTTTCATACTAGATATGGAGTGCGACCTTGATGTAACTATAATTCTTGTTAGGACCATTCTATTCATTAAGGGAGATGTGGAAGAGGTCTCTAAGGGAAAATTAATATTTATCATAGGGGAAATTATATGAATTCCATTTTATCGATAAAATTAAATTACACACAAACCTAATATATCCTATAGATATGTTTTTTGTAACTAAAGGTTCTATTCATGGTGTGGAATAATAGTTTTTAAGGATGTTGGAATTGATAAATGGCCAACATAATACCCCTATTGCAACATGAACTAAGATCAAATCTATTATGGATATGGAATCTGTCGATGAATTTTTTGGAGAGCTTCAATAATATATGGATGAGTTTTCTTTGTAAGAAATTATATCCCCAAAAGGAGAGTCTTAATGTGAGTAACATTTTTAGAAAGTAATAGTGATAAGTATAAATCCTTATATACTACCTTCATCAAGAGGCATCACGTATAAAATTGTCCACCTATGCCCATTTTCATCCCCAAACTATGAAAACCCCATTCTAGAGCACAAAACCCTTCCCCCCATTAGAAATATTACTTTTTAAGAGATAAATCCACCATTCCTTTGATCATTTCATCCCATATAGATGTTATTCAAGAGGATATCCTTCAAAGAGTTTTTATGAACTATAAGGCTGTAATTGGATGACCAATTTATGACATTAATAGGATAAGCCTATATTTTTCAGGAATAAAATCCCAATGGAACCTGAGACTAAAACAATAGTGGAATCCTAAAGGAGACTTCAACCCAACATGAATGAAGCATATAAAGACCAAGTTATTATAATCATGGATGCTGAGATCTTTTTCTCCTTTTTGACAGTCCCTAGATATGTCTTATCCATGTTTTCCAAAAAAAATGAGTGATGTGACTATGATAAAAAATGAGAAAAATGATGAAATCCAACACAGATCTTAGAACAAATGGAGGGTCTATATAGATTAATGGAAAATGTATATTTACACAGGGAATGATCATTTTGGAATTCCATTTTGGACTAAATATTGGAGAAGATGGATAGAAATGGGTTTTTAAATTTTCAGGATCAATATATATGTTAATTACAAATTTCCATTTTTCATAAGGATCTATAGGATATCACCTTCACTTTCCAATTTGGGAGATTTACCAACCAGAGAATTCCTTGCGGCTTTCATGTTTTATCTGTCCATTTCGAAGATACATGGAGGAAATTTTCTTGGATATAATTGATAGCCTAATTGATGTTTTTAGGGATAAATTTTGAATTGTAGGGAGTAATTTTGAAAACAATATTTATAATTTGGAAAATATTTTAGAAAGGTTCCAAGTTATAAATTATGTTCTCAAATGGGAAAATTAAAATTTTATGGCTATTGAGGGAATTCTTTTAAGCCAAAAAGATTCTAAAAATAGGTTGAAGTTTTATAATGCCAAGGTTGAGTTTATCTAAAAAATCCCCTACATGAGAAATTCAATGGGATCAAATGTATCATAGGAAATTTTGGGTTTTTTAGGCAGTTCATTTAGGGTTTTTATAAGATTACAAGGATAATGTTTTCTATTCTTATTATAGACATACCCTTTTATGATAAATGTTTGGATTATTTTAATATTCTTAAGAAGAAATTAGCCACATCACCAATGATCACTACCCTAAACTAGAAGCTCCCATTGGAGGTAATGTGTAATGTAAGTGACCAAGCCATGGGTGTTATCTTGTGGTAGAGGAATGAATGAAATATATATGTCATTTAATATTTCATCAACATATTATATTATTCTTCAAATAATTATTCGAGCATTGAAAATGAATTGGGTGATGTGATTTTTCTCTTAAAAATTGGTATATTACTTGATAGGGTCCAATATTACCGTTTTTAATGACCATGAATCCATAAAGTAATTATTAAGAAGGACATTGAACGCTGACTCAAGAGGTGGAATCATTAATTCTAAGTGTTTTATTTGGTTTTTAACGAAAATAATTGGGATGAAAACATTATGAGAGATCACTTTTATAAGCTTCCCAATATTCAACATGAGGAACCAAGAGAGATAAATACATCAGTTCTAGATGAATATTTTTTATCTACTTTAGTGAAACTAACTTCTTGATTTTCTTATTTTTCAATTAATATGTTTTTTGTTTTAGGCACAAGGACCTCTTATAGAATTATAGATAGATGTTAATCTTTTAGTTGAAATATTATCTATTTGATGAACCTGTTATTTTCAAGATATGTACTCATGGTATTTTGAGAAGATTTTTTTATAAGGATGAAATGATTCCCATGCATGAGGGTTTTCATTAATCACCTTGGGGTGGCCATGATAGAGTATATACTACTACATATATGGTTCTTCTTACTGGTTTCTATTAGATAACTCTATTCAATTATGCTGAGAGTTTTTCCATTAGATGTTACAAGTGTCATATTCTTGTAAATGTAGTTTAAAAGAAATAAATTTTAAAAAAAAGGAAATATGGAGGTATAATTTTTGGATGTATGTGGAATGGACTTCATGGTACCCTTAACATAAATTTTTTGGAATGAGTTTATTCTCGTTTCTATAGAATATGTTTCCATGTGAATTGATGAAGTGGCTCTGCCCAACAACTCCGCTGCCAGTGTGGTGAAGTTTACCAAGAGAAACATTTTTTCCAGGTTTTGGGTACCTGGATAATTCATCACAAATAAGGAAACTCACTCTAATAAATACATGTTCAGTAATTTGATAAATAATTATTGATTCACTCATAAACATGTTCCACTTACCACTGAGAGTTATGTGGGCATGTTGAAGGGTCAAATAGGGAGCTCAAGAAGATCTTAGAGAATATACTTTCTAGATCTTGAAATGGTTGGTCAGAGATGTTAGATGAAGTTATGGGGGACTATATAACTACTTATAAGAATCTCTTAGGGATTCCAATATACCAGTTTCTCTTTGTGAAAATTTCTAATCATCCTCTTAAATTAAATCCTATCTCTTTTGTGTAGCGAAGTCTATAAACATTAAATTTAAGCCTTTGGGTGAGATAGGTTGTTAGATATGACTGATCTAGAAGAAATAAAAATATAATATTATGAGAATACCAAAATATAAAAATAGTGAAAAAATATTTACATGATTCAATCATTATGAATATGAATTTATTCATTTTTCATAGGGTCCTACTATTGAATTCTGTACTAATACTCTTTCTACGTAAATTGAATACCATGTGGTTATGACCCTTCATCATTTTGAGAGATCTATTTAAAAAAGAACTAGAGTAATTTTGAGAAGAAAAAATACCATTTTTGGTTAATGGAAAACGATTAAACATGTCTTTAAAGGACAACCAATGCGTTTGATTTTTTTATCCACTGGACGAATGAAGCCACGTCATGTCTAATAGATGACTATAAATGTAGTGTTTCATGGGAACTAATCTATGCTCTTTGTAATGTTTTATTTTTTTTATTTATATTTTTTAATAAAAAATAACTCCAACTACATAACTCTATAGTATAAATTCATGCATGTCAGATGGTTCCCAATAAATTTCTACAGCTAGAGCATTACTACATCCATAAACTACACAAAGGAAAAGATGTGAGCATCAAACTACATCATCTGGATATAGTCACTTTAACAAAATCATTTATTTATTTTTTCATGACATTAAATGGTGGATTCTAATGTTTATTTTAGTATCATAGAAAAAATATAGAGGAGAAAATAGATAACTACACGTAGTGCTAAAAAAGAGTAAATGTGCTTAATAATTATTGGTCAGAGCCCCCACATTCATAGAAGTGTTTTTTATGTTTTTTTATAATGTTTATCATACTGTTGAATGTTGATATTTGTGGGGGATTCACCTTATTTTATTTTAAATATTTGAATTTTTTTAACTTTATTATGTGTTAGATGCTTGAATGAAGTTAGTTGAATCTTTAGTTGAACTGAATTATGGGACAAGATAAACCCTTTTAATTCACTTTTATTTTATTGTTATTGAATTTCATTTCTTATCATGTTAATTTTTTAAATTAATTGATAAATATTTTTCCATTATTCTAAAAATTCAATCCATGAACATTTAATAAAAAGGATTTTTTGATGGTGTTGTCTGGTCGGCTTCTTGTGTATATGTTTTTATTTTTTGTTTTATGTTTTCTATGTCAATTTTTCTTAGCTTCCCTACTGCCCCTAAAAAACATCTCTATACTGATTTGGAATCTATTTGAACTAAATTTTAATTCTGTCTCCCACCTAATGTGTCAACATTGGGGACAATTTTGGGTTTTATGTGTGTGTAAGAGGTTTCATTATATGCTACTATGGTGGAATTCAGGTAACATTATTCCACATTTATTTTGTGTCAAAATGTGGTCAAATTTATTTAAATTTTTTCAATATCATTCTAATTTAAAAAAATTAATTAATTACATGAGTGTCGTTGGGATATATTTTTTACAAAAAAATCCTTCCTTCCATTAGAATAATAACTTTATCAGTTATGACAGTTGCATTGATTTTGAAATTATTATATATGAATGATTTCTTAGTGGTATTTCTTATTGTCATTAAGGATATTCTATTTTCAAAATGAGTATGTAAGTGTGATATGATATACATTTGTTGAACTAGTATCATGACATTAGGAAACAATAAATTTTAACTCAACCCAAGGGGTCTCATCTTTTAAAAATAAAAAAATAATCACTTTAGGGAACCAACTCAAATGATAATCATAGAAGTGCTTTGAAACTGGAGTAAAAAAAAGAAAATTATATCCCAATATGAACCTATGAGACTCAAGGAAATAGGTTGATGTGTTATACATATTCATATAATTAATATGTTCTTTTTCATAGTTCTATTCACATTCATAGTTGTGTAAAATTCCTCCAATAAAAAATTAATATATAAAATTCCCTGTAGACAATAGTGATATCATTATGGTGAGTTCAAAATTTAAATTATATTAATTAGGGTATAGTTTTATTTTATTAAGATACTTTGAGTTTTTTAAAAAATGTTATTCAAAAAATGCACTTTAAATTTTTTGGAACCTAGGCTAAAGTTAAAATTTAAGGTGAATTTAGTAAGGGTTTTAATTCCACTAGATCTAATCTTTGGTCACTCTTTTAATTGGAACTTATAATGTAATTGTAGTAGTATAATGGGTTATATCATATTGGATGCATGAAATCATTTATAGTTAATGATATTGTTCTATATTTATTTCTAGTGCGTACATGAATTTAGGAAGGATATATTTTAACACATTCTGGAAAATCTTGATGCATTCCTCGGTATGTGCCTCAATTTTTTATGTTTTTTCATAAAAATATTGAAATTAATTGAAAAATAACCTCTTCTTTTTTATAATGAAAAGGGTTGGTTTTTTTGAGTGAAAACAGTCATTTATATATTGGGGGATTTATGTGGTTTTTTTTTACAAAACTTCTTCACATCATAATTTCTATTTTATTGACCTTTAAATTTTTAAATGATTTTTTGTTTATTATATAAAAACTGTAGTCAAATTTATATTAAACAGTTCAAAATCTAATGTTCTGTTAATAATGTATATTTTAGTGTTTAATTTTATCTTATTGAATAATAGTAAATTTATTATTTAATTTTACTATAATTATCATTATTATTCTTATGACTATGTTTAAATAATTATAATCTTTTATTATTTTCTAATTAGTTTTTTCTTTCACTATTTTTTTTATTTATTATTAATTTAATTCATTAATTAAATTATTCCACCAGTTTAAATTTTAAATAAATAAATCTCATTTTAGTTTTGGTATTTTTAATAATTAAGTTCAATTTGTTAATAATTTGATTTTATTATTTATATTAATTAGTTAATTAATTTAATCAAATCATCATTAAATTTTAAATATTTAAATATTTTAACAAATTCTAATTTGAATCTATTTATTATTTATTTGTAAATGAATTTCACAAATATAAATGTATCAATTTTTAATTGTGCCTATTAATTTTAATTTTTTTTAAATTTTTAAATAATTTATTAATTAATTTATTAAGAAAATTTCATATTTTTTGAAATTATTTTCAATCATTTTTTTAAATATTAAAAATTTATATCTCATTTTTTATGTATGTGACACCGCCAGACTAACACCCATCATTGGAAATCTGCCAACTCTGAGTCTCATGTCACTGCCGATATCCAATCCAATAGTTACGCCTTGATTCACTACTGGAATCCACTTATATCCAGTCCCTACATTTTTCAATAAAATTTCACCCACACTACGTTTATAAGACAACCCACTACCAAACCTATCTAATGTCTCACAACCACCCCCATAGCATACAAGTTACTCCTCCTAATGTGGTGACTCCACTTAGTCACTATTATGCCACATTTTTCCGATATGAAACTCATTACCAACAACATCTATCCCACCAACTTATTCCAACAAAGCACCCAGAGGTGATTTGAGTAATTTAAAAGTCACCTTCCACAAATCCAAACCAAATCAGCAGATCAAAATTCAATAAAAGGTAAATTCTACACACAAGACTATAGTCAATGATAGCAAGAAATAAATTATTCATGTGTGTCTAGACTTGATGATAGAAAATCAATAGAAAAAACTTAAATAAAAAAATCTAAAAACCATATCCTTCAGTGCATTCCACTAGAGAAGAATCCAAACTAGATATGATAACTCTTCTTTCACTCTTTGTTAAACTATTCCACTTTGGAAGCCACCCTTTCCACTATCTACCGCAGACCTAAGGCATCGGTTGATTAATTTCATGAAAAAAGATATCTCACTATCAATCTATCCACCAATCCCTTCTGAAGCCATCATTCATTGAAATCTATATTCATCATACTGAGCCTGCTCTTCTTGTCAATCACCATTGGCTGAAACCCATAACCATTGTGCGATCCAATTCCACCATCCCCTTATTATTTACTTCCAAAGCAGACCCCCTCCCCTCATTTTCGGCACATGAACAAGACCCCCACGACCATTTTCATTCTTTTATTTTTATTTTTATAATATATAATATATTATAATAATAATATATAATAATATATATAATAGTTACTAATTTATTATATTCAATAATAATATTACTGTATAATTATAATTTTTTACCACAATTTATACTATTAATATATATAATTCAAACAATAATAATCATTTTCTATATCGTTATAATTTTATAATAAAATTTTAGGAAATATTATACTATATATATATACATTTAATATTATATTTAAAATTATTCAGGTTTTTTTTATTTTGTTCATATTATATTATTTATCAACAATTATTTAATGTAAATATATTTAAATTATGTTTTAATATTTATATTTCTTGGTAAATATTTCAACATTTATATTTTACACATATATTAATAATTATAACTGCACATGTTTATATATATATATATTGATTTCATTATGTAAATATTAAATTATAGTACTAATATAATTATGTTAATGATTTTTTTATTAAATTGTTTTTGTTTAGTTTCCTGTGGGTGCTCATGTCATAATGGAGGGAGGAGGATCATGCTACATGACATTATAGGCTTACACATTGACATTATATGGGGGGAAATCTGATTTAATTACCATTGTGGGGGAAGAGGCACACTAAATTTGCCCCGTGGTGGTGAGATAATCTATCTGGCAGTGGTGGTAGGAGATCAAGTAGGAGAGATTGGACGACTCCTGAAGTAGCATGAGATTTTGTTGGGAACTATTTATTATATACATTTTATTTGAGAACCATACATGGTCATTAGATCGAGAATTCGACATCAAGAATAAGTGATGAATTCATTGAACAACACTACCAAATTCAATCCACTTCTTACACATTCCATAACAACATCATGGGGGAGGCGATTGTCTTCACTTCCACTTCCAGCAGGAGTGGATAAATGATTCATTGGAGAACCACTTCGATATTCCCTAGGAGGGTGAACAACAAACCTCAATCCATTCCAAATCCCCAGACTATCATATCGTACACAATCCTCAATAGGAAGTGGAATCATATAAATATATTAGAGTCTTCTAGTGATCGGACAAGGAGAAAGAGTGGACTATTTTATCATTTCCATGTTTTTCTGGATTTTCATTCGATAAGAACTCATTTGTTTAAAAATATTATAATATTATTATTTTAATGGTGATTATGGTTAATATTTCATTGGGGAATAGGATTGATGGTTAATCAAATTTCTCACTACTCATTAATTTTTCTTCGACTAGATTATCTCACAATCTCTTTATCTTTCAAAGAATCATTTTTCTAACAAAACATCTTGAATCCGTGAAAAATAATCTTGGTCGAGCTTAAATTAAAATTGTTTTCATTTTTAGGATTCCATTGAAAAGTGAATAAAGATAAAGATAGAGAAGACCACTATGTTGAAATTATTATTTTAACTTAGTGTTTTTTTATTTTTTTCCTTGATGATAGAATATTTTGTATAGTTGTAAAACATTAAGGGTTATTTTGTCACGGGTTCACTAGATGAAACATCTATTCATCCTCGATAAATCATATAAATATAATTTAATAATAATTTAGGTGCATGGTAAGAATAGTATAAATTCCATCCATCTTAATTCTCCCCTTCAATAAAATTAAATTTTTTTGAATTTTTTTATTATTTCATATGACTTCAGGTATGTTTTCCCTCACAATCACCTATACAACCACACCCATCTTACAACCACTTCACTCTATCATCAAAAAAATTAATTTTTCCATCCTCGATTTTTATATGTTTTTATTTTTATTTTTATGATGTTTTCTTTTTCACCACCACACAATCAGTCCACCTAGTTATTCGACCCTCTTACCACATTACTTGTGAAAGTTGTAATTAGGTTTTATAAATATTGAATTTTCACACACTCAACGACCGCATTTTCAATAATTTGATAAATATATCATATATGGTATAATATATGTTATTATTGTTCTATAATATAGTTATAATAAACCTATAGTTATAATAGAGGAGGTTTGAACAAGTTTGAAGTATGTTGAGAGTTGAGGAAAGGGATTTCTAGTCTTTATTTCATTTCTGGTAGATAGATGGCATATTAACCTCTCATTTCGTTTTTTTATATATACACACCCATGAACGTCCTATATCCTGAATATAGTTATTTTAATGATATTTGGAGTTTTATTTTATGTTATTATTTAATTTTTATTATAATTAAAAAAAATTCAAATTGGTAAGGGATCTTTCTTCAAAATTTTATTTTTTGAGATATATGACATTTTATGCAAAAATTTTATTTTATGATGTCTGTATATATCCCCTTTGACATGATAGATAATGAATTTATTTATTTTCATGATATTTAATTCTATTTTTTAAGGGTTCTTAAAATTAAATGGATATTAATGTGGAAAAGGTTTACTATTACAATTTCATTTGTTATCGATATTGATTATGAATAAGTGAATATTGATGAAATATTATTAATTATTCCTAAATAAACATAATAATTTTCTTATTATATTTTTAATTCATGAAAATATATGTTTTAATTTTTTTCTCCCTTTATATTTACAATAGTCTGAAAAAACGATTTTAAGAAAAACTATCTTTATTTCTCTTGTGTGTAGAAAATAATTTTTCCTCCAGGTCTTATTTTTCAATAATCTTTTAAATAGATATATTAATATTATTCAAGGAAAAATTAAATTAATTTTTTATCCATATTTTTGTATGTATAAAAAAAATTACAAGGAATCTTCTTTTATTTTTCTAAAAAAGTAGCTTATTACTTTTTACAGAAAATGTGAAAGTAATATTCATTTTAACTCTTATGGAATGAATGGTATTTTAAATCATTATGAACACTCAATGATTTAATTATAAATATAAACCTTATGAAGGTTAGTTTGGAAGTAAATTTGTTCATTAGTATTTAGGTATTTTTTTAGATTATAATGATATTATTTTAAATTATAATGGATATATTCGTCTAGAAATGTTCCTTGTGATATTTAAAAATTAATTTTCACCTAATATTAAATAATTTGATATAAATAATGCATTAATGGGGATATAATATAATTATACTATCATTAATATATAAATTTTTGGGTTATATTTATGATTACTAGATCTTTATGAAACTCATTCCATTTCCGTTGGTTATGCAATAATGAAATGATGGAATACTTTTCCAACAAATTTATTTTCTAAGGGTTATGCTGTTATGAAATGATGAAATGTATATGAAAATAATTTTTCAATAGAGGTTTTCTGATGATGAATGTTTTATGATACCCATTTATATTATTTGGTTCTGATTTATTGAATTTTTATGATCTTCTTCATCACATATATATGACTCTTATTATGTGACAGATTGGACAAATATCTCCCACCAAAAAATTGGTTATAGATTCATATATTAAGAGATAAAATAGTATGGAATGGGTAGTCAACCTAGTTTATTAAGGGAAAATTTTCACTATGATATTATAAGGAGTAAACCATGAATATTTTGATGGTTTTAGAAGTGAATCCATTCTACAATGGTAGCCTTAGAGGCGGTCCCTCACTAGTAATTAAATGATTTTCTTATTATTATGAATTTGTAACAAATACATGTTTTATTCCAATTTTATACTCTCTATTATCATGTTTTTTATTCCGTTATTTTTTTTTTCTTGTGAACTGCCATGCTTTATTCCATGACTCAAGGTTATGATGTTTGATAATTAGGGTATGGTTTTAATATTTTATGCTTGTGTTCTCAAACCAGTATTTTCATGTCATTATTATGTGATATTTAGTATCAAATTTTTTTTACCCTTAATGGGAATGTGATATCACCATTTCTTATATTTCTATTCATTAGGGTATGAATAATGTGTTTAGGTATGGTATATCTATGATGGGTTTTGGTTTTCTAAAACATAGAGGGAAACAATGTAGTTCAACTATGAACATGTTTTTTATGTTTCCAAATATCCAAAATTAGTAGAGATATATGGTTATATATTTTATTATTATGTTCTGACATGAATAATCAAATTAAAATATGTAATATCTATGTATGAAATTATTGGTATTCTATATATGATGAGGTGTAGTTCTTAACAGTGCATTTTAATTTTATTTACTTCTTCAACTCGTTAAAATCATAATCTACTATGATAATTTAAAAACAATAGTATCATTTATTTATTTAGATGTTATTATATTTCTGTAATAATCTATATCAATATCTTCTTTCTTCATTTGGGTATTGAATAGCATAATCCTATGTATGAAAGACTATCACCTCACTAAATAATTTAATTTATTTTCCCTCACCAACCATCATGGTGGATATAATGACTGATTTAATGAATATACATTATATTTATGACCTAATTACACTTATATAATTATTATATCATATATAACTTCTTACATTGCTATCAAATGGAGAATGATAATGTTGGTCATGCATATGTGTGCACTACAACATCCACAAAGAGATGTGATTTTTTTTCATTTTATATTTACATATATGGTAAAAACGGATATATTTAATGAATATATAAGATATATATGATATAATAATTACAATTTATTGGTGATATATTATTTAAATTTCTTTTATTCTATCAATAAAAAATGAAAACAACTTTCATGCTTACGTATGACCTACCACTCTATGAATGATGTACCCCATTTTTCTCTCTCAAAAATTTAAATAATTTTATAAAAAAATATATAATTAATATAAAATATATATATATATATATTTGGTTCAAAAAAATTTATATTATTGAAAAAATATCAATTAACAAGGACCAAAACCATAAAAGAAAAATATACATGAAAAACAAAGTAGTGATCACATAGAATACTGTTTTTATTTAAATTATTTATAATTTGTTAATAAAATGTTATAATAAAATAATATATGTCTTGATATATATTATTATCATTCATTAATATATTTATAATAAATCTAAATTTACTATTATTGATGTTCATACACTAATGAATGAAATCAGACATGAGGTAAGGGTTTCTTGTCGCACTTTTACATATGTGATAAACATTCCATATATAAACTCTATTTAATATGTGTGGTGAATATAAATCCTCAATGATATTTTATATCATGAATATCTTTATTTTCATGCTTTTTAATATTTTATTTTAATTTTTTTTCTTTTAGGGGTTTTATGATTCACAAGCTATAAATGTTGAAGTGGTTTATTTGATAATCTCATCATTATTTGGGATTGATTATGTTTCAGTATCCCTCGGGGGAATACTTTAATATTTATGTATAAATATATATATATTTTATTATTATATAATTATTAATGATATTTTTATATAATACCACGATTTTCCTTTCATTGGTACATAAAATTATTTATAAAATAGTTTTATGAAAAGATGAATTTATTTATCTTTTCACAAAAAAATCATTTTCCATCCATATATATGTTTTAAAAAAATCTAAAAATATTCT
Organism: Viscum album; assembly: GCA_963277665.1. Classification (NCBI taxonomy): domain Eukaryota; kingdom Viridiplantae; phylum Streptophyta; class Magnoliopsida; order Santalales; family Viscaceae; genus Viscum; species Viscum album. The sequence continues at coordinate 1,901,978,378 of OY728150.1, read as the reverse complement.
AACATCCAAAAAAATTATTGACATTTTTACCAATATTTAACTTTTGATTAATTTTATGAATGGAATATTATTTTCTTTTTTCAAGTGAGGTATATTTCATTTTTTATTTAAAAGAATGTGGAATGAATGTTTTTTTGGCTTATACAACATGTGAATAATTACCAGTCGTCATGAACAATCATTAGTTTAAGATTACTTTACATGTTTAAATTTATTAAAATAAAATACATTCCATAATATTATTTAATTTTTTTTGAATGTGATTATAAAATAGAAATTGATTTTTTCCTCCAGAATCTTATAATTGGATGTTTACGGTATTTCTGTTTATCAATTAAATAAACCCTCATTTTACCTTATTATCCATTGGGAATACTTTATAAGGACACCATCCTTATTGTATTTCTAGTTTTTTTATGATCCATTTCATTTGGATGTACTATTTTGATTCAATTATCTATAATAATGGGATGATTTGTGATTATATATTTTTATTGGTGAGAGTATTTACATTCATATGTTAGTTTTCCTATATGAATTCATATGTTTATTGTGTCAATTTATTAAGGAAATTGGTAAAAAATTTCATTCTAGTGTTACATTATTAATATTTACATTGACTATGTTTCTCATTATTCATAAGAGGAATCATTGGACTAGTAAGTGATGAGAGGTTTCTCACTTGAGACCATAGATTCATAGATATATGTTATGACATAAACTAAATTGGGTATTTGGATGAGGCCTTACCCATTTATGTTTGATTTTTGGGCATAACTCCATGAAAATGTGATGATGATTTCTAAAATTATGAATTTCTTCATTGTGAGATTAGTTGTTGATGTCCATTTGACTATTTAATATTTTAGGATACCTATATATAAGTTGAAAGTTTATTTAATTATTTATATGGAATTATTTTGAAAATCATTTATTCATACAATATTATTCTTCATGACCAAGTTATTTATTAAATGTACTATGTTTTTTTGTTATTTACCATTTCATATTTAATATTCATCACTCTTTCTTTTTAGATTCCAATGTATGCATAACCTTATTGTGTATTAATGATCTCTTATTTATTATGATTCTATTCCCAAAGTTGATAGGTTGTGTATTATGATTGATATACTGGGATATACTAAAATAATAATGGTGTTCTCAAATGAGAATCTATTTTTGGGTTTATGATTTCAAATGTAATGTTATTTTAATGTGTACATATAGATTTATAATACCACTAAACTGTTATGTACGTTAGGATGAGACACTTGTTTCATGAAAAATGTAACAAATTAAACATTGAATATGGTTTATTAAGTTTGATGAATATTATATTTTTATATTCTATGTGGGATTTTTTCTTTTAAAATATAGTCTACATTTTAGATAAATATTATATTTCTCATTATATCTTTTTATGTCTTTCGTTTCATACAAATGTGATTTTTCCCAAAGAATGAAGAACTAAATTTAGTTATTTTTAAGGGTTTGAATTTGTGGTTGATTTGAGTTCTTATGATTACATTCATATATTTATTTTATTTTACTAATTTGACAACACTAAAACTAATTAGGTTATTCATTCACTCCATTTTTTTCTATAAATTTATTATTTCTATTCCTATTTGTTATGATCTTTCTTCGTTATAATACCACATATAGTTCTATACAATTATAGTGATGAGTTTTTGTGAATAAGTCCCCTAGACGCAATTTTAGAGATTATTATTCTAGATTTATAGGTCACTATATGAGGAAGAAAAATTATGAATGGGTGGGTATTGAGTGAAAGTTTTGGATCTAAACATTTAATTTAATATTGATAATTAAATTTTAGCAAACCATGATTTTATTCACTGTAAACTACCTTGAACAATATCATTCATTAACTAAATTCTGAATTTTCTTCTTTTATTTTACTTTTCAAGTATATAATTTCATATATATTTATATTATTTAAACACCCCACTATATTATTGTATCATTTAGTAGTATATTTTAGTAGTAAATTTTAGTTAAAAATATTGAAAATAAGAAATTTTGTTTTGTTTTTGCAGAAACCTTAAGTGATTTCCCCTAGGATTAAACATTATTTAGTTCTTAAGAAATTAAGAAAATACTATGTTTCGATTCTGAAGGATCTCCCTCCCATCACTCACTTTCATAAATGATAAACCAAATCCTTTTGATAGTTATAATTTTGTACTTGGTCATGAACATTTTATATTACCAAAATTTGATCATGAGAAATGGAAAACTAAAAGCTATGAAATTCATTTGGAATTTATATCAATAGTGTATCCATGGTATCCTTCTATATAAAATCATTATAAATTTTTTTATTATACACCACATAAATGTTGACCAAATCTATCAATTATTCTCTACTGAAAAACTAAAAAATTCCTTGAAGATAAATAAAATAAATCGTTAAAAGTAGATATATATTCTTGGGATTTATTTATAGATAATGATATTAAGGAATAAATAATTTTAGGTCTTATAGGTGATGAACATGAAATTTAAATATATATTGTGCGAATCATTACTAGTTTTATTAATAGTCCTATGATTTATGAAATAAATGAAACTCCTTCAATGTATCATGATGAAAAAAATTAATTCACAATTGATATATAACATTTTATATTTGTGAAAAATTTCAATTACAGTGGCGTGATAGAAAATTTGAGGTTCATTTGTGGTGCATTATTGTGTTCCTATGACATGATAAAATTGTCTTCTCAATAATTAAAATGGTTTTTAGAATATTTCATGTTCAACTTCAGCTATAGGGGGTCTCACTTGAATGATATCATCAAAAAGAAATATAGATATTCCAATGATTATTTCATTCATGATGGAAACTCTTAATTAATTCAATGGAAAATTGAATAATTAAATATTCAAAATTAGGGATGGGATTCTTTCAATGATGTTTTGTTGATATAAAACCATGGAAACCTTTAAGAATTATCATTGGATATATAAAATGTAAAATAAATATGGTGGTATTGAGGAATCAGATACAAAACATTATTATCTCAAATAACAATAAATTTATCATACAAAAACATGAATTTATTAAGAATTATACAAACACCACATGGTGACTATAACGATCCAGCCTGGGTTGACCTAACACAAAACCTATTCTAGATCACCATAGGGCCATGTGCGCACCTCCTGAAACACCAAATGATGTTGATTAGAGGTGAGGTTTTAAAAGGTACCATGGGAATACTACACCCTCTAGTTAGAGTAAAATTACTATAGAAACAAAAAAAACTTAATATAGTGTAAACATCATTGTAAAAATAATAAATAAACTAAAATAAAAAATACTATACTAAATTACGTGAGGTATACATTTACACGAACTCAAAGAACAAGAAACATATAATATAAGGTCTCCCATTTATCTAATCAACTAAAAAAAGAAACTAAAAAATATACAACATGCTACACTAACAATACTGCTCTAAACCACAAACCAATCACCCCGATTCTCAATATACACTAAGAATGATATTGATTATCTAATCATGCAACACTTCTCATAAAATAAATACTAGACAGCAAACCCAAATACCACATGATATTTGATCAAACCTAAAATAATACATGAGGTCCAAATTAAAACTTATGTTCACATATATTAGGTGAAAAATAAATCTTATTAGGCCAACCTAATAGAGAACCTATAATATATTATAAAAATAAATAATAGAAAACTAGATATTTCTGTACAATCTAAATACTAATTGAATTTGTCATAAATTAAGAAACTACAAAAAATAATGGGGACTAAAAATAAGGAGAAAAATCAAAAAAGGATTCAAATGTGACACATAAGGTAAATATTACCCCACAGAATCCCCCACCCATGGATTTAAAAAACATGTATCCCCCAATGACAAAAAACAACATGATTTCTTGATCTAAATAGGATATATAAGATGTCTACATAAAAGGCATAAATTCCTGACCCACGGGAATAACCTTATTTTTTTACTTGAAAAATCACATCTACTAGGCTATAAGACATTAAAACCATGATTTGAACTAGTGATAGGAACATCTCGGTAGACACAACTAGAGGTAATGAAAATAAATGATATCCTATAGAATTAATATAGAATCAACTATAGTACAAAAAATTAGTGGGATTGATACCATAATATTGGAGGACATAACATCCAAAAATCATTGGATCATTATGACATCCACAGTATAAAAACCCACTTTATGAGTCCCTTAACACCTATTGAGCCAAAATCCACAATACCTTGGATGCACTCTCAATTTGAGGATGATGCATTAATACAAATATTCTATTATCAGTACAAGAACATATAACCACATACAACTAGAACAGGATTGAACTAGATCGAAACATAGGGCCAAAATGCAATCCATGATATCCTAAGGGTCTCCTCCACAAGTCAAAGTCATGAGTTGAATGTTCATTGAACATCACTGCTGATAGAAAATAGAACATGTGATTATCTTTCCTCAATCGCACAAACCTAAATACTAAACATTCAACACTAATCCCCTATTAGTAAAAAACAATGGTTCTGGTCTTATTATAATGGGCCTCAACAATTACTAAATAAATAATCATAGTCTGTCAATGACCCACTACATAGAAAAAAAATAAGTGCTACCATGGTCCATAAGGTCATCGAAAAAATGAGGAATCCTTCTAATGAATCCCATGATAGACTAATTATCTCAGGCCAATCACATCCAAAACATCGTCCAATGGAAAAAATGAAAAAATAGGATAAGGACCCCATACGAGTGTTTTCCCTTGCCCATTCAAAATCATTTGTCTTGTAAAGTTATGAAAAATCCCCAATGGCCCTAAGTGGCCTTTATCAGATCCTCCAACAATAATGAACTCAAATTGAATTCAATGTAAAAGAATTATACATAGGTCATTCACAAAGGTCCTCATGACCAGCTCAAAAGGAGGACACTACATGGCCTAATATGTATAACAAAAACCATAACACACTTCATTCTCAATTACTAATTTAAATAAACACATATTACTCAAGTAGTAACTAATCCACAATGGAATACTAATGATTTCCATAGACCCATATCAATAGATCAATGAATCCTAACTATAAACACCATCCCATGATGTCCACACATACAAAAATCTCTATAATCTATGTTACTTAAATATTGGGTTTAAACCTCAATTACTCAATCCTTATTAAATTGGTCTTAATTCATTAGGACCAAAGAATATCCCCTTAAAAATAATATAAGGCCACTTCCCTAAACATAACATAATCATTAGTATTAATGTCAATAATTCACTTTGATTCCAATTTAAGATCTTTTTTGGTATAGTTTAATATATAATTAACTTATAACCCATAAATTACAAAACCATAAAATACAGAGTGTGCCCTACATATTAGTATCCATTTTCCTGTATTATAATTTATTTATAAAAAATATTAATTTCCTTTCATGGAAATTCTTTAGGTATATAAACATGACTTCTTACATTAATATAAATGTCCTTAATAGTTTTAAAAATAATTTTAAGGTTTTGGATGATAAAAAAAATCTCATTGAGGGACATAAAGTGAAATAAAAAATATTAATGTCATGAAAAACATGGAAACTCCTGTATCAATTACCTTTAAATTCAATGTTAGTTTCATGTATGAAATAAAAACGTTCACATGAAAATACATAGAACCTTTTTTCCTCAATATAATCCAATGAAACCCTTACCATGAAATTAGAAAAAAAATTCAGTAGAAAAAATAATAATATTCCTAAAACCCTTTTAGAACCATTTTAATTGTAATAAACATATGACCGACATCAAATATAATAACTACCCGATACATTAGAGAGCTATAAGGTCGATCACTATGTTTATATTCTATATCATGCTCACCCATGAACTATAATTGGGATAAAGACTTCATATATATTTTATCATGTTCAATCATTTTACATTAGGTATAATGTGGTTAACCCTTCACATAAGCTATATTAGGCCCACCTATGAGCTAAAATAGGGATAAACCCATTGTATAAGATGTATCAGGATCACCCATTATTATAATTATTATCAAGTACCAAATCCTGAAAAAAATAATGACTGAAATTATTTAATCATGAAACCTTTAAAAACCCCTTTTGATCCCACATTAAAATTTTGTACAGATATAGAAGTACCCGGTTCTTTTAAAAACACAACATCAATACGGCAATACCCATATATTTTAAAAACTGATTTTCAATACCCAAATACCTATTGAATGGTGAATATATACTTTTCAATGACTAAAACATGAAATTATGAGAACGATCCTTGAAATAAAATACTGGTCCTTGTGGTAAGAAAAGTCATTGTCGTCATATATGTTAAAAATAAAACTTTCCGTTTTCCATTTTTAGAACATTCCATATAAAACATGTAAGAAGATTCATTATGAAGAAATTTGAAAATAAATTAAGAAGTGAATAAAATTTACTTAATAAATAATTTTTTTGTAAAAAACATTGACAAAATAATTTTAAAAATATGGACATGGTGGAGAAAGAGTTCAAAAGAAAACATTAAAAGTGGACTATTTTGAAAGAAATGTCCTTTATTAGTTGGTAAACACATGAATCCTAATACACGAGAAATAATAAAATTTAAAAACATTAAATATCTCTATAATTGTTAAATTAATGATATAACTTGTCAATGTTTCAATATTTTAATCTTATAAAAAACATATATGTGCAAAACATCAAAAAATTACACAATAAAAATAAATTTTGATTATGTCCCTTACCTTTAGTCTAACTTATCCCATACATTTTTTATCATCATAATAATAACATTATGATAATTATTTAATTTATATATAACATTTTTAATTTTTATTAATCCACATATTTCTCATATTACAATATAATATACAATTACATAATCAATTATGTTTAATTTGGTTGTTTTGATGATACTTAGATTATATGTCAATAATAACATTGGTAGGTTGAATTTTAGAGTATGATATCATTATTAAACATATGTAGAGTAATAATATTAAATTAATGATCATATTTATCAAAAAAATATAATTTTTATAATAAATAATGAAATATTTTTATGAATATCGAACTTTATTAAAATCATGGAGATTGTATGGTGTACGTACGCTTGAGTAACATTCCCATTTTCCAATGATAATCACAGAAAAATGGTATGTAATATTTTAACATTATATAAAGGTTAAAATATCACTAATAAGCTATAATTTAATTAAATATACTTATATATATTTATATTTATAAAATTTGAGTGGTGGAGTTGAATAAAATAATCACAACTCTCCTTGGAAGTTGTAGATCACACGTACGTGAATGATGTTATCACTTTTAATTGTAGGAAATAAAATTAAAAAAATATTTCTTCATAATGATAAATAAAATATAAATATAATTATTATTTTATTTATATTACATATATTAAATAAAATTATCTTTATTACCTTCCATGTAATTCATTAGTGAAAAATGAATAACAATACTTTGCGAGGTGGCAGTTCGTCGTACAAACACAAAATATTTTTGAATCCCAAATTAAATAAAAATTAAGATATTATACATGATATAATAACTTAAAAATATATATTTTTTACACATATAATATATATAAATTAAATAGTTCGTTATAAAAATCCATTAGTGGCGATGATGGAAATAGATGCCACTGGTTTGTGAGGCGGCAATATGTTGTACACACGAATAATTATTTCATATCCCATTTGATGGAAGAAGAGATAAATCTAGATTATTAAATTAAAATAATAAAATATTATTAAATTTAGCATAGTTGTGATATTATATAATCTTAATTGGATATGACATTAATTATGTGTAATAAAAGTTAAATAAATTTTCATAGTTAAGGATATAACCTCTTCTTCGGACAACCTCCATTAGTTAGTATTAAACGGATTATAAAGATGGATTTATGATAAAAAATATATTCTATAATGTTGGTTGGGAATAATATAATTATTTTGCCCAAAATTTTTTTAGGGTGTGAATAGGATAAGATATGGGATGGACTTTTATAAGTGAGGTATGTAGGATGCTTGTAATTTTTTAAAAGAAAATTATTTACCCTCTTTTGTGACATGAAACATGGAACTGAAATGGACTATTATGGAGACTAAATACTTTTAGTCTCTAAATATTTATAGTCAATTTATTTTATAGGTATTTTTATTCTTTTTTAAAGCTTATTATTTTATATTAACCCCTAATAAATCCATTTTTACCTTATCCTTGATAAATAATTTTTACTATATTCACAATTATTTATGATCAAAAATTAAATTGAACTCATTATACAATATAAATTATTATTACTAAAAATATGGATTAAATTTTAATATTATAAATTCACACAACTGAAAAATATATAATTTGAAACAAAACATGTAGACGTAATGAAGAAATGAGTTTTTAATAATTGTAATTTTCAAGAAAAAGTTGATTTTTTATTATCTTTATAAAAACTAGTAACTGTATGAATATAAATTAATATTTATTGATATATTATAAACTAATATAATTTTAATAATTCATCACTAGGAATTTTTTAAATCAATTAAAATGCTATAACATTAAACACTTTAAAAGAGTTTTCAAAAAAATCACTATTGATACCCACCAAAACATATTCTAATATAAAGAAAAGGTTGATTAGATAGAATTTATATAGATTAAACATAGAATAATTATAATTATATTAAATCATTTTATATAATAAACATAATTTTACTTTTAAATTTAATTATATATTGAAAATAAATCTCATTTTTATAACAAACAGTATTTTTTCACTATTCACTAAAAAATAAAAATTTTCCGAAAATTACAAAAATTACACAATTATTTTATTTGAAAATAATTATTTAAAAACTAATTAAATTTCATAATATAATTTATTAAAAATTTCCAAAAAAATAATTGAAATATTTTATCCGAAAAAGCAATAAAAATTATTTTTCAAGAAACGTATTTCTTATGAGTAAAAATACATTTTAATTGAATTTATAAATAATTTATATTTATTAGGGAATATAAATAAATAGAATATATATATATATATATATATATCATAATTTATTTAATAATATTCATACCCTCTAATTTAATGGCCATTTTAAAAAAGTTATATATTTCTCTTGTTGTTTAAGCACGACGTTGTGTATTGAACAAATCAACGAACATAGTTCTCATTTTTAAAATATCACGATTTTAAATCCCCCTTTTAATAAATTCCATTATATATATATGAAAATTTTATTGGTAACAAAAGTTTGAAAATTTGAAAATACCATAACTGGGAATCCAAATTGTAAAATTGGTAAATAAAATTTTCTTTTGATATGAGTGAAAATGAATTATAGTTGTCATATGAAATTATGAATTTCTATCCTTCCAAGTATGATAAAATAGTTGTGAAGTGAATATTTTGACCTAAAATAAAAATATATTTTCTTAAAGATGTTGAACGGTGATAAATATCATTGACCTGAAGAAATTTATTGATCAATATAAAGTTAGAGACCTCAAAAACCTTAATATGTGTTTAGTAAAACAAACATTTAATTAATTATAAACTAACATACCATGATAATATTTTCAATAGTATGACATTTTTACTATATCTGTGGAATTAATTTACAATCTTGACTAAATGAATAAGTAAATATACCAACATTTCTTGAAAAAATTTCACAATTATATAATTTCTTCTAAACACATATATATTCTCCAATTATTAGTATATAAGAAGAATTATTCACGTTTGAAGCACTAAAATCAACTTATAATGAATTACATAATAGAAAAAATAAAAAATATACGTACATTATATAATAATACATTAACAAAAAATTATTATCATATTGTAAGATATTTCCCAATAGTATATTGATCCAATCCTAAAACAATATTCATCTCATAATCACCAAATAACATTCCAATCCCATGGTTTTCCATATAATAAATATTATTTTATGGAAATGGTAATTATCATAATATTTAAATCCATTTAATTTAAAAAATGATTTCATACCAACCAGGACATCAAATTGGTCAGTTATAGACGTTCAACCGTTTTTGACCTTCTATTGTGGATTTCTAGTTATGAATAATTGTCCCCCAAAAATCTATCTATACATAAAAATAAAATTTAATCCTTATAAAATATCTAAAAAGCTGATAAACATCCAAAAAAATTTACTTAATCATAGCAGATCATAAAACCTGAATGGTTATGAATTCTTTAAGAATAATTTAAAAAATAATTAAATCAATACATTATGTTAAATCCAAGACACACATATACATAATCTAAAACAATATCTCCAAAAAGTTTCTTAATCACTTTAATATTTCATAACATAAAACATAAAAAAGAGTTTATAAGACATTGATCATATGATTAACATTCAAAAAATACTGAGCTCCTTGAGTTTTCACCACTTCTCTAGATGGACTAAAAGTAACATTAGTTGCATGAAATGGTTTTGACGCAACTTTCTATTTTCAATCATGATGATTTACACATGAGTAAGAAAACATAGACATGGATAATAATAATATCCCATCTCATTATAGATAAAAAATCTCACCATTGACTGCATACCTATTATCTCATTTATTGATTGTTCAGGAATCATTTCATTGCAGTAAATTTCCCTATAAAAACATATCATGATAAGGAAATTTTCTCATTCTGAAAACCAATCACAAAAAGGTCTTTTACCACCCATGGAACATGTTTTGGTATTACCCACTATCTTCTTAGTTAGTTGACTATATATTTTCTATGTAACACCCCGACCTTAGATACTCCATTTTTTTGTTCTATTTATTTTCTTGGTTCCTATAGTCAAGGTTAGGGTTGAGTCTTGGGGGGAGTTTTTTATATTTTAAATGCTTAGGAAGAATTTCCAAGTGTCGTATGGTTACCACATGGATAATAGAAACCATGTGGCATGGTCATACGACTGGTGCATGACAAACATAACTAATTCATAAAATGTAAAAAATTGTGTGTTCGGTTTTAGGTAATCAGGAATCTTCCCATCCATAGGTATAGAGTCTATTATAGTTACCACAATGTTTGGAAAACAGTATGAACAAACCGTGTGGTTATTCCAAGTCATTAAATTATGATTTTCCTCTTTCCCCACCACATTATTTTTACACATTTTTAGGCTCATCCTCCTCCCTCTCATTTTGGTGATCCATGATTTCATCCATTTCCCTCCTCTATGGCTTCCAATCCTCTCTAAATGCTACTCATTTGGTTTCAAGGTATTTTTCGGGTTTTTGATTAGTTTTACCTCCTCTTTATATTATATTATTGTTTTCTTGGTTTTTATTTGGGTATTTATCCCTTTGGTCAAACCCTAATGTTGGGGTTTGTGTGTGGGTGGTATTTTCTTGTGGATAGGGTGTGCAGATCATTCGTCGGAATTTTAACTCCCTCTCCTTGATGTTTTTCTCTATCTGCACATGATATGAGGCTGGAGTTTCCAAGTTTCTTTTCCTAAGTCATCTCCCTTGTTGCTTGTAATTTTTATTAATTTTAAAAACATGATTATCACCACTATGACACACTTTTTGATCTTATTATAGAATTTTGGAGTTGATTTAAGTTGGTAAAACTGGGTTTTCATGGATATTATTGTGAAATGATATGTTTTATGGAACTTAGGGTGTCTGATATAAATTCCATTGTTCTGTTAAAGATAAATTTGGTGTTTTTATGAAATTAGTACATTAATAGTGTCATTATGGAATGTTTTGGTTCTGAATTTGGTTTTACGTGGGTGCTTAGGTTATATTACAACTTGATAGATGTGATAAAATTATTTGGAATGGGTTTTTATGGTTTTTAATGGATTGTTATATGTTTCTTAAAATAACATAAATGGTTGGTTATGCTTTTAATGAAAGTGGTGTTTTAGGTAAATGGTTTTCGAGTAACTATTTGGATGGTTTATGAACCATTAGATGTTGTAATATCCATGTGTTCATCAGTTGCAGACATGGATGTGTCTTCAAATGAATGTGGTACTTGAAAAGATTTCATTGTGTTAAATTTTGTTTCATAAATGTGTTTTAGTTTTCAAATAAGGGTGGTTCACTTGTATTATTTCTAAAGAATGATTTAAATGAGTTTTTGTCTTTTTTAGGGTTATTAAAAATTGTTTCACATGTGTCCCTCAAGGATTGTCTTGTTTGGACAGGGATCATGTTTTGGTATGGGTTTGGAAATGATAAAGGCCCTTTTAGAAACAGTGATGTGTTTGGGTGCCTGCTTGAACCTATGGTCCCATTTAAAAAATCTAACTCTAGAGTAATTTTTAGGTTGGATCATTTTAAGGATTTAGTTTTGGAAGCTAAGTGTTCCATATTGGAAACCCTAAATATTTTTTTGAATTGATTTGAACATTGGTGTGTGGTATAGCGGTCCGGTTAGAACCTTATTTTATGAAATGAAAATGAATGTTTATAGAGAACCTATATTGTAGGGATTTTACATAAGGGTTATCATATATTGGTTTCCATGTTTTGAGTATGAATGTTTATTTATGTTAGCAGAGCTGAGTCACATCTGTATTGGAGTCCTACTTACATAGTATAATTATTAACACCATAGGTTCCTCTGTGTATTATAGATTATTGAGTGATGGTAGTCATCCCCGATTAGATGGGATGAGAGAATCTTGATTTCATGATCGTCCATGAGGGTTATGCCACTGGTGAGGATATGATAGAGTAGCCAATTTTTTATTGAATTTGGGGATTCACCATATACTGATAGGTAGATTTGAACTGATTATATCTAGGGGACTTCTATGGATGGTTAGGATCACCCATGATTATTATCAATGTTTTGTTGATTTCATTTCTCTAATCATTCTTTTTTACACTACAAGTGTATTTTTATCCTGAACTCTTTACCAATTAAATATTAATACAACCATACTTTTACTTATTATGGATTTTGGTCTTAAAGTGAAAATAGTTTTGGAAATGGTATGAGGCATGAGTTGGATTTTAAAATGGGATAAATTGTTGTTTCATTTAAATATGAAAACCCCTATTATTATAATTTTATTTTAAACTAGTTTGAATAGGTTTATCTAAGAAATGAAATACTTGTATTCAATAGTTTATACTTGGCATCCCTTCTAATAATTTTGGTGCTCACACCTATTATACAGTTTCATGTGCATGCCCATCATTTTTTAGGTTTCCTAGTTGGTGCTAAACGTGGAGAAGGTCCGGTTTAGTGGTTGGATATGACCAAGATGGCACATGGTAATCATGGAAGTGGGGTTTTGTTTTCAGTTTTACATTTTGTTTCCTTTTGTTAATGTTATTATGTACGTAAGAAAACATTTAATTAATTTATTTTTAGTTGATGGATCTTGTGGCTTGTTTAGTTCGTTTTAATTACTTGGATCAATTTGTTTTATCATGATAAATGTTTTCCCTATTTTATATTTTTTTGACCAAAGATACTTGTTTCCATCCTGTACGGATCAATAATCTCCCTCTAGACATGTTAAGGATCGTTTCGGGTGACCGGTTCAGGGTCGACCTAGGGTGGTTAAAAAAGGATATAAGATCCAGCCCTTGGTGATTGGTGTGTCAGGTAGATAGATATTAGGTCAATTAGGAAATATTAGGTAGTATTGGGAAGAGTGTGGAGAACTATTTCTCACACTGATCTTTGAGTTACTTGGGGTAGTCCAGAATTTGATTCTGTCTCAGGTTGTTTTGGATTGAGCGATGACAGTGTAGGTGGATCAGTGTCGTGATGTGGTCTCACAAAGAGTAGAGAACCATGTAGATTCCATTTTCTTGATTTATATTCTCTTATTGTTATTTCTAAAATGCGGCATGGCTGACAACCATGTCACAGGGCGAGTCATAGATGCTAGTCCCTCCTTCTAGTTATTTGGTGTATGAAGTGATTCATTTTGAACTGGTTGGTGTATGCATGTTTGAAAGTAAAAATAGTTTTTGGAATTAAATTTCTTTCTTCAAATGGTTTCAAAATTAGTATGTGGGGTATAAATTTTTTTGGGGATTTTGAAAATGAATGTGGTTTTGAATTAGAAAAAGGGTTTCATTCAAATTGTTTTAAATTGGTGAAGTGGTGGTTTAATGATAACGTGTTTCTATTAAAAAAATTTTATATGATTATATTTGATGAGGAAAAGAGATTTTTGACCACTGGTAATCATTATCTAGGACCACATGAGTGTGGTTATGTATGAAAAGTGCATTCATAATTTTTCCATGGATGTTGTAAGCATAATTGGATGGTCTTACACTTTATAGTCTATCAGATGCCATGGGTGACTTTTTAAATTTATGGTTTATGGAAAAATGGGATTTGGGTATTTCAGAATAATCCTTGGAGAAATAATTTTAAAAAATATAAAGGGAAATGTTGGTTTAGGAAAGGGAGATGAATTTTTGAAATGGGATTTGGTTTAAAAAGTGGGTTTTATCATCTTGAAAATTGCTCGGAAGTGTGGTGATTTTAAAATTTAATGTGAAATGGGATTTTTAAAATGTTGTTTTTTGTTGTGATTGATTTTTTGGATTTTGAGCTGGTTGTTTTAAGCTATGCATGTTCTTTTGATTGTGTTTTGGGCTTTATGCTAGTTTTGGATCATTCTATTCATGTTGTTCAAGATGTGCCACCCAAAATGTCCCCCATGGCTTCTAAGGTTTCATTACCAGTTTTGGATCTTTTTGAGCATTTACTATTTTTCTAGTTGAGTAGGGTCTATTATAGGAAATTTTGTGGTTTTTTTGTAATTAGAGTGTTTATTTGGGTGTTTCGGATCTCTGAAGTTTGATATGGTTCATGTTATATTGGGTTTTGTGAGGGTCGAGTCTTGGATCAATAGGGGTTGTTTGTCTTTGTGGTATTGGAAATTTGGGTGTAGTTTGTGGTAGTTGGATTTTGTGAAGGTTCCCAATCTTGTGAGGACTGTAGGCTAGAGGAACCCATATTTATGTAGTTATCCATACTAGTTCTAATATCTAGTTTCTCAGATCTATTTTCAGCATGCCATCAATATGGACGGTTTGTGAATTCAAATTCAGTTCGTCACATCCCTCCATGTTTGAGGTGGAGTTGTGAACAAGGGATGCTCATGCATATCTGTGATGTTGAAGATGCTTCAACCATCACAGTCCCGACCATTGGTCTCTTGGTGAAGCTCATGCATAGTCTAAATTTTCTAATCTTGTGTTTAACCAAATGTTAGTTCTTGTTTCTATAATGGGATGGATGTGTTTAATGTTTTCTCATTCTGCTTTTATAGGCATTGTGGTTTGTTCTATAGTTAAAAATTTTCAATTTCATTGAAATTGTGGGTTGTATTTTTCATATTTTTTAACCAATGTTGTTGTGTCTAGCTAGGTGTAGTTCCATAAATCTTTTGGTTTTATGGTGTGTTTGGATCTTGTGTGGGGTAGTTTAGGACTATAGGGGTGTTCATTTCATAATAAAAGTTCTTGAGTTTTGTGAAGATAGTGGATTTTGTTTCTAGTTTTTGTTGGTTTCTGATTTTATGGTTGTTCCCTATTATTGGGTGTTCTAGATCGGTGTGGGATATTTTTAGTTCTTGCGATGTTGGTAGAGGGAGATCCATCTTTGTGGTGCTTGATATTCCTGGTTGATTCATCATGTATTTCCTCTTTGAGTACTAATGATGGAATATTATTGATTGTGCAATTAGTGTAGGTTATGATAAGGAATAAGAACTCCTTAGTGTCATGATGTGGTAAGTCCAATTTTTTTTGTGGGAAGAGTTGGGTAAGTTTTTGTTGGTAATTCCCACATTACCCCCATGGGGAAGGTGTGTTAGTGTTCAAAAGTTTTCAAGATAGTTGAGTTCATGTGTTTTCGAGAACCCACTTGTGTTCTCACATTGACTTGGGTGCTGATTTCTCTTTGATTGGTTGGGTGAGACTTGAGAAATGAGTATTCAACCCGAGGACTATGGTATTCATCGATTTTGATCAGGTAGGAACCAATGTTTTGGTTAGGTTAAGGATTATTGACTCTTTAAGGGGAGAATGTTGCTATGGTTGGGATAATTGTAACACCTTGACATTAGATACTACTTGAAGTTGTTCTATTTCTTGTATTGGTTTTTTTAGTTGAGATTTGGTTTGTGTCCCCGTCAGAATTTTTTTTATGTTTCAATAGTTTGGGATGATTTTCTTAGTGTCTCACAGTTACTGCATTTTTAGTAGTAACCGTGTGGCATGTCCATGCGACTGGTGCATGATAGACAAAACCAAACACATGGCTTGCGCATGACTGTGTGCTTGGTTCAATGTAATTGTGTAACTTTTCATCTGTATGCTGAGAGGCCCGCACAAGTACTACATAGTTTGTAAAACCATGTGAACGAATCGTGTGGTCATTCCATATTATTAAATTTTCATTTTTCCTTTCTCTTTCTCCTAATATTTACCCATTTTCGGGCACATCATCTTCCCTCTCATTTTGGTACACTAGGGGGTCCCCACTAGCCCTCCTCCATATCTCACAATCCTCCATGGATGATCATACTTTGATTTAATGGTATTTTTTATGGTTTTATGTCTTTTTTCCTCCTATCCCTCATACTTTAATCTATTATTGGTTTTTATTTGGGTTTTCTCCCTTTGGAAGAATTCTAATGATAGGGTTTGTGTGTGGGTGGTGTTTTCTTGTGGCTAGGGTGTGCATATCATTTCTAGGGCTTAGATATCATTATCCTAGATGTTTTACTCGGTCACACATGTTTTGAGTTAGGGGTTTCGATGATTCCTTTCATATGAAGCCTCCCTTGATTATTGAAATATTAAATAATTTTTATAAACATGATTCACACCTCTATAGAACCCTTTCTATTCTTATTTTTTCATTTTGGAGTTAGATTAATTTTATAATAGTTGGTTTTCACAGATATTAGAGTGAAATGACTAGTTTTATGGAACATCTATTGTTTGATATAAATGTTATTATCCTCTTATAGTGAAATTAAGGGATTTATAAGAATTTTGTAGTCTATAGTTTGTTATGATGGAATGGTTTCATTGTGATTTTGGTTTGGTGTGGGTTATTTGGTTATATTATGGGTTGATATATGTGGTAAAATGATTTGGAATGGTTTTTAAGGTTCTAGAATAATTGACTTATGTTTCATAAAATAATTTTGATAGTTGGTTATGATTATTATACAAGTGGTGTTTTAGGGAAATGGTTTTTGAGTAACTCTTTGGATGTTTTATATACCATTTGATGTTTCCAGATCCATGGGTGTACTAGGAAGACACATGGATATGTCGTCAAATGAAAATTATACATGAAAATGTTGTTCTCTTTTAACCTCAATTAATTAAATGTGTTTTAGTTTTCAAATATGGTTGGTTCCCTTGTGTGATTTATATATAAGGTCTTAAATGAGGTCTCGAATTTTGTGTGGTTCATAAAAATGGTTTCAAAATTTTCCATCAGGATTTGGCCCATTTGGATTTGGAGCATGTTTGGGTGTGAATTCGGAATGGATAAATTTCGTTTTTGAAAAGGTAAAGTGTTTGGGTTTGTGATTGAACCTAGGGGCCCATATGGCACATTGAACTCTAGAGTAAGGTTTGCGTTGACAATTTGAAAGGATTGAGTTTGGAAAACCATGTCTTCCCTATTGGAAACTTAATATGTGTTTTGAAATTATATAAACAACTTTTTGGTATAGTGTATTGATTGGCACATTGTTTTTTGAAATTAAAAAGTATTTATATGTGGCTAATTAATAAGATGTATTTTCTTTTAGAGTTTATCATATATTAGTGTATGTGCTTGGGGTAGGAAATTGTAGTGATGTCTTCCAAACTAAGTCACATGTTTATTGGCCTCCAACAATCATAGTATTATTATAACCACCATTGTTTCCTCAGCGTCTTATTGATGAATGAGTGACAATTTTCTATTAGGCCCGATTAGATAGGATGGTACATCCTGGATTTGTAGACATGTCCTGAGTGTTGTTCCACTGGTGGGGCTAGGATAGAGAAACTAGTTGGTTATTGGCATAAGAGATTTAGTATACACCAGCAAGTGTTTCTGAACCGTATATGTACATGGGTCTTACATGGATGTATAGGATCACCGATGTTTATAATCTATATTTTACAATATTAATTTCACTTTTCATAATTTTATTTCTTCCCTGGTAGTTTAATTTTATCCTACACTATTTTCTAGATTTATTTTAGCAAGACCCTAGTATTCATTATTATGGATTCTAGCCATTATGTGGATATTAATTTTGGAAATTTTATGTTGTGTGAGTTGGATTTTATTATGGGAAAATGAAATTGTTTTATTTAAATGTGAACACCAAATTATTATAATTTTATATAAAATGGGTGTAAATGGAATATATTGGGAAAGGAAACACATGGATTTAGTGGTTTATTCATTACATCCCTACAGACAATTTTTTTGCTCATGACTATTATATCATTTCAGGTGTAGTTCCATCTTTTTTTAGGTTTCCTTGTAGCTGCTCGAATGTATAAGGATCTATTTAGTGGTTGGAGGTTCTAAGATGTAATATTGTGATTTTCATAGTGTAGTCTCATTTTCTGTTTTGAATTTTGTTTCTGCTTGTTCAGAGAATTATGTACATGGACCAGTTGTTAATTTATTTATGCTCAGTTATTAGATCTTCTTCCTTGTTTTGTTCATTTTAATTACATATTGTGGTTGTTTTATTGGGATGAAATTGTTTCCACTTGTATATGTTTTGATGTTGGGAACTAGTTTCCACCCAATGGAGATCAAGAAAGGCCCTTAATATATGTTCTATAATGTCTTGGTTGACCGGTTTTGAGTCGAACCTACATGGTTCGTGACATCCTACCTCCTTGTGAACTTCTTAATATTATCATCTCATGGACCATATGTTTCAAAAAACTCTGACTAAACATTCTCTTCACAATAATCAAAATTCACTTAACTTCGACATTCTCATAACGAATATTCTCATTGAAAAATTAAATTTTAGCAGGGGTAATAACATTTTATTTTACTATCACTGCCCCTAATAAAATCAAACACAAACATGGATAATATTTTCAAATTTTCTTCATATATAACTTCCAAATATTTATCTCTTGTCCTCAATTACATGAATTTTTTCCTTTCGATGCAGAATAAATATAGGGAAGTATTTATCTGCGCAAATATCCTCTGCTGTTTATAATTCCATGACATAATTATCATCTTTCCCTATAGTATTTTTAACCTAATACCATCACAGATAAGATTCAAATTGAAAATGAATAGTGGAAAGGGATACCATTTGAAATTCAGAACATTCTATGAATTTAAATATCTTCTCCAAGTGATTAATCCATCCTTCCCTACTACAGAGTCAGATGATCCACTAATTGATGGCGGATATAGTCTCAAGAAATGATCTACTATATTTGACTTCCATTATGTTAGATATAAATTATAACTAGTCAAGATACCACAACCATTTAATTCCTGTTTCAACTAGTCCATAAAAATAATAAACTACTCATTTATGATTCCAACCATCATGGGATACTGATTTTGAAGGATATTTTAATCTTGGTGTATTGGAATTAACGATTCCATGTTTCTACTGTGGAATTTTTTTTTAAGAATCATAAATTTTATGAAACAAATATTTAATATTTAAATTCTATTAAATCAAATCCAAACCCTTACATAGAATGATTCATGTAAATGATATTATAATTATTTGAAACACAAAAGTTATCTAAACTGACATTTGATATCCACTATAATGACCCATCTATAAACATAACATAATATTGATTTTTATGTCCTAAATTCACATTATTTAACATTAAGTATATATTTAAGTTTATAATTTAAAAAATTATGGAAGAAATCATAATTTACAAAATCATATAATATAAAGTGGAAACGTCCAGTTATTATCCATTTTCCCATAATATATTCATTATAAAAAAAATCATTTTTTCATTTCATTTATAATCATTAAAAAATTTAATTTGACTTCTTACTTTACTATAACCATCAGTAAACACTAGGAAAAATATTATAATACATTGGATGAGAATGAAAATATTATAAAGGTACATAAAAATAACGAAAACTGTTACTCTAGTGAAAAACATGAAAATTCATGTAATATTTACGTTTATCTCTTTAATTATTTGAGCCTATAATGTAAAATAATTTCACATAAAAACACATTTTTTATTAAATTTGTCTAAAATAATAAAGATCAATTAAAAACCATTTTCAGTAACACTGAGTATCAAATACATAAAACCCTTTCAAATCCCTTATAATTAGAATAACCTTGTGAATTACATCCAATATAATCATTACCCAATGCACTAGAGAGCTAAAATGGGGCTCAAAATTTATATCACATTTTCATGCTCACCCATGTGCTATTATAGGTATCACCCAATCATATAAACTATATAAGGATAACCTATTGTTTATTCTCTATAATGGGGCTCAACTAATTGTATAAACTATATCGAGATCAACCTTGTGTTATAATTGGTTTTACCCATCACAATAGTTATATCAGGCTTACCCATTATTCATTTAATGATAATGTACCATGCAAAGGAAGAATTTATTCTATACTCACACTCTCTAATCATATAACCCTTTAAAAAACATTTTAACCCTTATGAAAACTATTTCTGACATTGAAATATCTTTTTTAAACCATTTTCAACAGCCAAGTTACCATTAATTTAAAAATCCAATTTTCAATACCGTAATACCTAAAAAATTTAATCTAACTGTTTGATTTTTTTAAATATGAAAAAATGGAATCTTGTAAACAAATAATGGAAATGAAATTGGGAAAATTCAATGTGGGTTTATATGTTAAAAATAGAACATTCATTTTGTAATATGTGAAAACATTTCGTAATAAACATATAAAAATAATCAATATTAATTTTTTTAAAATATTTTGTTAAAAACATTGATATAGTATAGATAAAGTAAGATATAAAATATTAAAAGATGACATATTTAAAAGAGAAGTCTCTAATCCAATAGAAAACACTTCAATCATAATCATAAAAATATAATAAAAATAGAAAAAAATTAAATATTATTATATTATGTAAAATCATTGTATTAAATTTCATAGTTGATGTATATAAACTTTATAAAATATTATAGGTGCATAACATCCAAATATGCCTAACAGAAAGAAAATTGAGACGATGTATCTTACCTTGAGTATAACTTATCTCATTCATTAATTATATTCATAAAAGAAAATTTCTAAATTATTGAAATTATATAAAATATTTTTTACCTTTTTTTATTTTATATTAATATTACCCTGTTATATAAAATTACATAATCAATTAAGTATATGTCATGTGTTTCGATGATATTTTACTTATGTGTCAAAAATTAATTTGGTAGATCAATGATTGGTAAAATAAATAACTATTCATATTATAAAGAAGAATAAATAATAAATAATTATCATATTTCTACATTTATTATAATTTTTAAATTCATTAATGATATATGGTTATGAAAAATGAACTTTGTTACTATAATGGAGTTGGTAAGTCGTATCTACGCATGAGCAGCGTTTCCATTTTTCATTGATCATTATTGATATATGGTAAGTAATATATTAAAATTATATAATTATTATAATATCCAAAATATAATATTATTTCTTAAAATTTAATTATATATATCATCAATGTGTTTTAGTGACGGAAAAAGAATCACATCTCTTCATGGAGGTGGTATTCCACATATACATGAATAAAATTATCATATTTCTTTGTAAGAAGGAAAATGATATATTATATTTTTGTAATGATAAAAATGTATTGAATATAATTATTTAGTAATTTATATCGCATATATTCAATAATTTTATACTTATTATCTTCCATGTATAGAATTAGTGAAAAACAAATCACGCTGCTTTGTGATGTGGTAGTCTGTCGTACACATGATCGATATTGTTTTTCCCCAATAAATAGAATATATGAATTTATATGTTACATGATAAAAATCTAATTATAAATATATTTTTATAATCATATATATACTTCAAAAACATCATTAAAACAATCCACTAGAGTATGTGATGGAAAATTAATTCCCTCTATTCATGAGGTAGTAGTCTATCGTACATAATAATGATGATTTAATATCCCATTTGGTGGAACGAGGGATGGATTTAGTTTATTAAATTAACATAATAACATATAAGTATTTTGGAGACATGTCTATTTTTATAAAATAATAATTAGATAAAATTTTATGGAGGATGGAGAAGAAATAAAATAAAGATAATTAGTTAAGCATTACACCTCTTCTCCAGAAAGGCATCTTCAATATAAATGACGATCACACGTAGGAAATATTTATGGTAAAAATATGATTCAATTATTTAGGGGGTGTAATTTAGGAAGATATATGGGAAGGCATTGTCTAAGCCAATGTTTTCTGAAGGTGTAATGAGGGGACGATATGGGCTGACCTCTTATAAGTGTGGTGAGTGAGACCCTTGTACTTTTTGAAAATAAAAAATTTTAATCATGTTATACAAATTAAAAAATGTTAAAAAATTATATATTACTATGTATTAGACATTATAAGGTCTATATATCATCATAAATAGTTTATATAACTGTTTTTATGTCATTTTATCTCCTCTTTATTTTATTAATCCACTGATAAATCACTTTCTTACATTAACCCCAATAATTAAATATTACTATTTTCAATATGCATTATAAAGAAACATTAAAATTAAGAAATTAAATAATATAAATTATATTAAATATCTATATGGAATATATTATAGAATTTTCAATTTTTATAAGTTGAAAAAATTAACTTAGAATCAAACCTAAATATGTGTGGAATTAACAAGATTTAAAGAAGGGTATTTTTTTGAGAAAAAAGATATTTTATAGTATATCCATCATTAATAATAATTGTTAGAATATTAATTAATATATACTAATATATAATCTATAAATTTCATTTTTAACATTATTCCTTATGGAATATTTTAATTTCTTAAAATGGTGGGATATTACACACAAAAATAGTTTAACAAAAAAAATTTTAGATAAGAAAACAATTACCCTGAAATAAGATACAAAATTGTTTATAAGAATAAAATTTTATTAAATATATTTAAATAATACTTATTTTACTTGAAATCATATTCAAAACATAATGAGAATGTAACACCCCATAATTCTATGGTAAGAACATTTTATTTAATGGTATATATGACATGCAATACCAAGTATAAAAATTAATATGAAAACCTAATGCATTAATATATATTTAAAATTTTTAAAAAATAAAATCTATAGCTAGAAATTAATTTAACACTGAGATATGTTTTGTAACACATAAAAATGACATTGTACGGTACTTTGTGATATGTGCAGAACTACATTTAACCAAACAACAACGTATTGTAAAGATATTATTAATTAATATAATAATATAAAACCTATACATAATATTTATTGTTATGAATATTACAAACTAACTTATAAAAATATATGGTTTATAAAAATATCAAATGAGTTCATCGGTCACTATGTAATTGGAAATGGATATAAAAACCAATTGAATAAAAATAAAATGATTTAAAGGACACAAATGTGTTTTATCCTAATAAATTAAAATAAATACTATTAGTCAATTGCATTAATGAAATATATATATTATATATTCAATAATTTTTTTATATTAGTCCAACATATTTTATATAAATTTGGTAAAAATAAATCTCGTTTTATGCATAATAATTGTATTTTTCTAAAGAATTATTTACATCCATTTAAAAGAAAAACAATTTAAAATTAAATATCTGAATGTTTTATAAATTTTATAATAGAAAATAAAATATATTTTCTATATAGTAGAATAAATTTTATTATTGTTTTTTTGTATTTTTTTAGATTTTTCATTTTTTGATCAAGAGTTAAAATACTAGATCTTAATTGAAAACGTTTTTTTGTCAAATTTATTTATAAGTATAATATATATATTTTGTTTTTTATGTTTAATTAGATAAATTTGAAATATATTAATCCAATTTAGGCCACTTGAATAAATTTAACATTTAAATTTGATATTAAAACATTTAATTTGTTTTAACATTTTTAAATTTAAAACTGGTCTTCTCATCCCATATGCAAGATTAATTTTAAAATAATATATTCATATTCTATGAACAAAATATGAAAAATTGGATAAAATATTTTTAATAATCAAAATTTTTACTACCTAATAAGGTCAAATTAGTTTTTTAAAAACATTATTGGTGTAATAAAATTTAATTAATTGCATTAATTAAGAGAGAAATTAGATTAACAGGGGACTGAGCCTTAAACCTTAGAGAAAAAATATCCTATAAAGCTTCCCAAAATCCATTTTATGACAGATTTTGACTATATAATATATTTTCATTATTTAGTACCATTATTGGATCCACATGACAAAGGAATGTTTTTTGTGTAATTCATTCTTTCAAATATTAACCAGAATGCCACTCATCCTCCACTATAATAGGTCACACACCCCATCAATTTTTCACATATCTAAATGCCTTTTTATCACCAAAACCTACCCAAACTTCTCCCCAACAATATTTAACTCAAAATAAAATCCTATATTTTGTCATAAATCCATCAAAGGAATCTTCTTGGTATAATCCAAAATTAGTTGCCCAAAAAAAGGTAATATTATTCAATGATCACTTTTGTTTCATTCCATCAATCCCCACTTATATAATTCATATAGCATTCCAATATAATAAAATCATTAGAATAAATATAATATATTTTTTAAGATAATATTTTGACCTAAACTTTCACCTAATTCCATCAAATGGTCTACACAATCATTGTTCAGATATAAGACAAACTACGACTTAACAAACCGATGTCATTTGTTCTTCCATTAACACCATTAAAGGATGTTAATAATAATTGATATATTGTTTATATATGATTGATATTTTCCTAATAATGAATTCATACTTATTTAATTCTAATAAGAAACAGACTTTCATGCCTTCTATATTGTGGGGATATGATAACATCATTTGTGGACGTGTAGACTACTGTCTCTTCAATGCAATTTGATTCGTTCATTCTATGCATGGAATATATTAAGGATTGTTTTAAATTAAAAAAAATAAATATATGGAACAATTATTATAATATAACTATTGTAATCAAATATATGTATATATCACATACATTTTAAATATGAAAAATAAATGGAAGTATCTTTCATGCATACATATGGCATAACGTCCACATGAACAGTGCATTTCAGTTCCAATATAAATATTTTGTTGATTATTATAAATAAATATGTAATAAATGTATATGATATTTAAATCATGGTTTACATGATATAGATGATGAATTTATAATCTCATTAATTGGAATGAAAATGACAAGTCAGGATGTTGTCGAAAAATAAGACAATTAATACCCAAAATGATGGAAATGGTGAATGATTATAAATTAAAGAGTTATAATATGACATAAAAGGACTATATAAGATATAATAGATATTAATATTGATATATAGGATGTTAGTAGCATTTTCAAAACCATTAAGTATGATATTAAAGGTTATTCAACCAAAAAGAAGCATAAGGTAAAAAAATTATTTTAAATTTACGTTCTATTGAGACTTATTTGTTATTATACACCAATTCAAAAAAAAAAATGGTGCATAAACTATTTATATCCTATCATTTTAAATATAATATTAAATGATTGTAAGAATAATTATACATCATTGTAAACAACTAGGATTGTAATGTCTAGTTTCTTGGTAGAGTAGGTATATAATTTTGAAAACATTGAACTAAATAAAAAATTCTTTATTTAATATGCATAAAGAGATAATAAATTTCTTTTATCCCTTACATCTGTATAGGTTACCCTTAGGTTCACATAAACAAAGGGATGAGATAAAATCCCATTAAGGGAAACAATATTGTAATAAGACTTTATCAGATGGGTTATAAGGCATGACATAATGAAAAATAAAAGGCATGGATCAAATTGAATAATAACACATAAAAATGGTATAATATAAGCATTAATTCCATTTAACTTCTAACCTCTAAGAAAGTTTCACATGATATAACTAGCTAAGGCTAACCACCAAGACCTTCACACATAATGTCTCATGGGACACAAATTTACCTAAGGCATTAGAGCACTATATATTTTCACCCATATTACCTTTTCAAGATTATTTTCCACATAATTAATTTTACATAATAAATATAAAATAAAAATAAGGGTTACCCATGGAAATAATTGGTTACCAAAATCATGTCCTAAAGCATAGAAAATGGAAGTATCTTAAAAGTGACCATGAAAGAACATAAATAAAATATAGATGGACATTAAAAAGGTAAGATATCCTTGTATAATTCTATGTGATATCATTTAGAAGTGAAAACATATAAGAAAAATATTTAAAAAAATTTAGAATTAAGACAACTTTTTGCGGTTTTTAGGAAAATACCATAGAGATTACAAAATAGAAAATGGAAAATAATTTTTATGAAAACATAAGTGAAGTAAGAAGGGTTTAATAATAAAATAGATTATTTTATAAATACAATGGTGGATTATATCAGAAGATAGAGTGAACATGAAATCTATTAAGAATTTGGGAAGTTCCCTCAAAACATGACTGCTTATCAGAAAGTATTGAGGAGAGAGTCATATAAAAACATGTATACCACAAATCAGAATAATGAAAGGGTCATGATAATTTAATTTTTTATATGAAATCATCATTTATAATAAGAAAATTAACTTTTAAGGTAACATACATTTTTTAAAAGAACAATAAGGTAACCTGAAGTAGCAATGGAGGTTTGGGTGGAATCCCTTACAGATTATCAGTATGGTATCAGGTGTACATTAGTGGAACTAATCAGAGATAAATGGATTTAACATTCCCTGTACATCATGAGGTAAGTATCAGAGAGGTGAAAATCATACCTCATCATTATGGATTAAACAATATTGGTATAACATGGTGGAAATTCTAGAATAAATGTGAATAGATAGGATCACTTACCTAATGTCAGACGGTGTTCTACACTTGATATTATTGACCTTAATAATGAATTCTGGTTCATTAATTTATAATTTGGGAACCTACATTACATGTAATATATTTAGATTAACCTTTTTTAGTTCATTCCAAAACTATTTGATTTGAGTGGATGTTAAATTTCATTGTCCGTGTTTGTTTACTTCATTGGTTTTAATGATATGTTCATTTATATTCATGTTTAGATAAACATTAATGATGAATGTGGTTATCCAATGGTGTTATAATAAAGTATTGAACATTCATAATATAATAGTGTTATAAAATTCAATTGGTTATTTTTAGTGACGGTGAATAATTATTTAAAACATTAATGATAAAAACTTTGATTAATTTTGTGATTTTTATCATAATTAACGTGTTCTATATTATTATTTTACATCATGTGTGAAAATGGATTATTGAACAAAAAAATTAGATATATTGTATATATATATATATATAATAGAATGGGTCGACCCTAAAAATGGTTTCATGACTTGAATTTTAGAAGATAATAGAAATTTAAAACTCATCGTTCGTGAATGTGGTAAAATTAACACATCATAGATGGTGTCTTTAATAATAAAATAAAATAATGGGATATGGGAGACAATAAGAACATATCCCATTATCATAAAAAATTTAAAGTACATATTTGTTAATGGGGTTATCATAACATTTTATTGATGGGAGGTAAGGATAGAAACGAAAAAAAGGAACTTGAAAAGAAAGTGAAAGAAACGAAAAGAGGAATTAACTTATTGATTTAATCTTCCTTGAGAGCCTCTTAAAAGGAAAAGATTTGGTAATTTGAGGAAACAAAAGGAATCAAATCATGGGGGAAGATATTGGGTAGGTATTTGGGTAGAATTTCATTAAGGCACAAGGCTTTAGAGTAGTGAAGAGAAGAGGGGAGTGTGGGTGTCTTTTATTGTGGAGAGAGTAGGGTTTTCTTAATATTATAATAATTAGTTTATTATTTTTCCATAAGACAAGAAAATGTAATGTGTCTATGACCAAGCATAGTAAAAAATTGAATTTGACCTATAGATTTGGGTTCTTACATCACTAATGATGTCATGAATAGTGGATTTAAATTATAATTTATTTATATAGTAAATTAATGTATTCTACTATTCAACCAAAAATAATGTATTTCTAAAAAATCCAAAAAATTAACCCTAATTGTTTTTCTATATATAGAATCCAAAAATTGAAATAAATTTTCAAAAAATAAATTTCTATAAGTTATTAATTTAATTTATATTGAAAATCATAATTTACTTGAAAAATTCATATTTTAAAACTATAAATGATTTAATAATGCTCTAAAAAAACATAAGGTCTTATAAAATTATCTTAAAACTAGGACACATAAAATTGTTAATTAATTAACACCTTTTATGAAAATAAAATTTCTTTTAAATTAATTATTTAATTTTAATTAATTATTTTTGACTAAAAGAAATACCAATACTTTTATTATGGTCATATTTTTACTTATAATATGCATAAATTTTAGTTATACATTCCTGGAAAAGGTTACTATTATTTTGAATTATTTAATACTCATAAGGTTAATATCACTATTCATAAGTGTATGTTAATATTAATTAGTGTAGCTTACTATTCCATAAAATAATGTTTTCCCTTAGACTCTGAACAATTTACTGATCGTAATTGTGTATGTCAGATTTCCAAAATTGACATCACAAAAGTCCCAACATAATATTTAAAGGTCACGTAGTTCTTAGTAGTTCATTATATTTTGATTTCATGTGATTATTGGGAATAATTTTAGGAAGAAAATTTCAATTGATTAAAATCATTGTTATCTCATTATCCCCCCCCCCAATGAAATTATGCCCTCAACATTTTGTTTTACATTTTATTCCATAAACAGGCATGGGAAATTTTCATTCACTACCTCCTCTTGTTCCTAGGTTTCCACTTAATACTTATGGTTCCACTATAGTACCATGTCCATGTGAGTATTCTTATTACATAGAAAATTATCTCTTTGATCCAAGATCTTCAAAGGATTATCCTTATAAATAATATCATTATCCAACTGTACCACATCTGAATAGAGTAAATGTGAAGGGTATGCTATATACTTCCTTAGGATAAAAGGAATACATCATGTACTTTCTACATGGTTGGTGAAAGTTACAGTAGATAGGCAACAGCTCGGACCCAATGAAAGATCTCAAAGGGGTGGATGTACCTGGTACTTAGCTTTCCTTTAACCCCAAACCATATGACATTATTCCATAGAGATAAGAAGAAAAATTAGGTGTCTCCAACTCTGGACACGAGGTCTCATCAAAGATTGTCTACACTGATATTTTTTCAACTTTGGGCTGCATTGATGTGATGCTGAATGGTTTTCACATTCTATACCATTTCGTCAACCATTTCATGTCCTTGATACTTATGCTCATCAAATTAATCTCATAATGTCGGTGTTATGAACCATTTCCCATAAAGGGATTCATATAGTGTTGTTCAGATGGTTGAGTGGAAAATATTATTGTAGGATAATTCAACAAGTGTAATATTTTGGTCCCACCCTCCTTTAAATTAACGATAACATTATCTAAAAATATCATTCAGTGTCTGAATTGTCTACTCCAATTGGCCATCAGTTTGAGGATGATATACCGTACTGATGTTCATTATAGTGTTTGAGTATGTTGGAGACTTTTCCAGAACAATGAGGTGAATCTTAGATATTGATAGCAAATAGTAGATAGTGGAAATCCATGCATCCATACAACTTATTTTATATATTTTTTTTTGATTTTATACAATTTGAATTCCTCTTGAATCGTGATAATGTGATTTATCTTTATAAGACAATCCACAATGACCCATATAACAATATTTCCACTGGATATCCTTGGATGTTAAGTGAAAAAGTCCATGGTGATGTTATCCCACATCCATGTTGGTTTGGGTAGTGGTTGCATCATCCACTTAGACATCGGTAATTCATCCTTCACTTGTTGACATGCCAAGAACATTTATGTATACTCATCAATCTCCATCTTCATTTTGTCTGACAAAAAGATCTCTTGGAGATCTTGATATATTGTTGGGATCTCTAGGAGAATAGAGATGGTGGAACTAAATTTTTCATTCAAAATATCCTTATTTATTTCTAGATAAGATGGCACACATAATCATGTCCCAAATATTACTACTCATTTCTCATCAATCATGAACTCAGATAAATTCCCATTTTAAATGTCTTCCACCCTTTTCTGAATTTCCTCTTCTTTTATTTCTGAATCCATTATTTTCTCTATGATGGATGGTTGAGCAGTATTTGGAGAAAGGATTGATGATATTCCTCACATAATTATTCCCTTGTCCATCCTCTAAAATTCTAAAAAGATCAGATCCTTTTAAATTCTTTTCATTGATAAAAATGCATAATCCATTCTTCTTAGAGGATACACCACCATATTTTAAATATCCGAATAGTAGTGGATTGAGAAATCATAAATCTTGATTAGCTCTATCAATCTACGCTAGTGCATATTAATATATTTTTGTGTGAATATATACATGAGACTATTAGGATCAGTATATATCTCACACTTCTCCACATAGAGATAATTATACAACATTTTTAATGCAATGATCACAACTTCCAACTCTAGATCATGCATAGGATACTTTTGCTCAAAGATTTTTACCCTCCGTGAGGTGTATCCAATCCCTTTATAAATATTAATTATCACACAAATTAATCCCTTATTTAAAGAATCATTTTACACCAGAATGAGATATCCACTTGTTGGGAGTGTGAGTACTGACATAATGATCAGCTTCTTTTTCAACACCTTAAAAAAGTCTTCACATTCCAGAGTCCCAAAAAACCTTACTCGCCTCTTTGTTAGCTTGGTTATTGTGTATTAAAATAATGAAAAGTTCTTCAAAATTAATATGTAATACGCAGTTATACCTAGAAAGCTATCGATATCTGTTACAGATGATGTCATGGGACACTCTTAAATCAACCTTTTTTTGAAAGGATCCTTAGATATCGATTTATGGTTATGATGAGCCCCATGAATGATACTTCCTCTATATATAGTTCATATTTACTAAAACTTACATACAAATTCTCCCTTCACAATTAATTAACACTATATTCAAATGGTCCTCATATTTCTCATTTCTCTTAGAGTATATCATAATATCATCAATAAAGACTACCAAAAATATTGAGGTAATATTTTAGACTATATTCATTAAATTCATTAAAATTTATTTATCGTTAGTGATTCTAAAAGAACCACTATGAATTCATAGTGTCCATACCTTGTTCTAAAGGATGTCATGGTAATATCATCCTTAATCACCTTTAATTGGTGATATCCATGCCGAAGGTCCACCTTAGAGAAATAACTGGCCCCAGTACATTGATCAAACAATATATCTATACGAGGCCAGTGATACTTGTTCTTTATCTTTCTTTTATTGATCCCACCATCATTAATAAATAACGGTATTGATTGATCCATCTTCTTGACAAAAAAGACTGGTTCAACCCATAGTGAAGCACTCAAGAGTATAAAACCTTTCTCTAGATTCTCCTATAACTGCTTCTTCTGCTCTTCCTACGGTGGCCATTCAATAATGTGTCTTTGATATAGGTAGTGATTCGGGAATAAGTTCAACTAAGGACTCAACCTCTTAATCAGGCGCACGATTGGGAAACTCTTCCAAGAATAGATCAATCTAATCCTTCGCGATGGGCATGTCCTCATTCATGATCTCCCCTTTGTCTCAATCATTTGAACTGGACAATCATTCTCATAGTGAATTAATATCCATACGTGGGACAATGACTCTAAAGGATACTCATCCTCCTCCTTACACTAGTATAGAATTGGAGGATTCTTTAGGATGTGGTGAGTGATCTCCCATTCCCAAAAGATGATGTTGGATTTGTATAAAAATAGACAATCCATGCCCAAGATAAAATATAACTCTATTAAAGGAAGTACGAAATGCTTTTATGGGGGGTTTAGTCTACTATACATTAGGAGGGTGGTGTTACAAACCTTTGATGTAATAATTTATCCATTCTTTTTTCTCCCATATAACATAAACCCCATATTTTGAGGGGGTTTTTCAATGGTTTAACTAAACATGAAACATATGAATGGTTGAGTAGAACCAGAACCAAACAACACATATACTATTCTTGAATTAATAACTAGCGGACCTGTCACCTTATCATTATCCAAATCCACCTCAGTATTAGTGATATCCTAATACCATCCATGTTTTCTAGTAGGATGTTATTGATTACCTCCGAAAATCCTCAGCTTAGGGAACTTTTTTACATAATTCCCATGGTCCTTGTAGTTGTAACACATCACTATAGGATACATGTTCATCTAAGACTTCCTTATTCCAAATTAGCAAGATTCCCCATATCTCACCAACAGTTTTTATCTAAATGTCCCAAATTTTGAAATTTAAAGCAATTCCTGGTTCCCATTAGATAGTTCTAAGGATGATTCATCCAAAAAAATTTACATGTTAGATGATCGGTATTCTTTTTAATAGTGGAATTTATTTATGGAAACACCCACATTAGATTATACATTCATATTTTTGTCACTGGTCCCACGATGCCACTGAGATCCTCCATTATCCATATAAACATTAAGGGAACAACATACAATCTCTTAATAACTATCAAAGTCTTGAATCCTCAATGATTTTTGTAGACTTGTATTCAGTCTGCTAATGAAGAGATCCACCATGATTTCAATGTTCTTGAAAAATATTGAGGCATACCTTGAAGGTATCGTGAATTATGATTCATACGCTTTTATGGATACATCTTTATTCTACTTGAGTGTGAGGAACTCTATTCTAATATTGATATGGAGGGTTTGGTGAAAATATTTTTCGGAAAGCATTCTCTTGAATTCCACTCCACGCACAAAATAAATTTCTGCCTAAGGATTATCATTAATGATCAGTTTCCACTAGTGACCAGCTTACCCATCAAAATGATATATCTATAGTATGACTTTCTCTTCTTCTATGAACTGTACGATGGATAATATCTTTTCGCTGGAGTTAATCCACTATTCCACAAGGAGGGGAATTGAAGATACACTAAACATGGGAGGTCATTTCCACAAAAAGGATTCAACAAACACTTTCTCTTTCCACGGAGGAGGAGGGTGTTATACACGATTCAAGATATTATTCAAAACATGATTCACCTGACCAAGTAATTTCATGATGTTTTGAGCACCTATTTTTATCATATCAGGCATAAAATTACTGAAATATTCACATTCCCTGTCACATTGATTTTTGGAATGTGTTCTTATATTTCCCACTATTTATTAGGAAAATGAAAATACAATTTTAGGGAATTAATACTTAGTTACTGAGCATTAAAAATTAAACATTGAACATTAAAGGTTTAACTTGTGATAGAGAAGTATATCTCACTTTTTGATTCCCTTTGTATTAATCTAGGTTATCATTAATCTATTTCTTAGATATTATTTTTTATTGGATATGTTTTTATTCCATTCATAATGGTTTTTACATTGTTCATGAATTTAAAAAACCATATCCCCTCACAGTGTCAAACAAAGATTGTAGCAAGGCCTGCTATTGTGCCCTAGTTCCCGTTCAAGTCTATCTCAAAGTGGTGTATTTAGATTTTACCCCTAGATAAATCTATACCAGAGAAACCTATACCTATTTATATCAATAAGGGAATTAATTTATCGATAAACCAATTACACTATACTTACATAAATATTGGGTTGTTTTCTTATTATTAGTATCGTTATTAATTATATTACTAAATTTTTCTTATCCTACTCTCCAAAAATAAATAAATCTGACTCTGTTAACAACTATAGAAACCCAATCCATTTATATCTAAAATTACAAGATTTTAAGAATAATTATACATCAATTTACTTTCCATGGATCCTAAATTCCAGTGTCTTAGATGAAAAGTTAGATAAAACTAAAAACATGGAACTAGATAAAACAGTTTATTTTTTTGATCTCTTAAAAGATATCTTAACTTCCTCTCAGCCCTTACATATGTATAGTGTACATTATGGATCACATGAACTAAGGGGTGAGCTAGAACCCTAGTAAGGGAATAAATAGTAATAAAACATTAACACATGGGTTTGAAGGAATGGAATAATGAAAAATAAAATGCATGGATTACATTGAATCATAACACATAAAAATGGGATCATATAAGCCTGAATTCATAGTAATGTTGTAGCAACATAAAACATGACTTTAGAACAATCCAAGGCTAACTACCATGACTGTTTGACATGGTAGCACAAGACAAGGCTAAAAACCATGACCATTGCCCATAATGTCTCATGAGACTCAACAATACCCAATGCATTTGATAACTATCTAGGCACACCAGTCTTAAAATTTCATGAATATGTTTTCATTATGAATAATCACACTTATTGACTCATACATAAACATAAGGGGTACCCATGGAAATAATTGGGTACCACAATCATGTCATAAAACATAGAAAATAGGGATATCATACTATTTTTAATTAAACAAAGGAACTAAAATATAAATGGAAATTCATATGGGAAATTAGTCATGTATCATTGTAAGTGATGTCAATTAAAACCGAAAACATGCAAAAAAATATTCATGAAATTTTAGCATTAAATCATTTTTGTGTGGTTTTTAGGAAAATACCAAATGTCTATTAAAATAAAAAAGGGAAAATTAATTTATTAAAATCAAAAAGTGAACCAAGAAGCTTTTCTTAAAGAAATTAATGATTTTATAAAGATAATGGTGGATTAAAATAAAAGACAGAGTTTACATGAAAGTGGGTAATAATTTGGGATGTTTTGTCAAAATATGTTTGCTTATCAAGAAGTTTTGAAGAGGAAATAACTTAAAAACATGTATAACCCAAAATTACAATGATTAAAGGTTCATGATAAATTAATTTTATACATGTTAAAATCATTCAAAATATGAACATAAAATTATTTGTTAAATTACCTTCTGTAAAAGAAATATAAGGCAACCCAAAGTAATAAAGGAGGTCCTGGTGGAAACCCTTCAGAATTATCGACATGATATCAGGTGTATTTAAGGAGGAATAATGAGAGATAAAAAGGTTTCAAATCAATTATAAATCATGATGGAAGTATGGGGTGGTCACAAATCATACCCTATAATTAGGTATTACACATAATAGGTATTAACTTAGAGCATTTTCTTGAATAAAAGTAAATAGAGGGCGTCCCTTACCTTAAGTTTGATGGTGTTCTCCACTTGATATTAATGACTTGAATAATAAAATTAGGTTCATTAATTAATAATTCCAGGACCTATTTTACATTTAATTTATTTATTAGTACCTTTTGGAGTTCATTAATAACCATTTTGATTGGTTAGGAGGTTCAATTTAATTATTTGAGACCGTTTTCTACTTTAGTTTTAATGATTGGTTCATTTATATTCATGTTTGGATAAACATGTATGGGGAAAGTGGATGTCTATAATTGGAGTTTTATTAAATGAGTGAAAATTCATAAGTTTTCATGGTTATAAAAATCATTTGGTTATATGGAGTGATTATGAATAATTATATAAACCATTAATGAAAAACACTTTTATTAATTCTTTTTATTTTCCCCTAATTAACATGGTTTGTATTATTATTTTCTATCATGTGTTCAAAAGGAATATAGAACAAAAAATAAGATATAATATATATATATATATATAATAGTCTGTTTCAACCATAAATTGGTTTCAAGACTATAATTTAAGATGGTAATAGAAATTGAAAACCCATCGTCCTTCAATGTGGTAAAATAACACATCTCGGTTTGAGTCTTTACTACTAAAATAAAAGATGGGGAAATGAGTGATGATAAAAAAAATATCCCATTATAAAATAAAAATTCCAATACATGTAAGGTACTGGAGTTGTCATAACATTTGTACGATGAGAGGTAAGGATAGAAAAGAAAAAAAGGAACTTGAAAATAAATTAAAAGAAAATAATATAGGAATTTACCTCTTGATTTAATATTCTTTGAGAGACTTTTAAGGGGAGAGTCTTTTTTCTTTTGAAGATAACAGAGGATGTCGGATGCAGGGGAAGATATTAGGGAGTGATTTGAATACAATTTAATTAAGGCATAAGTCTTGAGTTGAGTGGAGACAAAAGGGGAGGTTGGATGAGTTTTATAGTTGGGGGGGGGGGGTGTTCTTAATATTTTAGTCGTTAGTTTATTATTTTTCCACAAGCTAAGAAATAGTAAAGATTACAAGGAAAAGAATAGTGATAAGTGCATGTGAGTTCGAGATATGGTTTTTTACAACACTTACGATGTTAGTAATAGTTTATTTATATTATAATTTATTTATACGGTAAATTAATGTATTCTAATATTCATGAAAAATTCAATTATTTTGGAAGAATCACAAATATTAACCCTAAACATTTATAGACACATAGAACCCAAAAATTAAATCAATTTTTAAAAAGAAATTTTCTAAATTTGAATAACATATTTTTTAATTATAATTATATTTTACATGAAAAACACACATTTTAAAACAATAAGTGATTTAATAATTCTTTCAAAAATTAAATATTTTATTATAAAATTATATTTAAACTAAGAGATTTTTTTTTAATTTTTGAATACCTTTTTCGAAAATACATTTTCTTTTAAATTAATTATTTAATTGTAATTAATTATTTACGACTCAAAAAAATACAAAGACATTTACTACAGCTATATTATTACTTATAAGATTCTTAAATTTTATTTGTTACATTCATGGATAAGGATACTATTATTTTGAATAATTTGTTATTCATAAGTGTAATATCACTATTCATAAGGGTATGTTACTATTCATAAGGGTTGGATACTATTCACCTAACATTTTGTTTGTATTATTAAACTCCAAACATCTAACTGATCCCATATGTGTATATCTTTTTTTGAAATTA
Source organism: Viscum album (assembly GCA_963277665.1). Classification (NCBI taxonomy): domain Eukaryota; kingdom Viridiplantae; phylum Streptophyta; class Magnoliopsida; order Santalales; family Viscaceae; genus Viscum; species Viscum album. The sequence continues at coordinate 1,901,941,041 of OY728150.1, read as the reverse complement.
AAATAACAGAATTGAAAATATTATGTTTAATGGTCACAAAGTTCTTAGTAGTTCATTATTTTGTGATTTCATGTTATTATATAACATTTATATAAGAAGCATACTTCCATCAATAAAACATTTGGTCGTTACATAAACAACCACATTTTCATTTAATATCATGATTTAATGAAACTATTGGTTATTTCATCATTCAATTTGAACTATCTTATCCAGGGGGGTTGAGTTGAAAATTACCAAGTTGTAAAAGTTATCTTTGCAATATCACTATCTTTTATGATCATTAACCTTCTCCTGATACAATAACATCTTTATGATCATTTTTACTTTACATTAAATTTAACATAAAGATAAATATACTCATGAATTTAATATTATTATTTCCTAAACCATATTCCATTTTTATATATGGTGCCCACTTTGGCTATTATTTGATTAACATTGGAATTATTGATAAATACGTATTTTTTATTCAATTCATATATATGATAAGGTAAATTGATCAATAATTAAATCAATTACTTGATATATATGAGGAATTTTTTGTCTTGGTATGAATATATTCGGTTCTACCTATATATATTCCCTTCAAACATTGATAGTCTCATCAAATAAACCATTTGGCCAATCAGATGTGTTTTACTTAATATGTTATAAACCGTATTGTAAAATGTTTTGACATTAAGGAAATGTGTACCTAAGAAACTCAATGTCCAATAATTTTTAATTTACCTCATCAAGATTAGTTATTATTTATCCATGATATTTTTTCTTTGAGATTGTCTATGAATGCATTTAATTCCTAGTTTATTGATTAAATAAAATGTGTCTTCAATTATTTACCAAGCTATATTGGTTATCACTTATCCAATATGTTTAAATGGAAAGTTTGTTCAATTATTTAACATTACATATGGTTTATTTTTAATATTTCATGTTTAGGTTCAATGTATTATTACTCTTAAAGATCATTTTATCTCACACATTGTTTTTTCCTTTCCCCAAGATATAATGATGAATTATTAGAATGAGTTTCAAGGATGTAATTTATTAGTATGTGTATGGTATTATGTTTTATTTTATATTTTCCAATACATTATGGGTATTAGGTATTTAATATGGTTTTAAAAAAATTCATAATTTTTCGTTCCATTGGTATTTTATTGCATATAATAATTCCAATTTAAAGAATTAGTAAACCGGTTTGAGGATTATGGGGTTTTGACGAAATAGTTTATAACAAAGGATTTTTTTTAATATGGGAAATTATATTTAGGAAGTAAAATATTAGGGAACACAACACTATGATTTAAATTGAGTATAATTATTGAAGAAAAACCAATATTTTTGGTAATGGATGGATTATGTGGGTCATCGTAGAAACACATCCCTATCTAGATACCACAATTTGAAGTGGCTATGGAATAAATTTACATAAAGCTAAAAACTATAAAAATTTGTTCCGATCCTAACATGAGCATATTCTGGTACATGAGAATTGTCTTTAATGTGCATTTTGTTTGAAAATTTCATAGGATATTCTTCGGATAATACACAATTTCTTAACAAACCATTATAAAATATTTGGGAGTAATTATATATTTTATGACTTGAAAAATATATACATGGGATTTTTTGTCTTATTATAATTATGTTATAGTATAAAACACATATATGTAATTGATATCCAAATAAAAACATCATTCTCATATATGAAGATTGATATAAGTAAAATTTAATGAAATAAAGGGACATATCTCAGTGGAAAAGTAACATGACAATCAGAATATTAACATGATCATTAGAAATATTAATACGAACAATTGAACTCTAACCTCATCCATGAAATAATAAATAAAATTATGGAATCTTATAAATGTAAATATGATATTATTACATCATAAAATTAGTAAATAAATTTTTGAAAATTGATACGTTTTATTTTTTTTGTTTTTGCAAAACATAATTTTTTTTCAATTATAATTTTAGTATAATGATTTAAATTAAAATTTAATTTCATTAAAGATATTCATTAATAAATATATTATTTTCCTATAATTACATGATAATTTTATTGGACCTTAATAAATTTTTCAAAGCCTTATAATATTATTTATAATTTTAAATTTGGTATTTTCAGAATAAATTTTTAATTTAATTAAAAAAATAAATTATCATACTTATATAATTATATTCATAAAATAGAGTAAAAATTTGAATTCATGATGTCAAATAATTATTACGATGAATATTTGCTATTTTCATGCATTGTTGAATTTTTTATTAATAGTGAAATATAATAATTTTTTATATAACCTAAATACATGAATTTTGTTGTCATAGTTGAGGAAGGGATGTTGTAAAAACCATTATCTTGATCAATCCATATATATTAATAATATTTATTCATGGGAATAAAATTAATACATAGTCTTGATCCAAATTATAAAAAAAAATTAATACATCAATAAAATACACACCTCCCCTCCCCTATAAACACCACCCAGATCCACCACTTCTATTAAAATCATCCAAGACATAAAGCATGTATAATTTTCTTCCATTAATATTCCCAAGAAACCCCAAACATGTACACCATCCTTTGGTTTTAAAAAATTATGAAATCCAATTTTCATTAGGAGGTTATCACGGAGAATATGTTCAAGAGGTAAAATCCTCTTCTATATTATTTTACTTAATTTTCAAGTAAATTTATTTTACTATTATCTCATCACAAACCATAATAAATGTGAAATTATAACTAAAATATCTTATATATATGTCATACATTTTTTTTTTGAATGTAATAATCCATCATCAATCCTCTTCTTCTCTTCTTTTTATACTAAAAATTAAAACAACGTCTATGAGGTGTTGATTTCGAGTCTTCAAGGATGAAATGTTTTCCTTTTTCTATTCACTCATTCAAGGATAGTCATAATATTATTATAATAGTTGAAATATATTTTAATAATATTTTATAAACTTTTTATGGTTCTGGAAATAACATATATATAATATTAAATAATAAAACAAAACAATCTTGATGTGATCGAAAACCACCAAAACTAATCAAAATGATTATCGTTGACATTTTATTTAATTAAAATCCTCATATGTGGAAAAAATAATATATAATAACAGTTAAAATTATTTATTTCAATTAATAAAATATAATTTCAATAATGAATAATTATTCCCATTTTACATGATCTTTCATACATGAAAAAAAGTGAACCGATCATGGAAACCAAGAAATAAACACTATCAGAATGACATTATTATGCTAAAAAACTCATCCAAATTGCTGTAAAAGGACTAAATATAATTATATTAAATAAAACAAAAAATTATTTATTTGTGGATGTATTAGATTAATAATTTAATTGGATTATCTGGGTATTAATGAGAAGGAATAATTCATAAATTTGGTAGGGGTAATCTCAAACCAAATTTAATTTATTTTGGTTATTCCCCATTCCTGAAAAATTTAAGTGTTGATGTTATTTTAATACTTCTAACATATAATTTAATTTTAATAAAATTTTATTTTCTATTATATTCATGTTTCCAATTTGATTTAGTAATAAATGAAAATATTTTCTCAAAAGAAATCATCTTTATAAAAAGAATTTTTTTTCTTATTTTCAGATTGTTTCTTCTTCACTAATGATTAATGATTATTACAAAAATATTGTTATTAAAATTTTATTTTGGTATCCCCAATTTTTATTCATGTAAGCATGATTCATTTATTTCACAAAAATACCATTTCCATTTAATCTGTTATTTTGTGGAAAATATTATATATTCTATGTGATAGATACATGTTATGTTAATGTTATGATGTGATGGGTGTGCCCAAATTTATATAGGATTCAATGAATTGGGTAATGTGATGTATCTAATGATACAATATTAAATATTCTTGTGCACGATTCTATCTTTGTTCAAAATTCTGATTTTATGATTATGCACATATTTTTTCAATGAACATGATGTTATCTTTGTTCACAACATTCGGTGGTATTAGATCACTATGACATGATGTTTTATTTTCCGGAATATACACACCCTATTACATTATATAATGATATCTCGTATGATTATAATATTTATCCCATGGTGAAGCCACAACTATGATTATTATGCTCACCTATTTTATATTGATTTATGTGCTCATCTATCTTCTTATTAGGCTTTTAGGTCACCCCATTTTTTGATTTATATGACCATGGGACTACTTGTACTATCAAGTACATTAGGGACACTAAAAAGCTAAATGAGAAATAATATTATAGTGTTTTTGCTTCATTTTTAAAATTATATTTTTTATTCTATTTCTCCTAAAATACAAAACCTTTGGACACTAGTTCTGGAACATTATTATATATTTTATCATTAAAACTATATAATAGTAATGTATGAAAAATTTGGGTCACAATATTTGGTATCAATATGTGGTTTAATTAACATGGGAATTATGATTAGAGAACATTAGTTAAAACCTTTAGCATGTTGCTATGTAAATTTAATAACCCTAGAATATTTGTTTCATAAAAATATTATACAGAGAGTACCTACAATACAAGACTTTAGAATGAATTTCATAGTGGAATAAATTATTTATTCATTACTTGTTAAGATATGTATTTTTTAAAACATTTTTATTTTAGAAAGTTGTGAGAACCAAGAGAAACTAGGATATAAACTCATGCGAGGGACAATATAGTGATTTCCAAAATGAAATCTCCAATTCCATTGATGGTGGGGTTTAAAATTTCATAGTGATTCTTATCCATCTACAAGGGATATTAACAATAAATTCTATAATGTGGGATAACCTCCTTTATCTAAGATAGAAAAAATAGTTTTAAAATATTTTATGCAGAAATGACCACTGACATTTAGTGGATCTTCTGACCCACTAGTCGTAGAACATTAGGTTAACAAGATTAAGATGATATTTTCTATGTTTTTTTATTCTAATATTGAGAATGTGACTTTGGATGTTTATTCTATAGATGGAGATACTGACTAATGGTGGGTGTTTAATAAGGAATACAAGATAAAGGATGAAATTTATGAGATGGAGTTGGAAGACATTGTGAGTATATTTCTTCCTAATTGATTCCAAAGAATTATTAATACAAGGATATATAGTGAATTTATAAATCCATATTAAAGAAGAAATAAATTCACGAATTATGAAGAACATTTTACAGGGATTGAAAGGTACACCTATAGGTTATTAACAAAAATGATATGAAAATAGATATAATATTTTTTGTGGTCAAAAAACAAAACTCCAAATTCCTTATCCATTCAAGACATTGGGAGTTATGAATAATTTGTTTGATGTGATATTAATGTAGATATAGAGTTTTCAGTGTCGTCCCATGGATATGTTGATAAGAAATGAATGTTGGAGTTTCGGGATTGGGGGTATAAAGGAACCGGTGGAAAGAAAAATCAACCACTCACATTTCAATATTATTGGAAGAATAATCATGTTACTATCCTCAAAGGGATATGGAAATTATTCGTGTGTGGGAGATAATCCCACAAAGATCGTGAATTTTGAAGAGACATGAGGAAGTAGGATAATGTGGTCGATGAAAGGAGAGAACCACACATGGTTCAATGCTTCATATATTGAGAGAATAAAAACAATGTATAAAAGCTCACTAAATCCTATGTCCTTGAGGGTATTCTGAATCAGCAGCCACCAAATACAAAAGATAAAGGGAAGGATTATTCCATCACTACTATTGTGGTGGATCTCAAAATTGATGTGTTGATAGCTACACTGGATATTTATTCATGAATGAAAAACACACAATTAGACTCTGGTTATATGAATTCTTTATCATCATACATGTACTGTAGAACTATTCCAACACCACCTCAAAATATAAAGGTTGATTTGTATATTTGAAAAAATGGGCCAATAATTGCATTTAATGTATATAAATCATCCTCGGTTAATTTATGTGGACAAAATCTCCCAAAAAATCTTGTCTTACTCCTTTCGTCGACTTCTATTCTATTTTGGTCATGGATTGTCTACCTTTATAAAAAGATAACATCATATTTCTTGAAAGGGAGATCATTGTTCACCTCACAATGAATCATCCAATTCTATAAAATTGTAAAGAGGAGGGTGAAACTACTTTTGAATCGTAATATTATGTGTGAAATTCTTCTAATTATGATTAAGAATATATATCTTGAATGACTGAGATAAAGGAGAGAATCCTGATCGAATACATGATTATTGTAAGGGACTACACTGATCTGTTCTCAGAAGAATTGACTAGTATTCCTCTTGATTGAGAGGTTCTATTTATAATTGAACTTATTCATGGATCTCTTCCTATATCAAATACACATTATACTCTGGAAACCATTTAGTTGGAGTAACTTAAGAATTAGTTATAATAGACTATAGAAATGAGAATTATACTCCGAAGTGCTTCACCATGCAGTTAAATAGTCCACAATGTAATAAATAAGGATAGATATATGAACCTATGCAATGATTATTGTGAGATAAAAAATAACGATAAAGAATGTGTATCTCGTTCCATGGATTGATGACTTGTTTGAACAGAGAAATACTTAGGGACAAGTATTTATCTATGAAGAAACTTTGGTCAGGATATCACCAATCAATAGTGATGGCTAAAAATATTCCCAATACTACCATTCAATCAAGGTATGTGCACTTTGATTTTAGAGTTATTCCTTTTTAGGTCCCTAATGCTATGAAAAATACTCAAGAAAATAATGAATAGAGTTGTCACAACTCGTCCTCAGGGCCCGTGCCGTGACTACCCCAAGCCCACCTTCCATAGGCTAGGGGCTGGAGACTAGAACCAAAGGCGAAAATCCCGATAATTGGGAATGAATTTCCTTTATAAATGTTAAAAAAACACCACAGAGTACAAAAGGAAGTAAAACACTACGTACAAAGAGAAGTGATGAAAGGTAAACGGGCCAGAATACAAACCCCAATGAAAGTACAACTACAACTGAACAAAGTACAACAGAAAAAGACAACAGCTGGAAGAATGGAAGTGGCTCCTGGGTCGTCCTCATCAGTTCCTACCTGAAGGGTAGGTACAGATGGCACAGCTCCTGGATCGTCCACCACGGATCCTACTTGAAGGGTAGGTACAGATAGCCTCCACAATGCTCTCGCCCGTCAACCTCCTCCGAGTGTCTTCTCGCTGTGAAGTCCACCTCCGGATACTGAATCATCATGTAGTCCACCTCCGGGTACCATCCATTCCTCGAACACTCGGCCTCCGTTTGCACTGCCCGTCGTCTGCAACCAACACAATGAGGTGCGGGCATAACCCGTGCAGGGGTGAGTATAACGAAACTCAGTAGGGACCCCGAGACCCTCAAGGTCTCACTAAAACCAACATGGATAACCAAAAAGAAGATCTAAACAGATAACCTCTACTTAGGTATATGCCCATGTATATACCTAAGTTATCAAGTATCCCATCTCAATCATGAGGTAAACAGAAATGTCAAAAGTCTCAACTCAAACCAGGATTTTCATTATCGAAACCGTAACTGCTGAAGAGATCCGTCTCTATAGTGTAATGTGGTCATGTCACGACTCCGAGGTACTGCTCACTAACCTAAGACTGCTGAGGTACTCCTCCTGTTGAGTATGGCGGGTCAGCCACCCAAACATAGTAGTTCTTCCCGGCGAGATATTTCACCCAAACACAGTAGTGCACACCCCCTAGTAGGCTGCTGAGGTAATCTCCGGACGAGTACCGCGGGTCTGCACTGTCACATAGGTATTTCTCGGTCCGCCATGGGTCTGCACCTCACAAAGTAGTGCTCCGTCCACTGGGCTAATCGACTCACTCAAAGTCGAGTCGGTCAAGCAGTCGTCAGGTCTCAGCCTGCTACACGGTCTCCGTACTCCGCACGCTCATCTCTGGGAGATTCCTCTCCACGAGCTACTGGTCGATACTCCAAGTATCTCAAAGTCCCACGAAGAAGTATCTCAAAGGACCACCTCGTCATAGGGGTCTCAACGCAACAGACGACGCATCACTCAGATGCCCGGTCTGTGAGTTATTAGCCTTTTCGTCCCAGGGGCCCGGTTGGTTTCATGAGTGAACCAACCCTGCCATATCTCAACTGTACCCCGAACTCTCATAGGGTATAGCCATAGGGTCGTTTTCTCAACAAGATCACCAACGCCGCTGACGGTTCGTCAAACGAACGTCTAGTCTGAAAGATAATAGCTTTTCCGTTCTAAGGGCCTGGTTGGATTTCGGGTACAATCCAACGCGGCCACTATCCAACAGCAACCGAAAATTGGGCGAATAATGCCAAAAGTTCCGTCTCATCAAGAGGAATTCAACGAGACAGACGGCGCGTCAATCGGACGCCCGGTCTGTGAGTTATTGGCTTTTTCGTTCGACGGGCCCGGTCGGTTTTGTGAGCGAAGCAACCCGACTGCACTCTGACGACATCCAATCCTCGAGCAGAGTAAGCCAAAAGATCCTTATCACTTAAGGAAATCCATCATAGTCGACGGCACATCAATCGGACGTCCGGATCTCAAGATATAAGTGTTTCCGCTCCGAGGGCTCGGTTGGTTTCGTATCCGAACCAACTCGACCGAACCCAAAGTGTTCCAAAACATTGTGTGCGATATACCAAAACGACCATCTCGATTCAAGGATCTCATCGCAACTGACGGTGCATCAATCGGAGGTCCGTAGCCCATGTTGTGGGCAAAAGACCGAAGACGGTCAGAAAACGGGGGTTTCAGGCCCAGACCGACCCGGCCCAAGACCCCCCAGTCGGCCCGAACCTGGTCGACCCGCCCCAGGTCCGGGTAGGCCAGCCCCGGCCCGGCCTGGGCACAGCGCGCCCAGTGCACTGGCCAGCTCGGCCAACGGCCGCGCAGTTTGGCAAGGGGGGGTGGGGGGGGGCGCCTGCCCTCCTGGTGTAACTGTGGCCCCCCAATTAAGGGTGCTATTTTGTGCTGGCCGGCCGGGAGAATTAATTCCCCCCACTTCCCTTTGTCTGGCCAGCCCACATCGGCCGGCCGGTTACGCCAACAAGGACCGGCGACGGCCGGTCCTTCTTCCTTCGCCGACACCGGCGGCCCGGAACCGGCCGCCGGTCACCCTACTCCGCCGCGGCCCCGCACCGGCCTCTATGTCTTTGGTTTTCTTCAACGCGGCGCGACGATGTCGCGTCCTTGTTCAACTTCACAGCGCGGCGCGACGGCGCCGTGCATTACACTTCGTATGATCTCGCGTGGTGCGACGACACCACGCCATTCTGTCCCAACTAAATTAGAAATAATATTCAAATTGGAGGAGGGTCATCCGTGTTTGTGTGGTCCGGACCCCTCTCGTTAATTGATAGCAACTAGTCGTAAATTCACGAAGGACGACAAAATAAAATTTACGAGCGAAAATAATTAAATAACCCCAACCTTGGGAGTAGCTAGAACGAGGGTTCGCCATGGATAACGACGTCGTGAGGCGAAGCTCCGTAAGTTGACGGAGAACACCCATGGAGGAAGTGGCATCTCCTTTTTGTTGACACGAGAAGAAGATCGAAAGAGGGTGTGTCGTCGATCTTTGGAAACACACCGTCTGCGAAGAGGACAAGAGACGACACGTCGATCTCTTCTTACGGTGACGTCGTTCATTGTCGAAGTCTTGGTGTTCTTCGTGAGGAAGATGAAGAGATCTATCCTCAATTGTCCACACACAACATCCAACCAAAATAAAATAAGTCTCACCCTTATTTTATTAACTTAATCCACAATTTAAAAATTCAAAACTTAAATTAAATAATTGAATTGGTTGTTGGCATACTGAATGAGAGGAGAGGTAAAGTTAACCAATTAATGGGAAGTTTAAAAGTTATAAGAGTTACACAACATAAGTGGGGGGTTAGGAGGAGTTAGGGAGTTAAGGGATTTGAAAAGGTGGGGGATGGTGTGGGCCCCACCTCACCATTAATCCACTCAAGAAAAACTAACAAACAGTGGGTCCCACCCTAACTCATACACATAGGTTCTAACTCATGGAATGGGAAATAAAATTCTTAACGAAAATTTTATTTCACTAACACTTAATCCACAAATTAAAACAACTCATAACGAGCAAAATCAACTCCATGAAAGGCGTTCCTAAGAAATTACCAGCACTACGGTTCCATCGGTGCCCTCAGAATTTGAATCTGAGCACCGGTTCAAAAGTTAGAAATTCCCGCTCGTTCGTTCACTGAACATACCCGAGCTAAACTTCGAAAAATGATTCCCGGCACACCGAGCCTCAGAATCAGGCACCGTCAGAAACTGCGTTCTTGTAAAATTACAAAGAAAATAATAAAAAAATTTCCTTGAAATTTCCGGGTCATTACATTACTCCCACCTCAGGGCTTTACGTCCCCTTAAAGCTTCAACACAACCTAGGGTCACTAAAGCGGTATTGAGCACGCATCTGAGCATTCTGCTCCCATGTGCTTACCTGGAGATTCACGTACTGCCAAAGAAAGCGCACCCGAGGAATCGACCGTCCTCGTAGGATCCGCTCCTGTTAATCCTCGATCCCCACTGGAACCTCTTTGGATGTAAGCCCATCGCCACTGTCCTGCTCCTCATGGTCGATGATATGCGAAGGGTCGAGCACGTATCTCCTCAGTTGAGATACCTGGAAAACGCCATGAACCTGGTGCAACTGAGGTGGATGGGTCAAGCGGTAAACCACCTCGCCGACCCAGTTGAGGACCTAGAAAGGTCCATTGAACCTCGGAGATAACTTGCAGCCTTGGCCACATGTAACGCCCCAAGATTTTATGAAAAATATTCTTTTTAATTTCATTAATATCTTGTGTTGTACGCTACAACAAAAGAAGCTTTCACAATACGCATCCTTGACTTTCCTTCCATTACACGCAATCACGACCTTCCACGATAGCGGGTGTTGTACGCAACACCAAGTTTCGCTAAACAACGATATGCTATTAAGATATTATTAAAACTAGCCGTTATGAATAGTAATAACCACTTTTTGAAATTTTGTAAATTTTATTTTTCAAAATGGACATCATTTATGGATTCAGAATATCGAAATTAGCTTAGGTTGAAATTTGGTGATTTTCGGATAACTTTCATATTTTGATGAATAGTGAAAATTACTAAATTTTAATTAAAAACAACTTTTTCAATCGAAAAAATTAATAGTAATAAATTATTAATTTGAGTGGTTTTAAAGTATATTTAAAATATATTTTTACAATTTAATACAATGTTGGTCATTGGATGTAATTTCACATTTAAACTAGACATAAACAAGTGTCAATCTTTTGATAGATATTGTTTCTTAAAAAACACGCTATTTGTTTTAACAGCGGGATTTAATTATAAAATTAATTAATGCAACTTTTATGTTATGAATTTGGTAAAATAGACTTCATTTTTGAATTCGGAATATGAAATATAGCTTGGGATGAAATTTTGGCATTGTTCTGAAAAACATCAATTTTTGATGAATAGTGACACTACTAAGTGGTAGGTTAAAAACTGAATTTTGCATAAAACTTAATTTTACCGCTTCTGTGAATGGAATTTCAAAAATCCAAGAGACACGGTTAATATCAAGGACTAAAATGTTGTTCAATGAGATGAAAATAATTTTTTGGTGAATAGTAACTTTTTACTTTTTTTACCACGGTTAATAGTAAATAGGGTAACTAAGGGTAAATATGATATTAATATTACCCTAACACATGTCCTAATTCTATTGGACAGGTGTAATTCGACCAAAAACAAACTTAGGAATAAAATATGACCATTTAGGCCCACTTGGATTAGATTAGGACATTTATTATTAATTTATTTAAAGAAGGGTTAAAATAGTTAAAATCAAAGTTTAATAAGTAAATCATTTTTAATATGGGGTTATACATAAGATAAATTCGACTATAAATATTCATTAGAAATCTAAAAAGATTTCCTACATGATGGTATTTTATTTGTAATTTTTAGACATCAAATAATATAATTTATTTATGACACAAAGATGATGCAGTAATTATCTTATTAATGAAATATTGACATAATTGATAATATAAATACCAAAATAAATGTAATTTAAGACTTTTTATGAATTACACTAATTTTCTAGGTTACTATGATATATTAGTGTTGATTTAATCAACTTGGTTCGAACATATAATTCTGTTATGACTTTCACAAAAATCATATATCAAATAGTGTCAAAATTGACACAAAATAGTTTTTAAATCAAATATTATATTATTAATTGATATTTTATTCCTAAAAATCTAAGGTTCGGCCAAATGACTTAGATAAGGATATATGTATTAATAATATACAATTTGGGGTTCGAAAACAAAAAGACACGGTAAAAGTTAAATTACTTAACTTAGAGTTAAATCTAATTGATAAGGTTAAAATAATACCCTAAACTTGTCTAAATCCTATTGGTTGATAGGATTTCGACCCATCCCCACTTTAGCTTCGAAATAAGACCCTTTGGAACCATTATAAACCTATTTTGACTTTAATATAAAATAATATTTTGAGGTATTCCTAAGGTGCCCCTCTCCTCCCTTATAAAAGGACACCTCCTCCCCCTCCTCCTCACACCAATTTGAGCACTCAAGCTCGGCCAACCCCTGCCAAAATCTCTTCTCCACTTCCCTAGCAACATCCTAGAGGTTCTGGTCTTCCTCAAAGACCAATTTTAGTGCCCTAAGAGGAGGTCTCAAAGAGGCACTTCAAAGAAGAGGAGGTTCGGACACTTACAAAGCAAGTCGGACCAAAGGTAAGGGAAATATCACAATCTCATTTTTATCCGAGATTGTTTATTCGTAAGTATTTACTGGGGTGTATTTTATCATCCACATCCATGTTCCCTCAATATGTAAAATTGTTTCCAGCCACTTGCAATAGTTTAAATCCAATTTTACCCTTAGGTGAGTTTTTAGTAAAGAATATGAAAGGAATCTTTTGTCGTTTTTCCGTACGAGGTACTTTTTGACTTTTCCGACAAAAGTAAGAAGAATTTTTTTTAACTCATACGGCACGAACGGATTTATACTGTTTTATAAAGCCTTATTTTCATGAAGCTTCCTCTAAAAGATTTCATGACTATTTTCAATAAAATCTCTTTCTTTTAAAATTGCATGATGTTTTGTGAAAAGAAATTGATTTTGAAGAAGAAAGGATATTTTCCTCAAGAATTCAATTCAAGTGTTTTATCAAAATTATTTTCCATATAAGATAATAAAGGGTTCTATTTCTATCCATATTTTTACATTGATTTGACTATGTTGTGATGGAATTATGTTTATGAATTCCTTTATCTTATATGAATGGTTTTATGATGTCATGTTGTTTAAGAATCCCATTTTTATTACATGGGTTATGCAATGATGTATGATTTATGATTCTGTGGCACACATAAGAAAGGATTCATTAAGAGATGGTTGGGACCTATATCTCCCTCCAATGAATTGGGTAAAGATTTTATATCTCATGAGATAGACATGGCTGGAATGGTAGGTTATACCGGTTCAGTGAAACAGGACTGAAACGAGGATTACTCGATTCAGAAAGGGACTTTGTCCACTAAGATAGTCTTGGCAATGAGTCTTGACTAACAAGAAATGATTCTCTATGATTATCTGTGAATGCCACAAAGTTTCATGTTTTAAGTTATGATTATTGTGATTACATTTCACTACTATGATTTATCCCATGTTATGAAATTATGCTCTCTTTTGCAGGTTAAGATTTCCAAAATGTTATGTTCTTTTGAATATGATGTGATTGATATTTCTGTTGTTTACCCTTACTGAGCATTTGAGCTCACCCTTTTATGTTTTCTTTTCCCCAGGATATAAAGAAAGGTTTTAGGTAAAAAAAAAGAAGATCTTTATGGGAGATGTTAAAGATCTTTCAACAGGATTAGAAGATTATATTCCGAGTTTCCAAAGACACTAAACTATTACGATCCTTGTGTGTGTGTTTTTGTTATGTACTAAGTATTCCGCAAAAGTAATGTAACGTCCATGTACGTTAGGCTTCGGGTCTCTACAGTTGGTATCAGAGGAAAGGTTTAGTCAACCTTTGGGAACTAGGATGCGAAAACGTTAGTGAGATCCCTAGAGATATTTCTAAGGTATGTCTAGGGATGCCCCTAAGGATAAGTATACGTATAGGATATAGTTCTAGAACTATGGTAACGATATTAGATTAAACCAAAGATGATAGATATTTAAGTTACTCCCCCTTTATTACGATTTTTGCCTCTCACACTATTCTTTTGGGGTTTTAGACGATGGCTGGAACCCGAAGGAACCGTGTTAATGCGGAATGTGATGGGCAATGCAATGATTGTTCCCCTGAGCAACCAAACGATATAGGAGCTGGAATGCAAAATCTTGTAGCCATGCTCACACAACTTTCTCAAGCTATGAATCATGCAGGACTTCCAAACGAGCAAAGGAAGGAGCAACATTCTGTTGAATCTTTCATGAGGCAGCGTCCACCTTCTTTCAGTGGGTCTACTGATCCATTAGTTGCTGAACAATGGATTAGTACTACTGAAAAGATATTTTCAGTTCTTCAATGTTCTGAACATGATAAAGTCATCCTAGCAGTGTATCGTTTGGAAGGAGATGCTGATCAATGGTGGAATCTTATTAAGAATACAAGGCAAAGGGATGAAATTGAGTCTATGGAATGGGACGAGTTCAAGAACTTATTTTTCAATAAGTACTTCCCTCGTATTCTTCGAACAAAGATGGAGAAAGAGTCTCTTGAACTGAAGCAAAGGGACGATGAATCTGTTGGTACCTATGAAGCAAATTTTACAAGACTTGCAAGGTATGTTTCTGGAATTATCATCCAACCTGAAAGTAAAGTTGATCGATTTTTCAGTGGCTTAAAACCAAGTCTTCGAAGGGCATTAGCTATAAGAGACTTCAGTAGCTATGAAGAAATTGTGCGTTGTGCTATCAAGGCAGAAATGGAAGTTGGTGTTACATATCCATCTCATGGTTTTGACAAGAAACGAAAGATGGAGTTCAAGGAGAAATCTCAGAATAATGGTGAAAAGAAGATGAATGTTTCCTTATGCACAAAGTGTGGAAAGAATCATGGTGGAGATTGTCTTAAAGGGACTAGAAAATGTTTTAAGTGTGGAAAAGAAGGTCATCGAGCAGATGAGTGTCGAAGTAATAGAAAAAGGATTTCTAATGATGTGAATAAAGAAAACACTGCAGAGAACGCACCGCCAACACTTCAATGCTTCAAGTGCAAGGAAATGGGGCATTATGCTAATAATTTCCCTAATCCAAGGGTTAGTGATGATCAACATGAGCAACCACTGAAGGCAAAGGACAAAGGGAAATCACATGCGATCACTATTGGCAATGTTGAATATGACAACGATGGGGTGGAATGATTAAGTGTTTATGTAATGGGATTCCAAAATAATGTTGTATCATTGAGTATTGCAATATTTATTGATGTGGTATTCAAAGTGATTGAGATATTTTTTTTGGAAATAAGATGATACACGCATAATGAAGACGAGAAAATGAAATGTTTAATAGTATTCATGAGCTCATGATTGATATAAGGACTAAGTGATATCATGGTTTGAGTATATAGAATTTTTAGGATTTTGGTATATGGAAAGTGTTAACTTTTAACTGCACTCACTAAGGTATTCAAGAGAATACACGATTAAGGACTTTGAATGTTTGGAATGTGACCAACAAGACATATCTTATGTGGGGATCAACGACAGTATTAAATCTCTGGTAATCGTTGTCACTATATTATGAGAGTGGACTGCAGTATTATGTATAAGCCTAAAGATTAGACTGGATTATGTTGGACATAAGTTGGTATTGTTTAAGGATAGAAGATTTTCGATATTATTGATGGGATGTTATAGTGACGTAGTTTTAGAAAAAGGACAACCTGCAGGACGGGCGACAACCCATCACTTCGGACAAGGCTGTAGGAATCAAACCCACAACCGAAGTGCAACTGGCCTTTATCGCCTACCACTGACCTACAGGAAGTCCCTGTTTAGTAGAAACTAGTTTTATTATATTAAGCAGTATGATATATGAAGTATAAGTCCATTTTAGGAACCATATGTGATTAATCTCACTATAGATCGACTTATGTATATAATTTTTGCTAACCTTTTGTTTGAGACAGATGGAATGACCCGTCCTTCTATCACATGATCTGCTAACACTTCACGAATAACAAATTCAACTTCATTTATTTAAGAGATGAAGTGGAAATTGTTAAAGGCACAAACAACAGTGATATTGTACCAAAATAAAGTAAGTATTTATTCTAATTCAAATTCTTTAACTTTAGGGAAATGATCTTGAAAACCAAAAATGTTGTCCTAGTTCTCTTATACCTGATGAATCAGATGGTACCTTAGATCGTCACAAATTTATGGATTTGTGATTATTGGCTTTTCCATAGCCATGTTCTCTACCACTCTCCATCAGAACATGATGGTTAGATTTCTCTTCCATATCCATATTTTCACCTATGTGGAAACCCAGTGATTAGTTTATTTGGGTAATCGTTACATTTCATACATTAGTTTTTAAAGCCAAGATTTGGTATTCCTTTTTACGATGTGGGTTTCTATCAAAGAAAATTTTGAATAGTAAACCATTTATAACCCCGACGAATTTCGAGGGCGAAATTCATTTTAAGGGGGGTAGAATGTAACGCCCCAAGATTTTATGAAAAATATTGTTTTTAATTTCATTAATATCTTGTGTTGTACGCTACAACAAAAGAAGCTTTCACAATACGCATCCTTGACTTTCCTTCCATTACACGCAATCGCGACCTTCCACGATAGCGGGTGTTGTACGCGACACCAAGTTTCGCTAAACACCGATATGCTATTAAGATATTATTAAAACTAGCCGTTATGAATAGTAATAACCACTTTTTGAAATTTTGTAAATTTTATTTTTCAAAATGGACATCATTTATGGATTCGGAATATCGAAATTAGCTTAGGTTGAAATTTGGTGATTTTCTGATAACTTTCATATTTTGATGATTAGTGAAAATTACTAAATTTTAATTAAAAACAACTTTTTCAATCGAAAAAATTAATAGTAATAAATTATTAATTTGAGTGGTTTTAAAGTATATTTAGAATATATTTTTACAATTTAATAAAATGTTGGTCATTGGATGTAATTTCACATTTAAACTAGACATAAACAAGTGTCAATCTTTTGATAGATATTGTTTCTTAAAAAACACGCTATTTGTTTTAACAGCGGGATTTAATTATAAAATTAATTAATGCAACTTTTATGTTATGAATTTGGTAAAATAGACTTCATTTTTTAATTCGGAATATGAAATATAGCTTGGGATGAAATTTTTGCATTGTTCTGAAAAACATCAATTTTTGATGAATAGTGAAACTACTAAGTGGTAGGTTAAAAACTGAATTTTGCATAAAACTTAATTTTACCGCTTCTGTGAATGGAATTTCAAAAATCCAAGAGACACAGTTAATATCAAGGACTAAAATGTTGTTCAATGAGATGAAAATAATTTTTTGGTGAATAGCAACTTTTTACTTTTTTTACCACGGTTAATAGTAAATAGGGTAACTAAGGGTAAATATGATATTAATATTACCCTAACACATGTCCTAATTCTATTGGACAGGTGTAATTCGACCAAAAACAAACTTAGGAATAAAATATGACCATTTAGGCCCACTTGGAATAGATTAGGACATTTATTATTAATTTATTTAAAGAAGGGTTAAAATAGTTAAAATCAAAGTTTAATAAGTAAATCATTTTTAATATGGGGTTATACATAAGATAAATTCGACTATAAATATTCATTAGAAATCTAAAAAGATTTCCTACATGATGGTATTTTATTTGTAATTTTTAGACATCAAATAATATAATTTATTTATGACACAAAGATGATGGAGTAATTATCTTATTAATGAAATATTGACATAATTGATAATATAAATACCAAAATAAATGTAATTTTAGACTTTTTATGAATTCCACTAATTTTCTAGGTTACTATGATATATTAGTTTTGATTTAATCAACTTGTTCGAACATATAATTCTGTTATGACTTTCACAAAAATCATATATCAAATAGTGTCAAAATTGACACAAAATAGTTTTTAAATCAAATATTATATTATTAATTGATATTTTATTCCTAAAAATCTAAGGTTCGGCCAAATGACTTAGATAAGGATATATGTATTAAGAATATACAATTTGGGGTTCGAAAACAAAAAGACACGGTAAAAGTTAAATTACTTAACTTAGAGTTAAATCTAATTGATAAGGTTAAAATAATACCCTAAACTTGTCTAAATCCTATTGGTTGATAGGATTTCGACCCATCCCCACTTTAGCTTCGAAATAAGAACCTTTGGAACCATTATAAACCGATTTTTACTTTAATATAAAATAATATTTTGAGGTATTCCTAAGGTGCCCCTCTCCTCCCTTATAAAAGGACACCTCCTCCCCCTCCTCCTCACACCAATTTGAGCACTCAAGCTCGGCCAACCCCTGCAAAAATCTCTTCTCCACTTCCCTAGCAACATCCTAGAGGTTCTGGTCTTCCTCAAAGACCAATTTTAGTGCCCTAAGAGGAGGTCTCAAAGAGGCACTTCAAAGAAGGGGAGGTTCGGACACTTACAAAGCAAGTCGGACCAAAGGTAAGGGAAATATCACAATCTCATTTTTATCCGAGATTGTTTATTCGTAAGTATTTACTGGGGTGTATTTTATCATCCACATCCATGTTCCCTCAATATGTAATATTATTTCCATCCACTTGCAATAGTTTAAATCCAATTTTACCCTTAGGTGAGTTTTTAGTAAAGAATATGAAAGGAATCTTTTGTCGTTTTTCCGTACGAGGTACTTTTTGACTTTTCCGACAAAAGTACGAAGAATTTTTTTTTTAACTCATACGGCACGAACGGATTTATACTGTTTTATAAAGCCTTATTTTCATGACGCTTCCTCTAAAAGATTTCATGACTATTTTCAATAAAATCTCTTTCTTTTAAAATTGCATGATGTTTTGTGAAAAGAAATTGATTTTGAAGAAGAAAGGATATTTTCCTCAAGAATTCAATTCAAGTGTTTTATCAAAAAATTTTTCCATATAAGATAATAAAGGGTTCTATTTCTATCCATATTTTTACATTGATTTGACTATGTTGTGATGGAATTATGTTTATGAATTCCTTTATCTTATATAAATGGTTTTATGATGTCATGTTGTTTAAGAATCCCATTTTTATTACATGGGTTATGCAATGATGTATGATTTATGATTCTGTGGCACACATAAGAAAGGATTCATTAAGAGATGGGTGGGACCTATATCTCCCTCCAATGCATTGGGTAAAGATTTTATATCTCATGAGATAGACATGGCTGGAATGGTAGGTTATACCGGTTCAGTGAAACAGGACTGAAACGAGGATTACTCGATTCAGAAAGGGACTTTGTCCACTAAGATAGTCTTGGAAATGAGTCTTGACTAACAAGAAATGATTCTCTATGATTATGTGTGAATGCCACAAAGTTTCATGTTTTAAGTTATGATTATTGTGATTACATTTCACTACTATGATTTATCCCATGTTATGAAATTATGCTCTCTTTTGCAGGTTAAGATTTCCAAAATGTTATGTTCTTTTGAATATGATGTGATTGATATTTCTGTTGTTTACCCTTACTGAGCATTTGAGCTCACCCTTTTATGTTTTCTTTTCCCCAGGATATAAAGAAAGGTTTTAGGTAAAAAAAAGAAGATCTTTATAGGAGATGTTAAAGATCTTTCACCAGGATTAGAAGATTATATTCCGAGTTCCCAAAGACACTAAACTATTACGATCCTTGTGTGTGTGTTTTTGTTATGTACTAAGTATTCCGCAAAAGTAATGTAATGTCCATGTACGTTAGGCTTCGGGTCTCTACACCACATCTTCGTAAACCTCGTTAAAGTGAGACCCGTATAAGGACGTGATCGCCATCCTCAAACTCTAGAGGTCTCCAATTCTTGTTAGAACTGAAACTCAAACGACTGCTGCCACGAGGGTAAGGTTGACCGACTCAAGGGTGATCGGTCACACCCTCCTGTGAAAGAGATTATCCGGTGCTGCCTAGGGTTTCCTTTTCACCGACCAAGGAAAACCCATCCTGACTATGTAGTTAAACCACAAACTTTTAGCCTAATACAGTCAATCCGTGTAAGAACTGTGGATCTAATCCATACTCAGACCAACGTCGTAAGGCCTCGACACTGCCACAAAGAGATTCCAACCGAAAATCTCTTCTCGAGGGTCTGACCACACTGTCGGCATAAGTGTGATTATCGAGTCTCCTCCCAAGGTATCTCCAGTCGTGAGGGTCAAGTCCACGGATTACCGGAAACTCTAGGTCTGGAACAAGATTTGTGAAAGCAAGGAATGATTCCTATCGACGTCTGTTAATAAAACAGCTAGTAGTGGACACAGACTATCCCTTGAATCATTTTTAGATCCATTGGGTCACACTCCTTGACAGCATGTAGCCGCACTCTTCCTCCGCCCTCCAGCTCCCTCAGCCTGGCGGGGATAACTAAGGTGGGTTGTTGTAGCATGTTAATATGTATACCACCTCATGATACTCTCCAAGATCTGCCTCCATGTCTGCTGCTTCGCAGACTCATCTCTCCATTAAGCTTCCTCTTCTTGAAACATTTATCACGCTCAAGTCTCTAAGACTGGCGTCGGTTTCCTATTTCTTACTACATTGTGCAGTCTTCATCCTCTCCTAGATGATCTGCACCTTCTTTGCCTACGATCTGGTAGAGCTGCTAAAATTTCTCCTTTGCCGAAAAGAGAAACCCAGTCTCATCCCCTGGATGAACCACGCCCATTGCCTAATACAGTCAATTCTGAAATGAATGATGCATTGACGCCATGGATGACTTCGTAAGGCCTCGACGTAACTACTAAGAGATCCAACTATCACTCTCGCCTCCAAGGGTCGTGTCACACTGTCAGCATTAGTGTGAGGTCACTGGGTCTCCTCTAGTAGAAATCTTAAAAGTGAGGGTCAAGTCAACAGTTTAACCAGGACCACTCAGTATCAACCAAAGAAAAGGACAGGAAAGCAAACAAAGATAAATTTCTTTTTATTATTGCATATCATAGTACAAAGACACGAATACAACAACAACATGGAATTATAAGTACAAAGGATGTATCCACTAGTTCAGCTCCTGTACACCTGCTCCCAGAGCTCTACTGCCTTG
Source organism: Viscum album (assembly GCA_963277665.1). Lineage (NCBI taxonomy): Eukaryota > Viridiplantae > Streptophyta > Magnoliopsida > Santalales > Viscaceae > Viscum > Viscum album. Next base: position 1,901,919,633 of record OY728150.1, on the reverse strand, counting down.
TCCACTGCTCGGCTGTTGCTCAAGCTCCCGCCGCTGCTTCTGCCTCGGTGGCTCCTCCAAAGCCTACGAATCAACTGTATGAGGAGTCGGACAGTCACGTGCCAGGTGACCCTTTCCACCGCATGAGTTACACTGTCTGTTTCTGGAAAGCCTAGCTCTGTCCCCACCCCGGGTGCCCTGCACCACCGTTCCTAAAACCCGAGATCTCCCAACTGCTGGTCTGGTCCTCCTGGACCCCTGCATCATCTGTCTACTGCTCACAGATGACTCGACTACTGATTGAAAAACCCGCGGCAAAGGCAGCATCTCCTTAACACGATTGGGGTGAAGAGCTACTAGCACAAACTCCACCCTGAAGAATGTCTTGAAGGCTTCCCATGTGAAGGTCATCCAGTCACAAAACTGGAACAAGTGGCTCCACCACCTGCCTGCTGGTGCCTGAAGAAGGCTGGCAGTAAAGATCACCATGAAGTCTGCAGTCGCCCCTACTAGCCTGATGACTCTCACCACAGCCTCCAGCAAAACCTCAGCCGCCTGCGGGTCCGTCTCTCCCCGGAACCTGGGTGGCCTCTGGCGCTGGAACTCGTGCAGCGCACTCAAGTGGCATGCATAGCCTACTGCTGGGGCTGATGGCATCGGTGGCCCAACATATGGTAGTACCGCTGGTGCCTCCGCTGGTGCCTCAACTGTAAGAGGTCCCTGTACTGAAGCCTCTTCGCTCGACATGCTGTTAGTACGCACATCCCTCTAGGCTCTAGCTGGTCGTCCGAGAAAAGGATTCCTGAAAGAAACAACGTGACACGGTCAAATGATTATACCTGGTGAGATGACCTCGTTTGAGCTGGTATTTAAATAAAACTTCTGGAAAAACACATGCAATCAGTGTTTTCGTGCACAAATTCGGAATTCAGTTGTCAGGGTCCTGGTGTATGGATACGTTGGACGCCCTCACAAAAACATGACTCCCTGAACTGAAGACCACACAAGGTATCCTTAACACTATTTCTTCACAGAAAGAAAAATATCAGAGTTATAAGTTCTACGGTACAACCGACTCCTCTGATACCAATTTTTCACGACCCATCCTCAGGGCCCGTGCCGTGACTACACCAAGCCCGCCTTCCATAGGCCAGGGGCTGGCAACTAGCACCAAAGGCGAAAATCCCGATAACTGGGAAGGAATTTCCTTTATAAACATAAACAAAACACCACAGAGTACCAACAAAAGTAAAACACTATGTACAAAGAGAAGTTCTGAAAGGTAAATGGGCCAGAATACAAACCCAAATGAAAGTACAACTACAACTGAACAATTTACAACAGAAAAAGACAACATCTGGATGAACGGAAGAGGCTCCTGGGTCGTCCTCCTCGGATCCAACCTGAAGGGTAGGTACAGATGGCGCAGCTCCTGGATCGTCCACCACGGATCCTACCTGAAGGTTAGGTACAGATAGCCTCCACAATTCTCTCGCCCATCAACCTCCTCCGAGTGTCTTCTCGCTGTGAAGTACACCTCCGGATACTAAATCGTCGTGTAGTCCACCTCCGGGTACCGTCCAGTCATCGAACACTCGGCCTCCGTCAGCACTGCTCGTCGTCTGCAACCAACACAATGAGGTGCAGGCATAGCCCGTGTATGGGTGAGTATAACGATACTCAGTAGGGACCCCGAGACCCTCAAGGTCTCACTAAAACCAACTGGATAACCACAAAGAAGATCTCAACATATAACCTCTACTTAGGTATATTCAATGCATATACCTAAGTTATCAAGTAACTAATCTCAATCATGAGATAAACACAAAGGTCAAAAGTCTCAGCTCAAACCAAGATTTTCATTATCGAAACCGTAACTGCTAAAGAGCTCCATCTCTAGAGTGTACAGTGGTCATGTCACGACTCCGAGGTACTGCTCACTAACCTAAGACTAAAAAGGTACTTCTCCTGTCGTGTACCGCGGGTCAGCCACCCAAACACAGTAGTGCTTCCCGCTGAGATATGTCACCCAAACACAGTAGTGCACACCCCCTAGTAGCCTGCTGAGGTACTCTCCAGATGTGTACCGCTGGTCTGCACTGTCACACAAGTAGTGCTCCGTCCGTCATGGGTCTGCACCTCACAAAGTAGTGCTCCGTCCACTGGGCTAGTCGACTCACTCCAAGTCGAGTCGGTCAAGCAGTCGTCAGGTCTCAGCTGACTAAACTGTCTCCGTAATCCGCACGCTCGTCTCTGGGAGGGTCTTCTCCATGAGCTACTTGTCGATACACCATGTATCTCAAAGTCCCACGAAGAATTATCTCAAAGGACCACCTCTTCATAGGGGTCTCAACGCAACAGACGGCGCGTCACTCGGACGCCCGGTCTATGTGTTATTATCCTTTTCGTCCCAGGGGCCCGGTTGGTTTCGTGACTGAACCAACCCGGCCATATCTCAACTATACCCCGAACTCTAATAGGGTATACCCATAGGGAACTTTTCTCAATGAGATCACCAACGCCGCTGACGGTTCGTCAAACAGACGTCTGGTCTGAAAGATAACATCTTTTCCGTTCCAAGGGCCCGGTTGGATTTCGGGTACAATCCAACATGGACACTATCCAAAAGCATCTAAAACACGGATTATGTATGCCAAAAGATCCATCTCATCAAGTGGAATTCAACGAGATAGACGGCGCGTCAATCAGACGCCCGATCTGTGAGTTATTGGCTTTTTCGTTCGAGGGGCCTGGTTGGTTTCGTGAGCGAACCAACCCGAACGCACTCCGATGGAATCCAAACCTCAAGCGGAGTAATCCAAAATATCCGTCTCACATAGAGGAATCCATCAATGTTGACGGCATGTCAATCGGACGTCCGGAGCTCAAGATATAAGCGTTTCCGCTCCGAGGGCCCAGTTGGTTTCGTATCCGAACCAACCCGGCCGAACCCAAAGTGTTCCGAAACATTGAGTGCGATATACCGAAACGACCATCTCGATTCAAGGATCACATCAAAACTGAAGGTGCATATATCAGAGGTCTTTTGCCCATGTTATGGGCAAAAGTCCGAAGATGGTCCGAAAATGGGGGTTTCAGGCCTCGACCGACCCGGCCCGAGACCCCCCGGTCGGCCCGAACCCGGTCGACCCGCCCTAGGTCTGGGTCGGCCCAGCCCGGCGTGTCCCGGCCCAGCTAGGGGCGGCGTGGCCTGGCCTGGGCACAGCGCGCCCAGCGCGCTGGCCAGCTCGGCCAACGGCCGAGCCGTTTGGCAGGGGGGCTGCCCCCTGGTGTAACCGTGACCCCCCAATTAAGGGGGCCGTTTTGTGCTGGTTGGACGGGGGAATTAATTCCCCCAACACCCCTTTGTCCGTCCATCCGGTTCCATCAAAAAGGACCGGAGACGGCCGGTCCTTCTTCCTTCACCGACACCGGCGGCCCGGCACCGCTCGCCGGTCACCCTGCTCCACTGCGGCCCGGAACCGGCAGCGGCCTGGTTCATCCGGCGCGGTGCGACGGCACCGCACCCCACCACCACGGCCCTATTCCGGCCGCGGTGTCTTCGGTTTTCTTCGACGCGGTGCGACGACGTCTCATCCTTGTTCAAATTCACGGCGCCACGCGACAGCGCCGCACATTACACTTCTTACGATCTCGCGTGGTGCGACGACACCACGCCATTCCATCCCAACCAAATTAGAAACAATATTCAAATTGGAGGAGGTTCGTCTGTGTTTGTGTGGTCCGACCACCTCTCGTTAATTGATAGAAACTGGTCGTAAATTCACGAAGGACGGCAAAGTAGAATTTACGAGTGAAAATAATTAAATAACCCCTACCTTGAGAGTAGCTAGAATGGGGGTTCGCCGCGGAAAACGACATCGCGAGGCAAAGCTTCGTAGGTTGATGGAGAGCGCCCGAGGAGGAAGTGGCATCTCCTTTTTGTTGACACGTGAAGAAGATCGAAAGAGGGTGTTTCTTTGATCTTTGGAAACACACTGGCTGCAAGGAGGAGAAGATACGGCACGTCGATCTCTTCTTACGGTGACGTCGTTCTTCGTCGAATTCTTAGTGTTCTTCGTGATGAAGATGAAGAGATCTCTCCTCAATTTTCCACACACAACATCCAACCAAAATAAAATAAGGCTCACCCTTATTTAATTATCTTAAGACATAATTCAAAAATTCAAAAAATAAATTAAATAATTGAATTGGGTGTTGGCATACTTCAAGAGAGTAGAGGTAAAGTCACCCAATTAATGGGAAGTTCAAAAGTTATAAGAGTTACACTACTTAAGTGGGGGGTTAAGAGGATTTAGGGAGTTAATGGATTTGAAAATGTGGGGGCTCATGTGGGCCCCACCTCACCTTTAATACACTCAAGAAAAACTAACAAATAGTGGGTCCCACCCTAACTCATACACTTAGGTTCTAACTCATGGAAAGTGAAATACAATTCTCAACAAAAATTTTATTTCACTAACACTTAGTCCACAAATTAAAACAACTCATAATGAGAAAACACAACTCTGGGAAAGGCGTTCCTAAGCAATTACCGGTGCTACGGTTCCATCGGTGCCCTCGGAATTTGATTCCGTGCACCGATTCAATAGTTAGAAATTATCGCTAGTTCGTTCACTGAACTTACCTGAGCTAAACTTCGGAAAATGATTCCGGGAACACCGGGACTTGGAATCAGGCGCTGTCAGAAACTGTATTCTTGTAAAATTAAAAAGAAAATTATCAAAAAATTTTACTTTAAATTTCCGTGTCTTTACATGAGTATTTAAATATTACCTCAAAAAATGGTAGTTTTATGGATGATATTATGATATAATCTAAGGGTATGGGAGGATATGATATTCATTTGAATAATATGATAAATTATTTGTAAAGGGGGATCATTATGAAAAGTATAGTAAATGTGGGTTCTTGATGGAGGATTTATAATTCTTGTGGCTAGTCATCAGGAGAAAAATAATAGTTTTGGACCCTTCTAAGACATAGGAAAATGAATTGTGGCCTAGGAAAAACTCTGTGATGTTGATCTAATGTTTAATTTCTCTACATTGGTATTATATGTAATTTTTGACCAACTTCTCATGATTTTCAAACCCAATAAGCAAGTGGAATTAGAAGGGAGAAACGTTTTTCTAGACACATGAATGTGAAGACTGGATCAAATAGTTAAAAAATAGTCATATCACCATTCTATTACACACACATCTAAATTGTGGGGATTTCTTTGTGGAATAAAATCATGATTCAATTAAGTTATTGGGATTTTTACTAATGAAAAATGATAAAGTGATATCATAAACCTCATTGCAGTTAATAATTCAGGAGGAAAACTATCCAACAAATTATATAGAGTTGAAAATAATGATCATTATATTGAAAATAGAGAGTCATTATCTCTATTGGGAGAAGTGTAAAATATATAAAGATCATAAGAGCCTCCAAAATATATATTCCCAAAGAAGTATATTAATGCGTGATAGTGATGGTGGTTAAAGAGCTTCATGGATTACAATATCTTAATCCACTACCATGCTGAAAAAGTGAATATATTTTTGGATAATCTTAGTATAAATGATTCTACAACAATATTAATGATAAGAATCGAGAAGGATCAAATATTATTATATTTTAAAATGATGTACCTAATAATAATTATGGAAGAAACATCATCAATCCATTCTCAAATGATCAGTCAACCATCCCTCATAGAGAAAATAATTGATGACCAAAGAAATGATATGGAAATTTAGATGAAGTTGGAAGACATTAGAATTCATAAATCCAGAGTTAAAAATTGTTGAGGAATTTCTTAAGTGATTCAGATCATTACTATATGTACCATACAATACAGAGATATAGAAATATCTTCTAAGAGATGCAAATATTTATGCCTTCTCTGTTCACCCAAGGAGCACAATGATGTATCATGATATCTATGAAAACTATTGGTGGGACCATATTAAGAAGTATATCACCAAATATACATAAAATTTACTATTATGAAAAAATTTATAAGATGAGAGGAAATATTCTAAGGGAATGATGAAACCATTACCCATCCAAACATCTTAATGGGAAAACATCAACACCCACTTTTTCATCGGACATCCGACGATGTTTAGAGGAAAAAATAATATATGTATTGTTGGGTAACCTCTTACAAAGATAGATCAATTTATCAGAATTCTATAGAACATATCACTTGTTAAACATACACAAATGTAAATAAGAGAAGGTTTGGGGATGTATGATGTACCACTAGCTATTGTTATTACCAATAACTAATATTTTCATCCCTTATTTTGAAAAGTTTCTAACATGCTCAAAGCACTGAGTTAAACATCAGTATGGATTATCATAATAAAACTGATGGACAATTAAATCAGATTAATTAGTACTGGAAGAGATGTTTAGAGAATTTTCTATGGAATTTGAAGGAGTATGTGACCAATATATGCTTTTGGGTGAGCTATCTTACAACAAAAATTTCCAATCTATCATACAAATCGATCCATATGAATCCCTTTATGTGAAATAATATTGAAAACCATAATGATGGCATGTAGTTAGTAAAATTAAGAAAATAGTAAATAAAATGGTTGAAAATTTAGAAGATATGGTGAAAACCATAAATTATGTCATTAACGAAGCCCAAATTTTATAGAAGAGATATGAAGACAATCATAGATGACACCAAGATATTGAGTGCAGATAGGTGTTATTCATCTATATATCTCCATGGAATAATATCATGATATTTGGTTAGAATAGAAAGGTATTTCCCATGAATATTGGCCCCATAAAGATTCTTGAATTAGTTTGAGTTGTCCCCTATCAACTTTCACATCCACCTACCATGTCTAATGTATATTATATATTTTATGTATCCCTCTTGAGAAGTAAACCACATCCCTCACATGTTATGAATCTAGAGCTGGTATAGTTATAAAATTATATCTCTTATATGTGATATTCAGTGAATAATTTAGACTCTGTATATAAGGTTCTACAAAAAAATTATACTCACCTGGTCAAAATATAATGGAGTAGCAATATGTATGAATATGATACATGGGAATTGGTGGAAGCTATGAAGGATAAATACCATCATATATTTCTATAAAACAAAATTTTTATGATGAAATCTGAAAAGGGGGGAAGAATATAACAACCCAAACATATTAATGTAATTTTTTCCATTATTATAATTATGTTATTGTATAAACACATACATAGAATAGAGAAAACAATAAAAACATCATTCCTATAAATAAAGAATGAAATAAATAATATTTAAATAATTTAAGGAACCTAGCTGGATAGAATAGTAACATGTCCCTTGGAATATAAGTATGACCATTATTAATAAAAATATATAAAATAGAAAGGTAACCTAACCCATAAAAGAGTCAATAAATTTTAGGCATATAATAAATAATAATATAATATAATTATATCTTATTATAAGTAAATAAATGTGTAAAAATGATAAATTAGGTGTTGGTACATTTTTAAAATATTTTTTTTACAATTTTAAAATTAATATTATGATTTTAAAAAATATATTTTCATAAAATTGATTCATAAATTAATACATTTTTTTCTTGTGATTATAATATTACTTTATTATACCTTAATTAATTTAACAAAGTCTTAATTTTTTTTAATAATTTTAAAATATGAATTTTCCATGAAAATGATGATTAAAAAAATTTAATTTTCCCATATTTAGAAAATTTATTTTCATAAAATAGAGTTCATTTTTTAATTCTACACATCAAAAAATGGGTCGAGTGAATTTTCTTGATTTATATAAAATAATTGAATTTATGTTTAATAGTGATATATGATTATTGACTATATAAGCTAAATACATGAATTTTTGAGTCATTGTTGAGGTATATATGATGTAAGAACCTTTATATTGAACTACCTTTATATTTTACTATATTTATTCATGGTAATAAATACTATTCATAATCTAGATCCCATATAATATACTAATGAACAAAATACTCAAAAAAATACTCTTATTCTCCCCTATAAATGCCACCGGCACCACTTCTTCTCACCACACCTTCGAAGCCTTGAAGCTCATAATATTTCTACCCAATACTGTTTTGAAGACCCTACCCACATCCAAGAGCCTTCGGTCTCAAAAAATATAAAAAATACAATTTCCCTATGGTAATCTTCAATGATAAGAAAATCAAGAGGTAACATCCTCTTCCATTTTCTTTAAAAAAAATTCTACTTGTTTTATTTTCCTATTCATTATTGAAATCCCCACATACAACAAGCATGATCAATCCAAATTCTTATATATAAAATAATATTATTGGGTTAATTGAATAATACATCATCAAATATAATCTTCTCTACCTTTTATTTTAAAAATTAAATGATCCCCCTTAAGGTATTGATTTATCACATTTGAGGATGAAATGGTTTCTTTTACATTACCCCTTGAAGCACAGTCATAAAATCATTAAAATGGTCGAAAATATTGTAAAATTTATCTTATAAACAATTTTATGTTTTGTAAATAATAGATACACATAATAATAAATAATAATACAAAACGAATTCATTGTGATTGAAAACAACCAAAATTAATTTAAATGATTATTATTAATAGTTTATATAATGAAAAATCATCATTCATGGGAAAAACAAATGTCAATAATGATTTATCTTCAATAATTACTTTAATAGCATATAATTTCAATTCTATCTAATTATCCCCATTTTATATTCTCTTCCACATATATACAAGTGAACAGTTCGTGGAAACCAAGAAACCAACACACTCAAAAAAGACATATTTTAACTCTAAAACTACTCATAATGGAACAAATATAACATAATAAAAATTATATAAATAAAAAATTTAAAAGTTCTCATATATTTTTAACTATTTAATATAATTTCATTATCTAGGATATTAATGTGATAAAATAAATCAGACATAATGTATGTGGATTCTCAAACTCAAATTACATTCTTTAGGTTATTTTGCCTTCATTCCAAGGATTATCATGAATGTTCTTTTAAAAGTACTCAAAAATAATTTCATTGTTCTCATTTGTTCTTTTATGGGATATAATTATATCTAATATATTTTTTAAAAAAATTCAAATATTTTCTCAAAACAATCATTATGTCTAAAAGAATATTTTTTAATTATATTGACATTGTTTCTTCTTCACAATAGATTTGTGATTCTTATAACTATTGCGTTATTAAATTTTTTGGGGGATCATAAATTTTTATTCATGAATGTATTATTTATTTTATTCTCAATAAACACATTTCATTTCCAAGGGTTAGTTTAAAGAAAAGAGTCATGTACATTCTATGTAGTATGCTGGATTATAAAAATTTCTAGTTATTATTTGTTAATATAGAATTATATAGTGATCAAATGCATATTTTAATGTGATTTATGTCATTATATAATGTGAAATATGTGTGAACATGATTCAATGTGTTTTCACAATGATGGGGTTATGATTATGGACATATTTTATGAGTGAACACGTTATTGGGTTTTGTCACAACTATGTGGTGGTATTTGACCACTAAGACATGCTATTTTATTTTTATTATTTTCAACATTACAAGAACTTATTAAATTATTCTCTTAATGATAATTATGATGATCCCACACTTATTTTCCAATGGCCATGATTATTGTCAGCAATGTTATATTGATTTAGGTTTTTATCTATCCTCTTACTGGGCAATTATCTCACCCCATTCACTAATGTATATCCTCGGGTGACTACTTATACTATGTTTTACACGAGGAAACATAAAAATATGGAGAATAAGTAATAAAATAATGATTTTTGTTTTATTATATAAATGTTATGTTAGGTCCTATTTTTAAAAATACATTATACATTTGGATCCTGATTTTGTAACACAATTATATTGTTTATCATTAAAATTATGACTAGAAAAGTAAGAAAAAATATGTTTACTATATTACCCCCAATAAAACAATATTGATTATTTTGATATTAGTTATAGAGAATTTATTTAATTTTTGATAATTGTTTCACTAGTTTTGCAATTATTCATATTTATAGATAATTGTATGATCTAATTTAGTATGTTAAATTATTTATAAATGTTTCCAGGAAGGAATATGAGAATAATTACTTGTGGAAAATGTGAGTTTTGCCTACTAAAAATTTCAATTTTGATAGAATTGAACCACGAATGTTATGGATATGATATGAAATCATAATCTAGTTATGACATATAAACATGAATGGATAGAGAACATTGTTCCACAATGGGATTAACTAATGATAGATCACTATATGAAATAGATTCCCCCATAATTTAGTGGGACTACTAATCCAATATTGGATGAGATATTGACAACATATTTGTAGAAGATGCTAATATCAATGATATTTTGTGAAAAATAAAGGGTTTTATATTCACTGTATTTTCTCAATGGTGATGTTGATCAATGGATTTTATAGATCCATAATACTCGAGGGGATGCAAAGATAGATGTCATAAAATTTAAATATTTTAAGGGGACATTATTTGTTAAATATTTGACACCTGAAAAAAAATTAAGATGAAGATAAAATTACATTAATAATATAATAAAGAAGATGAAAGTGTAACTGATTATGAAGAAACCTTTATATGATTACCTAAGAATGCTATATATTATATAATCTACACATAGTACAAGATTTTTCACTATTTTGAAGGACATAAGTCATTTCCTTAAAGGGAACTGGTTTCATAAACCAATTCTTCATTTCAAGAAATAGTTTTATATGATATGATGACCGATAATGAATTATCTAAGTCAAATGTAATTAAATTGATGCTTGTAAAGATAGGGACCAAAGGGAAAATTATATATAAATGGAATATGGAAAAGAATGATTTTAAGACTTGTGATATCTATGGCAAGAATCACCTAGGGAAATTAATTAAATGATTTGGAGTTTTTTATAAGTGTGTAGAAAATGGTCACCAAGAAAAAATAATTCAAAAGATAGAAGGAAAACAATTCTATACAGTGTTATAACTGCTTGGAGATGGAAAACAATGAAACAAATTTTCCTTTGAATCAAGTAAATAATCCTCATAATAAGCTATCAGATGAAGTTTGAAATTATTTTATATATATTGTCGATGTAGAATGATTAATTTTTAAATGTATTTTGATCCATGAATAACATTATAAAATTTAGTTTTCGATGATGTCTATGTAATAATTATTATCGATGGTATAATGATGGTACCTTAGTAAATTTTCAGCAATTATTTAAAGGATTATATTGAATGTTAGTAATTACCAAGAAAATTGATTTAATAGAATATTAAACTCTGTTGGAAAACACATGGTTGAGGGAAATAAAACCACTATCATTTTCCTAATGTCGAGACTGTGATTTCTGGATACAAAGAATATTGCTATGAATTAAGTATATTAGATACTACTAGTTATTAAGAAAATATCTCTAAAGTGTTGGATAGTAATCTTTTAAAAGTATAACCATTTATGAAATGGTTTATGTTGATCTTTGGATGAGTTTTTAAAGGATAATGGTTTAATTCACCATATAGTGAAACTTGTGCTATGAAATAAAGTAGAAATGTTTAAATGCACAAAAAAATCATATTATTTTTATTATAAAATAGAGACATATATTTTCTTATAGTAATAGCGTGTAGAATAACTACTCAACTCTTGGAAAAATGATATTGAAATAAAAATATTTTCCTATTACATCATTAATTATTATATAAATAAACTATTTTGCACCTCTAGATCATGACATTTTGGTCCAAAAACATCCCATTAATATGCTCTAAATCACACTCCATCATAACATTATAGATATATTTCTATTCTATATACATGTTTTCACTAATGTTCTACCATTTGAAAGCCTAGTTTTATAGTGACCATTACATTTCAATTCCCCTGTTTTTAATAAGAATTTTTTTAATAATATTTATGATGTGGGGTTCTCAAAAATATTATTTTAAAATAAAAATCCCTAAATTACTAAGATCAAGATAAAATTGTGATGGCACAATTTAATTAATGTGGGGAGAATGTGGAATCCTATAATTCTAAAGGAATAACACAACATTTAATGTCATGTAAGACACTCTAAACTAATCATGGAAAGGAATATAATGACCCAATACATTAATATTTTTTTAATATTTTAAATAAAGATTTTCTTAAATTTTAATACATGAAACTATGAGTTAGCTCGTGTTGCATACAAGAATGACATTATTCACTAATGTGCGTTACACGTATGGAAGAGTTGTACGAAACAATAATATATTTTTAAAATAATATAATTTAACATAATAAGATAAAAATTGTCTATGAAGTTGACGATCATGAATATTATTTACTAATTAATGAAAATATATGATTTTTAAAAATATGAAATTAATTTATATTTTACCAATTAGTTATATGATAATATAAAAACCAATTTAATATAAATGAAATATTATTATGCTCATAAAGGTGTTTTATCCTAAAAAATTAAATATTGTTGGTTAATAATATTATATTAATCCATACATTTTATATATTCAATAAAATATATTTATATTAATATAATATATTTTATGTGCAATATATAAGAATAAATTTATTTTTTTTGCTTCAAAAATGTATTTTTCAAAATGTATATTTATGACCATTTAGTTGTGAAAATATATTAAATAATTTTTTGGAAATTTAATATAATTTTTAATTTAAAATAAATTTATTTTTTTGAAATTGTTAGGTAAACATTATGTTAAGGTTATTTTTTGGAATTTTTCCATGAGGTTTAATGTTTTTGAAAAATAATGAAAAAATAAACATATTTAATAGAAACATACTTTTTATTATAATTTATTTAACAGGTTAAACTATATTCATTTAGGTTTAAAGTCAAACATGATCAATTTTTAATATTTAAATACAATTTACTTCATTGAAATTAATTTCACAACGAAATAGTATATTAAAACATCTCAAAATTTTGATCATTTTTACATTAAAATCCTATTTTCTCATAGAATTTGAGGGATTAATTTTAGATTAATTTATACCACATATGTTAATGGAATTTAGAAAAATGGATTAAATATTTTTCATTTGAAAAATTTATAATGGAATTTATGGTCAAAATAGTTTTTATCCAAAATTTTAGTGAAATTAATTAAAATTAAATGTATTGATTAATAGAAAAAGTAGCATAACAAGGGAATAAAACATCGACATAAGGGCCAAAATAACATATTAATATGTCCAAAATATATTTCCTTACCATATTTAGACAATATATTACCGAATTTTTTTTAACTATTACTAGAGTCACATTAAATGGGAAATATTTGTGTGGATTCCCCACATTAAAAAATGTACAATAATACCACTCCTCCTCCACTATAAAAGGGAACACACCACCTCCCTTATTCATACATATAATGAAATTTTAATCATAAAAGACCTGCACAAATAGCTCTTAAAATCTCTAACATCATCATAAAAGCCTCAATGTGGGTAGAAATCAAGCCAAGGAAGCCTTTTAGTGTAAACCCAATGGAGATACACGAAGAAGAGGTATGATTCTTCAACGATCACTTTTTCATTTTTTTTATCCACCAAAGAATTTTACATATATCAATATTATATAATATCATTATAATCCTAAATATACTTTATTAGCTTTATTATATGTGTTTTTTTACACATTCACACACATCCATCAAAGGGGATATATAATCACCATTGGTCTATACAGTTAACTACCACCTCACAAGATGATCTCAATCGTTTTTCTATTACCCCATTTAAATATTTAAATCAATGATCAATTTATATTTTATATAAGTTATATATGATATTTATAATAAATTTATTGTTTTTTAATTTTTATATAACAAACACCTTCATGTGTTTCATTTTGTGGGGATAGAGTAACAGTTTTTTATGGATGTCTAGATTACTTCCTCTTCGAAGCAATGTGATTCATTCACATGATAAATTGAATATACTAAAGATGGTTTTAGATGTACAAAAAACTATTTAAATAAATGAAATTAAAAACTATATTGATAATAAATAAATATATATTTATATATCACTTATGTATTAAATATGAAAAATAAATGGATGTAGTGTTCATTCATACATATGACCCACCATCTCCATAAAAGATGCATTTCAATTGAAATATCTTAATTTTATAGATTATAATAAATCCATATGCATAGAATATATATGATATTTAAATCATTAATTACATCCTATATATTATAAAATCATGTTCTAATTAATAAGAACAGAAATTAAAATTCATGTCATACTTGAAAAATGACCATTAATAATCGAAATGAGGAAAATGATGACTGATTATTAATGAATAGGATATAATATGTAATAAAAGGACTATAGGTATATGATATCACATTTATTAATATCATTATAGTGTATGTTAGTAATATTGTTCAAACCATTATATAAGAGGTTAAATAAAATTCAACAAAAATGATGCAGATGGTAAGGTAATTTGTCTCAATTTATATTCTGTTGAGACTTATTTGATATTATACATGAATTAACACTAATTTTTGGTATATAGATACCATTTTTTAATACCATGATTCCCTCATAAATCATGAAATTATATTTTCCACTTTGAACAATCTCATCTATGGGGGTTTTACGTGAATATTACCATGTATGGAAAGTTATCTTATCAATATCACTTTCTTTTCTGATTTTTAACATTCTATTGAAACAATAAATTCCTTATGATTATTTTTATTATAAATTAAATTTATTTTAAATATCAATATTCACATTAATTTTTTTACATTATTTTATAAACCATATTTTATTTTTAGATATGGTGATCAGTTTGATTGTTATTTAATTAACTAGGAAATTATTGATAAATCATTATATTGTATTCAATACAAATATATTATAAGGCTCATTGATCATAAATTTAAAAAATTACTCTATATATGTGGAATGATTTCGATAGGTACAACACAGGTGGGGCCCTATTATAGATATCTCCTCGATGCATTGGTAGTCTCATGAGATGAATCATATGACCAATTAGATGGGTCTCTAAACGATATGTTATAAAATGCATTTTGAAAGGTCTTGTTAGATAACATACAATGTACTAAGGAATCATGGATTCCATTAATTAAGAATTTACCTCATTCAGTATTAGTTATTATTTGACCATCATTTTTTTTCTCTGAAATAATATATAGATGGTTCTCATTCCTGTTTATTGATTCCTTGGAATGTGACATCAGTTATTTACCATAACATATTGATTATTCGTTACCATGTTTGTTTAAATGGAATGTGTCTTCAGTTATTTGACACCCCATATAGTTTATTCATATTGATTAATGATTACTACCACAGTTTTCTTACATTTATTTATCATTTTATCTCATCCTTATTTTTTTCTTTTCCAATGGTTATGAAAATGAATTTCTATAATGTATTTCATGGATTCTGTTTATTGGTATTTCATATGTATTATATTTTATTTTATATTTCTCAATGTAATATGTGTACTATGTATGTAATCTAGTTTTTCACAACTGCTTAAATGATCTATCCTTAGGGGTTTAATTCCTTGTAATAAATAATATTTAATAAATTAAGGATCTTTCCCCTGGATTCTAGGGTCAAAGTGTTTAAGAAATTTCAAATTATAAAATTTATTGAAAAAAATCAAATATTTAGAAAATTTGATATGTGTATATATTCTATAAAAAATTAATAATTCTCAAAAAAAGCTTAATTTTACCCCTATTATAATATTGGAATTATGAATCTAAAAATTTAGCTAATTTTATCAAAAATATTTTTTTAAATTTTATAAAAATTAATTATGATATTTTCTCAAAAAAACCAACAAAAATAATTATTAATGAAAACAAATTAATGAATAAAAACAGTTCATCAATGATGTGTTTCTCAGTATTTTATATTTATTAGGTAATACATGTGTATCATTAATTAGTTAATAGTAATCATACCCATCAATTTAATGGCTTGTTTATAATAATTAAATATTTCATGTGTCATTTAAGCTTACTATTGCATGTCAATCACACTATAAAACATATATTTATTTTCTAAAATATCAATGTGTTAAAAATATTTCTCGATCTCCCATTATAGGATACATATAAAAGAAAATAAAACAAATGTAACTATAATCCATAATCCATTCCAAAAAATTATCTCAAAACCATCAATCATGCCTCATAGATCGCAACACAAACCGCATGAGGATTCTGTAAACAAACCATAAATGAATTAACTTAAAAATCATCACCAAACAGGACACCATCTAATATACATTTAAATACTAAAAATATTCTACAATCATGATATATGAAAAATAACCCTCCTAATGGACTACTAAGAAGATTAACTCTAACTCAAGTGAGAAAAACCTGAAAAATGAACCATGGAAAGAAAATTATATAGTATGTTGTCAGTATACATGACATAGTACACCAGTGGTCCTTCAGAGACATGTCACATAAGCCACTCTTCAAGTACCTTTCGAAATAACATGATATTTATTCCCTATACATGGTATTTACCCCCTTCAAGTGTACCTAATCGTGGACCTCAACCCTTATTTGGAATGAACCCCCCCAAGTACATGGTGTGTTCTCCCAGTACACATTATAAACTGCCACATTGGGAACCAGTTTGGGTTGAAGACATAGATTTTACATGTATTCCTCTTGGATGTGTATAAATATATTGTGTGAATCACAAATAAATACTAGTCATGTACCCTACATATTGTTTCTGGATGAGAACTAGACCACATTCCTAGAGTAACACTACCTATTTTACACTCTAAATTACATTTAATGTAGTACAAAAAATCATCTTCGCTAAATTGAATGAAAAAATTAATGGTTAATATAACCCTAAAATTGTGTACATAGATATTAACATTTTCCCAGTGTAAAAAACATAATATGATACATACATACTGGTCTAAAAAACATTCAATATCATTTGACAAAAAAACTAACTAGTTCCACCAAACACACCCTTAAAATAAATGGATCAAATTTCATCATGATTTCTACAACACATGAATATGAAATATGTCAAAAAATCTTCCCCGCATATTATTCTATCCACAAATAAGTCTCATTGGTCATCTAGAATCATTATTATCCCCAAACACTAGCGCAATTGATGCTCTCTCGTCCATCTAATAACTACGCTTGAAGTCCAAAAACTCTCTTCCGATACAATAGAGATTAAATTGTGATCGATTTTATTCTCTACACCAAATTATTATACTTATCATATCTATACTTTAAAAAGACCAAACATACATCCTATTCCATGTTCATCATTTAATATAACAAATTGACATGCCCAAATGGATAACACCTTAGCAATAGTATGAATGTCTAAAAAAACCCATGATTAAATAACCACAATAATGATGTTCATGACCTCCAACATCCAACGGTTCACTACACCAAACAATTATTTCATTAAATAACTCTATAAAGAATACCAATACTCATGCTAAAATGGGCCAAGTCATAACAAAACAAGGAAAAGATGCTTAAAACCACTAACCATTCTCACCGTATGGGTTAATTGAATCAAACTAGGGAACCCTCAACACTCCTATTAAAAAATGAGGCATCTCAATCATGCCATGATAAATCAAATTATGAACCTATACTCAGTTGTCAATACTAATCCACAAACACCCAATCAATAGTGACCATACTTTTTATTACAGTACTATTACATCATTTTAAATATAAAATATATAATAGAGTTACAAAAAAAGGATTTAAATGTGTATTGGCTTTGAAAAAAATAGGACAAAAATAAAATTTAAATAATAAACCATAAACATTCTTTAATTTATACATCCCTATAATCTTAGTGGACCTCAGTTACTCCTATTTAAATGTAGTCACATGAGGATATACCTCAATTAAAGGGGTGAGTTAAAACAAAATTTATAGGATAGAAGAAAACATGAATCAATATAACATGGGTGAGAATAGTCATCATCTCTATACTATAATCAAGTGAAGACAATAATAATCATTTTTGGAAATAATGGGTAATTTCATTGAATTTGGAAATGAATAAAAATGAAACATAATGTCTTAGTGGTCACAAACAACAGATAGTTGTAAACAAATCTAGAATCATGCTCATGCATATCATATGTGCATAATGATAAAATAATCCTTGTGAACCAAGATATATTAATTTTAAAAATATATTTCACATTATATCATTTGATATATTACATTACCCAATGAATTAGAGTACAATATAATTTTGGGTTCACCCATTACATCTTATCATTTTCATAATCACACATTCCACATAGAATACATATCAACATTCGAGTTAAAATAAACCATGTATAGGAATGTGTTTAGTTTCATAAAAAATAAATAAATTAATAAAATATGGGAAAATAAAAATTTCATAACATTATTGGTATATGAATAATTAAAAATGATTGAATAATAAATAATCTCAAGAGAATTAAATAGTGTGTTTTTAGAAAGAATAGTTCTTTTAGAATATTAATTTTTTTATATGAAATTAATATTTAGAACTTGTAAATCTTAGAAAATAATAGGTAAAAATAAATAAATTATTTTTAATAATATTAAAATAATAAACACACTAAAATTTGTAATGAAAGGGATAACCAAATGAAAAGGATTTGGTTTCGAGAAACATTCTTAACTTTTGTTTGAATGCTTTCTTCACTTTAATAGCCTGAATAATCAAATTTGGGTCATTAATAAATAATTAAATAACCAATTATAATTTTATGTGATATATTATAATTTTATTGTGTTATTTTATGTCCATTATAATGATTTTTAAAATATAATTCCATCATTAATATAGTGTTAATTTATTAGTTTCTATGATTAGTTCTCTTGTATACTTTTTCGGAAGGTCATTTAAAATAATGATAATTATCCAATTATGAAATTATCTGTTATTAATGAACATCCAAAATTTTAACTATGATTATTTATTTATTTCTAGATATGAGGATGATCATTAGATAAAATGTTAATGATAATCATTTAGATTAATTTTGGATGTTTTCGATCACAACGAACTCATTTTGTTTTATTGTTTAATGTTATATATTTATGTTAGTTGAAGAACATGAATAAGGTTATAAAATAAATTTTAAAAATGTTTTCAATCATTATATTGGTTTTCTTTCAAACCTTAATTGTGGTAAAAGAAAATGAAAACTTTTTTTAATTGAAGGTTATAAATCAACACCTCACAGACGATGTATTCATTTTCAGAAAAAAAGGAGAGGATTATAGGTTTTACGATAGATTATTACAATATAAAAATAAAAATAAATTACATATAACATAATATAGTAATCATGACATTTGGATAAGGGTAATAGAGGATAGAAAAAGAAAATACAATAACTTAAAAAGAAATTAAAATAACTAGATGAGGATTTTATATCTTGAGCGTATTTTCCAAGAGAACCCCCTTTTGGAAATTGTGTTTAGTATTTGATTGATAAAAAAGGATCCTATACATGATGTAAAGGATTGGGAATACAATTTTACATGATTTAAGGCATTGGGGTGTGAGGAGAGGGGCTGGTGAGGGTGGTATTTATAGCTGGAAGAGAGGGTTTTTTTTAATATATTTTTCATTAGTTTATTATTTTGGGATCAATACTATAAATAGGATTGAATACCAAGAATAAATGTAGAAAATAGAGATTTATTGTTCAATATTATCGTATTAAATAATATATACATCAACAATACTCAATAATTATTGTATTTTCTAAAAACCATAAATTCCATTATTTTACTAATCAGAAAAAAAACTATTTTAGAAAAATCTAAAAAAACTAGACGTAAAAATTAATTCATGTGTATAATTTAAAAAATAACTCCATTTTAAGAAAATAATAGTCAAAATAATTTAAAATTTATTTTTATTAAAATAATATTTTCTTCGAAAAATACCAACTTCAAAATTATAAGTCATTGTATGACATTTTAAATTTTAATTAATGTCTCATAAAATTTACTTATAATTATAATAAAAAAAATTATGATTTTGAATCTACTTTTTAAACATAAATTATATTTTAAATCATTATATTAATTATATTATTATAAATAATCATTTATGTTATATGTAAATACCAACATTTTATTTATATATTTTTTAAAAAATATTTACTTATACTATGATATAATTATATAAAAATTTTATTTATAGGATGAATAATATTTTTATACATTAGTGTATGAAATTAATATTCTATTGGTTTAATTACTATTCTTAAGGGTTATAGTACTATTCCAAGTGTTAGGATACTATTTCATTGGGTTTGGATCCATAAATTCATTAAATATTACTTATTTGAATATTAATTTATGTGAATTATGTGTCTATTAAGATATCCATTCTATTTATGTGTTTTATACTATAACAATATTTTTATAAGGGAAGAAATTATACTGTTAACATTTGGTGTCATTCGGTTCTTCCCCCCATTTTAAATTTCTCCCTCAAAATTTCATTTTACATAAATAGGTAAGGTTATTTCTCCTTAATTAATTCTTCTAGATACAATGTGGCCTCTTTGTACATATTGTACTATCATAATAATTTTACCTGGTGAGAAATAATATTGCATATAAATTTATCTCTACAATAAATGAACTTCACTAAATGATCCTCATGATATAGATCATTTTAAAACTGTACCACCTCTAGATTCATTATATTTGATGGATCTTGTAAGTAATTAATCAATAAGGATGCATATAATACATGTTCTACTTGATACATGGTTGGTGGAAGTTATATTTTATTGACCATAGCTTCAATACGATCAAGAATCTTGAAGTTGGCCCATATAATTTGGACCCATCTTTTCATTCTCCCCAATTATCATGATCCCCTTCCATGTAGATATAAGGAGGAATATCATGTGTCTGTACTCAAAGTGTAGGTCTCATAGATGGTAGTTTTTCATATTTCATATATCGACATTGTTCTACCTTGATGTTTTTTTAATTGTTTTCACCTTTTCTACTTTTTCTTTTTCCACTTCATCTCCTAGTAGCTTGCATTCAATGACTTCATATCAATATTCTTGTGTTCTATATCTTTTCCCAGAAAGGGATTCATATGGAGCCATTTGGATGTTCAAGAAAAAAAATGATGTATTAAGAGAACTTATCCAAAGGGATATGTGGGTCCCATCCTCCATTTATTTCCATAGAAAATACAATCAAAATTTCTTCCAATGTTTTAATAGTAAAATCTAATTGGCCATTAGTTTAAAGATGAAAGTCCATACCGAAATTCATCTCAATGTTTAGATCATATTCGATAATTTTGGATAACATGGGGGTGAATCTAAAATACTGATCAGATACAATTGATATTAGTACCCCATGTGGATATATAAATTGAATGATGTAAATATTTCCATGTTAATATGGAGATATTTCCACTAAAATTGAGATATTAGAGGTTTCATTCTTAGACGATCCAAAAATACACATATAGCATTATTTCTTCTTAATGAGTTTGGATGGATAAAGACAATGTCCATGGTCGTGATTCCCGATTTCAATGTTAGTATGGGTAACATTTGCATCAAAAACATTGAAATTTTCCTTGTAGCCTCCACCTTATGAAATTACAAGAAATTTGGTATATATTCCATGAAATCATTATTCATATTGTCCCACCAATTATTCTCTCATATATCCTGATATATCATTCTAATCACGAGTGAATATAGAATTTTGAGTGATGTTAATCACTAAAAATATCTTTCATTATCTACAGATTCAATGGAACACCAGTAGTGACCCAAATAATACATCTCATTTATGATCAATTTAAAACTATGAGGATTTCTCCCTTCGGATAGCTTCAACCTTCTTCAAAATTCCCTTATCATTTCATTGAGTATACTTTTTTCTCCATGTTGGATGGATGATCAACCATTTGGGAAAGGATTGGTGATGTTCCTTCCATAATTATTCCCATGTACATCCTTGGAAAATACAAGAAGGTTGGTTAATTCTAAATTCTCATGGTTAGTAATTTTTTAGAATTCTTTTCTACTAAGAGAATCCCCCAATTTATTAACCATTATAGGATGGTAGTAGATTGAGATGTAATAAACTTTAATGATCTATAACCATCTTCATTGGAACATATTAGGATCCTTCTGTGTGAATATATATTTGAGAATATTATGATTAGTATATATTTCACACATATTCCCATAGAGATAATGCTACTAGATTATCAATGTGAAGATCATTGTTGCCAACTCTAAATCAATCGTGGGATTGTTTTTCTCATAAATTGTCCACCATCTTGGGTTATATTATATGAAATTGTAATACTAGATCATTACATTTCCTAATCCATCCTTTTATGTGTCATTTTATACCAAAAATTATTCCCCACTTGTCGAATGTTTTTGTACCGACATAGTGATAGTCAAATTTTTAAACTCTTTGAAGTAGTATTTACATAATAAATTATAGAAAAAAAAATTATCTTCCAATTCATCATGGGTTGTGGGTATGAAAATCAGGAGATATTCCTCAAAATCCCTAAATATAGCCATTAGACCAAGGAAATTTCACATCTACATTACAAATGTTTCATAGGCCACTCTTAGACAACCATTATCTTTGAAGGGTTCAATGATATACCATTACTAGTGATGACATTCCAGTGAAATGATACATACTCTTTCTATATATCACATTTTATGTACATTAAATAAATTTTATACCTTCAAAAAGTATTTAGAGCCTTTTTAAAATGATCATCATATTCAACCTTTTTCATATAATATATTATAATATCATCAATAAAGAAAACCAATAATATTTCCACATAATATATAAACAATCTATTCGTTATGTCCATGAATATTTATGCATAATCAATGAGTCTCAAAGGAATTACTATAAACTCATAGTGTCCATAAATAATTAAAAAGGATTCCTGGGGAACATCTTCCTTCCTCATATTTAATTAGTGATATCATGATTGATGGTCCACTTTAGGGAAATACATATACACACATAGATAATTGAACACATCTTCTCTCTCATCAATGGTGTACTTTTTTTGATCTCATGATGATTTGTGCAGAGGTGCATCGATCAATCCTTCATTATCACAAAGAGGACATTCACACTCCACGGTGAAGCACTCTGGCATATAAAAACCTTATCCAGTTTATATTCTAAAAACATTATCATCTCCTCCATCTCAATGGTTTCTATTATATAATATTTCATTGATATATGAAGATATCAAAGAATTATTTTAATTGATAAATAAACCTCTTGTTTAAGAGGAAGACCAAGAAATTCATCAGGGAAGACATCATTATAACCCCTCATAATGGGAGTTTTCTTAAGAATGATTTTATCCATTTTCACAATCATATTAGATAGATATGATTTCTCACAAGGAAACAATATCCATCCTTTATAATATGATTTTAAAAGAGATTTGTCATCCTCTATATGCTTATAAAAAAATTGGGGATGCCTTGAGATGTGAAGAGTGATATGAATTTCCTGATAGTTGATGTTGGAATTATACAAATGTATCCAATTCATGACCAATATAGAATCAATGTCTATAAAATTAATTCGACAAATATTATACATGAGGATAATTTCACAAACATCAATTATGGATGAGTTATATAATTTATATGTAATTACTTCTCTATTTTCTATTCTTATAGATAAGTATTCCTCCATATTTTTATGAGGTGGTTGAGTAGTTCTTATAAACGTACATGATATGAAAAATTTCATAAAACTATAATCAAATAGAACATTCACTAAATTTATATGAATAAAAAGTGTACCTTTAACCACATCAATGTCAGGTTCCACATCAGTTATAGTGATCAAATAGTCTACACCATTTTGTTTCTAGTGGTTACTAATGCTAATTACACATTAGGATTCAGGGTATAGTGCAGTCCATTATATAGTGGAATTTATTTTTATTGATGGGGAATTGAACCAATGGTGGTGCTCTCCATTCCTGCAACTCATTTTCATAAATCCTTGTGTCTCTTATACATTCATGATATATTTCCCTTATATACAACACATGAATCATTTATCAGTCCCATTTAATCAATTCCCATTATGCTTATCCCTAAATATTTAATCTGTGAGTCGTTGGTTTTTCATTCATCCAATTTTTTTATATCCCCCATCATAAAACTCCATATTTTGTCTCTTATCACCATTTACATGGGACCACTCTCCAAACTCCATCTATACATTGAGGGAACATCAAACAAAATCATCATAACTCCAAATGTATAAAATTTCTAGAGCCTTTAAATGGTTTTATTTTTAAAAACTAATGAATATATCTATTTTTTAATGATTATTGACAATAAATCCTAAGACATACCTTTCTTTACTTATGAAATTTTCATTATAATCCATGACAAATTATATATTTTTTTATCTATATGAATAATCTCATTGACTTCATATTAAGTGTTAGAGGGAAATAACTGTTATAAAATATTTTCTTAATTTATTCCCACACAATCTCTAAACATTAATCTGAATGCATGGTGTTATAAATCAACACACACCATTATTAGGCTTCTACATGCAAATGATAAATTCCCAGAGTCACCTTCTCAGACTCATAATAGTGAACCATATAAGATATCATCTCCATTTAGTTGACCCACTATTCCACGACTAGTGGATCAGAAGATCTACTAAATTTGGTGGGAATTTCTACATAAAAGGCTCGATATCCAGTTTCCCCGATTAGGTGATGGAGGACATTTTACATTATTCAGGTTATTATTCATAGCAGAATACTATTGGGTAAAATCTCTATAAAATTTTGAAGTCTACATTCCATGGAATTGGGAATTTCATTCAGGTAATCACTACATTGTCCCTCACATGGGCTTTTGGACTAGTATATCTTAGTTCCCACCATTTTCTAAAATTGAAAAGGCTTAGAAATAAATTTAGTAAACAAGTCATGAATACATAATTTTATTCCATAGTGAAATTAACTCTCAAGGAATATATTATCAGATCCCTTCTTTTATAATTTTGATAAAACAAATATTCTTGGGTTGTTACGTATAATTAGTATCAAAATTTTGTTTTCCACTAATGTAAACTAACCCAAATTCATATATAAAATAAACCATTCCTTGATATGAACAATAGTAATCATGCTTTTTCTTACATTACTATTACATCATTTTAATGATAAAAAATATAAATGTGTTACAAAACAAGGATCTAAAGGTGTAGTGTACAATGTAAAAATAGGATTGAACATAAAATTTAAATTATAAAACATAGAAATTATTTAATTCATTCTTATCTAGATTCTTAGCGGTTCTCATATACTCTTTAGTAAATTTAGTCACTTGAGTATATACATCAATGAAAGGTGAAGGATAAAAGACCAGTAAGAGGATAAATATGAAAATGAATCAATATAACATGGTTGAGAATAATAATCGTAATCATAACATAATAATGGTCTCATCATCATAATCATGAGAGAATGAAATATGTAAAGGAATTGAATGTGAAAATGCATAAAAATAAAACATCATGTCTCAGTGGTCACATAACACATGTAGTTGTGAAAAAAACTAGCATCATATTCACAAATAACATATGAATATATGAATAAAATCATCATTTTGAACAAATAATGCAAGATTTTAATAGATATTTCACGTTATATCATAAGATAAATCATAATACCAAATTCATTGGTGAGTTATATAATTCCAGACGCACCCGTCACATGGTAACATTATCATTAACATGCATTCCACATAAGATATATATAAATTTCAAACATAAAATAAACCATTTAAATGAATGAGTATTATGTAACAACCTGAGTTCGGAGCCCCTCCACTGGTGCCCCGTACCCGTTTTGCCACATGACCTCAAGCACGTTTCCCCGAATGCCAGAGGCTGCCGACTAGCAGCGAGGGCCTTGGCGAGTCGGTGGGGAAACTATTCCCTCATTCGGTAAGGTATACAAGGTATGAAAACAACAATAAACAATTGAAGTAGTAAACAACATTCATAACAACAAAAATTAAACAGCGGAAGCAATGAATATATATAACTATGAAGATAATGATGCAGCAGGTACAAGTATCTAAGGAGAACTACAAACACAAAAATGTTCTTAAATACAACTGAATCCAAGTACAAAAGAAAAAATAATAATCTCCTTAGCATCGCAAGCCACGGCTCGGTCCCATGCTCCCCAGCTCTTGATGTCGTCATGATCCCGATGTAGAAGGGACCTTTCCCTTAACTATACCTACAGCAACATAGTCTGGTTGGGCCCAAAAGCATGGCCCAAACAGGGTGTGAGATACAATCCTAGTAGTCAATCACCCAAAGATTTATGCCTAATAGTCAATGAATACATGGCAGTAACAAAACAAGAAGCAGTAAACAGAAAAGCACAAGCAGTTACAATCCACAGTTCTAGCAAACAAAGTGAATAAGTAAACAGCCAGCAAAAAAAGAAGAAACAGGTAACCCTCTGGGTATCTCTCACAGTCTAATCCCTATGGTTCAACCTCTATGTACTAGAAAACCTCTAGGAGTCACACACAGTCTCACCCCTCTATTTCAGCTACGTAAAATATGCAGACTCTCTCGGGAAACACTCACCGTCAATTCCCCCTATAGTCTCGTATCGTGCTAAAGGATCTCTAGGGAAATACTCAACGTCAATTCCCCCTGTGGCCCGCGTTGTGGATCTACAGACTCTCTGGGGAAGCAATCAATTCCAATTCCCCCTATAGTCTCACATCGTAATTAAAAGACACTCCAGAGAAGCCCTTCCTTCAATTCTACCTTTAGTCTGCTACTTTAGGTTCTCACAGTCCTGATTTTAACTAAACATGCTCAACACATGTGTATCTTCCATGTAATCCTCAAGAACTACTGGGCTAACAACTAAGGTTCAACATCAATAATAAAACAACAGTTCCACTGTCCTACAACTAGGCATGGAAACTAGCAAAATGTCAAACAGGCAGAAGAAGAATGCCAAAGAAATCTGAGCACAAAGAATTACTCTAATCACAAGGAATAACCTCTACTAAAGAAATCAAGCAAAGAAGGCAAAAATCATGGGAAAAACAAGAAACACGTAATACCTCGTTCAAGGTTAGTGGTGGAAATTGCCCAAAATATTCATCAACATTCTACCGAAAGGCACAAACCACCTACCTCAATCCTAGGAGTTCGATATACATGAACCTCGACGACATATTCCCCATAAAACAACATAAATCTATGAAAACGCACAAAATTTTCATCCCACGATAACTTGGAAACGAGGAGGAATCAAGAAACAAGACTCAAGCAGAAGGAAGAACTCGCCGATGCGATTCCAACCCAACTGACCGTGCTCGAATCAGAGAACGGATGGCGAGATGGGAGTTCCTCGAAGATTCGGCCATACTGATCACTTCGGAAAGAAGAAAACTAAAGAAGAAGATGATTTTGGTGGTTTGACATGACCCCAGTCCATTTCATGAAAAAAATGAAAGTACACAGCATGTACTTCTTGAGTACATGGCGAGTACTTCAATTTTTCCGTACTCCGAAATATCTGGCCTCTACCTCAGCCTTACACACCTTGTCTGTGGCCTAGACACAGACAACACATGTATTCGAGTCGGGGAAAGAGTACACGGCATGCACTGATAAAGTACACGGCGTGTAATTCTGAAATATCCAAAAAATTCATTTTTTCTCAAAAATTCCAGAAAAAGGAAAAACATACCTGAAAAGAGATCTGGGTTCTTACAAACATCCCCCCTTAAAGATATTCGTCCCCGAATTTCCCTAATCAGGTGGAGAAGAAGAAACCCCAAACAGCTCCGGCCACTGTGATAGTACATCGGTCTCCCTCTCCCAGGTCTCGTCCTGTACTCGCCCGTGCTCCCATAGCACTCGTACCAGAAGAACAGACCACCCGCGGAGAACCGTCTGACTGTGATCGACAATCCGGATAGGATACTACTCGAATGATGCATCTGCTTCAAGCTCAACTTCCTCGTTCTTAATGACGTGAGACGGTTCTGAAAAGTAACGTCAGAGCTAAGAGACGTGGAAGATGTCGTGCATGGCCCGATACCTCTGAGGTAGCTCCAACCGATAGGTGACCGGCCCGACTCTCTCCATGACCTAAATTGGCCCGACGTACAGCGGTGAAGGCTTATCTGGTATCTGAATCCTCTTGTGTCCCAACCTCGGTGTGACACGTAGGAAAACTTAATCACCGACCTCGAACTCCAGAGGTCGTCTTCACTGATCATCATAAGACTTCTATCGAGACTGTGCTGTAGCCATCCTCTTCCGAATCAGCTCTATCTGCTCTGAAGTCTCCAGAACGAGACGAGGTCCCAACATAGCTGCCTCTCCTACCTCCAGCCAGCATAAGGGTGATCAGCATGACCTACCGTACAAAGCCTCGTATGGCGCCATCTGAATGGTCGCCTGGAAACTGTTGTTGTAGGAGAACTCCACCAAAGGAATAGGCTTCTCCCAATAACCGCCAAAGTCAAGGATGAAAGCTTAGACCATATCCTCAAGCACCTAGATCGTGCGCTCGGACTGGCCATCAGTTTGGGAATGATATGTTGTACTCAAAAGTACCTGCGTACCCAAGGCCTTCTGAAGTCCATTCCAGAACTGAGAGGTAAAGCACGCATCTCTATCTAAAACAATAGAGCATAGAACTCCATGCAGACGAACGATCTCTCTAATGTAATGTGGTCCCAGATCATTGACACTGAAGGTCTACTTGATCGGAAAGAAGTGAGCAACCTTCGTCATTCTGTCGATGACAACCCAGACAACATCATTTCCCCAAGGTGATCTCGACAACCCGGTCACGAAGTCCATCACCACATCGTTCCACTTCCACTCCGGAACGGGTAACTGCTGTAAAAGGCCTGCTGTTCACTGATGCTCTGCTTTCACCTACTGACAAGTAGAACATCTCAAGACAAAACCAGCAACATACTTCTACATACATGCCCACTAGTATTGGCGATGAAGGTCCCAATACATCTTGGTGACGCCAGGATGAACTGCCCAAATAGAGGAATGGAACTCCCGCATCAGCTCCTCACGTATGTCTGCTGGCACCAATACGCATCCTTGAAATGCAAGATCTCATCCTCACCCACTATCCATCCAGGAAGAGGGTCCTATCCTGACACACTCTCCTGCAGGACTAAGCCTTCTGAGTCTGATATCTGCCTCATCCGTACCCGATCACATAGTGTGGAGGTAACAGCTACAGAAGATAGAAAAGTCTGTCCCTGTCTATCGTGCACCTCCAGATGCATCTTAGAGAACAAATCCATTAGTTTCCACTCACTACTATCCTCTTGAACAGCCTGAATCTGAGTTCTCCTACTAAACGCATCTGCCACGGCGTTTCCCTTTCCCAACATATAGGCGAGCTCGAAGTCGAAAGTCTGTAGATATTCAACCTACCTGTGCTGCCTCAGATTCAAATCATGCAGAGTGAAGATATACATGAGACTCTTATGGTCAGTGAAGACCAAAAAGTGCTCTCCTAGAAGATAGTGTCTCCAACAGCGCAAGGCATGAACAACAGCTGCCAACTCCAGGTCGTGCGTAGGGTAGTTCTTCTCATGTGGTCTCAACTGCTGAGACGCGTATGCAACGACTCCATCTACCTGCATAAGCACAACTCCTAGACCGAAACCTGAAGCATCATAGGAAACAGTTTAGATCTTTCTTGGCTTTGGCAAGACTAGTATCGGTGCTGAATTCAACCTCCCTTTCAGCTCCTAAATGGCGGACTCACAAGAATCCGACCACAAGAACATCTCCCCCTTCTTGGTCAGACCTGTCAAAGGTGCTTCTAGATGAGAAATGTCATGAATGAAGTGTCTGTAGTATCCCGCCAGACCTAGGAAGCTCTGTACCTCAAAAACGTTCTTCGGCTGTTCCCAGGAAACTACAGCTCTCACTTTCTCTGGGTCCATAGATAATCCTGCCTCTGAAATGACATGACCCAAGAAGTGAATCTGATCCATCCAGAAGTGGCACTTCGAGGGTTTAGCATAAAGCTGATTCTCTCTCAGTGTACTCAGAACGATCTCAATATGTGGCATGGTTGTTTCGAGTGTGAGAGTACACCAAGAAATCATCCACGAAGACCACAACGAAAGAGTCCAAGTAATGATGGAACACTCGGTTCATTAGTTCCATGAAAACTGCAGGCACATTCGTGAGTCCAAAAGTCATGACTGTATACTCGTATAGACCATACCTACTCCTGAAGGCTTTCAGAGGTATATATGATGGTCTAACACACAACTAATGATAAACGGAACTCAATTCGATCTTCGAGAACACTCAGGCTCATTGAAGTTGATTGAAAAGGTCATCAATCCGCAGCAAGGGATATCGGTTCTTGACCGTCAACTGGTTCATCTTCCGATAATCCACACAAAGTCAAAGGGTATCGTCTGCCTTCTTCGCAAATAGAACCGGCAAACCCCAAGCAGAAGTACTGGTTCAGATGAAACCCTTAGCCTGTAGCTCCTACAACTACTTCTTGATCTCTATAAACTCAGGTGTGGCCATCCTATATAGAGGAATGGACACTGGTGCCGCTCCTGGCATGAGCTCAATAGAGAAGTCTACCTCACGCTTCAGAGGAAAACCCAAAAAGTCCTCTGGAAAGACGTCCCTGAAACGATCCACCACAGGATGAAAGTCCAACTGTGGAGTCCCCTGATCATCGAGAAAAAGACTAGAAATCTGGGCTGTCACCCCTCCAAGGCCAAGATGCTAAGGTCTCACCCGACTCACTCGAACGTCCCATTCGCCTCTATGAAGGAAGTATTCACCCTCTAGTGAAACGAAACTCACTCTGTGGTGATAGCAGTCGACGACTGCCCGGAAGGGAATCAATCAGTCCATTCCAAGGATGACATCATAGCCGATCATCTCTAGGACATAGATATCCCATATGAAGCGATACCCTGCAACCTCGAGAGGGCACTCTCTACACTCGCGTACACTAGATGTCCTCATTCCCAAAGGTGTCTCTAATGTCAAGGAGTCGACAGAAGAAAAGATGCAGAGTCCAAGGCTCTCCACAATAGCAACAGAGATAAAGATATGCATAACACCAGTATCTAAAAGGGCTAAAGAAAAAACTGAGGCTACTAAAATCGTACCTCAAACAGTAGAAGGGCCGAGATCCTGCACCGGATAAGTATGTTCCACGGCGATGGACTGGCCTGTACCGCGGCCCAACACCCATGGCTTACCACTCTGAGCTGAACCGCCCTAGTGGTGCTGAGGAACTGGTGGCTGACTGCCATGGCCTCGACCTCCACCTCGGACCAAATGGTCGGAAGAACTCCAATTCCCTGACTGGTGAGAAGCTGGAGGGGATGCTTCTGAACGAGGAGTCATGGAAGAACCCCAGTGACCTGCATCTGGTGAGAAAACCTAGCAAAAACCCGGATGGTGACCCATCTTGCCACATGATCAGCACTCCACGGGGTCTCTCTAGCACTGCGGCCTAGTGTGCCACATCCTACCACACTGATAGCATGTCAAATGGCTGCCTGATGAGGCATCTCGCTTCCTCGAATCACTGCGCGTAGGCTCCCTATGGTTATTCATGCTGTCATCTGATGGAAAGCTAGATTTGGAAGGAAAATCGCCCTGGCTCACAGCTCCAGAGTCTATCAGATTGCACTCCGCAATCAGTGCCTGGTTAACGATGGAAGTAATGGAAGTCAACCAGAAGATGATCACCTGCGAGCGAATCCCCCTGCTTGAGTCCATCCTCAAACATCCTCACCAAGAACACACCCCTACCATCCTGAAGGGGTGTAAAAATCTGCAGCTCAGTGAAACGAGAGGAGTACTCAATGACAGATAGAGTACCATACTCTAAGCCCATGAACTCTCGGGCTCGATCGGCCCTCAGGGTCTCCAGGTACAAGTATTCGTAGAACACGCACTAGAACTCCTCCCAAGTCATAGCTTACTACTGACCCACCTCTGAGATCATGTCCCACCACCTCTTGGAGGAGTCTCGGAGCTTGTAGGTGGTGAGCTTGACCCGCCTCTCTAGAGGCATCTCCAGATGCTCGAAGATAGTCAACATGGCTTCCATCCATGACTCTTCATCCTAAGGTCCTCTCTCCCCCGAGAACGTGAGAGGACGCTGCTACTGGAGAACCTGCGTCAAGTCTGCCATAGACGAGGCAGGAGGCAGTTCTCCTTGGAAGGCTTGCATCATCCTTATGAAACATTCCCTAAACTATGCATCAGCGCCTGCAACTGTAATGACAACCGGTGCCAAGGCTGGCTCGGCTGGGGGATTGACAGGAAGTCCTTGATCAGCCCTGTCTGGTGTCTGATCGCTGCCAGATGACAGACGTATGACCGAAGGACATTTCGGAGGCATAAATCTAAATGATCAGAAGCACACCTTAGATTAGGAAAACAAGGACAGAGAACACGAGAGTACAAAACGAGAACAGGGGAAGAAAAACACATAATATTGGAAAACACGACTACATGGAATGTATAAAACTACATGGCGTGTCTACTTAAGCCACTGACATGGGCATGTACTCTCACCATACATGTTGTGTACACTTCAAACTAAACGGCGTGTTGGCCACCCCACATGGCATGTACTTGAAACTATTCCCCTGCCCAAGTCTCCTTACAAGGCTAACCCACACGGTCTGACTCAACCCGAGACTACACGACGTGTTCGAAATAGACACGGTGTGCACTAGACAAGGCTTCGTCGGTCCGTGTTGTTGAGTACACGGCCGTCTACACGGCTGGATCTTACACAGCGTGCTCCGAACAAACACGGTGTGTAAAGGAGAAGGTGACACCATCCTGTGTTGTCCGTGACACAGCCGAGTACCTGGACAAGACTACATGGTGTGTTCCGAACAAACACGGCATGTGGAAAAGAATGTCATGCTGGCCCGTGTTGGTCATGACACGGCTGGGTACCTGGACAGGACTACACGGTGTGTTCCCTATCGACACGGCGTGTTCTACCCGAGCATCCCCCGCCCGTGTTGTTAGTGACACGGCCGAGTACACAGCTCCGAACTCACACGGTGTGTACCAATGGTACACGGCATGTTCCTGAAGTTACTCCCATGACACTGTGTTCTGCTCACACGGTCAGTGACACGACTTGAAAACTACACAGCATGTATCTAAAAAGTACACGCCATGTATTCTAGGTTTTTCTGGGCAGTAGCCCAGAAACTGGACAGAATTCCAGAAACACTAAAAACAAGGGAAAAGATGCAAAATTCCGATCCGGGAGGGCCCATAACACCTCAAGAGCCACAATTTGGCATTCATTCTTAGCAAGGAACAAAAAAACAGTTTTTTAACACAACAACAGAGAATCTATCAAGAGTCTATCACAAGAGAATGCATAATCTACACAGAACCTATCACAATAGCATGCAATCGCTAATGCACCATAGATGGCATGGCAAGAATGCATGACATGTGACTTCTACAAGTGCCTATATGATGCATGTGATGGAATGCCCTAATATTATCGGGTTGTGACATAAATATACCCGAAATATCAAAACAATAATAGCACAAGTCATGTGAATCACTCTAGGTGAAATCATACCAACCATAAAATCTCAAAACCAACAAACTGCAATTAACAAGGTAATATGGCTTTTCCCTGTACACGGGTTAGCTACTCCCTGGCACATCTTAATACTAAGTACCAAATCCATCCTATCCCTGGCTAAAGTCTCCAAATAGTAAAGCAAGTGAAAAGAACTCCACTGATACCACTTTTTAAGGACCCGAGTCCGGAGCCCCTCCACTAGTGCCCCATACCCGGTTTGCCACATTACCTCAAGCATGTTTCCCCAAATGCCAGAGGCTGCCGAATAGCAGTGAGGGCCTTGGTGAGTTGGTGGGGAAACTATGCCCTCATTCGGTAAGGCATACAAGGTAAGAAAAAACAATAAACATCGAAAGCAGTAAACAACATGCATAACAACAGAAACCAAACAGCGGAAGCAATGCATATATATAACTATGATGACAATGATGCAGCAGGTAGAAGTATCTAAGGAAAACTGCAAACACAAGAATGTGCTGAAATACAACTGAAACCAAGTACAAAAGAAAAACCAAATAATCTCCTCAGCATCGCGAGCCACAACTCGGTCCCATGCTCCCCACCTACTGATGTAGTCAAGATCCCAAAGTAGAAGGGTGCTTGCCCTTATCTATATCTAAAACAACATAGTCATCTTGGGCCCCAAAGCATGGCCCAAACAGGCTGTGAGATACAATCCCAGTAGGCAATCACCCAAATATTTCTGCCTAACAGTCAATGAATACATGGCAGTAACAAAACAAGAATCAGTCAATAGAAAAGCACAAGCAACTACAATTCACAGTTCTAGCAAACAAAGTGCACAAGTAAAAAGCCAGCAACAAAAGAAGAAACAGGTAACCCTCTGGGTAGCTCTCACAGTATAAACCATATGGTTCATCCTCTAAGTTCTAGCAATCCTAGGGGAGACACAAGCAGTCTCACCCCTCTGGTTCAGCAATGTAATATAAGCAGACTCTCTGGGGAAGCACTCACCGTCAATTCCCCCTATAGTCTCGTATCGTGATAAAGGCTCTCTGGGGAAGCACTCAAGGTCAATTACCCCTGTGGCTCACGTCATGGATCTACAGAATCTATGGGGATTCACTCAATGTCAATTCCCCCTATAGTCTCGCAACATAATTAAAAGACACTATGGAGAAGCCCTTCCATCAATTCTCCCTTTGGTTTGCTACTCTAGGTTCTCACAGTCCTGAGTATAACTAAACATGGTCAACGCGTGTGTATCATCCAAGTAAACCTCAATAACTAATTGGCTAACAAACAAGGTTCAATAGAAATAATAAAACAACAGTTCCACTATCCTACAACTAGGCATGGCAACTGGAAAAACGTCAGACAGGCAGAACAAGCATGGAAAAGCAATCTGAGCACAACGAATTACTCTAATCACAAGCAATAACCTCTACTAAAGTAATCAAGAAAAGAAGGAAACTAAAAATGACAAAACAGGAAACACGCAATACCCCGTTCAAGGGTATTGGTGGAAATTGCACAAACTATTTATCAACTTTCTACCGAAAGGAAGAAACCACCTACCTCGATCCTAGGAGATCGATATAGATGAACCTCGATGACAGATTTCCCTTAGAACAACATAGATCTGAGAAAATGCACAAAACATTTATCCCACGATAACATGGGAATGAGAAGGAATCAAGAAACAAGACTCATACAGAAGGAAGAAATCACCGCTGCGATTCCAACACAACTGACGATGATCGAATCAGAGAAAGGGTGACGAGACGGGAGTTCGTCAAATATCCGGCCATATGGGTCGCTTCGGACATACGAAAACTGATGAAGAAGACGATTTTGGGGGTTAGACGCGACCCTGGTCCGTTTCATGAAAAAAAAGATAGTTCACAGCATGTACTTCTTGAGTACACGGTGTGTACTTCAATTTTCCATACTCTGAAATAATTGGCCTCCACATCAGCCTTACACACCGTGTGTTTGGCCCGGAGACGGCCAGCACACGTCTTCAATTCGGGGAAGGAGTACATGGCGTGTACTCAGAAAGTACACAACGTGTACTTCTGAAATTTCTTGAAAATTCATTTATTTTCCAAAACTCGAGAAAAAGTAAAAACATAACTGAAAATAGATTCGGGTTCTTACATATTTTTTAATAAAGAATTAATTCATGAATAATCATTTCCAACAAAAAAAGGGAATATAAGTACTTGTATAATAATAATCAATATTAAGTGAAGAAGAAACAATCTAAATAAAAGTAAATGGTGTGTTTTTTGAATGAAGAGTTATTTTGGGGAATAATTGGGTTTATAATAAATTTATATTTCAAAAAATTAAATGATGAAAAATATAATTGAATAATGAAGAAATTATGTTTGATAAATATTAAAATAACATCTACACAAAATTTTGGATTGCAAGTTGAATAACCCAATGAAAAGTTGCTTGGTTCATGAAATCACCTTACCTTATATCATAATTAATTATTCACTTTAATATCATTGATAAGAAAATTTGATTCATTAATTACTAAATTAAGAACCTGTTAAGTGTATATTTGTTTTAAAATAATTTCATGATTCTTCTATGGCCATTATGATTATTAATTGATTTTAATTATTTTATTCCAAGAGTGTTTCTTTCTTTGATTCTATTATAACTTTTCTTGTATACATGTATCAGAGATCATGTAAAATGCCAAAAAAATATACATACGTGAAATTATAAGACATAATTGAACTACTATAATTTCAATTTTTCTTATATATTATTTTTTCTTATATGAGGACGATTTATTAGATAAAATGTTAATGATAATTATTTAGATTAATTTTTCCATTTTTTGATCATAATTAAATCATTTTGTTTAATTATTTAATATTATGTGTATATTTTAATTCCAAAACATAAAAAATGTTATAAAATAAATTTCACAAATTTTTTTCAACCATTATATTTGTTTTATGATATTCCATGGAAATGGGAGAAGAAAATGAAAATTTTTCATCCCCAAAGGACAAAATTCAACACATCACGGATGATGAATTCATTTTTAGGAAAGAAAGATAAAATAAAGATATTTTATGATATATTATTACATTAAAATAATAAATTTATAGTATATATATATTATAATGGAGTTATTATGCCACCTGGATAAGGGGAGTTGAGCTCATAATAAAAAATCAAATAAACATGAAATGAAATTAAAAAAAAACAAAATAATATTTTACCACTTGAATTTATTCTCCGTGAAAACCCGTTTAGAGAAATTGTGTTTTGTAATTTGTTGGGAAAAAATGATCCTATGCTTGAGGAAGGGGCTTTTGAATATTATTTGATATAAATTTTAATATATTCATGGATTGTGGGGAGGGATCAAAAGTGGTGGTGATGGGTGGTATTTAGTTTGGGGGGGAGTGTTTTTGATTATTTTATTCATTAGTTTATTCTTTTGGTTTATAAATATGAATAATTATGATTAAAATAATCCAATATAGAAATTAGAGATGTAGTTTTGGATATTATTGGATTTAATCAGCCATACATAATATATGACTCAGTAATTCTTTTATTTTCTAAATTCGATAAATTATTATATTTCACTATTCACAAAAAAATCATCTATTTTTGAAAAATCCCAAAAATTCACACTTACCATTTTCTAACATGTAAAATAAAAAAACAACTCCATTTAATCTAAATAGTTTTCGAAATAATAGAAATTTAATATTAAATTAAATCTATTATTTATTTGAAATATACCGATTTAAAAATTATATCTGATTTTATGAATCATTGAAAATTATATAAAGTTAAATTTTAATTTCATAAAATAATTTGAGAAAAAATAATAATTTCTGAATATATTTTATTAAAACACATTTTATATTGAATCATTATATTTATTATATAACTATAAGTAAATATATATAATTTTATAAAAAACATACAATTAATTTATCATTTTTGAATAAAAATATTTACTTTAACTATGATGTAATTATATCATATTTTTAATTTATAAGAGGGATAAATTTTATTTATACATTCATGGGTGATGTTACTATTCTATTAATTGAATTTATATTCTTAATGGTAATGAAACAATTCCAATGGTCATGATAATATTACGTCATGATTTGTTCCTTAATATATTTAAATATTACTTATTTAATTCCTCATTTATGAGAATGATGGTATTATTGAGATATCAATGATATGTATGTGTTTTTTACTATAACAGAATTAAATGAAGGGAAATAATTCCATTGATATATGATTGGGTTGTTACCCAACCACACATCCATTATACTACCCAATGCATAACCAATCTGACTAGGGCCAACAATCCAACCAATTATGATCTCCTAATCTATCCATGTGACATGGATTACTCCACATATCTACAACTATGAATCCTCATACATTATAACATACTAGCGATAACTTCCCTTAAATTATCCACACACAAAACCACACACACCACTAGAATTAATGATAGAAAGAACATGAGTCCCATTAGAAGACCTGATAGAAAAAATCAAGAACATACTACACCCTCTTAATAAACAAGAACATGGGAATTTAGGGAAAAAATCATCATAGTAAAACTCAATCCTAATCCTAAAATATCATATGATTCACCACCGTTATAGATCCATCATCAGTGTACTCTAATCCAATTACCAAACCACATGGGTCTTAGTGCATCGGTCGATAAAGGGACCACATAAACATCACTAGCGAACAGATCACCAAAAGATCCATATAGACTAATATAAAAATACAATATTTACATGATGTTATTTTGAGTAGAATTCCAAATAAGACTTCTAAGAGATAAAAACATATGAGTAGACTATGCAAAACTGTCTGAAAACCTCAATCATTAGTAAAATTCCAAAGACAACAATATGTATTTGAAAATTATGTTCCTTGAATGAGTCATAAACACTAGATTCATTCCTATAGAAAAATTGATAAATATAAGAAAAATATATAAATAATAAAACCCAAGTTCATCTTTCTATTTAAAATCACACAATCATAAAAACATAATCCATGAACAAAAATACCATACCCGAAAAACTTGTACATCCATCCAGCAAATTTGTTCATTACACACTACTATTATATCCAATAAAATATTTGACTCATTACTAGATCACATCTTTAAGAACTACCCAAATCAAAAAATGAAATCTCCAACACCATTTTCTAATGAACCATCCTAGGTCAACC
The DNA here is from genome assembly GCA_963277665.1 of Viscum album. Taxonomy (NCBI): domain Eukaryota; kingdom Viridiplantae; phylum Streptophyta; class Magnoliopsida; order Santalales; family Viscaceae; genus Viscum; species Viscum album. The sequence goes on along the minus strand of OY728150.1, from coordinate 1,901,880,527 downwards.
AAATATTTCCCTCGATATAGCTTTCTGTAATGGCTCTTGCATGCCTCCTTGAATTCCAGAGTCTACAGAACATTCGTAAGGGTCAAGGAGATATAATTGGGATACTATACACTTTGATGAGATAGAAATAATTGTTTTTATAGTGAAGAAAAACAACATGTATAAATCTTATAGTACACATAATGAATTCATTAAAAAAATATTTATATACAAAATTGATTATGAAATTCAGTTATATAGACCAAAAGCATGGGAAACATAAAATAGTTTTCACCCATTTGGATGAACAAATAAAAAAATTACAAAATTGGAAAAAATAATACAAGCTCTACTACAAACACTGAAACAATCAACATAACCAGTCAATATGATGCTCAGGCTATAATAGCCCAATTTTGAGACTCCACATGAGAATCTCTACTTTATCAAGAATCATAATTTCTTAAACATATCCATTGTGAAACCCATGCTCAAACATTAATACATTAAATATACATGAAATCTAAGGTGCACATAATGGGGATGATAAATAAATATCAATAGACAAACCCTAATGGTGTACCTATAATCAATTGTTAGAACATGTTTATAAAAACATGGTACGATGATAAAATTCAATGAATAATAAAATTTTTTATAAATAAAAAAACATTAAATATAGGTGGATGAACAAAAATATTGAAGATATCTAAGTACAGGTTATAGTATGACTACTAGGGTAAATATACCCCTGTTTGGGCCTGTTAAGAGGATTTAGAGAACAAGTATCTCCTAGACACACAAAAACCAATGTGTCCTCTTCATCTGTACTAGATATACATGCTGTTTAAATAAATATGAAAGAATTCTAGACTAAATAGAATATTCATACATTCCCACATGACAAAGCACATATGTTGGCATCTAGATACCCGATAGCATGATCTAACCCAGTGACATGAACATATAGGTTGACAAAAATATGTAAATTGATAGTCCCAAATGTAATGATGAATTAATAAATCAATAAATATGGACCAAAATATTGGTATTATCTATACCATAATATCTTAGTGCCCAATATAAACATTCTTAGGGCCAAAATGGCATCCACAATAAGAAAAAAATAATCTTCTAGAGTGCCTCAACACCTCCTAAGGCTATAACCGCTCTACATAGGACTCATACAAAACTAGAGGTGGGATGAATTCATAAAAATCATCCAATATCTCAATAATCTCAAATATCCACAACTAACAAATGACGTAGAGAATAAGATTAAAACCCAGGTCCAAAACACTATAAAAATTAACCCAAGGGTCTAATCTTAAAACCAATGACCTATGTAGAAATATCATAAGAAATCAGAGACAATGAATAACTGAATATGGGATTATCCAACCTCATCCCCATTATCTAAATAGTGTAACTAGCAGTTTTGATCTACTCTAATCAAATAATGAACAATGACTCTATCAACACCATGGGCCTATATATCTAATAAGGTAGACAACATAGTCTCTTAATGACCCAGCTCAGGTCCAAACTAATGATTAGGGTTCCATTGGCCCTTTGGGTCACAACACAATGGAAACATCCATTTAGTGAGTCACTGACTAAATGCATTATCTTGGGCCATTCCAATCCCAAAAATCACTAAATGGAAAAATTATCACTACAAGTGTAGGATAAATAGGATGGGATCCGCTATATAACCCAATAGAATTGGTCATTCCCAGTGTAGAAACATCCCATATAGTCCTTAATGGACTCTAATCAATCATCAATTAACAACACACCCAAATGGAATCTAATGGAAAATAATGACAACAAGGTTATTCATAATAATCCTCAAAGCCACCACAAAACATATACCCTATAAGAGATCCTCATTAAAATATAAACCATGCCTCAAGACATTATCTTCCACTATCTATATAATCCCCTAATCAATCAGTCGGTAACTATAAGAAAAATCTATCCTTAATATTCCTTTATACTTATATCAATATCTAAATGAAACCTAATCATAACCACAATCCCGTGTTGTAAATCATGACCAAATGTTCCCAAAACACTAGTCCTCAAGTGAATAATAAAAAATGTAACAAATATCGCCTTGAAAAACCAGTCCAAACAAATAATGATAAAATAATATATCCTTTTATATATTAATCAATCCCTCTGTCTCAGATCCTTCTTTGAAAACCAGTTAGGTATCCATAATCATTGTTAACTAATGATTCCAAAACCACCATTCATGCATTAATGATCTCAAATAAACCCATCAAAGGATCCTAAAAACAAAAATCAATTGATTTTCCATGAAAATTATCTTTCTTAAAAAATAACATCTAGATGAAATATAAATGTCAAAATGATTACATAAACAAGATATATGTTTAAAACATCTCGGAATGAACTAATAACAAGTATAATTATTTACTCCATGAAAAAATAGGTGAAATGATAGGTCATGAAATGTAGATGGTGTGTATTGGTGTAAAAAATACATTACTAAAAAACTCTTCTCTATCCATCCACCACATTTCACATGATAGGTACTTATCCAAAGCAAGTTATGTTTTTTTCCATGTACAAGGTGTGTACCCATACTTCATTACCTGTCCATGTACCTTAATTCTCTCTCAGTGTGTAACCCCCTCAAAGTACATGATATGTTTCCCTTGCATAAACAATTTACTCCCAAATGGGGTGCCCATGATATGTCTACAAATTTAATGGATTTTTGTTCTATATAGCCATGTATTCCTACACAACAAGCATCCCACAATAGGTAAAACTGTGCAACCTACCAGGGGTGTCTGGCCTAGAACTCAACCAAACCACAAATGGAAGACTACATGAAATATAATATCATGTACATATTGTAAAATAAAAAAAATTATCATCACATGATTGGAATAACATGCGATGTGTTTTCCCAAGACCTCATATCTTGTACATATGTATTCACAAACAGACAAAACCCTAAAATAACATTAAATGCTATATTTCTTCCAACATGCCACATTTTAACCCCAAGGGGTCCCCAAAAAATGCATTCAATGATTAAGATAAAAAATAGTTATGATATGGATATATATAGCATAAAACATAAATTGGTCTACCATAGGGTGAGAAATATCAAAAACTGACACTAGATCTCCACAACACACCGACAAATCCTTGATCTACCTACATACTTGTTCCTATGGCAATTACTCATACTCAATGTCCCTATTTATATAAATATCATTCTATTATCCAATGAAACCATTAGGGGTAATTTTACATGGGTATACACATAAATCTCATGTGAAAAATTATGAAAAAAACTAAAAATGAAAAAATAAAAAAATAAAAAGAAATGGAAAGGGGTCCAACCCTAACCATTGAGGAAAATGCACAATTATACCTTTCTAAAGGATAAAACAATATTCTACATTAAAACAATGATAAAAATATAAATATGGAGTTATTATTAAATATATCATCAAGAAAACATATAATAATAAACTAATATTAAACTAATTAATCATTAAATATTCTATGAAAATATGAATGACATTATTTCCCAAATAACATTTATCAGGGGGAAAAACCTTTTCTCAGACCAAATGAGTGTTTGGAAATATTATCTTATATCACTATATATGAGTATTTTACTTTTTCCATACAAAATACTAGGATCCATATTTCTCAAATTCCTCCATATTTTCAAAATATATGATGATGTGAGATTTCAAATAGATGTTTCTTGTGGAGAATTATTCATAAATTATAATACTAATTTGGGTGAGCAATATATTGAGTTTTTTATTCATATAAAAATATAAATTACAAAAATAAATTAAAAATATTATGGTTTTATGAACATAAATATTAAAAATTAAAATTGAACTTCCCGAATATGAAGAAACATTTAAGAAAATTATTCCTCTTGTAAATGTTTTCTTCCTTTTTTATGGAGAAGGAACAAGGGAAAATAAATCTTCAGAGTGAATCCAAATACTATAAAAATTAATATATGAGGTGAAATAATATGAAATAAATTATTTTCACTAAGGCATGTCTAAATTAAAATGCCAATGTCCACTCTTCATTCATATTTCATGATTTAAGGATTTAAGGATTTAAGATATACCAATGGGGGGGAATATTTTCTCTAGAATATGAACCATGTTATGATATAGTCTTGGAATTAATGTAATATTATATATAAAATGATGTCATAGGTTATTAAATTTTACTATTATATTAAATCCACAATGCAAGACCACCACGTTGGCCAAATGATCTCAAACAATTTATTATAAATCATAATTCTTCTTTTAAAGGATATTTAGAGGAAAATGAATATTATATTCCATAGTATTTATCTTATTTTATTGTTAAATTATATTACACTTTACAAGATTTATATTTATCCACTATAGGGTTTTCTAATCTATCATTCCCATCCTTATCATTAGTTCAAATAAACCAGTAATTGGATCTATTCATTTTTATTAAATAATATTTTATTGGTATTTAAAAATATAGTTTTTTATTAAAAAAAAATATTTTGGTAATATAACTTCTTAAATTAAATAATCAAGGTTTATTACTTTCATAATGAAAAAAATCATATAATTCATTCATTAATTTTTTAGAAAAACATTTATTGAATAAATTTCTAAAATTTTAATAATTCACCAAAAAAATCTATCAATAATAGATAATGTATTTATTACATTTAGTATTTATGAGATATTTAGGATTTTTGGGATGAAACATTTAATAATTCTCATTATAATGAATTATTTATATGTAATTAAAAAATTCAGGGGTGGTATCTAATTAATTGTATTTTTTTATTATACTATTAAATAATAATATTCTAATAAATGTTTTACCACAGAATATATATTTGATAATGTGACATGTGATATAAAATATATTATATCACATCTCCCAAAATCATATTTATACCCCATATATGGATATCTTGATCAATTAAAACTCTTATTTGAGTTGAAATATGATCATCCCTATTATTTTATTCCTATTAAAAACTATATCATATCTCAAAAAAATATTTTATTACTAGACTATGTATAATTGTAGAGAAGATTATAATTTTTTTCATGCATCTAATTGATGGTTATTACGGTAAACAATTTTGTTCTTGAGGAATAGTACATTCATATCTGATTCATTTTTCGATAAGGGGAGGATTTATGATTAACATCATGTTTGGGGAACCTATAATAAGAAATATGATCCTCAATATGTTGGAGTTATAATAATTATATTGCGAGATATAAAAGATGGTGACTAAAATGAAATCTATAAATGATGATGTCAACATTCATCATAGAATCATATGTGTCTTGGAGAAGCATTTCCATGTTTTTGTGAATAATAATATGATTAGTGATACTTAAACATAAATAAATTTTAAGAATCATATTATGAAATTTAATTGCATTTACGGAAGTGTGAATAGTTTCTATGAATAAAATCATGGACTATTATTCTAAATGGGATCATAAAATTGATTTTTATCATGCTCGAATATCTAGATGTTGTTGTTCTTATCAAGGCGGTAACACATTTACTATATTCTAGGTCTTTCTATTATAAAATCTAATCAACCCAAAATTAATGAATAAATAGTAATATAAATTTAGTTTTTTATACTTGTATGGGATGTAAATTTTATTAATGTATATTTATGTGAAAATACATTGGGATGGAATTAAATAGTTTTAATTTGTGGTGAAGTAATATTTATTAAACTAGTTTCAATATATAATATTAATGAACCTAAATCAATTTTTTGGGTTGATTTCTATACATTATATGTATTTGGTATTTTGTTTTTGATATAGTTGGCATTTGTGGTGAAACGTCATTATTCTATTATGAATATGATGTCATCTAATTATATATTTGTGTTGGAAAATTATGTATATTAATATATAACCTATGATGAAATAAAAAACCATTTTTGAGATGAATACCAACTTCATTATATTATTGTAACATGTAATATATATCTTTTCTTATTTTTGTATTATTTATCTCTATTTTTTACTATTTTTTTCTATAAACTCATTCATATATTTTACTATATTATGAAATTAATTTTGAAATCACTAGGATATTTTTTTGATAAGATTTAAAAAATATCATTAAGAGAATAACAACAGGATTTTCATTTGATATTTATACCATTCATTTATGGTGACTACAAGTTAAGGATTATCATAGGAGAAGATCGTCTATAACATAAACATGAGACTAAATCGCATTCATTATTTAGTGATTCCTAATATCAATCACAATATATAGAGATTTAATAATATTTCAAGGTGTTCTATATATATGAAAATAAAATTCATATTATAATAATATTTTTGTTACAACCTCGCGAAATAATAAATCCACCATTAATGGTCCTATCATTCATAATATCAAACAAAGTCCATATTCTACCGAACCAAATAAATAATATATTGGGTCGAATCCTATATATTTTTCTGAATATTAGAATTAAAACATATCATCACTTTACATATAGAGGTATTATATTTCTAGGATTGAGATTTATTATTTATACTCATATTCACTGAGATTTTTTCATATTTACTCATCTTATTCATGGATGAAAAATACTCTCACATGTTCCATGACATGAATTAATTGATGTTAATTATAAATTATATAAAAATTCTGGTATAATAATGATCAAAATCACTCTTAGAGCAACTATAGTATTTATAATTAATCATCTATATTAAAATATTAAATTCAATGATCCACAGTTTATGGTAAATCTAAAAGTCTAACTCTAAATAAATAGAGCTATATTGATTTAATAAAAATATATGGAAACCTAGTATAAATAAATAATATAAAAATGATAAAATAATAGTACATTCCACTATCAAATTCAGAAATGAATAATCTTCATATATACGCGTCTAAACTTGTAATATTTTGACTTAAAATAACATTATAAAATATATTTTATGGAGTTACCAATGAAATACTCAGTCCCATGTTTATTAGTATGATAAATATATATAATAAATGTAGTTTTTTACTCTATAAAAACTTTTTCATAATATTTAATGATTAAAAAATTAATGATTATTCCAAAATGATTCACATGATGTGTAGAAAATAATTTTTGAGATTAATGACATATAATATATTATAATTGATTTATATAATTGATATCAAAATATAGCAATCATTAAATTTCAAGAAGATAAAGATCAAATAATTAATTTCCAGGATGGAAATCATAAATTCTATAATATCTTTATTTTTTCTATTTCGTCAAAGAACAAATGAGATATATAAGATTCATTGTGGAAAAAATAAAAATGAAAGTTATTAATTTTATAAAGAAATAAAAAAATTTGGTTAACCATTAATTGGTTAATTTAGTGAATTTATAATTAAGTGAATTATATTTTATGTTTTTTAACATTAGATATATTGGGATTTTTAAAAATAATCTTATAACTATTAATATGTTCCAATCAATTTTATTTAAATATCAAGAATCTAAAAAAGAAATTTTATCCCAATAATTGAAGATAAATATCCCAATGATGTGAAAATAAAATGGATCGACTGGACCTCCAAGTCTAACTAAAGATATTATTATTATAAAATAAATGAATTTCTTAAATCAAAATTATTTGATTCAAAAAATTAATGATATATTGGATAAATTTATTTGTTGTAAATAATATTATTTAGATTAAAAAAATTTTATAGAGAATAATTCCAAATGAATTATTATGTCTTTATATTATGAGATTATTTAAATTGACCTTAAAATAATATTTAATAATCCAAACCAAACCTGGAAAAATATTGAGTTGATGAACATAGAATCAAAATATTAGATAAAACTCTAGTGTAATTTCTATTCCAAACCAATGAAAATATAAAAATCCTTAAATACCACCATTTCCAAAAAATTATATATTTCATTTCACAATTCTTATAATAGAACTATGATTGAGTTTATGATAGATTAAAATGTAATATGTAAATCATAAAGTTAATGATCCCATCGAAATATGAAATAATGAAGAACATAAATTACTACAGTAAAAAGGGGTACATGATTTCACACATAATTGTAAAATTCTTCAATATCTATATAAATATATATATAAATACTAGGGTGGCTCTGATAGATAAATATATAGGGTTATATTCCTAATGGATTAATGGACTTATTATAAATGTCCAAAACATTTCAATAAATAAAATTATTTACATATATTTTAAATTTATAAAATCACATATGATGAAATTGTTACATTAATTAAATTTAAAAAATATACACTAATAGATATTTCATGTCATCAAAACTAACATGTATCGATGGGGACTCCGAGAATATTTACCCTATAAATATTTTAGAGAATAAACCAACCATTTCATGGAAAAAATCTATTTTTATATACATCTACATTATTAAAATTGACATTAAAAGAATGTTTTACTAAAAATATTCCGCAAATGATCTCTTTGATTCATTCCGGATATTCATATATATTATGACATACTAATATGATTATCACACTATGTAATATTCTCTAACTAGAAATTGTACATATTTATTTTCAGGGATATGACTAATTTTTTAAATAGTGCTTATACTATTTTAGACAAAAATTATCATATTTAATCATGTCTAAGAATCAATTTTCTCATTAACATTCTTAGATCCCTAGATAATGTTCATGGTAAGACATTTTATTTTATTTTTAAGATATTTCTATTTAGAGAAATTATATGAATGTATCGTTTATTAATTATGAATTATATATTCTTTTAACGTTTCCCTCACAAGGGACATTTAATTATCAAAATTTTATAACACATCAAGAATATCATAAAGCCCTCCTAATCAATAAGTTTTCAAACATATATTCTCTCCTCACCAAATAAAAAAAATTAATGATAATTATTAGTTTGAACAAATATATCAATTTCATTTTGGATAATAATCAAAACTAGTTTAGTAATAATTTTGATATGATGTTGAATTTACAATAGGAATATAGATACTAACTATATTAGTTCATTTCTCAATATCAATATCATATAATAATAATAATTCTTAATGAAATCCTTGAATAGGATTGTAATATAATGGTGGGAATAAAAATGATGTTTAGTCTAGGGTACTTATAATATATAAATAACCACAGAGGACATTGGGAATAAAATTTCTCTAGACTGAGTTAAGGAGTATATTTAATTTGATCTTAGTAATTATTTTTTAAACACAAAAATCTTATAAACCATAATGATTTTTGAATAATTTAATCCGTTAATGTACTAATCACTCATTCATATTTATTTTCATAAGAACATTAAAATATGATATTTATTTATCCCTCAAATTTTATTGATTATTTATTTTGGTATTGAATGTACAATTCCAAATCCTAATTAATGTGTAATTGAGATTTGTTTAGTCAAAAAATCACAACTTTTATTTAATTCATGACATATATTTAATCACTATAAAAGAAATCACATATAATTTTCCATATAAATATTATAAAAGAAATGACGAAATTCATATAAAAGTAAGTGAAAAATGCAACTGTTTATTATGATAATTATAAGTTAAGGACTAGTTGTACAAACTTGAAAACCATGTAACAGACTATTTTAGATACCATTAATATTTAAATAATATATCTACTAATATTTAAAATAATTTTTAATGTTATATAATATATATTTTCTTATAATATATTTCTGTTTGTTAAGGGTTGTTATGTAACCAATTTTTCCAGATTATATGACTTATTGGATGATATTTCCATTTTAATTTCAACTAGTAATGTGTCTAACACTATTATTTGTGCTTATTATATTTTTTAATCAATATATTCCTAGATTATCACACCAATTTTTTCATTTTGAATAAATAATATTCTATCAACATCACACTCATAAGAATCTTAACACTCATATATCAGTTAAATGAGTATAATAATGTCCTTATAACTTAGATACTCCTTTGATAAATACCTTATCAATGCATAAGTGTAAAACTACATTTTTTGGTTATTTTAATAATATTATTTCTATATAATTTACATTTTCTTCTTTATTCCTACCCAATAAAATTATTCTTATACATAATATAGAAAATATTTTCTTTATATTTTCATCTATAATATATATTAATTTCTTTTATAATATATTTATATATATATATTATTTAACATTATAATTGGGTTATTATCCTTTGTGATATTTCATAGGAAACATTTCTATTTTTAAATATCCTTAATAATTTTATATGAATATACAAATACTTATTCATGGGAAAAATGATGAATTTAAATTACTAGAATGATGGGATAGCCTAATAGTTTTAATCTATCATAATAGGCCATGAAACAATTTGATTAGTGTACACAAACTTCTTTTTACAATATTTTGTGAATATATCCTTTGAAATTGGCCATAAAAATGATATTATGGTCATTTGGTAAAATGTCTTATACCAAAGGTTTATAAACTATTATTATAATGTCATCATAGAGTATTTATTTGATATTTCTTATATCATATACATATAATTTATAAAACTGTTGGTCTAATAAGTTTTCCATACTGTAAAATTCTAACTTACCCAAACATTTATTATAGAACACCAACATAAAAAACCTATTATAATTGGATAAAATTGATAAAATGAATCAGTTCCCTTGGAAACCATTGGTTCACTGGTATATACATATTATTTTGTTTATTCATAGATTTAATAGGATTTGGGGGGTCGGAAATCACAAAAATTGGGAGTGTAGTTGGAATATAAGTTAGTGTATAATTTGTACTGAAAAAATAAAAATGATATATAGGGGTAGAGAAAGCTTCTTATATTTGAAATGGTCTTTAAATGGTTATTAAAACCATGTGATAGTCTCAAGGAAACGATGTGGCATGTTATTAGAGGGATGGGTGACCCACATAGTCGGTGCATGGTTTTTATAACGAAGTGGCCAAGAAATGAGGTCTATCTTGGGCATTTAAAATTCTGAAACTAATCATTATGCTGTAATTTTTTAACCCTACCTTATTATATAGTTATCCCAATTTGGGAATGTATCTCCTCTATGTAGGTACGAGTTCTTACCATTACTTCCATGAATGAATTTCTTAAATAATTGTTCATTTCTAATGGGTATATCATTATTCCTCTAATTTTAATCCTATATTTCACTTATAATAATTTTTTATTCAATATTATTTGTTTTTATTTGGATCATGATGTGGTATTAGGTTCTAACGTTAAAGTTATTAGTGGAAATTAAATGTAATTTTATGGACTTATAGGTTAATTGGGACCCTTTTTACTAGATTTTTGCTGTTTCTTATAAAGGTGACACAATTAGATCTTATTCGGAGGTATGTTTCTCTAGTAAATAGTAAATTATTAATGTATAGAATTTGTTAATTATTTTTTTAATTTGAAAAATTATGTATGTGGGGAATTATTATGGGATATTGAGGGATCAAATGATTTTTTTCTTAAAGTATGTGGTTTTAAATTTACATTTCATGTGGATTTTCCAAAAAATAGTTTTCCATCAAAATTAGTTTTATAAAATTATTCATAGTTCGTTTGATATCAAAATAGTTTATATGAAGGCTTTCATTTCTAAATGGGTTTCCTTGAAAGATAGTTTTACACCAAATCTATGTCTGATTTTTTAAGAGGAGTATCTACTAAAAGTTTATATTAATAAATATTATTAAAATAATGTTTTCATTTTGTTGACAGTTTATTAATACAAATGTCATTAATAATTTTATTGGAATTTTATTGGTTATTTTTCATCACATAGGTTCCTTGGGTATGTTGGAAAGTATACCCATGTGTCCCCAAATTCAATTACAATTATTTATAGGGGTTATTTATGGTGTTTCCTTGATATCCCTTTTTTATATTTATTGTTAAGGATTACATAATCCAGATAGATTTGTATGATTTTTTTCTAGTGGCATTAGAACATATCGGTAGTAGGACGTGATGATCATTGCATTATGATTGCAATGATACAATAATAATTGTTATTTGACGTTCAAAAATTTTTTCCCCTTAAAATCATGTTATGTTATTCATTCAATGATCACCACTTATTTTTTTCATTTTGTCCAAATTATTTATGTTTTAGGATGTTGGATTATTTCAAAGGGAAAATAATAGATTTGGTGAAAACATTTTAAACTGAAAATAAATTAATTTACACTATATTTTCCTCTATGGGACTAATGGATACCATTGATAAATTCATTATGTAGATTAATGGTTTTATATTACTTGTATATTTTACGTACACCTTATATATCCATATTGTAATGTACAATTTTTCATGATATAGGTAGTGAATGGAGAATTGTGTATATGGTGACCTATCATGAAGATCATTGTCCTTTAAGAGTATGTTTTTGGATGTGAGTAATTTTCAAATGGATTTGGGATCTATGAATGTTTTTCCCATTCATAGTAAGGTATTTGGGTTAAACATTATTAACAAGACTAACACAATAACTTCCTCACTAACTATATGACATAGATAATGTTATATACATAGATGGAATAAAAATATTTATTATTGGATGCATTCCCATATACAATATTTGTAGGATCACGAGATGACATATCAAAAAGAAATAAACTCCATGATATAATTTAAAACAATGGAAAAAAATTATATCCCACAATTCATGAATAATATAAAAAAATTCAAGGGTCTCTAAATAACTAACCCAAAGAAAAGATAGGGAAGTGACACTACAACTACCCCAAGGTTAAAGCATTTATTTTCAATCACAATCCTTTTTTCCTCGTAGAAATTTGAAAAATGTCTACATATAAATGGGGTGATAAAACATTCATCATAGGACACAATAAGTTTCTAATTTACATGTGAAAGATTCGAACTAATTGTCCAGTGGGAAAACAATAGAACCAATGACACATAAATATGTTATCCAACTAATCCCATTCTCACCAAGTCACATTAACAAAATAATGAATCCAACTATAAAAACATTTAAGAACAATTTTGATAACAATTATCCCCACAAAACATTCATAATTATTTTCCCTTCTCACACCCCAATGTCAAACATATTTTGGTCCCATCGCTTCCATATAGTATCCATGTTCTGACACACCATGTCCATCACATCACATCACACCAAATATTTTCCAAATACACTTGGACCACCATATCACATCACTTCTTACTCTAAGACACCTAATCCATCAAATAAAATCAAATATCACCCAAAGACACTATGGACATAACATAATTAACACAACCCTAATCATAATAGTAGGGTATCGTGAATATGAAGGACAAAAACAAAATTCAATATAATATCAATCCACTAACTCCACCATAAGAAAAATCATCAAATATAATCATAGTGAACAATTGTCATCTAGAAAAGGCAACTATATTTGATTTGGGTCCTAGAATAGAGAATATTGTGGAGATAGTAGCTAGCCATCTATCATCACCACTAAGATATTCTAAAATCAAACACAAAATATTTTTTTCTAGAACATAGTTCTCTACATGGAAGTGTTTTATTGTGAAATAAAAAATAATGATATATATATTTATATCCATACACTATCCTAACAAATGTGTTCATAATAAAAATATTATCTGAACTCACAATGTCACTTTTATGCCTCATAATGAATATTGAATAAAAATGATATTTGTATCATGTATTACATTTTGGATATCCTAACATATCTATATGGAACAAATATATAAAAATTTAATACACAAGTAAAGAACAAAGCGTATACTACTTGAAGTGAAACGTTAACATAGAATTTTTAACAACTGGGTAGTATAATGTCATAATATAACCAAATATGGTATCATATATAATAATATGGTTTGGTGACATATGTATCATAAATTTATATTTATTTATATGAGTTTTGAAAGAGTATGATGGGTGTCATGACACAAGGTATGAGGATTTCATCTCATTTTTTATTTTAATGAGTTACATGCTTTATTCACCACACATTCCTTTTATATGGTGTATATACTAACCAAGAATGTATAATATGTTTATTATTCGAAAATTTATGTTTAATTAAATATCTATTATATGATATACCTTTCTTGGTGATTCTGTTTCAAATTTACCAAACCAGTAAGAGAGTTTTTTATCAACTCTCCTTCTTTGAGACATATGCCTTGTTATGGACATATATTTTTATATGAGGTGGTCATACTACCATTGACATTTTAAATCTTGAATATAATATATTTCATGATATTTTATGCTTCATTTAAATTCATATTCATATATGGTCATTATGATTCAATGTTACTATGTGAAAAGAGTTTATTGAAGCATTCTCATCACTTTTCGGTATTATTTATGAGTATTCTTACTTGTTTTAAATCATATAATAAATATCTCATGAAAATTAATGAATTTTCTTCTCTTATAGTTATTCATGATATATTCTATATTGGTTCCATTTTTCCACTCTTTAGTATATAATATAAGAAGAAAGTGTTGTTTCAAAATCCCAACATTAACATCTCTTTGGTCAAAAAGTTTTGTTCCTTCGAAACCATGATTTATAAAAACAGTTTCCATGAAAATTTCACTAATATTATAAAATATTTAAAAGGAATTATTACCATTTTTTCTCTCATTAATGTCTTCATAGGAATAGTTTTTTCATTTTCTAAATAAAATATTTTTATAAATCTTTTACCATGAAAAAGGAGTGTTGTTTCTACCTCATATGGGAAGTACAGATTTACCCACCATCCGTTTTATGAAGCATCCTTTGTATGCTTAATATGGTAATTTTTTAAAAAATTCCACGAGAAGAATTTTAAAAATTATGGATTTCATAAAAGTGTGCATGCTAACCTTTTTATTTTTCATGTAAAATTGAATTCAAAATTTATTCAAATTTTTTTATAAGTTTTCAATATATTTAAAATGAAATGGTTTTATAAAAAATTTCTTGATTGAACTATATTTTTTCAAATAATTTTTAACCTAATGGTTTTCAAAATGTTTTTAGGATTTCTTTGAATGTTTTTGTGGTTTTATTATTGAAATAGTTTTAATTGTTTTATTTTTATTTTATAATTTTTCTAGGAAAAATGTTTTCAAAATGTTTTTAAGCATATTTTATATGTTTTTATATAAAAAGGTTTTTAGAATGATTTTAAATTTTATTTATATGTTTTCATTGTATTTGATATAAATATTGGTTTAAATGGTTTTATGTAATAAAAATCATTTTCAAAGAAGAAATGATATTTTCTACTGGAAATGTTTTTAAATGTTATTTCAAAATTATTTTCCACTAAGGATGAAATCCATTGTTGTTACTCATTCCTTTATAAAAAATTATTGAAAGGTTTCATTCATGTTATTTCTTTAAAGGGGTTATCAGTTATGTCATGGTATTTATAAAACTCATTTCTCTTTCCTGGGTTATATGTTTATAATACTTATATATATTTCAGGGGTTATATGTTTTTGAAATATGTTTCTATTTCATGAGTAATATTTTTATGAAATATGTTTATATTTTTTGAGTTATATTTTTATGAAATTCATTTCCATTTCCTGAGTTATTAGTTTGATGAAAGGATTATGAAACCAATATATTTTACATATGTTATAGTATGACTACTAGTTTATGAGACACATTTAATTTCATGGGTTGTGACATAATTTCTAATTAATTTGTGTAACAATTATGTATGATTTCATTATGAGATGGGGGGGATGTATATATCCCTCCAATGTGTTGGGTAATGATTTATATCTTATGAGATAAACATTGATCGAATTAGAAATGAACTTGGTACACTATTAAATAGTTTAAATGAGAAATTAACATGGTTCAGTATTATAGAGTTAGAATGAGGTGTGAACTCAGTTCGGTAATATAGGGATAGAATGGGTTGTGAACCCATTTCATTAATGGACATTATCAAATACGATTTCCTTAGCAATGATTCCTTGACTTCAATGAAAATCATTATATATAATTATGTGCCTGCTATAATTCCATGTTTTTTCATATGTTATTATTTCATAGACAATGTTCTTTATTTCCTTATGATTAATATCATATGAACTATCAAGATTTGTGACATGATTCAAGTATATTTTTTTAATATGTAGTGTTTAATCGTATATTTTAATGATCATGTTCTTATAAACTTATTGTCATGATGATTCTTATATATCTTCTTTGTTTACCCTTACAGAGCATTTAGGGTCACCCCTATTTAGGTTTCCTTCCCCAGGTTATGAAGATATGAATTAAAAATTGTGAGTCAAAGAAGGTTGGTAGTCATGATTATCCTCGGGGAGATACCATATATCATATATATATAAGTCTTTCTATTTCCATGTTTCTAGTGGCACTAAACTAATACGGCCTTTGGGTGTCTGTTTCAATAATGTTTTATTGATTCCAAAAAAGTTATCTAATATTAATATATGACAATTGACAGTCACTATAGTTGGTATTAGAGAAATGGTCTAGTTTACATATTGAAGAAAGGATGAGAAAACCTTTGTGAGAACCCTAGAGACATGTATAAGGATAAATATAAGGATAATGTAAAGTACAAGAAACGGACTTGGAATTTTGGTAATGGTTAGTGTGAGTGGTTTCACAGAAATATGTCCCTATTCAAACACTACATGTTGATGTGTCTCTTGAATATATGTACCCAGGGGTAAAAATATATGCAAATAATTTTAGTCTTGCATCGGGGTAATCAGGTACATGACAAACAGCCTTACAGAACATCTAGTTTGACAATCCATTGAGATATACATTAGATAAAGAAAAAATCTTATAGAACTATCATAAGGTAGTTAAATGTAATTTTCCTATGAATAACCTTGGATAAACCTAGGATTTCATTATTTATGTAAGGTGTCATTAAATGGTCACACTATTAGTAATTTTTATGAATATGTGGTTCTCATCTATGATATGTGTTTGTTATCCAACACATTCACGTTTTAGTCAATAATGAAAAATATAATGAACATGGTAAACATTTAATGTTTTAGTTGAGGAATGTTTAGTATTTATGAAACTCTATTTCCCTAGTATAAATGTCATAATGAGAAATTGGAAGGCGGTTTGAGTATTAGTTATACTTTTGATGAATAAGAGACCAGAAAAGTCATGGGAAAGGTATGTGATGTACTTCTAGTATTTTTTACATTTTTCAAAAAAATCATGGTTTTATTGAGTATGATGAACTTTAATACATGATTGATATTTCATATTCTAGGAAGGAGGAATTGTAGAATATGTTTATGAATCATGAGTAATGGTTTGACAATAATGTTTTATTAATGAAGTATTTATTTATTGGAATTCAAATATTATCATATATGAATCATGAAATATATTAGTATTTTTAGTATGAGTTATTAATCAAGGATTAAAAATGATATGATGAATAGTTATGAAGACTTATAAAAGTGATATTTTTTATTAAAGAAAGGTATCCCTTAATGTGTTAAAGATGATGAGTAATATGTGATTCTCTGGGATGGAGAAAAAATTTATTTGTATAAAGTAAACCATATAGGATTGATTATTCAAGATATGATTTTTGATTTATTGAAAAATTGTTTTATATCAACATGGATGATTTTTAATACATCTTGAGATTAATTAATGTATCCTATAATAATTGGAATAAAAAATCATTAATTTTATCCAAATGGATTTGTGGTAATTCAAGTTATTACCGTGTTTCAAGGGAATTTATAATGAAGGTATTCAAATGTTTTTAATATGAATAACTAGAGTAGTTTTTTTTATTTAAGGGGGATCAATGCTAATATGAATTCGAATCATTATTTTTAATGATTTTTATTTAAATCATTCATAAGGGTATATAGTTAACCATTTATAGAATGTATATGTTAAATATTTAGTGTTTTTAAATGTGAGGCAAGGATCCCCTTTATATAATTTTAAATGGAGAGTAAAATGGAGGAATAAAAGGACAACACAATGTCAAAAGAAGTCAATCATCTCTTGAACGATTACACATGTTGTGGTGCAGGGCACCTCCACCCCAGCCACGCGGGTGTCAACCTCTTCTCCCAATTTTAAAATGTATCCATGGATCACAACCATCATCTAGAAGCCCAATATCAAAAACATCAGGTGGTTCATCCACATTTGAAGCCAGAATATTCAATTGACCATCCTCATCACTACTACCTGAAGGAAGCAATCCAAATGAATTATGAGTACTTACCTTTAGATTTGTGCTATTTTTACAATGATAAACCATGTCTGTGATCGGAGATGGAACATACGTTTTTTTCATGGCCATAATGGGGGTCTCAGTATATGAAGCACTATATCCCATTATTTTTGAAACATGATCACTAGCCTGTGTTACCACAAACTCAGTACATTTCACACTAATCAGACCCGAGGGAGGTGGAATTTCCTCCTTGTGTTTTCTGAATTTAGTAGGGGGAGATACCTATAAAAGAGATGTAACAAGAGAAATTTCCAGGCAGTAAGTCCCGCTAATCATAGTGGTCTTGGATGAATCAATCCCATCAGTCTTTGAAGTAGCTGTTGATATGGCAGCACCTACACGATGGATTATTTTACCAGCATCTAACTGGCTACATATAGCCTGCACACTTGCTAATTTATGGTCCAAACTGATTTTACCCTCAATAACAACTGCTAAAGGAGAAACAACGCGTTTGGCAGTGTTTCCATGAGGTATTAGAACATTTAGTTTAGAAACCATAAAAGGCGGTGAAAAAACAGGTGCAGAAGGAGCTTTCCCCAAAACGGGATCATTGCCTGGTCTTGATGAGAGTGTACAATTATCCTTAGTTTTCCCTGAAGTGATAGAAACCATCTTCATTTTTCCATTTCTGTTTGAAGAAATTGTTTTTTCTCTTTCCAGAACTCAAAATATAAATTTTCATTTGCTTAAAGTTCCATGGAAGCTTGTGAATATTTAGATTCCACATCACTGTGTTCATCATTAATGCCTTTGAAGAGGGTATCCTTAAATGAAATCCCTCCAGTAGAAATACGGGGTTCATCTACAAAATCAACCCAAGATGATGGACTCTTTACATTCACTTGAGGAGATACAACATTACCAAGGTCCTCTTTTGGAGGTGAAACAGTTCCTATATAAGGGCATATATTATCCACATAATTGACAATATGAGTTTCTTTTTGCATGGAGGTCCCGTCCCTAGTAAAGGACTATGAAACAAGGGGAGTGAGAGCAGTAGCAAGGCCACCTTTATCTGTCTCCTGATTTTGATTTTGATTCAAAATGGTTTGATAATTTTCCTGATTTCATTTCTTCAAAATGTGTTTCACATCATGTCCTATAATGTGAAAATAGGTACAAAATAAATTAGCTCTACACATAGATTTCGAGTGACCAATAATTCTGAAAGAGTCACAAAAAAGGGGTTTTTTCAAATTCTATCTTAAGAGTAATTTAATATTATGGGATTGACAAGATCACCTTATCAACAAGTGTAGCACTTAAATCTACTTCCACAAGGACACGTGCATAATGGCCAAAACATACATTTTCAGTGGCATTGTCCATCCTAATTAGAATGTCAATCACCTATGCAATATCATAAAAAAATTTTAGGATGAAAAAAAACCCAATTGAGTCCATGATTTCTAACCCAAACATGTATGCACAAAACACTAAGATTGTCCAAATTGAAATTTATTTTACAATCATAAACTCTCAGAGTACCTGGCCTAAGGTTGAGCGAACCTAAACTCCATGGTTTCCCTTTAAGATTAGCCGAGGGAAATAGTATGTGAATGAAACCATGCCCATGAGAAACACATTTAAAATCTTCAATTCCCCAAATAGATGTTTTTCTGGTAATGAAATCTGAAATTTTCCGGGGTTTCGATCCTTTCAAAGAAAAACATGAGCAATGAAGGAAAACTTACATAGATCGAGCCTATCTGAGATAGAATCGTCTGAAGAAGAGACATGCGCAGTCGAACCTTTCCTAACAATTATTTTCTAAGGTTGATTCACAAGTGCATCAAACAACTGTCCTGTGATAATAGAGAAATTAAAAAACCCCTTTAATGCTTCCTCATCGAGGGCCTTGGATCTCTTTGAGGAGGCCCGATTATGTCGAGAAATTAGGTGTGACGAGACATACAAATAAAGGTTTAAACTTATGGGATTTTCTAAGGTAGAAAGATCACCATGGGTCTTCAGGGGAGGTTTCTCATTATGTTAAATATTTAGTGAATTCGGTAAGATTAAAGTGTTCTCTCTCCATATGTGGATTTATGCATATTGGATAGCATTTTCAAACTATTTTTTTTATCACAAATGATTAAAAATGGATTGGAATTTCATTAACCTTATAATCTATTAGTACTTTAGGAATGAAAAATTCACCTTCCATTTTACAAAAAGTGGTAATGTGGAATAAAGAAAAATAAAGGGTGAAACTATCCATAAATCATTCAATTATATATTTTCATGAAAATACATCAACATTAGAAAAAATGATCCTAAAAGAAAAAAAAGGTTTAATAGTAATATCATTTTTCATTAGTCAAATGGTCCCTAAGATAATCAGATATTTATATATTTTTTAAAATTAATGTTCTACTCATGAAGTTCTATATCACTATTAATCAGAAACTAATAGTCATATCTCATTTCCATATCTATGTTTTCACTTACAACCAATGTTATCCTATAAGGAAATCCTATTATATGTTTCTTTGGGTAACTGATATGGTTCTAAAATTCATTTTTAAGGGATGTTTTGGAATTCATTTTTTTGAAGTGGGTTTCTTTGAATAAAAAAGTCATGTATAAATCATTTGATAACCCATAAGAATTTTCAGTGGAAAAAATCATTTTAATGGGGGTAGAATGTAACACTACAATATTTTTTTGAATTTATTTTTTGATTTATTTTAATCTTTTTTATATTTTCCATTTTGTGAAAAAATATATACAGTTTATTCCAAATTAATAAACTATGTTCGGATTTCATTATACGCAACAAAATGTTAATCATACATAATAAAAGAATATTTTTTTCCTTTATCTACTCCGAATAGTATGGTTAACTTGAGTTACATGCAAAAATGACTTTCCTATATGGATTGTATAAGAGGCAAGACTGAGTTTTACCAAACAGTAGTATATCATTAAAATGTTATTACTTCATATAAATATAAAAACCCTAGCTGTTAAATTAGGGTTTATTGAATAGTATTTACTAATTTAGTAAAATATATGGTTTGAAAAAATATAAGATAAATTCAACGGTTACCAATTAATTTGAAATGAATATGAAAAATCATCGAATATGAAGAAAAATATTTTTTTATGGAAACCAAGCTACCTAACCCAAATAAATTAAATTAATTATAATAAGGAGTTACATTAATGTAATATATATTATATATATATATATTTAATTATATATTTTTTATATTTATCTAAAATTATTTATTTACATAAGATAAGATCCAACAAAATTATATCTTTAAAAACTAATATTTTTATTATGATATTTTTACAACAATTTAAAGGAGAACCCATATTAGATATAATTTTCTCCCCTTTATAGATTTAATATGTCAAAATAAATTTCGTATTTGAATTTTTAAACTAATAATTATTTTAGTGAATATTTTTATTATTTTTCTATAATTTGTATTTTTTAATTATTAATGAAAAATACTAAACTTTTGTTCAAAACTAATTTTCCATATAATTTATTTATAATGTAAAATGAAATTTTAAATTAGTATAAATGTTTAATTATATATATTTGTATCAATTAATACAATTTAGTTTATTGATATCAATTATATATCGAAACTTGGTATAAATGCTTAGAAAACATTTGAATGTTTTTACTTTAAATACTCAAATAGTCAACTGATAGAATTATGATTAAATTTATTTCATCCACTTATGTGATTGTAATATGAAAAAATTAAATCCATATTGGTAATTATAATAATTTATAATGTATAATAATTTGAACATTGTTTTTTACCAAAAGTATTTGTGTTTGTAATTGTAATTAATTACATCGAATAAGGTAAAATTAAGCTTAACTATGGACTAAAACATAAATATAAGTCCCAAAAAACATAAAACCTTGTCCTAAACCAATTATATGGACTTATATCAACTATATCCTATAATTTAAATATTTTTTCAATTATTGCATCAACTTTACTGTGGAATGTGGGTGAAATTTTATTTTTGAGGATTTACAGGAGTGACACTCTTCTAATATAAAAATGCCTCCACACTTACACATATTTACACCTATATAAAATATTTTCAGTCATTAAATTATAAATTAATCTCCTAACTTACTTAAAATATTTCATTTATCCTCCTAATTTTTAGAAAGCCATATAAGGAATCCCTTTGGTGAAAACCAAATGCAGTTCCCAAATTAAGAGGTAACACCCTCCATGAAGAACCTTACTTTTATTTTATTTATGCACCACCCTAATTACAATTATTAAATTTTTTATAACTCAAAATATTTCATAAATATAGTAATTTTTTAATTCTATGTCATCTACCTACACATACCCACACCTCTATCTAATGGGCAATGAACATGTTGTTTATGTGTATGATGAACTGACTCCTCACAAAAAAATGATTGTTCGTTTTTTTCTACCTATAATTATGGTAATATTGATTTAAACTATTTTTATATATAATATTTATGACATTTAAAATTTATTTAAGACTTTTTTTACAACACAGATCTCTATAAGTTCCATTTTGTTGGAGGATGTGCAGACTACAACCCCCTCAAAGAGATGTGATTCATTCACAGACAACATTTTCTGTATTAAGGATGGTAATAGTGAACTTATATAATATATATGATATAATAATTATACTGGATAAATTATATATACATATATTTTGTTTATGTTTTTTCTTTCAATATGAAAATTAAAGAGAAACAATGTTCTTGCCTACGTACGACTAATGATCTCCATGAATGGTGTATTCTATTTCATACTTCTATATTAGATATATTATTATAATTAGAATATATAGAAAATTAAAGATATTTATATCACAGTTTACATTATGGAAATCACGATATATTTAAAGGGTCCAAATAAATAAAAATTTGAGACACATGCGATGAATAAAGCTGATATTACCAGAATTGAAACATGGATATATTATTTTTAACAAAAGGGTATATATTTTCATAATAAAACCATATATATTATTATATAAAAGAATATGTTTGTGTGATATATTTATACTAAATTTATATTTATTATACAGGGAGTTTGAGTGAGTTAGATGAGATTCAAGACACAAGGTAAGAGGATTTCATCTTACTTTTTATTCCTATGAGATACATTCTTTATTCACAAAAAATTCACTTTTAATTGTGTATAAAATACACAAGAATGTATATTATGATTCTTATTATTAAATTTGTATGTAATTTAATTTTTATTCAATGATCTTCCTTTCATGGGGTTTTTGTTACAATAGTTACCAATTCAGTACGAGAGTTCTTTCTCAATTTACTTTCTCTAATACACATCCCACAGTATGCACCTATATTTTATATGAGGTATACATATGTCCTTTGAAATGTTATATCATAATTTTCCATCCATTCATGGTATATTAATTTTCATATAATTTTACATTCTTACTTGGTGAGTATAGTTCAATGTCAGAAAGTGATAAGATTTTATTAAAGAAAACTCATTGATTTTAATGTTTACTTATGATTATGCATCTATTTGTTGAAAAATTATAATCCACATTTCCTGAAAATTTAGGAATTTTTCTTATCCTATGGTTATTTATGATATATTAATTTGTTGCTACCAATTTTCTTATACTTTTTATATAATGTAGTAATGAATGTGTCTTTATGAAATCTCGACTCAACCAACCCTTCTTTAAGAAATATGTGTTACATCAAAACAATATTTTCTAATATGGGTTTCCATAAATGTTATACTATTCTCATAAAAGAAATAAAATACATTTTTAATATTTGTTTCTTTTACCAATTTATTCGATTTAATCTACTATAAATTTTTTATACAAGGAATTTTTATAACTTTTTTTACAATAGAAAAGTAGTGTTATTTTTACATCGTTTGACATGTGTGAATTTACCCATTGAAATTTATTTAAATCTTACCTTGAATTTTTAAAATATTAATTTTTAAGAGAATGTTTTTAAAATTATTTTGATACAACTGGTTTTTTAAGGTTCTAATATTCTTTAAAAAATTTATAACTAAAATAGTTTTAAAAATGTTTTCAAACATTATTTATAAGTTTTCAGAGTATTTTCAAAAAATTGTTTCCCAAAAAAATCATGTTTTTTTGGGTTTTCAATTTATTTTCAAACACTTTTCAAAAGATTTTAAATATTTCATTATATGTTTAATGTTTTTTCAAATAAAAAGTTTTCTTTAAACTGGTTCAATATTATTTTATGTGTTTTCCAGGAAAAAGGTATTGAAAATGTTTTCAAGCCTCTATTATATGTTATTAGGGAAAATTTTCTTCCAAATATTTTATGTTATATATATAAGTTTTCTAGATAATATATAATGATGGTATTTTGAAATGTTTTTATATATTAAAATGACTTTTTCAAAGAAGAAATGATAATTTTCAGAAGAAATTTTTTGAACGATATTTCCTAATTATTTTCCATCTAATATGACATCTATTGATGTTACTCATTCATTTCTAGGAAATTATATAAAGGTTATATTTTTATTATTTCTCTTATGTGTTCTGTTTGATGTCATGATATTTATAAAACCCATTTCTCTTTCACGGACTATATTTTTATGAACATCATTTCCATTTCACGTGTTATATTTTTATGAAATATGTTACTCTTTTACAGGTTATATGTTTATGAAATCCATTCAATTTCATGAGTTATATGATTTTGAAATCCAATTCTATTTCATGGGTTTTTTATTTCGATCAAATTATTTTGAAACCAATCATTTTCAACAGTTTATGTTATGACTAAATATTTTTAATACCAATTTCATTTCAGCGGTAATGATATGAATGTTTATAAATTTTTTGAACATGTATGTATGATATCATTATGAGATGGGTGCTACCTATATATCACTCCAATTCATTAGGTAATGATTTATATCTCTTGATAAAAACAAGGTTGGAATGAGAAATAATCTTTTTATGCATTACTGGGATATAATATGAAAAGTAAGCGGTTCAGTATTATAGGGATTAAATGTGGAGTGAAATCAATTTAGTAATATAGTAAGATAAAGGGGTGTGAAACCAATTCTATGATTGTATTTTCCACTAATATTTCCATATGAGTGATACATTGACTACTATATAAATCGTTATATTTTCTTATGTGTTATCCAAAATTCTATGTTTTATGCTTATGTTATTCTTTTATGTCTTATGTTCATTATTTCCTAAAGATTCATGTCTTATTAAAATGAAGACTTACTCAATGATTATTAAATATGATCTTTGATATACAGGGTTTGATATTCTATTTTTAGGATCATATACTCATACCCTTGTGATCATGATTATGCACACATATCTTCCTCGATTACCCTTAATAAGAATTTGAGATCACCCCTTTTTATATTTCCTTCCCCAAGATACGAAAATATATATTAGGTATGATATGTCTAATAACGGTTTTCTCATGAAAAATCTAGTGGGAGATAATGTAGATAAAATATATATCAGTTGTTTTGTTTTCATGTTTCCAAAGGTAATAAACTGATATTGTTTTTGGGAATCTATTTGTATAATGTTATAAGTAATCCGAACAAGTGATGTGATGTTAATGTATGAAATTATAGGGTCTCTATAAATTTTGTTTTCCCTTATTCACATATTTTAAGCTTTAACAAACATCACATCATGGGAGAATCATATTTAAAACAAATTCTAATCATTATACTAACTTGGTAAGGATAATGAAGACAATACACATTAACACGATGGGTACTGAGAATAAATTTGAATCTCATGGACAATGTTTTATTATAGATGCCACAATTCCTTAAAAAATAAAATAATGGTATTTTCCATCTTGAAAATACCTTCTTCTAATGATCCTAGATATCTACCATCTTCTCAATGAAGGTCTTGTTGTCCCTTATATGAAACTCTCTCCAGTAAAATACATGGGATTCATCATAACAAAAATGATGGATATGAGTTATGTGGTTGAAAGTTTTAATCCATTCTAGTCATGTTTGTGATACGAATCGATATTAAACAATTCCAACATGACCCAACACCATGATGTGTCTAACAAACAAGAGTGATAGCTTAATCCCCCTACGAAACCTCTATATCCTATATCAAGGGGAAAATCTTCTGAAAATATATTATCCAAACACATACTCAACAGGCCTCCTCCTATGATCATAAATATACTTCATCCATTTATATTTCCAATTAATCATCTCACAAAAAACATAAAACTTCGTTGTCGTGATATGAAATATATAAAGAATGATAATTGATGACCCCTATCCTCAACCCATAACAATTGATAATGATTTTAAAACCCATAAAAATACTCAACTAGAGAAATTTTTTAAGTGATATATATTATTTGTAACTCAAATAAAGTCATTTTCTTTTCCCATGATCCACTATTGTCCAAGTTGAAATCCAAAATCATATCTTATAGTGTATAGATAGTCTGCTTCATCTATCTTATAATCTATGGGTGGAAATTAATGCTGATGTGAAACGAATTTCAAAAAGAATGATACAATCCCATCAATCCAAAAAATAATAAATAAGCATCATGGCCCATGAAAGTATACCATTAATCCCAATTTTTTTTACATCATCCACATTAATCCATTCCAAAATATCCATAGTTCTTAACTCCATGATTACTAATAAGTACACAAATTCCATCAATATATCCACGATTACCCAGATATCATCAAAAACACCCTTATCATATGGTAATAGTGTGACGATGATTATAAATAGGCAATCCTTTATTCATATGATAGTATCAAAATGATGAAACAATCCATTGGGAACACAATGGTAAACATTCACTTGTTGGAAAACCAATCAATGAGCCAGGAACTATTCCAACTACTATATCATCATGTGAATATAAAACTACATCATAAAATCTCAATAAATCTTACATTCTCATGTTTGTAACAAAGAATGAGAGACATAAAACATATGTATCACTCTTTCCAACAACACTGGTAGAACGAATAACCTCCTCAGAAACAATATCTCTCTCTGAACATCCTCTTATCAACCTTCTAGAGCATCACCATGGTAAAACATAAAACATATCAACTATACATCTGTGTATCCACAATATAGACTCATCCAATTGAACCATAAAATAATACATTACTACCTTCTAATACAAAACAATGATTATCATCCACTAGTGTATCTATCTAAAACTCTTCCAAATCCTCTATCACCCTTCATAAATCTACAGAATCAGAATCCAAATTATATAATTAATTCATTGTCATAGAATTGGACTTTTAATTAACCTCTACTTGGGTGTAGGAATATTAAAATTCATAATCTTGAAGAAACTCTATAAACACTCATTATTTCATATTTAGATCATGCTGAGAAGAGATATACCTCAAGCTCTTGTGATATGTGAAGGCCATAAGGTGGCCACAATGAGGTAGAAATATCACCATAACTTCAGCACAAATAAAATAAATCATAGATACAGATCATGTGTTATATATGAATTATCCCATGGACAATAATTATTATCCATACATGATATCAAAAAATTCTTCTACATCAAGATTATTCCTAATGACAGTTGGAAATCATCACAGAACACCTCAAAAATTACCCCCTTATCATGAAATAAAAGAGTTGTAACATTGATAAATTTTCCCTTTTGATAGAAAAACATTTCCTAACATAGAATAGAAAATTTATAATATTATTCTTTCCTAGAGAAATCATTCCACATGGGTTAAATCTTTGAACAATTATATACATATCTCATGAAACATCCCACGTGATCATTTAAACTACAAAGTATTGTGAAATTCATAGGGGATACCTATAAGTGAAATAACATAATATTATATTGTTGCATCACCACAACTAACTGGGATACCCCAA
The DNA here is from genome assembly GCA_963277665.1 of Viscum album. Lineage (NCBI taxonomy): Eukaryota > Viridiplantae > Streptophyta > Magnoliopsida > Santalales > Viscaceae > Viscum > Viscum album. Next base: position 1,901,852,241 of record OY728150.1, on the reverse strand, counting down.
GCCTAAAAAAATTCACCTCCCATTCTAAAACCAGAATCATAGACATAGTTTTATTGACTTGTTGGTGAAAATTAATATGTAAGGAATCAATTTGATGAACTAAATACCCTTTCTAAAATATATAGTAGATAAATAGGTTATCATAGAACATGACTATGAATTTGTTGAAAAAAATAGTACACAGATTTATTGAGCCCCGTGAATAGTCTAAGTGTGTTTGTGACACCGAACAACCTGCAAATGGACTCGATGTTCCCATATTTGTGTATGATGGTATCCTTTTTAAAATAAACATAATTTACGCCAAATGAGTAATATATAGACCAAAGATAGATAATTTAAACCCATCTATATTATCTAAAATGGAAGAATAGGTCATTGATCCACAGAAGAGGTTAATAAATCATGATTATCACATGATTCAACCTCAATTACACTATAGAAACCACAAACTATGATCCACCTTTTTGACAAACCACAATTGGAGAACCCCATAATGACACACTTGGAAAAATAAAACCCTTCCAATTAGATCATTTTTAATAAACCTTAGATTTTATAACACATAATTTTATATCTTAAATAGAGCCATCAAATAATAAGAATTCAGGGATACTAATTTATCATAAATTGTACATCATGTCAATGGGGTAGCGTCTCAACCTCCCTTGGAAAGAATATAAAAACATCCTAAAAACCCCATGTTCCTCCCCCATCCCAAGGCCTACATATTCGATATAACAATTATCCATGAATGAATGAATGGTATAAATATATATTATGCCAACCTAATAACCCTTCTCGCCAAAAAAACTACAATAATATTAACACTATATGATAACACAAATCTCCTCTAGAAGTATTTTATACCATAATAAAAAATTTACAACAAATGAATTATAGGGGTGAAATTTCATTACCTCATTTTAAGTAAGAAAATATACCCACATGAAGTAGCCATATCATTTGTTCTACACCCCATGAACACATAAAAAATATTTCTAGTCTCTAGATGTTGTAGTCAAAACTAGAGAAATGAGAAGCCTCTATAAATATAGTCTTATATTTAATATTAAATAAGTTATATTAAATGATTTCAATGTTCCTAAATCTAAAAATCTATAATCAATGGTCGATGAAAGTATGATCGTACCTCTAATGATATCCAGATCTTCTTGTGACACTAAAACTACTATATATAACTCACAATTTCTATCTCTTCTACCTTAGTACTGATTGCCACCTTTATGTCCAAAATATATTAAAGATCCTTGATGATGGGAAAAAATCAAGGTCGGCCTATTTGTAACCCATCCCCGCTCGGCAAGCATAAAACTACTATCCGTATTCATAAAATGGAATCTTATGTTGCTGTTATTGAGCTAGACACAAAACTAGACAACTTATACCCAATTAAGATTAGATACCATATGAGAACTGGTTCTGATGATGGATGCGGCCTATATAGCTGAGGCAAACTAGCCAAAGGCCCCCCAGAAAATTACAAAAGTCACTGGCCCTAGAAGGATCAAAAGGAACTTGTTCAGGTTGACTCTATGCTAGACGAAACCAAGATATATGTTGAGCCTGGGAATTGACACTAGAATCTTGACTACTTAAGGATCCTCATTAGTTCCCATATCACTGTAATCTTTCTCCCATGTTAATAAATTTTATCACCTCCACCATATTTTGAAACTCAATGTATGATGGAAAGATAGAAGGAGTAAATTCATACCCAATAGAATGATGGAATTCCCCAAAAGACAGCGTGCTCATGAATCCTCATTGGGATAAATATTTGGGATGAAATAGAAATTTTTTGTAAACCTATTCCAAAGATTATGTACAAACATAGTCCCTTATAAAGAGATATAGAGAGTAAATATACTACCTCTTCATGGGTTTGGTGATTTATTAAATGAAATATGCTTCATTTTTTTTGAAATTCAACCCAAAAACATTTGTCTCATTCGACTCAAATAGAAACATGGACAACCTATAACACAATGTCCCTCATATCCGACTGACTACTAATATTACCAAGTTATCTTCTTGCTCTTAAATTAAAATAAATGATATATCTAGATAATCTCACCAGATATTTATCTATAGAATTATGTATAGTCCATCATACATTCCTACATCCTACCTCTGAAAGGAACACAAAATTATATACTACTTATTATCATCATCAAGTGGATCAACCCTCTAGTGATCAACCATATCATCATACAAAACATCTACTACCATTACCACACAAAGACAATGACCATAATCCCTAACTAAAAAAGGGAAATAAGGATTTCATAATATCAATATTATAGAACATAATAGTGATTTTATTATTTATTTTAATAAATTTTATTCTTCAAACAACAACCCAATTAAATATAAAAAACCAGTAAATTGTTTTTCACAAACATCTCATAGGTCTCAACATTATAAGAGGAATCACATCACATGGGAATTTGATAGGCTCAGAGTCCATGAGTCAGATCTCACGGGTGGGGGTGCGGGTAAAATCCCCTATAATATCGTTTCTTCCATATCCTATTTCATTCCCCATGATGAACTAGAATCATTTCTCTATAACCACATGTTACCCTAATCATTCCTAACACAAAAATCTATCCTATCCCTCATCAAAAACCAGCACTTGATACCAATCTCCTTGGAACCCTACCTCAAAAGGCACCCTACATAGGTTGGAAATGAAGGATGTATGATAGTAAACCCCATTTCCTAAAACAAGTTGGCCTCTGGTTGGCGACAAACATCAATGGATTACAAATATCAGGTATGTGTAGCATTTTTTTAGAAAATATAACAGATTGGGAGATAAGATATTAGAGATTAATCAAATCCATGACATAATATAAAAATAATGGAAACCAAAACAATTCAATTACTCATGAATACTATATATGGATTAAAGGGTCAATGAAGAAATACCCAAATGAAAAACTAGAGCTATGACGTAACAAAAATCCCAATGTCCATGAATGTAATGTAAGTCGTAGTCTATGTAGTCATCCCTGAAATTCAGATATAGTTTTTATATAAATGGGTTGAGTATACAAGTATTAAAAATAGGATACCCAATGTTTCTCATATAATGTGAAAGAAGTATAATAATACATTAATGAGAAAATAACAAATAAAACCACCCTTAAACAGGTAAACTAGAAAATATCATCTTCATGATGTCAAAATCACCCAAAAAAATCAATTGATAATAACCTTTTTAGAATCATATCAATTAAAGGGATCCCTTGTATATTTCCCAATGATTTGATATTTCCATACCCCATAATCATGTGTCCTTGTCCTCCAATTTCATATTCATAATAATAATATCTGAATAAACTCGATCCATCACATCACATAACACCACATTTCACCTAACAAAACCTGGGCTATCATATTACATGAGATATCACTGTTAGAAACTAGATATAACACATCAAATCACATTATCTTGAAGACACATGGTCCACCACATCAAACCGAAATCCAAAACCAAAATTGTAGGATATGATGGATATGAATGATATCAATGTCATTCTCTACTCATACTATGCATAAACCTCACAATACTTCACTTCATAAAACATTTCCATAGTGTGCTTATGACTTATTCCCAACACAACCCATGCATGTCAACATCACGTAGAATCAATAGTAGTAAAGGGAGTGTGGCTATCAATCCATCTTCACTACATTTATTTTTGGAAAAAACACCTTCAAAACATTTGGTTATGGGGACATAGTGCTCGACATGTGTACTGTGAATATAGAAATCACAATGAACATATAATTTATAAATATATATACATGTAATATGAATATATGTTTTCAAAATTAAATATTTCCCTATCTTACATCATTTCATCCACGCCCTAGAATATATACCACTTTCACTACCACCTCAAAATCCAAAACAGCACACAATATGCTACATGGAACTAGAGATATTTTATAGATTCCTTTCAAATAAATCCATTTTTATATTTCCCATTTACCAAAAATTTCGATTCATTAAGAACATTTATCTAAACATCCCATTTTATCTCAATCATTCATTAACAATTTCAATCCATTCCACTTCAATTAATTGTTTTTTAATTCAATTAATATGTGGGAACCTGCATGACATACCCCAACAACAACAAATATTTATAATAAATTTAAACCCCACATAACCAAAATTTTCAAACCATAACCACATTTCACAAAATAACCACATTGTCGCATTTCAACCACTTTCCAAATTACAACCACCATGTACGACATCAACATCTCATCACAACATTTATCCCCCACAAAACCACAGATAACCACTATAGATCACAACCTCACATCATATCATCCCATCACCACCACACATTAAACTCAAACAATTTTTTCACATAGCACAACCACACATCACATATTTATATATTTGTATTTCATATTTGTAAAATGGAATTCAGTACGTCCACTTAATTATTGAATGTAATTAAAACAAAAGCCATAAATTATTGGGGAAACCAATTATATCACCAGATTAAAGAAGTTATCAAATTATATTTTTTATGTGATTAGAAGAAATCACATTAAAATCATTCCAAAAAACATTAACCACAACAAAAAGGGATAAATAGCCATAATTTCAAGTAAGTAATAAATAACATACTACCTCAATATTAAATAATATTAGAGGCTATAAATAATGTGATTTAATACCCCTTAACCTTTAATTTATATTAAACGAATTCATTATTATCATTCATCCAATGAAAACAGTCAACTAAAAATATAACAAGAGAATAGATCATATCACACAATATAAATAAATGAGAAATGGAGGATCCTGTATCTTGAACAAATGTGTCTATTTTTTGGTATAAGGTTGATTTTGAGGTGGAAAATTGACATAAACCATGATAATGAAAATCAAATTTACCATCCTATAACACTACATCCACATCAATTATCATACCAAAATCAAAGAAACTATTGGTTTCTTGACAGAAAAATTGGCACATATGAATAACGATGAGATAAAAAAGAACATAAAGTAGGTAACTAACCACGAAACACTAATTGTCAATATACTTTTCTGATGAATGAAATTCAATTTAAGGGGGATGAATGACCTCATCGGGATGCACTTGGGACTCCCAATAGTTGAGAAGAAAATATGCCTAAAAGATGGTGTTTGAGAGGATATTAGAATTTATAGTTGGTTTGAAAAACACGAGAGCGAAATAAAAACCCTACCAAAATACCATAGAAATATTTAAAATGGGGAAGAACAAGTTGTAATAAAAGGTACTATTCAATATCGATGGTGTTCAATGCATCTCTGTGATCTATGGCTATCTATATACCACAGATCTGAACGAATGGAGAGGATACCACCCCACAACCAAAGTAACTATGTCATGAATCCTCAAATACTAAAGAGTATGATTCATTAGAACTCTAATATATGGTATAACCTACCAAAAAAGTAAACATCATTAAAAACTCTACTCGGTCCTCTACTCCATAGTAAGGATCCCTAAATAATAGGTCTCACCAATACATTGATGCAACCTTGCACCATAGTGAATCCATTTTAAACATGGAATTAGAATGAGAACTCATATTATATGTTACCTATACCACAAAATACACATATTACACTATATAAACTATACATTATTGTGTAGAACACCATTCCTTCTTATAGGACTACTCTTGTTGGATTATTTGTGCTCTAGTTCTACCAATCACTCCCCGACTGCATCAAAACATCTTTAAACTCCTCCAATTACTACATTCACTCTATTAATTGAGAAAAAAGGTATAAAAAATTACATTTTATGTAATTATATAAAATATAAATTAGTTATAATCAATATTAAAATAAATTATGATGTATGTCAGACTTCGGGTAAAGTGTTTCATATAAATTTCCACTCCACTGAGACAAATTTTATAATGTGAATCAATTTTCATTTTTTAATGTATATACTACCCATTTTATAATTTGACCATGAATCAATATATATTTTAGTTTATTTATGTTTTAACTCAATTTGATACATTTAAGGGGTTAAAATTTTAATGTTACCAATGTGATAAAAAATTATTTTACACGATCATTTTAAGAATTAGTTATATTTTTCATTGAAGTAATTTTATAGTATATCCGGAATAAAATATATCTATATTTTTATCCTTTATATATATATATATATGGAGTTACCATGTTTTAATAAACTATTTAATCTCTTTTAAACTTCATTCATAAAAGAACAATATAAAGAAAATGATGGTGTTATTTTTCTTTTGATCAAATATATTTTTCTTCTATGGCCATATTTTTTAATTTTTTTAATTATTTATCATTACTCAACTGATCCATTAAAGTAATTTTAGGTTATAATTTAATTTTTATATCAATTGAAAAGAATATTTCTCATGTTTTTAGAAGGGTCATTTTCCAAATTAATTTAAAAAATTCAAAAGAAATGTTTACTTTTTTATTATATGTGATCTTAACATATTATCCCTCCACCATAACCATTTTACAATTTTTATCTTGTTTTGTAATATTTACATGGTTTTAAAAAGAAAAATATTATATGAATTCTTATCTTTAGGTTTTAATTAATTTTATTTATTTATGTAAAGGTAATTATATTATAAAAAAACCCATATTTATCACAAATTTATGGAAATATGTTATCTCTTACTAAATTTTCATTAATTAACATTCTATTGAGAAATTAAAATTTTTGTGATCATTTTTCATTTGAAATTAAATTTTTATGAAATATTAATATTATTTTTATTATGGACATAATTTTTTGTTAAACCATATACCATTATAACATAATTTGTTTTACTATCAATGTAATTTTATCAATTTTTGATGTCTTAATACACAAAATTCTTTTATCAATTAGAATATTTGATGATAAGGAATATTTATATCAATAAAATTCATAATTAAATATATTAGGAATGAATTAAATAGGTTTTGATGGAAGGGACCTCACAATAGATTTTCCCTCTATGCATTAACATGTATCATGAGAAAATCAAATTGGCTGAATATATTAAATGTTTTTGGTGTATATCAACACATTGATTAAATTATTATTGAATAAAGTCTTTATGATAAGATATAATTATTTATAAAATCATGAAATCTATCATGAATAAATTTCATCATTAAGAATATAGTTTTATTATCTTTGGGAGTACGATACTTATATTTTCAATGAAATCATTTCATGGTCATGTTATTGATTAAGTGTAATTTTGTTCAGTTATTTATCCTTCCACAGTTATTATAACTTATTTATTCATGAATGATTCCATTACAAATAACCCATAATGATAATCTATAATACTATTTTTTTCATTTCTCTTGGATATGATGATGTATATTTTTTAACAATATCATTGATGAAATATTTTTTTATATATATTTACAATTAAATATTTGGACATTTATATATATTATTCTTCAATACTGATAAATAGATCATTTTAATGTGACTTGATCCCTGGTATATAATATAAATTTAATAAATATGACACCAAATTCGGTTACTTGTGTTGGGGTTGTTAGAATACAGGTCTAAAAAATATAGTTTTTTAAATATATTTGACTTGAATATTTTTTTCATTTAACAAGATCATTATGACTTAATGATACTGTAATAGTTGAATTATAATACCAAAATTGGGATCATTTATATTTTATTATATTTAATTTTATCCTCCAAAAAATTTCTTAATGATGGTTGAAGAGTCTATTTTCTGTAATGTAAAATTTATTGGACTCTCTCCTTGGATAGGTGTGGTCCTTTATTTTTTCATTTACCTAGACATAGTGTGGAGTGGTGACATTATTTTGGTTTTAATTTATAATTTTCGATATCACAATTTATTTATTTTCATGATACTTTATCTTCCATTAAGGTTTATGTGTGGTTAAAAAGGATGGGGAACCATAATTACACTCAAAACACCAAAATCCTCAATGAGAAAAATATTCAAGTGATTGTCATATGAGGGGATCTAATAGTGGGGGAAGGTCACATTCAAGAATCCCCTACATAATAAAATCTATAATGATTCACTAGGATATGGATTAATTAATATTTGAGAGGTGGGGTTAAAAACCCAAGAAACATTTGACCTTTATTAGGATGAGTATGTGATATAGTAGTGTGCCATGTGTCTTTCAGATTCTGTGTTCTTTTTCCTCATGAGAATCACCCGAAGTGATTATGGATTTTAGAGGTCATCAAAAAAACTTGTATTCTTGGTATATAGACACAACCAATATTCAATAATGATTTATTTGGAATGTTCATCGAAGTTGTACAGTATTGTAGATGATTCCGTCTTTTTTAGGAATAATAATAGTGATTTGGCTTCTTTGTCTATTTTTGTGGGTGAGGATTTGACCAACTTCTATCTCTTCCATTGTTCTAGTTTTTTACTTGAGGTTTTTGCATGTGGAGATGAAATTAGAAAGGCTCAATTTATGTGAATTATTAATATGAGTAATAAATGTACTTAATTCTTGGGTTTTTAGTAATTTTTTCCCAGTCAATAAATTTTTCGTCCTAAAATGTAATATAGCGGTGACCACGGGGTTGTCTCGCCTGGAGGTCACCAGGTAAAATGTTAGAAAACCACTTTATCTATTTGCCTTTTTTAAATGTAAAAAAATTGTTTTTAAATAAGCTCAAAAATCTTCAATTAAAGAAAATTTTAATAGAAAATGAAATATATGTTAGTGAATGGACATAAAAAGAACACAAGGATAAAGAAAATAATCAAAATAAGGGAGTGGTGGACAAAAATTGATATTCCAAAATAGCTTTATCATGGATAGAAATTTATATCCAAATAAATTATCTAGTTTATGCCTCCAAATCTCAATATATATGCCTATTTTGACCAAAAAGCATAAAGAGACCTCAATTATGGGTGTTTATGTGCAAGTGAATGTGATTTGATTAACCAAAGAACTCTATACAATCAAAACTAATTGAAACTTTTGTGCTCAATGGGAAGAACTCACACACACAAAAAATGTACTAAAAAATTAAATTAAATTACATGAATATGATGAGAAAAATCCTTGAAAAAAATATAAGAAATTTAAATCTAGAAAGATGATTCCTCTCTCATTCACGAAAACAAATTCTGGGGCAATTCATATAGAAATTGTTTACAATGAAGAACACAAACATAAAGGGGGAAATGCATTTAGATCTTCAATTCCCACCACCTCTTGGAGAATATACCTTCATGTATTGATATATTCATGTTATTATATACATCATGTATTCACTATCATATAAACTTCCTTCAATCCAACCCTCATTGAAATGAATGTAAAGTAGAAAATATAAAGGAGAAACCGGTGGACAAGGCGTTGTACAGATATATTCCCTAAAGGATAGATCTATTTTGGGCCTCATTACATCCTAATAATGGTGAGGTGTCTTCATAAATGTTATTTTAACACACGTTCTATTTATAAATACAAAAAAATTCCAATTGTACTTATATTAAAAAATGTTATTGTTTTATTATAGAGGACACTATTTTATTATTAATATGAAACTACATATTCTTTATATTTGATTAGAAAAAATGACACAATTAATACAATAATATTCCCTTAACACTCATCATAAACATGAAAATTTTATTCATATTATTTTTATATTTGTAATAATCACATTTTAATATAGGTAGGTCATGTTATACATCATTCATTGTTATTAGGTCCATTCTGCCATCCTAAATCAATTTCTATAATGATTTATTTTCATGGGCCTCAAGAAGGTTGAATCAATATATGATCCATGGAAAATTACGAATTTCATTGAAAAATGGTTCTTAAAAAAGTATCATTATAACTGGATAAAAATTGAACATTAGATATTTGAAATACAAAATCTATCAAAAATACATTAAATTCCATAATTCGGACATTTTCCCAATGAAGCTCAAAACACGTCAAAATTCTAAAATGATGAAATTTCATATAAAATGATTTTTTTGTTTTTAAATAATAAAAAGTAAAATTATAAATATTTCAATTTCATATATATCAATCCCAAAGAATTAATACTTGGAATCTTATATAATCAAGCACTTCAAGATTAATGATTAATAAAAATTCAAAAAATATGTGAAAAAAATCGCAGGTTCAAAATCACGGAACCAAACATATCATAAATATTCATGAGAGACAATAAAAAATTATTAATTGTGTTCCTTCCTTACATTAAATTTTAAATCATTCATCCATGGAAAATTATTCCAACTTCACTTTTTTCTTTTTGTCATAGGTTTATGATTTTGTGCAATGATTTTGTCAAAAAAATGAATGTGTCACCAAAGGCATGAAATGTTTCTAAATCCTCCTAAAAATTGATTAAAAGAATTGTATCCATTGTGAGGAAGTATAGAGGGCTGTAAGATGTTTTATTGTTGGTGGGTTTTGACTGTCTAAAATTATTAGGAAGAAAGAGAGGGGTTGGCTCATTGTTCAAGGTAAATTTCATGGATTCAGTTTCTATCAAACAAGTTCTTATTAAAAATATTTATGATATAATATAATATAGAAAACAACTTCAAATTTTATTTCATGAATTTCCCAAAAATTATTTTAATTATAATAAATGTCACAAAAATATTCTTCTCAAATTTTATTATTTGATTTTTTAAAGCTATAGATGGATAAAAGATTAGTTCTTTGAGAGCTCCAGAATGGTGCAAAATCCCTTACATTTGAGAGCTCCAAATGAGAATATATCTCAGAAAAATATTCTTATCATTAATAACAAAACATCAAAATATTAATTTCCACCCAAATTAGCTCAAAATTATGCATTACAGAACAAATAATCTCTCAGACACTCATGCTTTACTAGAATTATACAATGTACATCAACATTTGGATGGATAGGGAAACTAGATTTTAATGTTACTATATAATGGGTAGTACAAGGATAATAAGGGCTCAAAATGGTCAAATGTATTGGGCCTTCCAAAATATTATATTAATATAATGAAAAACAAGTCTTTCAAACTCCAACACATCACCTCAATAATTTTGAACCCATATGCATTACAACACAATCTTCTCGATAGAAAAATGTATGATCTGATAAAAAAATGTATTCAATAGTTCACTAAAGAAAGTAGGCAAATCTGAAGAAGATATAAAATTAGTTTATAAAACTTATGGTAATTTTATTTTTTGTAGTGGATGACATTTAATGTAAATAATTTTAAAAATGATCATTTTTTGAATTTCCACAACTTTAATCCAAAAAAATTGATACTTTTAAGAAACATTTAAGTTCAGATCTATGAACCAACTCAGTTACTTATATTTAAAAAAATTTAAATTCATACGGAATATTAATTTTAATAAGACATTTTTTTACACATAATTAGAAATTAAACACCAAAATAATGAAAAGAATACACTAAAAATTTGAATGAAAAAACAAAAATAATTATCTAAAAAGAAAAGAAAAAAATAATTATATAACAAGATTGATCATCCCCCACATTTATATTATACAAATTCCTCATGTATAATTTATTATATGAGAAATGAAAACAAAAATGGTAATAAAGTACAAAAATAGGTGGAGGCAAATGACATCCCTTGGTTTTTATTATGAAGCAACAACGTTGAGATGACCTCCAAAAAGCTGCAACTTGCAATCCTACCAAAAAACCGAAACAAATAATAATTTTTGTATAAATAATGGAGATAAATATTATAAGAAACAAAAGCGAGAAATGACTTGGTATGAACCCCAAAAGTGGTTACTAGGATTTCACTGCCCCTTGTTAGGCAATTCTAGCTCATTATCCCCAATGTAAAGGTTGTTGAGGTTTCGGCCTCATGAACCAACAAAATAAATTTTCTTAAATATTTTTTAGTTCACATAAATTGTTTAAACATTAAATAATAGTTTTATTTATTTTCCCATCCTCAAATTTTATATTCCAATGACGTACTAGAATATAGAAAAAGATAATAAAAACATCTCATGACTATATCCTCACAAAACACATACATTAGATAATAAATATTAATAAAATTATGTGGTTCATCATCCATTTCATCTTCAAAACTAATTTTTCTGTTGAATTATAGCATGGTTCCCCTATCCTCATCTAAACCAATGTACTAAAATTGGAACACCATTCTTTATTGCATTTAAACTTTTTATTCTTATCCATCTGAAAAATTAAACATCTAAAAAAATTGGAAATAAATTATAAAAGGGATAATAATTTAAAAAATAATTATAAAAATAATCAATAAAATTTGGATCATGATTTAACATATATCCATATGGTTTATTAGGTTATGGATATTTGTGGTGGTCAAAAATATTGGTATTGGAGGTGAGTAAGAGCTTATGTTCCTCCAAATTCTCTTTAAAAGTAAATAACTCATGTTTCTATTCCACTTTCTCTGATGTTTCATAAAAATGTTATCTATTTTTTATTTAATATTTTTTCTTCACATGAAATTTCATTTTTAACCAATTCACTCTAATTTCCCCCCCAAAATTTGATTTCCAAAAGACACATTTTTTGCTGAATCAAGGATGATTTCTTCCTTAAATTTGGAAAAAGGATATTCCAAATAATTTTTAAACTCATCTAAAAATGGATAAGAAATTTAAAAAGTGGATGGGAAATGATTTATCATTTATTGAGAAACATTTGGCACTTTCTGTTCTTATAATTCACTAAAATCATTATAAATAATCTCCATTAGTTTTCTTAATTTAGGAATCATGGAAGCTCAATGATTAAGCTCAAAATAATTTTGTCAAATTTGGAAATAATTTTTTTGGAGTTTAAATTGTAAAAATTTATCAAGAATAGACTCTTTATATTTTTTATATTTTTGATAGGCATTTGAATATTCACTAGGAAAATCCATTCTTTTGGTTTTTACGAGTCTAAATTAAGAGATAAAATTGTTGAAATTAAAAAGATACTTAAACAAATATGATACCTCCCAAGAAATATTTCCAACTTTATTATGGAAATTTTATTTTTTTCCCCAATTATTAATTTTTCACCTTAAAATGCATAAAACTGGTGACCAAAGGGTTGTCTCACAAAGAGGTTGTAGGCTATGTTGTCAATATGTTACATTATTAATTTGATTTTGTCATATGATAAGACTAAAATTAGTTATTGAAACTTTTTAAACTAAATTAAATTATATCAAATAATAAGGAAAAAATAAATCTATATTAGTGACTAAAACTCCTATGAAAATCAGACAAATTAGAACATACTAAAGATGTCAGGTGTAGACAAACATCGATCATTAGACACACCATTTTTCATTGTAGACAATTAATTTAAAATTTAATTATGTATTTTTTTACCTCAATATCAAAATATAGACATGTATTATGACTAGAAGCCCTTAAGAGACCTCAGTAATGGGTTTTTATCCTCTAATGAATGTGGTTCAATTACCTAAAGTCCTTTCAGAAATTAAAACTTATTGATCTTGTTGTGCTCAATGGGGGTACATCGCCAAAAAATGTTTTCAAAACATGTAAAAAAATTTACATGAATAGAATGATAATAATTCTACGAAAAATAGAATAAATTGAAATCTAGAAATAAATAAACCTCCTACACTCATAAAAGTAAATTCCCAGACAATTCAAATGTAAAAAGTTTATAATGAAGAACACAAATTCAAAATGGGAAATGCCTTTGTATATTCACTGACCACCACCACATGGATGTTGGTGTAACGACCCAAAATTTCGTTAATGAAAACCCCTCTTGATCTAATTAAATTTCTCTTTATGTAAAATTTTTATATAAAATGTAAACTTTGTTGGTTTTATATTCATAATTGTGACCATTTCTATGATATCCGTTGAATAGTGATCACATGATTAGTATGAAAATAGGGCTTTAACAAATCCAATTTACTCAGACAAAGGAAGCAATGACCTCATCCAGTAGACGTGCCCCATACGAAGCCCATTTTATAGAGATCAAAAAGGATGTGGCGTCATTGGGATTCACTCTTGACCAAACTCAACCGAGTTTGAACACGTTATGCTTGACAGGAAATGCCTATGAGAGAATATGAAGTTGATAGAGATTACCAACTGAGCAACGTTATCTGAGCCACCCCAATAGTTTGTCACCATCGCACACCTTACTCTTCAGTCTTATTTGAGTGTTATAAGGGGTTATGTAACAAGTCTTTATAACTATTTTTATGTACATTTTTTTATATAGTAATAAATATACTTTCATTTTATCATTGTTACCATGTAAATATTATTTAATGCACTAATTGTATTTTTAGTTAATGTTCAACTAAGAAATTTATTTTGATATATTAGTGGATTTTTGAATTAAATAATATTTTTTTATATATTATTATTAGTATTAAATTATTGTTCATTAAATATATATGATCATATAATTTTATGAATGCAATTATAATTTTTATTATTGGCTGAAAGTCATTTTTTTCAAAACCCAATAATTTTCGATAAATGTTAGTTTTTAAATTAAAAGTAAAAATAGAAATATATAGAAAATTAGTTAGATAAAATTAATATTATTTCTAGAATTATGATGTCAAAATTACCCAATGGTGAATTATTCATAATTTAATGAGACAATTAAATTTTTGGATAAAATTAAATACCATTTAAATATATAATGCGATTTATGACATCATAATGACCCAATTGTGAATTAATAAAACACTATAAACATAATTTTCTTCCAATATATGTTTGAAAATTATATTAATCTGATTTTGGGTTAGTTGATTGATTTTACAAAGCTGTAGTGGACCCTACAAAACTTATTAAAGAAATTTCTTTTTAAATATTTCTCCTTGGGAGTGTGACTCACCTCCACATAAGCAGACCCATATTTTTAAGAAGTAATGACATTTTCCTTAAAAATATTTTTTTCCACATACCTTTTAAAAAAATCATGGGCAAAAACCATGGGCTGGTTTGTGGTTTGGATTAGTTTAATTTGAGGTGTCCCAAACCAAAATAATAAAGAATTCTATCACATTTCTTATATAAACACACCCAAGATCCCACATCCTCCTCACTCAAAGCATTTGTAGTTCATCCAACCTATTCCATTATCTATATTTAATGCCCCAAAGGTGCACCAAGCTCCCATAAAGCATGTCTCAAGCATCTCTCAAGCCTTTATAAGAACACTTCTAAGTAAGGGTTTTTCTTCCTTTCTCATTTTTGTCCAATTTTTTTTAAATTGTTATGCCCTTTTTAATTTCAATTAAAATTGTTTGGGTATGGTTTAAAACCTCCACAATAATTCACTATTTATGTTTGAATGATGTGATACCCATTTATCTCTCATTAAATTTTTCCCATGTACACCCATTACTATGCCGAAATTCTCAATGGAATATCTATCTCCTCATTTACATTTAAGAAATTATTTTTTATCATGAATATAAATTCCATTATATTTGATGGGAAAAATATCTATATGATCCCCATTCTATCCATGTCTTGTAAATATGATGATACACCCCTTTCTATCTAATCAACCATTTTTATGAGTTCTTATGTCACGCTGTTATTCTGCCGAAATTGCACCGCGCTTTTCCAAGCCAAAGTCATTGTGTAGTAAATACCATGCCCATTTATCTATCAAGTGCATTCACATTTATGAACATTTATGTATTGTTTAAAGAGTTTCATGTATTTATTCCACATTGTTTTATAGTGTAATAAATTATTTTGTTGAATGATTCAATTTTTATGATCCATGTTGCACACTTATGCATGAAATGAAATGTTTATGAATGGTTCACCCTGATAGTGCTCTAATTCCTTGGATAAAGTATAGTATACTGATACATCATGTGCAATGAGTTTTTAGTCGTGATAATTCAAGTTCAAAGAGTGTTTACTCATGCTTCATGTGCAATGAGGATTTACTCATGCTCCATGTGCAATGAGACTTGGCTTGTGCTAATTCCATGTTAAGTGTTGTCGCCACATTTCCATGTTCTGATTATCATGATTTATCATACCTTTATGTTCATGTTTCTCATCTTATCTACTGATATGCATATTGTCTAACACATATTTTATCCCCCATGATGTACCTTATTTACTCTCATAATGGTCTTTATAGATCACCCTTTTCTTACGCATGTCCTCAGGTTATCCCATGCAATGCTAAGTACTAAGGTCAACTAAATGAAGTTTACAATAAAGATTTTGTGCTTTATGTTTCATGTTTTTATGTAATTTTCATAAGCCCCAAAGACACTAAATATAAAAACATCCCTATGTTTTTCTGAGTTTTGATTAAGTGGTTTATTAGGAAAATACATCCTTGTCTAGATACGAGTAGGTAGAGGCGGATGTGGAATATATGTATCTTAGGGATAAAACACAAAAACAGTACTTTGAGCTAGACTCGAATGGCAACTAGTGCCCAATAATGGGCCTTGGAGCACTCTTGGTTACGACAATCCTGGGGGATATACTTTGGAAAATTCACAAGATTACTATGAACCATTATAAAGGGATACAAATGCCCTAAGAATATATGTTATAAATTAGATCTTGGATAACATAGACTAAATGCAATAGATTCCTATGTTAAGAAAATAAGAGTTATTTATAAGTCATCAATTTTTTCAGTGTATTACCATTTATATGTTATCCCTAACATTCCTTTTATTCCATCCAATGGCCAGAAATAGGAGGACTCGGGCTAACAACCAATGTGAAGATCAATGTGATGACTATACTAATGAGATGCCCAATAAAATGGGAGTAGGAATCGTGAGTATTGTCACGCTTTTCTCTCAGATAGAATTATAATGGAATAGAAACATGTGGAAAGAGGAACATTTAACCCCCCTTAAGAAAGAACAAGTCGATATCAAGAGATTCATGAGACAAAGGCCTCTTACTTTTAATCAATCATATGATCCCTCAAACACTTAACAATGGATAAAATCTATTGAAAAGATCTTCTCCATCCATCAATGTTCTGAACAAGAGATCGTTCTCCTGGATGCTTATTGTATGGAGCATGAAGCTGATCAATGGTAAAAATTGATCAAAAAATACGTATCCTAAGGAGGATATGGATGCATTGGAATGGAATGATTCCTGAAAGATGTTTTTCGATAAATATTTTCTGTGCACCCTCTGGTATAATATCGAAATGGTCTTCCTTTCCCTCAAGAAAAAAGATGACGAATCTGTCAGAGAATACAAGTAAAACTTCACAAGGATTTCACAATACACCTCCAGCTTTGACGTTACCCTCGAATGCGAGGTTGAAAACTTCTTTGGTGGGATGAAACCTATCCGGTTGAAAGTGATGGCGATCCGTGAATTCGATATCTATGAAGAAACTGTCTGATGTTCCCTCACAATCAAAATAAAGATTAGAGAATCTTAGGGGTATCATGGGGATAAGAAGCGTAAGGTGGACTTTAATACTAGTGGTCTGATATGTTAATCCAACATTTCTAAGAAGACCCATCACCCCACTTGCCACTGGTGGATAAATAATCACCCAGAAAATTGCCTGAAGGGGACAATGAAATGATTTAGGTGTGGAAGACAAGGGCACTTGGCTATTAACTATGGCCAAGAAAGACCTGCGGCTGCGACAGAGGAGAGGAACACTCCATTAGAACCTCACACATTCTTCATTTCTATAGCTACAAATAATTGGGGAATCATGAAAATTAGTGCAATAAGCCAAGGGTTTTCAGAGGCAACCAATAACCTACAAGGCAGCAAGGGCAAGCTTTTTCCATCACTACTGCCGAAATGAACCCCGACAATGAAGTGCTTATAAGTACACTAGTTATTCATTCAATTATAGTGAACTTACTTATTGGTTCAGGTTCAAAACACTATTTTATATATCAAATGTTTAGTAGAACAATCCCAACACCACCACAAATCATGGAAGTGAAGATGTCGGTGAATACGGAAAATGGGGCAATCATTTCATCCCATGAATATAACATCTCCTCTGTTATAATATGTGGATTGAACTTCCTGGTGAACCTCCTCATACACCCTCTGGTGGAATGTTATTCAATTCTTGTCATGGATTGGCATTCCTTATATAGAGCCTACAAAAATTGATGTGAGAGGGAAATCACTCTTGATGTGGAGAATCAACCCCTGATTCTATACAAGTGCATGGAGAAAGATGAATCTTGTTTAGCTACATCATCTCAAGCGTGGATATTAATGCCTTATGATCTCACGTATCTGGCTCAGATGATTGATTCTATGGAGGCAACCATCCTAGAAGACATGCCTATTGTGAGGGAATTCACATAAGTGTTTCCCGAGGAATTTTATGGTCTTACTTCTAGAAGATATGTATAATTCCCAATTGATCTTAGAGCTGGGGTGTTTCCAATATCTATGTCTCTATATATAATGGCTATTGTAGAGAATGAGGAGCTGAAGAAAAAACTTCAGGAGAAAATGGATAAAGGGTTTATATGCCTAAGTGCTTCACTATGGGGTCCACCAGTCCTCTTCATTAAGAAGAAGGATGGGTCAATGTGCCTTTTCTTCGATTATCGCGATCTTAACAAAATCATGATAAAGAAAAAGTATCCTATCCAATTAATTGATGACTTGTTCGATCATCTACGTGGATAGAAATACTTCTTCACGGAGTATTTTTAGTCGGGATATTATCATGTAAGGGTGAAGAAGGAATATATCCCCAAGACTGCTTTTCGTACAAGATACGGGCACTATGAATTCATAGTAATGCCTTTCGGAATAAATAATTCTCCAAAAATGTTCATGTACTTGATGAATAGAGTCTTTATATATTACTTAGAAAAATTTCTAGTATTCATTATAGATGATCATTTGTTATACTCCAAAACCAAGGAGGATCACGAGGGGCATCTACGAAAAGTACTAGAGTCCTGGCCGAATGAGAAGATATATTCAAATTACAGAAAGTGTGAGTTATGGTTGAAGGATGACTCATTATTAGGCCATATCATCACAAGAAATGGGATATCTATGGATCCCTCTAAAATAGATTCAATTGAGTGAGGGTTGAGGCCAACATTTGTAACAGATATCCGTAGCATCTTTAGGTTAGTTGGATATTATCGACGATATGTGGGAAATTTATTAGGATTGTCCAACCCACTTAACAAGATAAATATGAATTTAATAATGTTTTACTGGATTGATGAATGCGAAGAATGATTCATGGAGTTGAAAAGAAGGCTTATCACTGCGCCTGTTCTCACTGTACCTTCAAGTGGATAATTTTTTTTTGTATTCTGTGATGCTTCGAAGAAGGGTATGGGATGTTTGTGGATGAAAAATTACAAATTAATTGCCTATGCTTCAAGGAAATTGATAGTTCTTGAATAGAACTATCCAAAACATGACCTTGATTTGGTTGCAGTGATCTTCGCTATGAAAATATGGCTGCATTATCCATTTGGGGAGAAGTGTAAAATATATATGGACAACAAAATCCTCAAGTATATATTAACACAGATAGAGTTGAACATGTTTCAATGAAGATGGTTAATGATGATAAATGACTATGACTGATCAATCCATTAATAACCTGTGAAAGCAAACAAGGTGGAAGATGCCCTAAGTAGAAAGGACCCAGTGATCATATCATTGATGATAATTGAAAAGGATCCAATCGTGATAGACTTGATGAAAATTGACATGGGTATCATAAAAAGGTAAAATAATCAATACTTTCACAAATTATTGCTCATCTATCACTTTTGGAAAGGTTAAAGGATTTTCAAAATGTTGATGTAGGAATTCAAGAAAAAGTGGAAGTTATCGGAAAAGGGAAATCCTTAGAGTTTAATGTTAATGAATATGGAATTGTAAGATTTGAGAAAAGGCTATGTGTTCCATCATGTCCAGAGCTGAAGATGGAACTTTTGGATGATGCACGTAGTATAAATTTTTCTCATTACCTAGGAAAAAAATAAGTATCGAGATCTCTGAGAGCATTATTGGTGGTATGATATAAAGAAGGAGATCACTGAATATACATCAATGTGTCTGGTGTGTCTGAAAGTGAAGGCAGTGAGGCATATGTCTAAGGGGATGATGCAACCATTTCCCATATCAGAATGGAAATGTGAGAACATCACAATGGACTTTGTCAATGGACATCCAAAGACATACAGTGTAAACAATGCAATCTAGGTTGTTGTGGTTCATCTTACACTAGCTGCACACTTCATTAATATTCAGAAGGATTTCTCATGGGATCAACCGACACAGATATATGTCAGGGAAGTGGTAAGGCTACATGCTGTACCATTATCTATTGTGTCCAATCGAGATCCAGGATTCACCTCTATGTTTTGGAAGAGTCTTCATCATGATCTGAATACAGAACTAAACTTCAGTATGACATATCATCCTCAAAATGGTGGCCAATCCAAGTGGACTATCAAAAAACTTGAAGACATGTTGAGAGCATGCTCAATGGACTTTAAAGGAGGATGTCATCAACATATTTCTCTAGTTGAGTTCTCTTATTATAATAGTTTCCACTCGAGCATCCAAATAGAACCATATGATGCACATTATGGGAAAAGGTTAAGAATACCAATGTATTGGAATGAGTTCAGTGAGAGTAAGCTGCTTGGTCCAGATATGGTCAATGAAATTGTGGAGAAGGTGAAAACCATTCAGTATCATATCAACACATCTCAAAGTCAACAGAAGAGTTATGAAGATAACCATTGATGAGACCTTATGTTTAAAGTTAGAGACATATTATTTCAACGCATATCTTCATGGATGAAGGTAATGAGCTTTGGAAAAAACGGGATGTTAAGTCCAAGGTGCATCAGACCCTCCATGATTCTTGATCGTGTCAGGGTTATGGCCTATCAGCTAACACTTTCACCTACCATGGCCAAAGTACATGATATCTTTAATGTATCCCTCTTAAGGAAGTACAAACTGTACCCTTTACATGTACTCTCCTCATAGGTGGTACAGTTAGAGGTTGATCTTTTTATGAGAAGAAACAAGTAAAGATCATAGTTCATAGAGAAAAATTTCTACAAAATTAGACAATGCCCCTTGTCATAGTGTAGTGGTGAAACCACATGTATGAAAAAGTGATGTGGTAATTAGAGGAAATTATGATGAAGATTTACCCACATCTATTTTAGTGTGGGGAAAGGAAATTTCGAGGGTGAAATTTCTTAATAGGGGAAGACTATAATGGCCAAAAATTTCATTAATGGAAATCCATATTGATCTAATTAAATTCCTCTTTAGGTAAAATGATTTTATAAAATGTTAACTTCTTTGGATTTATGTTATGAATTGTGAAAATTTATAATATATTAGTTGAACATTGATCACATGATTAGTAAAAATATAGGGTTTCATCAAATCAAATTTACTCAGACAAAGGAAGTGACGACCTCATTCAGTAGACATGCCCCATACGGAGCCCATTTGTCAGAGCTCCGAATGGAGGTGGATTTATTGGGCTTCAATCTTGGCAAAACTCAAGCGAAGCATGAACATGTTAAGCTTGAATGGAGCTGCCTATGGGGGAAGTGGAAGTTGATAGAGATTACCACCCGAGAAATGTTATTCGATCCACCCCCAGAGTCTATCACCATAACACACCTTACTCTTCGGTCTTATGCGGGTGTTATAAGGAGTTATGTAACAAGAACATAGCACTATGGTTATGTACATGATTTTTGTATATAATAATAAATATAATTTCATGTTATTATTGTTACCTTGTAAATAGTTTTTAAAGCACAAATAGTATTCTTTGTTAATGTTCATATAAGAAATATATTTTGACGAATTAATGGATTTTTGAATTAAATAATATTTTAATAAAATATTTTTTTTATTATTAATAAATTACTTTTTATTTAATATAAATGATAAAATAATTTTATGAATTCAATTGTAATTTTTATTATGGTTTGAAAGCCATTTTTTTCAAAACCCATGAATTTTTTATAGATGTCAGTTTTTATTTTAAAAGAGAAAATTAAAATATTTAGAAAATTATTTAGATAACATGAATATTATTTATATAAGTAGGATGTCGAAATTATCCAATGGTGAATTTCTCATAATTTTATGAGATAGTCAAATTTTTGGGTAAAAATGAAATATCTTTTAAGTATATAATGTGATTTATGACATCATAATGACCTAATAGTGATGTAATAAAATACTATAAACGTAATATTTGGACAATAATTGTTTTACCATTAAAATAATGTGATTTTGGGTTTGTTTTATTTATTTTACAAATCATTAGTGGGCCTTTGAAGACTTATTAAACATTTTGCCTTTTTAAATTGTTTACCTTAGGAGTTTGACCCATCTCCACATAAGCATCCCCATTATTCTAAGAATTTATGACTTTGGACATATAAAATATTTTTTTCCACTTCCCTTTTCCAAACAATATGGGAAAACCCATGGGTTTGATTGTGGTTTGGATTAGTTTAATGTGAGGTGTCCCAAACCTAAATAATAAACAATTCCCTCACTTTTCCTATATAACCCCACCCAAGTTCCCACTTCCTTCTCACTCAAAGCCTTTGTAGTTCTTAAAACATATGACCTTATATATATATATAATCCTCCCAAGGTGCCCTAATCTCCCAAGATGCCTCTCTCAAGCATCTCTCAATCCTTTGGAAGGACATATCCAAGTAAGGGTTTTTCTTCCTATCACATTTTTTTCCAACATTCTTTAAATTGTTATGCCATTTTATTTTAAATTATAAATTTTGGGGTGTGGTTTATAACCTCCACCATACATTCTTATTTATGTTTGAATTATGGGAGATTCATTTTCTCTCATTAAATTCCCCCCATGTACATCTGTTACTATACCAAAATTCTGAAAGGAATATCTCTCTCCTCATTTAAATTCAAGGAATTTTATTGTATCATGAATCCAAATTACATTAATTTTTTTGGGGAAATGTATCTATATGAACCCTTACTGACCATTTCATGTATATATGATGAGACACACCTTTCTCTCTCATCAACCATTTTTATGAGTTCTTATGTCACGTTGTTAGCCTGTCGAAATTGCACCATGCTTTTCCAAGCCAAAGTCATAGTGTAGTGAATACCATGCCAATTTCTCTATCAAGGGTATTCACATTTATGAACATTTATATATTGTTTAAGTAGTTTTATATATATATATTACACATTCATTTATAGTGGAATAAATGATTATGTCGAATGATTCAATGTTTTATGATCCATGTGGCACACTTATGCAAGAAATGAAATGTTTAATAAGGGTGTGCCCTAATAGCCCTCCCATGCATTAGGAAAAGTATGGCGTCTTGATACGTCATGTCCAGGGAGTTTTCACTCCTGATATTTCACGTTTAAAGAGGTTTTACTCATTCTTCATGTTTAATGAGGATTTACTCATGCTCAACGTACAATGAGTCTTGGCTCATGTTAATTCCATATTAATTGATGTTGCCACGTTTCCAAGCTATGATTTTCATGCTTTACCATAGCTATATGTTCATGTTTCTCTTGTTCTCTATTGATATTTATATTTCCTAACATGTATTGTATCCCCCATGTTATACCTTGTTTACTCTCTTATTGTGCTATATAGGTCACCCTTTTCTTATACAGGTCCTTAGGTTATCCCATGTAATGCAAAGTATAGTGGTCATGTTAAAGAACATTCCAATAATGATGTTTTTTTAGGTTTCAATATGTTATGTAATTTTACTACACCCCGAAGACACTAGAACTCTCCATCTTTCATGTTGTATCAAGCGAAGAATTTATGTAATAAATTATGTTAGGTTTGTAATAAAAAGCATGGTTTTCATACTTATTCCTTCATAGATTTATAAAAGTATGCAATTATACAATTATATATCATTTATTCACCATCATATCCTTCTACATCAATACAAATATCATAAAAATGAATGTCAAGTAGAAAATACGAAGGAGAAGGGGGTGGCTAGGCTGTTATCTAGAACTGTTTTACCAAATGATGGATCTAGTTGGTCCTATTTCTAGCTGAATAAAAACAAACTATATAAATACATATTATATTAATGATAGTTATATTTTATCATAAAAACTTTCATCTTTATTGAGCATGTGTAAAAAAATCATGACTTAATTAATGAAGATACCTTTTTCTTCTCGAAGTGACTCTTCATCTTCTTTCTATTTGAATAGAACATTGACTCCCTTATTGAATGATGGTCTCCATAAAACTCATCATGAACACAAATGAATGACTCATATTAATTATTCAATTATAATAATAACATTGCGACACCTTTATCTCATGTTATACTTCATTAATTGAGTTGGGGTCCATTCTACTGGCCAGAAAGACATTCAAAGAAGATTTATTTTTTTGGGCATCTAGAATGTCGAATCAAGATCTGGTATATTTAAAAAATATTCATTCCCTTAATTGAGAGTATATAAAAATTAATAAATTTATTTTGATAGAAATTGAAAATTATATACCCTAAATACATAAGATATTGAAAACAATTAAAATTCCGAAATTAGGCCGTTTTCAAAATTTATCTCAAAAAACATTAAAATTATAACAAATGGTTTCATATAACATAAAAGTAAAATTAGTGTGATTTAAATCATTAAAGTTAAAATGAGAATTATATGAAATATCATCTCAATCAGTGATCTGGTTTCTAGAACCAATGTTATGTCCAATGATAAATATTGATGAAACTAGTTATCAAGTTTATGTTACCATTCATTCCAGTTAGAGGATTCCCATTAAACTCTGCCACTGATCATTGGGTGTTTACCAAGTGTTATATTTATTTATTTTGAGGAATTATCATTTTCAGTATTTAGGAATTTATAGTATTCCTATGTGACACATTATATAGAAATGTTTATCATTTATTCCATAATTTTTTTGTGATTTCTATATACTGGAAAGACCATGGTTAATTGATATTGGTCCCCCATTGACGTCCCCTTATTAAATATTTTGTGTACATCACTTATATTGGAGATAAGTGTTATTGAGAGAATAGATCATTCGAATTGATCTCAATGTTTTGATTTCATTGGATGGTTACACAATATAACCCAACCAAATAATCTTTTAAACATTCTAATCATGTAATCTTGATATTGGTGGTTTATGTGAATGGACTATAGAAATGGGTTTCACCTTAGTCAATAAATCTTATATAACTTTGATATTGGTGATTCCCTTGAAATATTTTAGGAGGATAAAACCGATCATCCTTCAACAAATTAACTTTTTCAAACACTTTTGGTTATGAAAAAAAGTCTTCCCAAAGATGATTGTTGAATCGTATTTTATTTTTTAAAATTGTATATGGCCCAGGATAGTATAATTACTTCTTATTAGTTGCCAGTTTCCTACTTTATAGATCATATTTATTGACCAGGATCCCTTATAATGAATTTATTTTAATACGACCAATTTATTTGGATGATTTGGGTTAGTTGAAGTTTTGTTAGACCTTCTTGTCATGCAGTACATTTGAAAATGTATTTTTTTATGGATCACCATTAAGGATATATAGGAAGGAATGTGAATAAAAATAAAATATAAATATTTTTTGGACAAATCATATTTTGGGTTGTTTATTTAGAGTAATCCATCATTGTATTTTATTGTTCTTATTTAATGTTGTGGCTTTGGGGCTGGCATGAACAAGAATTTTGGTAGTCCTAGACCTTATTAATAGATAGATATGTCCATAACATATATTTGATGAGAATAATTGAGGAATTTATAGGGGAATAAATTTTTATATTGGGAAGAATTATGAAACTCACATAACCCGTATTAGTTAATGTTTTTTCTTTAAAATTAGTATCTTTTAGTATTTTTTATGATTTAAGGGTTTGGAAGATGAAATCATGGAATTCATGATAATGCACATGGTTAGAGTATTGTCCTTTATAATCATGTACATATCCATGATGGGCGGGTTGACGTGGGTTGGGGATATACAGTTCCATTTGGCCCAATGGATGAAAGGATAGGAAAATAGTGTAATGATATCTAGGAAATCATGGTTACTATTTTCAATTTTAGGGGCGACCAAATTTATTAGAGCCTGAATTACCTTGACATGTAGCCAAATCATAAGATATATCATTTAAACATAATATTTTGAAATTTCTGTCAACTATTTATGATTTTTAACACTATTTCAGTTATTCTTCTACAATATCATGAATTTAGTTCCTCCTTGACTACAACAGTTCATCCCCATTTGTTGTACGATGTATATTCAATATTAATGGTGTGTTTATTCCCAGGGTTTTCCTCATATATTTTTTATATAGCCTAGTGTGTTTCCTTTTGTGTTTTTTTGGAATTGTCGGTGGTAATGGTGGCTGAAAGTATTGTTTGGGGTGGATTATCAATAAAGTTATTAGTAATCCATGTTATTTGGGTTCTATATTACATTCTTCAATTGATTTTTGGTGAATACCTCATGATTAATTTTGATTCAAAGGTATGTTTCTCTATAAGAGTGAAATTTCCCATGCGATAACAAAGATCCTAGGTTTCCTCAGATATGATCTAATACATTATTATTTTTAGCATTTTATGGGTTTTTTGATTATTTTATATGATTCTTAGAATATATAGGATTACATTATCTTTTCAAGTGGATTTTTCAATAAATGAATTTTTTCGATTGAATTAGTATTTTATAATGATTAAAATTGTGAATGAATCAAAAATGGTTTCAAATAATTATTTGATTTGTAAATGGGTTTATGGAATGTTATTTTTATACACAAAATGTAGTTTATAAATTGTTTTAAATAGAGTAACAAACTCAAGTTAATTTCAATTAATGATTTTCAAAAGGTAGTTTACCATTAATTATATGTTTATTAAATTTGGTTTTAGTCCAAATATCATTAGTTTTTTGTTAGTTATTGGTTGGACGAAATTGTATATTTATGTGAGTTGACATGTGCTACCAAAACATTTAGAAAAATTCTATATTGGGTCCACTTATAGTGTCTAATCAAGAGGCTCGATCAATACATCTTTTTTTGGTTCATGTATGATGGATAGTCTTTGATGATTGTGTTCACATTCCTTTTGAAGCTATAGGTCAAGGCCCCCCATTCTCCGTTCATTGTATTTATGTTGCGATATATATGATTATTGGTTGAGGTGTAAAATTACACAATTCCATGTTATCTTGAATGGTTTTATTCATGTCATATTACCCAAATACTAAATATATATGGTTTTTATTCCATTTAATTTATTGATATTAGATTTCTTCCATTGAAAAAGAGTATTCAATAAAAACATTAAAATTAAAAAAGTGATTTTATATAATTTTTTTAAACATGAACGATTGGTTTTCATGGATAATCTATTATGAAGATTCTAGGTGGTGTCTACTAAGGATCATATCCTCAAACACTACATATTTCATTAGGAATATGAAGACTTGTTTTATAAGATTCTATTAGATAAACAATAACCATGTGTATACTAACTCTTTCCTTATGTTCAATTTCCTTATACTGTATGTTATTTGTGGGGACAACATCCACAAAGAATTTGGGATTACATGGTGAATTTAAGATTCTATGCGATTATTTTGATTTACTTTATATTAGCATCAACAATGGAATTTTTTGTTTTTTTATATTCATAATGTCAGTATCACTTGATTCCTATTTTTAAAGTGTTGTTTTTTTTGGTAATTGGTTATGTTTATGGTATATTATTAATTATTATTTTGTTAATTGTTATTAATTCCATACATTGGTTATTTAGTAATTTTCAAAATATCTTATTTAATGGATTAGATGTTTCCATGCTATACTTGTTATGAAAAATTCTCAATGGAATCTGGCTATTGTTTTTTTAATGTTATGATTATAAAACCATTAATAAATTGTAAAAATTTGTTACCACGTTGCATGTCACTAGCCATTGGTGATCATGAACACACATTAGGACCTGTGACGAGTGAACATGGGATACATGTATGGTCTACTTAGGCTAATTTTTATATTAAAGGTGAAAATTTACAATCAAAATAAAATTGTACAACTATTTTTTATATTTAAAAAGTTAGTAGTTTGGAAATAAAATTTTAACACATTTATTTAATGAGTTTTAGTAACACTAAATATGTCACATGAAAAAATAAATGATCTATAAAAATGATTTTATAACTATATTGGACCACCATATTTCTCTCAAATAATCACAATATTTAATTCCACAACAATCATGATTATCTCTAACATTACCCTTATCATGAATATCATCACTAGAATTATCATCTCAATCTTCTTCACCACCCTTACCATGAAGAAATAAATCAAAATGATCACCATGATGCATGTTATTTCTATTTCTTATATACTCATAAAATCAATATTTCATCAATATAAATTCTATAAAAACTGATACAATATTTTTTATATGGAATTCATATATCCATCGTAGATATAGTAAATTTCTCGATGATATTTTGAATTATTTAATTCTCTCAAACTGAATATTTTATTCATCTATTGATTTTGATGTTGCATCAAGTAATATTTGTTTTGTATTATTTGAGGTCATTGAATTATCATAAAGTGATTGAATTGTTTGTGGGAATAATATATTTTCTCAGTTGATCAGTGACCCTCATCTAGTTCTCCTTACTTAATATATATTACAAATGATAATTTGGGTCAAAATTGTATTATATTTTCTCACCAAGTGACTATAGAGTATTATATAATCAATAAAAAATATAAATATATTTATTTAGTGTAAATAAAAATTTAAAATCATTAAATAATCCTAAACATAATTTATTTTATTAATACATTACCAAAAGTTTAAATTTTAATTCTTTTTCTAGATAAAAACATAATTTATTACGGTGCATGCCATTAATTATTCTAAAAATCCCACTAAAAATATTAAATGATGTATGAAAATAATGTTTCATAATATTGATTCATTAAATAAAATTTAATTTATTTAAATTAAAACAAAATTTTAATAATCATAATTATTATTATACTTATGTTCTTTAAAAATGTAATCAAAATCAATTATACTTCAATGTTTCTGAGTTTTCCTGAAGCTCCCACATAGTTATCCATCCCAAAGTTTTCATATAGTTCATAGATACCTTTTTTATCTCAATATATTATTAATCAATATAGATGATAAATAATAAGAATAAAATCATTATTTTATATCATAATCCGACACAATAAATATAAATAAATTTCAGTAAAACCCCAAACTCTTAACTCTATGAAAATAAAATTGTCACATGGTATTGTGTAACTAGAAAATCACTGATGGTTGATATACTCTATGAAATTAGTCTTCTCATTTGACCAAAATATATTTCATGCTTATATACATTCAACAGTACCCATAAATAAATAAATTTTAAATATCCACTTCTTGACTATTCGTAATATTATTATGAATCCCCTACCAAAAAATTAATTCATAAATATTTAATAATTTTAATTAATATGTTATATTTTCATTATCATATCACATCCCATACATTTTATATAACATTATCACTAATATATATATGTTTTATTTGTTTCACATGCATTATATCACAATATTTTTCAATAATCACAATAAAAAATTTACAATAAATACCCATTTACCAATCAGTAAATTGTATGCTTTATAAATAATCATTACTTGTCTATTTTGGTTCCATAAATCATGTATATGATAATTACCGCACAAAAGTGTAGAAAATCCATTTTTATATGATAATATCAGACTAAAAAATGAAATATATACTATATCAAAAATAATATTATATTGAAAAAAATTAATGGAATAAAAAACATATAACAGATGTAGGTTGATTAGTGGGATCTAATAGATCCATAGGCTTTGGGGGATCTATTAAAAATGAAACATGTGTATGCTCAAATGTATAATCGAGATGATCATTATAGAATTGGTGATCACAATTATTTATAGAATAAGTCAAATGATCATGAGAATGAACACCTAGAAAGACAGATGAAATAGTTAATGGAGGAAACATAGAAGTTGTTGAAGAAGTATAATACAGATGGAGAGCTATCATGGGATAGGTGTAGTTCCCAGAACCCAGTAATCATAGAGATGGTGTTTACTTCCATTACATTTCCATGTTTATAAGGAATCAAATCCTGATTGGCCCAAGAGTTTAGTAGTATTGGTAAACTAGATACATACACGAGTCTTGAATTACAAATGAATATACTAATTAGAACATAATTATTCGTTCCTTTCAAGGATAAATTTATTCCTACATAGAATATCCTTATATATATTTCTTAGTACACTTCTGGGATTCAAAGGGAATGGAAACTGAATAATGGCATGAAAAAAATCTCAGAAATTGTTAAGTACAAAATAAAAAATAATGAATCAATAAGAATAATCAATATGAAAATGTAAATATCTGATTGTGCATTCCATAAGAAATAGTGTAATGAGAGGGAGTGTGTAAAAATATTGGAAGGTAATAATAGAACACACATTCCATTTAAAATCACTGGATTAGCTGTAATGAATACTGAACGATAAATATATGATCACACATTCTTTGTAATTTATAAAATGACAGGGATTGTGTAATAAATTTGTAATGGTAATTAAATAAACAAAAATTTCATTTAAAATTACTGGATACAGAATAATAAATATTGGAAGGTAAGTAAATAAAAACCATTCAATTTAATTGTGTCATCGCAAGGTAGATTCCATTAAATTGGTGCTCTGAGGTGGTGGTTTACAATGCATCATGCACGGTATACCAAACCCTAGAGGCTTCCGACTAGTAGTGAGAGGATAGGGTGTGATAGCGGGGAGACTATTCCATTATTTCATAGTATGAAATAATGGAAAATAGTTATGTATCGTAGGAAAAATAATTTAAATATAATAAAGAAGCAGTATATAACTGAAATAGAACATGCTGTAATAATAAATGAAATTTTGTAAATTCCAAGAAAACTATCCATAGTATACAATAGCGGTCAACCACTGGGCCGACCATACAGATAAAGGAGTAAAAAATAAACAAATGTAAATGTACAAGGCTCCACTATAAATTCTGAGCAATACCACATACCCAATTTCCATTCACTCTTAAACTGCATCATCTTGAACATAATAAATTAGGATTATTTCTTCTTTAACATACAACTCAATGACCTAACAATTTCAACCATGCAACTCATTATCAACCTAAAAACAAGACATATGGTCTACATGTACACCAAGGAGCTAGTGATGGGGTTATAAATATTCTCAGTATTCCTCCCTGACACAAAATCTATAAATGTGCTATTATAATTATATGAAAAATAAAACTCTTATCCTTGATAAGACATGAAAAAAAGGGAAGTAAAACCCAATGTGAAACCATAGTCATACCCTGGGTACAAAATCCCATTGAACTATGAAATTTCCACGTGGATGAAAATATCTATATATGTATACATGTATAGTCCCATACCTACATATATATATTACAAACTATGTGAATCAAGTAACATGAGACCACATTAGTAATTGAAACATGTTCCTCTAATCTTGATCATATTGACATCAAGTGCTACAGAATTGAGATGGACATTATCCCACCCAAGTAGTGTATCGTTAATTTGATCTCAGGGTTAGTAATCCCAATAAACATATAATTGCATCGTCCAATGCTAGAAAGTCTCAAAGATAGTTCTTCCACCATAGTGGGATACTCATCCTATAGATGGCTTCACCAACACTCACTTATAATCAATTAAATAAAGATACCATATATAAATGATCAATCTTACAAAGATCACTGCAACCAACTCTGGCCTATGATGAGTAATAACGTGTCATTCCATAAAGGATGAATCCATAGTATAACACCCATGGAATCCATATCATCCGACACCATTTAATCAGAATTATAACATCCATTAGGGCCAAACTATACAATCATGTGCTAGACCCAATGGGACATATCCAAATAATAATGACCGATGCATCCACATTTTCCTACTCTATGTACTAACATGTATACAATCACTCATGACCACACCATATAATCAAGTGTTTGACAACATAGGATCAGATAAAGGGATCTTATCCAAGTCATCCTCATCGACTTCTAAGAGTGTCTTGCTAGAAACTCAGTAATGGAACTGGTTGGAGTCATAGGAGCATGACAATAGAACATGTCCTATGTGAGTCCAATCAAGATAGATCCAGGACGTAGCATGTCCAAAGGCATCCTATGGAATCATGTCCCATGGAGCATACTCAATCCAAAGTGTCCACTACCACATAAATATTCCTAGAGATATATGCAAGGAATCTATTTAATTAAAAATTATCTTAGTCTGTCCAAGGAATTCCTATATCAGAGAATCCATGTATCACACAAGGCATACAAGTCAACATTCCTCTGTGTTCGTCCAAGGAATTACTATAATGAGAATCAAAGTATCACATATTGAAAACCAATCTATAGCCCTCTAGTTCCATCCATGGAATTTCAACAATGAGAATCCATGTATCCCCAAAGGCATACGATAAACATCATGTAAGTCTCAATAGCCAGATACCAGGAAACAACTATAGTCATCCCCAAAAAATATATATCACATCATATATATATATATATATCTATGCTTAATAGACATGTCCCAAGATCTATGCATGGGTATAATAATAAATATAAAAAAGAACATGTATTACAAGACATATCCTACATAAGCACATTTCGCCATCCCAAAAAATAATACTGATCCCAGAAAGGACATCCGGATATCCCAAAATAAATAAAGATGCCTCACATCTGCCTCAACAGACACAAACTTGAAAGCACCTCAAGTAACCATCATTGCATTAATAATAACCATGTCAAATCATAAACGAAAGAGTGAGGATGGCCCAAACGCCCAACCCAACACTCCATCCATATCCACATGGGATTAGAAGTTTAATATTGAATCTATGTTGAAACCCACTTCCATCTCTACTCGAACCCGACGTACAAATCAGGGTCAGTCAAAAAAATGAGAACATGATGGGTCCTTCAATAAAAACACTTAAGAGGAACCCAACATTGGATCCTATAGTATAAATAGAATAAAAGGAATCATACTTAGGATCCTTAGCTATAAAAGGAAATGTAATAATCCTACACTAGATTCTAAAATCATAGGAAAATGGGGTCATCCTATAAGGGATCCACGAAATGGAACATAGTTAATGGATCAAACAAGGGACTCCTTAGATCTTAATATAAGAAAATGTATACGTAAGGGGATCCTTAGTAAACAGATAGAATACAGAGGATTCCTAAATGAGATCCCAAATAAAAACTATTATCATAAAATCTTAGGCATGATGGGAACAACTCACTATAGATACTTCCTCAAAGGATAAAACCCTTAGGAATCCATCCTGATAGATGTCTCATAGCCCATCTTAGATCATGATCTCAATTAGGATGACCTAAACACCCACCCTATCATTCATGCCAAGTCCCCCTCTCTTAGGTTAAAACTATGTTCAATTAGTGGATAAAGAAACTATCCATATAAATAGAATCCCCAAATCATCCATTAAGAGTCATTACATCACTCTATAAGTATCCCCATCACAATATACGTGTAAAACTAATTCAAAAAATATACTCTCATGTTCTAATTATGTGTCTAAGGAATGAAAACAAAAAAAAATCCTAGAAAGGGTTATAAAGGGGAAGTACACGACATGTCACCCCTGATACATGACGTGTAATCCCAACAACCCACAATGGTGTGTAACCCCACAAGCTTGCGCATGTAAAAACCCTAGGTACATGGCATGTGAAATGGGTACATGATGTGTACCCCACATGGGGTATATTACCATCTGCCTCAACCCACATATCTTTCAACTGGTCCATGTCTTTTAATTTTACATGGTGTACCACCCACACAGGGTCTTGCCATGCACTCCACACGGCCGTGTACTCCACACAGTCGTGTACCACTATACAGATTTGCCTAGTCGGATACTCAGCCCCTTGGCCAAGTACCATTACACAGTGTGTACACCACTATACCAAGCATGTACTCAAAATATTAAACCTTCCCTAAACAAGAATAACACATAATGTTTCACCTAGGACTACATGCTACATATCATAGTTTTCCCGAATAGAAAACCCTCAGACCACCCCAAACCCACATCCCCACCAGTAAATCATCAAAGCTAACCAATAAAGGACTCATACAAGAATTTTTTGGATTTAAATTTTGAAAATGTAAATTATACAAGAAAATATAATGAAACAATAAATGGGCATACAGTTGGGAGAAAATAGTTGTAGCAACGCTCGATTCCATGACCCACAACATCCACATGTTGATCCAGATCATTGAGAGATCTGAGATGGTACCCCTTTTTCCTTCCCTCTCTTTTTCAATATTTATCCCTCTCCCTGTTTTCTCTCTCGTTCAAGTGGCATTGGAGGAGCTACGTAGGATGTTGCATGAGAGGGCGGAGGAAAAAAGGAGAAGGAATAGTAAAATGAAAGAAAAATATGAAAATAAAACAATATAAAAAGGGGCATGATTCTGCCCCATCACCCAACTCGATTTTGTGCCGTCCTAGGTTAAAATCCACATTATGAACTCAGTACAGAAGATGGAATCTATATTTGAAGTTTAATTCACAATTTTAGTATGAACAAACCTATGAAAACAATATAATGTTTAATTTATTAAATATTATATATTAATTATTCTAGTAAAATTTGAACTACTCGGATTTTTTCCAAACTCATGTCCTTGGGTAAACCACATTTTTTGGGACCAATAGAATTGTCAAAAAATTTATCCGAGATCATGTTATTGGGAAATGAACATTTTACCCCTCTAAAAGAATTGGAATGTAAAAAAATAAAATTTCATCTCAAAATTTCCCTCTAGAAATGTATGCTTCAATATAAACTCCCCGCCATAGAATAAATCATTATTTAAAAACATGGTGAAAGGGAAACATGAGATGATCTCAACCCATGTATCTATACAACCATGCTATCTATACTTGTTCAGTATCCTACCTCATAACATCAAAAAATTTCTCCTACATGGAAGACATTTAAATATTACTGATTTGGTACCCCAACCATAGTAATACCCATATCATCACCTCCAAAAAACCCAAAGGTCAAAATATTATGGAAAACATTGAAATTTAACTAAAAATGAGGGAACCACCATCAAATTTCCAAAGGTGCACTCCCTTCTATATAGATTACCTTGCACCGCTCCTTGAGAAAAACCTCAATAGGATCGTTCCCCAATTGGGATAAACATTTAGATAGAAAATGATCTCAACATAGCATTGATGATCTCTAAGAATACTAATATAAAATAATTATAGAAAATGTTCATCTATAATAAGAGTAAATTAAAATTCCACCAAGGGGAAATCAAAAATCCCACTTAGGAACAATCACTAGCATGTCAAAACATGACTAGGATTTAGCCACAGGTCAACCATCTCTATATACTGATCCTTTCACAATGTCACCTCTACCATGAAGGAAAATTTAACACAACTTCTAGGATCCAAGCCCATGAAATGCCTTAAATCATCAATCTTCATAACGCACCTATCCACCCAACAATTTAGATTCAAATGATACATCTTGAAACCAATATGTAACATTATCACTGAACTCATACTCCTATGATTCATCAATTACAAAGCCACACTGACCATGCTACATGGCACATCAGTTTCATCACTCCATAAGTACCTTTTGAACTCGTCTTCAAAATAGTGCACCTCGCATATGAAATGATTTTTTCAATGACCACCCATCACCCGGTGTTGTTCCTAACATGTGTGTATGCACATAAATTTAATACCTTAGTAATAGTGTGAACATATTTTGACCAATCCATGAACCCAAACAATACTTCTGGCTAAATCCTTTTTGAAAAAAATCACGAATGTGTGCCTAATAAAAAAATGAATCATCTACCATGAAACGATATCAAAACAAGTGTAAAACCAAGATCAATTACTAATAATTCACCAGATAACATAGGAAAACGTATTCCAAAGGCTACCCTCAAACCAAATGAATGTTGACCTATATAGATCTGAGTCCAAATAAAGGCCTCTAGGTCTCCATCCTAGCCCTACAGAACACGATTCACAATTGGGTCACAAGGCATAACAACCTATCACAAAATATTAAATCATGAATATAGATGGAAAGATCACAATGAAAAACAAGGTTCAATGATAAAAACATTGCCTACATGGGCCTGATCCTCATCCAAAATCCTCAGATGGAACTTCCCCCAAGTGTTCACAAAACCCACACAGAATAGAAATTGAACTAACAATCACTAGAAATCCATACATGACAATACCCTTGTAGGTCCAGTTCACAAGAATATACCTAGTATCTCTTGGAATCATACTCATGAATACTACAAGGTAAGCACAAACATCAAAAAATCCCTTACAAGGGGAACAAAAAACGGAATCACATACCCTATCGACCAACTAGGGTCTCTACACCTCTTGTGTACAAGGACTGAGTCAAAAGTCTCACAAAACAACACCTCAATGTTATTCTAAATTACCTAGAATCAGATTAATATATATATATATATATATATATATATATGATTAGGACCACCTGAAAATGCCTTTATCATCATTAAAATCACACGCAAACGTGCCTATATGATGTGAAACCTATATGCCTAGTTTGATGCCTGAGGCGCCTCTTGCCTTATCTAGCCAATATTCAAAATCCATCCATGGAATCTTTCCCATGGAGAAGATAAATACATCATTATTTAATCATAACATCCTCAAAACATGTGTTTACCACAAGGAGAATTTAATCTATACATGTGACATCACTGAACATAACAACAATCCCATACCCTAGAAACTAGGAATTCTTATTAGAACAAGTGTTCTCGACATACCAGTCTAATATCCATATTAGGAACCACCCAATTCCTAATAATAATATATTCCATATCCCAAAGAGTAAATACCATAAATATAAAAGCTCTGATACAACCTGTAGAATCATGACCTAGATGCTACAAAACCAGTGCTCTGATCCTGTTTGTTGGAAGGCCTCAAGAGGGCTTAGCCTTATGCCAAAGTCTTCTGACTAGTAGTGATGGCCTTGGGTATGATAGTGAAGTGTCTATGCACTCATATCAGAGAAAGATACATAAGAAATTATATGTGTATCATACACATCAAAAATTAATTAGATAATGGAAGCATTAAATAACTGATATAGAACATTCCATAATAATAAATGAAATGATTTAAAATCCCAAACATTTATACATATAAAACAAAACCAGTCACCCATTGGGATGAACATATATAAACCAAAGCATAAAATATACTAAAAATAAAATTTTAGGGATCTACTATTAACTCTGAGCCAGTCCACATGACTAGTCTCCAGATAATATCGAACTATACTAGCCTTATCAGAAAAAATCACGAGCTACTCTTCTCGAATATTCTACCCTATGCCTCAAAATTATCAACCATGCAACTAATTCTCAAAATGAAAAGTAGAAATAAGGTCTACACATAAACAATGATCAATTCATTAGGGTGAAAAATATTATCAATAGGCCACCCCATGAAGCAAACTATAATTGGGATGCTATAAGTGTACGAAAAAAGTTTCTACTCAACTTTGTAGAGACAAAACTAAAAAGGTACATAAACACCAACATGAAAAAATAATCAAACACTAGGTCAGTAATCCCATTAAAATGGTAATTTCCCCCCATGGATGTCCATATATATATTTAGACATGTATAATCACATACATATACATATATAGATTAATATGATTATTCATGAGTATGTGAACCAAATAACAACAAACCACATCAGCAGTCAATCCATTGGTCCGTAATACTGATTGGCATGACCTCCAATGCAATGGAATAGATCTGGATGTTATTACAATCAGGTAATTATCATTATGTCAACCTCGTGATTGTTAATAAAAATCAATATATAACTGCTTCATCTAATTCTGAAAAACCCTCTGAGCAAGCAACATCACCACGTATGGATACTCTTCCAACAACTGTGTTCACTCATCCTTTCCTCTAATAATAAAAATAAGGATACCATATACCGATTTTAAATATTATGATGATCATTGAAACACACTTCAGGCTATGTTGAGTAATCACTTAATAGACTCTAATGATCCTATACATAGTATAACAACCATGGAATCCACATCAGCCTATATGGTGTAATCACAAGTATAACATCCATCATTACCATTCCATATGATGATTTTGCATACCATGAAGGGATAAATCCACATAATAACTAACAAGGGATCTACATCGACCTACTCCATGTAATATCATGTGTAACATTCATCACGACCATGTCGTATAATCAATTGTAAAACCACAAAGGGATGGATCCATTGAAGTCATCAAATCCATCCTTTTCAAGTCATTGGAGCATCTGACTTGAAAATTTGTAAAGGCACAAGTTGATTTCCTAGGATCATGTCAATAAAACATGTCCTACGTGATTCCATGTAATCCTGATCGAAGTGGTATGAAGGCCCATGTAATAAAATATAATCAAGACCTAAATACTATACTCATTCCACAGAATACACTACCACATAAAGATCAAATATAGTGACAAACAAGTCATCTATAGAAACAACCTACCTATGAGTTTGTAACGCCCTGAATCCAGTTACCCAGAGTCGGTGAATTATTACATAACATTGGCATGATAACAAAAGATCAAGTATCAAAAGACTGATTAGTTTAGTATCCTTGGAAACCAGAATCATACATAAGTTCAACATTACATCTTGAAAATAAATACAACACAAATTAATTCTATTAGGAACATCCATGCTTCCTACATTATGCCTGAAAGTCACTCATAACTAACTTCTTCATATCCTAGGAAAATGAACATAAGAAAGGGGTCATATCAAACACTCAATAAGGGTAAGAAATACAACTAAAGATAACATAAATATTAAACATGGTGAATAATTGAAAGCACGTGCATTAACCAATAAAAAACATGAATAATTTTATGGCAGGAATATGAGCTGAGTAAATAATGCAATAATAAAACATAATCATTGGTATTATACTAGTGGAATGACCACATGAATCATCAATATTATATTCATAATTAGGAAATGAATAATGTCGAACATTCTGAAACATTTGGTCAAGGCCTCGTCCAAGACGTTTAAAAATGATTAAGGACTCATCCAAACCATATAGAAAAATCGGGAATGGGCCTCGACCAATTCCACGTCTAGTTGTCTCATGAGTCATACCGATGCATTGAGGATCTATAGCGGGCTCCACCCGACACTTACTAAGTCCAATACATTCCTCATATGAAAAGGGTTAAACATATCAGAAACATTCATATTAAAACTAGAATACTAAATGTCAATACTTTAACTATAAACAATGAATGGTATAAAATAGCACATCCATACTCAAACAGATCACAAAACCTTCAATACAATATGTAAGTTTTGTATCATAACAAATAAACTTCAAATAAACTTAAAATCCATCAATTGATGTTGACATAGATGGAATAAAAACCATTTTTAGATTAATATCTTTTTCTTTTTTGAAATCATTTAAGATTCACATAATTATAAAAAAAATTATTTTGAAAATATTCTTATAATCTTGTAATGGAAGCTTTGATGATTTTATAACGGCAGAAAATAGATTCACATGCTGTATAACATAAAAAAACATTCTTACCATAAATTTGTCGAAAAGGTCAAAAAGTACGTTGTTTGGAAAACGATGGAAAGATTCCTTTCAAAACACATAAGGGTATAAATGACATTAACCCATTGTCTAGTAAATAGTGAATTTTTTTTGAAATACATTTATATGAAACATGGATGTGGATGATAAATAGGTCCCTATAGATAATTACGTATAAACAACCTCGGATAATGAAGAGATTGTGAAATAAAACCTTACCAATTTGGTAACTTACAAAAGATACACCCCATGAAAGAAGTATCATTAAATGAATATAATAATACACATAAATTAAATTTTATTACACAAATAATACAACTATGGGTAGTATATACACCACACAAAAGGTAATAGTGGCAATATGGCATGAATCTCACAGGAATAAGGAGTGAGGTGAAAACCCCTTACCATGTACTTTTCCTTTGTAAAGGGTAGGTTAAAATCTTGTATAATGGTGATATAGTTGTAATTAAATTATCCACAAATCATATACATTAATATGATATCATATATGATCTTCAAATATTTTCTTTTTAGTGTTATCGGTGTTTCAGTGTTAACTGATTCATTCTCCTTTATATGCTTGGTTATGTAAGTCATGTTTGTTATGAAAAGGATATATTTGATTTATATGAAGAATAATATTATGTCATCAAACATTATTTTTTACCATAAAATTAAAATTAGTATTGAATGGATATGATGGTGAAATGAATCTTATCACGTTTGTGGAGACGGTAATCTGTACGTACACACGAACGCTCCTTCCATTTCATTTTTCATATTAAAAGAAATCAAAACCAAATTATAGATAGGTATATTATTATTCCAGTATAATATA
Organism: Viscum album; assembly: GCA_963277665.1. Taxonomy (NCBI): domain Eukaryota; kingdom Viridiplantae; phylum Streptophyta; class Magnoliopsida; order Santalales; family Viscaceae; genus Viscum; species Viscum album. Next base: position 1,901,811,401 of record OY728150.1, on the reverse strand, counting down.
ATATCCTATATATGATACTTATGTTCATTAACACTATCATTTATACATTCCATGTATGGTATGAACGAGTCATATAACTTTCAGGGCGCGGTAGTCCGCACTTCTCAAATGAAATTATCGTATATATATACAACATGAAACGAATAATGGTTTACTGTAAAATGGAATTAAAAAAGATTAAGTATAAAATAAATATCATAAATATCATATTTAATTATATTTCTGTCATAATGACCACCATGTGAGGTGGTAGGAGATAATTGAACAATCATCGTTTCGTGAGGCATTTGGTTGCCATCCACAGAAACATTTTGTTCTTCATCCATTTGATGAAGGTGTGTGTAAGTGTAGTTCGAATAATTCGCATAAATATATCCTATTATATTTATTATACTAGTGTTTTAAAAAAAAGTATAATAAGATCTTAGGGGTTGGATAAGTAAATTAAAAGAAAAGAAGCTAAGAGAAATCGTTACCTTTAATTTTGGTAACTCACTTTGGTTTGAACAAAAAAGGACTCTTGAAGTGCCTTATCCTTATAGTATGGATTCTAGGATGAGAATAGAGATGTAGGGAGCTTAATTCAGTAGAGGTTGGGGAATCCAAAATGCTTGAGAGGTGTGAGGAATTGGTTAGAAGTGGTGTCCTTTTATAATGGAAGGGGCTCTTTAGAAAAGTTTGAAAATATTATTTTATTATATAATTAAATTCGTTTTATAACGGTCCAAAACTCATTACTGATGAAGGTACGATGACACATGATTGAAATAGAATCATCCAATAAGAATTGGATAGGTTTTGGTTATTATTATATACTTTATAATCATATTTATTAAAATCATTTATTAATGAGGTAAACACAACATCATTATTGTGTCATAAATAATTTAGTTTTTTAGATGTCTAAAAATTATAATACAAATATGATGATGTAGAAAATAATTTTATCTTTCTAATTAATATTTATTGTCTAAAATATAACATATATAACCCTATGTAAAAAATGTTTTTCTAAAAAATATACTCTTATGTCATTTCGTATTTACATTAACTTAATTAATATAAAGTCTCATTATCACTTACAAGTTGCTCTATGGGGTCACAAAATCGACCCAAATATTCCCATGGTTGGAAATTTATCAACCAATAGATTTAAGAAATGTTTAGGGTAATTTACTGTTATTATAATCTTATTTTTTACCCTTATTTAATGGATTTACCCTTTTAACCATGGTAAATAAAATATTTACCGAATTAATTATTCAATATGTATAAAAATATGAGTTACCTATTTACACAATTTGGACCTCCTGATTCTAAATATTTAATCCATTTTTCTAAATTCAAAACACAAAAGTGATACAAATTAATTTAAAATTATTTCTCGTTGTTGAAACAAAAATGGTGTTTTTAATAAATAATAACTATCAAAAGATTGATAATTTCTTATGTCCGGTTTAAATATGAAATTGTGTCCAATGACGAACATTTAATTAAATTGTTAAATTATAATCTAATTATACTTTAAAATCACTCAAATGCATAATTTATCACTATTAATTATTTCGATTAAAAAAGTTGTTTTTAATTAAAATTTAGTAATTTTCAGTATTCATCAAAATATGAAAGTTATCAGAAAAGTACCAAATTTGACCTTAAGATAAATTTGATATTCAGAATCCTAAAATTTTGTCTATTTTAGAAAATTCAAAACATTAAAGTTGTATTTATTAATTTAATATGAATTCTCGTTGTCAAAACTAGAAGTCATATTTTTATGAAATAATAACTATCAATAGTTTGACAGTTGTTTATGTCCAATTTCAAAGTGAAATTACTTAAAATAACCATCATTACATTAAATGGTAAAATTTTAATCTATTTATACTTCCACACCATTAAAATTAATAATTTAACAATATATATTATTTTTATTTAAAATGTTTTTTCAGTTAAAATATAGTATTTTTCACTATTCACCCAAATATGAAAGTTATCAAAAAAACACCAAAACATTATTGAAACTAAATTCTTAAGCCATGATTCTAAAGAAGAAGTTTATTTTTTCAAATTTAATATATAAAATTTCCAAATATTGGATTTAAAAAGGCTTCACCATTAAAACGTGTTAAAATTTCATTTTTTGAAAAATACTTCTTTAATCTGAAAAAATGTATGTGTTCTTAAATTATGTCTAAGAAACTCATAATATGGATTATAAAATTATAAGGATTATATACATTTTAAAATTCAGTTAATACTATTCAATACCGCTTTTGAACGGCTTGTTTGGTATGTCATGGAGCGCTAGAACTCAATGTCGCGTGTAGTGCAGGTTATTGAATTAGTTTGATGAAATAACGTACTATGAAATCATGAGGTGTTACATTCTTCCCTCCTTCAATAAATTGCGTCCTCGAAATTTAAATTATTTTTCCAAAATAAAAGTTTGAAAATAGAATGTACCTTTGGGAAAACCCACATCGGAAATTTGGTTAATAAAATTTAGTCTTAATAAGAGGAAAAGGGAAATGAAAGGGTCGCCACCAAATTATGATCTTGATTAAGAGAAAATTGGTGGAAATTAGAGAAATATAATTGGAGGGAAAATGTAAATATTTATAGGTAGTGATTGAGGTCGTCAATCACAAACAAGTGTAAAATTTAGGGCCTTAAGTTCATCAATCTATGATGATTTAAAATACCATTAGTTCAACAAATCATATTGTATTAGGATAACACATTTTTTTAAGATCCCTTCAATAAAGTATAAGAATTAATGTCTTCATAGAATAAGATTAGAAGAAAAATATATACTTTAAAAGTAGAGTCCCATCCTTTAACTAATTTCTACAACAAACTCATATTTCACTATAAAAGATAATAGAACTTAAAATAATATTCTAATTATCTTATTTGTATAGGGTTCAAAAAAATTAATTTGTAATTCATCTACCAGAATTTTTTTAAAAAGACTACACTATTCAATCCAGGACATCATGTGGGCCAGTCATAGGTGACACACCCTTGTCGCCCTTCGGTTGTGGGTTCAAGTCTCATGGCCTTTCCAGACGCGATGGGTTTCCGCCCGACCTTTGAGTTGTCCTTTTATTGAAATCCAGAAATAATCTCAAACTAGAATAATCCAAAAGGCTTCTATCCAAACTCACAGTCCAAAATTTATAAGGATGGTAATCATAATGAAGATCCTTCTTTATTTATAATAACATGTGAACACCTTCATCTTGTATTTTTTTTAAACACTACAACATCCTAAATTACTATAAAACCTTATTGATTACATTCATGATCCCTTATTACCTATAGAATACTGGATATACTCCTTCTATCCAAAAATGTTGTAAACTCCATCAATGATCGAATATACAATTCATTAATCAGTATCAAGATAGTCAATAATATCCAATATAATTTATCCAAATCAATCATGTATTATTCCAAAATCACTACATCGGTATCAGAACCATATTATGGTCTATCGTTCTCTCAACGATATATTTTCCAAAAATTTACCCTACTATGGAGTTAAATTTCTTGGTTCCACAAAATCTCAAGTCTTAATGAAATAGTATTGAAGTACAATCATTTTATACTCCATAATTATTATAACCAGTACATTGTTGATACAACCCTAAAATGACATAATTATCTAGTAACAACATAAGAACTCTAATCATTCCTCCTCATCTGTGGTAGTATCGTAACATGATTATTATCCAATAGCATTATCTGGGGAATAATCTGATGATTTGTACATTGGTTTGCATAGTATCCCAACTCCTTACAGATGAACCAATGTACATTTGAAACCTTTTTCTTGCCCTTGCAGTCACATACATGGTGTCCTTTTTCTCCACACTTCTAACTAACTTCCATTCCCTTCGAGAAAGTTCCAGGGTGTTTCATCCCATAGTTATCACATATGGGAAAAAAATTTTCCCTCTTAACTATATCCATATTTATCTTTTCCATTATTTTCTTCTCTTGCTTCCCTTAAAAGCCATAGGCCTTAGGGAATTCTTTACTTAACTTATTGACAATGATATTATTTCTTCATATGTTGATAATACATTGGAGACTATTTCCCATCTAAATATTGGCTTAATACCGTGAAATATATTATCCTTCTTACTCTTTTCATCAAACGTATTTCTAGAGTTCGCATTCCATGTATTGGGTGCCATTTCTATAAAATAGCATAAACTAGGTTAGTTTATGATTTGCAATGAATAATTCCAAACTAGTAAAATACATAATATAAATTGAACGTTTTTTTGATATAATCTATAATCATAAAGTTGTTTTGATTGAGGAAGTATATACTCAAAAACCCTTCAAATTGATTTGTAAATAAAATGATAATTATACTAAGCATATCCCCCGGGAGTGTCATAACTAAGAGTGAAGCAAGTCCTATTTTCGTGCACCAATTCCCGTTTGAGTCTAGATCAAAGTAGTGTTTTCGGGTTTTACCCCTAGGTAAATCTGTGCTAGAGCCGCCTCTACCTTCTCCTATCAAGATAGGGACGTATTTTCTTGAAAATCTCACAAAATCCCTGCATTACCAAAATTCTAGGAATTTATTCTATATATATCCTCAAAGCCTATCTTAGGTATATGTTCTCTAATTTTATATTATCTAAATATAGCTTCCAATGTTTTTAATAACTTTCTATGATACCAAATGTAACACCCCGACCCCAGTTACCCAAAGTTGGTTATTTATTACATAACATTTTCATGAACACAAAAGATCATGTATCGAAAGACCGATTAGTTTAGTAGCCTCAAAAATCCGATTCACGCATAAGTTCAACATTACAACTTGAAAAGAAATACAACATGAATTAATTCTATTAGGAACATCCAAGCCTCCTATATTATGCATGAAAGTCACTCAAAACTATCTTCTTCATATCCTGGGAAAATGAAACAAAATAAAGGGGTGAGCTCAAATGCTCAGTAAGGGTAAGAAGTACAATGGAAGATAACATAAATATTAAGTATGTTGAATAATTGTACTCACATGCCTTTACCAATAACAAACATGAATACTTTTATGGAAGGAATATGAAAAGAGTAAATTATGCCATATTAAAACATAAAAATTGGTATTCTACTAGTCGAATGACCACATAAACCATCAATAATATTTTCATAATGAGGAAATGTATAATGTCGAACATTCTGAAACATTTTGTCAATGCCCTGTCCATGATATCTAAAAATGATTAAGGCCTCGGCCAAAACCATATATCAAAATTGGGAAAGGTCCTTGGCCAATTCTACATTTAGTTGTCTCGTTAGACCTACCGATGCATCGAGGAATTATAGCAGGCTCCACCCGTCACTTACTATGTCCAATACATTCCACATATGAAATGGTTTAAACATATCATAAACATTTGTATTAAAACGAGCATATAAAATTTCAATACATTAACTATAAACAATTAATGGTATAAAAATAGAACATCCATAGATAAACATATATCAAAACTATTAATATAGTATGAATGTTTTTTATCATAATAAATCAACTTCAAATAAACTTAAAATCCATCAAAGGATGTTGACATAGCTGGAATCAAAACACTTTTTAGAGAAATATCTCTTCCTATTTTGAAATAATTTAAGAGTCACATAATTTTAAAGAAAAAATTTAGTTTGAAAATATACTAATAATCTTGTAAGGGAATCTTTGATGATTTTAAAATGGCGTAAAATAGCCGCACCTGCCATATAAGTTAATAAAATTATTCTTACCTGAAATTTGTTGAAAAGTTCAAAAAGTACATTATTTGGAAAACGATGGAAAGATTCCTTTCAAAACACATAAGGGTATAAATGACATTAACCCATTGTCTAGTAAATATTAATTTTTTTTTGAAATACACTTTTAAGAAACATGGATGTGGATGATAAAGAGTTCCCAATAGATAATTACGTATAAACAATCTCGAATAATGAAGAGATTGTGAAATAAACCTTTTCAATTTGGTAACTTACAAAACATACACCCCATGAAAGAAGTATCATAAAATTAATATTTATATACACATAAATTAAAGTGTATTACATAAAGAATACAATTATGGGTAGTATATACACCACACAAATATATTAGTGGCAATATGGCATGAATCTCACAGGAATAAAGAATGAGATGAAAACCCATTACCTTTACTTTTCCATGTTAGAGGGTAGTTTAACCTCCAGTATAACAGTTAAATAATTGTTATTAAATTATTAAAGAATCATATACATATATATGAAATCATATATTATCATCTAATATTTATTTTTTGTATTATCGTTGTTTCGGTGTTAGCTGATTCGTTCTCCTTTATATGCTTGTTTATGTAAGTCATGTTTGTTATGAATATGATATATTTGATTTATATAAGAAATGATATTATGTCATTAAACATTATGTTTAAACATTAAATAAAAATTAGTCTTGAATGTATATGATGGAAAGATGAATCTCATCGCGTTCGTGGAGATGGAAATCCGTACGTACGCACAAATGCAACTTCCATTTCATTTCTCATTTTAAAAGGAATAAAACCAAATGATAAATAGATATATTTTTATTCCTATATAAAATAATATATTATATTTGTTACTTAAGTTCATTTACACAATCCTTTATACGTTCCATGTATGGTATGAACAAGTCATATTGCTCTGAGGGGGCGGTAGTCCGCACTTTCTCAAATAAAATTATCATATAAATATACAACATGAAACAAATAATGGTATTATATAAAATGATATTAAAGAATCTTATATATAAAATAAATATCATTAATATCATATTTAATTATATATCCATCATAATGTCCACCATGAGAGTTTGTAGGAGATGATTGAACAATCATCTTTTCATGAGGCGTTTGGTTTCCATCCACAAAAACATTATGTTCTTCACCCATTAGATAGAGGTGTGTGTAAGTTTAATTAGAATACATATCATAAAGTTATCCTAGTATATTTATTATACTGGTGTTGTTACAAAATAAATGAATAAGAACATTTTATGGGTTGGAGAAGTAAAATAAAAGAAAAGAAGCTAAGAGAAATTGTTACCTTTAATTTGGGTAACTCCCTATGGATTGAACCAAAAAGGACTCTTGAAGTGACTTATTCCTAAGTTAAGGATAGTAGGAGGACTATAAGGATGTAGGGAGATTTATTGGGTAGAGTTTGGATGAGAAAAAAAAGGCTTGAGTGGTGTGAGGAATTGGTTAGAAGTGGTTTCCATTTATAAGGGGGAGGATGGGCTCTTTATGAATGATTGAAAATATTATTTTATTATATAATGATATTCGGTTTCTAAAGGTCCAAAACTCATTAATGTTTAAGATAAGACAACTCATGATCGAAATTAAATCATACAATAATAATTTAACACGTTTTGGATTTTATTTTAGTCTTTATAATCTTATTTATTTAATCCATTTACCAATGAGGTAAACACTACATCATTATTGTGTCATAAATAATTTAGTTTATTAGAAGTTTAAAATTTATTAAAAAATTATGATGATGTTGGAAATATTTTTATATTTCTAATGATTATTTATAGTAAAAAAGATAACATATATAACCCTATGTAAAAATTGTTTTTCTAAAATATATATGCTTATGTCATTTTTGTATTTAGTTTAACTTAATTAATATAAAGTGTTATAATCACATACAAGTGGCTCCATGGGGTCCCGAAATTTACCCAAAGATGACCATGGTTGGAAATGTGTCATCAAATAGGGTTAGAACAAGTTTTAGGGTAACTTAGTATTATTATAATATTACTTTTTAACCTTATTTATAGAATTTACCCTTTACCCATGGTAAATAAAATATTTAACGAAGTAATTATTCAAAATGTATAAAAATAAAAGTTACCTATTAAAAAAATTTGGACCTCCTGAATCTAAATATGTAATACATTTTTCAAAATTCAAAACACATAATTGGATGAAATTAATTTAAATTTAATTCTCATTGTCAAAACAAAAAGCGTGTTTTTAACAAATTACAACTATCAATAGATTGACAATTTCTTATATCCAATTTAAATATGAAATTTTGTCCAATAAAAAAAATTGGATTATATGATAAAATTAAAATCTAATTATACTTTAAAATAACTCAAATTCATAACTTATCACTATTAATTATTTTGATTGAAAATTGTTTTAAAATTAAAATTTATTAATTTTCACTATTAATAAAAAATATAAGTTATCAGAAAAGTACCAAACATTCACCCTAAGAAAATTTTGATATTCTAAATCCAAAAATGATGTATATTTTACCAAATTATAAATATAAAAGATTCATTTATTAATTTAAAATTAATTCCTACAATCATAACCAAAAGACGAATATTTAAGAAATAATAACTATCATAAGTTTGACACTTGTTTATGTCCAATTTCGAAGTGAAATTACATAAAATGGCAATAATTGGATTAAATGGTAAAAATATAATCTATTTATACTTCCAAACCATTAAAATTTATAATTTAACAATATAAATTATTTTCATTAATAAAGTTGTTTTCAGTTAAAATATATTATTTTTCACTATTCACCCAAATATGAATGTTATCAGAAAAACAACAAAGCTTTATTGAAACTAAATTCTTATGTCCCAATTCTAAGGAAGAATTTTATTTTGTAATGTTGAATATATAATTGTTACAAATATTGGATTAAAAAATTATTCCCCATTAAAAGGCAGTAAAATTCCATTTTTGGAAAACACTTCTTTTATCTGAAAAAATGTATTTTTTCTTACATTATGACTAGGAAACCCATAATATGGATTATAAAAGTATAATGATTATATAAAGTTAAAAATTCAGTTAATACTATTCATAATAACTTTTGAACGGCTTGTTTGGTAAGTCATGGTGCACTAGAACTCCGTGTTGCGTATAGTGCAAGTTATTGAATTACATTGAATAAAATAATGTACTATGAAATCATGGGGTGTTACCGAGTTCATACAAGGAATTCCTAGATTTATTAATCATATTATCACTAAATTCATTCAAGTAAATACCCCTCTATGATAGTCCAATGAATTCTTACAATGGGAATTCAAGTATCACTCGAGAAAATCTAGTCAATAGCCTACATAGTTTGTCCAAGGAATTCCAACAATGAGAATCCAAATATCAACCAAGTATTACCATAAAAATAATCTAAGGCTCAACAAAAATATTATAGGAAACACCTATGGTCATTCCAACATTATATATATTACAATATATATATATATATATCAAGAATCAACATCCTTGTCCCCTGTATTACCCTATGGTAAACCTGTAAATATTAGAAATAATATGGCTCCGATGTCAGATCCCAGGTAAGCAAATCTAAGAGTCCCAACAAACAATACTTATCCTAGAAATAATGTATTACAATTAAAAAATAAAGAAATACCACTCACGTTTAGCTCAATGTCCAAAACCCATCAAGAACATATGATAACCATCACGACATCAGAAATAACCATGTCAAAGAATAAAAAAATGTGTGAGGATATCCTGAACGACGAACCCATCTCTCCAACTATACCCCCATGGGATTACCAGTTCAGCACATGTTCAAAGCTGAAACCCACTACCAATTATACCAAAACCCAGCATACAAAATATGGTCTTGAAAAAAAATCCATCCACTGGGTCATTCAATCCAAACACTGAAGTGGAATTATACTAAGGATTGACTAGTCACAATATAGTTAAAGGAATCCTACTCAGGATCCTTAGCTGTAAAAGGCGAATTATGAATCACATATGGGTACATAGAATGTAAATAAAATAGAGGAATCTTACAAAAGATCCATAAAACAAAAAATAGGTAATTAATCATTCAAAAGACACCATATATGATCATATAATCAATGGTATCCCTTAGGGATACTTGGAAACTAGATATAAGATGGATTCATCATACACAAGATCCTCAATAACATATATCCTCACAACCTATTAGGCTAGAAGGGAACATATCATAAGGTAAACCTCGTAAAAACATAATCCACTAATTCATTAGTCATGAAAGATTTCTCATTGATCATATCATATTAGTATACCATCTTGGTTGGTCTAAACACCCAACCTATCACTCACGCCACGTCTATCACTCTCATAAGACAACTAAATTTGATTCTTTGAGGAGGAAAATATTCATATAGGTATAATCCAAAAAACACTCATTAGGAATCCGCAGTTCACTCCCAGGGTTTCGCCATCACGTTCTTCATGGGGTTGTGACCCAGGACTATACGCTGTGTAGCCAAGTTTTCTCGAACCGAAAACCCTAAGACCAGTAGAAACCACTATTTTCGCCCTCCAAATCATTAGATCCATCCAAAATGAGCCTCATTAAAGCATAATAATGAATTAAATTTATAAAACATGAAATATATTTGTATTTATATAGAAAACATAAACGAGACTATCTTTTCATTTAAACTGTAATAGCATCACTTGATTCTGTGGTCCACGACTACCACACCTCAATCCAGTTCATCAAAATCACCATGAATGTACCCATATTCCATTTCATATGCCCCTAATTATCCCTCTCCCTCATTTCTATGTCATTCGAGTGGAATAATAGGGGATTCCTAGGCTGTGTGCGTGAGGCGGAGGAAATAAGATGATGGAAAAATAATTGAATGAAAATAATGATGATAAATGAAAGGAAAAGGGGGATAGGGCCATCCCCAGCGTCCATCTCATGTTTATACCTAACATAAAAAACAAACTATTATTGAATCAATAGAGGAGACCAAATCTCAATCCGATACTTTTCTTAAAATTTATGGCCTAACGAACCTCTGAAAACTATTTAATATTTAATTTATTAAATATTAATTATTACTTATTCCTCTAAAATTTGAACAAATTATATTTCCACCAAACAGTATTCCTAGGGTAGACACCCTATTCCAAGACCAACAGAGTGGTCATAAAAATTATCTAAGACAATGTTTTTTGGAAAAAGTCTATTTTACCCATTCACAAGTATCTACCACAAAACAATAACCAATCTACTCAAAACTATAGTTAATTAATACATGAGTCCTTACATTAATCATTAAATTGAACATTAGATGAATCCATATATATTTTCATAGATAAAATCTCATGTAAATTAATTACTCAATAAAAATAATGTAATTAGTCATTATTAGATGTCATTTTTTCAAGGTATATGACACATTTACTATCATGAACATTCACAAGACTGTTTAAAACATACTAGGTAAAAACCCACTATGTCTAGAAAACTGACTCATCCCATGAGACTACTGATACATTAAGGGGATATCGAAAAGTTGGCCCCTCTTATTTCATGCCTCTATAGATCATTCCTCATATATGTAATAATTGATTTAATTCTTGAAAAATGTGTTTATCAAATATCTGCATTCAATAAAAGATTATGATTTAATAATAATTCCCTAGATATCAAATAACATTCAATGTTAACACAATATGTAAAACATTTATATCATTTAGGGAATAATTATATAAATGATAAATGATATAGTCATTTTTATGAAATTTAACATTCAAAAAAATCTAATATTTAATATTACATGGAACCTACAAGAATGAATAATGAAATTGAATATCAATACTATCATTAAGGAAATAAATCATAAACTATATGTAGGAATAATGAGTATGATATCAATAAGAAATATCTCATGAATAGTAAAATAAAGGGTATTTTTTATAGATGAATGGAATTACTATAAAAATATGTTTTAAATTCATTCTTGAGTAAAATATCTTTTTCCTTTTCAAAACCCTTAAAAAATATTTTTCTTTTAAAATAACTTTTGAAATAATTTTTTTAAGAAATAACCTTCTAAAATATCAAAGGAAACTTTAACAAAATTATGGATGGTAGTTTCTTACATGTCATAAAAGGTAAAAATCATTCTTTTTGTTTGGAAAAAAGGTTAAAGAATTGCCTTATTCATAAAGAGAGAATAATATTCCATTGAAAAAAATTAATTACACATAAAATTGAAAAATAAATTTAAAAAATCAATTTGGAAAGATTAAAAAAATTTAAACCTTTTTTATAAAAGATGGTTTTCGGAGAAAACTTTTTCACTGACTAAAGGGAGAAATGATGCTTGCTTTTTTTTAAAAACCATTTTCTTATATTATTTGACAAAAAAATAGCATAAATGGTACAATTACATGAAAGAGTTCATTAATAACTATAGTATAATGAAATTAAAGGGTTTATTAAAAAAATATTTAAATTACTTTAATTTCATTTCAATAATTTTAAATCTTCATTAGAATAAGATTGTGAAATAAACCCTCAAAATGATAAAAACATTGAATTAATAATTAATCAATGATTTTATTGTATGTATCAAATGTTAGTAAACATTTAATAAGCGGATATATGTCAATATATAATGAAATAAATTAAAAATTTAATCATATAATATAAATGACAACAATGATGTTATATAACCTTATTAAAAGGAATTGAGTTATGAAATTTATTTTCTACATTGTAACATTATATTCAAGTACTTATAGGTGAAATTAATATAATTTCAACTCAAAATAAAATGAATAATTAGTTTTTATTACATAAAATTTTAAAAGGTATTCATATACATCATATAAAATAATATAGGTTCATAATAATACAATATACCTCAATGAAATGAAATTGAGACAAAATAGCTTATCTAGAATTTCCATGTTGGTCAACATACATTATCATTATTTATAATGGTTTTAAGAAGGTAATTACCTTATAATACAATCATAAACATATTTATGATATTATATACAATCTTATTATAATATCTTATTACTAATTTGTCAATAATCGATCTTTTTGTTTCACTGTTTCATGTGTTTATTTATTAATTTTTTGAGTATGTATGAATTATTATTTTTGTTATTATTACAAAAATAATGAATCAATTATCTCCATGATTTAAAACATGATTTAAATATAAATTATATTAATTATATAAGTTTTTATAACAATAAAATATGGATATAGAAAATGAAATGCATCATTGATGTAGACCATACATCCTACATACGTATGAACTCAATTTTCATTTTTTTATAATATCCAAAGAATTAAAATTAAATGTTATATATGTATATTATAATTCCATTGTAATAAATTTATCATATATATCACATTTTTAATTAAAATAATCCTTTAAAATTTCCATGTATAATGGGAAAAAATAAAAACACTTTGAGGAGGCGGTAGTCCACATGTCTACAAACGTTGTCATCGTATTCACAAAAAATGAATAGAATGAAGGTATTTATTATTAAATTTTTAAATAATAATAAATAATAAATATTATATATATAATATATAAAATATTAATCCATAATTATTTAAACCCATTAAAGGTGTAAAATTGAAGAACGAATGACATCGGTTTGCGAGGTTTAATCCTTTATATAATGGAACAATGATTGTGTATCCCATTTGATTGATATGTGTGAGTGTGTTGGTAAATATCTTATAAAACATATTATAATGATGAATATATTGAGTTCATTATATAATCCTGATATAAATAAAAATTATTTGGTAGAAAAGTAATTGAAGGAAAAGTAATTGTTGAGGAATGTCACATCTTCTTCTTATAACACCTTTTAGTTATTAAAATAATATTTCATTGGATGGATTACATCAAAAATTATTTTCTTCTAGGATAAGAGTATGGATATTGGTAGCTTATTTGGTAGGATTTGTTTTGATTTAAATGGCTTCCTATTTGTGAATGAGTGGGAGAGGTGTGTTGCACTTTATAGTGTATGAGGAGTGGAATTGCTATAAATTCTAATTAGTGGGGGTTTAACAATCAATTTTATAATTTAAATTGGATACAATACTGAATAAAGTATATAAAATTAAATATATTATCTAGATATGTTCATAAATGGATAGTTGAAAATTTTATATTCGTTTTTGGCCATTATGATTATGGTAATGTCTGTTGTCAAGAAGAATTTTCTCTTCATCATTGTAATTAATTTTAAAAATATTAACTGATAAGTTTTGAAAAATTCCATGTGAAACTTATTATAAATTATAAATTATTATTATTATTACTCATATTGAATCCATTTTTATAATTTAAAATCTGAAAATTTATAAAAATTAATTTAAAATTAATCCTACACACGGAATGACAAATACATTTTTTTGTAAAATGTTTAAAAGTGTGAAATATTTTTATAACCAAATTAAAAGTGAAATTGATTCATACCCACAGAATGACAAAGCAGGTTTTTATTGGATGTTAGAGTGTTTTGGGAGGTACTTTTTGATGTCACTTTAGTGTTTTGACTTATTTGGTCATTTGGTCAGCTTTATTATGTATTTTTGTTTCAACTTGTACATTAATAATGTTTATTTGTTTTTTTCTTCTATGAGATACATTTTTGACTCATGAATCATATATATTTTTTCTTAGATGGAATTTTTTATATAGTTTGATATTTCATATATTAATGGTATACTCGTCCTCTAAATGTTCTTGGGGACAATAGAATTTGTTTTCAACCATTTGTATCTTGTGGAAGTCTCTTAAGGCCCGATAGATTCCTCTTCAGTCATCAATCTAATGATGAGGGGTGTAATGTTACAATAACATCATATATTACGTATTATCTTTAACATTGTTTTTTTTGTTCTCTCATAGAATCCATGACCACAACTACCATAAATCATTGATGTTATTCCCATATATCTATGAACTATGAGTATCATTATGGTATTGCACTCCATTATATATAATATAAGTATTAGAAAAACGTTATACATAAACCATGATCTCTAACAAATCCATTTCCTTGAAGAACCCCCTTTATTATATTCTATATATCTTAGTTCACTTTTGATACTTCATTTTTTTTATAACTAAGAAGCTTATAAAATTCTACAAATACCTAAATAAAGTCCATATTTATTAAAACTCAATAATAAATTATACTAGATATTTTTTTAATTTATATGAAATCCTTCAAACCCATATCCATCATTCTTCAATAATATAATTCAAATCCATTTTTTCTTCCTTGATCCCCCATTAGAGTTTGTTGCAATTAAAAATATGAAAATATAGATATTATAACACAAAACATCTTAATAAAACAAATAAATATCTTTATCATTGACATCCATAAATAATTTTCAAAATATACTCATTCATCTAAAAAGACACAACCCAAAAACATTTCTTACAGTATTCCCCCCTTTTTATTTGAGATTCATTATTATATAAATTCATATTTAAAATATTAATCAAAACTAAAAATAAATATAATGATTTATTATCTAATATATTCCCCAAATTTTAAAATAATATACAATGTTTGTCCTAATGTGATTATTTTCTTTCTATTCATTCCGCATTTTTTATCTCCTTGAAGTCTCTAAAAAAATCATGATCATAAATATTTTATTATCCACAAATGATAATGAATATCTGAAAATTGAATTATACTCCACTTTTTTTTCTAAAAACAGAAGCACATTCTTCAATTTTAATCCATCTAAAAATATATTTATCACTCATATACATCCCAATAAATACATCACATATTTATGTCTTGTATAATTACAAATGTTTAACTGTATAAGACTCTATCTTCAACTATTTAAAATCAATTATATATTTTCCTTCAAATATCCGAATCAACTCCAACTAATGATATACCCACCAATATATACAAATAGTGAATAAAATCTCTTATAATGAGTTTTAAACAAATAATGTATTTTTAATATATTGAAACCTGATATAAGAATGAAAATTTTATGTCAATCACCTTTGTGTTTCCCATTTTACTAACATACATACTTAAAAAATATAAACTTGTCGTATTAAATACATAAAATATATCTGTATTATAATAATAAAAACAACATATAATCATCAATGAATAATATGTAGATCACAAAGTGTTTCAATCCTACGACATTTCTGACACCATAAGACGATGAATTGTTTCCTCAATTTATATAATACTTTTAAATCCATATAAGGCTGATAAAAATTTGTTTCTTTGATGAAAACAACCCCTATATTTATATCTACAAAATTATCTATTGAAATGGTCTTCATCATGGGGGTAATAATTATATATGAAATTTGATTATCCAGAAATTAATCCAAATAATATAACATTCTATATAAAAATATAGAATGAAACTCTTTATTAATTTTTATTATCTATATATTACATATTTTTTTTAATAATATAATACAAATTGATATAAATTGAAATGTTTCCAATAAAAATTTCGACCTTTTATATTTAATAATATTTGATTTTATTTTTCAAATTAGACATCAATAATTACTATAATTTATTTTACAGCAGTTTTATTTCCTTATCATGTCTTGATACCAGAATTGTTTTTCACCCTCATCTAATACATTCACACCATGGAGTAAATATCAACATTAAATTTTCTCATTATAACTATAAGGCCCCAGCCTTAAACCTTACTTAATATTGAATTAAATGAATAATTCACATTGAGGATCTTTTCAGGTTTAGAGTTTTAGAGAATTAGAACATAACTATTACATCTTAAAAGATTACAAAGTAGACACTTCTACTAAGTCTCCATAAAAAAACACTTCAAAAGAAATATGTCTAGATTCCATGTTTTAGATAGCATGAAATTCCCTTGATCCCATCCTTGACCTTATTATACTTTGAGTCCTGTGAAAAACATTTCGAAAAACTTGGCGTGAGCATAAAAAGCTCAGTAAGGGATACACAAAGAATGAAAACTGTTTTTTTTTCAAAATCAAGTAAACCATGTATACTATATCAAAGTAATACCTTCACCTTCATGAAGTAGTAAAAAAAATCTTCACTGAATAAAGTATCATTACTTACCTTTTTGTAACCAAAGGATTACCATAAAACCCATATAAAGAACACATAGAATATATATAAAGGTAACTTGGGACATAAACATACTTAAGTGGAATAACCATACGGTTGACTTCCACACATATCACTTAATGGAATAGCCATACAGTCAATTTCCATACATACTTAATGGAATAGCCATACGGCCGACATCCGTACCCAATGCATTGGAGGTTATAACGTAACCACCCGTCCTGGTATTCACGGCACCACCCGTCATATGGTTTATAACGTAACCACCCGTTAAAATGTCCAAGTACCAATATAAAATCATAAAACATAAAACCAATATAAAGGAATGAAAACATTTCAACATTTCAATCACAATATATCATAAATATATTGACATAATAGAATCCTTTTTCAAAACCATTTTCAATACCAAATTACATAAAAGAGTATATGGTATTTATTTTATTCTAAAAACATTACAGCTTGTTGAGAAAGTCAAAGATCAAATAATACTCGCGGCGGCGGAAAAGGTCGTTGTCACCGCGTACGTTTAAAAAAACATTCCTTTTTGTCGTTTAGTAAAACGCTTCGTAGAAAAAGATTCCTTTTGTATAAAAGTAAAAGTCAAATGAGTTTATACACCGTATAAAAGAAAGTTGTGTATAAAACGAAATATGCCTCAATGAAAGGAGATTGAGACGAAGTCCCTTACCTCAGGCCCGACTTGACTCGATCGTTCTTTAACGTCCTGAATAATAAACTTGAGTTAATTTATACTTGATTAAGAACCTTTTTAAAGTTCATTATTCTTTTTATATCACTTATTGACATGTTATAAACATTATGTAACCATTTAAGTTAATAATGTTTGTTTTGTCAATATTTGGTTCTTAAGTCGAAAGTTGTCTTCTTACAATTACATGTTGTTCATGTGGTCAAAAGTTCTTTATATCCAGAATGAAATTCCCAATTTGGATATAATATGTATCATATATATCCAGAATATACATGTATTTATAATATTACATAATCATTTAGAGGTAAGAAATGAAATGCACCGCTCATGGAGACGGTAAGCCGTACGTACGCATGAACGCTACTTTCATTTCATTGTCATATTAGTGGAATTAAAACTAAATGAGAGGTATGTATATTTTAATTCCAGAATTATATTCATCATTTAGATATATCATTAATTATATATATATATATTATATACATGTAATTATAATAGTACATTACATTTGGGGATAAGAAGTGAAATTCACCGTTCATGGAGACGGTAAGCCGTACGTACGCATGAACGCTACTTTCATTTCTATCTCATAATTTAATGGAAAGAAATAATAATGATATAGAGGTATATTATAATTCCAGTATAACATCATATATAATAACTTTAAATCCATCCTTTACACGTCCAACATATGGCATTAACGAATCACATCACTTTTAGGGGGCGGTAGTCCGCACTTCCTTAAATGATGATATCGTGTTTACCCATAATGGAAACCATAATGGTATGCCAAAAATGAAAAATACAGAAGCTTAAAGAAAACATAAACATATTATATATCATATATAAAAATAGTGACATCATAATGGCCACCCTTGAAGGTGTTAAATGAGTATTGAACAATCATCGATTCGGGAGGCAGAGTTTCGCCATCCACGGAAACCGTATGTTCTTTAACCATTTGATG
Source organism: Viscum album (assembly GCA_963277665.1). Classification (NCBI taxonomy): domain Eukaryota; kingdom Viridiplantae; phylum Streptophyta; class Magnoliopsida; order Santalales; family Viscaceae; genus Viscum; species Viscum album. Next base: position 1,901,792,725 of record OY728150.1, on the reverse strand, counting down.
TAGTTGTGTGAGAGTGTAGCTCAAATAAATATTATAACAACATCCTAGTATATTGAAGATACTTGTGTTGTTACAAAAGAAGTAAATAAAATGAGTTTAGAGGGTTGGAGAAGCAAAATAAAACAAATGAACAAGAGAGAATGAAATACCTTTAAAAGTGTAACTCCCTTTTGATTTGAGCCTAAAGGCTTCCTTTGAAAGGATTCTGCCGAAAGGTAATCCTCTAGGATGAGGAGAGGGATGTGTAGAGAGTAATTGGGAAGGGGTTGGCCGAGCCAAAGGCTTGAGAAGTGTGTGAAATGGGGTAGAGGTGGGGGCCTTTTATAAGAGGAGAGGAGGGGCACTTTTGGAATGTAAAGAAATATTACTTTATTTGAAAATGTGTTTCAGTTTTAAAAGGTCCCACATTGATATAATTCGTGGATAAGGTTATAAGGGTTCGAAATCCACTCATCCAATTGGTTTTGGCCATGTGTAGGTTTTATATTTTTCATTATCTTTCCATTTTATTTAAATCGTCAAATAATGATGTCATCGCTGCATCATTATTATGTCATATATAATTTAATTTATTTAAAGTCTAAAAAATTATAAAAAAAATACTATGATGTATGAAATCTTTTTATCTTTACAATGACTATTTATAATCAAAAATATGACTTGTATAACCCTACTTAAAAATTGTTTTAGTAAAACATATCATGTTTGTGTCAATTTTACTTTTCCATTAAATAAAAATATATTATTGTCATTTTCCAACTAAAGTGGCTCCATGGGGTCCCCAAGTTGGCCCATGGCTTGTCTTGGTCGGCCATGACTCACCCAATAGATTTAGGACACGTGTCATGGTGTTTTCACATTCTTATAAAACCATTTTTACATTAAACTACACTAATTACCTCTAATCGCGATTAAAAACTTAATAAGTTACTATTCACCAAAAAATTATTTTTATCCCATTGAACCACATTTTACTTCTTAATGACAACCATGTATGTTGGATTTTCAAAATTCAATACACATTAGTGGTAAACTTTCATTTAACTGAAAAATCAGTTTGCTTGATTACCACTTAGTGGTTTCACTATTCATCAAAAATTGGACTTTTTCAGAAAAATACCAAAACTTCACCCTAAGCTATATTTGATATTCCGAATTCAAAAATGAAGTCGGTTTTACAAAATTCAAAACATATTAGTCACATTAGTTAATTTAATAATTAATTCCCGCTGTCAGAGCAAATAGCGTGTTTTTATAAAACAATAAGTATCAAAAGATTGACACTAGTTTAAGTCTGATTTCAAAGTGAAATTAATTCAACGACCACTATTGGATTTAATCATAAAAATATTTTCAAATTTTACTTTAAAATGAATTCAAAATATAATCTAATCATATAAATAAATTAGATTAAAAAGAGGTTTTGAATTAAAATACAACATTTTATACTATTCATTAAAAAAAATGAACATTATCGGAAAGATACCAAAATTTTACACAAAGTAAATTTTGATGTCCCGATTCTTAAGAAGTGTTTTATTTGGTCCAATAGAATGTATAAGAGTGAAAAAAACTATATTTAATGATGGTTCGCCATCAAAAGGCGATAAGTGAACCTTTAGTGAAAACTAGGGTATATATGCCCTATAATTGAACTCTTTCCGTATTTTAAGCCTTCATCTTTAATTGGGTAAATGTATAAACATTTAAAAACATATCTAATCATATTTTAGTTATTTATATCCATTCCCGCCAGTACAACGGCTACTTGTTAACTAACATTTAAAATAATATTATTTTATTACTAGTGTGATACGTAAGTTTCAAAGAAAGTCATTGTTGCGTATCGGGTACGCTATCGAACATAGCAACCCCTTTAAAATAAAATTAATATTTAATTCGTAAATATTAATTAATATGAAAATTCTTTATTCTTTATTTACCTAGGATGTTACATCCTTCCCCCCTTTTGGGAATTGCGTCCTCGAAATTTATTCACTTATCAAAATAAGTGGGGGTATTTATCCCTCATAGCATTTTCAGATTCCCACGTTGCCTCTTCAATCACATGGTTTTTCCACAAAACCTTTACCTGATGAATCACCTAATTCCGTAACACTTGCTCCCTGTGGTCAAGAATCTGGACCGGTTGTTCCTCATAAGATAGGTTCTCTTCCAGCTAAACTACCTCTGGACTCAAAACATGAGATGGATCTGGCATATACATTCTCAAAATTGAAACATGAAAAACATTGTGTACCTGAGATAAACTCGGAGGTAAAGCCACTCAGTATGCAACTGATCCAACTCTTTCCAGAATTTCGTATGGTCCAACCAACCATGGACTCAACTTTCCATTCTTACCAAATCTCATCACACTTTTCCAAGGAGAAACCTTGAGAAAAGCATGATCACCTACCTCAAAAGATAGATCCTTCCTCCGGTTATCCGCATAACTCTTCTGCCTGCTCTGAGCTGTTCTCATGTGTTTTCTGAATCAACTGAACTTTTTCTGCCATCTCTTCTCCCAATTTTGGTCCCATCAGCTTCCTTTCACCCACTTCATTCCAAAATGATGGAGTTCGACACCGCTTCCCATATAATGCCTCAAATGGTGCCATCTGTATACTGGAATGAAAACTGTTATTATAAGAAAACTCAACCAAAGAAAGATGTTGGTCCCAACTTCCCTGATAATCCATAGAACAAGCTCGTAGCATATCCTCCAATGTCTAGATTGTTCGTTCTGACTGCCCATCTGATTGAGGATAAAAAACTGTACTAAAATTTAATTCAGTACCCAACGACTTATGAAGGCCTTTCCAAAATTTAAAAGTAAACCTGGGATCACGATCCTATACAATGGAGAGAGGAACTCCATGTAACCTGACTATCTCTTTAAGATACAGACGTGAAAGTTGATCAAGAGAGAAAGTATCTCGTATAGAAAGGAAATGAGCAGATTTGGTCAAGCGATCAACAATAACCCAGATTGCATTATTACATTGATATGTCCTCAGTAATCCCACAACAAAGTCCATGGATATGTTTTCCCATTTCCACTCTGGAACTGGTAAAGGCTGAAGCATCCCTTTCGGTAACTTCCTCTCTGCTTTAACCTGTTGACATGTTAAACACTTCACAGTAAAATCAGCAATGTCTCTTTTCATTCCATCCCACCAGTAATACTCCCGCAGATCTCTGTACATCTTAGTACTGCCAGGATGAACTGAAAACAGAGAACTATGAGCCTCACATAACAACTCATTCTTCAACTGTGAATCACAAGGCACACATAACCTCTTCACAAACCTCAAAACACAAACACAAACTTATCCAAGAACTCATGGAAAATTTTATTCATATGGTCCATGAATACAGCAGGTGCATTGGTTAACCCAAAAGGCATAACTAAAAATTCATAATGGCCATATCTAGTACGGAACGCAGTCTTCGGAACATCTTCTTCTTTTACTTTCAACTGATGGTACCCCGACCTCAAGTCAATCTTCGAAAAATACTGAGCTCCCTGGAGCTGATACCACTTCATTCGATGGCCCAACATCTGCTGAAGTTGTTGAAAATGATTTTACCACCCCTTTCTGCTTGTAGTCTAGCTGCATTCCCCCAGTTGAGTTCTTCGTTGGACACTCGTTTGCATAATGACCCATTTCATTACACTTAAAACATCTTACCGTTGGCTTTTCATTTCCTGCTTGATCATCTTCCTTACAGTTACGAGCAATATGACCAGACTTACCACACCGAAAGCACTTACCAGACTTGGATAAACATTCTCCAGGATACATTTTACCACACTTCTCACAGGATGGATATTTGGTTTTCTTACCTCCTTGCTTCTTTGATGAATTCTTCTCCTTTGCCTGCCAACTAGACCTCTTATTCTATTGTTTGTCATAGAACACCTGATCATCGGCAAACTCCATTTCTACCTTCTCCGCACATCGAACAAGTTTTTCATAACTTTTGAACTCACAAGAAGCTAAATCCCTTCGATACTTTGGCTTTAACCTTGAGTAAAAACGGTTTATTTTACTATCAAGATCTCGTATGAAGTTTGGAGCATACCTTGCCAATCGAGTGAACTTTTCTTCATAAGCAGCCACTGAATCATCCTCCTGCCTCAATTCTAGGAACTGTTTTCCATCCTAAGACGAACCACCTTAGGAAAATATTTCTCAAGAAACATACCTTTTAATTCGTCCCAGTGAAGATCCTCAATCTCATCACTATCCCTTATATTTTTCACCATCGACCACCACTGATCAGATTCACCTTCAAAACGGTAAACAGCAAGACTAACCTTTTGATGTTCTGAACACCCCATGACATCAAAAATCCTCTCCAGTGCTTTAATCCACCCTTCATCTTGCACAAGGTCAGATGATCCTCTGAATGATGGGGGATGTTGCCTCATGAAATGTTCCACCACTGACATGTTCCTCTGCGGTTGATCTGGCTGATCTCGTTCATGGATACCACCACCATTTATAGCCTGAGTCAACTGTGCCATCACTGCAACAAACTGTTCAGTTCCGATTCCAACCATCTCAGGTTGCTGATTTGGAAGGTTGTCTTCCTCCTGATGTCGTCCCAACATAACTGCTTTGTTTCCTCTGCGGAAAACCATTCTGAACACCAAAATATCTTAGGCGAAGCAACATGGTAATCCGTAAATGCTATATCATTTCAATCATATTATAATTTAACACTTTTTTAATTCCTAAAGTTGTCTAAACCGACCTATGATACCAACTATAAGGCCCCAGCCTTAAACCTTACTTAATATTGAATTAAATGAATAATTCACATTGAAGATATTTTCAGGTTTAGAGTTTTAGAGAATTAGAACATAACTATTACATCTTAAAAGATTACAAAGTAGAAACTTCTACTAAGTCTCCATAAAAAACCCTTAAAAAGAAAGATGTATAGATTCAATGTCTTAGATAGCATGAAATTCCCTTGATCCCATCCTTGACCTTATTCCACTTTAAGTCATGTGAAAAACATTTCGAAAAACTTGGGGTGAGCATAAAAAGCTCAGTAAGGGATACACAAAGAATGAAAACTGTTAGTTTTTCAAAATCAAGTAAACCATGTATACTATATCAAAGTAATACCTTCACCTTCATGAAGTAGTAAAAAAAATCTTCACTGAATAAAGTATCATTACATACCTTTTTGTAACCAAAGGATTACCATAAAACCCATATAAAGAACACATAGAATATATATAAAGGTAACTTGGGACATAAACATACTTAAGTGGAATAACCATACGGTTGACTTCCACACATATCACTCAATGGAATAGCCATACGGCCAATTTCCATACATACTCAATGGAATAGCCATACGGCCGACTTCCGTACCCAATGCATTGGAGGTTATAACGTAACCACCCGTCCTGGTATTCACGGCACCACCCATCATATGGTTTATAACGTAACCACCCGTTAAAATGTCCAAGTACCAATATAAAATCATAAAACATAAAACCAATACAAAGGAATGAAAACATTTCCACATTTCAATCACAATATATCATAAATATATTGACATAATAGAATCCTTTTTCAAAACCATTTTCAATACCAAATTACATAAAAGAGTATATGGTATTTATTTTATTCTTAAAACATTACAGCTTGTTGAGAAAGCCAAAGATCAAATAATACTCGCGGCGGCGGAAAAGGTCGTTGTCACCGCGTACGTTAAAAAAAACATTCCTTTTTTTCATTTAGTAAAACGCTTCGTAGAAAAAGATTACTTTTGTATAAAAGTAAAAGTCAAAGGAGTTTATACACCGTATAAAAGAAAGTTGTGTATAAAACGAAATATGCATCAATGAAAGGAGATTGAGACGAAGTCCCTTACCTCAGGTCCGACTTGAATCGATCATTCTTTAACGTCCTGAATAATAAACTTGAGTTAATTTATACTTGATTAAGAACCTTTTTAAAGTTCATTATTCTTTTTATATCACTTATTTCCATGTTATAAACATTATGTAACCATTTAAGTTAATAATGTTTGTTTTGTCAATATTTGGTTCTTAAGTCGAAAGTTGTCTTCTTACAATTACATGTTGTTCATGTGGTCAAAAGTTCTTTATATCCAGAATGAAATTCCCGATTTGGATATAATATGTATCATATATATCTAGCATATACATGTATTTATAATCTTACATAATCATTTAGAGGTAATAAATGAAATGCACCGCTCATGGAGACGGTAAGCCGTACGTACGCATGAACGCTACTTTCATTTCTTTGTCATATTAGTGGAATTAAAACTAAATGGGAGGTATGTATATTTTAATTCCAGAATTATATTCATCATTTAGATATATCATTAATTATATATATATATTATATACATGTAATTATAATAGTACATTACATTTGGGGATAAGAAATGAAATGCACCGTTCATGGAGACGGTAAGCCGTACGTACGCATGAACGCTACTTTCAATTCTATCTCATAATTTAATGGAATGAAATAATAATGATATAGAGGTATATTATAATTCCAGTATAACATCATATATAATAACTTTAAATCCATCCTTTACACGTCCCACGTATGGCATTAACGAATCACATCACTTTTAGGGGGCGGTAGTCCGCACTTCCTTAAATGAAGATATCGTGTTTACCCATAATGGAAACCATAAAGGTATGCCAAAAATGAAAAATACAGAAGCTTAAAGAAAACTTAAACATATTATATATCATATATAAAAATAGTGACATCATAATGGCCACCCTTGAAGGTGTTAAATGAGTATTGAACAATCATCGTTTCGGGAGGCAGAATTTCGCCATCCACGGAAACTGTATGTTCGTTAACCATTTGATGTAGTTGTGTGAGAGTGTAGCTCAAATAAATATTATAAAAACATCCTAGTATATTGAAGATACTGGTTTTTTTACAATAGAAGTAAATAAAATGAGATTAGAGGGTTGGAGAAGCAAAATAAAACAAATGAACAAGAGAGAATGAATTACCGATAAAAGTGTAACTCCCTTTTGATTCGAGCCTAAAGGCTTCCTTTGAAAGGATTCTGCCCAAAGGGAATCCTCTATGATGAGGAGAGGTATGTGGAGAGAGTAATTGGGCAGGGGTTGGCCGAGCCAAAGGCTTGAGAAGTGTGTGAAATGGGGTAGAGGTGGGGGCCTTTTATAAGAGGAGAGGAGGGGCACTTTTGGAAAGTAAAGAAATATTACTTTATTTGAAAATGTGTTTCGGTTTTAAAAGGTCCCACATTGATATAATTCGTGGATAAGGTGATAAGGGTTCGAAATCCACTCATCCAATTGGTTTTGGCCATGTGTAGGTTTTATATTTTTCATTATCTTTCCATTTTATTTAAATCGTCAAATAATGATGTCATCGGTGCATCATTATTATGTCATATATAATTTAATTTATTTAATGTCTAAAAAATTATAAAAAAAATACTGTGATGTATGAAATCTTTTTATCTTTCCAATTACTATTTATAATCAAAAATATAACTTGTATAACCGTACTTAAAAATTGTTTTATTAAAACATATCATGTTTATGTCAATTTTACTTTTCCATTAAATAAAAATATATTATTGTCATTTTCCAACTAAAGTGGATCCATGGGGTCCCCAAGTTGGCCCATGGCTTGTCTTGGTCGGCCATGACTCACCCAATAGATGTAGGACAAGTGTCATGGTGTTTTCACATTCTTATAATACCATTTTTACCTTAAACTACACTAATTACCTCTAATCGCGATTAAAAACTTAATAAGTTACTATTCACCAAAAAATTATTTTTATCCCATTGAACCAAATTTTACTTCTTAATGACAACCATGTCTGTCGGATTTTCAAAATTCAATACACATTAGTGGTAAACTTTCATTTAACTGAAAAATCAGTTTGCTTGATTACCACTTAGTGGTTTCACTATTCATCAAAAGTTGGAGTTTTTCAGAAAAATACCAAAACTTCACCCTAAGCTATATTTGATATTCCGAATTCAAAAATGAAGTCCGTTTTACAAAATTCAAAACATATTAGTCACATTAATTAATTTTATGAATTAATTCCCGCTGTCAGAGCAAATAGCGTGTTTTTATAAAACAATAAGTATCAAAAGATTGACACTAGTTTAGGTCTGATTTCAAAGTGAAATTAATTCCAACGACCACTATTGGATTTAATCATAAAAATATTTTCAAATTTTACTTTAAAATGAATTCAAAATATAATCTAATCATATAAATAAATTAGATTAAAAAGAGGTTTTGAATTAAAATACAACATTTTATACTATTCATTAAAAAAAATGAACATTATCGGAAAGATACCAAAATTTTACACAAAGTAAATTTTGATGTCCTGATTCTTAAGAAGAGTTTTATTTGGTCCAATAGAATGTATAAGAGTGAACAAAACTATATGTAATGATGGTTCGCCATCAAAAGGCGATAAGTGAACCTTTAGTGAAAACTAGGGTATATATGCCCTAAAATTGAACTCTTTCCGTATTTTAAGCCTTTATCTTTTATTGGGTAAATGTATAAACATTTAAAAACATTTCTAATAATATTTTAGTTATTTCTATCCATTCCCGCCAGTACAATGGCTACTTGTTAACTAACATTTAAAATAATATTATTTTATTACAAGTGTGCTACGTAAGTTTCAAAGAAACTCATTGTTGCGTATCGGGTACGCTATCGAAAATAGCAACCCCTTTAAAATAAAATTAATATTTAATTCGTAAATATTATTAAATATGAAAATTCTTTATTCATTATTTACCTGGGATGTTACAATAACTACTTAAAAAAAATTAAATTCTTGAGGGTAGGGTTTTTATCAAGATATCCTCAAATAAAATATTTTTTTCCTCCTGATAAACTACAGCTTTACATATAATTTCCTTCCAGTACGATCTTATATTTCTCTATCACATAAGAACACTTGTATAATTTTTTTGAATTTATTTTCATTAATTATATTATTTGTCTTGATATCATTATTTATTTTTAGATAAATCCTGGTTTTATATGTATCTTCTATAAATGATAATACATTTCATCTTTCAAGATGATTCCTCTACTATAAGAGAAATCCTCCAACTATATTTCACTCATTCCTCACAAAAAAATTTGTGAAACCATTTATTCATACTTAATGATTGTCCATTTTAATATACATTAAGAGTATATATTATTTTTTTATCATTGGACTCTATATCATTTAAATATTGATCGTTTTTATGTTTAATAAGGAAATTTAATATTTTATTTCCACGCATTTCTTTATTTTCTCAATGACTGCTACAATATTACCAAAAAATGGGTATAGTTCTTCACAATACCATTTTTTACATTCATATAATTACATGAATCAATTTTTCAATGTAACCATTTTTTTAAATCTTACTTCTACACTTATTTAATATGAGAGTGGAGGATCCCATATAAGAATATCAATATCCATCCATATAGTATTAAATATCTAAATGTATATGGCCAAAAAAATTAAATATTTTAGGATAAGATCATACTTCATATATCGTTTCCATGGATGAGATGATATAATTTTTTTCATTGTTTAACTCTTTAGCTTCATCACACATACCCATGGTGTTTCCCATAAATTCATTATATTAGAACACTGTAGATACATTACATAATGAATTACTTCATCTAGATTTTTATTTAACATTCCTCTTGTTGACCATTTATATATTTATTTCCTTGTGAACATCCTGTGTTGGTGTTTCATGGGAGAGGTCATCAACTATCTATTTATGTATTTGGACATTATTTAATGATACATTAATTTTTTACACTTAGAAAACATTTGGTATACCATATCCTATGTTTTAAAATAATCTTCTTCATGGGATTTTATTCACTTTTCTAGTTGTGTTTTGAGAGGAATCATTCATTATTTAATCTCTTTATAGTTTTCTAATTACTACTTCATGGTGGGTCTAGTAAGACCACTATTGATTTTTTTGTGGATTTAAATGTTTATATATGATGGCTTATTTCTAGTTATGTTACCCAGAATACCGTTTTATCATGTATCTTGTTTTTTCATCCTGAATAATCTAACTTCATTTTAATAATTTATAATAATATAATTTATTTGATAATATCATATTCATTAAAATAATATATACTAGGAATACATAATATAATCAATTAATGATATAAATTTGATCCAAATATTATTTTATGGATAAGATATCTTCATATCTATCATATCATATTCATTAATATTGATAAATTGATGCCATTTTCCCTTCAACCACAATCAAAATTCTCATGATACTCTCTAGGGGAATATATATTTCCAAATTTACAAGAATAATTCAAAGCATAATTAGATTATAATTAACAAAAAATTCACACTTTTCTCTTAGGGAATATCGTAATTCAGAGTAATTTATATCTTGATACCTCTAGTTATATTTATTTTTACATATGAAAATTTTCACAAACATTATATAATAATTACTCATCAGAAATGATATTAAATCATCTCATAAGGATTATATTAAAAGATGTTTTTTATTCATTGATCATTAATAAATATCCTTCTTAAATTTAAAAAATTCAATGATTCAGTTACAGTAAATTGTTTTGAATAATAATTCAATATATAAATTAATTACATATATCATTTGTGTTATTTTTTCATTGTAACATTTACGATTCATCCCCAAATGAAAATCATGATGTATATAATCTATAAAATAATAACCATAATGTTATAAATATAAATCCATCTAATTTATCATTCAATTTATGATAGTTATTTTTAAAAAGGGTTCATATATTATTAAATATGAGTACTAAAATTTAAAATAAAATTTGATTTAGTGAAGGCCAAGTAATTTTTTTTCCCAAATAACAATTTTTGGATAATTGAGTTACAATATGAGTCCCAAAGTACCCTATGAGGTACTTATTCAATGTTTTGTCCTAGTAATAAAATTTTATCTCTATAAACACTAAAAAATCACTTATTACTAGATATTATTCCCTTGTTTTATAAAAAATGTTCAATACAACTGGAAATGTTCAAGCGTACCAACTTCTAAAAATATAAACTATTTAGGGGACACAATGTTTAGTTTTTATTCACTCTACAACATGGATGACTACCTTTATAATGTATTCATGGATCTCTAATTACTAACACATGTTGAACTCCCTTATCATTATTCTCCTTGCATGAATATGAGGAACAATATATTTTTATGTACTTATTGGTCTCTTAAAAATAAGTATATTAAAGTGATACATAGTATATGATCAACATCATTTTTGAAATGATGTTAATCTCTTCCTTTCCAAAATTCTCCACCAAGTAATGGTTTGATTAACTTTTTAATAAGACAACTGATACAATGATATACACAATAATATAAAAACAATAAATAGTTGATTAAAAATAATTTCACTGTGGAATTACCTTCATTTCATATAATATTTTTCTATAATATGTCAGTTATGATCTGTAAAAATACTTAAATAATTAAATATTCTTAAAATTGTAATTTATTAACTAAATCCATTTCATATTGAATATACAACCCTTTATTGTATATGTAATAATATCATTCTTATTTTGTCCATACGTCCCAAAACCCATTATTGTATATTTTATTAATTTACCAAAACTATATGTATATTGACTAATGGTTTTGATAACTTTGTGATCCCACTATGATATAAGATCATTATATGTATTACACTTGAATTATTTATTTTAATTTCATATATAATGATTTATTCTACCATCCAAGTCGTATTCAATGCCATTTTTTTAAAATTATAGTCAAATATTAGAATTTTAAAATTCATAACTTAACAATGCCTGTATATCAATATCCTAATGATTTGATGATGTAAAGCTCAAACCCTGACATCAAAAAATATGATATAATACCATTAAAATAAAACTAATTCCAAAAATTAAAATATTTTATATCATTATATATTGGATCAATATTTCATGAAAGTATTTAAATATATAATTATCCAAGATATTATAAAATGAAATGCTCTAAAACATCCATAATGTTGAACATACACATTTCATGTTTCTTACAGAATACCCAATAACCATTTATGGAATCATTAGTGATATAAAAAATATACTATACTTATTTTTCAAACTGATATTTTAATATTAAACATTATAAAAATTTGTAATCATCATCACGATAGCCTAAATGGATTTTAAACAACACTATGGCATTCACTACTAGGGGATGACTTCCAATTCGCTATTTTGAACATAACATATAAGACTATGATATGCATTCCAACAAGCCATAATTAACATCCCATTTTATTTCCCCCCATTTCATTTTTATTACATTATATTTTAATATATTCAAAATTCTATTTAATTTTCCACCATATAATACTGATTAAAAATATTCTTTAATATTGTGGTTAACATAAACATCCTATTTTCAGCGCTCTTGAATTATTCTCATCCAAAACAATGAACCAACTATGATCCTCATAAAATTTACACTAAGATACCACAACCACAACAGTGTGGAAGTGTATATCATGGAATATATTCATTAATCTAGTTTAGCATCTCAACATGAGTATAAAAATTTAAACTACACAAAATAACTCCTCATTTTTAATTAGAAGATATTGTAATATCCCTAACTCTTTTGCATGGTTTCATATTTCTCCAAAAAATAAATTATAAAATTTTATAAACACTTTAACTCAATCATTCATAAGTAATAATAAACTATAATATAGATTTTCCCCATATAGAATTATTACAAGATATATTAAATATTCACCAAGAATTTGATTCCATAACCCATGGGTTTCTACGATGATCCACTGTATAGATTTTTTAAATTACCTAGATGGTCATATTAATATTCCCAAACCACACATATTGGATTAATTATATTATCATTCTCTTAATAATTAATATATATCCATAATTATATATAATACAATATCTATTTAACAAAATCCAACATAAATATATTATGCTGTAATAATATATTTATATATTTATATATAATTTTTTTCAAATTTTTTTTTCTGATCCATTTTTTTAGACATTCTATTTTTATGTACATTAATTATTTTCTATTAAATTTTTTTTAAAAGGGAATACTTCATTTGTTATTAATTTTTTTCTCGGTCATTTATAATCTATTCATTTGATATTTTATAGTATATAAAAACATTAAATTGATATAGAAATTATTTGTTTATTTTTTTTATATTATTCATTTTATTAGAATCATTTTTCATATATTTCACTAATTTTTTATGTTACATCGTTTTATGAATACTTGGGTAATGTTTCATTCTCTTCATTGTCAATTTGTATTATACAAATAACCCACATTACATTTTTATAGGATTTCATCACATCGTAGTCTTTTTGTATGATGATTTATTTTCAAACGTTAATGTATCTCTATCATTGATATATATATATATATATATGATTTCATCCATTTTCATTGGGAACACCTGTGAATTGAACTATTGTTATATAATTTTTGAGTGCATAATTGCATAACATTCTACCAAATATGATAATGTTTTGTATCTCATGATATTTTTATGTGTGGGATATTAGCAGTGATCCATGTTCAATATATTGTAATGTTTTGGAGGTGGGTGTTGATTAGGTTAAATGAGGTGGACGGAAAAATTATAGTTCAAATGATCAACATAATGAACCATAAGAAATTGCACATGTTAATAAAATGGAATTTCACATGAAATGCAATGCCCCAAAAAATGGTTTATTTTAGAAAATTGATAATAAGACCCCAAAATTAATGAGAATATGGAATAAATAATGAAACCACTACTGTATATGTGTATCATTCAAATAAAGTGTTGAATCAAATATATTATAAAATTAACAACTGTGAACCAATTTTTTGATTTTGGTTCTATGCATTACATAGTATTTTGAACGTTTTAGGCTATTGTAACATCTATATCCTAACAACAAACCATAATCTTAATATAGGTATCAACATGGCCTTAATATTGCCTCCCCATATAGTAGAGTGTGATAAATAGTTATATTGGTTGAATAAACCATTTGGAGAGGGTATGATATCAATATCATTAAAAATAACCACAAAAATAATAGAATATCCATAATAGTGACATAAATGTAAAATATATGTAATTATTGAGAGATTTATAGAATAAAACAATAGAATTTCCCCAAATATAAAACATTTAAGTCAAGATATTTACTTAATTGTTTATCACCATATATATCACTTAACAATAAAATCATATTAAAAAAATTACATAAAAAGTGACCTAACCATTATACCTAACCACACCATTTCATTATCCATATACTAATTAATATCTACCATAATTTTCAACTATATTGGGGTAGCATCTATGACTTTCATACCATCCTTAATGTATATAAATCAACATGGATGCCAATATAGGGCATCAGGATAAAAAATATTAGGCCATCATAAAAGGTTCAATAATAAAAATCAGTGTATTTATGCATTCATATATTGAATGAAATGTAAGGTTTAGTAAATGATATTCATACATTTTTCGACCATCGAGCCCTTCAACAACCATCTTAATAATACATCCAAGCCTAATTTATCTATTTCTACATTATAGTCTACTAATCTAACTAAATATATCTAGAATAGTATATAATCTATCCACAATTTTATAAAAGTTCCCGATGATTCCAACCGTGATTGAATTATCAATATTTAGGTGGTATATGTTCCAACATTAAGATAATAATTTTCGAGGTAGAGAATAAAATGTCAATATAAACAATTGAAGTTAATGATTAGTTTATCCTACATGATTACAATTGATAATTGGAGGTTGTGAACCCCACATAAACAATATTTTCATGGTGTAAAGAGAATTAAACATATTTAGAGGCATTTTCATAGGGGGTAGTGAATAATTCTTCTACAATATCATTATATAGATAACTGCATCCTATCCAAGTAACCTCCTCACAAGGGTTACATGTATTTCTTATCCAAAATCATCATAAAGGGTAAATTGTTTTGTTATTATAACCATATAATACATGGAAGGACATCCTATATATAAATCAGTATCAAATAGGGAAGTTAATCTCTCCAATTCAACCTTATCATAGAGGGTAGCCCATCATGTTTATCCAACCTCATCATAGAAGGTGGTTTCTCACTCATCAATTTTCTCACATGAATTTAAGAGTAAATTAATTTTATATAAAGATACATTTTCCTAATAGGTAATACATCTCATATATCCATTCTCATAATAGTGGGTTGTGAATCACATTTCCAAACATGTAGAAACATTCGTTAGTGTTACCACCATGATATGACCATCATTGCGGTTAGTTATTATCGTATGTAAAGAACATGAAATGACCATAATCCTTTCTATCAAACCTTAGCATATAGGTATATTTTACCCACCTATGGAACCTCATAATATATATAATTTTATCTTTTCTTAGAAACATCATTACATATTGTAGAAACTGTTTTCTGTAAAGCCACATCACATATGGTATATAAACTTGTTTATCTAACCACATCATAAAGGTAACTATAATAAACATTTTACACTCATGTTTTAGGGAGAACCTTATGGATATCCTCAAATAGATCATGGTTATCAGTTTACTCAAATAAGAAATAATGTCCGTTGAAACCAAAATATGTAAATTCATCTTAAATAGGTATTATCATAATAGAGTATTGGTAGGAAGAGCTTCCAATATTATAAAATCTAGTATTTACATAACATTTGAAGGTGATGTGTCCCATTTTAGATGAAATGTCTCACTATCAGAGTTAGTATACCATCATATCTTGATTTTCATCTCTCTTTATTATATTTTCAATCCACACCAAAAAAATAGTCTATAGATAATTTTGAGATTGAACACATCCCTACTATAGTTATTCCCATAAAATAGGACCAATATATTATTCTATAACTAAAGTCTATTAAATAGAAAATTATAAATAAAAAATATAATAATAGCATAATTAGAAATTCACCTCTACCTTAAGTATCAACTATCGAATATAACCCACTATATCTGTGAATTTTAGGATTAAATTATTATCATAAGTAATACACTTAATTAAACCATGGTGGAACATTGTTTTTCAATAGTTTTTATATATATAATGATATACCAAAAAATGAAACAAAAAACCCAAGGATATTCCTATTAAATAATAAACATTCAATATATATTTCTATGAAACAGTTGATAAGTCATATTCATATTATATAAAAATAAAAAATATACATATATCACATTATAAGAGATCAAGATATAAAAATACACTATATTACCTTATTTAAAACCCTTATAAGATTCTCTGTATCATCATAATATGATCATCACCAAAATTGACATATAGAAACTCAAAAACATTTTAAATACATATAAGATAAATGGCATGGCTATAAGAGTTTAATACTAGTCTCCCAATGCCACATTATCCCCATTTGGATAACTATAAATTTTGATTCAACCTCTTATACATACTCATAATCCACATATTTTATATGTAGTATATAATAATGTGGTTTTATTTTGGATATGCTTCCAAAAAAATTTATTTTCCCCTTTTTCAATGATTTATCTAGGATCACCTATACCTAAGAGACCATTATATATTTTTAAAATCATTTATCCCAATCTAGGAACAACATGGCTTATTTATAAAACCATTATAATTAATTTATATTTTGTAAATTATTTTAATAATATAATTATAAACATTTTAAAATACTCTATATATAATATACTCTTCAATACCACAAGTAATTGTTGAAAACAAACTCTGGATACTCCACTTGGTTCACTACCCAAAATCCTCAATTTGACACATTGATTCTTTATTTAATTCTATCAATAGTTTATTAAAAACCAATAAATGGAAAAGAAATGGATTATAAATATTTAAAAGTTATTCAAATAATTGAATTCACCATCAGTAATCCAAATATAGATACTATGAATAAAATCACAACCAATTCAATTCAATTTCACAATGATCTAGTTGAATCACAGTATAAGTCCCTAAAATATGGAATTGAAATTAGATTATAATATGGATAGAGGAGAATATAAGAAATGGAATTAGGAATTTATGAAATAATTAAAAAATTGTCATAAAAAATTTAAAATCATCTATGTAGATGGAGGAGAAAGGAGACACCTATGAGAGGTGGAACACACACTTGGGGATAACTAGAGAAATATAGGGAGAAGGCCAATGAGACTTTATAAAATAACCCAAATAACATACCAAAATTCACCATAAATATGTAATGTTAAATAAAATCCCTCAAATGTTTGATTCATCTCACTATACATTTTTTGAGCCCATTAAGGACATAATGTCATGCCACTGGGATTCAAATGCGTTTCATCAACTTTTTTGGGGTTTTATACCACATTCGAACCTTGGCTTATATAACTTATTTGGAAAAAACTACAAAATAATTTTTCTTCGTCCCTAACTAGTTTAAAATATAAATTTGAATATTTGTTGATTTATAAGCAATCTACACCTAGAAAAATATATATAAAAATAAAATTAATGCTTATATAAACACAATAATGTACAAATAATGTCTTAATTTACTAAAGCAAAAGGGAATGGGTCTTTAGAAAGACCAAAATTTACTAAATAAGATAAATACAAATCCTCCCCATCCATCTTATATGATATCACCTTTTATAAAAATTCACTAAACTTCCCTATACCTAGTACATATTCACATTTTACCATGTAACCATAACACCTAAACATGTTATTCTTATAAATATTTATATTCATGTTGTCTACATACATCCAATAGTCCCATCATTCCCATGAAAATTAATTTCTTCAAATATTGAATCATTATACTCAATTACAGTTGAAATGATATAGTTTGTATCCCATGATACCAATATATACTATAATTGTCTAGCATATTAACCATAATGATGATTGAATTTATTGACTCAATTCCCATTAACTGATCCAAATAACATTCATGTACTTAACAAGTATCAAAATTAGAATTGACACCATAATTTTGTCCTAGATCACTTCTCACTTGAAGATTCATCTTTATAATTTATTATAAATTACACATGATTAAATATCATACCACATGTGACTCAATTAATCTCATGATTACTCGCTATGTTTTAACTTTAATCATATTATTTGTGAGTATACTCTATAAATAATTCATCCCATGTAAAAATTATAGCAATTACCAACTTGTTATATCCTCAAACATACTGACCACATATGATCATCCCAAAATTTATAACTACACCTAAGTATTTTCTAATATGTAGATATAAAAAAACAAATTCACGAAAGATCTGAATGAAAACCTTAGTCACTACTCATAAAGGTTCACCATATACACTATCCCTAATTTTCAAGAAGATTCTTCAAAAAATGAAGTTCACAAGCATAAAAAAACTGTGAATTTCTATCATCTATAGTTTTTATCTTATCATCAGTCTAAAAAAACAATACTTTTTTAATAAATAATTATATGAATTTATTTTCTCATAATCCATTCTCATTATATTATTTTAGACCGATTCAATGATCCTCGCTCTATTGGAAAATATATAATAGGTTTTCATGGAATTTCATTCCATATTTATCAATAGTCCATCACCATGATACTCAAGCCATTAATGAGATATATTAAGATAAGTAATACTAGACACAAAATCATGAATCATTTTCATAGTCAATATAAACTCTACATCATATTTTTAGTGGGTTTAGCCTATAATTGGTTCTAACTCAACTTTTATTTACAATTCCACAAAAACTATATTAAACCACTCATCCCTTTATCATTTTATAAGATTAATTATTCTTCTTAATTTATTATATATTCTTTAATGTGCATCATAAAATCACCCAAATGAGTTAATTATATCAATTTTACCATGGTAATCCAAACCTCAATGTTATTCAGCCTCACACTATAGAGACATCACACCTAATACTTGTCATACATCAATTCCCTAGTTATCAGTGGTCAATACCTATATTAAAATGTTCATAAAAATAATTAACACCACTATCAAATTATATAAAGTTTAATGGATAATACCATTATTTATTTATCCACCATGAAATGGGTATTTATATATTTAAAATAGTTTTATATCACCTGATAATATCCAAATATGTGATCACCCACAAGACTCACTAGATTCCCATAACTAAGATCTATGATCCTCAAGAAAAATAAGAATTCAAAGACTCAGAGATCAAAAAAAAAAGAATAGTTGAGGGTCCTATATCCTAAATAATTTTTAAGCGTATGAAAAAATGCCTCAACCCAAACATAACTATCAATTAAGAAAATATCAAAATAAATATAACAATAAAACGCTAATAATCAAAATAACGTCCCCTATTGTTAATGTAACACTTTTGAATCTTTCCCACAGCTATGGTTATTTTTCAAATTCAACTAAATAACATATCTATAATTCCATTAAAGGATAATAATTAAAAATATGTTTTGATTGTCACAATCATTAGTAAAATATTATATCATTTCAACCGACATACTATGGTTGTCGGTATGGACTCAATGTCTTGTCACGAGTATAATGGAATCTTACCCAATTATACCTCAAATTGTTTTATATCTATCATAATTATCTATCACTTATTATATTAATATCAGAAAACACTATAATTTAACCCATATATATAGCATTAATAATGCCACTATGAGTCTAGTCCCATTTATTTTAAGTTTTCACACCAAATAAATGAATGGCCATGAATCTAAAAATATTTTTCACATCCATCAAACTAAGAATCAAATATAACTCTCATCCTAGTAAAGCCCTAATTGATCCTTCAAGATTGATATAATCCCATAAGCACATGTAACCCATGTGTTTTTTTATCATAATATGCATCTACACATTCTTCCATTCAAAACATTAACCCTAAATCATGTTATAACCCCTCAGTCATTGGATAACATCACATTACAAACCATCCCGTAAAAAACTAGTGAAATTACCTCTTATTCATCCAACAGAACATGATACCCAATATTATCAGTGGAATTTCATTCTTACTAGTCTCTCCTCTATAATATAAACAACATCCCACTACATGATAAATTCTATTAATAATATTAATTATTTGGTTTCACATAACTCAATAAATGTCATATTTAAAAATGCATCTCTATAAAAAGAATGTATAAATATGTTAAGTAAAACTATTACCAATGTTTAATTCCTGAACACAAACATATGTCCTCCAGGGTCCCATAGATCAATAATAATATTTTATAAAAAACAATTTACATTATAAAAAATATCTCAAAAACAATAAAACGTATTGGGAACGAATCTGGTTTCCCAAAAACATTGATTTTTTTCCATAAATATGAAATTAAGACATAGAAACTCTTCATATTAAATGTAATTAATAGAAAAAAATACATATCATGTATTAGATATTATTAAAAAATTATGTTCTTACATATATTTTTACCACCCATGACCTGATCGCCACACACCAACCAAATGTTGGGTTTTTAAATGACATCAGGAAGCCTGCCATTATTGAATAGGAAATTAAAGAGTGTAAGGGATAAAAATCCATGTAGATACTTCCCCTCACTAAAAATATAGATAATTATAATAACTAATATTACATGAATTATAGTATTATTATAGTTCATATTCTAATGTTATAACGGAATTCCTTCCACAAATAAATTTAATAGTCATATTTTATCAAAAGGTAACTAAATTGGGTTAGGAAATCATTCATAATAGAGTAATTTTCTTTAATCCAAAACATATAAACATAAGAATAAAAATAAAAATAATAGGATATAAATCCCACATTATATAATAAAATTCATATGATGATGTGTGGAATTGATTCAAAAAATTAAATGAAGGTGTATTTTGATGGTTATAAGTCATTTGATATATTAGTAGATCTTGATGGTTATAAATTGAGGATTTAAGAATGATAAAATCTATATATAATGATAAATTATCACCAGAATTTCTAAATGGACTATATATTGAACCAATTGGCATTAGAGACATAAGGGCATTCAATAGTGGGAAACTAGAAACCTTGTGGCCTTAGGATGGTTCTTAGTCGGGTACTAGGCCTTGTTTGAAACCCTATATAGTTTTCAATATTTTCTTTTTCCAATTTAATGATTTATATTTTTTTTAAACAAATAATCTAATTGACTCTATAGAGAAAATATATACACCCATAATCTTGGTCTTTATACTTCTAACATTAACATCAATTCCATCAACAATCTAGTTTAAATTATATCTATAAGTAAGGATTGATGTAGGAATGTATATCCATTATCATCTATAGAATCATAGCCTATCTCCATATTTTATTATTTTTCATTTTAAATCATAAAATTATTGACATATTTGTTTTCTTTTTTATTTAATTAATATGATTTCAATTACTCTAAAGAACATTTATGACTTCCAACATACCAGAATAAGCTAGGTTGTCATTATGATTTCCCATAAATTTAGAGAAGATTTTAATTTTTTAAAGTTTCTATTTTTAGTGCTGATGTATGAATGTTATGATATGTAACTAAATTGGAAATATTCATTTATAATGTCTTTAATTATTATTTCAGAGAGGGGATTGGTATGTACACGATTCTTTTTTATTACACGGTTTCATTAAACCATTCATCAAATGTATTGTGTTAAAGACCATGCATATAAAACCCAAAAGGCTAACTTTGTCATTATATAATATAATTGAATTTGATAAGTAAACCTATGATTTACATGATAATTTAAAAAAATTTCATGAGATAATTTATCAGGTGGAGTATCCATATATTGTTTGTTTTGATAAATTAATTTGTGTTTATATTCATTTACATAGAAAATAGGTGAGTAATTCCAACATTCTTTATAATATTCAAGGTATATTGTAAATTTGATATGGGATAATGACATGGTCATTTTCATGTTATACCAAATAATTTGTTAGAATGAAATTTTATTTAGATTCCATGGTAAAACTTGTGATGAAATTTACATAGTCTATTTAATACTTGTTCGGTAATATTCTACAATGTGTTGTCATATGTGATAAAATGAATTAAAATTATTTATATTGATAAAATGTGACCAAGGATTCCACCTATTATTAATATTATATCATGTATAAGATAATATTCCCAATTACTCAATGTGGCCAATGGCATTGGATGACATTAAAATTTTAACAGATTTTTATATAGAGTAAAATGATATTATGAAATTCATTGATATTTCTCAGTGAAAGGAACATAATTGCCATATATATGAAATATCCATGGTAGGAGACATAATTTCTAGTTGTGATTAGATTTATATACACATGGAATGATATAGAAACTTTTCATTTGTATTATATTTTTAATAGGATTAATTGACTAACTATTCTTGACTGTGCATATATGAATTGGATGATTTTCCCACATTTTATTAATATGGTTATTGGAATAGGAAAATATACTCACTTATAATTGATATGTTTATATCTAAAGTATGATATTCATACTTGGAAAAAGTTTTTTTTGAGGGATGGGAGATGTACATAGTTTCTATATATTGATATTTGATCAAATGTTATTAAAAATTAGCAGATATTATAATTCTATAAGACAGTACTGGATTTATTTTATTTATTATATTATGGGATTCTATACACCTTCCATCTCCAACAAATATTGTAATGGAACATTATTTCACATATATATTTGATATTTTGATCATGAAAACATTTTTACAAATCATGGTATTTTAGATGTGATATAGTCTAACCTACAATATTACTAGAATAAGAATGTATGGTCACTCACTGGGTGGATTTACAGGATTTGATGACATGGAAGTTAGTGTCATTGTTTATTATTATTTGTTATTACTATTATTTTATATATGGAATTCACATATATATTTTATATTTTTTTAGTGACAGTATCTATTATAGGATGTTGAGTTTTACTCATAATATACACTGAAATATTGAGGTACATGAAGGATTTACAATTAAAAATATTGGTATGGTAAATAGAATTTCAATCCATGGGTGAGATAGTGAGATAAAAATAAGAAAATAGATGTCTATAAGAGTTCTCAAATATATTATATTTTTATATTTATTTGTATTATTTAATATTTTTTTAATCATTTAATATAATCATCATTATAGGAAACATATTTATATATTCAAGACTCAAGAAACATAATTAATATTTTCATTATAATATATTAGAGTATGTCATGACCCGTCCCCCAGGGCCTGTGTCATGACTACCCCAAGCCTACCTTCCATAGGCCAGGGGTTGGGGACTAGCACCAAAGGCTTAAATCCCTAAACTGGGAAGGCATTGACTTTATAACTAAAAACACACACAACATAGAACACAAATGGACACAAAACACTATGTAAAATTGTATAACAAGAGAGTACTGAAAAGTAATGTGGCCAGAAATACAAGCCCAACTGAAAGTACAAGCCCAACTGAAAAGGGAAAAAATAGCTAAAAGGTGAAAAGTATCTCCTGGATTGTCCACCACGAATCCTACTTAATGGGTAGGTTCATATAGCCCCCTCAACACTCCACGTCTGTCAGTCTCTTCCAGGTAAGGACTCGTAATGAGGTACACCTTCGAGTACTGTCCAATCCTCGTACACTTAGACTCGGTCATCGTTGTTTGTCATCTGCATCCAACTCAACGAGGTGCGGGCATAGCCCATGTAGGGGTGAGTATAACAATACTCAGTAGGAACCCCAAGACCACAAACGTCTCTCAAAATCCACCAAGGATAAACCAAAAATAATGAAATCAATGAATATCCATTACTTAGGTATATTCCCATACACATACCTATGTTATCAAGTAACCGATCTGAATCTTGAGGTAAACACAAAAGTTACATATTTAGCTCAAACATGGATTTGATTCTAGGGGTCGTATCAAGTAACATCCCTAGACACACCATTGGAACCTCGATTGTTGGAGTACTGCTCTTCTATCGGGTATTGTGGGCCTAACACATCACACAAAGGCGCTTCCCATAATCATTGGACTACTGAGGTACTCCTCCTGTCGAGTACTGTGGGTCTGTCGCGTCACACCAAGGTGGTCCCCTCAGTGGGTCTGCCACATCCCACAGAGGTGCTCCCCCTCATAACTCGTAGAGGTACACGACGTGTCGAGTACCGTGGGTCTGTAGCATCTCACAGAAGCGCTCCCCACCCTGGGTCTTCCACGACACCAAGGTTCTCCCCACCGGGCTAGTCGAATCACTCCATGTCGAATCGGTCATCATTCGTTAGGTCTCAGCCAGCTACTAGGTCTCTGCACTATGCCCACCTGTCTTCGGGAAGATCTGCTCGACGATCTGCAGGTTGATACTCCAAATATAACTAGGTCCCACATAGAAGTATCTCAATGGACCTCCTCGTCATAGGGGTATCAACGCAACAGAAGATGCATCAATCAGATGCTCGGTCTATGAGTTATAATCTTTTTAGTCCCAGGGCCCCAGTTGGGTTTGTGTATGATCCAACCTGACAGTATCTCATCTTTACCTCGATCTCCAGTGGGGTTTACTCAAAGGGAGCGTCATGCTTCAAGATTACTAGCATCTTTGACGGTTCGTCAAAAAGATGTCTGATGCCAATGATATGGCCAAAGAAAGTAAAGGGTCAAAAGTGCGCCCGGGTCCGATCCGACCCAGTCCAACGAACTCGGTCCAACCCAGTCTGGGCCTACCGGTCTGGGTCGACCTAGTAAGACCCATTAAGAGTGACCCGACCTGTTAAGCGGGTTAGCCCGATGCGTTTTTTCCAGTCTGCTGGCCCTGACCTAGGGGACTATAGCGGCGGTTTGGCCCAGAGGTCGCTGTGTAGGCGGGTCGGGCTCGGGGTCGAGGCAGGTTCGACCAGCGCCTCAATGGTCGCGACTCATGAGACTCGGTCCAGAAGGCCGAGCCTGTTCGGCCAGCGACGTCAGGAGGTAAGCCGCGGGCCGGCTTAGGAGACGGGCACGGCTCGGCTGGGAGCCGTGGTGTAGCCCAAGAAGGATTGCGGGGCGGCCATGCAGATAGGGTGGTGGGCTAGGTAGGACGGATGGCATCCTAGGCAGGCCGAGTGGAGGCCTAGGCAGGATGAGTGGCAGCCTTGGCAGGTCGTCGGGCAGCAGGGGGTGTGCCCGACAGGCCACGGGCTGGCCTGCGGGGCGCAAGCAGGCCGTCAGGGTGCGGACAGGCCGCAGGTAGGCCAAAGGGGTGCGTGGGAAGGATGGGTGGGGGCCTGGACCGGTGGGATGGCGGCCGAAGGGGCGTTGGACAGGCCGCAAGTAGGCTGTCAGGGTGTGGGCAGGCCGGCGTGGCTCGCTAGCTGGCCGACGGGGTGTGTGGGAGGTCACGGGCAGGACGGGGCTGGCGCGGGGACGGCCTTGGGAAGTCCGGGTAGGGAATATGGGAGGCCACGGGCAACCAGTGGGGCGCGCGGGTAAGTTGTGAGGCATCCGGGCTGGCCGGTTTGGCGCGGCTCGGTCCGGCATGGGTCGGGAGCATCGATTCATCGTGGGGGCGGTGCGGTTCGTAGAGGCCACTAGTAGCAAGGCCTTTGTCATTTCCGCCTTAATCGTCTCATCGTTGTTACTTTTCCATGCCAAAGAATGCCACAAGAGGGAAAATTGACGGAGGATTTCAGTCCATGTTATGTTAGCAAGTATCCTCTGTGTTTATGGTGATTGAAAACAGTTCATAAGAATGAAGGTCAATCAACCTTCATTATCAAAAAAGGTATGGAAGAACAAGGCACTCAAATAAATATAATCCCCCTTCCTTTAAGAGTATATCGTTGTTTGTTGAAGGTGTAGAAAAAAGTTGAAGAAGAGGATCTTTGTTAGTCACGTTTGCTGCACGCTTCCAATCCTGAGCTGCGTCAGCTTGTGGAAGTCACTCAACGTTAGTAGGTGTCCGAGGAAGGATTCGAAGAAGAATCATCACCGGCGTTCTTCATTCTTCATTGGGAAGAGTTTTCTTCATTGGATAACACATTTTCTCTTTTCTCCCAATAATCCTCCTTCCAAAATACTCTATGTTTCCACCGAATGAACAATTCCAATAATAATAAGTTGCCTATTATTTTAGGTATTGGCACAAATTCAAATTGGTGAATTAAATTAAAGGATCTACCAAATTAATGCATGAGAATTGTCACAAATTAATTAGTGGATGACAAGAGGCTCTCCATCATTGATGAGGGAGAGTTGAGAGGTTGTACTCTCCTCCCATTAATTGGGGTCCGGTGGTCCCCACCCCTATTATTCAAATGGGAGGTTATGTGTTCTCGGGTGGTCCCCACGTCGTAACCTCTCGCGGGATGTTATGTTCGAGTGGTCCCCACCACCATAACCACTCATGAGAGGTTACGATGTGGTGGTCCCACCTCCAACTCCCAGGAAGAGGTTTTAAACACCAACACTCACATTCCGTCTCAATAAAATATTGTGTGGCTCACTTTTTTTTATTATTTTAAGAAAACCCAAAAACTAACTTTTATTCTCGACCAACTGCCGTTGAGGTGAAAGTCTCTATAAGGGAATACTGGTGCTGTGAGTTCAACGGTGCCCTCAAATTTTATTTCTGAGCACCGGTTAAAAAGTTATAAAAAACCCGCTCTTACGTTTACTGAACCTACCGGAAAAAATAACTCAGAAATTGATTCCGGGCACACCGGGCCTCGAAATCATGCACCATCTTTTTTCACGGACTCGAAAAATTCCCATGTATTTGAGAAAAAAATGTACACGGAATTTTTGGGTTTTTACATTATCCCCACCTTTGGGATTTATGTCCTTAAAAGATAAAACTCGAACTAATGTAACAAGTGGGGGTACTGAGCACACACCTGAGCCTCCCGCTCCCATGTGTTCTCCTAGAGGTTCTCGTGCTGCCAGCGAACATGCACCAGAGGTATCAACTATCCATATAGGAACCGCTCCTCTCGATCCTCAATCTCTACTGAAACCTCTGTGAATGTCTCCCCATCATCAACATCCAACTCTCCAGGGTCGATGATATGAGAAGGGTCATGCACATATCTCCCCAGCTGAGATACATTGAAGACGTCGTGCACCTGGTGCAACTGTGATGGGAGAGGTAAGTGGTAAGGCATCTCGCCAACTCTGTTGAGGATCTAAAAAGGAACGATGAAACTTGGAGATAACTTTCCACCGTTACCAAATATATGTAGTCCTCATTGTGGTGAGACCCGTTGAAATACGTGGTCACCATCCTCAAACTCTAGAGGTATCTGTCTCCTATCAGCATATGACTTCTGTCTATTATGTGCAGTCTTCATCCACTCCTGGATGATCTTCATCTTCTCTATGGTATCTTGTACCATCTCTGGTCCCACTAGTGGTGACTCCCTTGGGTCATTCTAGAAAAAGGGTGATCTATAAGGTCACCCGTATAACGCCACAAAAGGTGCCATTCCTATGATGGAGTTATAGCTATTGTTGAATGTGAACTCCACCAAAGGTAAGTGATCCTCCCAGTGGCGACCGAAGTCGAGGACACATGAATGGAGCATGTCCTCGAGGTTCTGAATCGTCCTCTCAGTCTGACCATTTGTCTGAGGATGGAAGGCGGTGCTCTGATGAAGCTGCATCCCGAAAGCTTCCTGCAACCCCTTCCATAGGTGGGATGTAAACCGTGTGTCACGATCGGAGGCAATATAAGAAGGTACACCATGCCGCCACACAATATGTTGCACGTAGTGGTGTCCCAAGCTCTCTACTGAACCCTACTCTCTAATCGGTAGTAAGTGGGATGACATGGTGAGTCGGTCGATGATCACCCAAATTGAGTCGTGACCCCTAGATTTACGTAGAAGACCTGTCACAATGTCTAGGGATATACCATCCCACTTCCACTCTAGGACCTCTAAAGGCTGGACCAAGACTGCTGGTACCTAGTTTTTTGCCTTCACTTGCTGACAAGTGAGGCATCAAAAGACAAACTCTGCTACTACCTACTTCATACATGGACACTAGTGTTATCGTCGAAGGTCCTAGTACATCTTCGCCACTCCATGATGTACCACAATGTGGAATGTGTAGGACTCCCCCAACACTTCCTCTTGAAGCGACACTGGTACAATGGTATGTCCTCTTAAGTGGATGACGTTCTCCCCACCTTCAAAAAATCCATCATGTGCCTTCCCTATGGGTATCAGAGCACGTCGTGTCTTTCAGTCAGCTTCTCCACATTATGCCTCCCTGACTCACTGACAATGTGGGGGAGTGGCTATAAGAGACTAAAGGAAGACTGCTCCATCTCTATCCACAAAGGATATATGTAAAGCAGCCATCTACGCTGTCGCATCTCCTGGTAGGTGTATACCAGACCTCCTACTAAGTGCATCTGCAAAAACATTCCACTTCCCAGGAGTATAGACTATCTTGAAGTCATAGACCAGGAGGAACCCAAGTCATCATCATTGTTTAAGGTTCAAGTCCTTCTGAGAGAAGATATACCTGAGACTCTTGTGATCAGGGTACACGGTAAAACGTTCGCACATAAGATAGTTTGAATACACCTTCAAGGTGAAGAATACTACTTCTAACACCAGTTCTTGCATAGCATAGTTCTACTCGAGCTGTCTCAGCTACCGAGAACCATATGTGATCACTTCTCGCTCCTACATCAAAAAATACATGAGTCTGGTCCCGGATGCATCGTAGTATACTATGTACCCTATGCCTTCCCCTTAAATCCTCAAGATGGGAGCACTATTCAGCCTCTGCCTTAGCTCGTGAATGCTATTATGGAATCTCTCTAACTACACGAAGGGTTTCCCCTTCATTGTCAAGGCTGATAGGGGTTCTGAAACTTTAGAGTATTCTGGGATGAACCTCTTGTAATATCAAACCAAGGCAGACGTCCCTCCCACATGGGGGGGGGGATCTAGGAAACAACTTTTGAAAAGATGTCCCCATGTTCTGTCACTTTTGTTTGGAACTGAAAACTCAAAACTCTTGCTACCTCAAGGGTATGGCTGGTAGACTCAAGAGTGATCGGTTGCACCCCCATATGCACGAGTTTAACCTGTGCTTCTTGGGTTTCATATTTCACCGACTAAGGATAAACTCATCCTAACGTTGTAGAGAAACCACAACCTTTTTTCATTATAAAGTAAATATGTGTACTAACTATGGTTTTCTAGTCCATTTGGAAACTAACGTCATAAGGACTCAATACTTCCACCAAGAGGTTCCAACCAAAACTCTCACCTCAAGGGTCAGATCACACTATCAGCGTAAGTGTGATTATTGAGTCTCCTCCCAAATGTATCTCCAGAAATGAGGTTCATGTCAAAAGTTTAACCTGAAACCCTAGGTATGGAAAAAGATTCACGGAAGGAAGGAATGGTCGATACCTATGTCTATTGATACAACATCTTGTAGTAGACACATACCACATGCCTAATCATTCCTAGAGCCCTTGGGTCACACTGCTTGAATGCATGAAGCTATTTTCATCCCCTTCCCTTCATCTCCCTGAACATGGTGGGGACTACAAAGGTGGGTTCTTGTAAGATGTAAAAATGTAGACCACCTCATGATGCTCTCCTAGATCTCCCTACATGTCTACTGCCCTATAGATTCATTTATCCTTAACACAACCTCTTATCGAATCATTTTACACGTTCAAGTATATGAGTCTGGGGACAGTTTCATGCTTTCCCACTATTAACAATCACTTCTTGTATCTGATCAGCCAAAGAAAATTCAACTTCAAAGGTTCTCTCTAGAATCTAGAGAAAAGGTGTTGGCTAGGATATCTTAAAACACACCTCGCGTGGTATTCCGACCCCAAATGCACTGATCGTAACGTATTCATTGAGTACCGAGAATGATCGGTATGCATCGATGAATACTCAGCTACCAACATGTCATCCTGAAGAAGTTGTACAAGTTCTAGGGATCGCTCAGCCTCCTCCTCATGCCCGTCCTCAGCCACCTATGAGTAGGGATCAACTCAGAACCGGAGTGGTATCTGATGTTGAATCCCGTGAAAGGCACTAAGCCTACATGTGTCATCTACCGGTATCGCCGGCTGTAACTGCTGGAAAACATGCAATGATATAGCTGACAAACTACCTGAAGGTACAATCTCGAGAAAAAATCCACATACTGAAGCCTCATCACAATGTGGACCAACCTCATTGTCACTCACAGGAAACCCTATTAGCTAAGATCACCAAATACTCTACTAGTGTCTCAACTCGGTGGAAAACTATAGAAATCACCTCCATCTAGTCCTCTTCTACCTAGGAATCTGTCTCGCCTTGATACCTTGTTGGCCTCTTCCATTGGAACTTATGCAACACACTCAGTCAGCATGAACCATCCGCAAGTGCTGCTGGTGGCATCTTCTTTCCAACGAGTGGTGGTGTTGGTGGTACACCACCTGAAGGTTCCAACCATATAAGAGGGCCCTACACCAGAGCCTCTTCGCTCAGTGGGCCGTTATCATGTACTCTCTCAGTAACCCTAGCTGGTTGCCTATGCAGCAGCATCCCGATAATGAATAGGTGTTCCACGGTTAATAAGTTATACCTGGTGATCTGACTCAAAAGATCATAAAGAAAACTCTTGAAACACACATGAAATTAGTGTTTTCATGCAGGGAGTTGGAAATCAGAAGTTAGGGTCTTGGTGTATGGATACATCGGTTGTTGCACCAACATTGGACTCCCTGAACTAAAAACCACACTCTGTAAACTTAGCACTATTGCTTCACAGAAAAGATTAGAGTCCTATGTTCTACTATAGAACTCATTCCTCTGATACCAATTTGTCATGACCCATCCCCCAGGGCTCGTGCCGTGACAACCCCAAGAACACCATCCATAGGGCATGGAATAACAACTAGAACCAAAGGCGTAAATCCCTATACTGGGATGACATTGCCTTTATATCTGAAAACAGACACAACAGAGTAAACAGCTGGATAAAAAACACTAATTAAAACTCTATAACAAGAGAGTGATAAAATGTAATGGGGCCAAAATAGAAGCCCAACTGAAAGTAAAAGTACAAATGAAAAGGACAAAAAGAGTTGAAAGGTGAAAAGAAGATTTTGAATTGTCCACCACTGATCCAACCTGAAGGGTGGGTATAGATATCCTCCTCATAACTCCACATATTTTATTCCCCTCTAGGTACCTACTCATCGTGAGGTCCACCTTTGGGTATCATCCAGTCCTCATAAATTCATCCTCATTCATCGATGTTCGTCGTCTGCATCCAACACAACGTGGTGCTGGCATATCCAGTTCTTGGGTGTGTATAATGATACTCATTAGGGACCTCGAGACAACCACTGTCTCTAAAAATCCTCCAAGGACAAACCACAATGTATGAAATCAAAGGATAGCCATTACATAGGTAAATGCCCATACATATACCTTTGTTATCAAGTAACCCATCTCAATGTTGAAGTAAACACAAATGTTACTGACTCAGCTTAAACAAGGATTTGATTTTAGGGGTTGTATCATGTAACATTCTCAGAAACATTGTCAAAACCTCGGAAATTGTAGTACTCCTCCTCTATTGAGTACTTTGGACCTATCGCGTCATACAGAGGCACTTCCCACTATACCTGGACTGCTGAGGTACTCCTCCTATAGAGTACCGTGGGTCTGTCGCGTCACACAGAGGCGCTCCCCTACGTGGGTCTGCCACATCACATAGAGGCGCTCCCCGTCATGGGTCTGTCGTGATACCAAGGTACTCCCAAAAGGGTTAGTCAAATCACTCTGAGTTGAATTGGTCAGCAGTCGTCAAGTCTCATCCATCTACTAGTTATCCACACTATGCACACTCGTCTCCAGGAGGACACGCTCCACGATCTGCAGGTCAATACTCCAACTGTAACGAAGTACTATTTAAAAGTATCTAAATGGTCTTCCATGTCATGGGGGTCTCAACTCAATAGGCGACGCATCAATCAGACGCCTGGTATGTGAGTTATTAGATTTTTAGTCCCGACGGCCAGCGATGTCGCGAGGGTTGCCTCAAGCAGGCTTAGGAGACAGGAGCAGCATGGCCGGTTTGGCCGGGAGCCGGGGTGCTACCTAAAGAGGCTGGTGGGGCAGCTGGGTGGTAGCCTGTGAAGGTCGGCGGGTATCTGGGATGGATCTGGGTAGACCGTACATAGGCCAGTGGGGCACGGTCAGGCCGACGAGGCGCACGTGCAGGCCGACGAGGCGTGAGGGAGGTAGAGGGCAGGCCGGGTGAGGCACGTGGATGGCCGCTGGCATGCTGGGCATGGACCAATGGAGGCTATGGGCAGCCATTGGGGCACGCGGGCAGGCTGTGAGGTGGCTGGGATGGCCGGTTCGGCGCGGCTCGGGCCGGCGCAGGCCTGCGGTGTTTGTTCTGGACCAGCGGTGCGCCGCGGGGGTGGTGCAGTTTGCAGAGGCCGTGGGTAGCAAGACCATTTTCGTTTCCACCTTTGTTGCCTCATCATTGTTAAATTTCACTTCTGAAGAATGTTGCAATAAGGAAAATCGACGTAGGATGCAAGGCCATGTTTGTTTGGCCCGTATCCTCCCCGTTTATGGTTATAGAAAACGATTAATAAGAACAAAGCTCAATCAACCTTCATTATCGAAAAATGGAGGGAAGAACAAGGAACTCAAATGAAATCAATCCCCCTACATTTAATTTTAGATTGTTTTTTGTTGACGGAGTAGCGAAAAGTAGACTAAGAGAATCGTCATTCGTCGTGTCCACTGCATGCTTCCAATCACGAGCTCTGTCAGCTCGTGGAAGTCGATCCACATCGGTAGGTGTCCAGGGAAGGAGTCCAAGAAGGATCATCAGTAATGTTCTTCATTCTTCATTAGGAGGATCATTCTTCATTTGAGAACTTCTTTCCTCTCTTTTCCCAATAATCCACCTTCCAAAATACTCTAGGTTTTCACCAAATGAACAATGCCAATAATAATAAGTTGCCTATTATTATAGGTGTTGGAACATATTCAAATTGGAGAATTAAATTAAAGGCTCCACCAAATTTAAACATGAAATTAGTCAAAAATTAATTAGGGGAATTCAAGAGGATATCCTTCAGTAATGAGGGCGAGTTGAGAGGTTATACTCTCCTCCCATTATTAGGTGTCGGGTAGTCCCCACCCCTATTATTCAAATGGGAGGTTATGTAGTCTCGGTTGTTCCCCACGTTGTAACATGTCGCGGTAGGTTATGTTTGGGTGGGCCCCACCACCATAACCTTTCATGGGAGGTTAAGGTGTTGTGGTCCCACCTCCGACTCCCTTTAGGAGGTTTTGACCACCAACAATCACATGGAAACTCAATAAAATAAATTATAGGTGACTTTATTATTTTTTTTATGAAAACCCAAAAACTAACTTTTATTCTCGACCAACTTCCATCGAGGTGAAAGTATCCTTAAGCGAATACTGGCACAACAAGTTCAACTACGCCCTCAGATTTCAATTATGAGCACAGGTTTAGAAGTTATAAAAAACTCGCTCGTATGATTTTTGAATGTATGCTAACAAAACATCATAAATTGATTCCGGGCACACCGGGCCTCGGAATCATGCACCGTCAATTTTCACGGACACGTAAAATTACCATTTATTTAAGAATATATTCTCAATGGAATTTCCAGGTCATTATATATTAAATGTTTCTAAATGACGGATCAATGTTTTAATGTTTATATTATATTTTTTTCATTATGTTGAGGGTTTATTATTACTAAAATAAGTGTTATTTAAGAGTTTATAATACAAATCCAATGATTCCCCCATTACATATAGACCCAATTTGCTAGTTAGAAACCTATAGCTTGTGTAGAGGAAAACCTAATGTGATAATATGTTAAAAAAAATTCATTATTCATGTAGGCATAAATTGGATAGTACGATTTAGTATAAAATATCTAATTTTATATTTTTTTGACTATTTTTGAAGTGTAATTTGTGGTGGGTTGTTTTGATAAAATATGATAGTCTTTATCCTTGGCTATAGATAAACCTAGTATAAGATCTATCTATATTATTAGGGATTGTTTTTTTACATTATTTATTTTTATACTTTTATATTAGGATCAACATGTATTATAGTGTGTCACCTATTTATTATTAGTTAAATTTATCTATGTGAGGTAAGGTAAATAAGATTCATGAATCATATTCATAACATCATATTCACATAAACTTCGAATACAAATGTATTGGTGACTTATTGATTTCAAGGAGGGGTTTATTTAATTAAAATGAAAAATATGAGTAATTAAATGGTTTCAAATATATTTTATTAGTGGAATTATAATTAATCATTATCATGTATATGATTATGTTTATATTTTTTGATTAATGGTTTCATTTATATTATTTTTATCGATTAGTGACCCTTGAATGTTGGTGGTTGGGGATAGAGAAAACTCAAATTATATGAGACCCTTATATCATGGGGAATGTCTATAGAGTAGAGGGGTTAAATTCCAATTACTATTTACAAAAAATATCATGACATGTTATAGAAATATTAAATTAGTATGCTTTTATAATTATAGAAACATTCAACCATACTGATCTATTGTGATGAAACACGAGGGTAAGGATGACAATTTTCCTCTATTAGTCAAGTAAAAGACCCTTATAACACTATTACCCAATATTTTATAGTAATTCAGAGAGATCCTACTTCAGGTTATTTAGTATATGGGACTTGGTTCTCCTAGGGATGGTCCATCCCTGATAGATATTTCCAGACAATTATATATTTTGTATCTATCTCAAATTATGGTTGACGATGTACTATACGATTCCATGTATTAGTCTAATTAATTACAAAATTATTTGAATTACAATGATATTCCCATTGATAGATGCTTTAATCCTTCTACATATGTTATATGAGGATAATACATTTAAATATTTGATTTCATTGTTTAGGCAGACCATGATAGAGGGATGTCCCACTATGTTTTTCATGTTCCTTTATTTCTATAGTTATTTCCTTACATGCCAAGTGATGATGCGGATTAAATAATTATTCATCATTCATAAAAAAAATTCATGGATTAATTTTTCCTATATTATATCATATATTCCTCTCATTATGATCAATTTTTATATTTATGAGATATCTTGGGCTCACCATTCAAAGGATTTATTGACTCATTTGAT
Source organism: Viscum album (assembly GCA_963277665.1). Lineage (NCBI taxonomy): Eukaryota > Viridiplantae > Streptophyta > Magnoliopsida > Santalales > Viscaceae > Viscum > Viscum album. The sequence continues at coordinate 1,901,757,332 of OY728150.1, read as the reverse complement.
TTAGATTAATTTAAATGTTAGGTTCACAACCTTTCTAGGGTAGTGTGGTTATACTAATGGATCTTGTAGGAGACTATATAGTATAATGTGAAATCATTTTTGTGATTTTCAGTATAGTTCTCTCATTCTGGATGTTAAGGCAATTTGATAGTTACTTAACCAAAAAGAGATTACTTTTATAGTATATTATCAGTGTGAAAACATCAAGATGTCGTGGCAATAATAGAAAAATATATATCTAGAGTATCTGTCAAGTGGTTAAATTTGTTAAAAATATAATTTTCATAATATTTTTTTCTCAAAATGGATGTGTTAATGGTGATATTATAGTTTATGTTTCATAATTTTGATTAGAGAACTTACAATAAAGTGGCAGTTACAGTTTATCCGTCTAATTATGGAATAAGAAAGAAGTTGTCCCTAGTATTTGAATTGATTGATAGGTTATACATGGAGAATTTAGAATAAATATGTCTATAGAAGAGGATTTGGCTCAATACCGTTGATATCTATAAATAGAACCCATGTTTATTGAGGAAAGGAGTCATTTATAGTTCGATGATTGAGTTAAGTGAAAAATATCATATTCACTTAATTTTTTGGTATGTTTTTTTACACATATTTATGTTTTCATAGATTATTCATGAGCTATGTTTGGATATAGAGTATATTTTTGGTATGATGAAAATTGATACACACAATATGGTGTGATTTGTGGTATATTTTTAGGTGTCTCATATGTGTAGTTGTTATTAGTGTTAATTAATAAATCATTGATTTAACATTACAAGAGATGAGAATCTTTGAGATGGTCGTTGAGATGGATTTTGTATATTTTTAAAAATCATTGATAAATCTTTATTTTTAATGAATATCACTAATGACTATTAAGGGAGATTTATATACATTTTTCTGAGATTAAGATTAACATTTAGGTTTCCGTGGATACTTCCATTGGTAGATTGGTATTTCTATGGTCATGTATGGGTGTGTTGTTTTATATGGTAAAGAGTAAAAGAGATATTTCGTGTTACCTGTTAAAATTGAAATGTATTAATATTTTTTTTATTAATATATACTTATGGTTTCTACCTAAGAGAATGATTGTGTTCATTATTTATCTGATTCTAGTTTCAGGTCCCATATCAAATACTCAGTAAATATGATTCTTAATGAGTTTATAGTGTCGAAGTTATTACTATAAGACATAGAAGGTGGGGGATATTTCCACATGAGAATGATCCTTTGGGGTGATGCTATTTTATTCTCCATGGATTGTGATGGGTTTCTACACTATTTTTAGATAATATTTATTTTAACAAAGTGATTATTAAGAAACCGGATTACCTTATTCATTTTTATATCCAATTAAATTATATTAAAGGATCTAAATAGATCTCAAATACTACCCTGAGTTTTGGATATCACTAGTTGTTGATGACGCCAATTTATATTCCCAATAGTTTTTTTGGAGGATATATAGATTATATGAGTATACCTAGAAGATTAATATTTTAAATAACATTTTAGTAGACATTAATATATTTGATAAAAAAATTTACAACTATATGTGGGTTATTCCTTTTTTGAATTTATTGATAATACTTTTTCCACCCTCAGATGGAAGTTAAATATTATCTATTGACTAATCGTTGTTATAAAATTTAATAAAAATTCACTATATTATTGTTTCATGAAGGGTAATTTTTAGATCACAGTGGAAGGATTTGAAGGGAATATAATTTTGGCAGGTGGTATATTAGAAGGCCCTAAGAAGGATGAAGTAGTGGTTTGGTTAACATTACATTAGAACAATTTAGATATTCATATCTTATTTGGATTAAAAGGATACTATATTATTTTATTTCAAAACATGTTTTTATATTAATTATTTTTCATGACTCTGATGATGAATGAGGTGTTGTTCGAGTGGTTTTATCTATATGATCGGACCCTCTATGATATTAGTGGATAAATTATAATTAGAAAAATATTAAAAATTTTGTGATAGGTAAGTTGAATTAGTTATATTATGATGAACTTATCCCTAGTCATGTAGTACCACTGATACACGAAAGACGGGTAATCACTTATGGGACTAGTAAATTGATACATAATATGTGGAATTACAAGTTATATGATTTAATTTTTATTATGTTTGTTCGTGAATTTTTATGTTTTCTTCATTATCTATTTAGAGATAGGTTTATGGTGTAAACTAGCCATAAGGTAATCATATATTTCATTCCATAGCATGATCTAAGAATTAATCAGATAATATTGGTCATGAATATATGGTCAATTTACTGAGAGATGATGTGCATCCCAATTTGAAGAATTTTTTAGAATTAGATTTGAATAACAATAATTAATATCAGGGTGTTTGAGAGTTTAGTATCAAGTGATAGTGTATAGGACTCTTCATGGAGAAACACCATGTTTTCTATGGTTTTAGGGATGTGCTTCCTCATATAATTTATCATTTATACTAACTACTTTATATAATTAATGATACATTACTTATTGATTCAGATTTTTGGGTTATGAGAGATTATATATATTATAGGGATCGATAAAATTCTGAAGCCCATGATGATGAATAAATCCTATATGTATCTAGTTGATGGGTTTTACATATGAGAAATATGTATGAGTTGATGCATTATTTCAAAACATCAACATGGGTTATTAAATTACGCACATCAATGATATATCATGATATCTTTATGCAACATTGGTTGCCTAGGATGAGGAAGTACAATATGTGGTTTTGATTATAATTCCTCAACTGTCAGCATGAGAATGTAGATAAATAAAGATATAAAGTTGTTCTTTATATTCTACAAATTAATTAGTAAATTTATAATTTTATGATTTTCAAGTTTAGTATGGGGTTTACTTGCGTTTCCCTAAGATAATGGCGTGACATTTGTTATAGTTTATTAGTAATGTATTTTATTTCTACCATTTTAAGAGACTTACTCTGACAATTATATAGGTAGTTTTTTTATAAGGGACAATATAACATCATAGTGTTTCTTAGATAATCATGTTATATTAATAGGATATAATTAAATCTTACTTCAAGATGTAATTTACCATGGAATTTCATTCTTATGTGAATTTTATAACATAATATTATCATAAATTTATGGGTAGTTTGAGCATAAACATTCGATTCTAGATGAAAAATTGAAAGAATGTGTCCATTATTTCAAAATTTATTTGTAAATTTATATTTTTATAGAAGAGTTTACATGTAATAATTATTTTCTAGAATATATTTCTATGGCACATTTTTGAGGCCTTGTATTGTAGTTTGTATCAATATCTTCTATATTTGCCAATACCATGAGAGTCCTCAATTATTGGAAACATCCACATGAATGATATTTTATATAATAATTAATTAAATTATAATTTGATAATGACTACATAGAGTGGGTTGTGATCATATACACAACAATTATGTCTTCATATGGATTTGGGGGTAGGGGGTCAATAATTTATTTTTGAGTGTAACATCTCAACAAGGAATGTAGTGGATGTAATGGAAGGAAAAGTTACTACCAAGTTTTAGGTGGGATATTTTATGTTGTTAAGAGAATTCATATATTATATTAAAATTAAATAGACCTTATAGATTCAATTCAATGTGAGATTTATTCCATTAATCCTCACATCAAAGATATTATATGGACCCATTCAACATGATTGGAATCAAAAAAATTTAATTTGAGGTGTATAATTTTATTATGGAAGGTTATTTTTATCACTGATCAGGGAGAAAATATTATATGTGGGATGATTGTACCCAGATTAGGTGTGTTGGGTGGTATTTGAATATATAAAAGGAGATTTAGGTGTGACTATTAGATATGTGAGTTCAATGGATTGGCTTTTTCATCATGGGAACTTAGTGATGCATCTCAGAGATGAGTTACTATATGTTTGGGATGATGTAAAATACATTATACATCAAGGAATTAGTTTTTTTAAATTTTCCCAAATTCATGTGAATTTTCATGTTGTTGGGAAATTGGGTTTGTTTGCTTTAGGATAATGGTTTAGCATTGAGAAGTTGGGTCCATTATTATGATTATATAGGGTTTGGAGATATTGATGTGTAGCTTTTGCACTATACATGATACTCAATGCTTCCAGAAAGGGAGGGTGAGTCCTGATAGGGCCCTTAGTAATCTAGTAACATAATGTGGGTAACAAGTGATGTAATGGGTACCCAATGATATTATACTGAACACCATGAATACTCCTATATAGTTATTTAATTTTTTAATAAAACAAAATATAAGATTGATTTATTTTATTAAATAAAACCCTATCATTTCCACCTAGGTTAAATAGGTATCCCCAAATATCTTATTATCGGTATTTCAAACGCTAATATACTCACACTTTTTATAACACCATGAAATTTCATGATTGATGACTCTTTAATGAAATTTAATATCTTTAAGAGCGTACATTACATGAAACACCGTAATTAATCAAACCAAAATATAGTATTAAAATATAATTTTTATAATTTTTTTATAACCTCTCCATTAAATAAGTGTAATGAATTAGAATAACTAGCATTGAAAAAATATAATCTTTAATGGAATCGTTTATATATTTAATAATGTAATTATATGCTCTAAAAATATATTTCTCAAAAAATTGTTTTTATATATTATTGGAATAAATAATATAATTAATTTATTCCCCTATTAGAAATTTAATTTTATAAAATAAATTAAATTTTTTAATTCCACATTCCATCATTTTTATATAGTGATATTTTGATAAATTTTCGGTAATTTTAAAAATTTTAATGAACATTGAAATATACTGACTCATAGTTTAAACTACCCTATCATTTTAAGAAATTCGAAAGTAACAAAATATATTTCATATTTTAAAAAAAAATTTGATATTTTTAATGAAATATAATCCAATTAATGGTATTGAAATAAAAATTATACCTGATTATTTATAAAATGTTTTTATGCTAAAAAAGATATTACGAAAATCGTTTTTTATTTCTTTTCATGTGTTTAATGTTAAATTTAATTGAATATAGTATTCGAATTTAATTTTATAAAATAGAATCAATATTATGAAAGCAGAGGTCCAAATTTTGAAAATTGGACCCTTGTATTTATGGTCATTTTGAATAGTATATTTGGTGATTATTTAACTCCTTGGTATGTATAAAATGGGTAAAATATGGTTAACACATTGAAATAGGGATTCCGAATTACTATAGGAAATTCATAAATACTATTTTATGAGTATTTTTAAAACATTATCAAGAAATTCTATAAAATATGGCCACATGAATTAATTTTTCATTATATTGTCATATATATTATTTTAATAAAATAATAAATCTAAAATCTCACCCCCTTTAATTAAATAACTCAATTTTTTCATAAGGATTAAAGGAGGATATGTTAGAATTGAATGTTTAATTTAAATAATAAATAATTATTTTATCATGTCATTTTACTTATATTTTTTATATTGAATAATTAAATTAAATTCTGTCATAATGCCACACAATATTTGTTCAATTAAAATAAGAATAATATAAATGACTTTAAAAATATTAAAAGTAAATCTATTTTGGTCACTTTCTGTCTTATATTAATTTTTATCTAAATATAAAATATTATTATATTTTTAAAAGTTCATATTTTAATTCAATATTTGTCTTCATGGTGTTAAATTCAAATTAAATTAATAGTTCGAAAAAACACATTAATAATATTTTATGAAAATAAATTTTATTATACTTTTTAAAAATTATAAATAATCCTATAATCATACATTTCATTGAAATTTGGTTGAAAATATAAATTATCACCCATTCAATGGTCACTTTTACTTTTATGGTTCATTCCAGAACCTTGAAAATTATAAAAATATAATTTTTTTGAAATTTACAATAGGGTTAACATGGGATAGATCTTATATATGATGGTTAATGACTGAAAAAAATATGTAAATAATTTATTGTATGACTGTATTTAGTCCTATCATTATATTAATTACTAATTTAAAAAAATTTGAGACATTTATCCAAGAAAACTAATTAATATTAATCTAGTACATTTTGTAATTCCAAGTGTGCCCAACCCCTCTAATAAAAGGGATCCCCATATACTCTCATCCTCGCTCATTTTGAGCCTTCTAACTCAAAAAATCCCTAAAATAATACCATGAAACATTACTTTTTTTCATCATAAATCTAATGTTATTTTTATAATTCCATCCTTTCAATTATTAAAGTGTTATCAAAAAGTGGTTTCTCAATTAGGAGGTAAAACTCATAGCAGAGAACAATATATATATATATATAATCATCATCTAAATCTGAAAATATGATATTCATTATAAAATAATAACACTAATATCCTAAATATAGATAAAATTTGTTATTATTTTTATAGAACAACCATTATTCACTATGTTTTACATAAAATGGGATGAAAATGTATTACTCATGCATATGTGTGGACTAACACATTTATATAGCAATACAATTCATTTTACATCACCATAATTAATGCATTATTAATTTAAGGGTTGATTTCTTATATTTTAATTTTTTTAAATTATAATTATTTCGTAATTATGATATAATATCCACCATCTTAACTTCCCATCCATTGGCAAACAATATTGTCACTCATGTATATATGTTGGCCACAAAGTCAATGTAGTAATGTATTTTTCTATTTTATTAATTTTTTTCATAGATGGAAATAAGTAAATATTTAATATAAATATTTAATATATATGATTTAATAATTATTTTGGAAAGATGAAATAATATTTACCATTATTTTTTCATTCCATTGAAATGTGAAACCAACGTTCTTAAATATGTACACCCTTCCACCCAATGAAGGTGCAATTCATTTTCAAATCTCTACCTTTGATGGATAACTCTATATTTATTTAATAAATATATATTATACTCATATAATTGTTAATATTTTTGACATTATGGATCCACGATTAATGAAAAAGGACCAGAACTACTAAACCAATGTTAACATGAACATAATATGGATAATACACGGAAACAAATATCTTATCGAGGAATTATTAATAAATTATAGTTGAAATTTTTATAGTATATCATATATGATATTATATGTTTTTAAAATAATATTGTATATAATCATAACAAATCAATATATGTTAACTAATAGGTTAAAATTACTTATTCAAAAATTCTAACATTACATATGGGTTTTATTTTATTGTCTCATTTTATTTCGACATTGTTTATGATTGAATTTCCATTAAAGAACATTCTATGATAAAAGTTTAATAAAACCCATAATTTTTAATATCTAATAAGTTTTTATTAATTTATAATTTAATACAATCATTTTCCGTTATTGGATACTTCAAAAGATCAAGAAAATGTTTTTTAAAAAATAGAATTTATTTTATATTTAGTCTGGAATTTTTTTTCTTCCCTACATGTTTTTCATAAAGTATCTTCATGAATGATTTTATAATATTTAAATGATTTTTTGAATTACTTTTTATCCATGATTTATTATATATATAATTTAATAAAATTGATATTCTTTTCATTTTTTTAATGACTTACTTTTTAGATTTTACTAAAAAAGTAAAAGGAATCTTTGTATTGACATGCATGATATGAATAGTGTATCCTTCCACCATGACCAATCAATAAATAGAATCGTCCTTTAATTTTTTGAAAAGTATCATTTACAATAAAATTTATTCTTAATATTTTGAGAATTTCTAGATTTTACTATGTGATTTCAATGTGAAAAGGGTACTTTTCTCATGGTATTTAACTGTAATGTATTAGTGGTATCCTCAACTATGTCCACACTAATTGATGATACCAAGGATATGATATAGTGATCCTATATTTCATATTTATTTTTATATATTATAAATATTAATTATGGATATTATATATTCTTCATTAAATATGAATAATATTTTAATTATAATTCAAATTTTGAATGAATTTTATTAATTGTTTTAAATAAAAAGAATACAAAAAATGATCAACTAAAGGGTTGATCCTAGTTATAAATACAGCTTGGATACATCCATATGACTCATGAGAAAAAACTATAATTTCTTATTATATGAAAATTTTATTTACACATACCTATTTATTAATAGTGACACCATGAATGAGATGCCATGACTGTTAGATTCCTGATATCAGGGATGAGAGGTTTTGATCTTGGAAGTAAAAAATTATTCATTTATTTTATTAATAATTTAGTTTTATTTATCCAAGTATTTTATATGATGATTTTATCCATGGATACACATTGAAATCAATTTTTTATTGAATTTCATGTGTTTTTATAATCTAATCTACCTAGTTGATTATGTGTTATTTACTCATGAAATCACCCCTTTCATGTATATCTTAATAAGATTATTGGATCAAAATTTATTTTTTTTACTTTTATATTTATTTGAAGATATATATTTTAAAAAATATAAAGGTTGTTTGAATGTTCCTTATGATATTATTTTCTATTCTAATATAGAAATCATATTTTTACCAATTTTTCTTAGACTACTAAACAAACTAATACTTAACAGGGAGATCATATGTATCTTACACTATTGTATTAAAGTAAACACATACTTCAGTTTACTGAGGATTGGGTTTATAAAGTTGGTTTTAGAATATGTTTAATATGAACCTTGGGAACTAAATTTTAAATGAACATATCTATTATTATAATTATTATATTCACATATAGAAATTGAAGATATTTAACAATATAAGAATTATAATATTATGGCTCAATATTCATGATGATTATGGGATAACTCAGTGTCTTCCAATTTTTAGTCATATATCCAAATTTAATAAATATAATCGACACTAAGAGATAATTACAGTATTTTCCTATTGAGAAAACTAATTTATATAGAGTAATAATTGAACAAATATTGGCCATATTTGGGTACCTATATGATGATATGAATTATTACATATCTTGTATTGAAAAACATACAATTCAACATCATTATTCTATATTTATAGATCACATTGTGAAACATAAGCCTCCATATTTTAATGTAACAACTAATATTCTGGTATATAATCAATGAGGTGATTATATAAGAAATATACTCCTATATTTCAAATATAATTAGTGGAAAACGTTATTCTAGAAGTGTATTATTTTATGGGATATGTTTGATAATTGGTGGTCATAAATACCAAAAAAAAGGAGGATGATGAAAAATAAATCGTTAAATATAGTTATTTTAATATGATATTCATTGAAAAATTATTCCCCCAAAAACAATGAGCTGAAATGGATAATAAGTTCCCCTCTTTAATGTAGAATGAAGGAAACCGTGTTCTAGAATATAAGGATTGATTTACAAGATTTCATAGGAATGGTAAAGAATATATACATAAACTTGAAATAATTATGGAATGTTACTTCATTGGTTGTAAACAATGTCTTTAAACATAAGATGATTCTCTAAAAATTACTATATGATCTTGGGGATTAAATTTATGATAAGATTAAAAAAATGATTTTATATGTATTATATCTTCCATGGAAAGCAAGAAATGTAGTGTGTAGTCGATCACCAAGGATAAAATTAATGTTTAAATGGAGAAGAAAGGGAGGATGATATTTCCAACAATAAAGAATTTTTGAATGAAACACACTGCTACATTATTAATGTGAATATGATTTTTCTTTATGTGTAGATAAATGGATCATAAGGATACTAAATAAAACCTAAATAAAAAACAATTTTTATCTAGTTCATCATAAATAAAATGATGGGAATTATTCATATAAACATTCCAGGAATCATTGAAACATACCAAAAATTAACCGAATGGTATAGAAAGTAATATATAATTTCTATAACTATAATAGTAGATCATAATTATACAGTAAAAGGTACATTTATAATGCACTTTTATAGTGAAAATATTCTTATATTTAGTTCCAAAAAACTATTATATATATATTGAATTTTATATTTTTATATCATACCATAGTAAATTATTACATATTTGGTTGAACATTAAAACATCAAATGCTAAGATGATAACATCTCTTGTATATATATCATCTCAAATAGATTTTCATGGGAATGTGATACATGAAATTATTGTTATTCTTCAACTAGTTAAATTCGATTTAATTTTGGGTTAGGATTGGATCTCTTTGTATATAGACCATATCAATTGTCTTGGTAGGGAAGTTATATTCCATATTTTAAATCAATATATTCTCTTATATTAGTTCAAGGATTAACCAAAACATTCAATGTAAATTAATTTTACTAAAAGGGTTTTATTACATATTAATGATATATATTTACATATAATGTATGTGGAGAAACTAAAAAATGATGATATCACTATTGTGTGGGTGTTTGTTTTCATATTTGATTTTTTTCCTAATATTATCTAAAATTATAAAATCTAATTTTCGATAGGGCTCATACATGAATCAACCAAAATATCAAGGTCTTTATATATAATAGAACCGATTGTGTTATTGGAATTAAAGAAGACACTATAGGTGAATATTATTAAGGGATTGTTTCATCATAGTGATTCACCATGGGGTGAACCTATTCATTTTACTAATAATAATTATGTTCCAATGACTCTTTGTATTGATTATTGGGAACATAAAAATATCACAATCAATAAGAATTATCGTCTTCCCATTATTGAAGATATTTTTCATTAATTATTTGTGGTAAATTTTTTTAAGACTTATATTCGATCCTTATATCTTCTAAAAAGGGCCCAATTAGATGATATAACCAATATATACATTTAACTGAGTTATATTCATTATAAATTTATAGTAATTCCATATAGAATTACCAAATATCATGTTATCTCCATGGTTTTAATGAATAAATTATTTAGATATTAACATGATCATTCTTTGTAGTATTTATCAAAAATATTCTTATATATTTGAAGATTATGAAAGATGATGAAGTGTAATTTATTATTTTTCTGATCACCCTGATCATAGATAATCTATATTATAATTTTACAGAGTGTAAACATTAAAAACAAAAAGCCTCATTCTGGGGTCATATAATTGTAAATTTTGGTAATCTGTGGGTCATTCAATGAAAAATTTTATTGATGAATGAACATGAAAAACAATGTTAATTTTAATATATAAAATTATTGTGTTTGAAATATACTATAGAGTTATATAATTATATTTTTCTTAACTATCTAATCCACTCACCAAGATTTCTCTAAAAGGGGATATGTACATGTAGAAAGATGAATGTGAAAACAATTTCATAGAACTAAATAGAATATTATATAGTGGCATGTTCATATACCCCACTATAGTAAAAAGTAGTTAGGGATATATAGTGATTCATCAATTAGGGGACAATGATGTATCATTGTGAAAAAATATATTGTGATAGATTATGTATCTCACCAATGAAAAACTCATATTAAAATTACCTTACACATGATTTGATGTTTGTAGTAGTAATTTTTTCATTAATTAATTGAAGGAATTATCAAAAAATTTAATGTTTTTTATATATACTGAATTATAATATTTATTTAGATATATTTTTGATGAATATTTTGGATATGAACATAAGAAGGTGGTTGGATTTGATTAATTAATATGAATTCTTAATAAATTACCAACCAATGAAAGGGAAACATTCATTGATCCTCGATGTTAGAATAACTATACTAATTTATACATTTTATGGATTTAAAGAGATCTAATATTTATAGATTTTCATATTTTCAATATTTAAATGTTAAGAAAATAGGATGGAACTTATCATTATCATATGAATGTTCACCCACCCTTCCATATGAGGATTAAAAACGTACAAAAGACAGATATTGAATTTCAGATGGATATAAGGATGGTTCTTGAGTTGCACAATGACAATGCTTGAATGATATGGTTCAAGAAATAATAATGTGTTACCTTAATACCCAAATTGAAAAATTATTTGTTCAATGAAGCATACAGTTCATAATTCACTAATCATCGTATAAGTATAAATATTTCTAGATACTAGAATGGTTTTCATTTGTGGGATTATATTAAAATGAAATTTTTACGAATATGTGTGATGATTAATGATGTGTTAGAATTTTAAGGATTAATGGAAAAAGTATAAGGTTATCTTACAATCGTTACCTATATTAGAATTGAAATGGGAAACCCTTACTGAGGATTTCATTAACAAACATCCTAAAATGTGTATTTCCCATACTTTTATTTGGTTTTTAGTTGATTTACTTATGAAATTAGTGAATTATAATTTAGTTATAGTATATTTAAATCCATATCATCTTATATAGTAATAATTGGAGGAATTTTTTAGATTATATGGAGTACCACCATCAACAGTTTCTGATTAGTATATGAGGTTTACCTCAATGTTATGAGAATACATAAGTAGCATCTAGGTACATAGATGAGTTTCAATTCTCTTTATCACACTGAGATAAATGGTTTTTCTGAATAACCATAAAAAATACATATGGGATGTTGAGTTAGGTCTCTCAGTGTTTATTTGGTTGTTGGGATCAACACATTTCATTGATGGATGTTTCCTATAATAAAATATTTCACTTGAGAATTTAGATGGATCCTTATAGATCCCTCTATCGATGGGTATGCCAAAATATAAAGTGTTAGGTTGATGTTAGAGAAATATATCTATTGGAATCAGATCAAGATGTTTAAATTTCGAGGAATTTAAGATATATTCAACAACACGTAAGGGTATCTCGATGTTGAAAAAAATGTGATTCTAAAAATTGATAGTGATATATATAGTACGGTATTGATGACAAATATTCCCTTGAATATATCATGGGAATATGGTTATGATATTTTGAAATAATGTATAATTTATTAGTGGTTATATTGATCGATTTAAATTTTTTGGTCGTATTTGTATGGTATCTTGTTCATTAGATCTTCAACAAAATACCCCTTATATACATGATGTGTTCCATGTATCACTCACGAGGAAGTAAATACCTGATCCATCACATTTACTAAACTCATATGTCAAAATATATGATTAATATATATCATATAAGGACGAACAAGTGGAAATTTATGACTATAGATAGAAAGGGATAATCAATAAGACCAATAACATATTCAATTTTTTGGCGATAGATCAAAAAATGGTGAAAGATACATGGGGACTAGAGTATGTGATGAGGTAGATGTATTGTAAGTTATTCGAATATGAGTGAAGGAATTTTTAGTATGAAATTATTATATGGGTTATTAATTTAACACCATGATTGCCTTTGATAAATGAATCATTAAATATAAATAATTTATTTAATCGATTGTGGTACATGAAACATCAGGGATATATAAAACATGATATTTATTGGAAGATCATGAGATGTTCAAAGACAATCCTAAAATAACTATATATAAAAATATATAAGAAATATCAGGGATTATATAGGGATATTACATAAAGTATAATAAACCCCAACATTCATGTCCGCATCAACCTTTGGATCATAGTAGTCAGGGGTTAGGGAAGACAACATCATATCCATTTCGATGACTAAGTCACCTACCGTGTTCTTCTTATCAAGGCCTCCACATCATTTTCAGAGTGTGATTCCATCCAAAATAATTTCCAATTATATTGAATAACATATCCAATTTAATAAACAATATCATGTACTCAACATCATATGTCATTCCAATTATAGTAAAATAATATAAGCATACATTGAAACAGACATGATGTTGACGGAAGACACCCCTGCTACTAGAGGGGCCATGCAAGAAGGAAGCTTCCCAATTTACAATGAAATTGATCCATTTAATAATTAGAGGGATCCAACAGCAGAATTTAAATATTTTTGGATTCTTTGGCAAACCTGGTACAACCAAGAACATTAGAATATTTATATCATGAATATTATTACACATTCCTCATATTTGTTTTACTAAATCCACATGGACGTCCTAGGGTTGTTCCATCATTTTCATTTTAACAGACGGTTTCATTCCATCAAATATTTTATGATTTTTATCATTCCATATAGATGAAATAACTGATGTAACTTCTTCCATTACCATATTAATAATATTATCACTAAATTCCACACTATATATTTTTCCATGAAGTCATTGTGGTGCATATGCCTAAACAGTTCTAGGCCGAACCATGTTCTGGTGTAGTCCCATAAATCATGGTAAAAATTAAGCTCTACAAAAAGATTATTGTTATCCTCCTCAACATGGAAATAGAGGATGTAGGTAGAAAAAGGGTGATATCCATCTTTAATGATTCTAACCTAGGAGGGTAACCTGTTTTTCTAGATCTGACACAATTGAAGAATCCAAGAAGGTTATATAAATAAGGTATTGAACTTATGTATCCATTTTGGTGGCTGGTTGACACCACCACATTACCACATATCAAATTACATGGTGTTAATGTGTATATGACAATTTTTATTCTATATGATGGTGTCCCAATCCATGAATTTTCATGTCTAAATGTCCTGAGCACGAAGTATTCCATCCAAACTGGAGATTTGTGATAACATAATCTCAATCAATATGTGAGAATCCTCAGTGGGAATACTGATAATATATTGCAGTTGACTATAAAGCTATGTGGTAGTGATTAAGTAGATTTGGGATCACATACTGACAATACATTTCGGGAAATGAATGATTTATTGAATAAGTGTTTGAGTGACTCACATATAGAGGATGCAAGGAAATGTCTATAACAATTTAAATTATTCCATTTAAATATGTTTAGTAATAAATAATTAGAGGTATCATAATAAATTTGGATCTAATTGAATTTCTTAATTATATTATGATTAAAGACCATACAGACATTAATTTCAAGAACTCCCAATTATGTTGGTTTAATGCAATCCTTCCATGAAATAATGACCAAATTCTATTATTTTACTAAACCACTACATATAATGATCCTAATCATTTTGTGAAGCACCTTTAAGAGGCTCTTATAACATCTATAATTGGATAATGAATAGAAAAAATTTGATGCAATCATAGAGATGACATGGAACTCCCCTGCAACTTGGGACAAGGATTTTCCATTCTACTAGGTAGTTTGATTAATAATACCTAATCATATGTCTTCAAAGTAAGTCCACTTCACCATACTCTAAATTAATGGAACACCAAGAAAATTAAATTTGAGTTATCCCCTATTATGGACATGATGATTAATTATCATATCCTTCTTACCAATAATAAAAACGTCACAAATAAAAATGAAATATTTATCCCATGTTATGGATTTCCTAGAATCTTCATTATAGTGTTCAAGAATGGATTTAATAGTAGCTATCATCCTCCTTAAATCCTGATATCGGAAAAAAAAATTTTCTACAAAAAAAGTTGAGAGTAAAAATTGTTATTCATATTACCTCTTTTTTGTTTTTAGAGTCAATGTTAAGCCAACTCATTAATTCACCTTCTCAGGTAATCTTCTGTAATAGAGAAAAGAATCTCCAAAAGTCAATCACCTTGTATCACACATGTAGTGCACTAAATGTATCCTTTGGGATCTCCATTAATAATAATGGGGATCAATGAAGAGTTTAGAATAAAACTGATAATATTAATTAAATCAGTTGAGAATAAATACCTTCAAATAACATCATAGTGTAAACATCATTTCAATGTGTCAATGGACTCAAATATTAAATTATTTAGTGTGTAATTACCATCCTTTTCTTTCCTCCTCGTTAAGATAACAACATATTATGTTGTGAATAATCAATGTTGAATGTTAATACTAGGGAAAAATACAAATTAATTTATAGATATATCGTCATTTAAAAGATCCCCCATCCCATTTATATGGATCTTACTAATGATTTCTATAATCACGTTCTGAAAGGAAACAATCCTAAAATATTTGAAATCAAGTGAAATCCCCTTCACATGTATTAATGAAATGAATATAAATTTTTTCAAATAATGAATAGTGGATTGTTTGAAAAAATACATTATTTTCTGAGAAACATCAATCTACTATATATATCAACTAAACATGAATAATTTCCTAGTGAATCCATTAGGGAAAGGAGAACTCTCCATGTTAAGGGAGAAGAGGTTTTCTTAACATCTTCCATGGATAAGTCCATTAATAGAGTCTAGTTATGAAGCTTCTCAATTCATCAAGGATATTATCAAAAAAAACTGAACTATACATATCATTATAATATTAGAACACCTTAATTTAGTAAACACTTTCCGGAACAATCTCATTTTCAGAGGTGTAGGTGCTGCCGTTTTTTCTTCTAACCTTATTCCCCACTCTCTCCATCTTACCTTTATGTAATATATGGATTAACATGATGTTAATATACCCATACATACGTTATTTTACATTCATTTTATTTTCTTACAGCATTTCCTTGATCATTAAAACATAATCAAGCCTATTAGGTCCTTCTATCTCATCTATGGATGTTGAATTCAGGTGTAGATTCATCATATGACTATGAGAAATACATTATTCATAATTTTTAATACCTAAATCTAGTGAAATGTTATTTTTTCACCATTATATAATCAACAACTTGTTCTGGTTATGTTTCCCAAATTTATGTTTTGAAACGGGTTCCAATAGATTCTATTTTACAGGCTTCCAGTAAAACCTCCCTCTATTCAGGAGCCACTATCCATCCATTATTATGTTATAATGTACAACTTTTTGACCTTTTCATGTGTTAAACGAATTTCACAATGATAGTATTGTGATAAGAGTGATTAATTGGAAGTGTGAACCCTGAAATTACATTTGAAACAGTCTGGTCATCCATTTGAATGAACCATCTATCATGATTACATGATTGTCATACATTCACAGTATATCCACTCTATGTAAAATGAAAATATGCAATAAGAACCAAAACATGATTTTATTTGTCAATGCAAGAATAAATTTAAAAATAATAAATGTCCTTCAAACTATATCCAATTTTTCCATAGGTTTTAGAATAGTGTTTTAGACTTCATGAATCACCCACTATGTACATTATATACGTTTAAAATAATATTATTTAAACATTAGAATTATTCCCAATCTATTTAATGATAGGAATGAATATGAATAACAAATGTTTTTGAATGTATATTGGTTTTATATGATGAAATTATAATTTTAATAAAGTCGTTGTATTCATAAAATATACTTTTTGTTTCAAAAATAGTTTTTATATATTTTTGTGAGTAAATTATATAATTAATTTTATAAAATACAATAATTTGTATTAAAAAAATAATTTTACTATAGAAATTATAATTTCATAAACAACATAGAGTATATTTTATGAGAAATTGTTTATATGTTTAATTTTTTAATGAATAGGGAAAAATATAAATTATTAACAAAAACAATATTTTCCATTACTGTTGATGCAAATTCACATTTTTTTGGATGAGTTTTAAGATATAGTTTTTCATTTTGATAAAATATAATCAGATAAATGGAATTAGAATCAATATTATTTATGTATTTGGAGAAAAAAATTTTATACATTAAAGGAATTTATCAAGGAAGTGGAATTTTATTACTTTTCATGGGTTTGATGTTATATTAAATTACATCACTTCTATGAATTGAATTTGATAAAATGGATTCCATATGTGGAATTTGGAGGTGCAAATTCTTTTAGTATGTCCCTTTTCGTTTTTTTGGTTATAAATTGTTACCTTAGTAATAATTTGTCACCATGATAAGGGTAAAAAGAAAACAACTGAGTTAAAACATTATGATAAAGAATAAATATTACAATAAAACAATGTAGTATCATATTGTATGAGTATATTTCAGTCATATTTATCCATTTATTCACAAAATCCTCCCTTCATGACACAGTTCATTAATCTGATCCTTTTTACGATTTTATGAAGAGATTAAGTGAAAAATGTCACTACTTGGAATTTAATATCTCTAATTTTATTTACATTGGGGAAAAATAGAATTTATTCAAATTTAAATATTTATTTGAAATAATAATTTGGTTATTTTGAAGGAAAATTATTTTATTATTTTTCATGATAAAATAATTAACAATATTTTTAACAAAATTCAGACATAATACATGTACAATTAATATAATTATAAAATATATTATTTGAAAAATATTAAAATTAATTCAATTTAAATGATTTTTTTTCTATGAATTTTTGGATATATTTTAGAATATATAAATTTCTTAATACATTGCATTAAAATTACATATCATTTTTGTACTGTTTGATGTAAATTAAATGAATAGATTAAAGATGACATTAATTTATATTTTATCAAAAATAATATTATATTAAATTATATGAAATATATTATAAAAAATCCCTTTTGAAATTTAATTATATATGGTTTAAAATATCATACACATCCCATACATGGATCACATGTCCCTTTACAGCAATATCATTGGCCCTTATAATGTTGGAAACATTAATATTGAAGAATTTGTAAAATGGATACAAATTGGTTAAAATAAGTTGATAAGGATGAAAATGGAAAAAAAGTATTTATAATCACCAAATTATGTTATTTTAATTTTAAATATTTTGATTCATTTTTACATGAATATTTTTTTTTATTAATTTAATACTCTAGAATATTCAAATTGCCCCTCTACCGCTTATAAAAGGGAACCACTTTCCCAGTATTCATCATAGATTAGAGCCTTATATCTCAACCAATACACACCATAATACCTTAATATCATCCTTCTCTTTGTCATATAGATTTTTTTCATTCCAAATAATCATCCACTCAGGGCATAAGCTGTTAGACAAAAGTGGTTTCTCAATAAAGTGGTACTTGTTTTTATTGAATACATTTAATTTAATTCTTCTTCGAAATCCCCTAAATCTATAGTATTCATGATAGAAAAATTACTTGAGTGTACAAAATATACATAAATGATATTATTTGTATGAAACCACCATTATTCACCCTATTTTCAATCAAATGGGATATGATGGTATCTCTCTTGTGCATGTATGGACTATAACCTTAAAAAATAAATACAATTAATATTCCATAACCATCATTCAGGGGTTGTTATTATGATGGATTTAATATTAATATATGATAATTATTACATAATAATTAATATTTAATTACCATATCATATCTAACTTCATAACCTTCCATCCATTGGAAAATGACAATGTTCCTTGTGCGTACATGTGGACTACTGCCTCCATAAAAAGATGTAAATATTTTTTTTGATTCTGAATTACATGAATGGTAATATTTATTTAATTAATAAATATATATGAAATTTATAAAGTTCTAATTTTTTAATATTAAATTAATTTTAACACTTCTTTCGTTCCATCCACCAAAAAGTGATGGCAACGTTTATTCATAAATATGACTTATCATTTAAAGGAATTGTGTAATTCATTAATGTATCTATAGTTTCAAATAGTGGATCAATATATATATAATGAATATATATGATATTCATATAATTATTAAAATTCTATTGATGATAGAACCATGCTCAATGTATAATGACTAGAACTACCGAACCAAAGATCTCATGAAAATTGAAATGGTTAATACAAAAAAAATAATGCTTTTCATAAGTAATTATTTATTAATGTGTATTGAGACATATAAGTGGAAGATATATGATATTATATTTATGGATATGAATTTTCAATATATGTATAATAAATTTATATTTAATATACATGAAGTTGTAAAAACATAAGAGGTAAGTCAAACATGATGTAAGATATTTCATTTATAGTCTCATTTTATATGGGGATTATTTGTGCTTCATTTTCCATTGAGGATGATGAAATGATAATTTTCTAATAGAACACTTTAATTTTCTTATCATTTGGTTATTCATGAAATATTTTTGTAATAGTATCAATTATCATTTTTGGTGTATAAAAATATCTAAAAATTATTTTTAAAAATAACAGAATTTATTTACGATTTAGAGAATAATATTTTTATTTCCATACCATTTATCCTAATAAAAATTATATAATTTTTATAGAACTACGCTATGATGGTTAATGGATTTCTTACCCAGAAGTTATTTTAAAAATTAAATTGGTATCAAATAATCATTTATTGGAATGAATTTATATTTATTTTTAACTAAAAATGTAAAAGTCGTCTATTGTTTTATTTACAAAACATGAATAAATGTTCTTACCTTGATAATCACTCAATGATTTAGCTCCTCCATAAAATGTTTCCATTTTTATTTTCAAATAATGTTTCCTTAACATTTGGGAAATTTTTATATTATAATTTGTGAATTCAAAGGGAAATGGTATTTTCTTCAAAAAACCATTGATATTTTATTGGTTTTTAAACAATGACGAAAACCATTCATATTAACGGGTATAAAATCTAATTATTCCATATTTATTGTTTTTTATTGATGGTGTATGATGATGAATTGTTGATATTTTTTATTATTGATTCTATATGGATATTTGTACACATACAAAAATTTCTGAAAATGATTTGAATTAATAATTCCAAATAAAATGAATGAATAAGACATGAAAAGGATTGGATGGTCCTAGTTATGGATATCCCTTCCATCAATCAACATGTATCATATGATCGAATATTTGTAATTTCATATTATATAGGTATTATTTTACCATTATGCATTTATTAAGATGTATTCCTTGGTTAAGAGGCTAGAATGGAATGATTTCTGATATTTTGGTTAAGAGGACAAAATCATGAATGTCAAGTATTATGAACATCCGTTTTTTAGAATTCAATTTCCTTATCTGTGTGTTTTCTATGTTTTTATAATTTATATAAACTCATTTAACTCATGTGTTTATTGAATGGAACATGTTTAGATTATCCATTATTCCACATAGAGTATTTCTTATTTACTCATGATAGCTTCCAATGAACATAATCCTTACTAAGAATATGTGATCATCCATTATTTGAATCACATAACCTAGGAAACAAATAAATATATTACAGGTAATATGAAGAATGATATATTGTTGTTTATGTTATTTTGGTTATATTTTAAATTTATTATGGTAATAATATATTTATATAGTTTTCCAATATTGCTAAACTGATTGATCCTAAATGGTGAGGTGCGTTTTTTATTATAACAATATATTATTTAAATATCAACTTTATGTTAATATATTTTAGGTTTTTACACTTTTCACTATTATTTAAGGTTTATCAAACTTGAAGGATAATTATGGGTCATTATATCTATCATCTACTATATATTATAATTTTGTCTTGCACTATTTTAAATCCTGACTAGAAATATATTATTTAGAGGTTTATTTCACTTATTAATTTGTTTTTGGATGATTTAAATTAATCCAGGAATTTTCGATGAGACTAAGTTGACTAATTTGTGGTTTTTAATCCCTAATATTTCACAATGATTTATAATAGTAATTTATATGTTATAAATGTGAATGTATTGATATGAAACCCAATTCAATATATTTATATCAAATTTTATAATAATTATTTTATGTTCATGAAAAAACGTTCATTTTATTTTCTTTGATTCGTTGGTTATTGATAACCATGAGGGAAATGTAAGGTGACAATTTTATTTTACATAGAATATAGTAGGGGTGTCCCTTTTTTATAATATAGTTGAACCTGGGAGGTTAACTTTGAAAATTCTTTAATGTGACGTTGATTTTTTATATGACAATGTAATATTTGGCATATCATTACAATGAATATTTAAATTAAATTATGACCGTTTAAATTTTTTTATATTATAAAAAGATGATGGATGCCTCCAGTGATGTATACAGTTCTAATTCGAGTATACCTTGTATATGAGATTGAGACTATGGGTTTTGATCAGGGGAATTATAATTTATGTGGCTGTTATGGTATTTTTTGTACTAGATGATAGGTTTTGTGAATAATATATATGTTTTTATTGTTTTTATCTCACCAAAAAATGTAATTTCACTGACATTATATATTTGGGTAAAGAAATGGTTTTCCTAGGATTTTGTATTATCTAATGAAACACATTAAATAAACTGAAATGTGATAAAATAATTTTTTATAAATCTGAAAATTGGTTCTAGTATCCAACCTAGATCCTATTGGAAACAGGACTTAAGTGTTATTATCTCTCTCCCATAATTACATTATATATGGATGGAGAGGGTCATAACTAGGTGGTATCAGAGGTTATGGATAAGATATATGACCAAGATTGTTGTTAACAATAGTTTGGGTTGTAAGGGTTTATAGGGAAGCATTGCCAATTGATCATCGTACTTGACCTAGGCTGGGGAGACCAGGAAGGAAATGGAATTTTAGGTCCCCCTATGATCTAGTGAATAGACTCTGATATTATTGAATACCTAATCAAGGTAGATCTATTTATAGGGTAGTGATTTAAGAGAACTACCCTCATAAAGACGAGTTTTGTTTCTCTTTTTGTTGGGTCATTTTATAAAGTTTAAAATGAATAATGGGATTTAAAATGACTTAAATAATATTAAAAACCATTGATATTATGTAATTCATATTTTCTTATCATATATGGCTCATCTTTATCATATATGAGTTTCTAAAATAGATTATATTTAGTAGGATGTTCCAGGTGATCAGTGTAGGGTTTATTCTATTGATGTCGATGATCTGTGGTAGATGAAGTTACATACTTTTTAGAGGTAAGATTTGTGTAAATAAGAGTGTAGTATTTTAGATATGGAGAAAAAGAGTTGTAAAAAGGATCTCGTGAGTAATTTATATTTGATCTTGGTCTTAGTGGGATACTATGTCCATTTGATAATCATTCAAATACTAAGTGCTTCACATATATGGTGGATTTTATATCTGGTTGAGAAGGAGGTATATATTTCATGGGTTGAAATTTCGAAAGAGTTACACGCAAAGATCATTTCATTAAACATGAAGTCTGTGAAGTGGGGGGAGATTCATTCTCTTCACCAGTGGATTATTTCTATGTGGTATAGAGGAATCAAGATAAAAGATCTTTTCTATTTTCCCCATATCATTTTCTAAACAAGGAGTCTCTTTTGAGATGTCTTTATGAGTTACTACATCCTCCAATATAGTATATAGTTACTCTTTTTATGTTGTCATCATATCTGGACACATAAATGAAGGAAGAGGTAATAGAAAATATGTACACTTAAATCGGATTCCACAAGAGGGTAACTATAAGGGATCCTCAAAAATCAATGTTTCAAGTGGGAGGTCTCATTCACCATGACTATAAATGCTTCAACCAGTGGGTAGTAATACTTATCACCTTCGTTTTCCTCCATATGGGGCCATTTGTTATTCTGAATTTCCTATGGGATTTTTTATTGTGTTATTTTTCCAGTGTTTGGTGAGAATTATAATAATTGGTGCCCAGTGGTCTTTTTAGATTATTTTGGTGGTGGAAGGTAGGTTCATCTCTATGCTTAATAATAGATTATAGAGAGATTATTTCAACAGTTAGGGAAACATGTTTATTATCAAGAGAGGAGGGATATAGTGGGTAGTGTATGACCTAATAAGGTTACTCATGTTCAATGAACCCTATCAAAGTATGTTCATGTAAGTGGATGATAATATTGATGTAGAAGAGCAATACATAGTCTCTTCTATATACTGGAGGCATAAGAGCAAGAGGAGCAAGATATCCTTTGAGGTGTGGTGAGTTTGTTTAGTACCCTTTTTTGTGATATTTTTGATTCAATAGATTATAACCCCTTTGTTTTAACCACTCTAGATCATTCCATAGGAGTAGCCATAGAGAGGCCTCACATGCCCATCATGTTGACTAAAATATTTGTAGGTGAAACCATCATGTTTACTTTGTGCAGCGGTGTATACTGATGATGGGGCCAGATCAGTCTTGAGGGGATATTTTCATGACATATATGCTATTATACAATGTTATCCTATGAATCTATTCTCTATATTCAATAAATCATATAATTATATTATTTTGGAAGATAATTTATTTCTCTGATATGGACAAGCAACATGTCATTTTCATTAGAAAGAGGGGTTCGTATGTTGGTAGTTAGCTTGTGGGTCCCCTTATATCATCAAATTATTTGATTTTTATTGAATCATTGTAGGCTATGATGGTTGAGCTTCCTATTTTTTTAGGGGATTTCCCAATTTCATTCATGAAGAGGTTATAAAACTACACCCTAGACTCATTGTTGTGTTTAGGATAGGAATTCAATTTGGTGCTTCTTCACCATTTATGGATCTTTATCAGATAGAACCGTTCAAGTTGTAGGATTTTGGGAGTTATATGGGTGATATAACTACAATAATAAAAGGTTATACCCATGGTTCTCCCAAAAATAATGGTAATTGGTTACCCTAGTAAACAAATTTCACATGGAGGACCTATATCAAAAATTATCCAAAAACTGTGGGTATAGGTCTCCCCAATACCCATATTTTTTGTAATGTATTGGAAATGGTTTTGGGTGAAAAAAAATTCTGCAAGCAGAACCTATACCCATGGATCTACAAAAACAATTAATATAGGTATCCCCTATACCCATGGTATTTGTAAACTGTGGAAGTAGGTTCCCTATGAAATGTTTTTATAGGAAAACCTACACCCACTGTTTGACCAAACAATTGGTATAGGTTAGTACATTATTTTTCTATAATAATAATAATAAATATTTTAATATAAATATATTTTTTTATTTATACATATATTATTTCAATATGATAACAAAAGACATGTTGTAGGATAATGGTAAAGTCATCAGAGTGTTGGTGGAAGGTGTTTGGATAAAATACCAGCGGAGGATTTATTTATATAAATAAGGACCTAAACACATGACATGACCAAATGATGGGTATATATTGTAACATTATATTTACATAATAATAATAATGACAATAATAATAATAAATTTAATACAAATTATTTTTTATAATTATACACACAATTTTTTGATATATATACATGATACATGTTGTAAGATAGTGGTATTGTTATTGGAGTGTAGGCACAAGGTGATTGAATCAAATCCCTGTATATGATTTATTTATTAGAAGAACCTATACCTACTATTTTACTAATCCATTGGTATAGGTATATACCATAGGTTTGGTCAAACCATGGGTATAATTATTTTCATTGAAATATACTACCCAAAAAAATTATGAACCATTGGTATAGATCTATCCCAATGGATCTCAATGACACTCTTCCTATAACGATGGGTATAGGTTATACACATAGATTTTGGGGTTGTACTCACAGTTCTAATCCATGGGCATACGGTGTTTTTCGAGTAGCAATCAACAAGGGTTGTATCTTTCCTACTATGTCACCATTAGGCACTCCAGTTTCATTCTCTATTGATATAAAGAATAGAATGAGGTTGTGTATTAACTACCATAGGTTGATTCATTTGATCGTATTGAGATAATTGTATGAAAAAATTTCATTTTATTACATATTAATTCACTATTAATTACACAATATTAAACATAACACAACATGGAATATCAATAAGTCTATTATGATTGGGAATTAGGTATATTACATTATAGAATAATACATGGAATATATCACCATTTTACAAATCCCCATTAACATGATCATATTAATGCATCACACTTCAAATTGAATTGGATATCCAGGGGACATACATAAGAAATGCATGATCTATAAAACCAAAAATGATACTAAATAGTGAATAATATGAAAAATGTAATACATGTTTGAACACATGAATATCAGTGAGTCATAAAAGTATTAATAATTATAAATGTGAACAATGAGGTATGATATTCCATGATAATCATTAAATCATCATGGGAATTTTGGAAGCAACATAATAATTTACCTCATAATCATAGGGCAAGGATAAATACTAATACATCATGATGGAAACATTTTGCCGATGGATTTGGTTCACTCCTTAATCCGTTGTATTATTTCTCATGAGTCTATTACATTAACCAATAAATTTGAGTGCTATAATATTCTGGGCACACCCATCACTTTAATTTCATTCTCATGCATATGTGTGCCAAATGGATCATAAAATGTTTAATAAATTACCATAACTTTTTTTCCATGATCATGGTGTCGAGAATAAATATTTTTAATTACCAAATAATATAACTTCTTTGGCATAAATCTTAAAATCTTTGATTCAAAATGGTTATGGGTATTCACTACACAATTGTTAGGCATTGAAATTTGTAGTGAAATTTAGGCATCATAACTAGGGTGTATAAATGTTCATAGAAGTGATTGATGAATGTTATAGGTTAATATCTTAAATTATATATTGAAAGTAAAATAATTTGGTTATAAAAAACATTTTTTAATAATAGTAAATAGAGGTAAATGATACTATATAATGAATATAATTGAATAAAGAAGAGAAAATGAGGGAACCTTAATAAATTATATCATTGTACCGGGTGTGTATAAATGTTCATAGAAGAGATTAATAAAATGGAAATGTGTATATAAACACAAGGAAATAATTAGTCAATTAAGGGGTATGTATATTAACATTCCATAAAATGAAAAAAATATGACATAAGGGGTATAACATAATGGTTTTTCTTGAATACAAAGGGGAGTGGGAGATCCCTTACAAAATTCCAGCATTGTAACGAAATTGTTAAGGGATTAATAAGAGGGGATAACTGGTAAAAAATTAATATTAAATTACATTTATATTAGTTGGATCATTTTAATTATATTATATTATAATATTTTAATACTAAAAATTATAATTTACAATGAAGGTGGTTGAATGGAAATGAGAAGAGAGGAATCCCATAACCTAAGAGTGATATTCCAAAATGTTGGGAGGTGCTTCTTAAGTGCATGTGAGAACCTTGGGATCATAATATAGAATATAATACTATAAATTACATAATAAAATGTTTTTAGGGAAGAAATGTTTTTATCTTGGGTGAGTGTATATAAGAAAAGAGTGGGGAATTCGTTAATATTTATCAAACATAGGTTTTAGAGTCTATATAATCAAATGGCCATAACAAAAATTATATCCTTGGTTATTCCTATATTTATATCATTGGAGGCATGGTTTTAATTAATATATAATTACAATGACTAAAATTATTAAAATATCACAATTTTAGACATATAAGTGAGACATGTCCATAATTAAATGATTTTAAACCCATAAAATTTAATATTTTTTTAGAGGATTCATAATGGATTTTTAAAATTAAACCAATTAACATGAAATAAAATTATTTGAGAAGGGAAACATTTATTTTTTTTGAAATATAATTTATAGTATTTATTATATCATTTTTGGGTCATATGGATTTCATAGTACATACCACATATTTATAATGTATTTAATTTTTCATGAAAACTGGATTATCTCTGAAGATTATGGAAAACACATAATTGGCTAATTCTTATGTTCTAATTCTATAAATAATATTTATTTTAACCAAAAAAATATCTAAATAAGTTATTTTGTTCCTTCTAATAATGAATTCACAATTATTTAGAAATGGTGGGTTTTTTTATAATAAATGTTTTCGAACCATTATTGAAATACATTATGAAATTATAAAAATTATATTATCAATAAAACATATTACTAACAATATAGATTTAATATTTTATAAAATATAATTTAGTTAAGAAATAAAATGATTCATAAATTGTATTTTCTTTATTGAAATTACATATTTCCTAAAAATACATTTTTTATCATTCAAAAATATAATTTTTATCCAAATCATTATATAATCATTTATAAAATTATAATAATATTAAATAAATCTAGTTACCAATTATATGGATAGAAAATAAAATTTTCATATTATTGGGGTTATATTTTATTTAGTCATTTTTATATTAATTTAACCCTAAATTAACATGTTTTCCTTTTACTTTGGTAAAACATATTTGAAATAATTACTATTTATATTTTTATGAAATTAAGGTAAAATTATTTCCTCACATAAATTATGAGGATTATAAATATGAGATACATTTATAAAAATAATTTCATAGAGCTGGACGAATGACATTTAATATAATCACTATAAGCGTGATGGAATGTATTTTTCTAAAAAATATATTTTCTATCGAAAATATGATTTTACATTAACTATAAAACTAGTATTAATAATTATATGAATTATAATTCATAAATACATATATCTAATCCAAAATTTTATTTTAAAAAATTTCTCAATTAGTTTTATATTAATTAATTATAATAGTGAAATATTATAGATTTTAAGATAGCCTTAAAAAATACTTTTTTAATCGTAAAAATAAACATGTATTAATATACAGTATAATAATGATTTAAAAGTAATTAAATTAATTGATTATATCTAAAAATATTTATTCTAACTTGAAATATAATTTAAATTATAATTTAAATTTTTAAATAATTTAGTTATCAAAATAATTGATAGTTTTACATAAAATTTAGATTCTCTACTATTTACTAAAAAATATATATTTTAACAAAAACCTATTTTTTATCCTATGTTAATCTTGATATTATGATATAAAAATTTGAGATCACATTATCAAATAGATTTTTCTAAATTTTCTAAGAAAATAAATTTAATAATAAAAAAATAAATAAAAAACACCTTTGAATAAAATAAAATTTTGAGAACAGAACAATATTAAAAAAATTGATTAATATTTACAATGAATTTATCAATATTTTAAATAAATATATATAATTAATAATTAAGTTAATCATACTTATATATAAAATATAATTGAAGGGTAAAACATTTCATTGTTAAATAATCAATTTTTATTTGGGTTTGATGTTGTATATCACATGTGCAATCGAACATAGTTTTCTCTTTTAAAAACTCATAGTGTTACATTATTCCAAAATTAAATCAAGTGTATCATATAAATTTAAGAATTATCAATGTAGAAAAAATATTTGACACTTTAAAATATATATAATAAAAGAAGACATTGTTAAAAAGGGTTAATAAAACATCATCCGGAAAACAGAGAAACAGATGCATGAATGTCATCACATACCTAGGATTCTATGTTGAAGAATTGTGCTCAGAATTGAAATAATAGACATCAATGAGAAAAATAAAAAAAAAACTAATATAGTGTGATGGAGTGCATGGTTTCGATAAATCTAGTGACCACAAAACCATAAATATATTATGGGTAAAAGTCTATCAATTCAACAAAAATGATCATAATATGAAAACATTTTTTATTCAATATTATTTTCTTGGAGATAAGTAATTACGTTATCATCTAGTATTGGTAAATAAAGAATAATACTTTAATGAAATTTAATATTTCAGTATTTAATTAATTTCCATTTTAGTCTCATCATTTTCTCGAAACAATTAAAACAGAAGATCATATTTTGGTAATTCTTAAAAAATTAGAACAACCTTCTAACAGATCATATTATCCTACAAAGAATAACATGATATTATCTTATTTCAACTAATTGATTAGAATAAAGGGAAATTAGGTATGTGTTATTTCAAAATACTAAATAAACTAATGTGAATCCAAATAACATTAATGTGATAACTTATTAATGACATATAATACCATATGTTATGAATTACATGGATCTAATCTATCTAACCCATGATCTATTTTCTAATTTATAATGTTATGTGAATTTTTTTCATTTTCTTAATAGATCATAATGAGCTTATTAACATACCAAATCATATCCCTAATGAATTTCAAACTTGGTTTGCATAAATGCATGTTGTCATGCACTAAGACCCAATTGAGTATAGCTCAATGTGGTGTTTTTGGGTTTTACCCCATGGTACATATATTCCAGGTCCGCATCCACTTATAGAATTTTGAGTGGGATATATCTTCTTGGAATACTCTTAATATATACAATACTAAATTTTATAGATGTAATATTATATTTAGTCTTATCATTAATTATTTAACTAAGTTTATCAAATCATAATCCCCAAAATTATTGTACGTTCATATGATACAGTCTATAAAAATAAATCTCTTTATTATACAAAATAACATTATTTTTTACATAATATTTTACATAATAAATCTAAAATGATCAATATGTAGAGTTGAATTGAGAATTAGGTATATTAAATAATAACATAAAATAGGGAATACATCATCATTATCTAAATCATTGTTATAATTCTCATATTATTCAATCGTACTTAAAAATGTAAGGGATAACCTCGGTATATAAATAAGTAATGGATGAGGTATAAATCCTAGTATTGGAATAAACATGAAATAATAAGAATAATGTTTTTCATGTTTTAAAATTGAAATAATAACGAGTCATAAAATTAGTGATAACCATAATCTTGTATAATGAGGTGTGATATAATACAGTAATTATACTGGAAACATGGGAAATGTGGAAACAAATTAAAACATTACTTCATAAACATAAGTCCAAAATAACCACCAAAAAATAATTATGGGAGAAGATATGTGGTATAAATGGATCACTATATTGTACCTTCCATGACGTCTCATGAGACAAAAGAATTACCAATGTATTAAATCACTATATAATTTCATCTTCACCTGACACATTCATTTTATTCTCATGCTTCTGTGTTCCACATTGATCGTACAAAATTAAATCAATTATCATCAATGTTATGACCTGATCTAGGATTGTGGAAAAATTACATCATGCCCATAATCCAAAAAATTGTATGTGCATAATGGTGAACAATATTTATAGGAAATGGGTATGGGAATTCATTACATAATTTTTTGGGCAAGAGATTCATTGTGAATATTTTCATCATAATGGGGAGTAAAAATGTTCATGGAAGGTATTTATGATAATGATAGGGTAATATTATAGTTTTGAAAATTATTGGACATTAAGTGAATATTTAAGAACACATCACAATAATTAAAAATATAGAAAACAGAATAAGATAAAATAATAATTTAATAAATATGAGAAGAAGATGATCCTCTACTAATTATCAACCAATAAATGTGTGTACATAATGGTTTATGGGAGGGATTGATGAGAGGGAAATCGGACTAACATCACATGGAAATAAAAATGGTAGTAAGTGTGATATATTAAAACATACCAAAATAAAAAAAATATTATCTTAATAGGGATAACATAAATGAGATTCTTGAATAAATAAGAGAGTTGGAAATCCCTAACTAAATTTAATCATGAAAATGACTTTGGTAAAGAATATAAGGAGAGTGGGTAAATGTTATATCACTATAAAAGAATCAATTAGATAGTACTGATCCTTATAATGAGAATAAAACATAACCAATTGATATTCAATAGGGTAAATTACAAATATGGTAGTTAAATTGAAATGGAAAGATATAAATATGATAATATGATAGTGTGATAGTGTGATTCCCAAATCATAGGAGGTTCTTCTTGAGATCTTGTGGAAATAATTGGAGGAATATAGAGAGGGTAGAACATTAATATTATCTGAGATTAAATAGGAAAAGAGATATGAAATAATTATTATTTCTTAGTGTAAGGTTTCAGACTCAATATAATAAAAAACCAAAAAAACAAACCTTCACTTGGTTTTCACCAATGGGTTCTACCATATAGAAATGGATTAAATTATTTTATTTGTACGTGGTGTACAGTTACTAATATTTTACCCTTACTGATGTTTAATTTAGTCATGTTATTAAGGTAATGATTTTAAATACATAAAATATTATATAGGTTTTGGAGGATTTATAAAGGTAATATAAAATCAACCATATTAAATATAAATCAAATGATTTTAAAGGCGAACAAGTTTTGGTCTTAAATACCCTATATTTTACTTGTTAAATGATTAAATCACCATTATGATGTGATAATACACACTGTATATTTATATTGTATTTACTGTCTATCCAAAAATTCGATTGTGATGGAAAATTATTAGAAAAATTTAATTGGATAATTTCATTCATATGACTGGAAAAATAGTATTTTTCTTGAAAAAATAATTTTCTACACAATTCAATGATCACACATAATATAGAAACAATATTTTTTGATGAAAGTTGGTTTTTTAAGAGTAATACTTTTCGAACCATTGTTGAATTTACATCTAAAATTAAAAAAATTGAATTATCAATTAAATATATCATTACTAAACAATTAAACCCATTTTGTTAAAAAATAATTTATTTCAAAAATCCACTAATTCTCCAACAAGAATTTATTAATTGAATTTTCATATTACTAAAAATATAATTTCCATTATATCATATCAAAATTTAATATTTTTCAAACTGATTACTTAAACATTTATAATTTAAAAATATAATAATTCTTTTAATAGAATATATAAATATTTATAAAATATTATGTCAATTTTTTTATTCTTTTTTAATTTATTTATTATCTTAATTAACAAATTTTTATTTTATAATGTTAATAAATTTTAATTATAGTTTCCATTCATATTTTATGAAAATCATGTTGAAATTATTTTCTAATATTAATTATAGGATTATAATTATGTAAATAATTATATATAAATATATTAAATGACATTGAAGAATTTAGTTTGATATAAAAATATCAAGTATGATATAAAGCAATTTTCTAAAAAATACACAATTTCAAGGAAAAAAGATTTTATTTTAACAATATAACAATTGATCATGGTTAAATGAATTGAATTCATAAATATTGATATGTAATATTACTATTTAAATTATATAATTTCCAAATTATTTTTTATTTTAATTAATTATAAAGGGGAAATGTTATGATTTATTAAATAGTTCTAAAAAAATGAGTTTATAATCAAAAACATTATACTAAAATCCAATATAATGTTGATTTAAATTTAACTAGATTAATTAAATATAACTAAATAATACTTATGTTAAATAAAAATACAATTAAAATTATAATTGTACATTAAAATTAAATCATTTATCTATGAAATTATAATTTGATATAAAAATATTATTTATTAATTGTTCATAAAAAATCTATATTTTCTGAAAAAAAAAACAATTTTAAAACAATGAGAATAATTATATGATAAAAAAATTTCTCTTTTTTTGGAAGAAATGTTGTAATTTTTTTTAAAAAAAGTTGATATTTCTCAAAAAATAAATTAAATTCATTTTTTACGATAAATATTTTTGATAACAGATATTGCATAAAAAAATTATATATTATTTATAATATAATTATCAATATATTTATGAAATATATGTATTTCATAAATTATTTAATACAAGTTATATTCAAATATTTAATTGAGTGGTTAAATGACCATATTTAAATAACCATTTTTTGGGATCGATGTTTTGTATCGCATAAGTTATTGAACCTAGTTTCCTCCTTTAAAAACTTAGTTCCTTACATTTAATCTATTTAAATGGTATATTATATGATTGACTAGATTATATGGGATAATTGGTTTTCTATGATTGATCTACTGTCTGGATATCACCTGCTAAGTGTGAAAAGGGTGATATCCCAAAAATACCTTCAAAAGAAAGTATAGGATCTTTGAGATTGTAATCATGTTTTTCAGTGTAATCAACACACTATCTATGCTCATTGGGATTATTATCTCACTTTTATGTGGTTTCAAACACTATTTTGTGGTCATATTCTTCCATGATATCCAGATCTAATCGATGTCAGAGGACATTCTGAGTATCTTAGATCCATTTCACATGTCCTTTGATTCATCCAACTATATATAATGATTTGTTAGTTTGTTGGATATTTCAGGTGTATTTTTTTGGGTATTTTGTTTCTAAATAAGGTATGGTAGAAATCCCATTAATAGAAAAAGAAGTTATCTCTTGGAATGTGCCCCAGTACATGGTAGAGATTCATAATTTTTTTATTCATGGTGGATATATTCTGATGTTTATGCTATATCTCTCTAGTTATAGATCTATTGAATGAATTGATAGGAATGGAGAAGATTTGGATTGAGCTTAATAGAGATAGAAAGTGTTATTTTTCATGAATGGGAATTTGGTCCATCCTCTAATTCTTCAGTTTTTAGAGAGAGGGTGTGATGTTTGAGGTGTTTTGGGATTATTCACATTTGAGATTTGGAGTATTGTTGAATTAAAAGATGGAATTGATATATTATATGAAGAATAAGTCATATCCCCATGAGTGTAACTATTCCACCCCGGATCTAGAGTTGGTGGATCTGGTTTGTTCACTAAATTTTTGTTGAAATCACCACATTGGGTAGTGAATTGTGGTCTTTATATATCAAATGAGTACGGGGAATATATATTCTCAACATGATATAAATTTTTGGAAGCATAGTTCGATGCATTTTCCAAATGATTATGATTTTTAATTCACCTTTACCTTAGTAAAAGGGAATGTTCTTGTAAAAACCCAGATTTTCCATGAATGTTTTTTAATTACATGTAATTATTATTACTTTGAGAAAATTGACGATGCATGATTTCGAGGCCCGGTGAGATAAGATTCAATTTCATAACTTTTTTTAGGTACGTTCAAAAAACATGTAAGTGGTGTTTTCTAACTTTTAAACTAGTGTTCTGATTAAAAATACGAGGGCACCATTGAATCTGCAGGACTCCGATTCTCTTAAAAGAAGCTTCACATTGACTGTAGTAGGATTAGAGAAAAAGTTATATTTTGGTTCATTCAAATGAATAATAAAAATAACATGTTAATTTTTATTTTTCTTTCTTCTCCTTCAACAGACATACGGAGCGTGGGACCAGTGACTTTCAAGACAATAAATGTCATGACCATTCAACTCTAAGTAACTAAACCATTAGGGAATTATGAAGGTTCCTACTTAATGGGCCTCCATTAATTCCACGAACATTTCACACCTACCATCTCCTAATTATTTGGAGCTTGGGGAGAGGTTTAGACACTTATTTTCCAAGCAACGATGTGCTGAAAATGTGAAGGGACACCAAACACTTGGAGGACAGAGCTAGGTCTAGCGGGATGTGATGAGAGACCCTGAAACCCAGAACTAGAGATCACAGATTGAGCGACCTCATTGGAGGATAGTTGTGGGGCATGATGAACACTGAACTACTTCAACAAATTTGTGCTCACCATCATCCGTGAGGATGTGGTTGGATTCTTGTTTAAATTCATGTGAATTTCTTGAACCCTTTAATCGTCTCTCGTGATTACGAGATAACATGGATGGTGCATTCCTAAAAAACCTAGCCCAAACCCTCTACTACATTTCCACCCTTACAAACTCGGAGGAAGACCGTCGACATGGTGGCACTGATCGGCTATGAAGGAGGAGAAGTGTCGATGCCCACTATAAGAGGAGGTCACGACACTAAGCTGTAGTGGTCATCTGATCAGCTGGCACCAACCATCTATGAAAGAGGTGTGGTGTGCCATCACGTTCCATTGGGGAGCATGATTCCATGGCCAAAGCTATGGTGGGTGAAGGAGGTGGCAGCTGCCGGCTAGCTGCGGAAGGAGGAGGTGGTGCGGGGCGCCATCGCGCGCCGCCTGAGGAACTAATCGCATCTCGTCAGCTGTGATAGTTGGAGGATGTGGCCGACACACTGGCTACCTGCAAAAGAGAAGGGAAGCATGGATAGTGTGCCTCTGAGGGAGTCGTGGCTCTGACACCACAACTGATGGACCTACAACAGGTCCCATGGGTGATCTGGCAGTGCCAAAAGGTGATGCCACTTCAGTTCCCAAACTAGGGGAAGCCGCCCCCATGTCCAGCTCGTGCGGACAGCAGGTCAGGCCTCACGCAGTCTAGCCGATTACCCTATGGGTCATGCATCCTACCTAGTGGTCCGTTATCCTGGTGGTACATGAACCCTTGGGGTCAGGGTTGGACCTTGGTTCAGTGGGCCAAGCTCGCAGTGGCCTAGCGCAGACCATGTCGGGTTGGGATGGTCTGACCAGGTCGGAGACGACCCAGAAACACTTAAAGGGCCATAACTTGAGAACTGTATGATCATTTGAAGAAATTTATGTGGAATTGGAATCCTTGGACCGAGATGGTCTTTTTGGTATACACCATATGATTTTTTGGAGACAGTTGGAGTATAGCCAGGTTGGATCGAACCCGAATCCAATCGGGCCCCCAGAACAAAAACACTTATAAATCACTGACCGAGCATCTGATTGACACACCGTTTGTCACGTTGGAACCATTACGACATGGTGGTCCTTTGGGTTACTTAATTGTGGTCATAGTGGTAGTAAAGGTGAAACTGATTTCTCATGAGGCAGATTCTACAGAACTCGAGCGCACCAGGTGTGAGGAATCATATGGCATGCTGTAACATAAAAAAACATGGATCCTATATGGGATAACATCTATCAATTCTGTGTGGATTAGTGTCAATCAGATAATTCATGGGTCATTTCTCATCTATCATCTGTGGGTCAGTAGATGCCGATCATGTGTGGGTCAGATCCTGTGTGGGTCAGCGGGGGCTAGTTACATATCGATCCAATGTGGTTTATATGTAGTGATAAATAACAGAATAAGATGATCTAGTGTTCAACTTATCATTTTTACTTCTATACATAAGTTATACCTGGTGTGATCAGAGTCTTTTTCCTTTGAGGTGTTACCTGTGTCGTAATTTTATCTTTGTTGTGTAACCTGTTAGTTACTCCTATCTTTAGGGTGTAACCTGTGTGGTGATTTTATCTTCGTGTTGTTACATGTGTGGTACTTCAATCATTGTGGTGTTACCTATGTGGTACTTCTATCTTCATTGTGTTACAACTATGGTACTTCTATCATTATGGGGTTACTGGTGTGGTACTTCTATCTTCATGGTGTTACCTGTTTGGTACATATATCTTTGTGGTGTTACCTATGTGGTACATCTATCTTCGCAGTGTTACCATTGTGTTAATTCTACCTTCGTGGTGTTGTCTTGTTGGTGTTATCTGTGTGGTACTTCTACCTTGTTGGTGTTACCTTTGTGGTATTCTTCCCTCGTGTATGAGATGATTATATCTTGATAACATAGGAATATGTGTGGGCATATAAATAAGTATATTTTATGTCTATTACTTCACGTGTTGATATTGAGTACTTTCTTTGTTGAATTTCTATTGTGGAACTCTAGGAGACCAACGGGGGTCTCCAGGTCCCTACTGAGTATCGTTATACTCACCCCTAAAAAGGCTTCACCTGGTCTTGGTTGTGTCTTCTGCAGATGACAGGAAACAATGATTGAGGCTGATGGATCCATAACTGGATGGTGCTCAGAGGTGGACCATTTGGCATGATGTGACATAGGGACTAATAATCTTGAGCAGTACCTACCCTTTAGGTAATATCTTTGGTGGATGATCCAGGTGCTGTTTTTCACTTTTCAGTTGTATATGTACATTATGTTAAGATTGTATTCTAGGCCCTTTACATTTAGCACACTTTTACTAGAGTATTTTAAATCGTGGCTGCTTCTTGTTGTCATATTTGACTGTGTGTTTTTACAGGTTAAAATACAATGCCTTCCTGTTTAGGGATAAACCTTTCTGTTGCTAGTCGTCAGCCCCTGAACTATGAAAGGTGGTATTGGGGTAGTCACGACCTAGTCCTTGGGGGACGGGTCGTGATAGCTGTGAATGATTCATCATGTTAGACATCATGGAAGAAGGTTGATTATGATTCCTAGGATTAAAGACAGCAATGGAGGAGTTGAATACTTTTCATTTTGATGCAGGGTGGGTTGATGGTATATTATAATTTTATTATATTAATGGGAATTATTTTTTGATGTAGTAGGTGGAGGAGTCTTTGTGGGGAGACTCATTGGAATATGTGATTTTTGAACATTTCATTCATATTGTTTCTCTGGAGTGAGTTTCAGATGAAGAAGGAAATTAGATTTCATTTCATGGGGGTTACTTTTTTTACATGTGATTCACAATGGATTCCTTTGTGATTTATATCTCTATTATTTGGTGGAAAATAATTTATTTATAATTTGTACCAACGATTGAGGATGTATTTTGGGTGTCTTGGGATGAAATGGGTTGTGCATATTTTGTGGAAAGGTTGTCGGTTTTCTAATAGGTAAAGGGAATGGATCTTGTATCTGGTGGATTATTGAGGAATTTGGATGTTACTCAGTTTAAAAGTGATAAAATATATACATATTTAATCATAGGGTTACCTCATCATCAGGGGGATTTGATCATATTTGGGAGATCAAGGATCAGTAGATGAAATTAGCCCCTTTTTAGTGATCAAGGAGTCGATCACATTGGTTTATTAGGCTAAGTGGTAAGTGGATGGGGTGTATAAATTTCATAGAGTTATTATGTACATTGTATTGGATTGGGAAAATGTTTTATATCCCAAAACATCCCCTCAAGACTATGTCGTGACATATCCCAA
Organism: Viscum album; assembly: GCA_963277665.1. NCBI lineage: Eukaryota > Viridiplantae > Streptophyta > Magnoliopsida > Santalales > Viscaceae > Viscum > Viscum album. Next base: position 1,901,718,869 of record OY728150.1, on the reverse strand, counting down.
GCCCTCCACCCGATGGCCAGGGGTTGGTGACTATCGCCGAAGGCATAAACCTGCAAGTGGGAGGAATTTTACTGAGTACCTGTAAGCATGTAAACACATCCATATCGTAAATCTAGAAAAGTATAAAAGCATTTCAATATAAATAACCACCAAGAAAAAGTACAAAATAAATTCAAATGGGTCATAATAAAAAAAAAGACACACTGAAACATAGGAATGTACACTGAAATCCTGAATTTCCATACGATAAAACCCCTTATGATGGGTATGTACATAGTAGTTGATGGAAGTCATAGAGTTACTTCTCGTTTTTCTTCTCTCACTAGACACATCTTGGTCTGGGCCACCATGTCCTCTATCAGGGTGGTGATCATCAACACCAAACACTACACATTGTGGAAAAGACAATCCATGGGTGAGTAACAAAACACTCATTAGTGACCCCGAAAAAACAAAGAAAACTCCACAAATAAATCCACAACCAAAAAAAATCATGACCATAAAACATCCTAACATAGAAAGATATCTCACACCAAGTATGTTTTAGAGTAGGAATATAGAACCATTAGTCACATCGTCAAACACCTTGGCTACTGGGGAACTCATCCCCAATGTGTACAGTGGGCCCGGAGTGTCACACATACGTCACATCTCACTAATTGTTGGACTACTCTTGTACTCATCCCAAATGAGTACTTTGGGTATGATGGATCATACAAAAGATTCTTCCCATTGTGGGCTTTCCATATCATCTAGAAGTCTTTTCACAAATATGGCCATACTGAGGTACTCCACATGTCGAGTACCATGGGTCTGTGAGATCTCATAGAAGTCGGTCCCCACTGTGGACCTTCTCGGTTACATAGAAGCAGCTTCCTAGAGGGCCATAATATCTGATCCAGATAGGGTCAATTTTTAACAATCATTTGGTTTCATAAAAATTTTGGGTTTCTACACATAGCCCACTTGATCTTGGGAGAACTTCTCCCCAAGCCATTTATCAAATTTCAACTTCCATGAAATCATCCATAGAGAATTGAAAATAATACAACTCATACATAGGGTTCCATCATCGAGAGTGAAACATCAATCGGACACCCAGTTTGTAATATATTGATGTTTTTAAAAAAATGGGGTAGTTGGGTACGGGTCCACTGACCCAACATAGACACACCCTGACCTGGGTCCGGTCTGTTGGGCAGTAGGTCCAGCCGACTAGCATACCCAGTCATATAGGGGTAGAATGCTTTTCAACCTGGTCGATACATAGCAGGAGGCCGCATCTAGTTTCCCTTCACCCCATGGGTCATTTGTTGGGCCTTATCCCAACTGTGGATTGTTAACTGTGTCATCATCTCTTATGTTGTGGCGCAATGCTGCATCCGCGGTGTTCTGATGCAGTCGGCTAGCTGCGTTCACCCCTCCCTACCATCCACCAACCTATCTAGTGGCTCTACCCCTAGCGCTTCATCCCAAGACAGCCATCGAGGTCTTCTCCAGCACGTCGGTGTGCCAATAAGAAACTCCACGGACCACTAGGTCTACTCTGGTGGTTCATTCGTCGTTCCAACTACTCCTGTGGCCTCTAGGTGGTGTCATCTTCCATTCAAAATCCTCAAAAATTCCTTGTTTCCATTTCAATAATTCATCCACCGAGAATGTACATGGCGTGGGGGGAGGGGTCGGGCCTTGTTTGTGTCAACCTGAAAATTCAAAATAAGAATTTTAAAACATGAGAGTCTTAGTTATGTTGTTTTGACAACAATAAAACAACCCTACAAATATATCCCGAGAAACATCACCTTCCCACAAGAACGCATGATCCGAGGATTAACTTGCACATGGGTTGATATACATTAATTTTTTAAAATAATGAATGAGGAAACCATAAACCGTAAGAAACCCCTACCCTGATCTATGATCGACGTTGAAACGGTTCTCCCATTATGGTTCGTGAATTCAAATTCATTTTTTGATTCCAAATCGTGTTGTTTGTAAGGCATGGATGTTGATAATGGTCCACCATAATTTTTCATTCTTTTTTGGAGTGGAAATCAACATTAGGAGTGTCATAAATTCCCCAAGGATTAATTCTCGACTCTCCAATGTGTTAGTTCGATAAAACAAAACTTCTCGGATAATTTTTGTTACTCTGCAATGTTGCATAGTTACACTATTTCAATTATGAAATTTTGTTGCCTTTCCGCTTACAGAAAAAGAGTCATTAAGGATCCTCTTATAATACGCGTTTTCACCACACCATAGTGCCTTCATCTTACACTCAACAGTGGGAAAGACATTTAAATAATATCTTTAGGTTATTTTAGAATTTTTTGAAAGCACAATTTTTTTTCGTTAAACCCTTGTCGGTCAATGTTATGTTCCTTCTGGAAAAATCTATGAATTCCGTATTCAACGATGCCCTCCTTTTTTTGATCTGAGAACCAGTTTAAATGTTAGAAAACACCACTCTCATGTCTTCTAAAGTGAACTAAATAATTTCAAAATTTCATTATGGGATCACCATGCCTCAAAACCAGAAGTTATCAAAGCATTTGGTCTTGATATAATTCCATATAACTAAAAAATCACACAAAAAATTTAAGACCTTACATTCACCCCTCATTATGCCTTTACATCCCTGAAATCTAAAATAATGTTTAATCAAACCTATAGGGGTACTGAGCATGGATATGAGCCTCCAACTCCCATGTGTTGTCTTGCATATTCTTGTGCTGCCACTGAGGATGGACCAGACGAATCAACCAAACATGATGTAATCGCTCTTCTCGATACTCTATCTACCACGGGAACTCCACAAACATTGACCCATCTTCAATGTCCATCTCACCCAAGATGATGACATTCGATGGATCATGCACGTATTTCCTCAGTTGTGATAGGTGGAAAAAATAATGCACTCGGTGCATCTATGGTGGATGATCTAGGAGACATGCCACCTCACAAACACTTTTGATAATATAAAAATGTTTGATGAACCTCAGAGATAACATTCCTCCCTAGACAACACTCCACAATCCCCGTTGAGGTGAGACCCAAAAGAACAAATGGCCTCCCTCTTTAAACTATAAACGTCTCTATCTCCAATCAGTGTAGGATTTATTCCTACTCTGCGTAGTCTTAATCCACAATTGGATAATCTAAACCTTTTCAGTGGTATCCCGTACCCACTATGCACCCATGAGTGATGACTCCCTTGGGACTTTTCATCATGGAGGTGATCTGCAGGGCCACCCATACAAGGCCTCAAACAGTACAATGCCAATATTGAAGTGATAGTCGTTGTTGTATGGAAACTACACCAGTGGTAGATGTCCCTCCCAACTACGACAAAAGACATTGACACAAGAACAAAGCATGTCCTCCAAGGTCTATATGGTCTAATCTGTCTGACCATCTATCTGGGGTAGAAAAGATGTACCCAAGCACATCTGAGTCCCAAATGCCTCTTGTAATCCCTTTAACAATTTGAATGTAAAGTGTGTATCATGGTCTAAGTAAATTTCCAAAGGCACCCCATGAATATGCACTACCTCCTAGACATAGAGGCTCCCTTTGACCTATACCAATTCATACTCTCAAATGGGTAGGAAGTGAGCCATCCTAGTGAGTCATTCAATGATTACCAAGATAGAATCCTTACCCTTGGACTTATGTGGTTTCCCTATCACGATATCCATGGAGATAACATCCCACTTTCATTTCGGTAGCTCGAGTGGATTTGCTAAACCTATTGGAACATGACTTTTGGACTTCACTTGCTGAAAAGTGAGGAATCATGAAACGAATTCTACTACTACTTTCTTCATCCTTGGACACTAGTATGGATGTCATAGGTTTGGGTATATCATTGCCACACCAGGATGTATCACCAAAGGGGATTTATGGATCAACCTCAAAACCACCTCCCCTAACATCATAGGTACTATGGTGTGTCCTATGAATGGATTACATGCTCCCCACTTAACAAAAATAGACTCGGAGCATGTCTTGAGGATAACTGATCACATTGGGTCTCTCAGTCAACATCCACAAGTTGTGTCTCCCTGAATCACTATAAGAGTTAGGGAGTGATATTCATTGACCAAAGGTAAGATGCTCTATCAATATCCGCGAAGGATATCTGCATTGCGACTATCTTCTCAGTCGCCACACTATTTTTCTACAAACCATACCTCCTACTAAGCACGTCTTCCACAACGTTCCCCTTCCTAGGTTTTCAGACTATCTGAAAATCATATTCTTGGATGAACTCTAGTCACTTCCATTGTGAAAAGTTCTAGTTATTCTATGAGAATATATACGTGAGAATATTTTTGTTATAGTAGGCAGTAAACCATTCACCTGTAAAGTAGTGCCACCACATTTTCATGGAAATGACTATAGTTGCGAACTCCAAGTCATGGGTCGCGTAGTTCTAATCATGATACCTCAACAGTCGTGAGCCGTATGAGATCACTACTCTCTCTTGCATTACGAAAAAACCCAATACAGTCCCTGATCAATCACATAAGACTATATACCCACCACCATCTTTCAGTAGTCTAAATGTTGGATCACTTCTCAATCTATATCTTTCCACTTAGAAATTTTGATGGCATTTCTCCATCCACATAATGGGTCGTCCCTTCCATGTCAAGGTTGATAAATCTTCTATTACTCTGGAAACATTAGAAAAAATCCAACCTTAGTATCCAGACAACCCCAATACACTCTACACCCCTTCTATGCCCCTAGGTGGCTCAAAAGTAAGAACCGCCTCTATCTTCTCCAGATCCACTAGACCTATGGCTGCTGAGATGACATGCCATAGATAGTGGAACTCCCGAATCTAGAATTGGCACTTCGAGTTCAACCCGTAATGACAATGCTATCAAAGTGTATCTAGGACTATCTGTAGGTGTGAAACAAGCTAATCTTATGACAACGAGTACACCAAAATTTCATTAATGAATACCACCAAGAAATGATCAGGGTAAGGCAGGAATACCCCATTCATCATTTCCATGAACAATATTGATGTATTAGTCTTTTAGAAGGGACTCACCAAGAAAACTCAGTGGTCATTCCATCATCCAAAAGTTGTCTTTGGTCCTCTACATCCCATACTAGAAGCTAATGATAGACTTGTTTGAGGTCAATTTTTGAGAACCACCTCGCTCTGTTCAGTAGGTCGAAGAGGTCACCAATCCTCATCAGGGGATACTTGTTCTTCACGGTCACCTGGATTAGGAAAATGATGTCCATGAAATGCCTGAACATTCCATATTCCTCCTTGGAAATCAACACTGGGCCTACCCATTGTGAAATATTGGTCTTTATGATCCACTTTCCAACAAGTCCTACAGCCGTACCTTCAATTCACAAAGCTCTGTGGGAGCCATACGATATGACGGTGTCGATATCGGTATCGTCCCTAGGTATTGATCGATGTATAATTCTACCAACCAGTGAGGAGGTAGTCCTAGAACATCGTCATGAAATACATCGTCATAATCATCCAAAACTATATGAAAGAATATACTCCTCTATTACACTTTACTGAGGGTGAGGCTAGCCAACTGGTGAGTGATAAGCTACACCCTCCTCCAAGAAAGTCAATCCTATGATTCAAAGGTTCCCTTTTTTCAAGTGATGGAATAACATGGTCCCATCCTCGTGGACACACCATGCATTTTTCCTAAAATAGTTGATATGAGAATGGACTGTTGATAACCATTCCATACCCAAGATAACGTCGTAAGGCCTCAACACTGCTACTAGGATATCCAAACCAAATCTCTCGCCACCTAGAATAATAGAAAACTACAAGAACAAGTGCGTAATCATTTAATACCCTATCATAAGAGTCTTAATTTTATGTGTCGATAATATGGCTCTACCAAAATCATTAAGCCTCTAATGGGGTATGCTGCAAGGAATAAGTGAAAATCTCATATGTCTAAAAGAACTATAGCTATGTTGGAGAATACATTGATCATACCTCAAATAATATTTAAATAATTATGTTTGTTGGCCCCATCACCTGAAGCTGGCGTCACCACTATCCACTGGCTCCCTAAGCCCTTGGTGGACCACCTTGGGGTGGTGGAGGTAGCACCTTGAACCTTCATCCACCGCCTGCCACTCAACCTGCTCGCCTACCACATATGACTCCATACGGACCTACTCACTTCAACCTCTTCCTCTACCATAGAGGTCCCTCAACCATATGCTGATTATAGGTGCAACGTGTTAGGTAGTCATGAGAGCTGTGTCCCTGCCCACCACACGTGAAGCATAGCCTGACCCCCATGCTAACTCCTTATTCTTTGGGAGCCATGAACTGTTGACCCTAAGACATGGGGTCATCCCCTGAAATAACTGGACGTCTTGACCCCCCATCTGTTGGCTACTTATTACTACTGAAGAATCCACCTCTTGAGGCAAGCTAGTTGCTCAGGCTACTAGTGACTTCTTTTCTAGGAATCTATCCACATGATAGACTTGCTCCATCACTCCAGCCTAAGTAGGGATGCTAAGAGACACCTTGGATGCTCTGATCTACCATCAGTACCCATCTTCCAAGCTCCTCACCCTAATGAAATGTTCCTAAACCATTTCTATGGAGAAGTGAGAGAGGTATGTAATCCTCGAAGGGTACTCAACCACTGACATGATGCACTATGTTAGGTGAAGAAACTCATGTATGCACATAGAGTGTAATGTCTCATGAAAAAAAATCCAACAACGAATGCATATCAATGTTAGACCAAGAGAGGGTCGCCTCTTCATGAGTATAAATTGTCAGACTCCACCATCACTTTTCAGAGCCCTTATGAAGGCTTGCATCTAAGATCTTCATCAAGTCATGCGATGACCTCACCAAGAGGAAGACCCATGTCACTACCTTTAGCCAATCCTCATAAACCTGAGGGTTTATCTCTCCACTAAACCTAGGAGGTCTCTATCTCTTAAATCGTTTAAGGTGATGAGCCTGATTTCATACTCTACCAGTAACTCCCATAGTAACTGATAATCAACAGATGGTGGAAACAACAATGTACCACCGGATCGGGCCATCTGTCGGACTAGTCCCTGAACCGATGCCTCTTTGCTAGGAGAGATATCCACAGGGTCATGTATCAAAAGCATAGCTTGTGGTCTTAATAGTGGAATCCTAAAATATATCATGATGTACCACAATTAAAAGTTAATACTTGGTGATATGACTATTATATACGAAAATAATAAGGATACACTTACGAAACATGTTGTTTCATGTATAGAGGTGAAAAAATGAATTCAAGGTCCTAGTGTATGGATATGTTGGCCGCCGCACCCACACTGGACTCCCCAAACCAGAAATTCATATTCGAAACATTTTAAACTGTTACCCCAAAACAAATCAAAAGTCTCATGGTCTCTGAGGATGATCCAACTAGATCTGATACAACTTTTTGAAGACTCATCTCCGAGATCCTGTGTCATGATAGGCCTCAAGCCCACCTCCCAAAGGCCAGAGTTGGGAGACTACCACAGAATGTGTAATACTATAAGTGAGAGGAAAATTCCTGAGTAATTTTTTGTAGACACACACAAACATACCCTGAAGCTGTAAAAGAAAAAATTACTTCCACTATAAAGAACCACTGATAAAAAGTTCAACTGAATGATAAATGGGCCAGAATACTAACCCAAGCAATGACTAAATGGATGAAAGAAATATACAAAGAAACCATGAATAACCATCCACTGAAAACCCCACCAGATCGGTAAGTATAAATTAGTGGCTGGAAGTAGTAGAAGTGCATCCTGTCTACCTGGTCTCATTAGGTACCTCTGGGTCATTGGCCACCATGTCCTCTGTCAATGTGGTGATCGTCTGCAGTAGACACAACATGTGCCGATGAAGCCCATGTAGGGGTGTGTAACAAAATACTCAATAGAGAGCCCAAAAAACAATATAAAGACCACAAAGAAATCCCAAACCAAAACACAAATAATTATCATCAAGAATGATAACAATGTTAGACAGATCACGTATTGTATGTTTTATAATAAGAATGTAGAACCATTAGTCACACCATCGAACACCTTGTCTACTGTAGAACTCCTCCTCAATGAGCACAATGGGCTTGCTGGGTCACACAAGTTCTGCTTCCCATTAACTGTAGAGCTGAAGTGGTACTCATCCCTGATGTGTACCATGGTTATGATAGATCACACATATGCCTCTCCCCACCGTGGGTATTCCAAATCACACAGAAGCCACTTTCCACATATGGTCATTCTAAGAGACTCTTCCTACAGAGAACTGTGGGTCTACTAGATCACACAGAACCACTGCCCCCCTTTGGGCCTTCTTGGTCATACAAAAGACCCTTCTCACTGGGCCATAGTACCCGATCCACATAGGGATGATTTTCCACAATATTTAGGTCTTAGCCAACGACATGGTTTCTCCACATAGTATGCTTGATCTCAGTAGAATCAGTCCCCAAGACATTTTTAAAATTTCATCATTTATTAAAACATCTATATAGAATTCCAAAATTATACTCATCTTGAGGGTTCTAACTCCACAAAAATCTCATAAATCAAAAGCTCCATTTTCAATTTATTGACATTTTTCAAAAAAAGGGGGTGGTTGGGTCTGGTATCGGACCGACCCGGCTAGACCGACCTGGTCTAGGTCCACCGACCCAACCCAAACTTGGTTTGTCCTGGGTCTAGTCCATTGGGATGTGTTTCCAGCCCGTTATCCTACTCGGTCCTCTAGTGTTAGACCGGTTTGTTCCCTTTCTGGGTTGTGAAAAGCAGCTGCATCATGCTTTCCATCACATCACAGATAATCTACAGGGCCATCTCTTAATCGCGGTCGGATGACCATGATTTTTTCATGTGGGACGTGGTGAGGTGTTTTTTCTGCAGTGTGCCAACACAGTCGTGTAGCCGTGTCCATCCACCTCTAGCCAGCGGCCTATCCAATGGCTCTCCACACTATGTCATGGCACGATCTAGCCACATATTTCTTCTCCAGCGCGGTGCCACCGGCGCCAGCATGCCAGCAAGATACTCCACAAACCACCGGGTCTGCTCTAGTGGTCTTTTCTTCCTACCAACTCCACCTATGGCCTCTATAGTGTATATCATTCCCTGTGAAGTCCACAAACATTCTGTGCTACTAATTAAAAAATCCATCCACCAATAATGCATAAGGAAGAGGTGGGATCATTCCGTGTTCGTGACGGCCTGTGCCATCCATGTTAGATTTTTTAAACATGAGAGGATTGGGTATTACATTTCATCAAAAATAATTTAACCAAAAAAACCCCTGAAAATTCACCCTCCTTCAAGAAAAATTGTTCAGTGGATCAACCTGTTCGTGGGTTGATCCCCAATTTTCGATTTAAACGAAGAATGGGGAAGATATAAACAAAAAAAACCCCTACCTTGATTGATTTTCGACATAGATTATGTCCTCAATGAATGTTCAAGAATTCAAAGGGATTCATTTTTCCTGGACCCATTCATTATAAGGAGTAAATGTTGTTAATGTTCCTCCAGCATTCATCATTCTTCAGTTGAGTGGAATTAAAAATTTGGGTTTTCCTAGAATCCTGGAGGTTTAATTCACAACTCTCAAACCTATTAGTTTAATAAAAGTAAAACATCGCAACATTTCTATTACATTGCGACGTTGTGTCGTTACGCTATTTAATTTATGAAACAGTGTAGCGGTTATGCTTGAAAAAAAAGGAGTCATTAAAGATTATCTTTTAATGGAACTCATCGCTACACTACAGCTCCATCATCCTCCACTCAATGGAATGAAAAAAAATAAATTAATGGTTTTATATTGATTTTATTATTTTATAAAATTTCTGAAAATTACGATTTCTTTCCGGACCTTGTCGGTCAAAGTTATATCGTTTCAAGGTGAATCCCAAAATTCCAAGTTCAATGGTGCCCTCAGATTTTTTATTCAAGTAGTAGTTCACATGTTATAAAAACCCAATATCATATTTAAATAAGTGAACATAAAAAGATCAAATTTCTATTTCGGGCTCACAAGGCCTCAGAATCACATCCCATCAAAGCGTGTGTTCTTGAAATAATTCCATATAATTAAAAAAAATACAGAGACATTACGAGACATTACATTTTACCTCATTAGTCTATTATGGATTGAATAATGATTTTAACACTTAGTTTTTCACTGCAATTCATTCCACTATTAGATATAGGGGAAGACTGTGCGGAAAATCCATATACTAGATAATATATTGTAGGTGTGTACCTTGGACCATAGAATATTTTAGGAAAGCCACAATCCTTTGGATTATTTTTCATTTAATATAAGTTATCACTCATCCATTAGAATTCAACAATTTGAGGATTGGTACAAGTGGTTTTTTATTATCGATTGTGTTGGATTTAGGTTGCAGATGGAGTAGTTATTGTACTCGATGTGGTGTAGAGATTGATAGATAAGGTTCATCTTATTCATGAGAGGATTAACCTTTTGAATGATTATCAGTTGTCTTATTACGATTTTAGGATGATACCCATAGTTTTTGAGGTCTGGGGTCACATATTCTGGATTGATTCCTATCAATGTGGGTGGGAGTGGATTGTTAGATAGATTAAACTTTCACCAAGGTTTATTAGGAATGTTGAGATGTTTAGGTGAGTTGGCGAGGTGGAATATCGGTTGGAATTTCCACCATCGAATGAGAGGATCAACATTATCTTCAAAATATCTCTGGTTCATAATTATCTTCATTAAAAATCCCATGTTATTGACTTGAGGGGAGTTCTATATCGATGATAATGAATCATCTTTGGAGTTTCTAGTGGAGTTCTAGGATCACCATGTGATGGTTCTGCATGGACAAACCCTTAATTTTTTTTACCTATTGTATATTAATATGGATTAGATGAGAGTAATTTAGAGTGAGAGATGTAAATTCTTTTATTATACCCAAATTTATTTTGAGTTTTATGTTGTTATTTTTTTCATTGTGATGTGTGATGTTTAGATCTGCTTATTTTCTGATATGATTTATTTTCATTTACATATAATGTATTATTTGGGATAATGTCATCACATAAGAAAATAGATGTACCCGAATCATAATTCAGAATAATTAATCTATGATTTAAATAATATATTTAGGGAAGGCAAGTTCCACTAATATAGGATCAAATAATAAGATAGAGGATTGAATTCCCAAATATGAATGTTCTGGATTTATGTTTAGTTTGTTATTTTGGTTGTTGTTTTGGGATGTATGGGTGATCAGTAGTTATAGTAATGTTTTTATGGTCTCGAGGTTTTGTGACATGTTTTCTAGCCATTTGGTTTTCCATATTTTGATCGTGGTTACATTTGAGGTTTTCCAAGATCCTTGCAAGGTACGTCGTAAGGTGGATAGTCAGATCCCTTTCTTTATAAGCTTAGTTTTGGGTTCTTGAGAGAGAAAATCATTAGAGATGATTTTTATGTAACATACAATTCATTATCGGACCATTACATTTCTTTTTTTGGTGTTTAAGGTGTTTTATTGGAGACTTGTTGCGGTTTGGGAGATTTATATGATGGTTAGAGCTCTGAGGGTACTACATTAGGTAATTCACATCATGTATTGTTTACAAAACATGTAAATGTGGTTCATGATTTATATAGGTGGTGAAATCTAGGCACGTATATTGGATATGGGTGAGTCATTAGATGGATTAATTGACAGGTAAGTGGAATTTACAATATTTATTAAATAATGGATGAGGTGACATGATCTTATTTGAATGATGGAACCTTTATAAAATTCGATGATTACACACCATGTAAGGATTAAATGATATGAAACTAGAATTTTATAGATTTTATGTTATTTTTGTAAATAATTCTATCATTTTAGATTAACCCATTTTCCTGTCATTTTTTTATTTGGTTTTAGGTGATTTTGAGGAATCTTCCAGACCTCTTCCCCCATCATTGTATATTGATTCCAGGTCTTTCCTATTGGAAATCAGTCTTAATCTATTACTATATATTATTTAGTTTGGTATTTTATTCTATTGGGGATTCACCCTAGAATTTTATTTATTTATAACATGAGTTGGGATGTATTTTATTGATCCACTAGTATATTTTATGTTGATATGTCATCTCATGGTGTTTTTTGCTATAAAAGAGTTTATTCATTACCATATGTTGCACAACATGTTTCCAAATCATTATTGAATTATTCAATTCTTCATTTATTACAATTTGATTTCATACAATAGGGTTTTTCTCTCATTTATTTATTGTTTTTGGGTTTTTTCAGGCTTAATAAATGATATAGAATTGGATAATTAAAATTTAAGGTGGAAAAAGGGGAATGATTGACTTGAGCATACACCTTTGATTGTATTGTGATATGATGGATTATACAGAATTTATCCCCCATAAAATATGTTGAAAATTGATGTTTTTTCACAAGATGATATGTTTTTGGACTATTATATTTGTTGGGATCATTTTGATAGATCCCTAAAACAAAAATTTAAAAACCACTTATATTTTCTTAATGAAATGTTTTCCCCCTGATTTTGGATCATGTGATGAAAACCCCAAAAAAATGTAAAATGTGATAACACCATGTTTGATATATATAGATAAAATGATCTTGATTTTTTAGGATGTGTGTACATTCTTGTTGGGCGGTGAATTGTTCTTATTGTGTGATGTGGGTAATATGGATGAGATGTGTTAGTGTTTTTGGGGAATTAGTAGCTTATTATTCGGATAGGTTGTTCAGTGGTGAGGAGGTGGGTTTTCTCCATGATTTTTTGGTAGAAAAGAGGTTGTTAAATGAGCATTATTTTCAAGAATTCATGAGGTGGATGTTTGGACAAGATTTTGGGATGGCATGATGGTGGTAGATTGGATGTGCTTTTGTGGAATTAAGGTGGTGTTATGATGGGGTAAATGATCTCATAAGGATATGTGGATACTTTTTGATATATTTTGTGGTAGTGAGGGAATAAATAATTGTTAAATAATTTTTTTAAATGGATGGGTCTTGGTTTTGGTAATGGGATGAGAATTGATAATGAATAAATAAATGCTGGGATGTTTTGCTTAATGTGTTTAATTCATAATGATGAAATTAATTTCATAGATACTAGGAATCAATTATAAATGGGAAATGATTCATATAGATTATGTAGTGATAAGAATTTAGAGGTGGAATAAAATGTGATGATGTGGTGATTTTGTTAGGGTTTTTTCCTGAACCCATAAGTTGGGCTTGTTGGAGGATATATGTATAAACATTAATATTTCTTATTATTTTTATACGCTCACCCAAATTGATAAATAGGTACCTAAACCTGCATAATAACTCGATCATGAGTTGTTCCTAATATCCAATGAGGAGGAAATTTGGCTAGGTAACCTATCTTCCTTGATCACCCATTCAGGAGAGGGAGGTATTTCACAGGATGTTAGGGGTGGAGGTGTTATATATCCCTGGATGCTGGTTGTGATATACGATGTGTTTATAAGAGATATGTGATAGTGTCGTTTTTGTGGGGAGGAAGTCCCATGTTTCTTATAGTGATATATTACATAGGCCATGTTTCTACGAGCGGGATGAGATGAGATGAGGAGGATTATGATGTGGTTAATGCATGGTAGGTGAAGGGAAAGAGGTTGATGTATTTAATTTTTATTGTACCCTAATACTCTCATTATGTTTGTTGATGTGTTGTGCATATTTTATTTTCAAGTGATACGTGATGTGTCCATTATTGTGCATTAAAAATCCTTTGTATCTAATGCTGAGATGTGTTGGGCCTATACTTGTGTAGAGGTGTGATACTCAGAAGATATGGAAGTGCAAGGAGATGTAATGTTGGGTCGTGAGAGAGCTATACAAGCTAGAAAATGGTGATTTGAAGTATTTATTTATGTAACTCAAGTAATATTATATAACTAGTGTTGCTTAAATTTTTGATTGGGACATAGTTTGGTTGTGATAGAGTGTTGACAAATTTAGGTGTTTTTTGTAATTTTATTTGGTAACAGATGGATTAGTTTTACCCTTTAACAGGTACATGAGAGAATATGATTTTCCTATTTAGTATTCTTTTATGCTCAAAATATTTTTATAAATAGATATTTATGTTTTCAGGAGCACTACATAAACCATGATGGACATTAGAATCTCAAATCATTGGATTACCACAATTTTGATGCTATAGTATTTATTTAGGGTATTTAATTTTGGAGACTTTTGTTTACATAATTTTTATTATTAAATTCATGTGGGATGGTTTTGGTTTATCTTTATATTATTTCATTGTGGTTCTTTTGGATGATTCATATTATCCCTACATCTTATGTTTGTATGGATTCTAGTGCCTCCCTTTCTATGATATTTTATACTCTATGTGCTAGTTGGAAACTCGATGCCTACTGGAGGTAGGACTCAAGGGTCATTATCTTTGTGCCCTCATTGCAGTATATTTGGTTTGAATGGGTCATGAAAAGAACCTTCATTAGGTTTTAAAAAAAAATCAGAATTTAATTTTATGAATATAATTATGAAGAAATTTATGTAATTCATTTTTTCTGTTTTATATGAAATATACACGGAGGTCGTTGTAAGGGATGACATTACCTATTATAATTGTGATTAATCTATCATGGAATCAGTTCTAAACTACTCATGATATTAACATGCGTATGTAATGATATTCTCATTTACTAAACGAGATCCTTTAAATGGGAAATCATTCATATTTTCATTAATGACGAGTACGGTGTGGAATGATGTGTCTATTTAGAATGTTATATATCATTGAATGGGATTAAATTCTTATTTTAATGATGTTTCTCATGGAAATGATTTCACCTACAAATTATCACATAATTAGCTAAAATAACCAATGACATGAGATTTTATGTTAATATTATTATTATTTTTTGATTTCTAGCATATGAATCCACGCTGGGACTTATATATTCTATATTTTTAGAGATAATATTTTTTATGGAGTACTTATTTGTACTCATTCCTAAAATATGAATATTTCTAAACATTTATTGTTTATAATTGGAGATTTTGGTAAGATAATGATCCCTACAGTTAATAGGTTTTCACGTTTGATGAATATAATATTAAATAGGGCTCAATGTAGCCTCAAATCTAGTATATTTCTATATTAATATTTATTATTTTGAATAATTCCAATAACATTTATATTATTTGGTTTTTGTAGACCATATTTTCTTTAGAATGACTCGATGGATAATACAATTATTCTTATTTTATCATAGAATGTAATATATTGCGATATGTTAATCTCATTATTATAATTCCCATATTATATAGTTAAATTATGATAAGGATTTACTATTTGTTTGTTCCAGTTGTAATTTATGGTTTTATGATCTAGAGGGTATTGCCTCCCAATATTAGATAGAGATCTTCACCGCTATTTATATTACTCTAGCTTATGGGGAGGCACACATAAGTTTATTTTGTGACACTAATTTAGTAATTGTTTGAGTAGTCCAGACTTGGAAATTACAACCTCTATCTTTGAACATTACTTCGATCAATCACAACATCACCATGGAGATCCTCGATCCTAAGAACTCATACTAGGGGCATACCCTACCATTAAAGTGAACCACAAAATTTTAATATCCACCACTGTTCTTGTATAGGGTGTGTGAATAAAACTCTTAAGGGTGACACTAATTGTATCCTAGTTAAAAATTATTATTTATAAGAATACATGTAATGGATATTACTAAATGTACGAATAATAAAATAAATACATTGATTAACCATTGAGTGGTTGAAAATCCAACCTAATGGTAAAAAATACTTGTTTAATACATTTATGATCATCCTGAGGAATAATCTCAATCATGGAAATTATATAATCTAAAAATATCATGGAAATATCCAAATTATAATGTGAAATTTTAAAAAAGTCTTATAAACAATCAATGTGTATATTATCTTAGGTAGAGATAGATATTTCTAAAAAATTATCCCTTATAGATGAACTCAAAGAAAATTTATGGGAAACACGTCTAATATAATGATTATCATTCTAGGGGTAGTTCAACCCACTCTAAAATCCGCATCCTTGTAGGATGTGTGTCCCATATGTAGATATTCAGAAATATAGGGGAAGTTCTTGAAACATAGAAATGACTGTCAAGTATAGATGTGTGTATTATCATTATAATATCAACAATGCGGGGATTGAATACTATTAACCTAACCTCACTATTGAGGGGAAAATCATATATGTGGAACCTCATCATAGTGGTATATGTGTTTCATATATTCATGATCAACACACAGTGTATTTTGTATTTTGGATTATACCTCATCCCATTGGGTGGTACGTGTAGTTTTCCATCCTAACCAGAGAGAATCATGTATCCCTTATCATCATATTGCATAAATTCAATATGTCATAAAAAATGTATAATGTGTTTATTCCAATGGGTAATGAAACCCATACAGATATCTTCATCATAGTACAATGTGTGTTTCATTGTTGAAGATCAGTCATATGGGGCAGTGCATCTCTATTGGTCCTAATCATTATAGAGATAAGGAAATCATGTATTTCAAACCATCTCAAATAGGGATGTTTTACCATGTACTGAACCTCATCTCTAGTGGAATTGAATACTGTCTATGAAAAACACTAATAGAGGTAAGTGTTTCCTATATTATTAAGCTCATTATAGAGATTTATCTATCCTATCAATAAAGCATCATCACTGAGAGAATTGATTCTAATATATCCAATCTCAACATAAATGGATGTGAATCCCATCTATGAGACCTCATCCTCAAGGGTAGTTAATCATTCATATTCACTCATTAGGAAGTGTGCCCCTCCTAGACATCCGTTATCTGATTTTATTTTAGTGGATATCCCAATATATAAAATATATTTCTTTAACACCTAGGATGAAGGGTAAACATTCCTAGGAAATAACATAACTATCCATTGGATATAACAATATCTAGTCTAGGAAAATATAATATCAACACAACATTACATGGTGAATTCCCACAACAATTATTTGATATTTTAATAATAAAAGTGGGAGAAATGTCCCAACATGAGTACCATATTTCTTTATTACAAGATGAAATAATTCCTAACCCGAAATATAATCCATATTCTAGGTATACAAGACCGGTTTACTCAGCAATAAATTCAAAAAAATACACTCAAAATATTATTATATCCCCCAAATAAACTCTTTAATAGATCAAACAAGATATTAGGTCTTAATCCCATTATAATCAAGGAATAATTATCTTGATTATTTTTCTTTGACTAGGAAAATTATAATAAGATAATTATATGAGGAAATAAACACTCATGGTGAACCTACCCATCCACCATTGGTGATACAATATATTTTAATTTTGTTTAATCCCATGTATATTTCAATCAACTAATTTCAGGAACCATACTTGTCCTTATTTGATAACATAATTTCCATATAGTGTCCAATGATGTAATATATATATATATGATAGATACCATCATTCTCAATCATAGAGTACGTCACCCAATATTGGGACTCACTAGTGTAATTACCCAATCATTCCATAATTAAATATTATATATATTTCAGGGAATACATTATATTAATACATTCTTGTGGCAGGTTATGTTGTAGTGTCTTTATATAATATATATGTAGTCTTAATATCTCAGGAATGATCTTTAACATTTCGAATAATTATCTGGACACATGTTATTCTTCAAAAACATACCCTAATTAAAACCATTCTTCTTAACTTGAGAATATGAAGCATTACAAATGGTGAAATTATATGCCCATTAAGGATAAGAATGATAGATGTCAATGATCACTTAATAATAACACGAGACTATGGGTATGAGAACATGATATTACTATTCAAAAATAATACCTTGAATTTATTAGATCAAATAAATGATTCATATAATAAACAATGGAAATTTAGAATATATGAATCATAAGAATGAGAAATCATCAATAATTAATCATTAACATGTAATAAAAATAATAAAAATATGAAAATGTCATAAAAGTGCCAAACGATCATAAGTATAAAAACCATTTTATATGGTAATTTATACAACCAAGACTATAAAATCATAGTGGAATACAAATGAAAACATTTTTTCCAATATTATATCAAATTTGGATTCATCGCCTTGTTCCCTTATTAGATCATGGACATCAACTTTCTTACCAAATTAGATCAATAATATTGACTTTTTTCCCATAGTGTTCTAGGAATATTGAATTTTTCACATTGGGGATCAAGCATATTGACTTGTTTTCCATTATTAATTCATGATATTGAAAATATTACACATGGCATTGAATGGATATGCAATTCAAGGCCCACCAATCACATAATTAAATCCAAACATATATTTTCCATTCAAAGAGATAACATGGATTTTAACACAACATCATATCTAACATTAATATTAATTAACATCAATTAATTTTACCATATATGAAAATTAATTTAAAAGATCAATGGAATATTTTTTGAGGAAAGTACCATTTCCATGTTAAAATCAATTTGTAAAAATATATTACTTAGAGAATTTTTATGGAAAACATTTTCTATGAAAAGAACAATGGATCATTATTAATAAATATTAAAATAATTGGGAATTCATGATGGTGAGAAATTTCATTCATGAGTTAAAAGTTAAATGAAATTTTATTATTCACACATTTGTTTAAAAAATGTCAAAATATACCTTTCTAATCAAAATCCCATGAATGAGAGATCTTTATATCTATATTAAATTCCAATTAATTTTCATAATAATGGTCTTGAATGAAATTCATTATTATTATATACACCACATAGAATAATTATATGGTGAATATGGAATGTGTCTTATAGAAATAAATGTTTGACGAAAATCTCTTTCCAAATGTTCAATTTTCATTGAAAAAGCTGTAATATTTGGTAAAATAAATTTAACTTTAATATAATTATATACTAAAGTAGTTTAAATTCATATAATATCAAATAAAAACCTATTAAAACATTTAAATACCCATTTTTTAATAATTTCACATTACTATTTTCATTTTTGGGAGCTAACTTCTTCATTTTTTCTTCAGAATTACTCTTCCATAATTATAGTCCTTGTAATTTTTTCATGGTTCCATAACATAAAATTTTTTATTGATGATAAAAGTATCATATAAATTCCTTATATATTAATTCACCCATAAATGGTATATATATATAAAAGAATAAAAATATACATTAAGATGGATGGTCATACGTATTCATGAACATTGTCATCACATTTCGACAAAAGTAACAAAATATTGTTAAATATTATTTCACCCTTAAATAATAATTATTAGATAATTTATAACATATATATTCATTAAATATATCATATTTACCAAACAGGTGAAGTGTAAATGAAAAACAAATCACATCACTTCTTGGAAGTGGTAGTCAACACGTACACCCGAGTGACAATTTCATTTTACAACCAAATGGAAGGTAATAAGTAAGATGTGATATTATAAATAAATAATCATAACTAAATTATAACTACACTATATATACTATTATCCAACAATATTTACCATGCATGAATTTTGGTTTCAGAAAATGAATTGAATCACACTATGTAGATCGTAAGTTGTTACATACACATAGAGAACAATTTCACTTCCCATTGATGAAAAATCGAGGTATTATGTTTTGTTTCATAGTCATAACTAAATTTATGTATATTTAGGACAATGTAGAGATTATTTGATTAATCATAGAACATATTTAATGTAATTAGATGAATAAAAATATATTTAGATGTCGGGAAAGGCGATACATATTTTCGGTAAGCCCCTATTAGATCCTGTATTAAGGACCATTAGAATAACATTTTATAAAGAAAAAAACCAAAAATTAACATATTGGGATGTAGATATGAGATTTGATTTTTATTTTTCATGATATAATGATCAATATGATGTAATGAATCTAATAGAGAGGTTCCCTTTCAAAATTAAGGGGAGGGTTAATTGGGGGATTTTATAAAATATTAAAATATATTTAAATCATATTCAAGAAAACTGCTTCCAAATTGATAGATAATAAAAGATAAGGTATTTATTTGATTTAATTAATTTAAACTAAAACAACTTTATTAGTTATTATTTGGTGTTTTATATCTTATCATTTTATTTAACCCTTAGAATTGCAATATTAACATTACCCATAGTGGAAACTTTTTCACTATTAATGGTTTACAATTTTATTTATAAGATAATAATTGTACATTAAATGACATATGTTTTAAAATTCAAATCATTTAAAATCATTAATTTCCTATTTGATTTTTATTATGATTTTTAAATAACTTAATAAATTTTTATTTATTATAAAATATAATTAATGTCCTTCTTAATGCTATTTATATAATTTTACATTAAATACAGCATGAGAAAAAATAGAATTTAAATATATATATATTCAACAAATTCTTTACATGTAATATTTATATAAAAATTCAATGAACATAATAATTCATTGAATTTTTTTGACATTTATAATTTATTAAATCATTTATTATTTTTTTATATTAATTTAATAAATATTGTTCCTATGGTGTGTAATACTAATATATTTATTCTTCAATATTAATATTTAAAACTGAAATTAATTTTGTTATCTCTATATAAAAATTCTATAGATACTAATGTCAAGTCAATTACATTTCCAAAACATCATTTTATAATGTTTTTAAAATATAATTATTAAAGGTTAATGGCACAGAAATAGAATATATTCTAATTTGGAATGAGAATGGTTGAATTTATCCCATTTAATGATATTCAAGCTAATGTAGGGATTATTTTGAGACCTCATAAAATTCGTTTTAACACTAATAATCTAATTTTTCCATTTCCATGGTAAGAAACTATCATTATGCTTATTATTTATATTTTAAAAAAGGAATCTATTTACCATATTTGAACCTCCAGATCCTATATATGAATACATTTTTGAGAATTAAATTTAAATAATTAGAATATATTAATTTTAATACAATTTGACAAAAATAGATAGAAATAATTTTTTGAGACAAATAAATTTTTAGGAATAAAAATATTTCCATCCTATCAAATATATATAAGAAACATTATTTGAATATAAATTTTTTTTATTAAATATATATATTTTAAATTTCATTAAATTAATTCATAAAATGTTATTAGTTTAATTTATTAATATAAACGAATGTTTCACACATAAATGATGTTTTCCAAACAAATAACACCTTTTTTAAAAATGATTTTAACTTTCATTTATAAATAATTTATTACCAAGTAGTTATTTTTAACATGTGGGAGAAATATGATTTTAAAATTTTAGTTAGTCCTATTCATACATGATAGTTATAAATCTATGCAGCGACTCTATAATTCCTTGTATTTTTTCTACACTTGTGTTTGCGTGTATCACATGTTATGATATAATTTAAATTTATCTATAGAGAAAGGTATAATAAAATATGATGGTGATACATTAAAAACCAATTAAAATAAAAATTATCCATTTAAATAAAACTACTCCAATAAAAATAAATATGGATACCTATGCTTCATCAAATCCTTAGGTTTTCATGTAGATTCTCTAAATTTATGATTCCTTTAGATAACTTTAACCATGTGAGTTGACTCGTTCAGGGGCACATTATCTCTATAATACAATTTTTCTAATATGTTTTATTCATATGATAGATATGTATGAGGTTGTAAGACCTATGTTTTTACTACATACTATGGATATGTTATTTAATTTCCTAAGATAGATACATGGAACACATCATAAACATGAGAGATATTCAGCAGAAGCACGATGTGATAAGATACTATCCCTACCCGATCAAGAATCATGAGTTGGAAAAATAAGGTAGTGATAAATTCTCCACTAATTATGGATCTCTAACCTAATTCAATTTGTAAATTCATTAAAAAGAATTTTCTCTAATTTTTAAATCAATATCTCATTAGTGATTATCAACATCCTTTTTTATCAACACTAAAATACTCATAAATGCTGCAGAATGGTTCTGCATTTATTATTAATTTCTTCCTCAATATTAGGATCTAATATATTTCATTCAATAAATTTATCCCAACCTATATTACCTATAATATTCCTAATAAATAGGTACATATACCATCCATTTAAATTATTTTTTAAATTTTTCTATTGTTAGAATAATCTCTAAGAAGAGGGTGTAAATCCCAACTAGTATTTAATTGTAGATATATGTATCCTAATATATCCTCCATGGGTTGAATTGTTCTCTCAAACTAACCACCCAGCTATAGATCAAAAAATATTCTTAAACGTATCTATATATAGATACTTCCAAAAAATTCACCATAATTTTGATGTAAATCGTTGATCTAAAAAAATATAATGGAATGTTGTACTTCCAGAAATCTCACCACTTTTTTAATTTTTTACAAGTACAAGTTATCTATTTAGAAATATTTTCTTACAGAAATGATTATTGTTGAAATTTTATGGAGATAAAATACATAATAAATGACATAGTTCCATTTAGATGATTTTGTGAATTGATGATAAAATCTATTATGAATTTTCCCTTTTAAATTTAGGTTTGGTAATGGTTGTAACATCCCCGCATAATTATGTCTCACATCCTTAACACACAAATATACTATTAATCGAGACACATATTCTGATATTTACCATACCATATTATCCCAACCAAAATATTATTTCATATATCGACGAAGAATTTTACTTTTAGGATGGATATTGAATTTAAAACTATGAGATTTATAAAACAGCTCCATATTAAAATATTTAATAAACCAACCACTGACATTATTTTCGAACACCATATTTAATCATAATAAAATTTGAACATAATAACATTTCTCACCTTTGTTTCTAGCTCTAAATCATCCTTCAATAACACATTGATCAACACATTATTGAGGGATGGAATCTGATATGACAAAGAAAGTTTATTTTCTTATTTTGAAGTAATTATTGTTTTAACTTATGCGAATCCACATGTTTTATCTCATTCAATATTTATCATGGAAGAACTATATTAGTCTTTATGACTCAAATAGTAACCACCATGTTATCTTCCTATAGTGGTTATATATTGATTTATAGTAATATTTAATAGACTCAATAAATATTACTTCTATCACATTTACTTCATTCTGAGATAATATATAAATAAATGTTTTGTAATTCATATATATGTCACACTTTTTAGCATAATGAAAATGTTTCATTAACATAAATGAAAAAATAGTGCAGCAAATTCCAAATCCTGATCCCTATAATTTAAATCATGTAATTTTCATTTGGATTGAGGTATATGATTTAATAATTTCATTATATATGAGGAAACATACCATTCTGTTCTTTTATAAATCACAATAATTCACAAACGCTTCTCCTTTATAGTGTAGTTTGATAACATTTCCACTAAATGAAATTCTATTTAGTCAGATGAAATTATTATTACATTAATATACATTGGGTAACATGACCCCATTTAGATTCTACATGGTGATTTGATTAGAAAATCATTCAAAATATATAACAAATCATCTTTAATATCACGAAAACCCCAGAGAACAATGTATTTTGGTTACCGTTGTCGGTTTAAGTCATTTCTGAATAACTAATTTCTTTTAAGGATCCTTTAAAATACCCTAATATGAGATTATATGGCCCATTAAAAATACTCCTTGATTCAAAAAACAAAACGTATTAAAATTATCATACATTTCCTCATTCCTCAAAGTTTTAATCATAATTATCAAATGATCATAATTTTATATCTTTCTATATGAATATGTAACAACATGATCAATAAGGACTACCAAAAACTGAACTGGGTAATCCAAAATAATTAATTCATTTAATTCATGAATATAGATGGGTCATTATTATGTAAACATGGATACACTATAAATTCCTAATGCCAATACCTCATATGAAAGTAAATATTAGTAAGTTTACCCTTATTGATAGTCAATTTTTGAAATCCAATATGATTTTTCCTATTATAAATTTATTGTAATTTTTATAAATGATCAAAAAAATTTTTGATATGGGGTATATGATGAACATCTTGGATAATGATATTGTTATATTCATATTAATGAATGAAAATATGCATTGAACAATTTTTTTAAAATAGCATATTCTCCCAAAGGTATTCCACTATGATGTATGAATTACATATAACGATTTTCATGGAGTTGATTCTTCAATTAAGACAAAAAAATTGGGTATATTATATAGGTATTCGCTGATATATGTGTGTATAAATGTATATGTTCAATTAGAATATCTAAATCAATATTCAGTGGAATTATCTGAATCTATTTTCTAAAAAATTATAAATTAATATATAATAGGAGTATATTTGTAATGAGATTCTGCCAAGCCATCTTAGGTAAATATAATCAATGGATCTGATTTATGTCCCAAAAGATGGAAGTAATTTTTATTGGATGTTCATATGCATAACCACAATGAAACAATGTCATAAGATCATTTGGATTGTGAAATGTGATATCCTTTCATTGTTAATTCAGATGTGATCTTTTTAAATAAATCCAATCAATGACTAGAGTCACATAATATTAAATAAAATATAGAATAAATTTATTTTTAAATATTACTTTCCCAAAAACATTAATCAAAGTGTAACTATAGCATTGATATTTTACCATCACACCCTTTAGAGTTGTCCTTATAGATTCAACATATAATAGTTAAGGATACAAGTAAGCATTCCATGATACCTTTCCTAATATAGATGAATTCGTATAACTACACTAAAATTGGGTAATTAAATATTTGATCATTATTATTACCACCTAATCATTATCATTCTATTGTAAATACCTTTTGAAAATCCAAATTGTTTTAATAGAGATAAATAATCATTAATTTTAGAAATAAATCACATAATGATGAAAAATATTTCACAGTATTTCAGAATCATGACAGATTCTTCTCAATATATTGCACCTTGGGATTAACAGAGTTAATATACGGTCATTACCAAAACTATAGGTAATTATCTTAAACTAATAACTTATCCCTAGTGTTTTCAACAATGTTATAAAATCCTAATATCAAAATAATCATAAAACTATTCCTATGATACCAACTATTATAAACCATACATTTCATACAAAATTATTACATCTTTTACATTGAAAAAAAAATAAAAAATACATTCCTAAAGAATGTAAATGTGTATTGTACATGGATACTAGATACAATTTATTTATATTTCCTGAAATATATTCAACTTATAACATAAATTTCTTACTATATTGAACTATTGAAAAACATACAATACAAAAAACAATTCTTCATGTCATAGGGAAAGGAACCCCAATGTAGTGTGATATTATTGTATATATAAGGATAAAATTGGTATATATATATAAAATCAATTAATATTGTTGTTATAATATAGGTATGGGAACACCATATTAACATTTTAAAATCATTCCATATAATTCATAGATCATAATTGTTTTCCTTTAATAAATCATGGAAATTCATAATCAATGAATGATGAGCATTGTAAAACATATTTAATCAACCATAAACCATAAATGAAAATCAAAATAATATAGACATTTCACCAAAATGTTTCACCATCATAGGCATCAAAATAATTTCATATAACCAGGTTAACAAAGGAGACCATCAAATCATACCCGATCAAGAATAAACGCATATTTCTTGTATCATAATGGATTATAGATCATCACATTTATCCCATCGTGGATCATTCACATCTTGATGAATTAATAAAATAAACTTTTCTCCAATATAAAATCATGAAAATCAATTTTATTCCCTCACGGAATCATTCACATTAACATGATACTCATAATTATCTCATGAAATATAAGAAATTACACAATTAATTTGAGGGATATATAATTTTAGACCCCCTCATCATATAATGAAGACCATTCATACATGTTTCACAAGAATATGAATAATTTATCATATCATCATAAAATATCTCATAGAATGAAAATGGTAATCATAGTCATTTCATCATTTCATCAAAGTAAATACCATGAAAAATTTGTTTCATAAAAATATAATCAATATAATAATACCATAAAATGATATAATATTGTTTTTATCATTTTATCATATACCTAATAAATATAAATTATCATAAAATTTTGTTATCATTGATGAAAATTCCTTTAAATGGTTAATGAAATATTTCATGAGGAAATTTCTCTGTTTTTTAAATCGATTCTTTAAATTCTAAAAATTTAAATAATATTATGTAAAAATATTATTGGAACAGAACCATGAAAGCTTTTATATTATTCATAATTTTTTTTTGTTTTCATGAAATATTTGATTTCTATTTATCCCATATAAGTTTAAAGTAAACATTCCTTTTACACGTGTGTAAAAAATTGTCAAATATCACGTCATTTAGAAAATGAGAAAAAAATTCCTTTTAAAGAATTATGAAAAAAAAGTATTTGGTAAATATTAATTCAAACAATCATTAGATAATATTAAAATAAAAATTTATGATGACATTTTTAGAAATCAGGGTCATTGATTGTAATTTATATTAGATCGTACAGATATATAATTTTTTTTCATTAAATACACTATAAAAGTATATTGAATACTAAAAGTGGGAAAACTATATTAAAATACGTATTAACTATAAGTAACCATATTAGAATAACTTTAATTATAATATTGAAAGGTATATCATAATATTTCATTATTTGAAGCTTAATAATAATAAATTTGAATAAATAATGATATTCTAGAATATAAAACATTCCACATTGGTATACTTCGAGTGAAAATATTCTAAAAATAATGAACCTCTTATGGATATGAAAAATACTGTTAACATTGTTTATAATAATAATAAAATAAATTTCTGTTTATTATATAATCCATTTAAAATAAATAAATGGTGAATATGGAACGGGACTTAAAGAAATAAAAGATATATTAAAATTTCGTACCACAAGATTAATTTGCATTGATGACACTCTAACCATCTATATAATAAATTGAAATAGTTTATTATTTAGTAGTATAATAATTTACAAACTGATAATGTAATATATTTTTAATTTATTATATTTAAGAACCAATTTATTAATCATTCTTGGCTAAAATAATTTTTTTAGGGTGTTAATATTTCATTTTTCATGAGATTTGTTTTTTAGAAATTCAGGATAACATAATACTTGTGGGGTCACATAATCTATTGATAGTTAGTAATAATTTAAAAAACATGTATATTAACTAATTATCAATTTTAATAGCTCATGAAAAGGTTGAGATAAGAAAATATGTATCACTATTCATGAATAATGTAGGATGTATGTACTCAGGGACACTTTTTACACATATTGATAAATAAAAAGATTTATAGCAAACATTATTTAATTTTTATTTATTTAATTTTATATATTTAGTATCATATATATTCATTAAATATAAACTTATTAATTTGATGTAAAATAGAAATTAAAACAACACATTGCTTCACAAAGGGGATAATCCACACATGAGAATGGGTGACGTTACCACATTCCACTGAAAGATTATGGATGTTATATTATAATTATAAAGGAATAATTATTTCATAAATAACGTATAAAAATATTAAAACCACCATAATAACCATCCATGAATGATGTTGATGAAAAATTTATTGTATCACTATGTGGAGACAGTAAGTCATACGTGCCCACGAATGTAAATTTCATATATCCATTTAGAGAAAATTTGATGAATAATTTTTATTAAATAGTTAAAATAACATTTAATTAAATTTACAAATGTAACAATATTAATTAATTAATAATATCATTTATTAATATAAATTATATGAAGATTCAATTTGAAATAGGTTGGGTATAACGATATCCTATCTCCAGTAGGCCTCCATTTAACCCCTTCTCTCGGAAACTAGGAATGGTGCATAATAAAGTTCCTCTATAATTAATTAATAGGAATATTTAAATGTGATTTTTTATGTTTTTTTAGGATAATTGTCTAAATGTGTGTTCATTAAGAGAAATTAGAGTTTTCCTATTATAAGTGATTGGAGGAGCTCTCTTGGAATTACACAAATGATTAAAATATTATAATGTCACTATTGATGCAAATACATCCATATCAATAAGGATTCAAACATAAAGAAGTAATTGGTTTATATTATATAATTTTTAATAAAATTATACATGTTTTTCTTATTTTTGAGTCCATATCATTTTTTTATCCCGTTAGTTAAAATTTTTTAACATTAACCAGAAAAAAATAGTTTCACTCTAAAGGAGTAATAATTTTCCTTTTAAGATAAAAATTACATCATGAATTGAAAATAAATTAAAATTTTGAAAACAATTCACCATGTTTTTTCCCTCTTTTTTTAACAATAATTTATTAAAAATTTATTTTATATAAAAAACATTAATGCTTGTTTTAGTAATTTTTAAATTTAAAAATAAATAAAATAATATAAAATGGAATTAGAATATGTTTCATTAAAACATAAATAATATGTAATTTGTATCTACATTATTTTTATAACGCAATAATTCAACCAAATTTATTATCTTTAATATTTTTAATATGATCAATTTTAATTTTTTTATTAATTTAGAAAATATTTTTTTAACATTGAATACAAATTTTAATGAATTTTTCAATCAATAAATATTTAACATAAATTACATTGGTAAAAATAAATAAATCACATTTAATGTAAAAAATTTAAAATCGAACTTATCCACTTTTTATCACTGTGTTTTTTTAGATATATTAAAATGAAGAGCTTGAAAATTTGGTTTTATAATTACATAAATTGATCTATATGACATTATTATAGGGAAATATGACCAAAATGGAATATATTTAAATATTAGATTACTAAAGTAGAATTCTTCTCATAAATGTAATTATGTAAAGTGTTGGGTTTATATTGAGAACTTATCACATTATTTGTAAACCTAATTAATCCATTTTACCTTCACAATAGTACATTAAATTACTATGTTTCTATTAAAATTGAAAAAATAAGCATTACCTACTTAGAAAATTGTAACAACCATGTTCCAAATATGTAATACCTGTATAAAATTGCAATTTAAATAAGTATAAAAAATTCATATATAATTAAGTGCACTAAAACATGATGAAAAAACCCTTTTTAGAGAAGCAACGTTTGAAGCATAAAACTCTATTTATTCATATACCGTGACAATAAATATATTATATAAATGTTAAGAAATTCATGAATATATAATAAATAAAATTTCTTAAAATCATTGAAAAATATATATTAATTTAATTTATCATGAAAATATTTGTTTCCACATAAAAATAGTTTTTAGAAAAACATATCCTTTGTTATCAAATAAATTTTATTTCTATTTTTAATTAATTGATATCAAACGTATCAATTTTATACATTTTTAAACTTAGTTTTTTCATATATAAGTTTATATTATTCATATTCATAAATAAAATTACATGGAGACAACTATATACATTATTATGGTTCATTTACACCTTTGGGTGTGCGTATCAAATACTATTGGTGAAAATATATTTTTTAGAAACCATTATATGTGTCTCTATGTATTCAACATAATCTCATCACCCAAATATTTATAAATAATTAAAAAATAAATCGGGGTGTATCCAGGATAACTACCAAGACCATACTCAGTCAATCCTAATCTCCAAAAAACAAATTGATCGCATGGAATTAAAACATTTTTCAGATATAAATGCATCCATTTAATATTCAACATAATAAATAACATTAATCAATTAATTTTGTAAAAATATAGATCACCTTCTGAAATTTCCTTGTTACCCCTCATTCTAATCCCACAAAATACTTTACCAAAATCACCCAAGACCCACTGAAACCATCCAAAATTAATATCCTATAACATGGTCATGATGTTATATAATGTAATTATAAAATGTTTATAATTAATTTTACATTTTACTAATAATAACTTAATTTCCTCATAAACTCACATGGAAACATAAAATCAATAATACATACGGAAATTGGTGATATAAAAATCCCAAAATACTCATAAGCTAAGTACATAAAATTATTTCAAAATTTATGAAACCAAATACTCTTGAATTATTTCACATTTTTATAGTAATCATTATAAATTATAAATAGGGTTAAATATCGATAAATATTACATGAATTTATGTTCATTATCCCTCTTTAATATTCCTAAATACATTATATACAAAATTTTTATCAGTATAATGATATTATAAGACACTCCAATAGAATGAAAATCATAATCCCTAAACTAGGATTCTAATATTACGTGAGAATATGAATGGAGATGAAGATAACAAAATTGATAAGGAATAATAATGATGATGATAAGAAACACTGTGAACTAATTTGAAGACATCCTTGTATATGAAGAATATAGGAGAGAGAGAAAATTATTAACACCCCCATTATTTAGATGACTGATAAATGAGAAGCCATAATGTAATTATAAAATAAAAAACATTTTATTTTCAAAGTACATTCACTTTAAAAGCTTATTAATTTATTTTATAGGTCCGGTTATTCATTTTTGACATTTGGTGAGGCCAATAATGTCCAAATTTAATTAAATTAGGCTTTCAGTTGAATGGGGAATGGGACCACACTAATATATAGATTTTAGGGATTCCCATGTGATACAATTTTAATTCATGTGGGTATTGTAACCACTGACCTTATTCTGATTACTCTCTCCCAAGATAAACATATTTTTTTAAATATTTCGTGCAACCTTGTATGTCAAAAATGATTGTAATGATACATAAATAAGGTAAAACCCACCTATATATGGCCTATCTCAAAAAATGAAAACATCCCTCGAACCAACACAATATTATCCTAACCAATATTCAACATTAACATCATTTATGTGTGTGGGTAATTAAATTTATTATTTCACCACCTAAAAATTATATATTGAATTATTAATGATAACATATAATAGTATAATTATTACATCCACATTATAAAAAAAATTATAATTTATATTTTTAGAGGGATACCTGATAAAAATCAAGTTATTCTATCTTTTAAAGAATTGAATAAAAAAGTAGGAATCATTATGATTTCTATACATTAAGATAATATCATGAAAAATGTAATTGATTCTAAATTCAAATACCAAATCATCCAATGAACCTATTTTAATGTATGAAGTATTATTAAATTTTTTGTAAACAAATTTGTTAATAATATTGTTTATATCTAGTAAGGAGTGAAATTTTTCCCAAATGTTTGGATAAAAACAAAATATTAAGTTTCTATAATTAAAGAGGAATATGTCGATGTATTTATTGATGGTTTATCGGGAATTTATCTAAAAAATGTATAATTTTTAATATAACTCATACCGATGTATTTTTTATATCAAATATCCCTTATAAAATGTGCCTAAATAAATTTGATAAATTTATGAATAAAATATATGATAAATTATATAAGTTATTTATACACATTTTAATTACTAGGGGGTATTTATGTATTCTCTATTGACAATAATATGGGGTTAATGATTCCACTAATTGACTATTATAAACAAAATATGACCATATTAAATTAAAATATTAATATAGTCGACTTAATTGATCAATATTACTAGAATAAATACTTTTCAATGGTTGGTAATCAATGATTATATCAACAAATTATGGTGAACATTTTCCATATACACAAGATAATATTACATAAAAATATAACCAATTTGAACTAAATTTAGTTTACTTAATTATCCTAATAATATTCATGGATTTAATGAAAATAGTCCTCATATAAAACAAATATAATTTTGGATTCGTCATTATTGATTATATTCTCATATATTTCATGAAATAGGAAAAGAAATCCAATCTTTTAAGAGTTGTGGTGATGACATTGAGAAAACAAAAATTGATTTCTAAATACAACAAGTGAGTTCTTAGATACAAATTTATCATTAGGCTATGTGATCAGAAGTGATGTTATATATATAGATCCTTCAAATACTATGGTGATTAATGAATATTCCTGGCCCAATAATAAAATATATATCTAATTTTATCATGTATTCGATAGGTAGTATTGATTAATTTTATAAAATTTTTACTTATTCTAAAACGTGATATCTATGATTTTTTATAAGGGATTAATGTTTCTAAAGGTATACTTACATGACTGATGATTTACATAGTTTAAAAATACTTTAGTCAATGAACTTTGTAATAATATTCTAACCTAGAGAAGGGGTTTTTAAATAAAACAATACTTTTATGAATGTAATATAATTTTTTCACATGAAAAATGAAAAATTGATATCATATATATCATTCCAAAAAATATCTATGATATAAATTAGTCAATGAATTATTAGGAATTATAAATTATAATATTTACATTAATAAAATCAAAGAGTTTTCTATATAGAACGATTAAGTATATATTTATTCATGAATAATGACTACTTAAAATATTAAAATAATGAGATGGAAAAATTGGTGATAGATTATGTCAACATAAAAGATTGACCTAAATTATCCTTGTTTTGTATTTAAATACATCATGGTTTTAAATAGATGTAAATGTCAGACATGTAAATCAGATGGTAATTGATGGAGTTCTATTTTCAATTGATTATTTCATAATTATCCATATACGTGATGATTATGGTGGTGAAAAGGGATTTCATGGATCTTCCTAAGAAGGTGAGATATATTCTACCGTGAATCACCGTATAAAATGGAATTATAATTTTTAGAATGTGAATATGTATCCAATCGATGAGTTCATTGAATATTATTTTAATAGATACAAATAACCCACATTTTAATATTCACCCCTCAAGCCTACAGAGGTATATATATTATTCATAGAACTTCATGTTGACCAACATGAATATGTATATTATTGGTTATGAATTCATAATTATTTTCCTTTGAAAATAAAAAGGTAGAACAAATGTATTGCATGTAAATGACATAAATAATAACCATACCAACATAAAAATTGGAGATCAACAACATTGATATTATCATAGGCCTCTCCAATACCACTTATTTAAAGAATTAAATTTTGTATTTGGTTTAAAAACATTAAAGGTTTTCTCTAATTATTACAATTTTATAGAATTTTTACACAACATACATGTGAAGATATATAAAAAAATCAATGATTCAAATAGATTCAAATTATTTTCTATCAATTAGAGAATTTTGATCAACAATGATTTGTTGAATAAATATTCAACAATTAATAAATATTAAATAAAACATTTTTACTAAATAATATATTAAAACTAGTGGTCAATTAGAAAAGGATCATTTATATATTGGTATAAATTATGTAATGTTTATTAATAGGCATCAAAAGAGGCACAATTCATCATTTTTAACTGTTTGAGTTCTTTTAAAATAATAGTTTTCACTGAATAATTCAAATGGAACTAAAAAAGAATATTTATTGAAATGGATAATGAAACCATCATGTTAGGATGATATTGGATTTATTTCTTTTACGACCTTGAAATTGTTCTTAAATGATAGAGATGATCTAATACAAGAAAATATATATTAATTTAGAACATAGTAAATGAAAAATTATGCTCATAAACATCAAAGATATATAGAGTTCAATGCTAGAAATAAATTACCTCTTTAAATGAAACCATGGAATCTGCTCATGTGATTTATTAAGAAGGGGATACTGAAGCATTGATTTAGCACATCCTTTTTAATTTATGTTAATTTTGGACTATTATACTATCAAATAGTTATTCCACTAAAACTCTCATACATGTACACCATATTCTATGTATCACACCCAAGGAAAAAAATACATGATCTATCATATGTTGTGTACTTGGATATTTTATAATTAGATAATGATCTATATTATTAGTAACAATCGGTAATTATTATAAATCAAAGTGAAAATGTTTTATATAACATGACCACTCATATGGTAATTGTTTTGTGAAATAAAATTGATTCTATTATTTAAGAAACCTGGTAATTTGATTATATAATTAAATGTATGAAAATAAATCTATTATAATTTGTTTAATGATGTTTTTTTGTGTAAATATTTAGAGGTTATATAAAAACATATATTATAGTATTAATTTTCTTCCATGTGTGGAAATAAAATAACATTTTTTTATAGGAAATAGAAATAAAAATGAACATTATTTCATTTATTTTATGTTGAATATGATAGAATTAAATGAAATAAACATATATATTATAATAATTTATATGAAATAGCGAAAGAAGTAGATAATTCTTGTTATAATACTATAATAAATTCATGAAAATTGTATCCAATTAAAATGATTAATCTAATAATAAATATATAAAAAATAAAAATTATTACAAATATTATATATATTTTGAGTAATAAATAATGAGATAGGATTAATAATATTTATACAATTCTAAAATGAAATATATAAGAGTATTAAATTTTATTGTGACCTTTATATTACTATTGATTATTTATATTCATTGGGTAAAAATATAAACTATGAGTATATTAAAACTATCTTAACACCCAAGAAATGCTTAAGTAAAAGTGACAAATGAATTTTACATAATATAATTTACCTGTATAAAAAAGTTATTTACATTCATATAATATTTAAAGTATATAATGTATTAAAATATATTATTTAAATTTAATATTTATATGTTTATTAACATTATGTGTTTTTATATAAAATTTAAAAATAAAAAATATAATTCTTGAAATTCAAAATATTTATTCCATATTTAGAATTAGTACAATAAATGTAGGTAAGATCAAAAGTGTAATTTTTAGTCACAATTTTGTTACCGTGGGAACAATGAATATAAATTTGTATATACTTTAAATATAATATATATTACTCAAAGGAATCATTTGATAAATAGATAATTGAAATTCCCATTTAATATGTGTATAAGAAAAACATGTGATTCACCTTCAGTTTTTCAATTTATAGTCCTGTTCTGGAAACAATTACATTCCACCTTCATTCTGAAATGTGGTTTTTACTAAAACAACTATTAAATTACTATTTATTAATGAGGATTTCTTATATCCACTAAAATCCCCATATATAAAAAAATTTCACAAAAAATACTATAATTCCTATATTGATAATCCCTTTTCATGTTTAGGATCCTGTGGTCATAAGATGTTATCATTGTCAATAAAACAAAT
Source organism: Viscum album (assembly GCA_963277665.1). NCBI lineage: Eukaryota > Viridiplantae > Streptophyta > Magnoliopsida > Santalales > Viscaceae > Viscum > Viscum album. The sequence continues at coordinate 1,901,683,472 of OY728150.1, read as the reverse complement.
ATTTGAAATAAGGGAATATTTATTTACATTTAAGTAGGTAACACTTTATTTGTGATGTATTTATTTTATATTATCATTACAACACCTTAAATAAATGATTATGATTTATTATTACCTGAAATAAAAGATATCAACATTTATATAATGTGAAAATAATTATTTAAAAACATACTCATGTTCACCACATCATTAAAACAATTTCATGTACTGGTCATTTTGACAACTTACATGGAGAATTATTTTATATTTCGATCAGTATAAAAATATAAAGTAAAATAAACCAGAATAATGGATATATATATATATAATGGGATATTAATTAAACATAATATAATGGTTTTTGATAAGTTATACTCAAATGAATATTCACGAACAAGTAACCTTTTATGTATGGGAATGTTATTTTAAATGAGAGAATTACAGATTTCATATATGGAAACCATACCATGATACATATTAAAATTAAATGGAAATTCATATTTTAATGTAAAATATTTATTCAAATTCATTTTTAATATTTGAGAAGAAGTAATTATTTACAAGGAATGACATATGGAATCATTATTTCAAAATATTCATTGAGAAATTCGAAGTTCTGATATCTAATTACATGTTTGAATAATAAAAAAATAACAAAATGTTATGTAATAAATTTATATAAGTGATTAATTATAAATTATATAAATTAAATTAAGTATTTGTAATTTTTTATTAATAATTTAATGTTGATCATATATTGGGTTAGAGTGTGTTCAGGAAAGTCATCACTTAATGTATTAATAGAATTAATTTTTCACTCATTTGTATTTAATTTTATCACAAATAACGATGTTATTTATGGTTTATATATGTATCTTATTTAATGGATGTATTATATAATCATCTCTTTATTTTTATCTAAATTTATTATCATGTTCTATTGATTAATGTTTAATATTGATGTTTCTAAATTAATTGTTACCCATTATTTTATTTTCTCAAATATTTTATATATGAACTATTTTTCAATTTTATTAAGATGTATTTTTTGAAATATTTATATTTTTTGTAAATTATAAACATTTTATTATCTTTTTTGTTTTTTATCCATTAATACATATTTTAATTTTTCTATAAATATATCATAACACTATAGAAAATAATTCTTGACTTATTTATAATATAATCCCCTCTTGTGATAGATTTTTATCCATATCATAATAGTTTATGTTCTACAATTTGGTCATTACTTATGTTACATTTGACCGCATTTTCTATTGGTTAATAATAATTTAATAATAAAAAATTTTATATAACATTAAATTGTTTAATAGTTGTTTTATAATTCAATTTTTTTCCTAGGATAATCATGCTTTGATTTTGATATAAATCTGGTTTTTTTAATTATATGGAACTCATATGTAAGGAAAAAATATTTTTTGATAGGTCATCCAAGATTTATAAATCTCTCCAATGAATTATGCAATTTTTCATATCTTATGAAATTATTATATATGGGACATGAGTTCGAGACCTTATCAACCATATTGCATCATGTTTGTGTAGATCCTTAAAAACAATTTATGATATCCTATTATTAGTATTATGAATAATTTTAATTTTTGATTCATGTTTACATTAACAATTTACAAAATAAACCAAATATGATTTCCTCATTCTAATATCATACTTCTTGATTTAATGATCATAACCAAATGTTTTCTAATTTAGATTCATTTATAATATTCTTCTTGATCAACTTTTTTTCTCTATTTAATATATATAATATAATAATTTTATTATGTTGTTTTATCACCCTTTACATGTGTTTTTATTCCAACCATTATAACACCTTGAGATTTTGTGAATTTTTACTTTTCATATTAGTTAAATCTTTTTATTTTTTTCATGTCACATAACAATGAAAATAAAATATATTATATTAACAACCTATTTATGGCTTGTATTATTTTCAAAACCGTGTAATAATGAACTAGACTCAATATAAAATTTAGCTTTCATGAAATAGGACATTGAGTATTGATTTCATTACAAGAGAGAATGACTTTCATGAATGGTTGGCGTAACACGAATGATCGAGTTTTACCGAAAAATAATATATTATAAAAATGTATTTATTTAATATAAAAATATATATCATATCTATTGAATAATATATTATAAATAATTTATTAAAATATATTTTTTATAAAAATACAATATGAATTCACTGGTTACTAATTAATTATTAATGAAGATGAAAATTGATTTAATATAATGTAAAATGTCATTATTTTTATGGTTATAAAGGTGTTTAAAACTAACAAATTAAATTAAATAAAAATAGTTAGTGATATTAAGGTAATATACATGATTTATATTCAATAAAATATTTTTTATATTCTTTCAAAATATTTGAAATACATAAGATCAGAACAAACCCAATTTTATGTTAAAAAACATATATTCTTATAAAGGCAGATTTACCACAATTTAAAAGGGAACCCATTTTAAAGCAAAAATTGGATGTTTCATAAATTTAATATGAAATCATCAACATTATAATAGAATTAGAGAAATAAAAATTAGTTTAGGATAATGTTTTTTTATTTTTATGTAATTTTTCATATTTTAAATTAATAGTTAAAAATAAAATATGTTTTTTCAAAACTATTTTTTATATAATTAATTTTAAGAATGAACTATATTTTAAATTCATTGAAAATATTAATTAGATATTATTTTTATTAATTAATCAAATTTAGGTCATTGGATCGAATTTCTCATTTAAATTGGATATAAAAACATATCAAACATTTGGCTATTTTTACTTTAAAACCCCACAGTGTCGTCCCATTCGTGAGATTAATTTTAAATTAATTTCATCCACTTATGTTGTTGGAATGTTGAAAAATAGTATCCATATTTAAAATAGTAATAATTTATAATATCTAACACGGTAATAAAAATTCATCCACAAAATTAGTGAATGTAATTTAAATTAATTACATCGATTATGTAAAAATTAAGCCTAACTAAGGACTAAACCGTAATATGAAGGGCTTAAATGACCTAAACACTTATACAAAATCCAATAGATTTTGAAAATTATACCATGATTCATCCTGTTTATAATTCAATGTCTTATTTTGATACTATTAAATTGATTTTCTTTATATAAAGGGTTATGTAAGAAAAAGGAGAAAAAATAACTTTCCTTTCCTTTAAAATGTATAAAATATTGATATTTGTAAAAAATCATTATATTTTAGGCTATAAATATCCTTTGGAAATATAAATAGGTTATTTTTGTAATAATAATTTATCAATAATTTTTTTGCAATATTTAGTTACTTAAATTTATTACTAAAGTCTTATTGTAATGATTAATTAGATTATAATTACCTAAAATTAATGATGCAACAAATATTGAAAGTGACGTGAATTGATTAAATAATTATCATTAATTATTTGATAGAAATAATATATAATTTTACATATATTTAGAATTAATATATTTTAATAATAATATTATATTATTGCATTAAAATTAAAATTAAATAAATAATGTCAAAATTGAAATGATTGTTATTTAATAATAGAAGATATTTTATTAAATAATTTTTATTTAATAAATAACCGAATTCATGCAATTTTTTTTATGTGTTAAAATATATTAAATATCATCTAATAGTGGACCAATTGATTATTTATAATCAACATATTGATACATAGATTATAAAAAGGTATGCATCCTAGTTTGGGTTTAAGTAGTATTTTGCGAGTCACATGCGCTTGTTTGAAAAATTAATTTTCAAAAAAAAATGATATTTTCAATTATAATGAAAGAATAATATTTATAAATATATGTATCTATATTTTATAATAAATAAAAAATCAATATTTATATATAAATTACATATCTTATACAACTAGATGCTCTAATAAAAACCAAAATAATAAAATGGGGGAATATTTGAAGTTATTGTACCAAATTATTAAAATGAATATAGTTTTGTGTCAATAAGATTTTGTTCTAACATAAATTAACAATAATCCATTATTTTCCATTTTGGAGGCACATTAATTAATGGACACTACACATTATTGAATAACTTTAGGTATTTATATGAGTAGCACTCTCCTCCACTATAAAAAAGAAAGAACATTAACCCTTCATCACACCTATAAAAATAGATCAGTTAATAAAAGATATGATAAATATCCTCCCAATAACCCTTAATTCTTCCTTTAATACTTTACTTTTGTAAAAAATCATCTATGGAACCCCTTTGGAGAAAACCAAAAAGATTTACCTGATTAAGAGGTAACACCCTCCCTCAAACTCATTTCATTTATTTTACTTCTCCACTCTTTTAAATATTATTATTCCATGGCCATATAAGATAAAATTTATCCTAAATATACTATTATGTTATTATTCATAGATTTATATCTATAGTTACACTCCCTTCTATCTAATGGGTAATGAACGTACAGTTTACATGTACGGTGAAGTACCGTCTCACGAAACGATGATAGTTCATTTTTCAATTACCACCTCTCATGATGAAAATTATGATATAAAAAATTTATTAATGTTATATATTATATTTATTATTTCATTAATATTATGTTTAAATTTTTATAACATATATTTATACTTTCCAGTTTGTGTAAATACGATAATTTCGTTTGAGAATGTGTGGACTGCCGCCCCCTTAGAGAGATGTGATTCATTCACACCATAAATGGCATGGATTAAGGAAGATTTTTGTGATATTATGTGATATATATTAATGAAAAATGATATTTTCATTATATAATATACATATATAAATATATTTCATTTTATTTCCTTATTTTGACATGATAATAAAAACAGAAAGAATGTCCAAAGGTACATACAACCAACTATCTCCATAAACACTGTATTCCATTTCATACTTCTATATTACATAGATTATTATAATACATCTATAATGAATATAAATTATATTTATATAATGGATTAAATTATTTAAATGATGATATATGTATGTGGTCCAAAGATATAAAAAATAATACACAAGTGAAAAACTAAACCAACATTACCTGAAGAGAAACCATAACATAGAATTGTAAATTAGATTGAAATATAATTTCATAATAAAACAATATAATTTATTATATATAATAATATGGTTCTATGATCGGTTTATAATAATCCTATATTTATTATATATTTTTTTTACATGTATGATGAGAGTTAATAAATAAGGTTAGGGAATTTCATCTCACTTTTTATTTCTGTGAGATACATTAATTATTCACAATCCATTCTTATTTGAGGTGTGTATAGTACAGATTGATGTATTATATGGTTAATATAACTAAAACTATATTTATTTAGATATCTATTTTATGATATTACATTCAGGGGATTTATGTTCAAATTATTGATAAGCCTGTAATGTAATTTTGTCTCAATTTTCATTCTTTGAGACACGTCCCATGTATGCACCTATATTTTTCCATAAGGTGTATATAAAACATTTGAAATGTTATATAATGAATATCATTAATCTCAAGATATTTTAATAATCATTTAATTTATCTTTCATACATTAAGAGTATGGTTGAAAGTTACCAGGAGGTAAGAGTTTATTGAAGAAATCTCATTGCTATTTGAGACTATTTATCATTATGATTTGTTTGATGAAATATAATGATAAATCTCTCGATACAACTCATGAATTTTATTCTCCTATTTTTTTCTTGATATTATTATATATGGTTACCATTTTCCAATATTTTCTTAATATGAATGTTAAGGAAGTTTTTGTAATGAAATATGAGTTTACATATCTTTTCGATCTTTAATCTATGTTTCATTAAAAATGTAATGCCCCGACCCAAGTTACCCAGAGTTGGTGAATTATTTTAATACATTGGCATGATTACAAGGAATAAAGTTCTGAAGGACCGATCGCTTTATCAGTCTTGGAAAATAGACTACATACATGAATGTTACATTAAACATTTAAACATACAAAACAACATAAATAATCCTTTATGAACGCCATTATTCCCTCGGCTTAACCTTGAATATGAATCACAATACACTTCATGAAATACTATGAAAAATAAAACAAAGAAAGGGGTGAGCTTAGATGCTCAATAAGGATAATAATACAGTAGAAACTTTCATAAATAAGCATAAACATTTATGTCAATGTATAACTAAATAAAAAGCCTTTTAAACATGAAATTCAGCATAGTATAGATAAAATAAAATGAAGTAATCCAATTTACGTATTCAAATGGATATTCTATTAGTCTAATAATCGCATGAAATATCACTAATTACTTTCATAATGATGTAATACATAATCCCAGACTATCATAACCACGTAGCCAAGGCCTCGTTCCAAGACTACAAATAAGAATGTGTCAAGGCCTCGATCCAAGACACTATATTGTCTCCTGATACATACCAATGCATTGAGAAGCTATAGCGGGTTCCACCCATCACTTACTAAGTCCAATGAATTCACATATGAAAAGGATTAAACATAACATAAACATTTGTATTATAACTAGCATACGAAATGTCAATATTTCTCCATAAACCATGAATGGTATAAAAATAACACATCCATAATCAAACATATCACAAAACCCTCAATACAATACAAAAGATTTGTATCATAATAAATCATCTTCATACAAGTTTGAAATCAATCAAATGATGTTGACATAGATTAAAATGATTTGTAAAACTGTTTGAGTGAAATATACCTTTATCCTGAAAACATTTGATAGTCACACAATTTAGAAAAGAAGACATTTAATGAAATTTTTGAATCAAAGTGTCCCATACCAATTTGAAACTATGGAAATTAACATTTTAAAAACATTCATGTCCATATAATTAAATCCATAAAACCCATTTCATAGACATGAACATTAATGAGAATAATTTAAAAGATTAAATATTTAAAAAATTTGAAATGATGTTTTTGCCAAAAGTTCCTTAAAAGAATATCTTTGAAAACTCTTTCAAAAAACATGTACATTTATAATAAATATGTCCTGTTAGATACTTACGAAAAAAACATCCTCGGATAATAAAGAGATTGTGAAATTAACCCTTACCAATCTGGTAACTTACGAAACATACACCCGACGAAAGAGGTATCATACATTGAATATGTAATTACACTTAAATTAAAGTGAATTACACAAATAATAAAATTATATGCAGCATATACACCACACAAAAGGAAATACTGTCAATATTCCACGAATCATAGAGAAATAAGGAGTTAGATTAAAACCCCTTACCTTGCACATTCCATTAGCCAAGGGTACGTTTAACCTCCTGTATAAAGATCGTAGTATGTTATTAAATTATAAAAGAACCATATTAATATTTATGATGTCATAAATTATTCATTTATGACATTATACTACCCATTTAATCATAACTTCCTTGTTAAACTATCATTTTGGGTAATAATCGGTTTCTTTATCGTGTGTGTTTTAACTTGTTACTCTTGATTGTATCACTTATATCATTATTTAAATACTTCTAGAACATAAAACATCATATATATTTAGAATATAAATATGTATAATATACATATATATGAAATGAAAAAAATCATTTATGGAGATGGTACTCCAAACGTACGCATAAATGTTGTTTCCTTTTTCATAACGTATTGAACCGAACTAACTGAATATAATATATGTAAGTTAATATATATATATATATCTAGTTGCATTATTATTACATTTATTACAAACATATTTTTAATATATATTTTTATAATCGTCGATGAATGGTGAATATGGAAATGAATCTAATCGCATCGTGGAGATGGTAATCCGTACGTACGCACGACCAACAATATCATTTCCTTAATGGTGTGGAATTGGATTGTATATTAATTTTACAGAGAAAATTATCATGTTATTTTCATTATTTATATACATATTAATCATCATTATATCCATCCAAATAACATAGTGTTGAATAACAAATTACACCACGACGTGGAGATGGTAAGACGTACATACACAGACATGGTGACATTATCCTTCATAAGAAGGATAGAATAATGAATATAGTTGTGAAATATTTATAATAACATCACAATATATATAAGTTACTGGATTTATTTTTTTAGAATGGAAATAAAAAAGTAAGAAGAAGTGGAAGAAGAAAGTAACTTGAACGAGGGTGGTGAAATCATTAGCTCTTCTTCGGGTTCTACCTTTTGATTTGTCAAAAGGTTTCCTTAGGTTGGCTTTATGATCAAAATAAGGCCACTAGGTTGAATTTAGTGAAGTTGAGATGATATTTGGCCAGGTTTTGTCTGAACCAAAATACTTTTAAGGTATGAATTAGAGTGAATGTGACGTTCCCTTTAATAAGAGGGGTGAGGGGAACCTTAGGAAAAACATATAATATTATTTTATAATAAATTCATATTCAGTTTAGAATGGATCAAAAGTAGATTATTCAATCTCTAAGGTGGTTATGGATTGAAATAATTTCATCCAATATATTTTAGATAGGTTTGGGTCACTATAGGAACCTTATCGTTTAGTTTTAACTCGTAGTTAATTAGTTTGACACTTACCATGTCACTTTGTATTTTAATATTATATTGTCAATGGACATACTATTAAATTCCAAGCGACCCCCAAGTGGCCCATTAATGATACAGCTATAATTATATATGTTCTTTGCCCAATCTTTAGATTTTTAAGAATATTATAGAAATTAATAATATAAAATTTGTTTTAAAAACTCTTTTATGTCAATTTTGACACTATTTAATAATTAATTTTTTGTAAAAGTCATAAAACTTTATTAATTCAAAATAAATTTATTTGATAAATAATAACATGACATATTAACTTATAAAATTCGTGGATGGAATCAAATATTCGAATTTTATTTATTTTTACATTTAAAATACCATTTACTTGATTCTTTCATTAATAAAAACAATATTGCATCATCATTGTGTCTTAAAAAAATTTAATTATTTCATTTTTAAAATTCAAAATAAAATACTATTATGTAGGAAATCATTTTATCTTTCTAATTATTATTTTTTGTCTAATTTATCTTTTGTATAAACCTATGTAAAATGTTTTTTTCTAAAAGATATATGCTTTTTTCATTTTTGTATTTACTTTAACTTAATTAATATAAAGTGCCATTATCACATACAAGTGGATTAATGGGGTCCAAAAATCGACCCAAATATGACCAGGGTCGGAAATTAATCATCCAATGTGGTTAGGACATGTGTTAAGATAATTTTGAATTATTACAATTTTCTTTTTTACCTTGAAGTACCCTATTTACCTTTAACCGTGATAAATAAAAGTCAAAATTTACTATTCACAAAAAATTATTTTTATCTTATTGAACCAAGTTTTACACTTTGATATTAACCTTTGTCTTTTGGAGTTTAGAAATTCCACTCACAGAAGCAGTAAAAGTATGTTCTATGTGAATTTGTAAATTCTCCTAAGAGATGGGTAAAAGACGGAGAAAAGTTCAATAAAATTTTTATATGCCAAAATTTATTATAAACTAACTTCAAAGAAATAAATTGAACTTATATAAGTATTACGTATATATTTTTACCAAAAATAAATTTAAATAAAATAAATAATGATTTAAATAAAAAGTCAGTTTCAACCAATAACTTATTGTTTTTCACTATTCATCTTAAATTGAATGTTTTCAAAAAAGTACCAAAAATTCAAAATAAGATAATTTTGATATTCCGAATGAAAAAATGAATTATATTTTACCAAATTCAGAACATAATATTTTCATTTATTAATTTAAAATTAATTTCCACTGTTAAAACCAAAGGGCGTATTTTTAAGAAATAATAACTATCAAAAGTTTGACACTTCTTTATGTCCAATTTCAAAGTGAAATTACTTAGAATGACCATCATTGGATTAAATGGTAAAAATAAAATCTATTTATAAATCCAAACCATTAAAATTTATAATTTAACAATATAAATTACTTTGATTAAAAAAGTCGTTTTCAATTAAAATATAGTATTTTTCACTATTCACCCAAATATAAAATTTATTAGAAAAACACCAAAACTTTATTGAAACTATATTCTTATATCCCGATTCTAAATAAGAAGTTAATTTTGTCAAATTGAATATATATAAGATTTAAATATTGGATTTAAAAAAGAATCTTCATTAAAAGGCTGTAAAATTGCATTTTTTTAAAAATACTTCTTTTATCTGAAAAAATGAATTTGTTCTTAAATTATGTTTTAGAAACTCATAATATAGATTCTAAAATTATAAGGATAATATAAAATTTATAATTTAGTTATTACTATTCATAACCACTTTTTAATGGCTAGTTTGGTAAGTCGTGGTGCGCTTGAACTCAGTGTTGCATACAACACACGCTATTTTATTATTCAAAGTGAAGCATACCGTGGAAGCTTGGGGTGTTACATTCTCTCCTCCTTCAATAAATTGCATCCTCGCAATTTGATTTTTTTTTAAATAAAAGGTTGAAAATAGAAAATTCCTTTTTCGATAACCAACATCGGAAATAGGGTTAATAAAAATACGACTTTAAAATAATGAAAGAGAAGTACAAAGTTCACCCAAGATAGCCCAAACTAGGATTCTATGAAAACATGTATATGGTGGAGAAACAAACCATCAAGGTCTGTTGGATAGTTGTAGGAAACATGATTAAGATAAAGTTAACCACAAGAAAATAACAAACTTTTGATTGGTTAAATATTCTTTGATTCCAAAATAGGAACAGTTAACTGACAACATTTTTGTTTTATGTTACCTTTCATATTGTTGAAGAGTTTATTTATGTGATTTAATAAGAAAGTAAGGAAGTATACTTACTTGTCATGTAGACATTAATTCATTACTAAATGTTTACCTCAAACCCATCTTTCACTCCAAAAGGTAATAGAGCTCGAAAATATTATATTTATCCTAACTGTATAGGGTTCCAAAAATAAATTTATAATTCATCTATCAGAACATAAAAAAACTAAATTATACAATCCTAGACAATATGTGGGCCAGTGGTAGGTGATACACCCTTGTCTCCCTTCGGTTGGGGTTCACGTCTTGCGGCCTTGCTGGACGCGACATGTTGCTGCCCGTCCTCCGGGTTGTCCTTTTATGGAAATACAAAAATAATCTCAAACTAGAATTATCCAAAATACTTCTATCCAATCTAATAGTCCCAAATTTATAAGGAAGGTAAACACAATGAAGATCCTTTTTTTCATGTAATAACATGTGAACAACTTCATCATGTATTCTTTTAAAACACTGGAACATTCTAAATTACCATAAAACCTTATTGATTACATTCATGATCCCTTATTCCTTATAGAATAATGGATATAATCCTTTATTCAAAAATGTTGTAAACTCTAACAATGATCGAATATAAAAACCATTAATCTGTTTCAATGTTGTGAAGAATATAGAATATAATTTATACAAATCAATCATGTATTATTCCAAAATCACTACCTTGATATCAGAACCATATTATGGTATATCTTTCTCTCAACCATATATTTTCCAAAAAATTAACCGGCTATTGATTATCTTTTCTTGGTTCCACAAAATCTTAATTCCTTAATGAAATAGTACTACCGTACAATCCTTATATCCCCCATAATTATTATAACCAGTACATTATTGATACAACACTCAAACGACATAATACTTTAACAACAACATAAGAACTCTAATCATTCCTCCTCATCTATGGCAGTATCATAAGTTTATTATTATCCAATAACATTATTTGGGGCATACTCTGATGATTTGGACATTGGTTCGTGTAGTGTCCCAAATCCTTTCAAATAAAGCATTATACTTTTGATACATTTTTCTTACCCTTGTAGTCATGTACATGTCGTCATTTTTCTCCACACTTGTAACGAACTCTCATTCCCATTACGCAAGTTCTAGGTTGTTTCTTTCCACAGTTAACACATATGGGAAAATTCTTCTTTTCCCTCTTCCCTTTATCCACCTTTATGTCTTCCATCCTTCTCTTCTCTTGCTTCCCTACCAAACCATAGGACCTAGAGATTTCATTACTTATATTTTTAACACATGATAAAATTTCTTCATATGATGAGAATACATGGGAGATAAGCTCCCATCTAAATGCTGGCTTAATAACATGAACAATATAATCCTTCTTACTCTTGGGATCATACGTATTGCTGGAGTACACATTCCTTCTACTCGGCGCCATTTCTATACAATAGCATAAACTAGGTCACTTAATGAATTGAAATGAATAATTCCATACTTCTAAAATACCTAATGTAAATAGAATGGTTTATGGATATAATCCATAATCATAAAGATGTTTTCATTGAGGAATTCTATACTCATAAACCCTTTATAATGGTATCTAATTAAAATGAGAATTATCCTAAGCATATCCCCCGGGAGTGTCGTAACCATGATTGTAGAAATGCTCGTTGTCATGCACCAGTTCCTGTTTGAGTCTAGCTCAAAACCGTGTTTTCATGTTTTACCCCTAGGTACATATATGCCAGATCCACCTTCATGTGCGCGTATCCAGACAGAGATGTATTTCTCGAAAAACTCACAAAATCATTATAATACAAAAATTCTAGGAAATTCTTCTATACTAATCCTCAATGTCTATCTTTGGTCTATATTCTCTAATCAGATTTTATCTAACTCTAGACTCCAAGGTTATTGCTAAACTTTCTCTGATACCAACTGTAATTCCCCGACCCCAGTTACCCATAGTCCGTGCATTATTTTAAAACATTGGAATGATTAGAAGGAATCATGTCCCAAAGGACCGATCGATTTAGCAGTCTTGTAAAATAGATTACATACATAAATGTTACATTACACTTTATAACATAAAAAAACATAAATAATCCTTTATGAATGCCATTATTACCTTGGCATAACCTTACATATCAATCACAATACACTTCCTGAAATACTAGGAAAAATAAAACATAGAAAGGGGTGATCTTAGATACTCAGTAAGGATAATAATACAGCAGAAATGTTCATAAATAAGAATAAACATTTTTGGCAATGTATAACTAAAAAATCCTTTTATACTTGAACATCAACATAATATGGAAAAAATAAAATGAAGTAATCTCATTTACTTATTCACATGGATATTCTACTAGTATAATAATCACATGCAATATCACTAACCACTTTCATAATGATGGAATGCATAATGACAGACTATCATAACCACGTAGCCAAGGAATCATTCCAAGACTAGTATAAGATTGTTTCATGGCCTCATGCCAAGAAACGAGTTTTCCTCATAATACCTACCGATGCATCAAGGAGAAATAGTGGGCTCCACCCGTCCCTTACTAAGTCCAATGAATTCCCATATGAAAAGGTTTAAACATAACATAAACATTCGTATTAAAAATAGCATATGAAATGTCAATAATTTCTCCATAAACCATGAATGGTATAAAAATAACACATCCATAATGAAACATATCACAAAACCCTCAATACAATACAAAAGTTTTGTATCATAATAAATCATCATCAAACATGTTTAAAATACATCAAAGGATGTTGACATAGATTAAAATGATTTGTAATATTATTTGAGAGAAATATCCCTTTGTCGTGAAAACATTTGAAAGTCACTCAATTTATAAAGGAAGACATTTAAAGAAATTTTTGAATCAAAGTGTCCCATAACACTTTGAATCTTTTGAAATTAACATTTTAAAAACATTCATTTCCATATAAATAAATCATTAAAAACCATTGTGAAAACATGAACATTAATCAGAATGATTTAGAAGAATAAATTTTTAAAACATTGGAAATGATGTTTTTTAAAAAGTGCCTTAAAAGAATCTCATTGAAGACTCTTTCATGAAACCTGAACATGGAAAATAAATATGTCCCATTAGATACATAAGTAAAAACAACCGCTGATAATAAAGTGATTGTGAAATTAACACTTACCAATTTTTAACTTACGAAACATACACGCCAAGAAAGAGGTATCATACAATGAATATGTGAATACACATAAATTAAAGTGTATTACACAAATAATACAATTATGGGCAGTATATACACCACACAAAATGTAATTGTGGCAAGATAGCATGAATCTCATGGGAATAAGGAGTGAGATGAAAACCCCTTACCTTACACTTTCCTTTAGCCAAGGGTACATTTAACCTCCTGTATAAAGACCATAGAATGTTATTAAATTATACCAGAACTATGTTAATATTTATGATGTCATAAATTATTCATTTATGACTTTATACTACCCATTTAATGATAGTTTTCATGTTAAATTAACATTTCAGGTAATAAACGCTTTCTTTTTTGTGCATGTTTTAACTTGATACTCTTGATTGTATCACTTAGATCATGATTTAAACACTTCCAAAATATAAAACATCATATATATTTAAAATATAAATATGTATAATATACATATATATGAAATGGAAAACACCATTTATGGAGATGGTACTTTATACGTACGCATAAACGCTATTTCTGTTTTCATAATTTTTTGAACAGAACTAAGTGAATATAATATCTCTAAGTACATTTATATATATATATATATATATCCAGTAGAATTATTATTTCATATATTACAAACATATTATTAATATATATTTTTATAATCGTTGATGAATGGTGAATATGGAAATGAATCTCACCGCGTCGTGGAGACGATAATCCGTACGTACGCACGAGCGACAATATCATTTACTTAAAGGCGTGGAATTGGATGGTATATTAATTTTACAGAGAAATTATCAGGTTATTTTCATTATTTATATAAATATTACTCTTCATTATATCCATCAAAATAACATAGTGTTGAATAACAAATTACACCATGGTTTGGAGACGGTAAGCTGTGCTTATGCACGCATGGTGACATTATCATTCATAAGATGAGTAGAATAATGAATATAGTTGTGAAATATTTATAATAACATCACAGTATGTAGAATATATTGGATTTATAATTTATATAATGGAAATAACAAATATAGAAGAAGTGTAATAAGAAAGGAACTTGAAAGTGGGCGGTGAAATCATTACCTCTTCTTCGAGTTCTTCCATTTTATTTGATAAAAAGGGCTCCATAGGTTGGATTTATTGTCAAAATAAGTCCACTAGGTTAAATTGAGGGAAGTTGGGAGGATATTTGGGAAGGGTTTGGCTGAACTAAAAGGATTTGAAGGTATGAATTAGAGTTAATGAGGATTTCCCTTTTATTAGAGGGGCGAGGGGCACCTTAAGAAAAACATAAAATATTATTTTATAATAAATTCATTTTATGTTTCTAATGGATCCAAAATAGATTATTCAAAGTCTAAGGTGGTTATAGCTCGAAATCCTTTCATCTAATAGATTTTAGACAGGTTTGGGTCACTGTAGTAACCTTAACTTTTAGTTTTAACTCTTAGTTTATTAGTTTGACACTTACCATGTGACATTGATTTTTTATACTATGTAGTCAATAAACTCACTATAAAATTTCAAGAGACCCCCAAGTGGTCCATTAATGATACAACTATCATTATATAAATTCTTTGGCTAAACCATTGATTTGTATAATATTATATTAATTAATAATATAATATTTTTTTTATAAACTATTTTATATCAATTTTGAAAATGGCATCAAATATTCAAATATTATTTATTTTAACATTTATTATACCATTTATTTGATTCTTTCATTAATAAGAAAAATATTGCATCATCATTGTGTCATATATAAAATTAAATATTTAATCACAAAAAATTCCATATAAAATAATATTATGTATTAAATTATGTTAGCTTTCTAATTAATATTTATAGTCTAATTTATCTTATCTATAATCCTATGTAAAAATTTGTTTTCTAAATGATATATGTTTATGTCATTTTTGTATTTACATTTAACATAATTAATATAAAGTGTCATTATAACTTACTAGTTTCCATAAGGTCCCAAAATCGAACCAATGATGCCCAAGGTTGGACATTAATCATCCAATAATGTTAGCACATGTGTTAAGGTAATTGTTTATTATTACAATACTCTTTTTACCTTGATCTACCCTATTTACCTTTAACCGTAGTAAATAAAAGTCAAAAGTTCGTATTCACCAAAAATTATTTTTATCTTATTGAACCAAATTTTACTCCATGATATTAAATATTTCTCTCGGATTTTTGAAACTCCACTCAGAGAAGAGGTAAAATTATTTTTTATGTGAATTTTCAAATTCTCCTAGGAGATGGGTAGAAAACGGTGAAAAGTTCAATAAAATTTTTATATGCCTAAAATTAATATAAAATGAATCCAAAGAAAATCATTGAACTTATATTGGTATTAAGTATCTATTTTGATCGAAAATAAATTTAAATAAACTAAATAATTATTTAAATAAAAAGTCGGTTTAAACCAATAACTTACTGTTTTTCACTATTCAAAAAATAGACAGTTTTCAGAAAAGTACCAAAATTTCACCCTAAGCTAATTTTGATATTCTGAATCCAAAAATTAAGTCTATTGTACCAAATTCAAAACATAAAAGTTGAATTTATTAATTTAAAATTAATTTCCACTGTTAAAACCAAAAGGCATATTTTTAAGAAATAAAAACTATCCAAAGTTTAACACTTGTTTATGTCCAATTTCAAAGTGAAATTAATTAAAATGACCATCATTGGATTAAATGGTAAAAATATAATCTATTTATACTTCCAAACCATTATTATTTATAATTTAACAAGATAAATTAATTTCATTAAAAAAAGTTGTTTTCAGTTAAAATTTAGTATTTTCACTATTCACACAAATATGACAGTTATCAGAAAAACACAAAAACGTTATTGAAACTAAATTCATATGTCTCTATTATAAATAAGAAGTCAATTTTGTCAAATTTAATATATAAAAGTTTCAAATATTGGATTTAAAATGGATTAACAATTAAAAGGGGGAAAATTGCATTTTTTAAAAAATTACTTCTTTTATATAAAACAATGAATTTTTTCTTAAATAATGTCATAGAAACTCAGAACACAGATTCTAAAATTATAATCATAATAGTAAATTTTAAATTCATTTAATACTATTTATAACAGCTTTTGAACGGCTGTTTTGGTAAGTCGTGGTGCGCTTGAACTCAGTGTTGCGTACAACAAACGCTATTTTATTATTCAAAAGAAGCGTACCGTGGAGGCATGGGGTGTCAAAAAACATGATTTATACAATTGGGTTCTAATAATATTCCACTATTATCATATAATAGTAAAATAATATTTATACATTTTATAATCATATCGATTTTTTCAATGTAATCTACTTATATCTTATCAAATAATGATTTTTAATAAATTTTTATCATGAAAAGGGAATATTAATTTTACCTCGTATGACACATAAACATTTATCCACCGCCATTCTATGAAATTAATTTCCATGTTCTAAAATATTAAATTTTATGAATATTTTTTTATTATTTTTAATTTCAATTTTTTTTGAAAATGTCTTCATGCTTCATTAATATTTTATCAGATAAATAGGTTTTAAACTAATTTTCAACAATGCATCACATTTTTTGAAGGTTTTTTTTCAAATAAATAGTTACAAAAAAATTTGAATATTTATTTTGGTGTTTTAAAAATGATTCCAAATAATATTTTTCAAAACGTTTTCATGATTTGGTTATATGATTTCAGTGTATTTTTAAATCAAATGGTATTCAAAATGTTTTGAAGTTTCTTTCATAAGTTTTAATGTAAGAGGTTTTCTAAAAATATTCAAGATTTATATATATGTATTCAATGTGATATATAGGGAAAAAGTTTCAAAATGTTTTCATGATTTTTTATATGTTTTCAAGTAAAATGGTTTGAAAATGCTTTTATGTTTTTATAATATAATGTTCACTGAATGATATTTTCCTCAAGAATTGTTTTCAAAATATATTTCTATGTTATTTTCTATATAAGGTGACATCGATGGATAATAATCATTATATTTTATGAAATTATCCAATATATCCATTCATATTCTTTTATGAATGGATAATGTTTGGATGGAATAATTCATTATGATGCACTTTTCTCTTTAACATGTCATGTTATTTTGAAATCCGGTTCCTTTTAGGGGTTATTATTTGATGAAAAGATTATAATACCTATATATTTCTATTTTATATGATATGATTACATGGTTATGATACCGATTTAATTTCATGGGTTATGGTATGATTTTAAATGATCTTGTAGAACAAGTATCTAGGATTTCATTATGAGAAGGGTTAGACCTATATCTCCATTTAATTAATTATGTAAAGATTTATATCTCATGACATATTCGTGGATGGAACATGAAATGAAATTGGATTAGAATTATAGTTCTGGAATAAAATATAAAATCAGTTCAGTATTATAGGGCTTGAATAAGGAGTGAACTGTGTTTAGTAAAATAAAGATATAACTGGGTGTGAACCTAGTTCTGAAGAGGATATTGTCTCCTAATATGGAATTGATATTGATTCCTCGAATACTATGAAATAATCATATATGATTATGTGTATGAAATAATTCCTTGTATTATTCATATGTTATGCTTTCATGGATTTTTTTATTTATTTACTTATAATTCATACCTTATGAAATTCCAGAATATATTTCATGAATCATGTATATAACCTCTGATATGAAGGGTATGATCTTTTATTTTCTTGATCATGTTCTCATACCCCTATTCTATTGTTTATACCTAAAATACACAACTTTTTACCATTAATGATCATCTGATATCTCTCTTTTAAATGTTTTATTCCCTGTCTTAGGAGGATATAATCCTGGTATGGCATGTCTAAGAGGGGTGATAGTCTTGGAGAACCTAATGTGATATAATTTATCTTGGTCATGTACCATTGTTTATATTTACATTTTTTCAATTTCATTGAACTAATATTGTCTTTGGGAATCCTTTTATATAACATTTTAAGTATTCCAGAAACATGATGCAATTAAAATTTTGGAATGTGATAGAGTCTATAGTTCGTATCAGCGCAAATTTTTAGTTAACCATTGGATGAAAGGATGAGGAAAATTTAGTGATATCCCTTATTATACTTATAAAGATATGTATATGAATATCAGTTATGATAATTATATGTATGAGTTAATGATTTCAAAAATATCATGGAATTTTTTTAAAGGGTAGATTATTTTGTTTCCAATAAATATATCCCTATTTGGATAATAAAATTAGTGGTGTCTGTAGAAAAAAATGTCCTAAGGGGTAACAACATTGAAAATATGTCCCAGAAATAACTCAGAGTAATCTAGTAGAAGACAACAATCCATTCTACACACATAGTTTGATGCTCTCAAAGGATATAATTTGGAAATTACGAACAATTTCACCAACCATCATGATGTATTTATATAGAATATGACATTTAATGACCTAGTATAAAACAACGATTCATCTATTAAAATGATGGTTTCATGATTTTTGAATCCTAAAATTATTTTTTCATGTATTTTTGTCGTTCATCGATGATATTTGTTTTTTAAAATGTTGATTATGGATTTAGACAATTTATTGAACTATAATGAACTCGATCAAAAGTTAGTGTTTTAGATTTGAAAGGTATGGGCATTATGAAAATGGATTTACCAAGTAGAAATTTCATAATACGAACCTGGAAGGTGGAATGAGAATTGGGTATACTTATGAATATAAAGAGACCCCAAACTCTATGAGACATGTATGTGATGTTCTCCCAAAATTGTTTACATTAAACATAATTTGAATCATAAGACATAGTTTTAGGAACCTTAATACAGTATTTATATTTCATATTCTAGGAATTTGGTATTGCTGAATTTTATTATGAAGCTTGAGTAATGGTTTTAGAATTATATTGGATAAAATAAGTATTTGTGTTTTGGAAATTAAAATATTAGTCTATATGAATCATTAAATGTATATGTATTATTATAATAAGTTATAATTAAATATTGAAAAGTTTATTTTGAATGGTGATTTCATGGAATGGTGATATGTTTAGTTAGTTAAAGTACCACTTATTTAATGGATAACATTGAGATAACGTTCTTTGGATAAACATATGTTGGATATGAATAAGTAAATTGGATGATATGAATTAGCCTTTAACTGATTATTGAATAGTTTATCTATTTCATGAAGGATGGTGTTTATAACGACAGATACATAAAAAATTTATCTAGTTATCATTGCACTAAGGATGTATGCATGTTTTCCAAAAGGATTTATGGTGATTAAACATATTACATTCTTTCAAGGGAATATATAATGAGGGTTTTCTAATGTTTGGAATGTTATAAACAAGAATAATTTTTTGATACATGGGTGGATCGATGTTAATGTTATTTTGTATCATTATTTTTAATGACATGGGTTTTCATGTCTCAAAATGATTATAAGGTTAACCAATTACGTAAATTTTATGTTAAAATTAGAATGAAGTAAATAAGATTAAAGTGTTATCTCACCCCATGAGGATTTATTCATATTGGATAAACTGATCTAAAAATTATTTGTAGATGGAAACTGAATTGATACAGTGCGAATTTTCAATTATCCCGTGACTTATTGGTGCTTTAGCAATGACAAATTCACCTTCCTTTTTAGAGAATGTTGTTATGATGAAATTAGAGAAGACATGACTGAAATGATGTATTTTAAAAATGAAATAAAGTTAAATTATTTAATTATATCTTATCTTGATAATCTATAGACTCTAGGGAAAGGATATAGAAAATTAAAAATGTTATCATAATATCTATTTTTATGAATCAAATAGTCCCTTAGATAATCAATGATTTATGTCTTTTTCATTGGTAACATTCTTTTGAATAAGGTTTCAATCACCCTCCTCCAGAAAATTAATAGTTTGATTTCATTTATATGTCTATGATTTCACTTTTCACATTTGTTCTCCTACATGGAAACCCAGTAATGTGTTACTCTTGTTAACCATTATGGATCCAAAATTATTTTTTTGAATAATGTTTTAGTGCTAATTTTTTAGATGTGGGTTTCTATGAAATAAACATTTATGTATTAAAACATTAATAACCAAAAAGAATTTTATGAGAGAAATTAATTTTATGGGGGTAGAACGTAATACATAGAGATTATCGACCTTTTTTCAATTTAATTTAATCTTTTTGATATTTTTCATTTCACCCAAAACTGAAAATATATTATTTAAATTTAAAAAGCTATGTATGGCTTGAATTATATGAAACAAAAATATTTAATAGTGATCTATAGGGAACATATATATTATATTTCACTACATGAAACAACTAGGATAACTATTCATTCCCTAAAATAAGGACTTTTCTCAATGTCTTGTGTAACATGGTAAAACGAGTTTTAGAAGAAAAAAAATATTATAAGATTAATTATTTAATATTTTATTATATTATAAATACATCAAATTATAGGTTATGTATAATATTAAATTATTTAGGAAAATATTCGGTTTATAAAAATATAATATTAATTAATTTGTTACCAACTATTTAGAAATCAATATGAAAATAAAGTGAATACAAATGAAAATATTATTATTATCATGGTGATAAAGTGGATTTTCCCTTATATATTAAACTAAATTAAATTAGTGTGTGATAGTAATGTAATATATTTGATATATATTAAATAAGATAATTTTTATATTCATTCAATGTATTTTATAGACATAATATATAAACAAACCGATTTTTATGTTAAAAACATATGTTTATATAAAGGTTGGATTCTCCCTTTTAATGGAGAAACCATTTTAAATCAAAATTTTGAACTTTTAAAGCTTTAATATGTCAAAATTAACATTATAATATAATTTGAAACATAAAAATAGGGTTATGAATAATTGTTGGTATTTTTATTTTTAGGATGCAATTTTTAAGAAATAGTTAAAAATACAGAATTTTAATTCAAACGTGTTTTTTCTTCATATCAATTTATAAGAACAAATTATATATTAAAGTTGATTTAAAAATAAATAGATTATATTTTGATCAATTAATCCATTTTAGTTCATTTTGACTAATTTCACATTGAAATTGATGATAAAAACATAGAATGATTTTTATCATTTTAGATTAAAATCCAGCATTGTCATCCCATCACCATTATTAATTTTAATTTAATATTCCCCACTTATATATTTGGAATATTTAAAATTGTGTTACATATTTTCAATCAGAACATTTTATAATATATAATAATTTCAACATAATTTTTTACCAAAAATATTAGTGAATTTAATTAAACATAATTACATCGATTAAGGTAAAAGTAATCTTAAATAAAGACTAAACGATACTATTAAGGGCCAAAAATACCATGAAACTTGTCCAAAAGTATTTTTATTCCAATAATTCAACCGTGTATCCTATTTTATTGAATATAATGGGTTATTGGGATTTTATTAAATGGAAGTGTTCCGTATTTATGTTTAAGTAAGTAATATGACAAAAAAGAAACTATCCTAACATTTAACATTTATAAAACATTTAGGTATGTAAAATAAATAATTATTTTTGTTATACATATCATTATTAAATTTAGAAGGGTTATTTTAGTCATAACAATTTATCTGTAATTTATATAGATTATTTAGTAAAATATAACTATTACAGAACACAAATGTAGTGATTATTTAGTTCCTCTAATGGCCCGAAGGCCTTAATTTTTTATTGATTTTTGATAATCCACCTTTCAGGTGGTGAGGTAGAACCCTTACAAGGCCCGTAGGCATATGTATTACATGGATCATAGGCCTTAGTGGAATTCATTTGCTGTAGGCTTCAAACATTACATATAACCCAGAGTAACAACTTGGAACTACTCCTCCCCAACATCTTTATCGTGAAATCAACTCTCCACCCTCACATGGTTGTTCAGCTAGGCATTCCCGTGCATGCACATGCTTGTTCCGATGGCAGGTGCCATACCCTCTCATAATTGAAATCTATTTTTCTTCTTGCTCTACTGAAAGCTCTTTAGCTCATCCTCCTTGTAGAGCTTGTTACTCGTAGGTCGTCTGGTTTGCATCTGAACTTAAGGTGGCCCGAAGGCCTTGAGGTGGCCCGAAGACCTTACTAACCCGAATGCCTGGGTGACCCAAAGTCCTTAAAGGACTCGGGGTCCAAATCGGTGGCCCGAAGGCCCAAGCGGGGACATATTCCTGGCTACTACAGTGCCAAACAGTTCCCCATACAGTACCTGCTACAATACCCGCTACAGTACTGCATAGTTCCTACTACAGTACTGCTACAGTACCCAGATATGATGTCTCCTCTTGGATTTGATCCTGGGTCTCCCAGATGCACTTACAGAGTCCTTACCAACTAGTCTAAGGCTCATGTGCGATTATTTAGTTAATTATTAACTAAAATAAATGTTAATATAAATTTTAAAAGTGAAGTGAATTTATTTAATTATTTTTCGTAACTATTATTTAGGATTACTATGTCATGTTATATGTTTTTATACTTAATTTATTTAAATTATAATAATATTTTGATATTTTAACATTAAAATTAAATAAATAGTGTCAGAATTGAAAATATTGATACTTTATAATAAATGATATTTTAATAAATTATTAAAATATAAAAAATATATTTTACAAAAAGTACATTTTAGGTATTTAAAAATATTAAATATTGTCTATAATTGTCCATTTTATCATTTATAATTAACATATTGACCCATATATTGTAAAAATAGTTTTATCACTGTTCGGGATTAAGCAGTATTTTGCGCATCACATGCGATTATTTTAAAAATTAATTGGAAGAATTGATATTTTTTAATTTCTAATTTTTTTTCATATCCATAATTAAATTGATATATATTTTATAATACATACTACTTTATTTTAATATTAATGGAGAAATTACATATGTTTGAAAAATATAAACTTTAATAAAATCCAAAATAAATAAATTTTGGAATCTGAGAAGTTGAGGATCCAAATAATTAAAATAAACTTATTATTTTGTGTTTTAATTTTTTTTGAGAATATATTCACAATAATAAATTATTTATTCATGTTTCCCGTACATTAGGAATAAAATACCTCCCATTATTGAATACTATTTTGTATTTTCATGAGTGACACTAACCCTCCACTACAAAAATGAAAAACACTCCACCTCTTCTTCACACCACTTGAAACACTTAGGATTAACCAATAACTATTAAAATGTCCTCCCAAACACCTAAATATCTCCATTATGCTTCTATTTCTTCATAAATTCTTCCATGTGATCCCTTTCGTGAAAATAGGAATTATTTACTTGACTAATTGGTAACACCCTCCATCAAATTCCATTCCTTTATTTTCCTTCTCCCCTCCCCCAACTATTATTTATCCATGTTTGTATAAAAATAACAATATCTAAAATATACAATAATGTTTTTTATTCTTTTGGTTCAACCAAAACCTATACACAATTCCATCAAATGGTTAACATTCATGCTGTTTATTTGTACTGTGAACTACCGCCTTAAAAACGTTGATTATTCATTTTCTCCATTACTGCCTCTCATGGTAGAAATTATGATGAAAAATATTTTTACTTATGTTATATAATATATATTATTACTTTAATATTATATAATAATTTTTAAACACATCTCCTTATACACACTATTTTATGTTATTACGATAATTTTATTTGAGGAAATGTGGACTACCGCCCCTCAAAGCGATGTGAATCGTTCATACATTACATAAAATTTATTAAAGATGTGTTTAGAGAAATTATATGATATATAAGAAATAATAATTATATTTTAATGATTTTATATACATATATACATCTATGTTATTTTCATTATTTTTTCATCATGGAAATAAAAGGGAAACAATGTTCAAACGTACATACGACATACATTCCCCATGAATGGTGTATTCCATTAAATACTTCTATATTATATAGATTACTATAATATAAATATAATTAATATAAATGATATATATATAATTTTTTAATTTCTAAAACGATTATATAAGTATGACCAAAAAAGATATAACAAATTAAGACACATGAGATAAAAAATATAACGTGAAGTGAAATAATAAATAAAATATTTAGAAAAATAATAATATAAAGTCATAATAAAACCGTATATGGTATCATATATGAAAATATGTTTCGTTTATAGATGTATGATAAACATATATTTATTATAAATGATGTATGTGTGGGTATGATGAGTGTTAAGACATTATGTATGGGAATTTCATCAATGTTTTTACTTTCACGAGACACATGATTTATTCACATCCCATTCCTTTTAGGAGGTTGGTATACAACCTACGAATGTATTATATTATTCTTAAAATTTAAAATATTCATTTTCAAATATCAATTTTATGATCATTTATTCATGGTATTTATGATTCATATATCAGTATATTGGAAATGTAATTTATCTCAATTTTATTTCTTTGAGACACATGCCATGTTATGCACCTATGTTTAAGCATGACATGAATATAATTACATTAAAATATAATATCATTAATCTCTATATTATATATTTATTTTATGATTCATGTAATTAAATTTTATTACATGGGGATTATGTTTCAAATTAACCATGACGTAAGAGTTTATTGATACATAGTCATTGCCATTTGAGATTGTTTATGATTATAACTACTTTGGTAAAATCTTATGATCCATCCTTCAAGAACCAAAATGATTTTTTTTCTATTATATTTAATCATTGTATCTTTCTATGTTAGTACCATTTCCCAAATATTTGGTCCATATGATATTTAATATCATATAATTATAAAAGTCTAAATTTACCTCTCATTTGGTCAGAAATCTGTGTTCCTTCCAAACCTTGTTTTCTAGAAACAATTTCCTTGAATATTACCCTATTAATATACAATAACTAAAAGAAAATTTTACTATTTTTTCTATTAACAACTTTTTCAATGGAGTATTCTTGTCACTTTATGAAAAATGGTCATTTAATATATTTTGACCATTTGAAAGGAATATTATTTTACCCTGTACTGAATGTACAATGTTACCCACCATCATATTTATAAATTCCAATCAATTTTTATAAAGGATAATTTTTATGGAAATATTTATTAAGAGTAACTATCAATAGAAATTTTATAAAAAAATTCAATCATCATTCATACTTTTTTTAGTAAAATGGTTTTTGAACAATTTTTTATTTTTTTATAATTATTCAATGTTATTTTCAATGAATCTATTTTCAAATAATTATATAGTTTTCTTTTAATGTTTTTATGTATTTTTAGATTAATAGTTTTATAAAAGTTTTCAATATTTTATTGTTTCTTTTCATTTAATTTTCAATGAAAATGGATTTCAAAATGCATTCATTATTCTTTCATATGTTTTCAAGTAGGTGCTTCTAAAAAAATCATAATTTATTTTTATGTCTTATAATTATTTTCATAGAAATTGTTTTTTATTAATTATCTATATTATTTTAAAATATTTCATGTAAAATAGTTTTCAAATGGTGTGATATTTTTAAAAAATTATTTTTCTTGAAAAAATGATATTTTTCTCATGATTGTTTTGACTATTCATTTAAATTCATATCATGTAAATGTAAGAAAATTGAGTTTCATTATACCTAGGATTTATTACATGCTTATAATCCTTATAGGGAATTATATTTTATTATTTTATTGAAGAAATAAGACATAAGTTTTAAAATACTAAATATATATTGGTAATATCCAAAGATATTAAACATTTTATTATGGTTGGTTAGTTTAAATAAAATTTTAGTTAAATAATTATGTATAATTCATATAAATGGATTATAGGTTGTCAATGTTATCACCTCATGATTTAAAAATATATATCTTAGCCAAATAAATGGGATGGTAGTTGGAACCCATATTTACTTTGTAACACTCTTCATCTTAATACCCAAAATATTATATTATTAAGATAAATTGTTGAACATAATGAAAATCAAGAGATTTAAATTATTATATGAATTACTCACTGAATAAATAAAATAATTTTTATTTTTTTGATAGTTATAATATTCTTTAATTAGAAATATTTCAGAGGGAAAGAATTTGTGAGCAATGAATAATCAATATCCTTGATGGCTTATCAAATATTAACACATCATATATGGAATAGTCATGAAAAACTTGTATAACATATCATGTATTAATTTTATTTTCATAATTATTTTGGAATAGGATCCCATGAATTTTCTTTTATTGATGGAATATAGATTATTAATTAGTTTATTAACAAATATTTCTCAAGATATATAGAGAAATAGGGAGTATCACATTAATTTTCATAAGTATATTATATTTATATTAATATTATTGATGGTCGATGAATATTTGGTTAATTATATATTTCATTTATTTGTTCAATTTTGGGTGCATTAAATTTATCTGTTTTGGGTTCAGCCGTATATATTATTTCATGGTATTTATTTATTTTTTGGAAACAATCAGGATATTAATTGTTTTAAATATTGTCATAATTGAACACATTGGTGGGGTATAATATATATCATTCTCCCAGGATTGTTAAAATAAGAAAACATTCCATCTATTATAGTTGTTATATGGATTTTCCTTGAACTGTTTTGTCATAATAGTTATATAAATGTTTAGTGTATTCTCAAATAGATTCTAAGACTTATATAAATATTATTTCATATATATTTTAAAAAATAGATACACCAATTTATATTGAAATATTTTTAGTTTAATGGGTATGTATTATATAAAATAGATCAATAATTTAAAGTATATAGGGAAAGATGAGATAAATAACTAGTTGGTTAACTTTATTAAATATAATGAAGATATATATTTGTATGCATCTTATTCATTTATTTTTTTTAATTTTTATTTCAACTAATATTACTATATCTATATAGAACATTGTTATAAGGATTATATGGGTATTATAAAGTATAATAATATTCAAAATTCATTTAAGGGGAATTCATTGCTACAAATTTAAAGGAAGAATAATGAGATGCATATATTTTTATAATAAGATGATTTTACATATATAATATGGACCATATCACCATTTCAAAAAATTGTTGTTTGGACCCCATATTTATTTTATAATTATTCATAAAACTGATTGATAATAGTTTACTTATATAAAAATTTAATATCACGAACTAGGAAAATAAAGTCTTCCTTAATTTTTTTAATATCTTTAAGTTTCTAATAAATTAATATTATCTTGAAATTTTTTATTTTTTATCATTATAATTAAATTAAAATCTAATACTACTTATAATTAAATGAAAACAATTATCCACAATAATAATTAAAACATAATCAAGGTATAGGTATTTGGTAAGTAAAATATTTTCAATGAACTATGAGGTTGAAATATAGAAATTAACTCGCAATATATAACCTATACATACCACACTCAATTTGCATTGAGTGATCAAAGGGGATTCTCAAGAATAAATAATTATAGAATAAATATTTCATGTTTTGAGGAACATAACATGGAGGATAATATAGATTAAAATCTCCATGAAACAATAGTATTGATATTACATGGCTAATATGTGGTTATTCCATTAATAGAAAATTACGAAGAAAAAACTAATACATTTTCCCTAATAAAATATTGAAACAACTAATAATGAACAACAATGTTAGGGGTTATGAAATAAATAAAAACAATGAAATTCAATTATTGTAAATAATAATAGAGAGAAATGAAAAAAAATTGATCTTCAATTACTTAATTATAAGGTTAGAGTGATCTATTTCAGAATAGTTTTGTTATACACCAACATATATAATATATTTATAGAAATGAATGTCTTTGTAAAAAAAACTAAAAGATAATTGTATACCTAATGTATTGAAAGACTATATCAATGTATTATAATCTTATCAAAATATAAATTACATTTATTTAAAATATAATTAATTAATCCTAAATGGAAATAAATTTTATAAAATATTTGATAAAGAAAGAAACATCTATAATGATTATATAAAAAAAATAATGTATATTTCACTAAGGATTAAAAATATATTTACTGAAAGATAAATTTAAAATTTCCCCACAAAATTACAATACATTACTCTAAATTTCCATAATTTTATATTATTAATGATGATTATAATGATATTATCCATAAGATTGAATTCAAACATGTGTTTTTCATTGATTTCAACAAAATAATTTTAATACCAGTATAAGTAGATGTGACATTATTTTACAGTATGATTCACAATTTATGCCTAATCTATAATTTATTTATAATAATTATATCCCATTTATAGAAATAAATTTACAATTTTAGATTGGATTCATGATATTTTTCAACTATTATGCATAACATTTCCCATTACCCTTCATAGTTTCTTAAAAGTTCATCAGAATAACACATAGGATTTATTCTAATAAAATTAATCTAAACCTATATATTCTATGTTATAATCTTATATTTGTATCAAACAATATAAACATAATTATTAATATTTACCATGATAGGGGGAAATTATATTATTTTAAGGTTACCATAAATTAGAAAAATCACAAACACTGTCACTTATCCAAAAATTTGTTATATGTACATTTGATTTTTTGTATTACCTCGATGGATAGAAAAATACAGAAAATAATGAATCCCCTTGAGACTGTTCTAATGGTTCCTTGTTTAACAGTTCATTCCATTGAATAATTATATCAAACTAAATAGTTTTAATTGTCTGTAATAAGGAATTTGTGTTATATAATTTCTGAATGTGGGGAGTGCACATTTATAATCTACTTATTGTTAATATAATTTGAATATCACATGGATACATCTTTTATTATTTTGATTCCATGGAGGATTATGTGAACCTATGATCTATGTTTACCATCTAATAATATAAACATAGCCCATTATATTTTATTTATATTTTTAACAATAGTTTTAAGTAAATGAATATTTATAAAAATAATTCATTATAGAAAAATAATCAATATAAAATGAAATAATCATTTAATTGTTAATATTATCTAGGAATAATGAAATATTATATAAATAATCTTTCATAAACCTAAGTAAAAGTAATAAATTTAATCTAGAAAACTATATTTATTTTTAGAAAAAGATTCATATCTAGTAATAAAATTACGAACCATTCTTAATGAGTGAATATCATAGGTTAATATTATTATAATGGCCTAACCATATATTTCGATACTTATTGGTAATGCTACAAGAAAATCATAGTATAATCATTAAAATGGAGGATTGAATTTTTGGCATCATTGATAATGAAACATTATATTCAATTGTAAAAAAAATCATGGAATGGAATGTTTATTTTATAAATGTAGATTTTGTTAAATATTATTTTGGTTTTCACAATGAAATGATTTCTAGAAATCCATTTATTTATTAACAATGAATATTATGTGAATATAAATTTTAAAAATTAAACATAACGTAAAATTTTATATCTATAAAGTTAAGGTACAATGGTATTGGGTGTTAATTTATATGGGAAATTTATTACTATCTATTAGACCCATATAATTCCAACATTACCTGTTATTCCTCTCATTTTTTCCATGTGTTGTTCTTAATTTGTGAACTCGTTGAGAGGAGAACCCATTCTATTAGAGAGGTATAATTTTTGTTTTCGATTAATGATATTTATGTTGTTTGTTATTCTATATCTATCTGTGTTCTTTAATTACATGTATTTTTATTTCCTTATTTTTATGTCACAACTATATTTATGGGTGTACCACTTTTTATGGAATAATTTTAGATTTGGATCTTTTTGTTTGTCTCATGATTTATGCATTATTTATAATGAAATAACCACATTTTAACCTTAAGATATCTCAAATACTATTGTATAGAGAGTACATATAGGATTCGATTTATTTTTAGAATATCGATTCATAATGGTTGAGAATAAATGTATATGATTCGGATTCAATTTATGCTACTTGGTACGTATTGTTTACAATTACATTTGGTTTTATTTTGTGGGATAATTATTATATTTTTATTTGAGTGGTGGTTAAATATTTCACTAGTATTCAAATCATATAATTTTCCTGATTGTGAATTATTATATAAATAATGTTCTATGATATATGCATATTTTTATTAATTAATTTTGTTTGATTTTCATTAAGATCGAAATTTTTTACTCATATACATAATATCTTAGTTGACCATGTTGTCCATGAAAGATCCCTCATAGGAGGTATCATTTTTATATTTTCATCGTACTAAATATATTTTGATTAATCTATTTCAAACATAATTATTATATATTATTTATTAAAAATATATGCTTTTATTATCTATTTTTTGTTACAGTGATGTTACTTTTTAATTTATATTTGGGAATAATTTTTTAATAGTATTCTTCTTGTATATAACAATAGTAGAATTTGTTTCCATGTTATTTTAAATACATTTCCAATAACATTCTCTGCCATATGTTTTTAATGTTTAATAAATACAAGGTTATATTTATAATATTTCAATAAGAAATATATCATTTCAGGGAGATTCATATAAATAATTCTACTCTGTAAATACCATATTAGGTTAAGGTTAATGTTTTCAAAAATTTATATGGTTTTATGTCTATTAAGACCATAAATAAAATAAAATTTCTATTTTGGATTGTGAATTAGCGTGGAAGGATGATTTTGAATAAAAAATTGATATTTTAGAGGAGGTGTATTTGGTGGTAAAAGAAAGAGTTCATATATTAGGGTTCAATATATGGAGAACTGATGGTATGTGGCTAAATATGAACACCACATTTCTAGTTCAGTGATACTAGGTACTCGATGGGAATCTAGGGGAGGGTTGAATAATTAATTGGGATATAGGGTGGCTAATTATAGGTAATAGAGTACCCAATTAAGGCCAGAATTATTTTATATTAATGTATATTTATTCAATTTGATGGGATGTTTTTTTATATC
Source organism: Viscum album (assembly GCA_963277665.1). Classification (NCBI taxonomy): domain Eukaryota; kingdom Viridiplantae; phylum Streptophyta; class Magnoliopsida; order Santalales; family Viscaceae; genus Viscum; species Viscum album. The sequence goes on along the minus strand of OY728150.1, from coordinate 1,901,651,354 downwards.
CCTCTCAAAAAATTCTTTCCTTTGTTAGTAAATTATAAATAAAGATCCACCCCTTACTCATATCATTATACAAAATTGAATATATTCATTCCATTGAAACATTGAGGTATTATTATACCTATTTATGTGAATTATTAACTCATAACTCCATCATATATAATTATAAACGTTCATTTTAAAAATTATTATACATTGGATTATTTTTTTGATGATATCTTGGTGGATTTAGTTTTAAATGAAGGGTATTTTCTGTTTATTATATAGATGGTATCCTAGGAGGATAATTTTTTCATGGATTAGATCTTCTATCTTATGGTATTCCACTATGATGAATTTTTTATGGATATACATAATTTTAAATAAAATACATTGATTAATTCTGATGTAATTTTGTTGAATTAGTGTTCTGAAGGTTGATATTGATTATAGAGAAGGCATAAACCCTATTTCTCATGGGATAGTCAATTATATGACATGTGATAGTTTTTTATAAAATTATTCCAAGAAAATTAATTATGGAATTAATAATAAATTGATGAATACACTATTTATAATTTATTAAAATCAATTAAAGTGGTTTTGGTGGAGCTAGGGGCTCTTATTGATGGATGAGGACTGGTTGATCTTTGTTGATAGTGGTGATGAGTCATTTCCCTGGAAGTTAGTCAATTTTTCATGTTAGGTTTTCCCTACACATTCTCTTAATAGTTTTTATATATTTCAATGTTACATATTATATATTGACTAACAACTTTTGAGTGATTCATCCTGATTTAAAAATAAATAATATATTTGAACCATATTAGTGATATATAATATTTATGTCAATAACATACCTTGGATCATTATTTGATAATAAAATGGGGTAAATAACTTATTATTGAACTGAAGTCTGTGTTTTAAAATATTTATCCCCTATATGAGAATGCGTTTAAGGAATTGAAACCAATAAGACATTGGAAGATTTGAATTAGTCTCCAATAGGACTATGAAATTATTGATTAAGTGTGTCTAAACTAAGGCTTGACTAGTATAATAGAGGATTATTTCTTAGTAGAGTCTGACTAAATAAAAATTGAATTTGGTGAGTATTCCTCCAAAAATATTGTGTCTGATTGATTGGATATGAATTGACTATGAATATAGATGTATTATGTCTAGAATTTGATTAAAGTAGGATAGATAGAAACATGTTTTTACATTATGAAAAACATTGAATGAGATTTTAAATCATGTGTTGTTTTGGATATCAATACATTTTGTAATTATTATGGATTTCACACGGAAAAAAATTCGCATGCATCAACATAATTTAATGTGGAATAGAAGGCCATGATAAGTAACATAGTCTTGTGTTATGAATTAGTATCTTTAAAAAACTGTTAAATTATACAAAATAATATAGATATGGGATATGTGGAAATGGGTTTTACATGAGAATCCACCCAAAGGGATGTGTATCGAGTTTTGGGAATGTTTTAACTTAAATTTAATTAATTGATGATATATGTTACATATTTTTCTATATAAATCACTTCATTTAGTTATGTTATGAAATATGATGTATAAATTATTCTATTTATGTTATTTAGTTTAAATATTGTAATTATGTGGTCTGTTTTGTTATCATTCCTTACATTCTAATGAGAGTTACATGAATGGTGGGATTGGGTCTTGTCATATACAACCATGTAGACTATTTAGGAATGTTAAATGTGTAATTTGTTGGATTATAAGATAGTAATTATTATTCATCATATTATGGAATTACTCTAAGAATATGAATATTTTGTAATGCAAACCATTTTATTAAGGGAAGAGATATTTTTCATTATATCCATGACCTAATAGAGGCCATGGTTTGGGTGATCGTGTACACTATAAATAATGAATGATTATGTATTTAATTTCATGGTTGGGTGAACATGGAATCCATAGATGTAATTTTATGTATTATGCTATAGATTTGTAATTATGGAATCCATGGGAAAACATTGACATAGGGTGGATATCTCACTAGGTGTGGATGCATTGTGACATGGGTAAGTGGTTGGTGATATATAGATGGATGTGTGGAATTTGAGGAGTTAAATGTGAAATAGGAAATGAAACATATTTATCAATGTAATGGAGTGCATCACATGATTCCTTCTATGGAATTTATTATATGGTGGGTTAGATGTGATGAATCCAAATTTCATTGTGATATGGAGGGTAAAATATAACATCAATCATGTATAATTTCTTTTGGATGTGATACCTTCTCTGGACAATGATTTATTATGAATAGATTTTGTATTCTCATTGATATGGATTAGGATGGCCTGCCAAATCAATATTATTGTTCCATTTTTAGATATTATTTTACACTTGTTGATGTATGTATGGCATCTCCTGTCTGAGACCTATACGGTTCATTCCTTTGTGAAAATCTTGTGTCGGAGGCATTCTGGGAAGTCAAGGTGACTTATCCCTAACACTTTTGCCAATTTCTAGTTTAATGAACAGTGAATCGGAAGCCTTAGGTAAACAGTGCCATTATTAGCCTTAGGTGAATAGTGAAACCATACCATTAGGAAAACAGTGCATCGGTAGACCTAGGGGAAAAGTGCCATCAGTAGCCTATGGTGAATAACGCAATTGTAACCTTAGGTAAATAGTGCCATCAGTAGCCTCAGGTGAACAGTGCCATCGGTAGCCTTAAGTGAACAGTTCCATTAGTAGCCTTTGGTGAACAGTTCCATCGGTAGCCTTAGGTGAATACTTCCATCGGTAGCCTTAGGTGAACAATGCAATAGAAACCTTGGGTGAATATTGCATCAGTAGCCTTAGGTGAATAGTGTCATCGATATCCTTAGGTGAATAGTGCAATGGTAACCTTAGGTGAACTGTGCTACGGTAGCCTTATGTGAAAAGTTTCATCGGTAGCCTTATGTGAACAGTGCAATAGTGATGTTCCAACAGTGAGGTTCCAATGGGGACGTTCCAATGGCGAGTTTCCAATGGTGACCTATTTCATTTTCCAAATTTTGAGTTCATGATCAGTGATTCCAGAAATGTGAGTTTCCAGTGGTGAGGTTCAAGAATAGTGTTTGTGAAATAGTGAGGTTTAAACTATGAGGTTTTGATGGTGAGGTTCCTGAATAGTTTTTTTCCTTGGACAAATTTCGAGTTCGTGAATAGTGTTTCTACTTCCTACATTTTCACCCTATTAATGTTTCCTTTGATGTAAAATTCATTTAAACCCTCATTTTAAAGACTCTAAGGCCGATTCAAAGGCCATAACACATAAATTAATTTTTCCTAAGGCTCGGGATGTTTTTACATGGTCAAACCACATGGTTTAATACGATCCTCTTTTAATGGGAAATTCAGTGTATCTTACACTGCTAATCCATTAAATCTTCAAAAGGGACAAGATAACTTTCTCCCTAGTTCATCATCCTTTTTCTCAGCTGTGAGATGCTAAAACATTGCATTCCTTTCTATAGGAGTTGTGTGATCAATCATTCTTCCTTATATTGGTTCTACAATTTATTTGGTCCTACCAAGGATTATCATTCGATCTACGATATAAGGTATGTTCAATTGTAATTCTTTTGGGCTCATCACCTTCTGTTTCCCCTCTCCCTTTTATGGAATGTTATCTCCATGTTCTTAAGGGACTTTTCTATGGAGCTGACCGATATGGTGGCGTCTCTGCATTATCGGGTTGATACAGTTGCCAGGGGAGGATATCATAACCCGTTGTGTGTCTCGCCCTTGTATAAAGAACATCATGAACTATTTGAAGTAGGGGCTTCATTGATTATATTATCATTTACATGAAACTGTATAGTTATTTTGTTTTATCCCACTAAATCACAATGGAACTGACATAATAAATATCTCAACCGGATAAATAAATTGACATCGCTCGTATGTTATTGCCTCTTGATTTTCTAGATAGTGTGATATATAGGCTTTCATTATTTATATTTTCATTTCTAGATGGATATTGGTAATAAATGCAAAACTGAAATTAATTGACTATTGTTTGGCTAATGATAAAGAGGCATACGAATGAATATGATAGTTTTTGTTGTAATTTTATGTTAATAAAATTGATGCAGTAAGAATGTTTAATTATTTGATATAACTTACTAGTTAGGCTTCCTGAATTTGGAACCTACAAATAATAAATTAGTTAATCCAAGATGGATTAAAGAACTGGTAGTTTGATAAAAGTAAATTTATTGTAGGGTTCCGAGTTACCTTATTTGTCATTTAAGGGCCAAGATCCCAATTTATATGATGTTTGTTATCTTGTTTCTTATTTTGTGATATGAGTCAGAATGGATATTGTGATATGTGGGGGTAGGGAGGCCTACTGGTTGTGGCAATAGTTGATGCCTAGAGTGGCGAGATGGATCAATTTTTTCATGTGGTTGTCAGGGAGGAAACTATGGATGATGAAATGGGTTGGATGTGAATGTTTGGATTCATAATGTTTCATTTTGGTTTTTTATCTTCTTTACCTTCCCCACTGCTCAAGGTAGGTGGTCTTGCTTAACCTTATTCTATAAGGGGTTATAAAACATGGGGTATGCCATGTGCTTTTTGGTATTAGCTTCTCAAGCGAATAAGGGTCTACACTTTTCTATAAGAGGAAATGACTCTACTGATAGATAATCTACTCACCATGTTGAGACCCTTTTGTTTAGTAGCATAGAATGATTTTCTAGAATGCATGTGAATATGGGATTGTAATGATGTAAATAAAAAATGGAATAAATTATGTTATCCTAAGAGGTTGGAACATATTGGGATACAATGATGAGGTTACAGTTTTAAAGGGAGAGTGAACATTGGGTTTAAGGAAAATGAAATTTACTGTGGAATTTTTGGGGCTTAATTAATGTTTAAATAATTAATTAATTTAATGTGAAACTGATTAAAAGGAAATAATGTAATGTAATAAATCTCTTCTTATGGTTGTGTGCTTATAGGATACCTAGTCTTAGAAGTGTCATCCAGGAGTCCGAGAGATTTCAGTTGTAGTTGAGTCTAAGAATCTTTTATTCCTATAGTGTGGTAATGATCTGTAGTATATTCTATATTTTTTTTGTTTTTATATGCTTCTCCATCTTGTCAGTTAGGGAAACTGAAACCCTGTTATTTCTGAGCCATGGTGGGTGTTTTTTCAAACATTCCATTGCGATGATGGATGGATGACTACCCCCATTGTCCCTGCTCTCTACCCTAAGAAGATAAATTTTATAGTAGGCACAACGATTAGTTTTCTATATATATGTGTGTAGAGGGATATAATTTCTTGTGGTTATTCACAAACACATATTCTGGATATAGTATTTTATGAACTACAATAGGCAAAATAAGTATAGGTTGTGAAGGCTTGATAATTCTTACTCGGTGTGTGGGATGTAATGGCTTGATGTATCATGACTGGTGTATGATACTTGTTATGTGAGCATTCGTGGCTTTCAGAAAGTACCTAGATACTTTCTCTTGTGGACATGGTGTTTTTTTCCACGAGGTGAATGTTCTGGTGCATCGCCTAGGTGTCTGCGGGCAAGCCTTTTTGGAGAGAGATGCTTAGGACGTGCGACGTTTGGGAAAAGAAGAAAACCATTGGGGAAGTAGTAGCGGGGTACCCTTGATATTCATTATTATATAATATAATCTTATATTCATTACATGGTGAGAGTAGCAAAGGTGAATCTGGGAACATATTATACCTTTTTAGGTGACGAGTTAGTTTCACTTGTTGTTCACAGTGCTTTAGCAATTTTTCTTTACTTTTACACGCGAGGCTTCGGGGAGGATCCTATTGAGTATACTATTATACTCGCCCTATGTATATATAAACTGTTTTTTAGGTCACTTGGATTAGGTTCGGCATCAGGCTGGTTACCACTCGCTTGTGGTTGCTGGAGCTGTTTGGGATTTTTGGTCGCTACTGTTTTTAGTTATTTTGGGTACACAATGTTTTCCCATTCTAGTTGTAGACCATTTTCACAAAATTACATATGTGTACTTGGGTTTTATTTTAAATTTAAGTCTGAGTTGGAGTTGGTTGCTGTCTAACTTATCTCTGTCTTTTGCATCTGTAATATTAGAGTGCAAATCATCTCATTTGTCTATTTGGTATACCCTCGGTCCTAGTCGCCTATCCAGGCCATACTGGAGGCGGGACTCGAGGGTCATTATCTCCCTTCTCACATTACCAGCCCAGAAGGGGTACACATTGTGGGGAGGGGTTCTGATATAGTGTTATCAAAGGACATGTAGTGAGATAGGATTGAGTTTGGTGTTAGGCACATGCGAGGTTGCATGGTTTGGTAGGGAAACAGTGTTATTCAGGTTTAGAAACTGATGTAAACACTAGAGACCGATGGAGACATAGGAATTTAGGGCCCCCTATGATCTGATGCACGGACCATTATGTTTACAATGGCTATTAAATGAGGTTATAATAGTTGCAGGGTCGATACCTAGGAAAGGATGAAGCATCATTCCTCCTTGTTCCAATGTTTGAATGGGTAGACCTTATGAGAAGTTAAACTAAAATGAATAAAAGAAAATAGTTAATCAATTAATGTTGAGAATTCCATATTCTAGGTTCATGATCTCTAACGGTTTGTTATTTTATAGGTATGGCTCCAGGTCGATGTCCTCATCAGGTTTGTGCAGAAGTTGTCCAGTAGGTTGCGCCAACAGATTGATGTAGGATAGAGGTTAATGAAGATGACACTTTGAGGAGGACACTCTATGATTTCTATCACCGATGTTTATAGAAGTATGAGGGTTGCGTTTCAAATGCAGTTAAAGAGGACTAGTTGTAAAAGGTCAATATAGGTTTCATTTTGATCCATACTCAGAAGGATCATTGGGTTTCCTTGTTTGTGACAATGGGGTGTGGAGCAGTGAGTAAATGGTGGTTCATGTTTTTTGGGGATAGTGAGGAGTTATCGATCTTATGGGAGGAGTTCTGAGTCATGTTTAGATTTGAGTTTCTTTCTTCAACTGCAAAGGTGTCCTAGAACTAGGATCTTCTTAGCCTTAGATAGGGGAGCTCCAATGTGCGATAGTTTTGAATCCATTTCAGGAACCTTTTATGGTAATATTTGGACCTGTTGCTAGATATGGAGGCCTGGGAAACGCATTTCGAGGAGGTCATGCATCCATAGATCCTATGCTAGGTCACCCAAGTTGTTATAAAGAAATATATTGAGGTTTTGGAAAAGGGATAGATCCTTGAGAGGACATTGGCCAGAACTGGATCACCATGAGAGGGGAGTCTTCAGGATTCCTCACAAAGTAGAGTTGTGTTTTGGGGTTCCCAGTTTTTAGGGAAGAAGAGTTTCTGTTCGGCTAAAGGTAGGTCACATCCCTCATTATCTCGTTTCTCTTGGCGCCGTAGCTCTCAAGCATATTCCAAGGGATCTAGAACTTGTATTTTATATGGTGGTTGAGGTCATCAGTAGTGAGAGTGCCCCACAATTCAGAGAAGTCATCGTGAACCTGGTGCTCCACTCCAGGTTCCTCCATTGAGGCAGTTCCAACTGAGGAAACAACTGTAGGTTGCACCAGCTTTTGATCAGCACAGGGTAGATGTGGCAAGTAGAGGACAACCCCGTGAAGATTATCCTCCTCCGAGAGCAGAGCGCGACCATGGTGGTGGTCTTCATCATGGATAGAGAGGTCATGGAAGTTGTCTTGGCCAACATAGTGAGTTATAATTTCCAACATCAATGGTGAGGATCATGAACAGTGCTTCCAGAATAGAGACGTTTCAACTCTGAGGTTTCAATGGTGAGGTTCCTGAATAGTGTATTTCCTTGACCAAATTTTGAGTTCGTGAACAATGTTTCCTTCATCCTTAACGTTCATCCCTTTAATGTTTCCTTTGACATAAAATGAATATAAAACCTCATATTGAAGACTTTAAGGTGGATTCAAGGGCCATTAATCTTATATTAATGTTCTCTAATGCTCGGGTTGTTTTTACTTTGTCAAACCATTTGGTTTAATGAGCTCCTCTTTTAATGGGAAATCGAGTGTATTTTAAACCGTTGCTTCATTAAATCTTCTAAAGTGATGAGATTTCTTCCTCCCTTGTACATCTTCTTAGTTCTATGGTGTGAGATAATCAAACCTTCCATTCCTTTTCATAGTAGTTGTGCGATAAATCATTCCTCTTATGATTGGTTCCCCGTTATTTTTGGTGAAACCAAGGTGTATCGATAGATATTTGATATAATGTAAGTTCTTTCGTCATTCTTTTGGGCGCATCTCTTTTGGTTTCACCTCTCCATTTTATAGAATGTTATCTCAATGTTCCTAATGATCCATTCTTGGGTGATGACCATTTTGGTGGTGTCTCTATATCATCAAGTGGATACAGTTGTAACGGGGTGGGGGGGAGATCATAACCGGTTGTGTGGCTCGCTCTTGTATAATGAGCATCAAGATCCTTTTGAGGTAGGGGATTCGTTGATTCTATTTTCTTTTATGTTAAACTGTGTAGTTAGCATGTTTTATCCTGCTAGATCCCAATGGAATCGACATAATAAATATTTGAACAAGATAAATAAATTGAAATCAGTCATATGTTTCTTCCTATTTATTTTATAGATAGTGAGATATCTATTCTTTCATTGTTTATATTTTCATTTCCTGATGGAAATTGGTAAAAAAATAAATCTCGAATTAATTGACAACAATTTGTCTAATGTTAAAGAATCATTTGAATGAATATGATAATTGTTGTTGTAATTTTATGTTAATCTAATTAATGAAGTAAGAATGATTAATTATTAGTTATAGATTACTAGTTAGGCTTTCTCAAAATCGGAACCAATGGATAATAAATCAGTTAATCCAAGATATAATAATGAACTAGTTGTTTGATAAAATATAATTCATTGTAGGGTTATGAGTTTCCCTCTTTCTTGTTTAAGGGCCCATAGCCCAATTTATATGATGTTTGTTTTCCTGTTTCTTTTCTAGTGATGTGAAATTGGATGGATGTTATGATATATGGGGGTAGGTAGGCCTACTGGTTGTGGTAGTAGTTGGCGCCGAGAGTTTTTAGATGCATCTGTTTATGTATGTAGTTGTTGGGGAGGACACCAGGGATGATGAAATGGGTTGGATGTGAATGTTTGGATTCTTACTGTTTCTTTTGGGTTGTTAATCTTCTTTGCATTCCCCACTACTGAAGGTAGCTGGTCTTGATTAACCTTCTTCCAACAGGGGAAAGAACACACATGGTATGCCATGTGTGTTCCGTGTTTAGCTTCTCATGGGAGGATGGGTTTACTATCATTATATAGGCGGAACAAACTCTATGTATAGTTCATCTACTCACCACGTTGACCCCCCTTGTATTTAGTAGCCTAGAATGTTTTTATAGAATGCATGGAAATTTGGGATTAGAATGATGTAAATAAATAATTGAATAAATGATGATAACCTATAGGGTTTGAACATGTTGGGATACAATGCTAATGTTTCATTTTTAATAGGACAAGGAACATTGGGATTAATGGTAATAAAATTTATTGTGGAATTGTTAACAGTTAATTAATATTTAAATAATTAATTAATCTAATGTGAAATTGATAAAAAGAAAATGAAGTAATGTAATAAAACTCTTAAAATGTCTTGTTATTATAGGATACCTAGTCTTAGAACTGTTATCCAGGAGTTCAAGACATGTTAGTTTCAATTGAACCTAAGACAAGTTTATTTTAATAGTGTGGTTTTGAGAAATAATATATTTTGTACATTTTTTGTCTCTATACACTACCACACCCTGTCATTTAGGGAAACTGTCACCCCAGGGATTCTCAGCCTAGGGGGTGTTTTTCCAAACAGTCCAGTGGGATGATGGATGGTTGAATACCCCCTAGGCCTTACTCTCTTCCCTTGGTAGTTACATGTGCTAATTGGAACAAATTTTTTTCCCCATATATGTGTTTTGAGGGTTATAATGGCTTGAGGTTATACACACACCTATATTATGCATATCATATTATATGGAATACAATAGGGGTATCATGTATAGGCTATGATGGCATGAGGATTCTTACTCGGTGTGTGGGCTGTATTGGATTGAGGTATAATGACAGACATATGATACACGTTATGAGAGCTGTGGTGGCTCCCAAAAACAACCTCGATACTTTCTTGTTTGGACGTGGTTGTTTTGTTGCACGAGGTGAATGTTGTGGTGCTTCGGCCAAGTGTTTATGAGAAAACCTTTTTGGAGAGAGATTCTTTGGACATGAGACATTAGGGAAAAGCCGCAAACCAGTGGGGAAGTAGTAGTGTGGTACCCTTGATATTCTTTATTATATTATATAATCTTGTATGTGTTACTTGGTGAGAGTAGCCAAGGGGAGGCTGGGAACGTAGTATACTTGTTTAGGTGATGAGTTAGTTTCACATGTTGTTCACTATGCTTTAGCATGTTTTCTTTACTTTTGCACAAGAGGCTTCATGGAGGATCCTACTGAGTATACTCACCGTTTGTATATATAAATCCTTTTTTTCAGTAGACTTTGATTAGTTTGGACATCAGGCTAGTAACCACTAGATTAGGGTTGCAGAAGCTATTGGGGCATCGTGGTCACTGCTGTTTTTTATTTCTTTTGGGTGCATACTATTTTACCCTTTCAATTGTAGTGGTTTTTCAAGACATTACATATGTGTAATTGGGGTTTCATTTATATTTCAGTCTAATTTGGAGTTTGGTTGGTGTCTATCTTATCTCTCCCATCCGCACGTGTAATAATATTGGGTAATTCCTCCCATTTGTTTGTTTTCTATAACCTCAGTCATAGTCACCAAACCTGGGCCTACTGGAGGCGGGACTCAGGAGTCATTATCTCCATACTCCCATTACCAGCCCATGTGGGGTACACATTTTGGGGAGGGGGTCGTGATAGAATGGTATCAAAGGACATGTAGAGAGATAGGATAGAGTTTAGTGTTAAGAAAATATGAGGTTGCATGGGTTGGTAGGGAAACTGTGTAATTCAGGATTAGCAAGTGATGTAAACACTAGAGACTGGCTGAGACATATGCGTTTAGGGACCCCTATGATTTGATGAATGTACCTTTATGTTTACAATGGCTACAAAATTATGTAATACTAGTTTCAAGGTTGAAACCTAGGAATGGATCATGCATCACTCCTCTTTGGGCATGTGTTTGAATGGGTAGACCATTTGATAAGTTAACCTAAAATAAATAAATGAAAAAAATTAATCAATTAATATGGGGTCTTCCATATTCTAGGATTAGGAGAAGAAATAGTTTGTTATTTTACAGTTATGGCTTTTGGTCGACGTCCTCTTCAGGTTTGTGTAGAATTTTTCTAGCAGGCTCTTCTAGTAGATCACCACATGATAGAGGTTGATGACAATGACACTTAGAGGAGCACAACCTAAGTGTTCCAGTGCCATAGTTTGTAAAAGTATGAGGGATTCATTTCAGATGCAGTCATAGAGTACTGGTTGGAGGAGGTCGAGATAAAATTTAGTTCAATCCGTGCTCTGAAAGAGCATTGTGTTTCCTTGGTTGTGATGCTGTTGAGTGGAGTAGCAAGGATGTGGTGGTTCTTATTTCTTTGAGATCGCGAGGAGTCAGTGATCTCATGGGAGGAGTTTTGAGACATTTTTAGAGTCGACATTCTATCATCAACCACAAATGTGTCCAGTTTCCAGGATCATCATAGCATTCGACAGGGGAGCTCCATCGTACGAGAGTTTGGAATCTATTTCAGGAACGTTTTACCTTAAGCTTTAGACCTACTTCCAGATGAGGAGGCCATGGATATGAATTTTGAGGATGCCTTGCATCCATAGATTCTATGCCTGGTCACCCCATTTATGATAAATACATATCTTGAGGTTCCAGCAAGGGGATAGGTCGTTAGGTTTATATTGGCCAGAACTGGATCACTGGGAGAGGGGAGTTGTCATGATTCCTCATGAAGAAGAGTTATAGTCTGGGGTTCCCAGTTATCTAGGAAGAAGAGTTTCCATTCTGACAGGGGTAGGTCCCAACACTCAGTGTCTCGTTTCTCCTTGGTCAGAAACTATTAGACATATGCCATGGGATATGAAAATTTCTTTTCTTATGGTGGTTGTGGTCATCAATAACGAGAGTTCCTGACCGCTCTGAGTAGTCATCATGAACTAGGGGTTCTGCTCTAGGTTCCTCTATTGAGGTAGTTCCAACTGAGGAAACAACAGTAGGTTTCACTAGCTTTAGATCAGTAGAGGGTAGATGAGGCAGGCAGAGGACAACCCTGTGACGCTTCTTGTCCTCAGAGAGCAGAGCACTATCATGGTGCTGGTCATCATCAGGGTTAGATAGCCCATGGAGGAGGACGTGGTCAACTTCTTTCTTTAGTGTTTCAAGCACCAGGAAAGACAAACTTCGTTCAAGGCACACATTTCTTTTTTTATACCTTGGTTGATTTAGGAGTGACACACTTGTTCAAATCACCTACCCTTGGCCATGCTTTGGGACATGAGGTGGATAGGATTCCAGTTCCCTTGGCATTGACTACAATAGTTGGAGGCCGATCTAACATGTTTTATAAATGAATAGAATGTGGGACTGTGTTGGGGAAGCACCTCTCTTGGGGATATTTCTTATTTTCACAAATACAACCATATGATTTCATCCTATACATGGAATGGTTCTATTCGGTGAGGGCGATCATGGATTGCATCAAGAGATATTTTGTGTTCTTTGATGCAGATGGAGATCTAGTGGATTTCATTGAAGAGAGAAAACCTTGGATGTGTTAGAGGAGTGGTCCGTTATTTTCATCCATGATGGCTAATTTGACGTTGAGATCTTCAGAGGTTCAATAGTTGGAATTTCCTAGGGCTCTAGAAGAGTACCATGATGTATTTCTAGATGAGGTTATAGCCTTAACCCCTCATTGATATATCATGTTTGGGATTGAGCTACAAAAAAGCATATCTTATCTCTATTGCTCCATATAGGATGGACCCTAATAAGTTATGAGAGCTATGTATACAGCTTGATGGTCTATTACAATTCAGTTTTGTTCAGCCGAGTGTGTCACCATGGGGTGCACCAGTCTTGTCCATGACGAAGTCTGACAATAGTTTGTGGTTGGGTGTCGATTATCATTGTTTAAACAAATTCATTGTGAAGAATCGCTATCCTCTTCAGTGGATTGATGAATAATTCAATCAACTAAAGGTTGAAAGTTGGTTCTCAAAGGTCTACTTTTCGTCATGATATCATCAGATGCCTGTGAAAGATGAGGATATCTCGAAGAATGATTTCCTTTGTCGTTATGGGTATTATGATTTCATTGTAATGTCATTCAGAGTGACGAATGCTCCAGTTATGTTCTTGGGATTGATGAACGTTGTGTTTTGTGAGTTAGTGGATATGTTCATGGTGGTTTTCATTGATGACATCCTTGTGTAATCCATGTCTAAGGAGGATAATGCCGAGCATCTACATGCCATTTTGGGAGTTCTTCGTCAACATCTTCTATTTGGGAAGATAACGAAGTGTGAGTTTTCAGATCGAGAAGTCCATTTCACTGGAAATTTTGGGTCCCAACATGATGTATCTATGGATACTTCAATGAAAGATGTAGTTTTTTCTTTTTCAACCCTCAATACGTTGTCTGAGGTGCGAAGTTTCCTTGGTCTCGTATGATACTATATAAAGATTATAGATGATTTTCCTCAAGTTGTAACTCCTCCGAAAACATTGACCAGGAGGGATTAGGCATTCATATGGACTAATTAGTTTCAGGAAGATTTTGGGTATCTAAAGGAGAAGTTAGCGCGTGCTCTAGTTCCTTTTCATCGATCTATGGGAGTTCAGTTTGTTTTTTTTTTGTGATTCTTTGCATTGGGGGTTAGGTTGTGTTCTGATGGAACAATGATCAGTAGTTTCTTATGGGTCTCAATAGTTACTCCCCCAAGAATGTAACATTTCCACCTACAATCTTGAGTTGGCAGCCGTGGTGTTTTATCTGTAGTCATAGATATAATACATAATTACTGAGCGCTTTGTGGTTTTCAAAGATCATAAGAGACTGAAGTATGTTTTCTCACAGTGTGAAAAAAACATGCGAAAAAATCGGTGGATAGAGTTCTTACAAGAATTTGTCTTCGAAATATCATATACACCTAGAAAGGGGAATGTGGTGGTTGATATTCCAAGTAGGAAGTCAAATGGTTATATTGTTTGTGAATCTAGAAACTCATGGAGAGTAATGGATGAATTATAAGCATTAAATCATGATATGAGAGGAGTGGGGGGGGGGGGTTGAGGTTGTCTTTTTCAGATGATGATGCATTGATCTCTGGTGTAGTAGGTAGAAATTTCCTATTAGGGGGATCATGTGGTGGACGTCTAGAGAGACTATGTTGTCTTTTGAGAGGCCCAAGACAGTTGGTATGATAATGAGCAACACCATATGTTATATCAGAGAAGGATTTTTTTTCCTTTGATGATGCACCAAGATGGTTCTCATAGAGTTCAATATTTATACTACAGCGGTGCATCGTAGCATGACTAAGATGTACCGAGCCTTGAGGAGCTAGTTTTGGTGTCCTGGGATGAAGCGTGCACATGTGGAGTTTGTGTCTTGATGTTTGGTATTCTAGAAGTATAATCTCGATCAACATGTTCTTGGTGGTCTACTCTAGCCGTTAGATATTCCTCAGTGGAAGTGGGAGGGAATCTCACTAGACTTTGTTACTGGATTACCTCAAGATCCAGGAGGACATAATGCAATTTAGGTGGTAGTGGATCGTTTAACAAAATCGTCCCACTTTATATCAATCAAGGAGTTGTTCTTACTGGATGTTTTGTCCTAGCAGTATCTGGAGGAAGTGGTGAGACGTAATGGAGTCCAATGGAAGATCATTTCTAATCGAGATCATCATTTTACCTCTAGGGTGTGCAGAGGTTTCAAACATGCTTTTGGTTCTCAAATATTCTTTGGCACTTTTTTTCATCCTCAGACCAACGGTCCGAGAAAGAGGACCTTCCGGACTCTTAAAAACATGTTACCCTCTTTTGTCCTGGATTTTGGAGGTTCATGGTTAATACATCTTCCCTTATTGGAGTTCTCTTACAATAATAGTTTTCACTCCACCATCGGTATAGCGTCGTTTGAAACCTTTTATGGCTGGCCAATCTGTTCTCTGTTATGCTATACTAGGGTCAGAGAGTTAGAAATTCTCAGACTGGAACTAGTGAAGAATACAACAGAGATAGTTTAAGTGATTCATTAGAGGATGAAGACATCACATGATTGTTAGAAATCATATGCCGGTCAAAGGTGGAGACCCTTAGAGTTTGATTTTGTGGATCACATGTTTCTAAAGGTGACTCCCTTCATGGGCAGTGAAGGTTTGTTCGTGGGAGTAAACATTTTCCTAGGTTTGGTGGGCCTTTCAAGGTGTTATCTCATGTTGGAGCTATGGCGTATCGAGTAGAAGTTCCCCCATAGATGATCCAGATACACGACATTTTCTAGTTATCACATCTCTTCTGTTATCGTCATGATGACTCTCACGACATAGATTGGGGAAAGATTGATGTCGATGATGATGCAATCTTTGAGGAGAGACCTATGGAGATCCATGAATATAAAGAGAAGGTATTTCATGAGCATTCAATCCCCTTAGTTCTTGTCTTGTGGTGACATGGTGAAAAAGAGGAGAGGACCATGGAATGTGAGTCACTGATACGTGCTCTGTACCTAGAGTGGTTTGATGAACAGCTTTTTTAATGTTTGAAAAAATGATATTGATTTACTCTTTGAGGTTGTACACCTTTTGTGTTTATGAGATGGACTTCTTAGGGTTTTCGTACATTTGAAAGGTATCTTGAAGGGTGGTTGTTCAGACATCGTTTCTATTAACTTGTATGTTTGTTTTGAATTCTCGGGGATGAGAAAGTTTTGAGAGCTATCTGATGTAATGGATCGAACCTCTATAGTCAATTCTTTTTCGAAAATCTGGTGTCATAGGTGTTTTGGGATGTCCAAGTAACTTATCCCCACACTTTTCCAAATTTCTAGATCTGTGAATAGTGTATCGGTAGCCTTAGGGGAACAATACCATTGGTAGCCATAGGTGAATAGTGAAAAGGTAACCTTAGGTGAACAGTGAATTAGTAGCCTTAGGTGACAGTGCCATCTATAGCCTTAGATGAATAGTGCATCTCTAGCCTTAGGTGAACAGTTCCATCGGTAGCCTTAGGTGAATAGTTCCATCGGTAACCTTAGGTGAACAGTTCCATTGGTAGCTTTAGGTGAACAGTTCCATCGGTAGCCTTAGGTGAATAGTGCAACGGTAAACGTAGGAGAATAGTGCATCAATATCCTTAGGTGAAGAGTTCCATCAGTAGCCTTAGGTGAATACTACTATCAGTACCCTTATGTGAACAGTGCAACAGAAACCGTAGGTGAAAAGTGCATCGGTAGCCTAACGTGAATAGTGCCATCGATAGCCTTAGGTGAAAAATGAAATGATATCCTTAGATGAACAGTTCCATTGGTAGCCTTAGTTGAACAGTGCAATGGTAACCTTAGGTGAACAGTGCAACATTAGCCTTATGTGAATAGTGTCATCGATAGCCTTATGTGAACAGTTCAACAGTGCGGTTCCAAAAGTGACCTCTTTCCTTTCCCAAATTTTGTGTACATGACCCATGTTTCACGAACGGTGAAGTTCCAAAGGTGTGTTTTCAACGATGAGGTTCATGAATAGTGTTTTTCCTTTCCTGAATGTGGGTTCGTGAACAGTGTTTCCAGCTTCCTTCAGTTTTCCCCCTTTAACATTTCCTTTGACTAAAATGCCTTAAAAGCCTAATTTTAAGAAATCTAATGCAGATTCAATGGATATAACTCATATATTAATATTTTTATGGCTTGGGATGCTTTTCATTTTTCAAACATCATGGTTTAATGTGATCCACTTTTAATGTAAAATATTGTGTATCATAAATTACTGCTCCGTTAAATCATCTAAAGGGATAATATATCTTCCTCTCTAGTTCTTCCTCCTTGTTATCGTGTGTGAGATTCTCAAACCATCCATTCCTTTCCGTAGGTGTTGTGCAATCAATGTTTACACCTTGGACTGGTTCCCCACAATTTTTGGTGCAACCATGTAGTATCGATCGATCTCTGATATAAGGTATGTTCTATCGTCATTATTTTGGACTCATATACCTTTTTCTCCTCGCCCTTTTATGGAATGTTATATCCATGTTCCTAATGGGATTTTCATGCGTGTTGACTGATGTGGTGGTGTCTCTGCATCATCGAGTGGATAGAGTTTTCACAGTGGGAGGATATCTCAACCCGTTGTGTGGCTTGTTCTAGTATAAAGAAAGTCAAGAACTATTTGAGGTAGGGGATTTGATGCTTCTCTTTTATTGTACGTGAAACTGTATAATTAGTATGTTTTATCCCACTGGATTACAATGGAATTGACATAATAAATATTTAAACTAGATAAATAAAGTGAAATCTAAAGTATGTTATTGCATCTTGATTTTATTGATCGTGTGATATCTAAGCTTTCTTTGGTTATATTTTTGTTCTTGATGAAAATTGGTAAGGAACAGAAATCCATCATTAATTGAAATTTTTTTTTCTAAATATAAAGAGCCATATGGATTAATCTGATGGTTGTTGTTGTAATTTTATGTTAATCAAATTGATTCAGTAAGCATGTTAATTATTTGTGATAGCTTACTAGTTAGGTTACCCGAATTCAGAACCTCTGAATAATATATCGTTTAATCCAAGATGGATTAATGAATTGGTTGTTTGATAAAAGAAAATTCTTTTTATGGTTCTGAGTTACACTCTTGGTTGTTTAAGGGCTAATAACCAAATTGATATGAGGTTTTTTACTAATTTTTGTGTTGGGATGTGAGCCTAGATGGATGTTTTGATATGTGAGGGTAGAGAGGCCTACTGTTTGTGGCATTAGTTGATTCATAGATAGGTGATATGAATAGGATTATGCATGTGGGTGTTAGGGAGGACACTATGGATGATGAAATGGATTGGATGTGAATGTTTGGATTCATACAATTTCTTTAACGTTGTTTATTAGCTTTAATTTCCCCTATGCTCAAGGCGGTTGGTCCTGCATACCCTTCTTCCGAAAGGGGATAAGACACGCGGGGTATTCCTTGTGCTTTCTGTGTATACCTTATCAAGGGAGGATGTGTCTATGCTCTTTTAATAGGGTGGAAAGGCTCGATGAGCCATTCATATACTCACAGTATTGATCCCCCTTGTTTTTAGTAGCACAGAATGTTTTTCTTGAATATATAGGAATATAGAAAATTGATGCTTTATATAATTAATTTAATCATTAAATTTAACCCATGGGGTTGGAGCTTGATGGGATGCAATGCTGAAGTTACAATTTTAAAGGGACAATGGAATTTGGTTGTAATGCTACTGAAATTTACTGTGGAATTGTTAATAATATATTAATGTTTTATGAATTGATTAATTAAAGTGCAACTAACAAAAATTTAAAAAAGTAATGTAATATATATCTTCTAATGGTTGGGTGATTATTGGATACCTAGTCTTAGAAGTGGAAGCTAGGAGTCCGACAAACGTTAGCTGGAGTTGATTCTAATAATTCGTTATTCTCAAAGTGTGGTTGTGAGATATAGTATATTTAGTAATTTTTGTGTTTTTATACTCTTCTCCACCCCTTCAGTTAGGGAAACTGACACCCTAGGGATTTTGATCCCTAGGGGTGTTTTCCCCAACATTCCCGTTGGAGGATGGATGGCTGACTATCCCCTTTGACCCCACTCTCTTCTCATGGTAGTTACATGTTTTGGTAGGCACAACAGTTAGTTTTCCCCATATATGAGTGCAGAGGGTTGTAAGGTCTAGTGTTTATTCATACACATATATTCTAGATATATTATCCTATGGACTATTATAGGTGTAATGTGTATAGTCTGTTATGAATTGGGGATTCTTACTTAGTGTGTGGGTTGTAATGGATTGAGGTATAATGCCCGGAGTATGATGCACGTCATGCGAGTTTTGGGTGGTCCCTGAAACTACATCGATACTTTCATGTATGGATGTGGGGGTTTTTTGCAAGAGGTTCATGTTGTGGTATTTCTCCCAAGTGTTTGCAGGAAAGCCTTTTTAGAGACAGATTCTTAGGACCTGTGGCGTTGGGGAAAGCGGAAAACCAGTGGGGAAGTAGTAGATGGGTACCCTTGATATTAGTTATTATATTATATAATCTTATATGTGTTATATAGTGGGCATATCCAAGGATAGGTTGGGAACATAGTATACTTGTTTAAGTGACAAGTCAGTTTCTCTGGTTGTTCACTGTGCTTTAGAAAGCTTTCTTTATGTTTGTACAAGAGGCTTCTGGGAGAATCCTATTGAATATAGTGTTATAATCACCCTAGTATTATATAAACTATTTTTTCGGGTCACATGGAGCACAAAAAAGATCAGTCTGGTTACCACTGGATTTGGGCAGCAGGTGCAGTTTGAGCTTCTTGGTTGCTTCTGTTTTTACATTTTTTTGGGTACATTCAATTTTCTACTTTCAGTTTTAGTGGTTTTGCATGTCATTACATATGTGTTCTTGGGTTTTATTTTATATTTCAGTCTGATTTTGAGTTTCATGGTTTCTATCTTATCTCCCTATTTTTCACGTGTTGTCTCATATGGTAATTCCTCCCATTTGTGTTTTTTCTACACCCTCGGTGCTAGTCGCCAACCCTGGGCATACTGGTGGAAGGACTCATAGGCCATTATATCCCTTCTCAAATTGACGATTTATGAGGGGTACACTTCATGGGGAGTGGGTAATTACATGGTCACCCTTGGTTTTATTGTGTTGAATTTGTGGTTATGATAGGTACTTTTTTTCTAAATATTTTTATATTTAAAGTATATCACATTATTCATGAACTATATATATATGGGATATTTGAGGGGCATCATTGGTCTTTCCCTATATGGTAGTACTCAAACCCTGCTTGGGTGGCATTGGAACATGAGTAACCTATAGGGAATCTCTATTATAGTCACTTTTATAGAATATGAATTAGGTTGGATGTTTTCTAGGATATCTTAGTTAGAGTTAGTACATGAAACCAGGTTATGGATTCAAACAATGTTGTAGTTATTTTTTGTTTTTTCAAAATTTGGTTTGGATTTTATATTATTTCTTATGGGAGATATTTCGAGTGTAAACATGTCTCATGTGTCATTTAGGTATCTAATTATTTTATTTCTTATGATATGTCATTTATTACTATTATGAATTTAACTGTGTTACATCCATTTTGTAGTTTTTATTATCCTAACTGGTTATATGTAAGTTTCATAGTTTGTTGAAATTATCTGTAAAATATTTTTTTTCATCTTGATATCACCATATAACCTCACCGATAGTTCAAATCCTCTGGAATATCGAGAGTTTCTTCAGAGTAAATTTGAGGCTAAGGTCTAGTTACAGACCTATTGATCCAGGACAGAACATTACAAAGTGGTATTTGGGCCCTGTTCAATTTTATTATTATCTGAGATATGGTAGGTAGACGACTGTATTGGATCAAAGTATGGAATGAAGAAATATTTATTGACTTCTAGATATAACAAGAGGTGATGTGCATTGTAACGACCCAAAGTTTCATTAATAGAAAACCCCTCTTGATCCTGTTAAATGTTTCTTTATGAAAATTTTTTTTATAAGATGTCAAATTCTTTAGTTTTACGTTAATATTTGTGACCGTTACTTTTATAGCCGTTGAACAGTGATCCTGAGTAGTATAAATATAAGGCTTTAACGATCCCATTTCTACTCAGAAAAAGGAAGCGATGGCCTCATCCAGTAGAATTGCCCCTTAAGAAGCCCATTTGTCAGAGCTCAGAAAAGTGGTGGCGTCTTTCGGATTTTCCCTTAACCAAGCCCAAGTTGAGCTTCATGAAGTCAAGCTCGAAGGTGATCGTCTACGGGAAAAGTGGAAGTTGATTGAAATTACCACTCGAGCGATGTTATCCGAGCCGCCCCAAGAGTCTGTCACCATCGTACACCTTACCCTTAGGTCTTATGCAGCTATTTTAAGGGTTTAGGTAACAAATAAGTAGAACTATGTTCATGTACATTATTTTTGTATATAATAATGAATATAATTTCTAGTCATTTTTGATACATTGTAATTAGTCTTTAAAGTACAAATGGTGTTTTTAGTTATTATTTAATTAAAAATTTTAGTTTATTTAATTAAAGGATTTTTGAATTAAATAATATTTTAATAAAATATTATTATTAATATTAAATTAATTTTTTATTATGTATAAATGATCTTATAATTTTATGAATTCAATTAAAATTTTTATTAAGGTTTGAAAGCCATTTCTGTCAAAACCCGTGAATTTTTTTATAAATGTCGGTTTTTATTTTAAAAATGAAAATTCACATATTTAGAAAATTATTTAGATAAAATAAATATTATTTTTGGAATCTGGACGTCAAAATTATCCAACTGTGAATTTTTCATAATTTTCTAAGACAGTCAAATTTTTGGGTACAAATTAAATACCATTTAATTATATAATGTGTTTTATGACATCATAATGACCCAATGGTTATGTAATAAAATAACATAATCCTTATGTTCTGCCAATATGTGTTTTATCATTAAAATAATGTGGTTTTGGGTTTGTTTGACTTACATTTCAAAGCATTAATGGAGCCCTCAAGACTTATTCAACACTTTGCCTTTTTAAATTAATTTCCATGGGGGTGTGACTCACCTCCACATAAGCAACCCTAATTTTTTAATAATTTCGGACCTTGTCCTTGTAAAATATTTTTTTCCTCTTTCCTTTTCCAGAAACCATGTGAAAATACCATGGAATGGTTTGTGGTTTGGATTATTTTAATATTAGGGGTCCCAAACCTAAATAATAAAGAATTCTCTCACCTTTCCTATATAAACCCACCCAACATCCCACTTCCTCCTCACTAGAATCCCTTGGAGTTCGTCCAACCTCTTCCCTACTCTCTCTAGAATCCTCCCAAGTTGCCCCAAGCTCCCAAGAAGCCTCTCACAAGCCTCTCTCTAGCCTTTGGAAGCACAATTCCAAGTAAGGGTTTTTTTTTCTTCCTTCCTTTCTCATTTTTGTCATTTTTTTTTAAGTTGTATTTCCCTTTTAATTTCAATTATGAATGTTGGGGTATGGGTTTTCACCTCTCCAATACTGCCCTCTTATTGTTTGAATGATGGGATACCCCTTTCTCTCTCATTAAAAGCCTCCCATGTACACCCGTTACTATGCCGAAATTCCGAAATAAGCCTTTTTCTCCTCTTATATTCAAGCAATACTTTTGTATCATGAATCTAAATTCCTTTTCATTTATTTGGACATGTATCTATATGACCTCCTTACTATCCATTACATGTAAATATTATGAGTAACCCCTTTCTCTCTCATCAACCTTTTTTATGAATTCTTATGTCACGCCTTTACGCTGCCGAAATCACACTGATTTCCAAAGCCAATATCATTGTGTAGTGAATACCATTCCCATTTCTCCATCAAGGGTATTCACCTTTATGAACATTTACTTATTGATTAAAAAGTTTCATTTATTAATTCCACATTCCTTTATCATGGAATAAATGATTATGTTTTATGAATCCATGTTTTATGATCCCTGTGGCACACTTATGCATGAAATGAAATGTTTAAGAAGGATGCGACCTTTATAGAGCTCCAATGCATTGGGTAAAGTATAGTATCATGATACGTCATGTGCAATGAGTGTTGAATCATGCTAATTCAAGTTCAACGAGGGTTTAATCGTGCTTCAACTGCAATGAGGGTTTACTCATGCTCCATGTGCAATGAGCCTTGGCTCATGCTAATTCAATGTTAAGTGTTGTTGCCACATTTCCATGTTATGGTTATCATGATTTATCATGCCATTATGTTCATGTTACTCTATTTCCCTATTGATGTTCCTATTTCCTAACATGTATTGTACTCCTCATGTTAATTATTTTGTACTCCCTTACTGGGCTTTATAGCTCACCCTTTTCTTATGCATGTCCTCAGGTTATCCCATGCAATGCTAAGTACGAAGGAATGTAGTGGTCATGTAAAGGATGTTTTCAATAAATATTATGTATTTCATGTTTAAAGTTTTTATGTAATGATTCTAATCCCCAAAGACACTAAACCTCTCGATCTTCTTTGTTGTATCAAGTGAAGGTTTTTGTAATAAAGCATGCTTAAGTTGTAATAAAAAGGCAGTGTTGTCATAGTTGGTATCAGAGGATAGGTTTAGTTATTTTTGGGATTAGGAAACCATAGTAAAGCCTTAGTTACAAGACTAAGCATAATAAAAACATCCCTAAGTTTTGGTAAATACTAAGTAAGTGGTTTGTCAAACAAATACATCCCTGTCTGGATAAGAGTAGGTAGAGGCAGCTCTGGCACAGATGTATCCTAGGGGTAAAACCCGAAAACACCGTTTAGATCTAGACTCGAATGGGAACTGGTGCACGACAACGGGCCTTGCTGTACTCTTGGTTACGACACTCCCGGGGGATATGTTTTGATAAATTCACAATCTTAGTATGAACCCTTATTAAGGAAAAAATTCCCCTAAGAATATATGTTAGAAGGAAGATCATGAAAAGCCTGGATTGAATCCTATAGACTCATGAGTTAAGGAGATTAAAGTTTATTTATAAGTCATCAACCTTTGTATTTGGATTACCCTTTATGTGTTACCCCTAACATTCCTTTTATTCCAGCCAATGGCCGGTAATAGGAGAACTCGGGATAACAAACGTTGTGAAGATCAGTGTGATGATTGTACTAATGAGATGCCCAATCCAATGGAAGCGGGAATCACGAACTTTGTCACGCTTCTCTTTCAGCTAACTAAAGTTTTTAATAGAAACACAGGTCAATAGGAACGTTCAACCCCCCCTAAGAAAGAACAAGTCACTATCGAGAGATTCATGAGACAAAGGCCTCCTACTTTTAGTGGATCATCTGATCCCACGATCGCTGAGAAATGGATCAACTCCATTGAAAAGATCTTCTCTATCCATCAATGTTCTGAACAAGATAAGGTTCTCCTGGAAGCTTATCATATGGAGGGTGAAGCTGATCAATGGTGGACGTTGATCAAAAATACGAAGCCTAAGGAGGAGATCGAGGCTTTGGAATAGAAGGAATTCCGGAAGATGTTTTTCGATAAATATTTTCTGCGCACCCTTCGTCTTAAGATGGAAAGGGACTTCCTTTCCCTCAAGAAGAAAGATGAAAAATCTGTGGGAGCGTACGAGGCAATCTTCACAAGGCTTGCACGATACGCTTCCGGCTTTGTCGTTACCCCCGAATGCAAGGTTGGCTGCTTATTTGGTGGGCTGAAGCCTAGCTTGCGGAAAGCATTAGCGATCCGTGACTTCGACAGCTATGAGGAAATTGTCTGATGTGCCCTCAAGGTTGAAATGGAAATTGGAGAATCAAAGGGGTATCATGGGGACAAGAAGCGGAAGGTGGACTTCAATGCTGGTGGTCCGATGGATAAATCCAACGGTGCTAAGAAGTTCCAGCTCCCCACTTGCCAATAGTGCGGAAAGAAGCACCCTGGAAATTTCCTTAGGGGGATGAGAAAATGCGTCAAGTGTGGATGAGAAGGGAACCTAGCTGTTAACTGTCAGCAAGAAGGATCCGCGACTGCGACGGAGGAGACGAATGCTCCGTTCGAACCTCAACGTGTTGTTCAATTCTACAAATGCAAAGAACCGGGTCATTTTGCAAATCAGTGCCCTAATCCAAGGGTTATCAGAGGCAACCAACAACCTCCAAGACATCAAGGAAGAGTTTTTTCCATCACTTCTGCCAATGTGAACCCCGACAATGAAGTGCTGACAGGTACGCTAGTTATTCATTCAATAATAGCGAACGTACTTTTTGATTCAGGTTCTACACATTCTTTTATATCTCGAATGTTTAGTAGAACAATCCAGCACCACCACAAATCCTAGAAGTAATGATGTCGGTGAGTACGGAAAATGGGGCAATCATTACATCCCATGAATATAAGTCCACCCCTGTTATAATCTGTGGATTGAATTTCCCAGCGATCCTCGTCATACTCCCTTTGGTGGAATTTGATGCAATTCTTGGCATGGATTGGATTTCCTTATATAGAGCCAACATAAATTGTCGGGAGAGGGAAATCACAATACATATGGAGAATCGACCCCCGATTCTTTACAAGTGTCAGGAGGAAGATGAATCTCCTTTAGCTCCATCATCTCAAGCATGGATATTACTGCCTTATGAGCACGCATATCTGGCTCAGATGATTGAGTCCAAGGAAGAAACCACCCTTGAAGAAATGCCTATTGTGAGGGAATTTGCTGAAGCATTTCCCGAGGAACTTCCCGGTCTTCCTCCAAGAAGAGATGTTGAGTTCTCAATTGAACTTATACCTGGGGTGCAACCAATATCCAAGACTGCATATAGAATGGCTGTTATTGAGCATGAAGAGCTGAAGAAACAACTACAGGAGAATCTGGATAAAGGGTTTATACGCCCAAGTGCATCACCATGGGGTGCACCAGTCCTCTTCGTCAAGAAGAAGGATGGGTCAATGCGGATTTGCATCGATTATCGTGAACTTAACAAAATCACGATAAAGAACAAGTATCCTCTCCCAAGAATCGACGACTTGTTTGATCAACTGTGTGGAGCACAATACTTCTCTCAGGTGGACTTGCGGTCAGGATATTATCAAGTAAGGGTGAATAAAGAAGATATCCCCAAGACTACTTTTCGTACAAGGTACGGGCACTATGAATTCATAGTAATGCCTTCTGGACTCACCAATGCTCCAGCAATATTCATGGACTTGATGAATAGAGTCTTTAAAGATTACCTTGACAAATTTTTGGTAGTCTTTATAGATGATATTCTAATATACTCCAAAACCAAGGAGGACCATGAGTAGAATTTAAAAAATGTACTAGAGACTTTGCGCAAGGAGAAGATCTATGAAAAGTACATAAAGTGTGAGTTTTGGTTGAAGGAAGTCTCATTCTTGGGCCATATCATCACAAGCAATGGGATATCTATGGACCCCTCCAAAAAAGATGCAATTGAGGGATGGTCGAGGCCAACATCGGTAACTGATATCTGTAGATTCTTGGGGTTAGCTGGATATTATCGACGATTTGTGAGAAATTTCTAATGATTGACCAACCCTCTTACCAAGCTAACTTGAAAGGGAGTAAAGTTTTCTTGGAGTGATGAATGCGAAGAAAGCTTCAAGGAGTTGAAAAGGAGGCTTATCACTGCACCCGTGCTCACATTACCCACAAGTGGGGAGCTTTTTATGGTATTCAGTGATGCTTCGATGAAGGGATTAGGATGTGTGCTGATGCAGAATGATAAAGTGATATCCTATGCCTCAAGGAAGTTGAAAATCCATGAGCAAAACTATAAAACGCATGATCTGGAGTTGAAGGCGGTGATCTTTTCCTTGAAAATCTGGCGGCATTATCTCTATGGAGAGAAATGTGAGATATATACTGACCACAAGAGTCTTAAATACATATTCACATAGAAAGAGCTTAATATTCCCCAGAGAAGATGGATAGAGCTCATCAAGGATTATGACTGATCAATACATTACCACCCTGGGAAGGCGAACAAGGTGGCAGATGCCCTAAGTATAAAGTATCCAGCGATTCTATCAATGATGAGAATTGTAAAGGATCCAATCTTCTTAGACTTGATGAAGATGGAGGTGGGAATCATAAAGAAGGGAACATCGTCAATCCTTTCACAAATGATTGCTCAACCATCTCTTTTGGAAAGGTTAAAGGAGGCTCAAAATGATGATGTGGGAATCCAAGAAAAAGTGGAAGCTATCAAAAAGGGAAAATCCTCAGAGTTTATTGTTAATGAAGAAGGAATTGTGCAGTTTGGGAAAAGACTATGTGTTCCATCATGTTCGGAGCTGAAGAAGGAACTTTTGGATGATGGACAAAGTTCAAATTTCTCTATTCACCCAGGGAGCACAAAGATGTATCGAGATCTCTGAGAAAACTTTTGGTGGTATAATATGAAGAAGGAGATCACTGAATATACATCAAAGTTCCTGGTGTGTCAGCTAGTGAAGGCAGAGAGGCAGAAGTCTAAGGGGATGATGCAACCATTGCCCATACCAGAATGGAAATGGGAGAACATCACCATGGACTTTGTCACTGGACTTCCAAGGACATCCAAAGGCAACAATGCAATCTGGGTTGTTGTGGATCATCTTACAAAGACTGCACACTTCATTGCTATTCGAGATGATTTCTCTTTGGATCAACTGGCACAGATATATATCAGGGATGTGGTACAGTTGCATGGATTACCACTATCTATTGTTTCTGACCGAGATCCAAGATTCACCTCTATGTTTTGGAAGAGTCTTCAACAAGATCTGAATACTGAACTGAACTTCAGTACGACCTATCATCCTCAAACTGATGGCCAATCCGAGCGGACTATCCAAAAACTTGAGGATAGGTTGAGAGCGTGCTCAATGGACTTTAAAGGAGGATGGGATCAACATCTTCCTCTAGTTGAGTTCTCTTATAATAATAGTTTCCACTCGAGCATCCAAATGGCACCATATGAAGCCCTGTTTGGGAAATGGTGTAGAACACCATCATGTTGGGATGAGGTCGGTGAACGTAAGCTGCATGGACCAGAAATGGTCGAAGAAATTGTGGAGAAGGTGAAAACCATTCAGCAGCATATCATGGCAGCCCAAAGTCGACAGAAGAGTTATGCAGATAATCATCGATGAGACCTTGAGTTTAAAGTCGGAGACATGGTGTTTTTACGCATATCTCCATGGAAGAAGTTCATGAGGTTTGGAAAGAAAGGGAAGTTAAGTCCAAGGTACATCCTCCCCTTCGAGATTCTTGATCGTGTTGGGGCTGTGGCCTATCGACTAGCACTTCCACCTACTATGGACAAGGTGCATGAGGTCTTCCATGCATCCCTCTTAAGGAAGTACATACCAGACCCTTCACATGTACTCTCTTCCGAGGTGGTACAATTAGAAGACGATCTTTCTTATGAGGAGCAACCAGTGAAGATCATAGATCGTAGAGAAAAATTTCTACGAAATAAGACAATGCCGCTCGTCAAGGTGTTCTGGAGAAACCACAAGTTTGAAGAAGCAACTTGGGAGTCGGAGGATATGATGAAGCTAAGTTACCCACATTTGTTTTAGTGTGGGAAAAGGAAAATTTCGAGGGTGAAATTTCTTAAGGGGGAAATATTGTAACGACCCAAAGTTTCATTAATAGAAAATCCCTCTTGATCCAGTTAAATGTTTCTTTATGAAAAATGTTTTTATAAGATGTCAACTTCATTAGTTTTACGTTAATATTTGTGACCGTTACTTTTATAGACGATGAACAGTGATCATGAGTAGTATAAATATAAGGCTTTAACAAACCCATTTCTACTCAGACAAAGGAAGCGATGGCCTCATCTAGTAGAATTGCCCCTTACGAAGCCCATTTGTTAGAGCTCGGAAAAGAGGTGGCGTCTTTGGGCTTTTCCCTTGACCAAGCCCAAGCTGAGCCTCATCAAGTGAAGCTCGAACGTGATCATCTACGGGAAAAGTGGAAGTTGTTTGAAATTACCACTCGAGCGATGGTATCCGAGCCACCCCAAGAGTCTGTCACCATCGCACACCTTACCCTTAGGTCTTATGCGGCTATTTTAAGGGGTTATATAACAAATAAGTAGAACTATGTTCATGTACATTATTTTTGTATATAATAATGAATATAATTTCTAGTCATTTTTGATACATTGTAATTAGTTTTTAAAGTACAAATGGCGTTTTTAGTTATTATTTAATTAAGAATTATATTTTATTAAATTAAAGGATTTTTGAAATAAATAATATTTTAATAAAATATTATTATTAATATTAAATTAATTTTTTTATTATGTATAAATGATCTTATAATTTTATGAATACAATTAAAATTTTTATTAAGGTTTGAAAGCCATTTCTATCAAAACCCATGAATTTTTTTATAAATGTCAGTTTTTATTTTAATAGTGAAAATTCACATATTTATAAAATTATTTAGATAAAATAAATATTATTTTTGGAATCAGGATGTCGAAATTATCCAACGGTGAATTTTTCATAATTTTCTGAGACAGTCAATGTTTTGGGTAAAAATTAAATACCATTGAATTATATAATGTGTTTTATGACATCATAATGACCCAATGGTGATGTAATAAAATAACATAATCCTTATGTTCGGCCAATATGTGTTTTATCATTAAAATAATGAGGTTTTGGGTTTGTTTGACTTACTTTTCAAATCATTAATGGAGCCCTCAAGACTTATTCAACACTTTGCCTTTTTAAATTAATTTCCATGGGAGTGTGACTCACCTCCACATAAGCAACCCTAATTTTGTAATACGTTCAGACCTGGGCCTTGTAAAATATTTTTTCCCTCTTTCCTTTTCTAGAAACCATTGGCAAATACCATGGGATGGTTTGTGGTTTGGATTATTTTAATATAAGGTGTCCCAAACCTAAATAATAAAGAATTCTCTCACCTTTCCTATATAAACCCACACAAGCTCCCACTTCCTCCTCACTAAAATCATATGGATTTCGTGCAACCTCTACCCTACTCTCTCTAGAATCCTCAAAAGGTGCCCCAAGCTCCCAAGAAGCCTCTCACAAGCCTCTCTCTAGCCTTTGGAAGCACATTTCCAAGTAAGGGTTTTTTTCTTCCTTCCTTTCTCATTTTTGTCAATTTTCTTTAAGTTGTATTGCCCTTTTAATTTAAATTATGAATGTTGGGGTATGGTTTTTCACCTCTCCCATACTTCCCTCTTATTGTTTGAATGATGGGAGACCCCTTTCTCTCTCATTAAAAGCCTCCCATGTACACCCGTTACTATGCCAAAATCCCAAAAGAAGCCTTTTTCTCCTCTTTTATATTCAAGCAATACTTTTGTATCATGAATCTAAATTCCTTTTCAATTGTTGGGACATGTATCTATATGACCTCCTTACTGTCCATTACATGTAAATATGATGAGGAACCCCTTTCTCTCTCATCAACCTTTTTTATGAATTCTTATGTCACGCCGTTACGCTGCCGATATCACACCGATTTTCGAAACCATTATCATTGTGTAGTGAATACCATGCCCATTTCTCCATCAAGGGTATTCACCATTATGCACATTTACATATTGATTATAAAGTTTCATGTATGAATTCCAAATTCCTTTATCGTGGAATAAATGATTAAGTTTTATGAATCCATGTGGCACACTTATGCATGAAATGAAATGTTTAAGAAGGGTGCGCCCTTTATTGCGCTCCAATGCATTGGGTAAAGTATAGTATCATTATACGTCATGTGCAATGAGTGTTTACACATGCTAATTCAAGTGCAACTAGGGTTTACTCGTGCTTCAAGTGCAATGAGGGTTTACTCATGCTCCATGTGCAATGAGCCTTGGCTCATGCTAATTCAATGTTAAGTGTTGTTGCCACATTTCCATGTTATGGTTATCATGCTTTATCATGTCTTTATGTTCATGTTACTCTAATGCTCTATTGATGTTCCTATTTCCTAACATGTATTGTAATCCTCATGTTATTCATTGTGTACTCCCTTATTGGGCTTTATAGCTCACCCTTTTCTTATGCATGTCCTCAGGTTATCCCATGCAATGCTAAGTACGAAGGAATGTAGTGGTCATGTAAAGGAAGTTTTCAATAAATATTATGTATTTCATGTTTAAAGTTTTTATGTAATGATCATAAGCCCCAAAGACACTAAACCTTTCGATCTTTTTTGTTGTATCAAGTGAATTTTTATGTAATAAAGCATGATTAAGTTGTAATAAAAAGCAGGGTTGTCATATGCGTGTCTCCTAGAACATGATTTAAGTTCATGATTTTAAGTATTATATTATGGTTGTTATTACCAAGTAGGGTATTTTTGATTTATGTTATATTCATTTCCCTCTTGGTCTGTGTGGAGAAGTAAGAGGGTGTTTTTAAATTATATTAATCACACATGATCATATTTTTTTTTGAATTCATTAATATGATTTTGAAATTATCTCTCATAAAGAATATATTTTTTAATTATTTTATATTACAATAATAACATATTTAGTTTTGGGACAAAAAAATTATCTATGGAATTCCACATAATGGAAATATTGGGTTATAATTATTTTCATATGTATTATAACATAGAGAAATGTAATTTATATGTATATATATATATATATATATATTTTATTTTGATACTCTGACCAAGGGGGAATTCTAATTATAGATGAATTGTGTTGATTAGTAACCACTATTGGATAATTTTATTAGGTTTGCGATGTCTGATATGCATGAGGACACTAGAGTGGGAGTATCCATAAGCGAGTTTCAATTTTTCATCTATGTTGGGAGTGTGGATTATTTCTCATTAGTTCTAACCTATAAGGTATTATAACCATGCAACAAATGGGAGAGCTTTGTGTTGTTGATATACTTTTCTGTAATTTGGTTAGTGGAGTGTTATGAATGATTTACAAGTACCTTTATTATTATTGATCAAAATAAGATATGATGTATGAGTGAAAACTAAGAAAGGGGTTAGTGGGGCACCACAAGAATAAAATACAAAAAATTTACATCATTTTAGTTGAAAATATAATATATTACACATTAATTCATTTCCAGAACTGTAAATTAATAGAGTTTTCCACAAATAAATAAATAATAAACTTATTTAAAATAATATAATAAATTTATCCCATTAAATTCTTATTAAATAAAACCATTTTTAGATATGTGATATATAAAAATATCATTGTAATATATATAAAATGAAACATAAGGAACAATGTGGTTATATAACAAGTAATAGTAAAAATTAAAGATGTCAATCAAAAATCATATGCAAGAATCTGTTATGGGTGAGACCATTATCATAAATGATTATGTTCGTGAAAAAGTAGTCTAAGATTATATATCATGAATCATGGAATAAGGATTTTTAATTTTAAAATAGACGAGTCAAGAGAGTGAGAAATTATCATCAATCAATCATGAGACTAATGATCATATTATATGAATTAGAAAACGTCAGAATAATTGTTTCCAAATCATAATCATAAGAAATCAATTAATAAGCAATGGATCACAAGAATGTCAACCATTACATAGTGGGAAAAGTTCCATAATGGTTATGGTTATTTAAAAAACCCCTTTTCATCCCTAGAACGGGTTATGTAATGTCTCGAATGATATAAATCAATGAGCCGTAATTAAAATGTTTCACCATGTGACCTCATTTGAACATCCTTGTATACATGTGGATTCCAACTACTAGTGATGCTTTTAAAAACATGTAAATGGTAGACATCTAAATTAGATGGTAATTGATGGAGTCCTATTGTCCATTGATTATATCATAATTATCCATATACGTGATGATTATGGGTGTGCAAAAGGATGTTAGGGATCTTCCTGAGAAGGTGAGTTATATTCTATCGTGGATCACCGTATAAAATGGAATTATAATTTTTAGTATGTGAATATGTATCCAATCGATGACTTCATTGAATATGATTTTAATAGATAAAAA
This sequence comes from Viscum album, assembly GCA_963277665.1. NCBI lineage: Eukaryota > Viridiplantae > Streptophyta > Magnoliopsida > Santalales > Viscaceae > Viscum > Viscum album. Next base: position 1,901,618,564 of record OY728150.1, on the reverse strand, counting down.
TAACCCACATTTTAATATTCACCACTCAAGCCTACAGAGGTATATATATTATTCATAGAACTTCATGTTGACCAACATGAATATGTATACTATAGATTATAAATTCATAATTATTTTCCGTTGAAAATAAAAAGGTAGAACAATTGTATAAAAAGTAAATGACATAAATAATAACCATATCAACATGAAAATTGTAGATCAAAAACATTGATATTATCATAGGCCTCTCTAATAACACTTAATTAAAGAATTAAATTTTGGATTTGGTTTAAAAACATTAAATGTTTTCTCAAATTTTTACAATTTTAGATAATTTTTACACAATAGACATGTAAAGATATATAAAAAAATCATGGATTCAAATAGATTCAAATTATTTTGTATCATTTTGAGATTTTTGATCAACATTGATTTGTTGAATAAATATTCAACAATTAATAAATATTAAATATAACATTTTTACTAAATAATATATTCAAACCAGGGGTCAATTAGAAAGGATCATTTATATATTGGTATAAATTATGTAATGTTTATTAATAGGCTTCAAAAGAGGCAGAATTCATCATTTTTAACTATTTGAGTTCTCCTAAAATAATAGTTTTCACCGAAGAATTCAAATGGATCTAAAAAACATTATTTATTGAAATAGATAACGAAGCCATCATGTTAGGATGATATTGGATTTATTTCTTTTAAGACCATGACATTGTCCTTAAATGATAGTGATGATCTAAACCAAGAAAATATATATTAACACAGATCATGTTAAAGGAAAAATTATGCTCATAAACATCAAAGAGATATAGAGTTCAATGCTGGAAATAAATTACTTCTTTAAATGAAACCATGGAAGTTTCTCATGTGACTTATTAAGAAGGGGATACTGAATCCTTGATTTATCACATCCTTTTTAATTTATGTTAATTATGGACTATTATACAATCAAATAGTTATTCCACTAAAACTCTCTTATATGTACAAAATATTCTATGTATCACACCCAAAGAAAAAAATAAATGATCTATCACATGTTCTGTACTTGGATATTTTATAATTAGATAATGATCTCTATTATTATTAACAATCAGTAATTTTTATAAATCGAAGTGAAAATGTTTTATATAACATGACCACTCTTATGGTCAATGTTTTGTGAAAAAAAATTGATTCTATTGTTTAAGAAACCTAGTAATTTGATTATATCATTAAACATAGGAAAATAAATCTATTATAATTTGTTTAATGATGTTTTTTTTGGTGTAAATATTTAGAGGTTATATAAAAACATATATAATATTATTAATTTTCTTCCATGTGTAGAAATAAAATAACATGTTTTATAGGAAATACAAATAAAAATGAACATTATTTCATGTATTTAATGTTGAATGTGATTGAATGAAATGAAATAAAAAAATATATTATAATAATTTATATGAAATACCAAAAGAAGTAGCTAATTCTTGTTATAATACTACAATAATTCATGAAAATTGTATCCAATCAAAATGATTAATCTAATAATAAATATATAAACAATAAAAAATATTACCAATATGAGATATATTTTGAGTAACAAATAACGAGAGAGGATTAATAATATTTATACATGTCTAAAATGTAATATATAAGAGTACTAAATTATAGTTTGACCTTTTTATTACTATTGATTATTTATATTCATTGGGAAAAAATATAAACTATGAGTATGTTAAAACTATCTTAATACACAAGAAATCCTTATGTATAAGTGAAAAATGAGTTTTACATAATATAATTTACCTGTATAAAAAAGTAATTTACATTCATATAATATTTAAAGTATATAATGTATTAAAATATATTCTTTAAATTTAATATTTATATGTTTTTTAACATTATGTGTTTTTATATAAAATTTATATATTAAAAATATAATTCTTGAAATAAAAAATATTTATTCCATATTTAGAATTATTACAATAAATGTATGTAAGATTAAATGTATAATTTTTAGTCACAAAATTGCTACCATGGTGAATAGTGAATATACATTTTTATATACATTAAATATAATATATATTACTCAAAGGAATCATTTGATAACTAGATAATTTAAATTATCATTTAATATGTGTATATGAAAAACAAGTGATTCACCTTCATTTTTTCAATTTACAGTCCAGTTCTAGAAACAATTACATTCCACATTCATTCTAAAATGTGATTTTTACTAAAACAAATAATAAATTACTATTTATTAATGAGGATTTCTTATATCCATTAAAATCCCCATATATAGTAAAAATTTCACAAAAAATACTATAATTCCCGTTTTGATAATCCCTTTTCATGTTTTGGATCCTGTGGTCATAAGATGTTATCATGGTCAATAAACAAAATATTGGAATTAAGTAAAGATTTAATTACATTTAAGTAGGTAACACTTTATTTGTGATGTATTTATTTTATATAATCATTACAACACCTTAAATATATGATTATGATTTATTATTACCTGAAATAAAATATATTAACTTTAATATAATGTGAAAATAATTATTTAAAAACTTACTCATGTTCACCACATCATTAAAGAAATTTCATGTACTTGTCGTTTTGACCACTTACATGGAAAATTATTTTATATTTCGATCATTATAAAAATATGAAGTAAAATAAATCAGAGTAATGGATATATATATAACGACCCACACTTTACATACATTGTTAATACTTCAAAATTGAAGCACACTTATTACAACATATGACAAAACCACAAAGGACCGTATAGGTATAGTGTCTTTAGAAACTGGGAAACATAAACAACTGGTTCATAAATCTTCTACAGTGTCTCCCATTTATTTCATCATATCTAGGGTCCCTTTTAGCATATTCTACTTAATATCCATCTTCCTAACCTGGGGAAAAGAAAGCATAAAAGGGTGAGCTCAAATGCTCAGCAAGGGAAAATAAAGGAAATAAAAATCATATCATATCTTTATGAAAATCAAAACCTGCAAAAGAGATCATAATATCTTAACATGAAATAAATCATAGAAGTGAAAATGAGATCCCCATAATCATAACATAAAACTTGAAAATTTGTGGCATGTACACATAATCATGGAAAATCATTTCTTGTTAGTCATGACTCATTGCCAAGACTATCTTAGTGGACAAAGTCCCTTTCTGAATCGAGTAACCCTCGTTTCAGTCCTGTTTCACTGAATCGGTATAACCTACCGTTCCAGCCCTGTCTATCTCATGAGATATAAAATCTTTACCCAATGCATTGGAGGGAGATATAGGTCCCACCCATCTTATAATGAATCCTTTCTTATGTGTGCCACATAATCATAAACCATACATCATAACGTAATCCGTGTAATAAAAATGGGATTCTTAAACAACATGACATCATAAAACAATTCATATAAGATAAAGGAATTCATAAAAATATTTCCATCACAAAATAATCAAACCAATGTGATAATAGGGATTAAAACACAACCCTTTATTATCTTAGATGGAAAATAATTTTGATAAAATACTTGAACTCCATTCTTGAGGAAAATATCCTTTCTACTTCAAAAACACTTTTCCTTTCTTAACATGTCATACAATTTTAAACTAAAAGAGGTTGATTAAAAATAAACATGAATACTTGTAAAGGAAGCTTCTTGGAAATAATGTTTTAGAAATCCATTCATGTTGTATAAGTTAAAAAAAACATTCTTCGTACTTTTGTCAGAAAAGTCAAAAAGTATCTCGTACGAAAAAACGACAAAAGATTCCTTTCATATTCTTTACTAAAAACTCACTGAAGGGTAAAATTGGATATAAACTATTGTAGAAGTATGGAAATAATATTACATATTGAGGGAACATGGATGTGGATGATAAAATACAACCCAGTAATTACCAAAGTAAATACAATCTCGGATAAAAGTGAGATTGTGATATTTCCCTTACCTTAGGTCCAATTTGCTTTGTTCGTGTCCGAAGCTCCTGTATAATGGTTTAAATAATGTTATTGACTTATTCCAGAATCATACATATTGATATATGATCATATATGGTCATATTATTAACTTCTTGTTAGTAATATTTCATTGTTACTTGTTAATCGGGTCTTTATAACTTTTTGTTCTTATGCGTGTTTTGTTGAATAAATTCTTATTCTTATCTTTAGGTTATAGATAATTCATTTCCAGAATGTTATTAGTGTAGTATATACCATATTCATTCATTCAATTCATTTATATAATCATTATGAAATGAAGATCATGTAGAACGAGTCGCATCACATCGTGGAGACGGTATTCCGTACGTACGCACGAGTGATGATATCGTTCCTATGATCATGGAATTGTATTGGAGTATATATATATTATTTCAGTATCAATATTACTTCATAATAATCATATATTGTTACTCATTACACCATTATACCCTTCCTTGTAAGGTGATGGTGGAAAATAGATTACACCACGGCGTGGAGACGGTATTTCGTACGTACGCACGCGCGGTGATTTCATTTTTCCGTAGGATGGATAGAAGGTGAATTAGGGTTGTTTCATATTTATAATAACATATCAGTATGTAAGTAATACTGATGTTATTACTTTATCATGAAACAACTAAAGAAGAAGAAGTTGAAGAAGAAAGAAATTGAAAATATCGGTAATGGATATTACCTCTTCTTTGGAACGCCTCTTTGAATCCTCCACTTAAGGAACTAAGATTGGTCTTTGGAGAAGACCAGGACCTCTAGGATTATTATAGGGAAGTGGAGAGGAGAAAAGGGCAGGGGTTGGCCGAGCTTGAGTGCTCAAATTGGTGTGAGGAGGAGGGGGAGGAGGTGCCCTTTTATAAGGGAGGAGAGGGGCACCTTAGGAATATCTCAAAATATTATTTTATATTAAAGTCAAAATCGGTTTATAATGGTTCCAAAGGGTCTTATTTAGAAGCTAAAGTGGGTAAGGGTCGAAATCCTATAAACCAATAAGATTTAGACAAGTTTAGGGTATTATTTTAACCTTATCAATTAGATTTAACTCTAAGTTAATTAATTTATCTTTTACCGTGTCTTTTTGTTTTCTTTCACTATATGGTTAATACACTTACTATAACATGCCAAACGAACCCCAAATTGTTTATTATTAATATATATCCTTATCTAAGTCATTTTGCCGAACCTTAGATTTTTAGGAATAAAATAACAATTAATAATATAATATTTGATTTAAAAACTATTTTGTGTCAATTTTGACACTATTTGATATATGATTTTTGTGAAAGTCATAAAAGAATTATATGTTCGAACCAAGTTGATTAAATCAACATTAATATATCATAGCAACCTATAAAATTAGTTGAATTCATAAAAAGTCTCAAATTACATTTATTTTGGTGTTTATAACATCAATTATGTCAATATTTCATTAATATGATAATTACTGCATCATCTTTGTGTCATAAATAAATTACATTATATGATGTCTAAAAATTACAAATAAAATATCATCATGTAGGAAATCTTTTTATCTTTCTAATGAATATTTACAATTGAATTTATCTTATGTATAACCCCATATTAAAAATGATTTACTTATTAAACTTTGATTTTAACTATTTTAACCCTTCTTTAAATAAATTAATAATAAATGTCCTAATCTAATCCAAGTGGGCCTAAATGGTCATATTTTATTCCTAAGTTTGTTTTTGGTCGAATTACACTTGTCCAATAGAATTAGGACATGTGTTAGGGTAATATTGATATCATATTTACCCTTCGTTACCCTATTTACTATTAACCGCGGTAAAAAAGGTAAAAAGTTACTATTCACCAAAAAATTATTTTCATCTCATTGAACCACATTTTAGTCCTTGATATTAACCGTGTCTCTCGGATTTTCGAAATTCCATTCACAGAAGCGGTAAAATTACGTTTTATGCAAAATTCAGTTTTTTAACCTACCACTTAGTGGTTTCACTATTCATCAAAAATTGAAAGTTTTCAGAAAAATACCAAAATTTCACCCTAGGCTAATTTCGATATTCTGAGTCCAAAAATGAAGTCCATTTTGAAAAATAAAATTTATAAAATTTCAAAAAGTGGTTATTACTATTCATAACGGCTAGTTTTCATAGCATATTGTTGTTTAGTGAAACTCGGTATTGCGTACGACGCAAGCTATCGAGGAAGGTCGCGATTGCGTGTAAAGCAAGCCAAGCAAGTGTTGTGTAGAAAAAGATTCCTTTGATGATTTATATAACATAAAAGTCTCGGGTGTTACATTCTACCCCCCTTAAAAAGAATTTCGCCCTCGAAATTCGTCACTTTGTAACAAACAAATGAGGATACTTCTCCCTCATCATATCCTCAAGCTCCCATGTAGCTTCTTCAAGTTGGTGGTTCCTCCATAAAACTTTCACCAAGCGAGTGGTCTTGTTTCGTAGGACTTTTTTGCTACGATCCAGAATATCTATCGGCTGTTCTTCATAAGAAAGATCTTGCTCCAGCGGTACAACTTCTGAGCTGAGTACATATGAAGGATCTGGTATGTACTTTCTCAGGAGAGATACATGGAACACATCGTGAACTTGAGAGAGATTCGGTGGAAGCGACAATCGGTAAGCTACCTTCCCAACAGGATCCAGTATTTCGAAAGGACCGATATATCTAGGGCTCAACTTCCCCTTCTTTCCAAATCTCATAACCCTCTTCCAGGGAGATATTCGTAAGAACACTTTATCGCCCATTTCAAACTCTAGGTCTTTTCTTCGGTTGTCGGCATAACTTTTCTGTCGACTCTGAGCTGCTCTTATGTGTTGTTGAATAGATCTGACTTTTTCTGCCATTTCATCAACGAGATCAGGTCCTAATAGCTTTCTTTCCCCAACTTCATCCCAGCAAGTTGGAGTCCTGCATTTCTTTCCATAGAGAGCTTCATAAGGAGCCATCTGAATACTGGAGTGAAAGCTATTATTATAAGAAAATTCCACCAAAGGTAGGTGTTGATCCCAACCTCCTTTGAAATCCATAGAGCAAGCTCTCAACATATCTTCTAGGGTTTGAATTGTTCTCTCAGACTGACCGTCTGTCTGGGGATGATAAGCAGTGCTGAAACTCAACTCTGTATCCAGAGTATGCTGAAGACTTCGCCAGAACTTCGAGGTAAATCTCGGATCTCGATCAGATATAATAGAAAGTGGTACTCCATGCAATCTTACCACTTCCTTTACATATATCCTGGCAAGATGATCTAGAGAGAAATCCTCTCTAATAGCAATGAAGTGTGAAGACTTTGTAAGACGATCAACTATGACCCAGATAGCATTATTGCCTTTGGATGTTTTAGGAAGTCCTGTGACAAAGTCCATAGTGATGTTTTCCCATTTCCATTCGGGTATGGGTAATGGTTGTAACATCCCCTTAGACTTCTGTCTCTCAGCTTTAACTTGTTGACAAACCAAGCATCGAGAGACATATTCAGCAACATCTCTTTTCATGCCATCCCACCAGAAGTACTCTTTCAGGTCCCTATACATCTTCGTGCTTCCAGGATGAATAGAGAATGAAGAACTATGAGCCTCATCTAGCAGCTCTTTCTTTAATTCGGGGATGGGAGGAACGCAAACCCGATTCCTAAACTTTATTATCCCATCACAATCAAGGTTGAATTCAGGAACATTTCTCACCTTCTTTTGTAACTCGACATCTTCTTTCTGTGCCTCTTTAATCTTCACATGTATAGATGGTTGAACATTCATTTGAGAAAGATAAGATTTTTCCCCTTCCATTATAATTCCAAGATCTATCCTTTGTAAATCCATAAATATTGGATCTTTTGTGATCCTCATCATGGATAAACTAGCATGGTCTTGTCGACTTAATGCATCTGCCACCTTGTTTGCTTTCCCAGGGTGGTAATGGATTGAGCAGTCATAATCCTTAATCAGCTCCAACCATCTTCTTTGACGCATATTCAACTCCTTTTGTGTGAAAATATACTTTAAACTTTTATGATCAGTATAAATATCACACCTTTCACCATAACGGTAATGCCTCCAAATCTTTAATGCAAAGATTACCGCAGCCAACTCCAAATCATGTGTTGGGTAATTTTGCTCATGGATTTTCAACTGTCGTGAGGCATAAGCTATCACCATATCATTTTGCATAAGAACACACCCCAATCCCTTCTTGGATGCATCACTGTAGATCACAAACCTTTCTCCACTACAAGGAAGTGTGAGCACAGGTGCACTGGATAACCTTCTTTTCAACTCCTTGAAATTCTCTTTACATTCCTCTGTCCAGACAAACTTAACTCCTTTCCGAGTCAACTTGGTGAGTGGATTAGATAATCGTGAAAAATCTTTTACAAAACGTCGATAATAACCAGCCAAACCAAGAAAACTTCGGATCTCAGTTACTATTGTTGGTCTCGACCATCTTTCGATAACCTCTGTTTTTGCTGGATCCACAGATATCCCCTCTTTTGAGATTATGTGACCCAAAAATGCAACTTTTTGAAGCCAAAATTCACACTTGGTAAATTTGGCATAAAGCTTCTCCTTTCTCAGGGTCTTCAATATAATTCTCAAGTGATCTTCATGCTCTTCCTTGCTCTTTGAATAGACAAGAATATCGTCTATAAAGACTACCACAAATTGATCAAGATAGTCTCTAAAGACTCTATTCATTAGATCCATGAAGATAGCAGAGGCATTAGTAAGACCAAATGGCATCACTATAAATTCATAGTGTCCATACCTTGTACGGAAAGCCGTCTTTGGTATATCCTCCCTTTTGACCCTTAATTGATGATACCCTGAACGAAGATCAATCTTGGAAAAGTATTGAGCTCCGCGTAGTTGGTCAAATAAGTCATCAATGCGTGGGAGAGGATATTTGTTCTTGATAGTGATCTTGTTATGTTCTCGATAATCAATGCAGAGTCTCATTGATCCATCTTTCTTTTTAACAAATAGAAAAGGTGCTCCCCAAGGTGACGCACTAGGGCGTATGAATCCCTTATCAAGATTCTCTTGGAGTTGCTTCTTCAATTCCTGCAACTCAATTGGGGCCATTCTATAAGGTGTCTTTGAAATAGGCAAAGCACCCGGTACGAGTTCTATTGAAAACTCAACTTCACGATTTGGTGGAAGACCCGACAATTCCTCCGGAAAGACATCATCAAACTCCCGTACAATGGGCATATTCTTAATCGTGAGTTTCTCACCAACCATTTGAGATAAATAACCTTCATTTAGTGGAATCAATACCCATAAGATGGAAGAAATTTCCACTGGAAGGTTATGTTCATCCTTGCATTGGTATACGATCGTAGATTGATCTGGAATATGAAATGTGACTTCCCTTCTTTGGCAATCGATATGAGCTCCATGTAGAGAAAGCCAATCCATGCCAAGAATCACATCAAATTCCACTAAGGGAAGGATTACAAGATTTGCAGGAAGCACTTTCCCACAAACTTCGATCGGAGAAAAATTATAAACTTTTGATGCGATTGATGTGCCATTAGGTGTTGTCACAGCTAACTCAACATCTAATTGTTGAGGTAATACGGTGATACCCTTAGAAAATTTTTCAGAAATAAAAGAGTGGGTGGATCCAGAATCAAATAAAACATTTGCTACTTTAGAGTGGATGGTAAGTGTACCTTTCACCACATCGTTATCGTACTCCACATCGCTGATAGAAATTGCATGTGACTTTCCTTTGTCTTTAGCCTTAAGAGTTTGTTGACGTCGACCATCATCATCAACCCTTGGATTTGGGCATTGATTGGCATAATGCCCCATCTCCTTGCACTTGAAACATTGAAGTGTAGTAGGTTCATTCTGTGTATCCCTTCCTTTGTTTGCGTCATTAGACATCTTCTTCCCATTATCACGGCATTCAAATGCCCGATGACCTTCTTTTCCACATTTAAAACATTTACATGTCCCTTTAAGACAACTCCCTCCATGTTTCTTTCCACACTTTGAGCATAAGGGAAAGTTCATCTTCCTTTCCGTGTGATCTTTAGATTTTTCTTTGAATTCCATCTTCCTCTTCTTATCAAACCCATGTGACTGATGGGTTACTCCAATATCCATCTCGAATTTGAGAGCACATCGAACGATTTCTTCGTAGCTATTGATGTCCCTTATGGATAACGCCCTTCGAAGACTTGGTTTTAGGCCACTAAAGAATCGATCGATCTTACTCTCAGGTTGGATAATAATACCAGAAGCGTACCTTGCAAGTCTTGTAAAATTTGCTTCATAGGTACTAACAGATTCATCATCCCTTTGCTTCAGTTCAAGGAACTCTTTCTCCATCTTTGTTCGGAGAATACGAGGGAAGTACTTATTGAAAAATAAGTTCTTGAACTCGTCCCATTCCATAGACTCAATTTCATCCCTTTGCCTCGTATTCTTAACAAGATTCCACCATTGATCCGCATCTCCTTCCAAACGATACACTGCTAGGATGACTTTATCATGCTCAGAACATTGAAGAACTGAAAATATCTTTTCAGTAGTACTAATCCATTGTTCAGCAACTAATGGATCAGTAGACCCGCTGAAAGATGGTGGACGCTGCCTCATGAAGGATTCAACAGAATGTTGCTCCCTCCTTTGTTCGTTTGGAAATCCTGCATGATTCATAGCTTGAGAAAGTTGTGTGAGCATGGCTACAAGATTTTGCATTCCAGCACCCATATCGTTTGGTTGCTCAGGGGGACAATCATTGCATTGCCCATCGCATTCCGCATTAACACGGTTCCTTCGGGTTCCAGCCATTGACTAAACCAAGAAGAATAGTGTGAGCAACATTAAGTATAATAGGAAACCACATAATTCAAGAATAAAATTTTCATGCTTAAGGTCTTATCCTAGGTTATTCAAAGCCATTTCTAAAACACTAAGATTGTGTTTTATGCTTAGACTTATCCTTAGGGTTCTTACTAAGGCTTTCACATCCTAGTTTCCAAAGGTTGACTATACCTTTCCTCTGATACCAACTATAACGACCCACACTTTACATACATTGTTAATACTTCAAAATTGAAGCACACTTATTACAACATATGACAAAACCACAAAGGACCGTATAGGTATAGTGTCTTTAGAAACTGGGAAACATAAACAACTGGTTCATAAATCTTCTACAGTGTCTCCCATTTATTTCATCATATCTAGGGTCCCTTTTAGCATATTCTACTTAATATCCATCTTCCTGACCTGGGGAAAAGAAAGCATAAAAGGGTGAGCTCAAATGCTCAGCAAGGGCAAATAAAGGAAATAAAAATCATATCAAATCTTTATGAAAATCAAAACCTGCAAAAGAGATCATAATATCTTAACATGAAATAAATCATAGAAGTGAAAATGAGATCCCCATAATCATAACATAAAACTTGAAACTTTGTGGCATGCACACATAATCATGGAAAATCATTTCTTGTTAGTCATGACTCATTGCCAAGACTATCTTAGTGGACAAAGTCCCTTTCTGAATCGAGTAACCCTCGTTTCAGTCCTGTTTCACTGAACCGGTATAACCTACCGTTCCAGCCCTGTCTATCTCATGAGATATAAAATCTTTACCCAATGCATTGGAGGGAGATATAGGTCCCACCCATCTTATAATGAATCCTTTCTTATGTGTGCCACATAATCATAAACCATACATCATAACGTAATCCGTGTAATAAAAATGGGATTCTTAAACAACATGACATCATAAAACAATTCATATAAGATAAAGGAATTCATAAAAATATTTCCATCACAAAATAATCAAACCAATGTGATAATAGGGATTAAAACAGAACCCTTTATTATCTTAGATGGAAAATAATTTTGATAAAATACTTGAACTCCATTCTTGAGGAAAATATCCTTTCTACTTCAAAAACACTTTTCCTTTCTTAACATGTAATACAATTTTAAACTAAAAGAGGTTGATTAAAAATAAACATGAATACTTGTAAATGAAGCTTCTTGGAAATAATGTTTTAGAAATCCATTCATGTTGTATAAGTTAAAAAAAACATTCTTCGTACTTTTGTCGGAAAAGTCAAAAAGTATCTCGTACGAAAAAACGACAAAAGATTCCTTTCATATTCTTTACTAAAAACTCACTGAAGGGTAAAATTGGATATAAACTATTGTATAAGGATGGAAATAATATTACATATTGAGGGAACATGGATGTGGATGATAAAATACAACCCAGTAATTACCAAAGTAAATACAATCTCGGATAAAAGTGAGATTGTGATATTTCCCTTACCTTAGGTCCAATTTGCTTTGTTCGTGTCCGAAGCTCCTGTATAATGGTTTAAATAATGTTATTGACTTATTCCAGAATCATACATATTGATATGAGATCATATATGGTCATATTATTAACTTTTTGTTAGTAATATTTCATTGTTACTTGTTACTCGGGTCTTTATAACTTTTTGTTCTTATGCGTGTTTTGTTGAATAAATTCTTATTCTTATCTTTAGGTTATAGATAATTCATTTCCAGAATGTTATTAGTGTAGTATATACCATATTCATTCATTCAATTCATTTATATAATCATTATGAAATGAATATCATGTAGAACGAGTCGCATCACATCGTGGAGACGGTATTCCGTACGTACGCACGAGTGATGATATCGTTCCTATGATCGTGGAATTGTATTGGAATATATATATATTATTTCAGTATCAATATTACTTCATAATAATCATATATAGTTACTCATTACACCATTATACCCATCCTTGTAAGGTGATGGTGGAAAATAGATTACACCACGGCGTCGAGACGGTATTCCGTACGTACGCACGCGCGGTGATTTCATTTTTCCGTAGGATGGATAGAAGGTGAATTAGGGTTGTTTCATATTTATAATAACATATCAGTATGTAATTAATACTGATGTTATTACTTTATCATGAAACAACTAAAGAAGAAGAAGTTGAAGAAGAAAGAAATTGAAAATATCGGTAATGGATATTACCTCTTCTTTGGAACGCCTCTTTGAATCCTCCACTTAAGGAACTAAGATTGGTCTTTGGAGAAGACCAGGACCTCTAGGATTATTCTAGGGAAGTGGAGAGGAGAAAAGGTCAGGGGTTGGCCGAGCATGAGTTCTCAAATTGGTGTGAGGAGGAGGGGGAGGAGGTGCCCTTTTATAAGGGAGGAGAGGGGCACCTTAGGAATATCTCAAAATATTATTTTATATTAAAGTCAAAATCGGTTTATAATGGTTCCAAAGGGTCTTATTTCGAAGCTAAAGTGGGGAAGGGTCAAAATCCTATAAACCAATATGATTTAGACAAGTTTAGGGTATTATTTTAACCTTATCAATTAGATTTAACTCTATGTTAATTAATTTAACTTTTACCGTGTCTTTTTGTTTTCTTTCACTATATGGTTAATACACTTACTATAACATGCCAAACGAACCCCAAATTGTTTATTATTAATATATATCCTTATCTAAGTCATTTGGCCGAACCTTAGAGTTTTAAGAATAAAATAACAATTAATAATATAATATTTGATTTAAAAACTATTTTGTGTCAATTTTGACACTATTTGATATATGATTTTTGTGAAAGTCATAAAAGAATTATATGTTCTAAAAAAGTTGATTAAATCAACATTAATATATCATAGTAACCTATAAAATTAGTTGAATTCATAAAAAGTCTCAAATTACATTTATTTTGGTCTTTATAACATCAATTATGTCAATATTTCATTAATAAGATAATTACTGCATCATCTTTGTGTCATAAATAAATTACATTATTTGATGTCTCAAAATTACAAATAAAATATCATCATGTAGGAAATCTTTTTAGCTTTCTAATGAATATTTACAATTGAATTTAACTTATGTATAACCCCATATTAAAAATGATTTACTTATTAAACTTTGATTTTAACTATTTTAACCCTTCTTTAAATAAATTAATAATAAATGTCCTAATCTAATCCAAGTGGGCCTAAATGGTCATATTTTATTCCTAAGTTTGTTTTTGGTCGAATTACACTTGTCAAATAGAATTAGGACATGTGTTAGGGTAATATTGATATCATATTTACCCTTAGTTACCCTATTTACTATTAACCGCGGTAAAAAAGGTAAAAAGTTACTATTCACCAAAAAATTATTTTCATCTCATTGAACCACATTTTAGTCCTTGATATTAACCATGTCTCTCGGATTTTCGAAATTCCATTCACAGAAGCGGTAAAATTAAGTTTTATGCAAAAGTCATTTTTTTAACCTACCACTTAGTGGTTTCACTATTTATCAAAAATTGAAAGTTTTCAGAAAAATACCAAAATTTCACCCTAGGCTAATTTCGATATTCTGAGTCCAAAAATGAAGTCCATTTTGAAAAATAAAATTTATAAAATTTCAAAAAGTGGTTATTACTATTCATAATAGCTAGTTTTCATAGCATATTGTTGTTTAGTGAAACTCGGTATTGCGTACGACGCAAGCTATCGAGGAAGGTCGCGATTGCGTGTAAAGCTAGCCAAGCAAGTGTTGTGTAAAAAAAAGATTCCTTTGATGATTTATATAAAATAAAAGTCTCGGGTGTTACAATATATATATATATATTTATAATGGGATATTAATTAAATATAATGTAATGGTTTTGGATAAGTTATACTCAAATGAATATTCACGAACAAGTAACCATTTGTGGATGAGAAAGTAATTTTAAATGAGAGAATTACATATTTCATATATGGAAACCAAACCATGATACATATTAAAATTACATGGAAAATCATATTTGAATATAAAATATTTATTCAAATTCATTTTCAATATTTGAGACGAAGTAATTATTTACAAGGAATGATGTATGGGATCATCATTTCAAAATATGCATAGAGAAATTAGAAGTACTGATATCTAATTACATGTTTGAATAATAAAAAAATAATGAAATGTTATGTAATAAATTTATATAAGTGAGTAATGATAAATTATATAAATTAAATTAAGGATTTGTAATTTTTTGTTAATAATTTAATGTTGACCATATAGGGGGTTAGAGTGTGTTAAGGGAAGTCATTACTTAATGTATTAGGAGAGTTACTTTTTCACTCATTTGTATTTAATTTTCTCACAAATATCCATGTTTTTTATGGTTTATATATGTATCTTCTTTAATGGATGCTTTATATAATCATCTCATTATTTCTATGTAAGTTTCTTATCAATTTATATTGATTAATGTTTAATATTGATGTTTCTAATTTAATAGTTACCCCTTTTTTATTTTCACAAATATTTTATCTATGAACTATTTTTTAATTTTATTAAGATGTATTTTTTGACATATATTTGTTTTTTGTAAATTATAATAATTTTATTATCTTTTTGGTTTTTTTATCCATTAATAAATATTTTACTTTTTCTATAAATATATCATAACACTATAGAAAACAATTCTTCACTTATTTATAATATAGACCCCTCTTGTGATAGATTTTTATCTATATCATAATAGTTTGTGTTCTATAACTTGGACATTACTTATGTTACATTTGACCACATTTTCTATATGTTTATAATAATTTAATCATTAAATTTTTTATATAACTTTAAATTGTTTAATAGTGTTTTTATAATTCACTTTTCCTCTTATGTTATTCATGCTTTGAAGTTGATATAAATATGGTTTTTTATAATTATATTGAACTCATATGTAAGAAAATAATATTTTTTGACAGGTCAACCTAAAATTATAAATATCTCCAATGAATTATGCGATTTTTCATATCATATGAAATTATTATAAAAGGGACATGATTTCAAGACCTTATCAACCATATTGCATCATGTTTGTGTAGATCATTAACATAAATTTATGATATCCTATTATTACTATTATGGAAAAATTAAATTTTTCATTCATGTTTACATTTAAAATTTAAAAAATGTACCAAATATGATTTTCTCATTCTAATATCACACTTCTTGATTTAATGATCATAACCAAATGTTTTTTAATTTAGAGTCATTTATAATATTCTTCATGATCAAAATTTTTCCTCTAATTAATATATATAATATAATAATTTTATTATGTTGTTTTCTCACCCTTTACATGTGTTTTTATTCCACAATTATAACACCATGATATTTTGTGAATTCTTATTTTTCATACTAATTAATTCTTTTTGTTTCTTTTCATGTCACGAAAAAATGAAAATAAAATATATTATGTCAACAAACTATTTATGGCTTGTATTATTTTCTAAACCGAGTAATAATGAACTAGACTCAATATAAATTTTAGCTTTCATGAAATGGGACATTGACTATTTCTTTCATTACAAGAGAAAATGAATTTCCTAAATGGTTCGCGTAACACGAATGATCATGTTTTACCGAAAAATAATATATTATAAAAATGTATTTATTTAATATACATATATATATCATATCTATTTAATGATATATTATAAATAATATAAACTATTTTATTAAAATATATGGTTTATAAAAATACAATATGAATTCACCGGTTACCAATTAATTATTAATGAAGATGAAAACTGATTTAATATAATGTAAAATGTTATTATTTTGATTGTTATAAAGCTATTTTAAACTAATAAATTAAATTAAATAAAAATAGTTAGTGATATTAATGTAATATACATGATATATATTCAACAAAATATTTTTTATATTCATTCAAAATATTTGAAATACATTAGATCATAAAAAACCCAATTTTAAGTTAAAAAACTTATATTCTTATAAAGTATGTTTTACCAACATTTAAATGGGAACTCATCTTAAATAAAAAATTAGATGTTTCATAAATTTAATATAAAAAAATCAACATACTAATTGAATGATATTAATAAAAATTAGTTTAGGATAATGTTTTTTATTTTTATGTAAGTTTTCATGCATTAAATTAATAGTTAAAAATAAAATATGTTTTTTCCAAAACTATTTTTTATCTAATTAATTTTATTAATGAACTAAATTTTAAATTCATTGAAAACATTAATTG
This sequence comes from Viscum album, assembly GCA_963277665.1. Lineage (NCBI taxonomy): Eukaryota > Viridiplantae > Streptophyta > Magnoliopsida > Santalales > Viscaceae > Viscum > Viscum album. The sequence continues at coordinate 1,901,601,496 of OY728150.1, read as the reverse complement.
GGTATTTTTTTATTAATTAATCAAATTGATGTCATTGGATCGAATTTACCATTTAAATTGGTTATAAAAACTAATCAAACATTTTGCCATTTTTACTTTAAAACCCCACAGTGTCATCACATTCGTGAGATTAAGTTTAAATTAATTTCTTCCTCTTATGTGGTTGGAATGATGAAAAATACTATCCATATTTAAAATAGTAATAATTTATAATATCTAACATGGTAAAAAAAATTCATCCAAAAAATTATTGAATTTAATTTAAATTAATTACATCGATTATGTAAAAATTAAGCTTAACTAAGGACTAGACCATAATATTAAGGGCCCAAATGACCTAAACACTTATACAAAATCCAATAGATTCTGAAAATTATACCATGATTCATCTTGTTTGTAATTTAATTTCTTATTTTGATACTATTAAATTTAGGTTCTTTATATAAAGGGTTTTGTAAGAAAAAGGAGAAAAAATAACTTTCCTTGCCTTTAAAATGTATAAAACTTTGATATTTGAAAAAATCATTATATTTTAGGATATAAATATCATTTGGAGATATAAATATGTTATTTTTGTAATAATAATTTATCAATATATTTTTTACAATATTTAGTTACATAAATTTCTTACTAAATTCTAATTGTAATGATTCTTAAATTATAATTTCCTAAAATTATTGATGCAACAAATATTAAAAGTGACGTGAATTGATTAAATAATTATCATTAATTATTTTCTAGAACTAATATATAATTTTACAAATATTCATAAATAATATATTTGAAAAATATTATTATTTTTTGCATTAAAATTAAAATTAAATAAATAATGTCAATATTGAAATGACTGTTATTTTATAATAAATGATATTTTATTAAATAATTTTTATTTAATAAAAAACCAAATTCAACCAATTTATTTTCTAAGCGTTAAAATATATAAAATATCATCTAATAGTGGACCAATTGATTATTTATAATCAACATATTAATACATATATTATAAAAACATATGTAGCCTTGATTGGGTTTAAGAAGTATTTTGTGCTTCACATGCGTTCTTTAAAAAAATAATTTTAAAAAAATGATATCTTCAATTATAAAGAATGAATCATATTTATTAATATATGTATCTATATTTTATAAGAAATAAAAAAATCAATATTTATATATAAATTACATATCTTATACAACTAGATGCTTTAATAAAAACCAAAATAGTAAAATGGGGGAATATTTGAAGTTGTTGATCCAAATTATTAAAACGGATATAGTTTTGCGTCAATTAGATTTTGTTCCAACATAAATTAACAATTATCCATTATTTTCCATTTTGGAGGCACATTAATTAATGGAAACTACACATTATTGAATACCTTTAGGTATTTATATGAGTACCACTCTCCTCCACTATAAAAAAGATAGAACATTAAGCCTTCATCACACCTATAAAACTAGATCGGTTAATAAAAGTTATGATAAAATATCCCCCCAATAACCCTGAATTCCTCCTTTAATATATATTTGTGTATAAAATCATCTATAGAACTCCTTTGGAGAAAACCAGAATGATTTACTAGATTAAGAGTTAACACCCTCCCTCCAACTCATTTCATTTATTTTACTTCTCCAATATTTTAAAAATTATTATTCCATTCCTGTATAAGAACAAATTTATCCTAAATATACTGTTATGTATTTATTCTTAGAGTTATATCTATAGTTACACTCACTTCTATCTAATGGGTAATGAACGTACTGTTTACATGTACGGTGAAGTACCGCCTCACGAAACGATGATAATTCATTTATCAATTACCACCTCTCATGATGAAAATTATGATATAATTTTTTTTATTAATGTTAAATATTATATTTATTAATTCATTACTATTATGTTTAAATTTTTATAACATATATGTATAAGTTCCATTTGGTGTAAATACGATAATTTCGTTTGAGAAAGTGTGGACTGCCGCCCCCTTAGAGAGATGTGATTCATTCACACAGTAAATGGAATGGATGATAGATGATTTTTGAGATAATATGTGATATATATTAAAAAAATGATAATTTCAGGATATAATATACATATATAAATATATTTAATTTTCTTTCCTTCTTTTGACATGACAATAAATACTGAAAGAATGTCCAAAGGCACATACAACCAACTATCTCCATGAACACTGTTTTCCATTTCATACTTCTATATTGCATAGATTATTATAATAAATCTATAAGGAATATCAATTATAGTAATATAATGGATTACATTCTTTAAATGATGATATATGTATGTGTTCCAAAGATATAAAAAATAATAAAAAAGTGAAAAACCAAACCAACATTACCTGAAGAGAAACCATAACATAGAATTTTTAATTATATTGAAATATAATTTCATAATAAAACCACATAATTTATTATATATAATAATATGGTTCTGTGATAGGTTTATAATAATCCTATATTTAATATATATATATTTTTTACATTTATGATGAGAGTTAATAAATAAGGTTATGGAATTTCATCTCACTTTTTATTTCTATGAGATACATGCATTATTCACAATCCATTCTTATTTGAGGTGTGTATACTACAAATTGATGTATTATAAGGTTCGTATAACTAAAATTATATTTATTTAGATATCCATTTTATGATATTACATTCAGGGGATTTATTTTCAAATTATTGATAAGCCAGTAATGTAATTTTGTCTCAATTTTCATTCTTTGAGACACATCCCATATATGCAGATATATTTTTCCATAAGGTGTATATAAAACATTTGAAATGTTATATAATGACTATCATTAATCTCAAAATATTTTAATAATCATTTAATTTCTCTTTAATAAATTGAGAGTATGGTTGAATGATACCAAGAGGTAAGAGTTTATTGAAGAAATCTCATTGCTATTTGTGACTGTATATCATTATGATTCGTTTGATGAAATATAATGATAAATCTCTCGATAACACTCATGAATTTTATTCTCCTATTTTTTCATGATATTATTATGTATGGTTATAATTTTCCAATATTTTTTTAATATAAATGTTAAGAAAGTGTTTGTAATGAATGATGAATTTACATATCTATTCGTTCTTAAATCTATGTTTCATTAAAAATGTAATGCCCCGACCCCAGTTACCTAGAGTTGGTGAATTATTTTAATACATTGGTATGATTATAGGGAATCAAGTCCAGAAGGACCGATCAGTTTAGCAGTCTTGGAGAATAACATTAAATACATGAATGTTACGTTACACATTAAAACATAAAAAACAACATAAATAATCCTTTATGAACGCCATTATTCATTCGTCTTAACGTTGAAAATCAATCAAAATACACTTATTGAAATCCTGGGAGAAATAAAACATAGAAAGGGGTGATCTTAGATGCTTAGTAAGGATAATAATACAGTATAAACTTTCATAAATAATCATAAACATTTAAGGCAATGTATAACTAAATCAAAATCCTTTTAAACATGAAATTCAGCATAATATAGAAAAAATAAAATGGAGTAATTCCATTTACATATTCACATTGATATTCTACTAGTCAAATAATCACATGAAATATCACTAACCACATTCACAATGATGGAATGCATAATTCCATACTATCATAACAACATAGCCAAAGACTCGTGCCATGACTACAAATAATAATGTGTCAAGGCCTCATTCCAAGACAATATATTGTCTCATGAGACATACCGATGCATCGAGAAGCTATAGAGGGCTCCACCCATCACATAGTAAGTCCAATTAATTCACATATAGAAAGGATTAAATATAACATAAACATTTGTATTAAAAATAGCATACGAAATGTCAATAATTTCCTTATAAACCATGAATGGTATAAAAATAACACATCCATAATCAAACATATCACAAAACCCCAATACAATACCAAATTATTGTATCATATTAAATCATCTTCATACAAGTTAGAAATCCATCAATTGATGTTGACATAGATTAAAATGATTTGTAAAACTGTTTGAGAGAAATATCCCTTTATCATGAAAACATTTGAAAGTCACACAATTTAGAAAGGAAGACAATTATTGAAATTTTTTAATCAAATTCCCCATACCAATTTAAAGCTTTGGAAATTAATATTTTAAAAACATTCATGTCTATATATTTAAATCCTTAAAACCCATTTTGAAGACATGAACATTAATGAGAATGATTTAGAAGAATAAATATTTAGAAAATTTGAAATGATGTTTTTTCCAAAAGTGCCTTAAAAGAATCTCATTGAAAACTCTTTCAAAAAACATGGACATGGATAATAAATATGTCCCATTAGACACTTACAAAAAAACAACCTCAGATAATAAAGAGATTGTGTAATTAACCCATACCAATTTGGTATCTTACGAAACATAGACCCCACGAAAGAGGTATCATACAATGAATATGTGAATACACATAAATAAATGTTCATTACACAAATAATACAGTTATGTGCAGTACATACACCACACAAAAGTTAATAGTGGAAATATTCCACGAATCTTAGGGGAATAAGGAGTGAGATGAAAACCCCTTACCCTGCACTTTCCGTTAGTCGAGGGTACATTTAACCTCTTGTATAAAGACCATAGTATGTTATTAAATTATACCAGAACCATATTAATATTTATGATGTCATAAAATATTCATTTATGACTTTATACTACCCAATTAATAATAATTTACATGTTAAATTAACTTTTCGGGTAATAATCGGTTTCTTTATAGTGTGTGTTTTAACTTTTTACTCTTGATCGTATCACTTATATCATGATTTACATACATCCAGAATATAAAACGTCATATATATTTAAAATATAAATATGTATAATATACATATATAATAAATGGAAAAAACCATTTACGGAGACTGTACTACGTATGTACGCATAAACATTGTTTCCGTTTTCATAACGTATTGAACCGAACTAAGTGAATATAATATATATAAGTTAATATATATATATATATATCCAGTAGCATTATTATGACATATAATACAATCCTATTTGTAATATATATTTTTATAATCGTCAATGAATGATGAATATGGAAATGAATGTCATCGTGTCGTGGAGACGGTTATCTGTACGTACGCACGACCGACAATATCATTTCCCTAATGGTGTCGAATTGAATGGTATATTAATTTTACAGAGACATTATCATGTTATTTTCATTATTTATATACATATTACTCATCATTATATCCATCCAAATAACATAGTGTTGAATAAAAAATTACACCACGGCGTGGAGATGGTAAGTTGTACGTACGCACGCATGGTGACATTATAATTCATAAGACAGATAGAATAATGAATATAGTTGTGAAATATTTATAATAACATCACAGTATATATAAGTTACTGGATTTATTTTTTTAGAATAGAAATAACAAAGAAATAATAAGTTGATGAAGAAAGGAACTTGAAAGAGGGTGGTGAAATCATTAGCTCTTCTTCGGGTTCTTCTTTTTGATTTGTCAAAAGGGCTCTATAGGTTGGCTTTATGATACAAATAAGGCCACTAGATTGAAGTTAGGGATGTTGATATGATATTTGTCCTGGGTTTGGGCGAACCAAAAGATTTTAAGGTATGAATTATAGTGAATGCGGAGTGCCCTTTAATAAGAGGGGTGAGGGGCACCTTAGGAAAAAAATAAAATATTATTTTATAATAAATTCATATTCGGTTTGGAATGGCTCCAAAGTAGATTATGAAATCTATAAGGTGGTTTTGGGTCGAAATAATTTCATCCAATAGATTTTAGATAGGTTTGTGTCACTATAGGAACCGTATCGTTTAGTTTTAACTCTTAGATAATCAATTTGACACTTACCATGTCACATTGAATTTTAATATTACATAGTCAATGAACATAATATAAACTTCCAAGAGACCCCCGAGTGGTCCATTAATTATAAAAATATCTTTATATAAGTTCTTCACCCAATCCTTAGATTTTTAAAAATATTATATAAATTAATAATATAATATTTGTTTTAAAAACTCTTTTATGTCAATTTTGACACTATTTAATAATTGATTTTTGTAAAAGTAATAAAAACATTATTAACTCAAAATAAATTTATTTGATAAATAATAACATGACATAGTATGCTATAAAATTCTTTGATGGCATCAAATATTAAAATTTTATTTATTTTAACATTTATAATACCATTTAATTGATTCTTTCATTAGTAAGAAAAATACTGCATCATCATTGTGTCATAAATAAATTTAATAATTTAATTTCTAAAAATTATAAATAAAATACAATTATGTAGTAAATATTTTTATCTTTCTAATGATTATTTTTAGTCTAATTTATCTTATGTATAACCCTATGTAAATGTTTTTTTCTAAAAGATACATGCTTTTGTCATTTTTTTTATTTACTTTAAGTTAATTAATATAAAGTGACATTATCATTTAAAAGTGGCTTTATGGGGTCCCAAAATCGACCCAAATATGAACATGGTCGGACATTAATCATCCAATAAGGTTAGGACATGTGTTAAGATAATTTTTAATTATTACAATATTCTTTTTTACCTTGAACTACCCTATTTTCTTAAACCACGGTAAATAAAAGTCAAAAGTTACTAATCACAAAAAAATTATTTTTTTCTTATTGAACAACTTTTTACACCTTGATATTAACCTTGTCTCTTGGATTTTAGAAATTACACTCATAGAAGTGGTAAAATTATGTTTTATGTGAATTTGAAAATTCTCCTAGGAGATGGGTAAAAGATGGTGAAAAGTTCAATAAAATTTTTATATGAAAAAAATTATTATAAACTAGATTCAAAGAATTAAATTGAACTTATATAGGTATTAAGTATTAATTTTGACCTAAAATAAATTTAAATAAAATAAATAATTATTTAAATTAAAGTCGGTTTTATCCAATAACTCATTGTTTTTCACTATTCATCAAAAATTGAAAGTTTTTAGAAAAGTACCAAAATTTTACCCTAAGATAATTTCAATATTCCGAATCCAAAAATGAATTATATTTTACCATATTCAAAACATAGAAGTTGCATTTATGAATTTAAAATTAATTTCCACTGTTAAAACCAAAGGGCATATTTTTAAGAAATAATAACTATCAAAAGCTTGACACTTGTTTATGTCTAATTTCAAAGTGAAAATACATACAATGACCATAATTGGATTAAATGGTAATAATATAATATATTTATACTTTCAAAACATTAAAATGTATAATTTAACAATATATATTATTTTGATTCAAAAATTCGTTTTCAATTAAAATATAGTGTTTTTCACTATTCACCCAAATATGAAATTTATCATAAAAACACCAAAAATTTATTGAAACTATATTCTTATATCCCTATTTTGAAGAAGAAGATAATTATTTCAAATTGAATATATATAAGTATTAAATATTTGATTTAAAAATTATTCTCCATTAAAAGGTGGTAAAATTACATTTTTTGTAAAATACTTCATTTATCTGAAAAAATGAATTTGTTCTTAAATTATGTTTTAGAAACTCATAATATGGATTCTAAAATTATAAGTATAATATAAAAATTAAAATTCAGTTAATACTATTCACAACCACATTTTAATGTCCAGTTTGGTAAGTCGTGGTGCGCTTGAACTCAGTGTTGCGTACAACACACACAATTGTATTATTCAAAGAGAAGCGTACCGTGGATTCTCGGGGTGTTACATTCTCTTCTCCTTCAATAAATTTCATCCTCACAATTTGTTTTTTTAAATAAAAGGTTGAAAATAGAAAATTCCTTTTTCGAAAACCCACTTCGGAAAAAGGGTTAATAGAAATATTACTTTAAAATAATGAAAGAGAAGTAAAAAGTCACCCATGATAGTCCATACTAGGATTCTAGGAAAGAATGGATATGGAGGAGAAACAAACCATGATGGTCTGATGGAGAGTTGTAGAAGACAGGATTAAGAGAAAGTTAACTACAAGAAAATCACAAACTTTCTATTGGTTAAACTGTCATTGATTCCACAATAGGAATAGTTAACTGACAACGTTTTTGTTTTAAGGTAAATTTCATAAAGTTGAAGAATTTATTTATGAGATTTACTATGATTGTATGGAAGTATACATACTTGTCATGTAGACATTAATTCCTTACAAAATTTTTACAACAAACCCATATTTCACTCCAAAGGGTAATAGAACTTGAAAATAATCAATTTATCCTAACCGTATAGGGTTCCAAAAATAAATTTATAACTCATCTATAAAAACATAAAAAAACTAAATTATTTAATCCCAGACATTACGTGGCCCAGTGGTAGGTGATACACCCTTTTCTCCCTTCGGTTGGGGGTTCAAGTCTCATGGCCTTACCGGACGCGACATGTTGCCGCCCATCCTCCAGTTTGTCCTTTTATGGCAATCCAAAAATAATCTCAAACTAGAATTATCCAAAATACTTTATCCAATCTAAAAGTAAAAAATTTATAAGTAAGGTAAACACAATGAAGATCCTTTTTTCCACGTAATAACATGTGAACATCTTCATCATGTATTCTTTTAAAACAATGCAACATCCAAAATTACCATAAAACCTTATTGATTACATTCATGCTCCCTTATTCCTTATAGAACACTGGATATACTCCTTCTATCCAAAAATGTTGTAAACTCTAACAATGATGGAATATAAAAATCAATAATAAGATTCAAGGTGGTGAAGAATATAAAATATTTTTTATACAAATCAATCATGTATTATTCCAAAATCACTACCTTGGTATCAGAACCATATTATGGAATATCTTTCTCTCAACCATATATTTTCCAAATATTTAACCGGCTATTGAGTAACTCTTCTTAGATCTACACAATCTCAATTCCTTAATGAAATAGTACTACCGTACAATCCTTAAATACTCCATAATTATTATAACCAGTACATTATTGAAACAACACTCAAATGACATAATTCTTAAATAACAACATAAGAACTCTAATAATTCCTCCTCACATGTGGAAGTATCATAGGTTTATTATTATCCAATAACATCATTTGGGGAATACTCTGATAATTTGGACATTGGTTCGCGTAGTGTCCCAACTCCTTGCAAATAAAGCATTGTACTTTTGAAACATTTATCTTATCCTTGCAGCCATGTACATGTTTTCCTTTTTCTCCACACTTATAACGAACTCCCATTCCCTTTACACAAGTTCTAGGGTGTTTCTTCCTACAATTATCACATATTGGAAAATTCTTCTTTTCCCTCTTCCCTTTATCCATCTTTCTCTCTTCTATCCTTCTCTTCTCTTGCTTCCCTACAAAACCATAGGACTCGTAGATTTCTTTTCTTATATTTTTTACACATGATATGATTTCTTCATATGTTTAGAATACATGGGTGATAATTTCCCTTCTAAATGCTGGATTAATACAATGAAAGATATAATCCTTCTTACGCATTGGAACATACGTATTTCTGGAGTTCACATTCTTTCTACTGGGTTCCATTTCTATACAATTACATAAACTTGGTCAATTTCTGAATTGTAATGAATAATTCCATAATTCTAAAATACCTAATCTAAATTGAAAAGTTTATGGATATAATCCATAATCATAAAGATGTTTTCATTGAGGAAGTATATACTCATAATACCTTTATAATGGTTTATAAATAAAATGAGAATTATCCTAAGCATATCCCCTGGGAGTGTTGTAACAAAAATTATAGCAAGGAATGTTGTCTTGCACCAGTTCCTATTCGAGTCTAGATCAATGCCGTGTTTTCATGTTTTACCCCTAGGTACATCTGTGCCAGAGCCACCTCTTCCTGATCATATCCAGACTAATATGTATTGCTCAGAAAACTCACAAAATCTCTATAATACCAAAATTCTATGAAATTCTTTTATACTAATCCTCAAGGTGTATCTTTTTTCTAGATGATATAATCAGAGTTTATCTAACTGTAGACTCTAAGGTTATTTCTAAACATTTTCTGACACCAACTGTAAATCCCCGACCCCAGTTACCCATAATCGGTGCATTATTTTAATAAATTGGAATGATTACAAGGAATCAAGTCCCGAAGGACCGATCAGTTTAGCAGTCTTGGAAAATAGATTACATACATGAATGTTATATTACACTTTATAACATACAAAACATTAAAAATAATCCTTTATGAATTCCATTATTCCCTTTTCTTAACCTTACATATCAATCACAATACACTTCTTGAAATCCTGGGAAAAATAAAACATAGAAAGGGGTGATCTCAGATGCTCAGTAAGGATAACAATACATCAGAAACATTCATAAATAAGAATAAACATTTATGGAAATGTATATCTAGAAAAATCCTTTTATACTTGGAAATCAACATAATATGGAAAAAATAAAATGATGTAATGTATTTTACTTATTCACATGGATATTATACTAGTCTAATAATCACATGCAATATCACTAACCACTTTCATAATGATGGAATGCATAATGCCAGACTATCATAACCACGTAGCCAAGGCCTCGTGCGAAGACTAAAAATAAGATTTTTTCAAAGCCTCGTGCCAAGAAACTAGTTTTTCTCATGATACATACCGATGCATCATGGAGCAATAACGGGCTCTTCCCGTCCCTTACCAAGTCCAATGCATTCCTATATGAAAAGGTTTAAACATAACATAATTTTTTTTAGTAAAACTAGCATATGAAATGTCAATAATTTCTCCATAAACCATGAATGGTATAAAAATAAAACATCCATAATCAAACATATCACCAAACTCTCAATATAATACAAAATTTTTGTATCATAATAATTCATCTTCAAACAAGTTTAAAATCCATCAAATAATGTTGACATAGATAAAAATGATTTGTAGAACTCTTTGAGATAAATATCACTTTATACAGAAAACATATGAAAGTCACAAAATTTATAAAGGAAGACATTTAAAGAAATTTGTGAATCAAAGTTTCCCATACCACATTGAAAATTTTGAAATTAATATTTTAAAAACATTCATGTACATATAAATAAATCCTTAAAAACCGTTTTGAAAACATGAACATTAATCACAATGATTTAGAAGAATTAATTTTTAAAACATTTGAAATGATTTTTTTTGTAAATAGTGCCTTAAAATAATCTCATTGAAAATTGTTTCATGAAATATGAACATGGACAATAAATATGTCCTATTAGTTACTTAAGTAAAAACAACCTCTGATAGTAAAGAGATTGTGAAATTATCACTTACCAATTTGGTAAATTACGAAACATACATGCCATGATAGATGTATCATACAATGAATATGTAAATACACATAAATTAAAGTGTATTACACAAATAATACAATTATGGGCAGTACATACACCAAACAAAATGTAATAGTGGCAATATGGCATTAATCCCATGGGAATAAGGAGTAAGATGAAAACCCCTTACCTTAAACTTTCCTTTAGCCAAGGGTACGTTTAACCTCCTGTACAAAGACTGTAGAATGTTATTAAATTATACCAGAACCATATTAATATTTATGTTGTCATAAATTATTCATTTATGACTTTATACTACCCATTTAATGTTAATTTTCATGATAAATTAACATTTTTGGTAATAATCGCTTTCTTTATTGTGCGTGTCTTAAATTGTTACTCTTGATTGTATCACTTAAATCATGATTTAAATACTTCCAGAATATAAAAAATCATATATATTTAAAATATAAATATGTATAATATTCATATATATGAAATGGAGAACACCATTTATGGAGACGGTACTCCATACGGACGCATAAACGTTGTTTCTGTTTTCATAACGTATTGAACAGAAATAAGTGAATATAAAATATGTAAGTATATATATATATATATATATCTAAAGTAGCATTATTATGTCATATATTACAAACATATTAGTAATATATATTTTCATAATCGTCGATGAATGGTGAATATGGAAATGAATCTCACCGCGTCATGGAGACGATAATCCGTACGTACGCACGAGTGACAATATCATTTACTTAAAGGTGTGGAATTAGATGGTATATTAATTTTAGAGAGACATTATCAGGTTATTTTCATTATTTATATACATATTACTCATCATTATATCCATCCAAATAACATAGTGTTGAATAAAAAATTACACCATAGTTTGGAGATGGAAAACTGTGCGTATGCATGCATGGTGACATTATCATTCATAAGATGGGTAGAATAATGAATATAACTGTGAAATATTTATAATAACATCACAGTATATAGAATATATTGGATTTGTTATTTTATAATGGAAATAACAAATAAATTAGAAGTGGAAGAATAAAAGAACTTGAAAGAGGGTGGTGAAATCATAACCTATTCTTCGAGTTCTTCCTTTTGATTTGATCAAAAGAGCACCTTAGGTTGGATTTGTGGTCAAAATAAGTCCACTAGGTTGAATTGAGGGAAGTTGAGAATATATTTGGGTAGGGTTTGGATGAACTAAAAGGCTTTGAAGGTATGAATTAGAGTTAATGATGAGTGCCCTTTTATTAGAGGGGTGAGGGGCATCTTAAGAAAAACATAAAATATTATTTTATAATAAATTCATATTCGGTTTTTAATGGATCCAAAGTAGATTATTCAATGTCTAATGTGGTTATAGGTCGAAATCCTTTCATCCAATAGATTTTAGACAGGTTTGGGTCACTATAGTAACCTTATCTTATATTTTTAACTCTTAGTTAATTAGTTTGACACTTACCATGTAACAATGATTTTTTATACTATATAGTCAATAAACTCACTATAAATTTTCAAGAGACCCCCATGTGGTCCATTAATGATACAATTACCGTTATATAAATTCTTTGGATAAACCATATATTTTTAATAATATTATATCAATTAATAATATAATATTTCTTTTAAAAACTATTTTATATCAATTTTGACAATGGTATCAAATATTGAAATTTTATTTATTTTATCATTTATAATACCATTTATTTGATTCTTTCATTAATAAGATAAATAATGAATCATCATTGTGTCATAAATAAATTTAATTATTTAATGACTACAAATTCCAAATAAAATACTATTATGTAGGAAATCCTTTTAGATTTCTAATTAATATTAATAATCTAATTTATCTTATGTATAACCCTATGTAAAAATTGTTCTTCTAAATGATATATGCTTATGTCATTTTTGTATTTTCTTTAACTTATTTAATATAAAGTGTCATTATAACTTACAAGTGGCTCTATGGGGTCCCAAAATCGACCGAAAGATGCCCAAGGTTGGCCATTAACCATCTAATTAAGTTAGTACATGTGTTAAGGTAATTTTTAATTATTAGAATATTCTTTTTACCTAGAACTACGCTATTTACCTTTAACCGCGGTAAATAAAAGTCAAAAGTTACTAATCACCGAAAAAAATTATCTTATTAAACCACATTTTACTCCATGATATTAACTGTTTCTTTCATATTTTCCGACTTCCACTCACAGAAGAGGTAAAATTAAGTTTTATGTGAATTTTCAAATTTTCCTAGGAGATGGGTAAAAGACGGTGAAAAGTTTAATAAAATTTTTATATGCCTAAAATTACTATAAACTGAATCCAATTAAATTCATTGAACTTATATAGGTATTATGTATCTATTTTGATAAAAAATAAATTTAAATAAAATAAATAATTATTTAAATAAAGATTCATTTTAAACCAATAACTTACTGTTTTTCAATATTCATAAAAAATTGACAGTTTTTAGAAAATTACCAAAATTTCACCCTAAGAGAATTTTGATACTCCGAATCCAAAAATGAATACTATATTAAAAAATTCAAAACTAAAAATTTTCATTTATTAATTTATAATTAATTTCCGCAGTTAAAACCAAACGGAATATTTTTTAGAAATAATAACTATCAAAAGTTTAACACTTGTTTATGTCCAATTTCAATGTGAAATTACTTACAATGACCATCATTGAATTAAATGGTAAAAATATAATATATTTATACTTAAAAACCATTAACATGTATAATTTAACAATATAAATTAATTTCATTAAAAATAGTTGTTTTCAGATAAAATTTCTAATTTTCACTATTCACCCAAATATGAAAGTTATCAGAAAAACACCAAAACATTATTGAAAATAAACTGTGATGTCGCTATTATAAAGAAGAAGTTAATTTTGTCAAATTGAATATATTAAATTTTCAAATGTTGTATTTAAAAATGCATCACCATTAAAAGGTGGTAAAATTACATTTTTTTAAAAATAATTCTTTTATCTGAAAAAAATAATTTGTTCTTAAATAATGTCTTAGAAACTCATAACACATATTCTAAAATTATAAGGATAATATGAAATTTTAAATTAAGTTAATACTATTTATAACCTCTTTTGAACGGCTTGTTTGGTAAGTTGTGGTGCGCTTGAACTCAGTGTTGCGTACAACACACGCTATTCTATTATTCAAAAGTAGTGTACCGTGGAGGCTTGGGGTGTCACAAAAAACATGATTTATACAATTGGATTCTGAGAATATTCCACTATTATCATATAATAGTTAAATGATATTTTTACATTTTTTAATCATATCGATTTTTTCAATGTAATCTACATATATATTATCAAATAATAGTTTATAATAAATTTTTACCATGAAAAGGGAATATTAATTTTACCTCGTATGAAACATAAAAATTTATCCATAGCCATTCTATGAAATTCATTTCCATGTTGTAAAAGATTAATGTTTATGAATATTTTTTGTTTATTTTTATTTACAATTTTTTTTGAAAATGTCTTCAAGATTCGTTAATATTTTATCATATTAATAGGTTTTAAAATAATTTTAAATAATGCATCACAATTTTTCAAGGTTTTTTTCAAATAAATAGTTACAAAAAAAATTGAATATTTATTTTGGTGTTTTAAAAATGTTTCCAAAAAATATTTTTCAAAACGTATTCATGATTTCGTTTTATGATTTCAATGTATTTTCAAATAAAATGGTATTCAAAATGTTTTGAAGTTTATTTCATATGTTTTAATGTAAGAGGTTTTCTAAAAATATTCAAGATTTATTTATATGTTTTCAAAGTGATTTATAGGGAAAAACTTTCAAAAACAATTCATGATTTTTTATGAGTTTTCAAGTAAAATGCATTGAAAATGCATCTATGTTTTTAGAATATAATAATCACTGAATTATATTTTCCTCAAGAAATGTTTTCAAAATATATTTCCATGTTATTTTCTATATATGGTGACATTGATGGATGATAATCATTATCTTTTAGGAAATTATACAATGTATCCATTCATATTCTTTCTTGAATTTATTATGTTTGGATGGAATAATTCTTATGATGCATGTTTCTCTTTAATATGTTATGTTATTTTGAAATCTGGTTCCTTTTAGGGGATATTATTTGATGAAAAGATTATAAAACCTATATATTTCGATTTGATTTGATATGATTACATGGTTATGATACCCATTTAATTTCATGGGTTATGGTATGATTTTAAATGATATTGTAGAACAAGTATCTACGATTTCATCAGGAGATGGGTTAGACCTATATCTCCATCCAATTAATTATGTAATGATTTATATCTCATGACATATTCATGGATGGAACATGAAATGAAATTGTATCAGAATTATAGTTCTGGAATAAAATATAAACTCAGTTCAGTATTATAGGGCCTGAATAAGGAGTGAATTATGTTTAGTAAAATAAAAATATAACGGGATGTGAACCGAGTTCAGAAGAGAATATAGTCTCCTAAGATGGAATTGATATTGATTCCTTGAATACTATGAAATAATCATATATGATTATGTGTGTGCTATAATTCCATTTATTATTCCTATGTTATGATTTCATGGATTTTTTATTTATTTACTTATAATTCATACCTTATGAAATGCCAGTATTTATTTCATGAATCATGTATATAACCTGTGATATGAATTGTATGATCTTTTATTTTCTTGATCATGTTCTCATACCCTTATTCTAATTCTTATACCTAAAATACAAAATTGATTACCATTAATGATCATCTGATTTCTCTCTTTTAAATGTTTTATTCCCCTTGTTAGGAGGATATAATCCTTGTATGGCTTGTCTAAGAGGGGTGATAGTCTTTGAGAACCCAATGTGATATAATTTATCTTGGTCATGTACCATTGTTTATATTTACATTTTTTTCAATGACATTAAACTAATATGGTCTTTGTGAATCCTTTTATATAACATTTTATGTATTCCGAAAACATGATGAAATTAATATTTTGGAATGTGATGGAGTCTATAGTTTGTATCAGTGGAAAAGTTTATATAACCATTGGATGCCAGGATGGGGAAACATTAGTTTCATCCCTTAGTATATTTATAAAGATATTTATATGAATATCAGTTATGATAACTATATGGAAGAGTTAATGATTTCGAAAATATCTTTGAATTTTTTTAAACGATATATTATTTTGTTTCCAATAAATATATCCATGTTTGGATAATACAATTGGTGGTGTCCGTAGAAAAAAATGTACCAAGGGGTAACAACTATGAAAATATGTCCCAGAAATAATCAGGGTAATGTAGTAGAATACAACGATCCTTTCTTCACACATAGTTTGATGCTCTCAGAGGATATAATTTGGAAATTCCAAAAAAAATCACCAACCATCATGATGTATTAAAATAGAAGATGACATTTAATGACCTATTATAAACACAATGATTCATCGATTAAAATGATGGTTTCATGATTTTCAAATCCTATAAGTATTTTTTTCTTTTATTTTTTTCATTCATCGATGATATTTATTTTTTAAATTGATCATTATGGATTTAGACAATTGATTGAACTATAATGAACCCAGTCAAAAGTTAGTGTTTTTGATTTGAAAGGTATAAGCATTATGAAAATGGATTTACCAAGTAGAAATATCATAATATGAACCAGGAAGGTGGAATAAGTATTGGGTATACATATGAATATAAAGAGACCCCAAACTATATGAGAAAGGAATGTGATGTTCTCTCAATATTGTTTACATTAAACATAATTTGAATCATTAGACATAGTTTTAGGAACCTTAATACATTATTTATATTTCATATTCTAGGAATGTGGTATTGCTGAATTTGATTATGAAGGTTGAGTAATGGTTTAAGAATTATGTTGGATAAAATAAGTATTTTTGTTTTTGAAATTAAAATATTAGTCTATATGAATCATTAAATATATAGGTATTGTTATAATAAGTTATAATTAAATATTGAAAAGTTTATTTTTAATGGTGATTTTATGGAATGGTGATATTTTTAGTAAGGTAAAGTAACACTTATTTAATGCCTAACATTGAGATAAAGATCTTTGGATTAACATATTTTGGATATGTATTAGTAAATTGGAAGATATGAATTACCCTTAAACTGATTATTGAATAATTTATCTATTTCATGGAGGATGGTGTTTATAATGACAAAGACTTAAATAATTTATCTAGTTATCATTGGACTAAGGATGTATGAATGTTTTCCAAAAGGATTTGTGGGGATTAAATATATTACATTCTTTCAAGGGAATATATAATGAGGGTATTCTCATGTTTGAAATGTTATAAAGAAGAATAATTTTTTGATACATGGGGGGAACAATGTTAATTTTATTTTGAATCATTATTTTTAATGACATGGTTTTTTCATGTTTCAAAATGATTATAAGGTTAACCAGTTATGTAAATTTTATGTTAAAATTATAATGAAGTAAATAAGATTAAAGTGTTATCTCACCACATGAGGATTTATTCATATTAGATAACCTGATCTAAAAACTATTTGTAGATGGAATCCGAATTGATATAGTATGATTTTTCAATTATCTCGTGACTTATTAGTGCTTTAGAAATGACAAATTCACCGTCCTTTTTAGAGAATGTTGTTGTGTTGAAATTAGAGAAGACACGACTGAAATGATGTATTTTAAAATTGAAATAATGTAAAATTATTTAATTATAACTTATCTTGATAATCTATAAATTCTAGGGAAGGGATATGTAAAATTAAAAATGATATCATAATATTTATTTTTATGAATCAAATAGTCCCTTAGATAATCAATGATTTATGTCTTTTTCATTGGTAACATTCTTTCGAATAAGGTTTCAATCACCATCCTCCAGAAAATTAATAGTTAGATTTCAATTATATGTCTATTATTTCACATTTCACATATGTTCTCTTACATGGAAACCCAGTAATTTGTTACTCTTGGTAACCATTATAGATCCAAAATACTTTTTTTGAATAATGTTTTAGTGCTCATTTTTTGGATGTGGGTTTCTAAGAAATAAAAATTTATGCATTAAAACATTAAGAACCCAAAATAATTTTATGAGAGAAATTAATTTTATGGGGGTAGAATGTAATAAATAGATATTTCTGACCTTTTTTACAATTTAATTTAATCATTTTGATATTTTTCATTTCACACAACACTAAAAATATATTATTTAAATTTAAAAAGCTATGTATGGCTTGAATTATATGAAACAAAATATTTAATAGTGATCTATAGGGAACATATATATTATATTTCACTACATGAAAAAATTAGGATAACTTTTCATTACAAAAAACAATGCCTTTTCTCAATGTCATGTGTAACATGGTAAAACAAGTTTTAGAAAAAATAATATTATAAGATTAATTATTTAATATATTATTATATTACCAATCCATTAAATTTTAGGTTATGAATAATATTAAATTATTTAGAAAAATATTCAATTTATAAAAAAATAATATTAATTAATTGGATTCCAACTATTTAGAAATAAATATGAAAATAATGTGAATATAAATGAAAATATTATTATTATCATGGTCATAAAGTAGATTTTCCCTTATAAATTAAACTAAATTAAATTAGTGAGTGATAGTAATGTAATATATTTGTTATATATTAAATAAGATATTTTTTATATTCATTCAACGTATTTTATAGACATAATATATGAACAAACCCATTTTTATGTTAAAAACATATGTTTTTATAAAGGTTGGATTCTCCCTTTTAATGGAGAAACCATTTTAAATCAAAATTTTTGAACTTTTAAAGTTTTAATATGTCAAAATTATCATTATAATATAATTTGATACATAAAAATAAGGTTATGAATAAATTTTGGTATTTTTATTTTTAGGATGAAATTTTTAAGCAATAGTTAAAAATACTAAATTTTAATTCAAATGTGGTTTTTCATCAACTTAATTTTTAAGAAGAAATTATATTTTAAAGTTGAATTAAAAATAAATAGATTATTTTTTGATCAATTAATCCATTTCAGTTCATTTTAACTAATTTCGTATTGAAATTGATGATAATAACATAGAATGATTTTTATCATTTTAGATAAAAATTCAGCATTGTCATCCCATCAGCATGATTAATTTTAATTTAATTTTACATTCTTATATTGTTGGAATATTTAAAAATAGGTTCCATATTTTCAATTAGAACATTTTATAATATATATAAATTTCAACATAATTTTTGACCAAAAATATTAGTGAATTTAATTAAACATAATTACATCGATTAAGGTAAAAATAATCTTAAATAAAGACTAAACGATACTATTAAGGGCCGTAATTACCATGAAACATGTCCAAAAGTATTTTGATTCCAATAATTCACCCATGTATCCAATTTTATTGAATATAATGGGTTATTGAGATTTTATTAAATGGAAGTGTTCCATATTAATGTTTAAGTAAGTAATAGGACAAAAAATAAACAATCCTTACATTTAACATTTATAAACCATTTTGGTAAGTAAAATAAATAATTATTTTGGTTATACATATAATTATTAAATTTAGAAGGGTTATTTTAATCATAATAATTTATCTGTAATTTATATAGATTATTTAGTGAAATAAAACTATTAGAGAACACGAATGTTGTGATTATTTAGTTCCTCCAATGGCCTGAAGGCCTTCAATTTTTAATGATTTTTTATAATCCACCTTTCAAGGGGTGAGGTGGAACCCTTACAAGGCTAGTAGGCTTAATTATTACATGGCCCATAGGCCTTAGAGGAATTCATTTCCTGTAGGCTTCAAACATTACATACAACCCAAACTAACTTCTTGGAACTGCTCCTCCCCAACATCTTCATCTTGAAATCAGCTCTCCACCTTCGCATGGCTGTTCGGATAGGCATTCCCGTGCATGCACATTCTTGTCCCGATGGATGGTGTCACACCCTCTCATTCTTGAAATCCTTTTACCTTCTGCTCTGGTGAAAGCACCTTAGCTCATCCTCCTTGTAGAGCTTGTTACTCGTAGGTTGTCTGGTTTGAATCTGAACTTAAGGTGGCCTGATGGCCTTGAGGTGGCCCGAAGGAATTACTGACCTAAAGGCATGGGTGGCCCAAAGGCCTTAAAGGACTTGGGGACCAAATCGGTGGCCCAAAGGCCCAAACAGGGGCATATTCCTGGCTGCTACAGTGCCAAACAGTTCCCGCTACAGTGCCCACTATAGTAACTACTACAGTACTGCACAGTTCCTGCTACATTACTGCTACAGTACTGATACAGTACCCAGAAATGATGTCTCTACATGGATTTGATCTCGGGTCTCCTGGATTCACTTACAGAGTCCTTACCAACTGTTTTAAGGCTCATGTGCGATTATTTAGTTAATAATTAAGTAAAATGAATGAAAATATAAATTTTAATAGTGAAGTGAATTTATTTATTTATTTTTTGAAATTATTATTTAGGATTAATATTCCATGTTAAATGTTTTTATACTTAATTTAATTGAATTCTAATATTATTTTGATATTATAACATTAAAATTAAATAAATAATGTCAGAATCGAAATTATTGATACTTTATAATAAATGATATTTTAATAAATTATTAACAAAAAAAATATATATTACAAAAAGTACATTTTAGGTATTAAAAAATATTAAATATGGTCTATAATTTTCCATTTTATCATTTATAATTAACATATTAACCCATATATTTTAAAAATAGTTTTAGCAATATTCGGGATTAAGCAGTCTTTTGTGCATCACATGCATTTATTTTAAAAATTAATTGAAAAAATAGATATTTTTTTATTTTTAATTATGTTTCATTTAGATAATTAAATTTATATATATTTTATAATTCATATTTATTTATTATAATCTTAATGGATAAATTACATATGTTTGAAAATATATACATTTATAAAATCCAAAATAATTAAATTGGGGAATCTAAGAATTTGAAGATCCAAATAACAAAAATAAACTTATTATTTTGTTGTTTAATTTTTTCTGAGGATATATTCACAATAATAAATTATTTTGTCATTTTTCTGGTATATTAGGAATAAAAGTCCTCCCATTATTGAATACTATTTGGTATTTTCATGAGTGACACTCACCATCCACTACAAAAATGAAAAACAGTCCACCTCTTCTTCACACCACTTGAAACACATAGGTTCAACCAATAACTGATAAAATGTCCTCCAAAACGTCTAAATATCTCCATTTTGCATCTATTTGTTCATAAATACTTCCATCTAATCCCTTTCGTGAAAACAAAAATTATTTACTAGACTAATTGGTAACACCCTCCATCAAATTCCTTTCTTTTATTTTCCTTATCCCCTCCCCCAACTATTATTTATCCATGTTTGTATAAAAATAACCATATTTAAAATATAATAGAATTTTTTTTATTCATTGGGTTCAACCAAAAACTATACACAATTCCATTAAATGGGTAACATACATACTGTTTATGTGTACTGTGAACTACCTCCTTAAAAAACATTGAATATTCATTTTCTCCATTACTACCTCTCATGGTAGAAATTATGATGAAAAATATGTTTACTTATGTTATATAATATATTTATTGTTACATTAATATTATATAATAATTTTTAAACACATCTCCTTATACACACTACTTTATGTTAATACGATAATTTTATTTGAGGAAATGTGGACTACCGCCCCTCAAATCGATGTGAATCATTCATACATTACTTATAATTTATTAAGGATGTATTTAGAGAAATTATATGATATATAAGAAATAATAATTATATTTTAATTATTTTATATACATATATATATCTATGTTATTTTCATTATTTTTTCATCATGGAAATAAAAGGGAATCAATGTTCATACGTACATACGACATACATTCCCCATAAATGGTGTATTCCAATAAATACTTCTATATTATATAGATTACTATAATAAAAATATAATTAACATAAATGAAATATATATCATTTTTTAATTTTTAAAATGATTTTATAATTATGACCACAACAGATATAAGAAATTAAGACACATGAGAAAATATATATAACTAGAAGTGAAACAATAAATAGCATTTTTAGAAAAATGTTAATATAAAGTCATAATAAAAGCATATATGGTATCTTATATGAATATATGTTTAATTTATAGATGTATGATAATCATATATTTATTATAAAAGATGTATGTGTGAGTATGATGAGTGTTAAGACATTATGTATGGGAATTTCATCTATGTTTTTACTTTCATGAGACACGTGATTTATTCAATACCCATTCCTTTTAGTTGGTTGGTATACAACCAATAAATGTATTATATTATTCTTAAAATTTAAAATATTCATTTTCAAATATCCATTTTATTATCATTCTTTAATGGTATTTATGATTCATATGACAGTAAATTGGAAATGTAATTTATATCAATTTTCCTTCTTCGGGACACATGCCATGTTTTGTACCTATGTTTATGCATGACATGAAAATAATTACATTAAAATATACTATCATTATTCAATATATTATATATTTTTTTATGATTCATGTAATTGAATTTTATGACATGGGGATTATGCTACAAAGTAACCATGATGTAAGAGTTTATTTATACATGATCATTGCCTTTTGAGATTGTTTATGATTATAACTACTTTGGTAAAATCTTATGATACATCCTTCAAGAACCATAATGAATTTTTTTCTACTCTATTTACTCATTATATATTTTTACATTAGTATGATTTCCCAAATATTTGGTACATATGATATTTAATAATATATAATTTAGAATGTCTGAATTTACCTCTCATTTTGTCAAAAATCTGTGTTCCTCCAAAACCTTGTTTTCTAGAAACAATTTACTTTAATATTAGACTATTAATATATAATAACTAAAAGAAATTTTAACCATTTTTTTATTAACAACTTTTTCAATGGATTATTATTGTCACTTTATGAAAAAGGGTCTTTTAATATATTTTTACCATTTGAATGGAATATTATTTTACCATGTAAGGCATGTACAGTGTTACCCACCATCATATTTCTAAATTCCAATCCATTTTTATAAAGGATAATATTATGAAAATATTTATTAAGAGTAACTATTAATAGAAATTTTATAAATAAAATTCAATCTTCATTCATAATTTTTTTAGTACAATGGTTTGCGAACCATTTTCAATTTTTCATTATAATTATTCAATGTTATTTTCAATGAATTTATTTTCAAAAAATTATCTTGTTTTCTTTTAATGTTTTAAATTTATTTTTAGATTAATAGTTTTAAAAATGTTTTCAGTATTGTATTGTTTGTTTTCATTGTATTTTCAATGAAAATTGATTTCAAAATGCATTCATTATTCTTTCATATTTTTTCAAGTAAATGCTTCTAAAAAAATTCATAATCTATTTATATGTCTTATAATTATTTTCATAGAAATAGTTTTCAATTAATTCTCTATATTATTTTAAAATAGTTTTCAAATAGTGTAATATTTTTAAAAAATTATTTTTCTTGAAAAAAGCATATTTTTCACAGGAATGTTTTTAAAAAATTTCATTCCACATTAAATTATATATTAGATGATGTCTATTAATGTTACTCATTACCTTATAAGAAATAATAAAAAGGTTACATTCTATTTATTTTATGAATGATTTATTATTTTATGGAATGTTTATTATGGCACATGTTTCTCTTCCATGGGTTATATACTTTAATAAAACTTATTTTCATAAGTTATTCTTTCATTAAATGACTCTGAAAATGAACTTTTTCTATAGATTACAATATGATTAATTGTTTATGATGCCCATTTACTTTTATGGGTTATCAAAAAATTTTTAATGATGTTTTTGAATATGTATACATTATTTTATTATGAGATTGGTGGGACTCATATCTCAATCCAATAAATTTCTTATTGATTTACGTCGTATGATATTGATATGGATTGAATGAGAAGTGAAATCGGTTCAGTATTATATAGCTAGAATAAGTAATGAACATTGTTCAATTTTACAGGGATGGGACATGGATTGAACTTGGTTCAGTAATACATGGTCGGAACAGGGTGTGGACCAAGTTTAGTGAAGGACTTTTTCCACTATGATGGCCTAGGCAGTGATACCTTGACTACAATATACACCATTATATATGCTCATGTTTCTTCCACAATTACAGGTATATTCCTATGTTATTATTTGATATATTATGTAAATTAGTTCTTTATGATTCATGTATTAGGAACTACTATGAATTATGATAGGAACCACGTATATGATCTTTCATTTCAAGGGTGTGATATTCTATTTTCATGATCATGTTATCATAACCCTATGATAAAATTTATTCTTACATGCCTCTCTTGTTAATCCTTATTGAGCATCTGAGCTCACCAATCTTTATGTTTCATTCTTGATGATATGAAGATATATTTATTGTATGATATGTTTAAGAGGGTTTCTAGTGTCGGGGAACCTCATGGAAGATATTGTGTCTCTCTTATATACCAGTGTTTAAGTTTCCATGTTTCCAAATTAAATAAAATAATACAGTATTTAGGATTCCATTTGAATAATTTATTAACTATTCATTTAAATTCATATCATGTAAATGTATGAAAATTGAGGTTCATTATACCTAGGATTTATTACGTGCTTATAATCCTTATAAGGAATTATATTTTATTATTTTATTGAGCAAATAATACATAATTTTCAAAATACGAAATACATATTGGTAATTTCCAAAGATATTAAACATTTTTTATGGTTGATTATTTTAAATAAAATTTTAGTTAAATAATTTTGTACAATTCATATAAATGTATTATAGGCTGTCAATGTTATCACCTAATGATTTATAAATACAGATCTTATCCAAATAAATGGGTTGGCAGTTTGTACCCATATTTACTTCGTAACACTCATTATCTTAATACCCAAAATATTATATTATTATGAAAAATTGTCAAACATAATGAAAATCAAGAGATTTTAGATTAATCTATGAATTACTCAATGAATACATAAAATATTTTTTATTTGTTTTAAATAGTTATATTATTCTATAATTCGAAATATTTTAGAGGGAAAGAATTTGTGATCAACGACTAATCAATATCCTTGAAGGCTTATTAAATATGAACACATCATATGTGGAATAATCATGAAACATTTGTATAACATATCATTTATTAATTTTATTTTCAAAATTATTTTAGAATATGATCCGATGAATTATCTTTTATTGATGGAATATAGATTGTTAATTTGTTTATTAACAAATATTTCTCAAGATATATAAAGAAATAGGTAGTATCACATTAATTTTCATAAGTATATTATATTTAAATTAATATTATTGATGGTTGATGAATATTTGGTTAATTATCTATTTCATTTATTTGTTCAATTTTGGGTGCTTCAAATTTGTCTGTTTTGGGTTTAGCCGTATATATTATTTCATGGTATTTATTTATTATTTGGAAACAATCAGGATATTAATTTTTTTCAAACTTCTCATAATTAAACACATTAGGGGGGTATAATATATATCATTCTCCCGGGATTGATAAAATAATAAAATATTCCATCTATCATAGTTGTTATATGGATTTTCCTTGAACTATTTTTTCATAACAGTTATAACTATGTTTAGAGTATTCTCAACTAGATACTAAGACTTATATAAATATTATTTCAGATTTTTTTTAAAAAAATAGTTACACCAACGTGTATTTAAATATTTTTAGTTTAATTGGTATGTATTATATGAAATAGATCAATAATTTTAAGGATATGGGGAAATATGAGATAAATAACAAGTTGATTAACTTTATCAGCTATAATGAAGATATATATGTGTATGCATCTTATTCATTTATTTTTTTTATTTAAACTAATATTACTATATCTATATAGAACATTTTTATAAGGATTATATGGGTATTATAAATTATAATAAAATTCAAAATTCATTTAAGGAGAATTCATTGAAACAAATTTAATGTAAGAATAAAGAGATGCATTTATTTTTATAATAAGATGATTTTACATATATAATTTGGACCATATCACCATAGTAAAAAATTGGTGTATGGACCCCCTATTTATTTTATAATTATTCTTAAAAATGATTGATGATAGTTTACTTATATAAAAATTTAATATCACGAACTAGGAAAATAAAGTCTCCCTTAACGAATTTGTAATATCTTTATGTGCCGAATAAATTAATATTGCCTTGAAATTTTTTATTTTTAATCATTATAAATAAATTAAATTCTAATACTACTTACAATTAAATGAAAACAATTATCCCCAATAATAATTAAAACTTAATCAAGGTATTGGTATTTGGTAAGTAAAATATATTCAATGAACTATGAGGTTGAAATATAAAAATTAAGTCGCAATATATAACCTATACATACCACACTCAATATTCTTTGAGTGATCAAATGGGATTCTCTATTAAAAATAATTATAGAATAAATATTTCAAGTTTTGAAAAACATAACATGGAGGATAATATATATTAAAATCTCCATGAAACAATAGTATTGATATTACATGTCTAATAGGTGGTTATTCCCTTAATAGAAAATTACGATGAAAAAACGAATACATTTTCTCAAACATAATATTTAAACAGATAATAATGAACAAAAATGTTCGGGGTTATGAAATAAATAAAAACATTGAAATTCAATTATAGGAAATAATAATAGAGAGAAATGAAAAAAAAAATTATCTTCAATTACTTAATTATAAGGGTAGAGTGATTTATTTCAGAATAGTTATGTAATACACAAACAAATATAATATATTTATAGAAATGAGCGACATTATATAAAAAACTAAAAGATAATTGTATACCTAATGTATTTAAAGACTATATCAACGTTTTAGAATATTATCAAAATCTAAATTACATTTATTTAAAATATCATTAATTAATCTTAAATGGAAATAAATTTTATAAAAAAATTTACAAATAAAGCAACATCTATAATGATTATATAAAAAAATAATATATATTTCAATGAGGATTAAAAATATATTTAGTAAAAGATAAATTTACAATTTCCCCATAAAATTACAATACATTACTCTAAATTTCCATAATGTTATATTATTAATGATGATTATAATGATATTATCCATTAGATTGAATTCAAACATGGGTTTTTCATTGATTTCAACAAAAGAATTTTAATACCAGTATAAGTAGATGTGACATTATTTTACAGTATGATTCACAAATTATTCCTGATCTATAACTTATTTCCAATAATTGTATTCCTTTTATAGAAATTAATTTAAAATTTTATATTGGATTCATGATATTTTTCAACTATTAAGCATAAAATTTCCCATTACCCATCATAGTTTTTTAAAAGTGCATCACAATAACACATATGCATTATTCTAATAAAATTAATCTGAACCTATATATTCTATGTTATAATCATATATTTGTATCAAACTATATAAATATCTTTATTAATATTTTACATGATAGGGGAAAATTATATTATTTTAAGGTTACCATAAATTAGAAAAATCACAAACACTTTCACTGATCCAAAATTTTGTTATATGTACAATTGATTTTCGGTATTACCTCGATGGATAGAAAAATCCAGAAAATAATAAATCCCCTTGAGACTGTTCAAATGGTACATTGTTTAATAGTTCATTCCATTGAATAATTATATCAAACTAAATATTTTTAATTATGTGGAATAAGGAATTTGTGTTATATAATTTTTGAATGTGGGGAGTGCACATTTATAATCTACTTATTTTTAATATAATTGGAATAACACATGGATAAATCTTTTATTATTTTCATTCCATGGTGGATTATGTGAACCTATGATCTGTGTTTACCATCTAATAATATAAATATACCACATTGTATTATATTTATATTTTTAACAATAGTTTGAAGTAAGTGAATATTTATAAAAATAATTCATTATAGAAAAATAATCAATATAAAATAAAATAATCACTTAATTGTTAATCTTATCTAGGAATATATGAAATATTATATAAATAAACTTTCATAAACCTAAATAATACTAATAAATTTAATCTAGAAAACTATATTTATTATTATAAAAATATTCATATCTAGTAATAAAATTATGAACCATTCTTAGTGTGTGAATATCATAGGTTAAAATTATTATAATGGCCTATCCATATATTTCGATTCTTATTGGTAATGCTACAAGAAAATCAAAGTAGAATCATTACAATGTAGTATTGTATTTGTGGCATCATTGATAATGCCACATTATATTCAATTCTAAAAAAATCATGGAATGAAATGTTTATTTTATAAATGTAGATTTGGTTAAATATTATTTTATTTTTCTCTAAGAAATGATTTCTAGAAATCCATTTATTTATTAACAATGAATATAATGTAAATATATATTTAAAAATTAAACATCACGTAAAATTTTATATCTATAAAGTTAAGGTACAATGGTAA